>JAPYXD010000392.1:0-1430000 GCA_030998225.1 Diplolepis rosae | reverse complement strand
GAGTTCACTGTGAATAAAAAAAACCGGATAACAATTAAACCGGGAAACATAAAAAAATTTCCACACGAACCGACCGGAATTAAAAAAAATTTCTTATTAAAAAAGGATGCCAAATTGCTTATCAATGGCAGAACGCGAACAAAACCGGATAACAAATAAACAGGGAAACATAAAAAAAAAAAATTTTCCACACGAACCGACCGCAATTTAAAAAAATTTTTATTAAAAGAGGATGCCAAATTGCTCATCAATGGCAGAACGCGAAACAGGTTTAAATTTTTAAACTTTTCGTTATGACTTTGTAACCGTAGTCTCTCACATAATGATCTGAACTTTTTTAAAAACCGACTCAAGACATGTGGCTTTGCTGACCGAAAATTTTTTTATGTAAGAAATCCTGAGAGGTTCTTTTGCTCCTTGAGAAGACTATTGTCCTATACCTAGTAAAGAAATTCGAAACGTTTATGGTGATTTTCACGAGTGGAGGAAGGCGTGTATTTTTCAAGAAACGATTTTTTTATATCAGCTTCACGGACAATCCATTTAACATTGAATTGGCAAGCAATGCATTACAGAAACATAAATTATTATAATATCTAGACATGTACTTTTACTCAAAATTATTTGAGTATGTTAAGCAATAAATAGAAAAATTGAATGTTGTTTAATACTGCATTCAGATTTATTCTGAGATGTTTTGAAAAATACTACATTTATCTTTAAAAAATAACAAAAATGCAATTTTAGTAATCGTGATATCAAGTATCACATTTTAGGAAGTATTAATAGATTTAGTTTGTTCTGAAAATGGTCAGAACTATGAGATATTCAACCTTTATACTAAATGTGCCATTTTAAAATTTTAAAGTGACATGTTTGATAACATGTCTGCTATTATATTGACCCATAATTCATAGAATTTTTTGTTCATTTCTCGTTATTTTGGCATAGGGTCAGATTCTTTTTATTTCCGTCGAATAAAATTTTCACTATTACATATAAAAATACTCAAAAAGAAAGCAAGGCAAACGTTTCGGCCACATATGGGGGCCCTCTTCAGTGCCATAAATTCAAGGATTAATTCAAAATTTCTGTAAAACATTAGAATATAGGAGATAATGAAATTAAGGATTATCATAGAATTCAAAAACTTATCTCAAAGCTTGCAATTCAAAATGAAGTAGTCCAGTATGCAGCATCACGATTCGAAAAAATATTTAGAGTTCACTGTGAATAAAAAACCGGATAACAATTAAACCGGGAAACATAAAAAAATTTCCACACGAACCGACCGGAATTAAAAAAAATTTCTTATTAAAAAAGGATGCCAAATTGCTTATCAATGGCAGAACGCGAACAAAACCGGATAACAAATAAACCGGGAAACATAAAAAAAAAAAATTTTCCACACGAACCGACCGCAATTTAAAAAATTTTTATTAAAAGAGGATGCCAAATTGCTCATCAATGGCAGAACGCGAACAAGGTTTACATTTTTAAACTTTTCGTGAAGACTTTGTAACCGGAGTCTCTCACAGAATGATCTGAACTGTTTTAAAAACCGACTCAAGACATGTGGCTTTGCTGACCGAAAATTTTTTTATGTAAGAAATCCTGAGAGGTTCTTTTGCTCCTTGAGAAGACTATTGTCCTATACCTAGTAAAGAAATTCGAAACGTTTATGGTGATTTTCACGAGTGGAGGAAGGCGTGTATTTTTCAAGAAACGATTTTTTTATATCAGCTTCACGGACAATCCATTTAACATTGAATTGGCAAGCAAGGCATTAAAGGAACATAAATTATTATAATATCTAGACATGTACTTTTACTCAATATTATTTGAGTATGTTAAGCAATAAATAAAAAAAATTGAATGTTGTTTAATACTGCATTCAGATTTATTCTGAGATGTTTTGAAAAATACTACATTTATCTTTAAAAATAACAAAAATGCAATTTTAGTAATCGTGATATCAAGTATCACATTTTAGGAAGTATTAATAGATTTTGTTTGTTCTGAAAATGGTCAGAACTATGAGATATTCAACCTTTGTACTAAATGTGCCATTTTAAAATTTTAAAGTGACATATTTGGTAACATGTCTGCTATTATATTGACCCATAATTCATAGAATTTTTTGTTCATTTCTCGTTATTTTGGCATAGGGTCAGATTCTTTTTAATTCCGTCGAATAAAATTTTCACTATTACATATAAAAATACTCAAAAAGAAAGCAAGGCAAACGTTTCGGCCACATATGGGGGCCCTCTTCAGTGCCATAAATTCAAGGATTAATTCAAAATTTCTGTAAAACATTAGAATATAGGAGATAATGAAATTAAGGTTTATCATAGAATTCAAAAACTTATCTCAAAGCTTGCAATTCAAAATGAAGTAGTCCAGTATGCAGCATCACGATTCGAAAAAATATTTAGAGTTCACTGTGAATAAAAAAACCGGATAACAATAAAAACGGCAAACATAAAAACATTTCCACACCAACCGACCGGAATTAAAAAAAATTTCTTATTAAAAAAGGATGCCAAATTGCTTATCAATGGCAGAACGCGAACAAAACCGGATAACAAATAAACCGGGAAACATAAAAAAAAAAATTTTCCACACGAACCGACCGCAATTTAAAAAAATTTTTATTAAAAGAGGATGCCAAATTGCTCATCAATGGCAGAACGCGAAAAAGGTTTACATTTTTAAACTTTTCGTGAAGACTTTGTAACCGGAGTCTCTCACAGAATGATCTGAACTGTTTTAAAAACCGACTCAAGACATGTGGCTTTGCTGACCGAAAATTTTTTTATGTAAGAAATCCTGAGAGGTTCTTTTGCTCCTTGAGAAGACTATTGTCCTATACCTAGTAAAGAAATTCGAAACGTTTATGGTGATTTTCACGAGTGGAGGAAGGCGTGTATTTTTCAAGAAACGATTTTTTTATATCAGCTTCACGGACAATCCATTTAACATTGAATTGGCAAGCAAGGCATTACAGAAACATAAATTATTATAATATCTAGACATGTACTTTTACTCAAAATTATTTGAGTATGTTAAGCAATAAATAAAAAAAATTGAATGTTGTTTAATACTGCATTCAGATTTATTCTGAGATGTTTTGAAAAATACTACATTTATCTTTAAAAAATAACAAAAATGCAATTTTAGTAATCGTGATATCAAGTATCACATTTTAGGAAGTATTAATAGATTTAGTTTGTTCTGAAAATGGTCAGAACTATGAGATATTCAACCTTTATACTAAATGTGCCATTTTAAAATTTTAAAGTGACATGTTTGATAACATGTCTGCTATTATATTGACCCATAATTCATAGAATTTTTTGTTCATTTCTCGTTATTTTGGCATAGGGTCAGATTCTTTTTATTTCCGTCGAATAAAATTTTCACTATTACATATAAAAATACTCAAAAAGAAAGCAAGGCAAACGTTTCGGCCACATATGGGGGCCCTCTTCAGTGCCATAAATTCAAGGATTAATTCAAAATTTCTGTAAAACATTAGAATATAGGAGATAATGAAATTAAGGATTATCATAGAATTCAAAAACTTATCTCAAAGCTTGCAATTCAAAATGAAGTAGTCCAGTATGCAGCATCACGATTGGAAAAATATTTAGAGTTCACTGTGAATAAAAAAACCGGATAACAATTAAACCGGGAAACATAAAAAAATTTCCACACGAACCGACCGGAATTAAAAAAAATTTCTTATTAAAAAAGGATGCCAAATTGCTTATCAATGGCAGAACGCGAACAAAACCGGATAACAAATAAACCGGGAAACATAAAAAAAAAAATTTTCCACACGAACCGACCGCAATTTAAAAAAATTTTTATTAAAAGAGGATGCCAAATTGCTCATCAATGGCAGAACGCGAACAAGGTTTACATTTTTAAACTTTTCGTGAAGACTTTGTAACCGGAGTCTCTCACAGAATGATCTGAACTGTTTTAAAAACCGACTCAAGACATGTGGCTTTGCTGACCGAAAATTTTTTTATGTAAGAAATCCTGAGAGGTTCTTTTGCTCCTTGAGAAGACTATTGTCCTATACCTAGTAAAGAAATTCGAAACGTTTATGGTGATTTTCACGAGTGGAGGAAGGCGTGTATTTTTCAAGAAACGATTTTTTTATATCAGCTTCACGGACAATCCATTTAACATTGAATTGGCAAGCAAGGCATTAAAGGAACATAAATTATTATAATATCTAGACATGTACTTTTACTCAATATTATTTGAGTATGTTAAGCAATAAATAAAAAAAATTGAATGTTGTTTAATACTGCATTCAGATTTATTCTGAGATGTTTTGAAAAATACTACATTTATCTTTAAAAATAACAAAAATGCAATTTTAGTAATCGTGATATCAAGTATCACATTTTAGGAAGTATTAATAGATTTTGTTTGTTCTGAAAATGGTCAGAACTATGAGATATTCAACCTTTGTACTAAATGTGCCATTTTAAAATTTTAAAGTGACATATTTGGTAACATGTCTGCTATTATATTGACCCATAATTCATAGAATTTTTTGTTCATTTCTCGTTATTTTGGCATAGGGTCAGATTCTTTTTAATTCCGTCGAATAAAATTTTCACTATTACATATAAAAATACTCAAAAAGAAAGCAAGGCAAACGTTTCGGCCACATATGGGGGCCCTCTTCAGTGCCATAAATTCAAGGATTAATTCAAAATTTCTGTAAAACATTAGAATATAGGAGATAATGAAATTAAGGATTATCATAGAATTCAAAAACTTATCTCAAAGCTTGCAATTCAAAATGAAGTAGTCCAGTATGCAGCATCACGATTCGAAAAAATATTTAGAGTTCACTGTGAATAAAAAAACCGGATAACAATTAAACCGGGAAACATAAAAAAATTTCCACACGAACCGACCGGAATTAAAAAAAATTTCTTATTAAAAAAGGATGCCAAATTGCTTATCAATGGCAGAACGCGAACAAAACCGGATAACAAATAAACCGGGAAACATAAAAAAAAAATTTTCCACACGAACCGACCGCAATTTAAAAAATTTTTATTAAAAGAGGATGCCAAATTGCTCATCAATGGCAGAACGCGAACAAGGTTTACATTTTTAAACTTTTCGTGAAGACTTTGTAACCGGAGTCTCTCATAGAATGATCTGAACTGTTTTAAAAACCGACTCAAGACATGTGGCTTTGCTGACCGAAAATTTTCGTATGTAAGAAATCCTGAGAGGTTCTTTTGCTCCTTGAGAAGACTATTGTCCTATACCTAGTAAAGAAATTCGAAACGTTTATGGTGATTTTCACGAGTGGAGGAAGGCGTGTATTTTTCAAGAAACGTTTTTTTTATATCAGCTTCACGGACAATCCATTTAACATTCAATTGGCAAGCAAGGCATTACAGAAACATAAATTATTATAATATCTAGACATGTACTTTTTACTCAAAATTATTTGAGTATGTTAAGCAATAAGTAAAAAAATTGAATGTTGTTTAATACTGCATTCAGATTTATTCTGAGATGTTTTGAAAAATACTACATTTATCTTTAAAAAATAACAAAAATGCAATTTTAGTATTCGTGTTATCAAGTATCTCAATTTAGGAAGTATTAGTAGATTTAGTTTGTTCTGAAAATGGTCAGAAATCTGAGCTATTCAACCTATATACAAAAAGTTCCATATTAAAATTTTAAAGTGACATGTTTGATAACATGTCTGCTATTATATTGACCCATAATTCATAGAATTTTTTGTTCATTTCTCTTTATTTTGGCATAGGGTCAGATTCGTATTATTTCCGTCGAATAAAATTTTCACTATTACATATAAAAATACTCAAAAAGAAAGCAAGGCAAACGCTTCGGCCACATATGGTGGCCCTCTTCAGTGCCATAAATTCAAGGATTAATTCAAAATTTCTGTAAAACATTAGAATATAGGAGATAATGAAATTAAGGATTATCATAGAATTCAAAAACTTATCTCAAAGCTTGCAATTCAAAATGAAGTAGTCCAGTATGCAGCATCACGATTCGAAAAAATATTTAGAGTTCACTGTGAATAAAAAAACCGGATACCAATTAAACCGGGAAACATAAAAAAATTTCCACACGAACCGACCGGAATTAAAAAAAATTTCTTATTAAAAAAGGATTCCAAGTTGCTTATCAATGGCAGAACGCGAACAAAACCGGATAACAAATAAACCGGGAAACATAAAAAAAAAAAATTTTCCACACGAACCGACCGCAATTTAAAAAAATTTTTATTAAAAGAGGATGCCAAATTGCTCATCAATGGCAGAACGCGAACAAGGTTTACATTTTTAAACTTTTCGTGAAGACTTTGTAACCGGAGTCTCTCACAGAATGATCTGAACTGTTTTAAAAACCGACTCAAGACATGTGGCTTTGCTGACCGAAAATTTTTTTATGTAAGAAATCCTGAGAGTTTCTTTTGCTCCTTGAGAAGACTATTGTCCTATACCTAGTACAGAAATTCGAAACGTTTATGGTGATTTTCACGAGTGGGGGAAGGCGTGTCTTTTTCAAGAAACGATATTTTAATATCAGCTTCACGGACAATCCATTTAACATTGAATTGGCAAGCAAGGCATTACAGAAACATAAATTATTATAATATCTAGACATGTACTTTTACTCAATATTATTTGAGTATGTTAAGCAATAAGTAAAAAAAATTCAATGTTGTTTAATACTGCATTCAGATTTATTCTGAGATGTTTTGAAAAATACTACATTTATCTTTAAAAAATAACAAAAATGCAATTTTATTATTCGTGATATCAAGTATCTCATTGTAGGAAGTATTAATAGATTTAGTTTGTTCTGAAAATGGTCAGAACTATGAGATATTCAACCTTTATACTAAATGTGCCATTTTGAAATTTTAAAGTGACATGTTTGATAACATGTCTGCTATTATATTGACCCATAATTCATAGAATTTTTTGTTCATTTCTCGTTATTTTGGCATAGGGTCAGATTCTTTTTATTTCCGTCGAATAAAATTTTCACTATTACATATAAAAATACTCAAAAAGAAAGCAAGGCAAACGTTTCGGCCACATATGGTGGCCCTCTTCAGTGCCATAAATTCAAGGATTAGTTCAAAATTTCTGTAAAACATTAGAATATAGGAGATAATGAAATTAAGGATTATCATAGAATTCAAAAACTTATCTCAAAGCTTGCAATTCAAAATGAAGTAGTCCAGTATGCAGCATCACGATTCGAAAAAATATTTAGAGTTCACTGTGAATAAAAAAACCGGATAACAATTAAACCGGGAAACATAAAAAAATTTCCACACGAACCGACCGGAATTAAAAAAAATTTCTTATTAAAAAAGGATGCCAAATTGCTTATCAATGGCAGAACGCGAACAAAACCGGATAACAAATAAACCGGGAAACATAAAAAAAAAAAATTTTCCACACGAACCGACCGCAATTTAAAAAAATTTTTATTAAAAGAGGATGCCAAATTGCTCATCAATGGCAGAACGCGAAAAAGGTTTACATTTTTAAACTTTTCGTGAAGACTTTGTAACCGGAGTCGCTCACAGAATGATCTGGACTGTTTTAAAAACCGACTCAAGACATGTGGCTTTGCTGACCGAAAATTTTTTTATGCAAGAAATCCTGAGAGGTTCTTTTGCTCCTTGAGAAGACTATACTAATCCTATACCTAGTAAAGAAATTCGAAACGTTTATGGTGATTTTCACGAGTGGAGGAAGGCGTGTATTTTTCAAGAAACGATTTTTTTATATCAGCTTCACGGACAATCCATTTAACATTGAATTGGCAAGCAAGGCATTACAGGAACATAAATTATTATAATATCTAGACATGTACTTTTACTCAATATTATTTGAGTATGTTAAGCAATAAATAAAAAAAATTGAATGTTGTTTAATACTGCATTCAGATTTATTCTGAGATGTTTTGAAAAATACTACATTTATCTTTAAAAAATAACAAAAATGCAATTTTAGTATTCGTGATATCAAGTATCTCATTTTAAGAAGTGTTAATAGATTTACTTTGTTCTGAAAATGGTCAGAACTATGAGATATTCATCCTTTATACTAAATGTGCCATTTTAAAATTTTAAAGTGACATGTTTGATTACATGTCTGCTATTATATTGACCCATAATTCATAGAATTTTTTGTTCATTTCTCGTTATTTTGGCATAGGGTCAGATTCTTTTTATTTCCGTCGAATAAAATTTTCACTATTACATATAAAAATACTCAAAAAGAAAGCAAGGCAAACGTTTCGGCCACATATGGGGGCCCTCTTCAGTGCCATAAATTCAAGGATTAATTCAAAATTTCTGTAAAACATTAGAATATAGGAGATAATGAAATTAAGGATTATCATAGAATTCAAAAACTTATCTCAAAGCTTGCAATTCAAAATGAAGTAGTCCAGTATGCAGCATCACGATTCGAAAAAATATTTAGAGTTCACTGTGAATAAAAAAACCGGATAACAATTAAACCGGGAAACATAAAAAAATTTCCACACGAACCGACCGGAATTAAAAAAAATTTCTTATTAAAAAAGGATGCCAAATTGCTTATCAATGGCAGAACGCGAACAAAACCGGATAACAAATAAACCGGGAAACATAAAAAAAAATAATTTTCCATACGATCCGACCGCAATTTAAAAAAATTTTTATTAAAAGAGGATGCCAAATTGCTCGTCAATGGCAGAACGCGAACAAGGTTTACATTTTTAAACTTTTCGTGAAGACTTTGTAACCGGAGTCTTTCACAGAATGATCTGAACTGTTTTAAAAACCGACTGAAGACATGTGGCTTTGCTGACCGAAAATTTTTTTATGTAAGAAATCCTGAGAGGTTCTTTTGCTCCTTGAGAAGACTATTGTCCTATACCTAGTAAAGAAATTCGAAACGTTTATGGTGATTTTCACGAGTGGAGGAAGGCGTGTATTTTTCAAGAAACGATTTTTTTATATCAGCTTCACGGACAATCCATTTAACTTTGAATTGGCAAGCAAGGCATTAAAGGAACATAAATTATTATAATATCTAGACATGTACTATTACTCAATATTATTTGAGTATATTAAGCAATAAATAAAGAAAATTGAATGTTGTTTAATACTGCATTCAGATTTATTCTGAGATGTTTTGAAAAATACTACACTTATATTTAAAAAATAACAAAAATGAAATTTTAGTAATCGTGATATCAAGTATCACATTGTAGGAAGTATTAATAGATTTAGTTTGTTCTGAAAATGGTCAGAACTATGAGATATTCAACCTTTATACTAAATGTGCCATTTTAAAATTTTAAATTGACATGTTTGATTACATGTCTGCTATTATATTGACACATAATGCATAGAATTTTTTGTTCATTTCTCGTTATTTTGGCATAGGGTCAGATTCCTTTTATTTCCGTCGAATAAAATTTTCACTATTACATATAAAAATACTCAAAAAGAAAGCATGGCAAACGTTTCGGCCACATATGGGTGCCCTCTTCAGTGCCATAAATTCAAGGATTAATTCAAAACTTCTGTAAAACATTAGAATATAGGAGATAATGAAATTAAGGGTTATCATAGAATTCAAAAACTTATCTCAAAGCTTGCAATTCAAAATGAAGTAGTCCAGTAAGCACCATCACGAAACGAAAAAATAAATAGAGTAAACAGTGAATAAAAAAACCGGATAAAAATTAAACCGGGAAACATAAAAAAATTTCCACACGAACCGACCGCAATTAAAAAAAATTTCTTATTAAAAAAGGATGCCAAATTGCTTATCAATGGCAGAACGCGAACAAAACCGGATAACAAATAAACCGGGAAACATAAAAAAAAAAAATTTTCCACACCAACCGACCGTAATTTAAAAAAATTCTTATTAAAAGAGGATGCCAAATTTCTCATCAATGGCAGAACGCGAACAAGGTTTACATTTTTAAACTTTTCGTGAAGACTTTGTAACCGGAGTCTCTCACAGAATGATCTGAACTGTTTTAAAAACCGACTCAAGACATGTGGCTTTGCTGACCGAAAATTTTTTTATGTAAGAAATCCTGAGAGGTTCTTTTGCTCCTTGAGAAGACTATTGTCCTATACCTAGTAAAGAAATTCGAAACGTTTATGGTGATTTTCACGAGTGGAGGAAGGCGTGTATTTTTCAAGAAACGATTTTTTTATATCAGCTTCACGGACAATCCATTTAACATTGAATTGGCAAGCAAGGCATTACAGAAACATAAATTATTATAATATCTAGACATGTACTTTTACTCAAAATTATTTGAGTATGTTAAGCAATAAATAAAAAAAATTGAATGTTGTTTAATACTGCATTCAGATTTATTCTGAGATGTTTTGAAAAATACTACATTTATCTTTGAAAAATGACAAAAATGCAATTTTAGTATTCGTGATATCAAGTATCTCATTTTAGGAAGTGTTAATAGATTTACTTTGTTCTGAAAATGGTCAGAAATATGAGATATTCAACCTTTATACTAAATGTGCCATTTTAAAATTTTAAAGTGACATATTTGTTAACATGTCTGCTATTATATTGACCCATAATTCATAGAATTTTTTGTTCATTTCTCGTTATTTTGGCATAGGGTCAGATTCTTTTTATTTCCGTCGAATAAAATTTTCACTATTACATATAAAAATACTCAAAAAGAAAGCAAGGCAAACGTTTCGGCCACATATGGGGGCCCTCTTCAGTGCCATAAATTCAAGGATTAATTCAAAATTTCTGTAAAACATTAGAATATAGGAGATAATGAAATTAAGGATTATCATAGAATTCAAAAACTTATCTCAAAGCTTGCAATTCAAAATGAAGTAGTCCAGTATGCAGCATCACGATTCGAAAAAATATTTAGAGTTCACTGTGAATAAAAAAACCGGATAACAATTAAACCGGGAAACATAAAAAAATTTCCACACGAACCGACCGGAATTAAAAAAAATTTCTTATTAAAAAAGGATGCCAAATTGCTTATCAATGGCAGAACGCGAACAAAACCGGATAACAAATAAACCGGGAAACATAAAAAAAAATAAAATTTCCACACGAACCGACCGCAATTTAAAAAAATTTTTATTAAAAGAGGATGCCAAATTGCTCATCAATGGCAGAACGCGAACAAGGTTTACATTTTTAAACTTTTCGTGAAGACTTTGTTACCGGAGTCTCTCACAGAATGATCTGAACTGTTTTAAAAACCGACTCAAGACATGTGGCTTTGCTGACCGAAAATTTTTTTATGTAAGAAATCCTGAGAGTTTCTTTTGCTCCTTGAGAAGACTATTGTCCTATACCTAGTAAAGAAATTCGAAACGTTTATGGTGATTTTCACGAGTGGAGGAAGGCGTGTATTTTTCAAGAAACGATTTTTTTATATCAGCTTCACGGACAATCCATTTAACATTGAATTGGCAAGCAAGGCATTACAGGAACATAAATTATTATAATATCTAGACATGTACTTTTACTCAATATTATTTGAGTATGTTAAGCAATAAATAAAAAAAATTGAATGTTGTTTAATACTGCATTCAGATTTATTCTGAGATGTTTTGAAAAATACTACATTTATCTTTGAAAAATGACAAAAATGCAATTTTAGTATTCGTGATATCAAGTATCTCATTTTAGGAAGTGTTAATAGATTTACTTTGTTCTGAAAATGGTCAGAAATATGAGATATTCAACCTTTATACTAAATGTGCCATTTTAAAATTTTAAAGTGACATGTTTTATAACATGTCTGCTATTATATTGACCCATAATTCATAGAATTTTTTGTTCATTTCTCTTTATTTTGGCATAGGGTCAGATTCTTTTTATTTCCGTCGAATAAAATTTTCACTATTACATATAAAAATACTCAAAAAGAAAGCAAGGCAAACGTTTCGGCCACATATGGGGGCCCTCTTCAGTGCCATAAATTCAAGGATTAATTCAAAATTTCTGTAAAACATTAGAATATAGGAGATAATGAAATTAAGGATTATCATAGAATTCAAAAACTTATCTCAAAGCTTGCAATTCAAAATGATGTAGTCCAATATGCAGCATCACGATTCGAAAAAATATTTAGAGTTCACTGTGAATAAAAAAACCGGATAACAATTAAACCGGGAAACATAAAAAAATTTCCACACGAACCGACCGAAATTAAAAAAAATTTTTATTAAAAGAGGATGCCAAATTGCTCATCAATGGCAGAACGCGAACAAGGTTTACATTTTTAAACTTTTCGTGAAGACTTTGTAACCGGAGTCTCTCACAGAATGATCTGAACTGTTTTAAAAACCGACTCAAGACATGTGGCTTTGCTGACCGAAAATTTTTTTATGTAAGAAATCCTGAGAGTTTCTTTTGCTCCTTGAGAAGACTATTGTCCTATACCTAGTAAAGAAATTCGAAACGTTTATGGTGATTTTCACGAGTGGAGGAAGGCGTGTATTTTTCAAGAAACGATTTTTTTATATCAGCTTCACGGACAATCCATTTAACATTGAATTGGCAAGCAAGGCATTACAGGAACATAAATTATTATAATATCTAGACATGTACTTTTACTCAATATTATTTGAGTATGTTAAGCAATAAATAAAAAAAATTGAATGTTGTTTATTACTGCATTCAGATTTATTCTGAGATGTTTTGAAAAATACTACATTCATCTTTAAAAAATAACAAAAATGCAATTTTAGTATTCGTGATATCAAGTATCTCATTTTAGGAAGTATTAATAGATTTAGTTTGTTCTGAAAATGGTCAGAACTATGAGATATTCAACCTTTATACTAAATGTGCCATTTTAAAATTTTAAAGTGACATGTTTGATTACATGTCTGCTATTATATTGACCCATAATTCATAGAATTTTTTGTTCATTTCTCGTTATTTTGGCATAGGGTCAGATTCTTTTTATTTCCTTCGAATAAAATTTTCACTATTACATATAAAAATACTCAAAAAGAAAGCAAGGCAAACGTTTCGGCCACATATGGGGGCCCTCTTCAGTGCCATAAATTCAAGGATTAATTCAAAATTTCTGTAAAACATTAGAATATAGGAGATAATGAAATTAAGGATTATCATAGAATTCAAAAACTTATCTCAAAGCTTGCAATTCAAAATGAAGTAGTCCAGTATGCAGCATCACGATTCGAAAAAATATTTAGAGTTCACTGTGAATAAAAAAACCGGATAAAAATTAAACCGGGAAACATAAAAAAACTTCCACACGAACCGACCGGAATTAAAAAAAATTTCTTATTAAAAAAGGATGCCAAATTGCTTATCAATGGCAGAACGCGAACAAAACCGGATAACAAATAAACCGGGAAACATAAAAAAAAAAAATTTCCACACGAACCGACCACAATTTGAAAAAAATTTTTATTAAAAGAGGATGCCAAATTGCTCATCAATGGCAGAACGCGAACAAGGTTTACATTTTTAAACTTTTCGTGAAGACTTTGTAACCGGAGTCTCTCACAGAATGATCTGGACTGTTTTAAAAAACGACTCAAGACATGTGGCTTTGCTGACCGAAAATTTTTTTATGTAAGAAATCCTGAGAGGTTCTTTTGCTCCTTGAGAAGACAATTGTCCTATACCTAGTAAAGAAATTCGAAACGTTTATGGTGATTTTCACGAGTGGAGGAAGGCGTGTATTTTTCAAGAAACGTTTTTTTTATATCAGCTTCGCGGACAATCCATTTAACATTGAATTGGCAAGCAAGGCATTACAGGAACATAAATTATTATAATATCTAGACATGTACTTTTACTCAATATTATTTGAGTATGTTAAGCAATAAATAAAAAAAATTGAATGTTGTTTAATACTGCATTCAGATTTATTCTGAGATGTTTTGAAAAATACTACACTTATATTTAAAAAATAACAGAAATGCAATTTTAGTAATCGTGATATCAAGTATCACATTTTAGGAAGTATTAATAGATTTAGTTTGTTCTGAAAATGGTCAGAACTATGAGATATTCAACCTTTATACTAAATGTGCCATTTTAAAATTTTAAAGTGACATGTTTGATAACATGTCTGCTATTATATTGACCCATAATTCATAGAATTTTTTGTTCATTTCTCTTTATTTTGGCATAGGGTCGCATTCTTTTTATTTCCGTCGAATAAAATTTTCATTAATACATATAAAAATACTCAAAAAGAAAGCAATGCAAACGTTTCGGCCACATATGGTGGCCCTCTTCAGTGCCATAAATTCAAGGATTAATTCAAAATTTCTGTAAAACATTAGAATATAGGAGATAATGAAATTAAGGATTACCATAGAATTCAAAAACTTATCTCAAAGCTTGCAATTCAAAATGAAGTAGTCCAGTATGCAGCATCACGATTCGAAAAAATATTTAGAGTTCACTGTGAATAAAAAAACCGGATAACAATTAAACCGGGAAACATAGAAAAATTTCCACACGAACCAACCGCAATTAAAAAAAATTTCTTATTAAAAAAGGATGCCAAATTGCTTATCAATGGCAGAACGCGAACAAGGTATACATTTTTAAACTTTTCGTGAAGACTTTGTTACCGGAGTCTCTCACAGAATGATCTGAACTGTTTTGAAAACCGACTCAAGACATGTGGCTTTGCTGACCGAAAATTTTTTAATGTAAGAAATCCTGAGAGTTTCTTTTGCTCCTTGAGAAGACTATTGTCCTATTCCTAGTACAGAAATTCGAAACGTTTATGGTGATTTTCACGAGTGGGGGAAGGCGTGTCTTTTTCAAGAAACGATATTTTAATATCAGCTTCACGGACAATCCATTTAACATTGAATTGGCAAGCAAGGCATTACAGAAACATAAATTATTATAATATCTAGACATGTACTTTTACTCAATATTATTTGAGTATGTTAAGCAATAAGTAAAAAAAATTGAATGTTGTTTAATACTGCATTCAGATTTATTCTGAGATGTTTTGAAAAATACTACATTTATCTTTAAAAAATATCAAAAATGCAATTTTAGTATTCGTGATATCAAGTATCTCATTTTAGGAAGTATTAATAGATTTAGTTTGTTCTGAAAATGGTCAGAACTATGAGATATTCAACCTTTATACTAAATGTGCATTTTAAAATTTTAAATTGACATGTTTGATTACATGTCTGCTACTATATTGTCCCATAATTCATAGAATTTTTTGTTCATTTCTCGTTATCTTGGCATAGGGTCAGATTCTTTTATTTCCGTCGAATAAAATTTTCACTATTACATATAAAAATACTCAAAAAGAAAGCAAGGCAAACGTTTCGGCCACATATGGGGGCCCTCTTCAGTGCCATAAATTCAAGGATTAATTCAAAATTTCTGTAAAACATTAGAATATAGGAGATAATGAAATTAAGGATTATCATAGAATTCAAAAACTTATCTCAAAGCTTGCAATTCAAAATGAAGTAGTCCAGTATGCAGCATCACGATTCGAAAAAATATTTAGAGTTCACTGTGAATAAAAAAACCGGATAACAATTAAACCGGGAAACATAAAAAAAAAAAAATTTTCCACACGAACCGACCGCAATTTAAAAAAATTTTTATTAAAAGAGGATGCCAAATTGCTCATCAATGGCAGAACGCGAAAAAGGTTTACATTTTTAAACTTTTCGTGAAGACTTTGTAACCGGAGTCTCTCACAGAATGATCTGAACTGTTTTAAAAACCGACTCAAGACATGTGGCTTTGCTGACCGAAAATTTTTTTATGTAAGAAATCCTGAGAGGTTCTTTTGCTCCTTGAGAAGACTATTGTCCTATACCTAGTAAAGAAATTCGAAACGTTTATGGTGATTTTCACGAGTGGAGGAAGGCGTGTATTTTTCAAGAAACGATTTTTTTATATCAGCTTCACGGACAATCCATTTAACATTGAATTGGCAAGCAAGGCATTAAAGGAACATAAATTGTTATAATATCCAGACATGTACTTTTACTCAATATTATTTGAATATGTTAAGCAATAAATAAAAAAAACTGAATGTTGTTTAATACTGCATTCAGATTTATTCTGAGATGTTTTGATTAATACTACATTTATCTTTAAATAATAACAAAAATGCAATTTTAGTATTCGTGATATCAAGTATCACATTTTAGGAAGTATTAATAGATTTAGTTTGTTCTGAAAATGGTCAGAACTATGAGATATTCAACCTTTATACTAAATGTGCCATTTTAAAATTTTAAAGTGACATATTTGGTAACATGTCTGCTATTATATTGACCCATAATTCATAGAATTTTTTGTTCATTTCTCGTTATTTTGGCATAGGGTCAGATTCTTTTTATTTCCTTCGAATAAAATTTTCATTATTACATATAAAAATACTCAAAAAGAAAGCAAGGCAAACGTTTCGGCCACATATGGGGGCCCTCTTCAGTGCCATAAATTCAAGGATTAATTCAAAATTTCTGTAAAACATTAGAATATAGGAGATAATGAAATTAAGGATTATCATAGAATTCAAAAACTTATCTCAAAGCTTGCAATTCAAAATGAAGTAGTCCAGTATGCAGCATCACGATTCGAAAAAATATTTAGAGTTCACTGTGAATAAAAAAACCGGATAACAATTAAACCGGGAAACATAAAAAAATTTCCACACGAACCGACCGGAATTAAAAAAAATTTCTTATTAAAAAAGGATTCCAAGTTGCTTATCAATGGCAGAACGCGAACAAAACCGGATAACAAATAAACCGGGAAACATAAAAAAAAAAATTTCCACACGAACCGACCGCAATTTAAAAAAATTTTTATTAAAAGAGGATGCCAAATTGCTCATCAATGGCAGAACGCGAACAAGGTTTACATTTTTAAACTTTTCGTGAAGACTTTGTAACCGGAGTCTCTCACAGAATGATCTGAACTGTTTTAAAAACCGACTCAAGACATGTGGCTTTGCTGACCGAAAATTTTTTTATGTAAGAAATCCTGAGAGGTTCTTTTGCTCCTTGAGAAGACTATTGTCCTATACCTAGTAAAGAAATTCGAAACGTTTATGGTGATTTTCACGAGTGGAGGAAGGCGTGTATTTTTCAAGAAACGATTTTTTTATATCAGCTTCACGGACAATCCATTTAACATTGAATTGGCAAGCAAGGCATTACAGGAACATAAATTATTATAATATCTAGACATGTACTTTTACTCAATATTATTTGAGTATGTTAAGCAATAAATAAAAAAAATTGAATGTTGTTTAATACTGCATTCAGATTTATTCTGAGATGTTTTGAAAAATACTACATTTATCTTTAAAAAATAACAAAAATGCAATTTGAGTAATCGTGATATCAAGTATCACATTTTAGGAAGTATTAATAGATTTAGTTTGTTCTGAAAATGGACAGAACTATGAGATATTCAACCTTTATACTAAATGTGCCATTTTAAAATTTTAAAGTGACATATTTGTTAACATGTCTGCTATTATATTGACCCATAATTCATAGAATTTTTTGTTCATTTCTCGTTATTTTGGCATAGGGTCAGATTCTTTTTATTTCCGTCGAATAAAATTTTCACTATTACATATAAAAATACTCAAAAAGAAAGCAAGGCAAACGTTTCGGCCACATATGGGGGCCCTCTTCAGTGCCATAAATTCAAGGATTAATTCAAAATTTCTGTAAAACATTAGAATATAGGAGATAATGAAATTAAGGATTATCATAGAATTCAAAAACTTATCTCAAAGCATCACGATTCGAAAAAATATTTAGAGTTCACTGTGAATAAAAAAACCGGATAACAATTAAACCGGGAAACATAAAAAAATTTCCACACGAACCGACCGGAATTAAAAAAAATTTCTTATTAAAAAAGGATGCCAAATTGCTTATCAATGGCAGAACGCGAACAAAACCGGATAACAAATAAACCGGGAAACATAAAAAAAAAAAAATTTTCCACACCAACCGACCGCAATTTAAAAAAATTTTTATTAAAAGAGGATGCCAAATTGCTCATCAATGGCAGAACGCGAACAAGGTTTACATTTTTAAACTTTTCGTGAAGACTTTGTTACCGGAGTCTCTCACAGACATGTGACCGATCGAAGACCGACCGACTCAAGACATGTGGCTTTGCTGACCCAAAATTTTTTTATGTAAGAAATCCTGAGAGGATCCTTTTATGGTGATTTTCACGAGTGGAGGAAGGCGTGTATTTTTCAAGAAACGATTTTTTTATATCAGCTTCACGGACAATCCATTTAACATTGAATTGGCAAGCAAGGCATTACAGAAACATAAATTATTATAATATCTAGACATGTACTTTTACTCAATATTATTTGAGTATGTTAAGCAATAAATAAAAAAAATTGAATGTTGTTTATTACTGCATTCAGATTTATTCTGAGATGTTTTGAAGAATACTACATTTATCTTTAAAAAATAACAAAAATGCAATTTTAGTATTCGTGATATCAAGTATCTCATTTTAGGAAGTATTAATAGATTTAGTTTGTTCTGAAAATGGTCAGAACTATGAGATATTCAACCTTTATACTAAATGTGCATTTTAAAATTTTAAATTGACATGTTTGATTACATGTCTGCTATTATATTGACCCATAATTCATAGAATTTTTTGTTCATTTCTCGTTATTTTGGCATAGGGTCAGATTCTTTTTATTTCCTTCGAATAAAATTTTCACTATTACATATAAAAATACTCAAAAAGAAAGCAAGGCAAACGTTTCGGCCACATATGGGGGCCCTCTTCAGTGCCATAAATTCAAGGATTAATTCAAAATTTCTGTAAAACATTAGAATATAGGAGATAATGAAATTAAGGATTATCATAGAATTCAAAAACTTATCTCAAAGCTTGCAATTCAAAATGAAGTAGTCCAGTATGCAGCATCACGATTTGAAAAAATATTTAGAGTTCACTGTGAATAAAAAAACCGGATACCAATTAAACCGGGAAACATAAAAAAATTTCCACACGAACCGACAGCAATTAAAAAAGATTTCTTATTAAAAAAGGATGCCAAATTGCTTATCAATGGCAGAACGCAAACAAAACCGGATAACAAATAAACCGGGAAACATAAAAAAAAAAAATTTTCCACACCAACCGACCGCAATTTAATAAAATTTTTATTAAAAGAGGATGCCAAATTGCTCATCAATGGCAGAACGCGAACAAGGTTTACATTTTTAAACATTTCGTGAAGACTTTGTTACCGGAGTCTCTCACAGACATGATCTGACCGACCGTTTTAAGACCGACCGACTCAAGACATGTGGCTTTGCTGACCGAAAATTTTTTTATGTAATAAATCCTGAGAGTTTCTTTTGCTCCTTGAGAAAACTATTGTCCTATACCTAGTAAAGAAATTCGAAACGTTTATGGTGATTTTCACGAGTGGAGGAAGGCGTCTATTTTTCAAGAAACGATTTTTTTATATCAGCTTCACGGACAATCCATTTAACATTGAATTGGCAAGCAATGCATTACAGAAACATAAATTATTATAATATCTAGACATGTACTTTTAATCAAAATTATTTGATTATGTTAAGCAGTAAATATAAAAAATTGAATGTTGTTTAATACTGCATTCAGATTTATTCTAAGATGTTTTGAAAAATACTACATTTATCTTCAAAAAATAACAAAAATGCAATTTTAGTAATCGTGATATCAAGCATCACATTTTAGGACGTATTAATAGCTTTAGTTTGTTCTGAAAATGGTCAGAACTATGAGATATTCAACCTTTATACTAAATGTGCCATTTTAAAATTTTAAAGTGACATGTTTGATAACATGTCAGCTATTATATTGACCCATAATTCATATAATTTTTTGTTTATTTCTCTTTATTTTGGCATAGGGTCAAATTCTTTTTATTTCCGTCGAATAAAATTTTCACTATTACATATAAAAATACTCAAAAAGAAAGCAAGGCAAACGTTTCGGCCACATATGGGGGCCCTCTTCAGTGCCATAAATTCAAGGATTAATTCAAAATTTCTGTAAAACATAAGAATATAGGAGATAATGAAATTAAGTATTATCATATAATTCAATAACTTATCTCAAAGCTTGCAATTCAAAATGAAGTAGTCCAGTATGCAGCATCACGATTCGAAAAAATATTTAGAGTTCACTGTGAATAAAAAAACCGGATAACAATTAAACCGGGAAACATAAAAAAATTTCCACACGAACCGACCGCAATTTAAAAAAATTTTTATTAAAAGAGGATGCCAAATTGCTCATCAATGGCAGAACGCGAACAAGGTTTACATTTTTAAACTTTTCTTGAAGACTTTGTGACCGGAGTCTCTCACAGAATGATCTGAACTGTTTTAAAAACCGACTCAAGACATGTGGCTTTGCTGACCGAAAATTTTTTTATGTAAGAAATCCTGAGAGGTTCTTTTGCTCCTTGAGAAGACTATAGTCCTATACCTAGTAAAGAAATACGAAACGTTTATGGTGATTTTCACGAGTGGAGGAAGGCGTGTATTTTTCAAGAAACGATTTTTTTATATCAGCTTCACGGACAATCCATTTAACATTGAATTGGCAAGCAAGGCATTACAGGAACATAAATTATTATAATATCTAGACATGTACTTTTACTCAATATTATTTGAGTATGTTAAGCAATAAATAAAAAAAATTGAATGTTGTTTAATACTGCATTCAGATTTATTCTGAGATGTTTTGAAAAATACTACATTTATCTTTAAAAAATAACAAAAATGCAATTTTAGTAATCGTGATATCAAGTATCACATTTTAGGAAGTATTAATAGATTTAGTTTGTTCTGAAAATGGTCAGAACTATGAGATATTCAACCTTTATACTAAATGTGCCATTTTAAAATTTTAAAGTGACATTTTGGTTACATGTCTGCTATTATATTGACCCATAATTCATAGAATTTTTTGTTCATTTCTCGTTATTTTGGCATACGGTCAGATTCTTTTTATTTCCTTCGAATAAAATTTTCACTATTACATATAAAAATACACAAAAAGAAAGCAAGGCAAACGTTTCGGCCACATATGGGGGCCTTCTTCAGTGCCATAAATTCAAGGATTAATTCAAAATTTCTGTAAAACATTAGAATATAGGAGATAATGAAATTAAGGATTATCATAGAATTCAAAAACTTATCTCAAAGCTTGCAATTCAAAATGAAGTAGTCCTGTATGCAGCATCACGATTCGAAAAAATATTAAGAGTTCACTGTGAATAAAAAAACCGGATAACTATTAATCCGGGAAACATAAAAAAATTTCCACACGAACCGACCGCAATTAAAAAAAATTTCTTATTAAAAGTGGATGCCAAGTTGCTCATTAATGGCAGAACGCGAACAAGGTTTACATTTTGAAACTTTTCGTGAAGACTTTGTTACCGGAGTCTCTCACAGAATGATCTGAACTGTTTTAAAAAACCGACTCAAGACATGTGGCTTTGCTGACCGAAAATTTTTTTATGTAAGAAATCCTGAGAGTTTCTTTTGCTCCTTGAGAAGACTATTGTCCTATACCTAGTAAAGAAATTCGAAACGTTTATGGTGATTTTCACGAGTGGAGGAAGGCGTGTATTTTTCAAGAAACGATTTTTTTATATCAGCTTCACGGACAATCCATTTAACATTGAACTGGCAAGCAAGGCATTACAGAAACATAAATTATTATAATATCTAGACATGTACTTTTACTCAATATTATTTGAGTATGTTAAGCAATAAATAAAAAAAATTCAATGTTGTTTAATACTGCATTCAGATTTATTCTGAGATGTTTTGAAAAATACTACATTTATCTTTAAAAAATATCAAAAATGCAATTTTAGTAATCGCGATATCAAGTATCACATTTTAGGAAGTATTAATAGATTTAGTTTGTTCTGAAAATAGTCAGAACTATGATATATTCAACCTTTATACTAAATGTACCATTTTAAAATTTCAAAGTGACATGTTTGATAACATGTCTGCTATTATATGGACCCATAATTCATAGAATTTTTTGTTCATTTCTCTTTATTTTGGCATAGGGTCAGATTCGTATTATTTCCATCGAATAAAATTTTCACTATTACATATAAAAATACTCAAAAAGAAAGCAAGGCAAACGCTTCGGCCACATATGGGGACCCTCTTCAGTGCCATAAATTCAAGGATTAATTCAAAATATATGTAAAACATAAGAATATAGGAGATAAAGAAATTAATGATTATCATAGAATTCAAAAACTTATCTCAAAGCTTGCAATTCAAAATGAAGTAGTCCAGTATGCAGCATCACGATTCGAAAAAATATTTAGAGTTCACTGTAAATAAAAAAACCAGATAACAATTAATCCGGGAAACATAAAAAAATTTCCACACGAACCGACCGCAATTAAAAAAAATTTCTTATTAAAAAAGGATGCCAAATTGCTTATCAATGGCAGAACGCGAACAAAGCCGGATAACAAATAAACCGGGAAACATAAAAAAAAAAAATTTTCCACACCAACCGACCGCAATTTAAAAAAATTTTTATTAAAAGAGGATGCCAAATTGCTCATCAATGGCAGAACGCGAACAAGGTTTACATTTTTAAACTTTTCGTGAAGACTTTGTTACCGGAGTCTCTCACAGAATGATCTGAACTGTTTTAAGAACCGACTCAAGACATGTGGCTTTGCTGACCGAAAATTTTTTTATGTAAGGAATCCTGAGATTTTCTTTTGCTCCTTGAGAAGACTATTGTCCTATACCTAGTAAAGAAATTCGAAACGTTTATGGTGATTTTCACGAGTGGAGGAAGGCGTGTATTTTTCAAGAAACGATTTTTTTATATCAGCTTCACGGACAATCCATTTAACATTGAATTGGCAAGCAAGGCATTACAGGAACATAAATTATTATAATATCTAGACATGTACTTTTACTCAATATTATTTGAGTATGTTAAGCAATAAGTAAAAAAAATTCAATGTTGTTTAATACTGCATTCAGATTTATTCTGAGATGTTTTGAAAAATACTACATTTATCTTTAAAAAATAACAAAAATGCAATTTTAGTAATCGTGATATCAAGTATCACATTTTAGGAAGTATTAATAGATTTAGTTTGTTCTGAAAATGGTCAGAACTATGAGATATTCAACCTTTATACTAAATGTGCCATTTTAAAATTTTAAAGTGACATGTTTGATTACATGTCTGCTATTATATTGACCCATAATTCATAGAATTTTTTGTTCATTTCTCGTTATTTTGGCATAGGGTCAGATTCTTTTTATTTCCTTCGAATAAAATTTTCACTATTACATATAAAAATACTCAAAAAGAAAGCAAGGCAAACGTTTCGGCCACATATGGGGGCCTTCTTCAGTGCCATAAATTCAAGGATTAATTCAAAATTTCTGTAAAACATTAGAATATAGGAGATAATGAAATTAAGGATTATCATAGAATTCAAAAACTTATCTCAAAGCTTGCAATTCAAAATGAAGTAGTCCAGTATGCAGCATCACGATTCGAAAAAAATATTTAGAGTTCACTGTGAATAAAAAAACCGGATAACAATTAAACCGGATAACAATTAAACCGGGAAACATAAAAAAATTTCCACACGAACCGACCGGAATTAAAAAAAATTTCTTATTAAAAAAGGATGCCAAATTGCTTATCAATGGCAGAACGCGAACAAAACCGGATAACAAATAAACCGGGAAACATAAAAAAAAAAAATTTTCCACACGAACCGACCGCAATTTAAAACAATTTTTATTAAAAGAGGATGCCAAATTGCTCATCAATGGCAGAACGCGAACAAGGTTTACATTTTTAAACTTTTCGTGAAGACTTTGTAACCGGAGTCTCTCACAGAATGATCTGAACTGTTTTAAAAACCGACTCAAGACATGTGGCTTTGCTGACCGAAAATTTTTTTATGTAAGAAATCCTGAGAGGTTCTTTTGCTCCTTGAGAAGACTATTGTCCTATACCTAGTAAAGAAATTCGAAACGTTTATGGTGATTTTCACGAGTGGAGGAAGGCGTGTATTTTTCAAGAAACGATTTTTTTATATCAGCTTCACGGACAATCCATTTAACATTGAATTGGCAAGCAAGGCATTACAGGAACATAAATTATTATAATATCTAGACATGTACTTTTACTCAATATTATTTGAGTATGTTAAGCAATAAATAAAAAAAATTGAATGTTGTTTAATACTGCATTCAGATTTATTCTGAGATGTTTTGAAAAATACTACATTTATCTTTAAAAAATAACAAAAATGCAATTTTAGTAATCGTGATATCAATTATCACATTTTAGGAAGTATTAATAGATTTTGTTTGTTCTGAAAATGGTCAGAAATATGAGATATTCAACCTTTATACTAAATGTGCCATTTTAAAATTTTAAAGTGACATGTTTGATTACATGTCTGCTATTATATTGACCCATAATACATAGAATTTTTTGTTCATTTCTCGTTATTTTGGCATAGGGTCAGATTCTTTTCATTTCCTTCGAATAAAATTTTCACTATTACATATAAAAATACTCAAAAAGAAAGCAAGGCAAACGTTTCGGCCACATATGGGGGCCCTCTTCAGTGCCATAAATTCAAGGATTAATTCAAAATTTCTGTAAAACATTAGAATATAGGAGATAATGAAATTAAGGATTATCATAGAATTCAAAAACTTATCTCAAAGCTTGCAATTCAAAATGAAGTAGTCCAGTATGCAGCATCACGATTCGAAAAAATATTTAGAGTTCACTGTGAATAAAAAAACCGGATAACAATTAAACCGGGAAACATAAAAAAATTTCCACACGAACCGACCGCAATTTAAAAAAATTTTTATTAAAAGAGGATGCCAAATTGCTCATCAATGGCAGAACGCGAACAAGGTTTACATTTTTAAACTTTTCGTGAAGACTTTGTTACCGGAGTCTCTCACAGAATGATCTGAACTGTTTTAAAAACCGACTCAAGACATGTGGCTTTGCTGACCGAAAATTTTTTTATGTAAGAAATCCTGAGAGGTTCTTTTGCTCCTTGAGAAGACTATTGTCCTATACCTAGTAAAGAAATACGAAACATTTATGGTGATTTTCACGAGTGGAGGAAGGCGTGTATTTTTCAAGAAACGATTTTTTTATATCAGCTTCACGGACAATCCATTTAACATTGAATTGGCAAGCAAGGCATTACAGGAACATAAATTATTATAATATCTAGACATGTACTTTTACTCAATATTATTTGAGTATGTTAAGCAATAAATAAAAAAAATTGAATGTTGTTTAATACTGCATTCAGATTTATTCTGAGATGTTTTGAAAAATACTACATTTATCTTTAAAAAATAACAAAAATGCAATTTTAGTAATCGTGATATCAAGTATCACATTTTAGGAAGTATTAATAGATTTAGTTTGTTCTGAAAAATGGTCAGAACTATGAGATATTCAACCTTTATACTAAATGTGCCATTTTAAAATTTTAAAGTGACATTTTGGTTACATGTCTGCTATTATATTGACCCATAATTCATAGAATTTTTGTTCATTTCTCGTTATTTTGGCATAGGGTCAGATTCTTTTTATTTCCTTCGAATAAAATTTTCACTATTACATATAAAAATACTCAAAAAAGAAAGCAAGGCAAACGTTTCGGCCACATATGGGGGCCTTCTTCAGTGCCATAAATTCAAGGATTAATTCAAAATTTCTGTAAAACATTAGAATATAGGAGATAATGAAATTAAGGATTATCATAGAATTCAAAAACTTATCTCAAAGCTTGCAATTCAAAATGAAGTAGTCCTGTATGCAGCATCACGATTCGAAAAAATATTAAGAGTTCACTGTGAATAAAAAAACCGGATAACTATTAAACCCGGAAACATAAAAAAATTTCCACACGAACCGACCGCAATTAAAAAAAATTTTTATTAAAAGTGGATGCCAAGTTGCTCATCAATGGCAGAACGCGAACAAGGTTTACATTTTTAAACTTTTCGTGAAGACTTTGTTACCGGAGTCTCTCACAGAATGATCTGAACTGTTTTAAAAACCGACTCAAGACATGTGGCTTTGCTGACCGAAAATTTTTTTATGTAAGAAATCCTGAGAGTTTCTTTTGCTCCTTGAGAAGACTATTGTCCTATACCTAGTAAAGAAATTCGAAACGTTTATGGTGATTTTCACGAGTGGAGGAAGGCGTCTATTTTTCAAGAAACGATTTTTTTATATCAGCTTCACGGACAATCCATTTAACATTGAATTGGCAAGCAAGGCATTACAGAAACATAAATTATTATAATATCTAGACATGTACTTTTACTCAATATTATTTGAGTATGTTAAGCAATAAATAAAAAAAATTCAATGTTGTTTAATACTGCATTCAGATTTATTCTGAGATGTTTTGAAAAATACTACATTTATCTTTAAAAAATATCAAAAATGCAATTTTAGTATTCGTGATATCAAGTATCACATTTTAGGAAGTATTAATAGATTTAGTTTGTTCTGAAAATAGTCAGAACTATGATATATTCAACCTTTATACTAAATGTACCATTTTAAAATTTCAAAGTGACATGTTTGATAACATGTCTGCTATTATATTGACCCATAATTCATAGAATTTTTTGTTCATTTCTCGTTATTTTGGCATACGGTCAGATTCTTTTTATTTCCTTCGAATAAAATTTTCACTATTACATATAAAAATACTCAAAAAGAAAGCAAGGCAAACGTTTCGGCCACATATGGGGGCCCTCTTCAGTGCCATAAATTCAAGGATTAATTCAAAATTTCTGTAAAACATTAGAATATAGGAGATAATGAAATTAAGGATTATCATAGAATTCAAAAACTTATCTCAAAGCTTGCAATTCAAAATGAAGTAGTCCAGTATGCAGCATCACGATTCGAAAAAATATTTAGAGTTCACTGTAAATAAAAAAACCAGATAACAATTAATCCGGGAAACATAAAAAAATTTCCACACGAACCGACCGCAATTAAAAAAAATTTCTTATTAAAAAAGGATGCCAAATTGCTTATCAATGGCAGAACGCGAACAAAGCCGGATAACAAATAAACCGGGAAACATAAAAAAAAAAAATTTTCCACACCAAACGACCGCAATTTAAAAAAATTTTTATTAAAAGAGGATGCCAAATTGCTCATCAATGGCAGAACGCGAACATGGTTTACATTTTTAAACTTTTCGTGAAGACTTTGATACCGGAGTCTCTCACAGAATGATCTGAACTGTTTTAAAAACCGACTCAAGACATGTGGCTTTGCTGACCGAAAATTTTTTTATGTAATAAATCCTGAGAGTTTCTTTTCCTCCTTGAGAAGACTATTGTCCTATACCTAGTAAAGAAATTCGAAACGTTTATGGTGATTTTCACGAGTGGAGGAAGGCGTCTATTTTTCAAGAAACGATTTTTTTATATCAGCTTCACGGACAATCCATTTAACATTGAATTGGCAAGCAAGGCATTACAGAAACATAAATTATTATAATATCTAGACATGTACTTTTACTCAATATTATTTGAGTATGTTAAGCAATAAATAAAAAAAATTCAATGTTGTTTAATACTGCATTCAGATTTATTCTGAGATGTTTTGAAAAATACTACATTTATCTTTAAAAAATAACAAAAATGCAAATTTAGTAATCGTGATATCAATTATCACATTTTAGGAAGTATTAATAGATTTAGTTTGTTCTGAACATGGTCAGAACTATGAGATATTCAACCTTTATACTAAATGTGCCATTTTAAAATTTTAAAGTGACATGTTTGATTACATGTCTGCTATTATATTGACCCATAATTCATAGAATTTTTTGTTCATTTCTCGTTATTTTGGCATAGGGTCAGATTCTTTTTATTTCCTTCGAATAAAATTTTCACTATTACATATAAAAATACTCAAAAAGAAAGCAAGGCAAACGTTTCGGCCACATATGGGGGCCCTCTTCAGTGCCATAAATTCAAGGATTAATTCAAAATTTCTGTAAAACATTAGAATATAGGAGATAATGAAATTAAGGATTATCATAGAATTCAAAAACTTATCTCAAAGCTTGCAATTCAAAATGAAGTAGTCCTGTATGCAGCATCACGATTCGAAAAAATATTAAGAGTTCACTGTGAATAAAAAAACCGGATAACTATTAAACCCGGAAACATAAAAAAATTTCCACACGAACCGACCGCAATTAAAAAAAATTTCTTATTAAAAAAGGATGCCAAATTGCTTATCAATGGCAGAACGCGAACAAAACCGGATAACAAATAAAGCGGGAAACATAAAAAAAAATTTTCCACACCAACCGACCGCAATTTAAAAAAATTGTTATTAAAAGAGGATGCCAAATTGCTCATCAATGGCAGAACGCGAACAAGGTTTACATTTTTAAACTTTTCAAGAAGACTTTGTTACCGGAGTCTCTCACAGAATGATCTGAACTGTTTTAAAAACCGACTCAAGACATGTGGCTTTGCTGACCGAAAATTTTTTTATGTAAGGAATCCTGAGATTTTCTTTTGCTGCTTGAGAAGACTATTGTCCTATACCTAGTAAAGAAATTCGAAACGTTTATGGTGATTTTCACGAGTGGAGGAAGGCGTGTATTTTTCAAGAAACGATTTTTTTATATCAGCTTCACGGACAATCCATTTAACATTGAATTGGCAAGCAAGGCATTACAGGAACATAAATTATTATAATATCTAGACATGTACTTTTACTCAATATTATTTGAGTATGATAAGCAATAAATAAAAAAGATTCAATGTTGTTTAATACTGCATTCAGATTTATTCTGAGATGTTTTGAAAAATACTACATTTATCTTTAAAAAATAACAAAAATGCAATTTTAGTAATCGTGATATCAATTATCACATTTTAGGAAGTATTAATAGATTTAGTTTGTTCTGAAAATGGTCAGAACTATGAGATATTCAACCTTTATACTAAATGTGCATTTTAAAATTTTAAATTGACATGTTTGATTACATGTCTGCTATTATATTGTCCCATAATTCATAGAATTTTTTGTTCATTTCTCGTTATTTTGGCATAGGGTCAGATTCTTTTTATTTCCTTCGAATAAAATTTTCACTATTACATATAAAAATACTAAAAAGAAAGCAAGGCAAACGTTTCGGCCACATATGGGGGCCCTCTTCAGTGCCATAAATTCAAGGATTAATTCAAAATTTCTGTAAAACATTAGAATATAGGAGATAATGAAATTAAGGATTATCATAGAATTCAAAAACTTATCTCAAAGCTTGCAATTCAAAATGAAGTAGTCCTGTATGCAGCATCACGATTCGAAAAAATATTAAGAGTTCACTGTGAATAAAAAAACCGGATAACTATTAAACCCGGAAACATAAAAAAATTTCCACACGAACCGACCGCAATTAAAAAAAATTTCTTATTAAAAAAGGATGCCAAATTGCTTATCAATGGCAGAACGCGAACAAAACCGGATAACAAATAAACCGGGAAACATAAAAAAAAAAATTTTCCACACCAACCGACCGCAATTTAAAAAAATTTTTATTAAAAGAGGATGCCAAATTGCTCACCAATGGCAGAACGCGAACAAGGTTTACATTTTTAAACTTTTCGTGAAGACTTTGTTACCGGAGTCTCTCACAGAATGATCTGAACTGTTTTAAAAACCGACTCAAGACATGTGGCTTTGCTGACCGAAAATTTTTTTATGTAAGGAATCCTGAGATTTTCTTTTGCTCCTTGAGAAGACTATTGTCCTATACCTAGTAAAGAAATTCGAAACGTTTATGGTGATTTTCACGAGTGGAGGAAGGCGTGTATTTTTCAAGAAACGATTTTTTTATATCAGCTTCACGGACAATCCATTTAACATTGAATTGGCAAGCAAGGCATTACAGGAACATAAATTATTATAATATCTAGACATGTACTTTTACTCAATATTATTTGAGTATGTTAAGCAATAAATGAAAAAAAGATTCAATGTTGTTTAATACTGCATTCAGATTTATTCTGAGATGTTTTGAAAAATACTACATTTATCTTTAAAAAATAACAAAAATGCAATTTTAGTAATCGTGATATCAATTATCACATTTTAGGAAGTATTAATAGATTTTGTTTGTTCTGAAAATGGTCAGAACTATGAGATATTCAACCTTTATACTAAATGTGCCATTTTAAAATTTTAAAGTGACATGTTTGATTACATGTCTGCTATTATATTGACCCATAATTCATAGAATTTTTTGTTCATTTCTCGTTATTTTGGCATAGGGTCAGATTCTTTTTATTTCCTTCGAATAAAATTTTCACTATTACATATAAAAATACTCAAAAAGAAAGCAAGGCAAACGTTTCGGCCACATATGGGGGCCTTCTTCAGTGCCATAAATTCAAGGATTAATTCAAAATTTCTGTAAAACATTAGAATATAGGAGATAATGAAATTAAGGATTATCATAGAATTCAAAAACTTATCTCAAAGCTTGCAATTCAAAATGAAGTAGTCCAGTATGCAGCATCACGATTCGAAAAAATATTTAGAGTTCACTGTGAATAAAAAAACCGGATAACAATTAAACCGGATAACAATTAAACCGGGAAACATAAAAAAATTTCCACACGAACCGACCGGAATTAAAAAAAATTTCTTATTAAAAAAGGATGCCAAATTGCTTATCAATGGCAGAACGCGAACAAAACCGGATAACAAATAAACCGGGAAACATAAAAAAAAAAAATTTTCCACACGAACCGACCGCAATTTAAAAAAATTTTTATTAAAAGAGGATGCCAAATTGCTCATCAATGGCAGAACGCGAACAAGGTTTACATTTTTAAACTTTTCGTGAAGACTTTGTAACCGGAGTCTCTCACAGAATGATCTGAACTGTTTTAAAAACCGACTCAAGACATGTGGCTTTGCTGACCGAAAATTTTTTTATGTAAGAAATCCTGAGAGTTTATTTTGCTCCTTGAGAAGACTATTGTCCTATACCTAGTAAAGAAATTCGAAACGTTTATGGTGATTTTCACGAGTGGAGGAAGGCGTCTATTTTTCAAGAAACGATTTTTTTATATCAGCTTCACGGACAATCCATTTAACATTGAATTGGCAAGCAAGGCATTACAGGAACATAAATTATTATAATATCTAGACATGTACTTTTACTCAATATTATTTGAGTATGTTAAGCAATAAATAAAAAAAATTCAATGTTGTTTAATACTGCATTCAGATTTATTCTGAGATGTTTTGAAAAATACTACATTTATCTTTAAAAAATAACATAAATGCAATTTTAGTATTCGTGATATCAAGTATCACATTTTAGGAAGTATTAATAGATTTAGTTTGTTCTGAAAATAGTCAGAACTATGAGATATTCAACCTTTATACTAAATGTACCATTTTAAAATTTTAAAGTGACATGTTTGATAACATGTCTGCTATTATATTGACCCATAATTCATAGAATTTTTTGTTCATTTCTCGTTATTTTGGCATAGGGTCAGATTCTTTTTTATTTCCTTCGAATAAAATTTTCACTATTACATATAAAAATACTCATCAAGAAAGCAAGGCAAACGTTTCGGCCACATATGGGGACCCTCTTCAGTGCCATAAATTCAAGGATTAATTCAAAATTTCTGTAAAACATTAGAATATAGGAGATAATGAAATTAAGGATTATCATAGAATTCAAAAACTTATCTCAAAGCTTGCAATTCAAAATGAAGTAGTCCAGTATGCAGCATCACGATTCGAAAAAATATTTAGAGTTCACTGTAAATAAAAAAACCAGATAACAATTAATCCGGGAAACATAAAAAAATTTCCACACGAACCGACCGCAATTAAAAAAAATTTCTTATTAAAAAAGGATGCCAAATTGCTTATCAATGGCAGAACGCGAACAAAGCCGGATAACAAATAAACCGGGAAACATAAAAAAAAAAATTTTCCACACCAACCGACCGCAATTTAAAAAAATTTTTATTAAAAGAGGATGCCAAATTGCTCATCAATGGCAGAACGCGAACAAGGTTTACATTTTTAAACTTTTCGTGAAGACTTTGTTACCGGAGTCTCTCACAGAATGATCTGAACTGTTTTAAAAACCGACTCAAGACATGTGGCTTTGCTGACCGAAAATTTTTTTATGTAAGAAATCCTGAGAGTTTCTTTTGCTCCTTGAGAAGACTATTGTCCTATACCTAGTAAAGAAATTCGAAACGTTTATGGTGATTTTCACGAGTGGAGGAAGGCGTGTATTTTTCAAGAAACGATTTTTTTATATCAGCTTCACGGACAATCCATTTAACATTGAATTGGCAAGAAAGGCATTACAGGAACATAAATTATTATAATATCTAGACATGTACTTTTTACTCAATATTATTTGAGTATGTTAAGCAATAAATAAAAAAGATTCAATGTTGTTTAATACTGCATTCAGATTTATTCTGAGATGTTTTGACAAATACTACATTTATCTTTAAAAAATAACAAAAATGCAAATTTAGTAATCGTGATATCAATTATCACATTTTAGGAAGTATTAATAGATTTAGTTTGTTCTGAACATGGTCAGAACTATGAGATATTCAACCTTTATACTAAATGTGCCATTTTAAAATTTTAAAGTGACATGTTTGATTACATGTCTGCTATTATATTGACCCATAATTCATAGAATTTTTTGTTCATTTCTCGTTATTTTGGCATAGGGTCAGATTCTTTTTATTTCCTTCGAATAAAATTTTCACTATTACATATAAAAATACTCAAAAAGAAAGCAAGGCAAACGTTTCGGCCACATATGGGGGCCCTCTTCAGTGCCATAAATTCAAGGATTAATTCAAAATTTCTGTAAAACATTAGAATATAGGAGATAATGAAATTAAGGATTATCATAGAATTCAAAAACTTATCTCAAAGCTTGCAATTCAAAATGAAGTAGTCCTGTATGCAGCATCACGATTCGAAAAAATATTAAGAGTTCACTGTGAATAAAAAAACCGGATAACTATTAAACCCGGAAACATAAAAAAATTTCCACACGAACCGACCGCAATTAAAAAAAATTTCTTATTAAAAAAGGATGCCAAATTGCTTATCAATGGCAGAACGCGAACAAAACCGGATAACAAATAAACCGGGAAACATAAAAAAAAAAATTTTCCACACCAACCGACCGCAATTTAAAAAAATTTTTATTAAAAGTGGATGCCAAATTGCTCACCAATGGCAGAACGCGAACAAGGTTTACATTTTTAAACTTTTCAAGAAGACTTTGTTACCGGAGTCTCTCACAGAATGATCTGAACTGTTTTAAAAACCGACTCAAGACATGTGGCTTTGCTGACCGAAAATTTTTTTATGTAAGAAATCCTGAGAGTTTCTTTTGCTCCTTGAGAAGACTATTGTCCTATACCTAGTAAAGAAATTCGAAACGTTTATGGTGATTTTCACGAGTGGAGGAAGGCGTGTATTTTTCAAGAAACGATTTTTTTATATCAGCTTCACGGACAATCCATTTAACATTGAATTGGCAAGCAAGGCATTACAGGAACATAAATTATTATAATATCTAGACATGTACTTTTACTCAATATTATTTGAGTATGTTAAGCAATAAATAAAAAAAATTCAATGTTGTTTAATACTGCATTCAGATTTATTCTGAGATGTTTTGAAAAATACTACATTTATCTTTAAAAAATAACAAAAATGCAATTTTAGTAATCGTGATATCAATTATCACATTTTAGGAAGTATTAATAGATTTAGTTTGTTCTGAAAATGGTCAGAACTATGAGATATTCATCCTTTATACTAAATGTGCCATTTTAAAATTTTAAAGTGACATGTTTGATAACATGTCTGCTATTATATTGACCCATAATTCATAGAATTTTTTGTTCATTTCTCGTTATTTTGGCATAGGGTCAGATTCTTTTTATTTCCTTCGAATAAAATTTTCACTATTACATATAAAAATACTCAAAAAGAAAGCAAGGCAAACGTTTCGGCCACATATGGGGGCCTTCTTCAGTGCCATAAATTCAAGGATTAATTCAAAATTTCTGTAAAACATTAGAATATAGGAGATAATGAAATTAAGGATTATCATAGAATTCAAAAACTTATCTCAAAGCTTGCAATTCAAAATGAAGTAGTCCAGTATGCAGCATCACGATTCGAAAAAATATTTAGAGTTCACTGTGAATAAAAAAACCGGATAACAATTAAACCGGATAACAATTAAACCGGGAAACATAAAAAAATTTCCACACGAACCGACCGGAATTAAAAAAAATTTCTTATTAAAAAAGGATGCCAAATTGCTTATCAATGGCAGAACGCGAACAAAACCGGATAACAAATAAACCGGGAAACATAAAAAAAAAATTTTCCACACGAACCGACCGCAATTTAAAAAAATTTTTATTAAAAGAGGATGCCAAATTGCTCATCAATGGCAGAACGCGAACAAGGTTTACATTTTTAAACTTTTCGTGAAGACTTTGTAACCGGAGTCTCTCACAGAATGATCTGAACTGTTTTAAAAACCGACTCAAGACATGTGGCTTTGCTGACCGAAAATTTTTTTATGTAAGAAATCCTGAGAGTTTCTTTTGCTCCTTGAGAAGACTATTGTCCTATACCTAGTAAAGAAATTCGAAACGTTTATGGTGATTTTCACGAGTGGAGGAAGGCGTCTATTTTTCAAGAAACGATTTTTTTATATCAGCTTCACGGACAATCCATTTAACATTGAATTGGCAAGCAAGGCATTACAGGAACATAAATTATTATAATATCTAGACATGTACTTTTACTCAATATTATTTGAGTATGTTAAGCAATAAATAAAAAAAATTGAATGTTGTTTAATACTGCATTCAGATTTATTCTGAGATGTTTTGAAAAATACTACATTTATCTTTAAAAAATAACAAAAATGCAAATTTAGTAATCGTGATATCAATTATCACATTTTAGGAAGTATTAATAGATTTAGTTTGTTCTGAACATGGTCAGAACTATGAGATATTCAACCTTTATACTAAATGTGCCATTTTAAAATTTTAAAGTGACATGTTTGATTACATGTCTGCTATTATATTGACCCATAATACATAGAATTTTTTGTTCATTTCTCGTTATTTTGGCATAGGGTCAGATTCTTTTCATTTCCTTCGAATAAAATTTTCACTATTACATATAAAAATACTCAAAAAGAAAGCAAGGCAAACGTTTCGGCCACATATGGGGGCCTTCTTCAGTGCCATAAATTCAAGGATTAATTCAAAATTTCTGTAAAACATTAGAATATAGGAGATAATGAAATTAAGGATTATCATAGAATTCAAAAACTTATCTCAAAGCTTGCAATTCAAAATGAAGTAGTCCAGTATGCAGCATCACGATTCGAAAAAATATTTAGAGTTCACTGTGAATAAAAAAACCGGATAACAATTAAACCGGGAAACATAAAAAAATTTCCACACGAACCGACCGCAATTTAAAAAAATTTTTATTAAAAGAGGATGCCAAATTGCTCATCAATGGCAGAACGCGAACAAGGTTTACATTTTTAAACTTTTCGTGAAGACTTTGTTACCGGAGTCTCTCACAGAATGATCTGAACTGTTTTAAAAACCGACTCAAGACATGTGGCTTTGCTGACCGAAAATTTTTTTATGTAAGAAATCCTGAGAGGTTCTTTTGCTCCTTGAGAAGACTATTGTCCTATACCTAGTAAAGAAATTCGAAACGTTTATGGTGATTTTCACGAGTGGAGGAAGGCGTGTATTTTTCAAGAAACGATTTTTTTATATCAGCTTCACGGACAATCCATTTAACATTGAATTGGCAAGCAAGGCATTACAGGAACATAAATTATTATAATATCTAGACATGTACTTTTACTCAATATTATTTGAGTATGTTAAGCAATAAATAAAAAAAATTGAATGTTGTTTAATACTGCATTCAGATTTATTCTGAGATGTTTTGAAAAATACTACATTTATCTTTAAAAAATAACAAAAATGCAATTTTAGTAATCGTGATATCAAGTATCACATTTTAGGAAGTATTAATAGATTTAGTTTGTTCTGAAAATGGTCAGAACTATGAGATATTCAACCTTTATACTAAATGTGCCATTTTAAAATTTTAAAGTGACATTTTGGTTACATGTCTGCTATTATATTGACCCATAATTCATAGAATTTTTTGTTCATTTCTCGTTATTTTGGCATAGGGTCAGATTCTTTTTTATTTCCTTCGAATAAAATTTTCACTATTACATATAAAAATACTCAAAAAAGAAAGCAAGGCAAACGTTTCGGCCACATATGGGGGCCTTCTTCAGTGCCATAAATTCAAGGATTAATTCAAAATTTCTGTAAAACATTAGAATATAGGAGATAATGAAATTAAGGATTATCATAGAATTCAAAAACTTATCTCAAAGCTTGCAATTCAAAATGAAGTAGTCCAGTATGCAGCATCACGATTCGAAAAAATATTAAGAGTTCACTTTGAATAAAAAACCGGATAACAATTAAACCCGGAAACATAAAAAAATTTCCACACGAACCGACCGCAATTTAAAAAAATTTTTATTAAAAGTCGATGCCAAGTTGCTCATCAATGGCAGAACGCGAACAAGGTTTACATTTTTAAACTTTTCGTGAAGACTTTGTTACCGGAGTCTCTCACAGAATGATCTGAACTGTTTTAAAAACCGACTCAAGACATGTGGCTTTGCTGACCGAAAATTTTTTTATGTAAGAAATCCTGAGAGTTTCTTTTGCTCCTTGAGAAGACTATTGTCCTATACCTAGTAAAGAAATTCGAAACGTTTATGGTGATTTTCACGAGTGGAGGAAGGCGTCTATTTTTCAAGAAACGATTTTTTTATATCAGCTTCACGGACAATCCATTTAACATTGAATTGGCAAGCAAGGCATTACAGGAACATAAATTATTATAATATCTAGACATGTACTTTTACTCAATATTATTTGAGTATGTTAAGCAATAAATAAAAAAAATTCAATGTTGTTTAATACTGCATTCAGATTTATTCTGAGATGTTTTGAAAAATACTACATTTATCTTTAAAATATAACATAAATGCAATTTTAGTATTCGTGATATCAAGTATCTCATTTTAGGAAGTATTAATAGATTTAGTTTGTTCTGAAAATAGTCAGAACTATGATATATTCAACCTTAATACTAAATGTACCATTTTAAAATTTAAAGTGACATGTTTGATAACATGTCTGCTATTATATTGACCCATAATTCATAGAATTTTTTGTTCATTTCTCGTTATTTTGGCATAGGGTCAGATTCTTTTTATTTCCTTCGAATAAAATTTTCACTATTACATATAAAAATACTCAAAAAGAAAGCAAGGCAAACGTTTCGGCCACATATGGGGGCCCTCTTCAGTGCCATAAATTCAAGGATTAATTCAAAATTTCTGTAAAACATTAGAATATAGGAGATAATGAAATTAAGGATTATCATAGAATTCAAAAACTTATCTCAAAGCTTGCAATTCAAAATGAAGTAGTCCAGTATGCAGCATCACGATTCGAAAAAATATTTAGAGTTCACTGTAAATAAAAAAACCAGATAACAATTAATCCGGGAAACATAAAAAAATTTCCACACGAACCGACCGCAATTAAAAAAATTTCTTATTAAAAAAGGATGCCAAACTGCTTATCAATGGCAGAACGCGAACAAAACCGGATAACAAATAAACCGGGAAACATAAAAAAAAAAAAAAAAAATTTTCCACACCAACCGACCGCAATTTAAAAAAATTTTTATTAAAAGAGGATGCCAAATTGCTCATCAATGGCAGAACGCGAACAAGGTTTACATTTTTAAACTTTTCGTGAAGACTTTGTTACCGGAGTCTCTCACAGAATGATCTGAACTGTTTTAAAAACCGACTCAAGACATGTGGCTTTGCTGACCGAAAATTTTTTTATGTAAGAAATCCTGAGAGTTTCTTTTGCTCCTTGAGAAGACTATTGTCCTATACCTAGCAAAGAAATTCGAAACGTTTATGGTGATTTTCACGAGTGGAGGAAGGCGTCTATTTTTCAAGAAACGATTTTTTATATCAGCTTCACGGACAATCCATTTAACATTGAATTGGCAAGCAAGGCATTACAGGAACATAAATTATTATAATATCTAGACATGTACTTTTACTCAATATTATTTGAGTATGTTAAGCAATAAATAAAAAGAATTCAATGTTGTTTAATACTGCATTCAGATTTATTCTGAGATGTTTTGACAAATACTACATTTATCTTTAAAAAATAACAAAAATGCAAATTTAGTAATCGTGATATCAATTATCACATTTTAGGAAGTATTAATAGATTTAGTTTGTTCTGAACATGGTCAGAACTATGAGATATTCAACCTTTATACTAAATGTGCCATTTTAAAATTTTAAAGTGACATGTTTGATTACATGTCTGCTATTATATTGACCCATAATTCATAGAATTTTTTGTTCATTTCTCGTTATTTTGGCATAGGGTCAGATTCTTTTTATTTCCTTCGAATAAAATTTTCACTATTACATATAAAAATACTCAAAAAGAAAGCAAGGCAAACGTTTCGGCCACATATGGGGGCCCTCTTTAGTGCCATAAATGCAAGGATTAATTCAAAATTTCTGTAAAACATTAGAATATAGGAGATAATGAAATTAAGGATTATCATAGAATTCAAAAACTTATCTCAAAGCTTGCAATTCAAAATGAAGTAGTCCTGTATGCAGCATCACGATTCGAAAAAATATTAAGAGTTCACTGTGAATAAAAAAACCGGATAACTATTAAACCCGGAAACATAAAAAAATTTCCACACGAACCGACCGCAATTAAAAAAAATTTCTTATTAAAAAAGGATGCCAAATTGCTTATCAATGGCAGAACGCGAACAAAACCGGATAACAAATAAACCGGGAAACATAAAAAAAAAAAATTTTCCACACCAAACGACCGCAATTTAAAAAAATTTTTATTAAAAGAGGATGCCAAATTGCTCATCAATGGCAGAACGCGAACATGGTTTACATTTTTAAACTTTTCAAGAAGACTTTGTTACCGGGAGTCTCTCACAGAATGATCTGAACTGTTTTAAAAACCGACTCAAGACATGTGGCTTTGCTGACCGAAAATTTTTTTATGTAAGGAATCCTGAGATTTTCTTTTGCTGCTTGAGAAGACTATTGTCCTATACCTAGTAAAGAAATTCGAAACGTTTATGGTGATTTTCACGAGTGGAGGAAGGCGTGTATTTTTCAAGAAACGATTTTTTTATATCAGCTTCACGGACAATCCATTTAACATTGAATTGGCAAGCAAGGCATTACAGGAACATAAATTATTATAATATCTAGACATGTACTTTTACTCAATATTATTTGAGTATGTTAAGCAATAAATAAAAAAAATTCAATGTTGTTTAATACTGCATTCAGATTTATTCTGAGATGTTTTGAAAAATACTACATTTATCTTTAAAAAATAACAAAAATGCAATTTTAGTAATCGTGATATCAATTATCACATTTTAGGAAGTATTAATAGATTTTGTTTGTTCTGAAAATGGTCAGAACTATGAGATATTCAACCTTTATACTAAATGTGCCATTTTAAAATTTTAAAGTGACATGTTTGATTACATGTCTGCTATTATATTGACCCATAATTCATAGAATTTTTTGTTCATTTCTCGTTATTTTGGCATAGGGTCAGATTCTTTTTATTTCCTTCGAATAAAATTTTCACTATTACATATAAAAATACTCAAAAAGAAAGCAAGGCAAACGTTTCGGCCACATATGGGGGCCTTCTTCAGTGCCATAAATTCAAGGATTAATTCAAAATTTCTGTAAAACATTAGAATATAGGAGATAATGAAATTAAGGATTATCATAGAATTCAAAAACTTATCTCAAAGCTTGCAATTCAAAATGAAGTAGTCCAGTATGCAGCATCACGATTCGAAAAAATATTTAGAGTTCACTGTGAATAAAAAAACCGGATAACAATTAAACCGGATAACAATTAAACCGGGAAACATAAAAAAAATTTCCACACGAACCGACCGGAATTAAGAAAAATTTCTTATTAAAAAAGGATGCCAAATTGCTTATCAATGGCAGAACGCGAACAAAACCGGATAACAAATAAACCGGGAAACATAAAAAAAAAATTTTCCACACGAACCGACCGCAATTTAAAACAATTTTTATTAAAAGAGGATGCCAAATTGCTCATCAATGGCAGAACGCGAACAAGGTTTACATTTTAAAACTTTTCGTGAAGACTTTGTAACCGGAGTCTCTCACAGAATGATCTGAACTGTTTTAAAAACCGACTCAAGACATGTGGCTTTGCTGACCGAAAATTTTTTTATGTCAGAAATCCTGAGAGTTTTTTTTGCTCCTTGAGAAGACTATTGTCCTATACCTAGTAAAGAAATTCGAAACGTTTATGGTGATTTTCATGAGTGGAGGAAGGCGTGTATTTTTCAAGAAACGATTTTTTTATATCAGCTTCACGGACAATCCATTTAACATTGAACTGGCAAGCAAGGCATTACAGAAACATAAATTATTATAATATCTAGACATGTACTTTTACTCAAAATTATTTGAGTATGTTAAGCAATAAATAAAAAAATTCAATGTTGTTTAATACTGCATTCAGATTTATTCTGATATGTTTTGAAAAATACTACATTTATCTTTAAAAAATAACATAAATGCAATTTTAGTAATCGCGATATCAAGTATCACATTTTAGGAAGTATTAATAGATTTAGTTTGTTCTGAAAATAGTCAGAACTATGATATATTCAACCTTTATACTAAATGTACCATTTTAAAATTTCAAAGTGACATGTTTGATAACATGTCTGCTATTATATTGACCCATAATTCATAGAATTTTTTGTTCATTTCTCGTTATTTTGGCATACGGTCAGATTCTTTTTATTTCCTTCGAATAAAATTTTCACTATTACATATAAAAATACTCATCAAGAAAGCAAGGCAAACGTTTCGGCCACATATGGGGGCCCTCTTCAGTGCCATAAATTCAAGGATTAATTCAAAATTTCTGTAAAACATTAGAATATAGGAGATAATGAAATTAAGGATTATCATAGAATTCAAAAACTTATCTCAAAGCTTGCAATTCAAAATGAAGTAGTCCAGTATGCAGCATCACGATTCGAAAAAATATTTAGAGTTCACTGTAAATAAAAAAACCAGATAACAATTAATCCGGGAAACATAAAAAAATTTCCACACGAACCGACCGCAATTAAAAAAAATTTCTTATTAAAAAAGGATGCCAAATTGCTTATCAATGGCAGAACGCGAACAAAGCCGGATAACAAATAAACCGGGAAACATAAAAAAAAAAATTTTCCACACCAACCGACCGCAATTTAAAAAAATTTTTATTAAAAGAGGATGCCAAATTGCTCATCAATGGCAGAACGCGAACAAGGTTTACATTTTTAAACTTTTCGTGAAGACTTTGTTACCGGAGTCTCTCACAGAATGATCTGAACTGTTTTAAAAACCGACTCAAGACATGTGGCTTTGCTGACCGAAAATTTTTTTATGTAAGAAATCCTGAGAGTTTCTTTTGCTCCTTGAGAAGACTATTGTCCTATACCTAGTAAAGAAATTCGAAACGTTTATGGTGATTTTCACGAGTGGAGGAAGGCGTCTATTTTTCAAGAAACGATTTTTTTATATCAGCTTCACGGACAATCCATTTAACATTGAATTGGCAAGCAAGGCATTACAGGAACATAAATTATTATAATATCTAGACATGTACTTTTACTCAATATTATTTGAGTATGTTAAGCAATAAATAAAAAAAATTCAATGTTGTTTAATACTGCATTCAGATTTATTCTGAGATGTTTTGACAAATACTACATTTATCTTTAAAAAATAACAAAAATGCAAATTTAGTAATCGTGATATCAATTATCACATTTTAGGAAGTATTAATAGATTTAGTTTGTTCTGAACATGGTCAGAACTATGAGATATTCAACCTTTATACTAAATGTGCCATTTTAAAATTTTAAAGTGACATGTTTGATTACATGTCTGCTATTATATTGACCCATAATTCATAGAATTTTTTGTTCATTTCTCGTTATTTTGGCATAGGGTCAGATTCTTTTTATTTCCTTCGAATAAAATTTTCACTATTACATATAAAAATACACAAAAAGAAAGCAAGGCAAACGTTTCGGCCACATATGGGGGCCTTCTTCAGTGCCATAAATTCAAGGATTAATTCAAAATTTCTGTAAAACATTAGAATATAGGAGATAATGAAATTAAGGATTATCATAGAATTCAAAAACTTATCTCAAAGCTTGCAATTCAAAATGAAGTAGTCCTGTATGCAGCATCACGATTCGAAAAAATATTAAGAGTTCACTGTGAATAAAAAAACCGGATAACTATTAAACCCGGAAACATAAAAAAATTTCCACACGAACCGACCGCAATTAAAAAAAATTTCTTATTAAAAAAGGATGCCAAATTGCTTATCAATGGCAGAACGCGAACAAAACCGGATAACAAATAAACCGGGAAACATAAAAAAAAAATTTTCCACACCAACCGACCGCAATTTAAAAAAATTTTTATTAAAAGAGGATGCCAAATTGCTCACCAATGGCAGAACGCGAACAAGGTTTACATTTTTAAACTTTTCAAGAAGACTTTGTTACCGGAGTCTCTCACAGAATGATCTGAACTGTTTTAAAAACCGACTCAAGACATGTGGCTTTGCTGACCGAAAATTTTTTTATGTAAGGAATCCTGAGATTTTCTTTTGCTCCTTGAGAAGACTATTGTCCTATACCTAGTAAAGAAATTCGAAACGTTTATGGTGATTTTCACGAGTGGAGGAAGGCGTGTATTTTTCAAGAAACGATTTTTTCATATCAGCTTCACGGGCAATCCATTTAACATTGAATTGGCAAGCAAGGCATTACAGGAACATAAATTATTATAATATCTAGACATGTACTTTTACTCAATATTATTTGAGTATGTTAAGCAATAAGTAAAAAAAATTCAATGTTGTTTAATACTGCATTCAGATTTATTCTGAGATGTTTTGAAAAATACTACATTTATCTTTAAAAAATAACAAAAATGCAATTTTAGTAATCGTGATATCAAGTATCACATTTTAGGAAGTATTAATAGATTTAGTTTGTTCTGAAAATGGTCAGAACTATGAGATATTCAACCTTTATACTAAATGTGCCATTTTAAAATTTTAAAGTGACATGTTTGATAACATGTCTGCTATTATATTGACCCATAATTCATAGAATTTTTTGTTCATTTCTCGTTATTTTGGCATAGGGTCAGATTCTTTTTATTTCCTTCGAATAAAATTTTCACTATTACATATAAAAATACTCAAAAAGAAAGCAAGGCAAACGTTTCGGCCACATATGGGGGCCTTCTTCAGTGCCATAAATTCAAGGATTAATTCAAAATTTCTGTAAAACATTAGAATATAGGAGATAATGAAATTAAGGATTATCATAGAATTCAAAAACTTATCTCAAAGCTTGCAATTCAAAATGAAGTAGTCCAGTATGCAGCATCACGATTCGAAAAAATATTTAGAGTTCACTGTGAATAAAAAAACCGGATAACAATTAAACCGGATAACAATTAAACCGGGAAACATAAAAAAATTTCCACACGAACCGACCGGAATTAAAAAAAATTTCTTATTAAAAAAGGATGCCAAATTGCTTATCAATGGCAGAACGCGAACAAAACCGGATAACAAATAAACCGGGAAACATAAAAAAAAAATTTTCCACACGAACCGACCGCAATTTAAAACAATTTTTATTAAAAGAGGATGCCAAATTGCTCATCAATGGCAGAACGCGAACAAGGTTTACATTTTTAAACTTTTCGTGAAGACTTTGTAACCGGAGTCTCTCACAGAATGATCTGAACTGTTTTAAAAACCGACTCAAGACATGTGGCTTTGCTGACCGAAAATTTTTTTATGTAAGAAATCCTGAGATTTTCTTTTGCTCCTTGAGAAGACTATTGTCCTATACCTAGTAAAGAAATTCGAAACGTTTATGGTGATTTTCACGAGTGGAGGAAGGCGTGTATTTTTCAAGAAACGATTTTTTTATATCAGCTTCACGGACAATCCATTTAACATTGAATTGGCAAGCAAGGCATTACAGGAACATAAATTATTATAATATCTAGACATGTACTTTTACTCAATATTATTTGAGTATGTTAAGCAATAAATAAAAAAAATTCAATGTTGTTTAATACTGCATTCAGATTTATTCTGAGATGTTTTGAAAAATACTACATTTATCTTTAAAAAATAACAAAAATGCAATTTTAGTAATCGTGATATCAAGTATCACATTTTAGGAAGTATTAATAGATTTAGTTTGTTCTGAAAATGGTCAGAACTATGAGATATTCAACCTTTATACTAAATGTGCCATTTTAAAATTTTAAAGTGACATGTTTGATAACATGTCTGCTATTATATTGACCCATAATTCATAGAATTTTTTGTTCATTTCTCGTTATTTTGGCATAGGGTCAGATTATTTTTATTTCCTTCGAATAAAATTTTCACTATTACAAATAAAAATACTCAAAAAGAAAGCAAGGCAAACGTTTCGGCCACATATGGGGGCCTTCTTCAGTGCCATAAATTCAAGGATTAATTCAAAATTTCTGTAAAACATTAGAATATAGGAGATAATGAAATTAAGGATTATCATAGAATTCAAAAACTTATCTCAAAGCTTGCAATTCAAAATGAAGTAGTCCAGTATGCAGCATCACGATTCGAAAAAATATTTAGAGTTCACTGTGAATAAAAAAACCGGATAACAATTAAACCGGATAACAATTAAACCGGGAAACATAAAAAAATTTCCACACGAACCGACCGGAATTAAAAAAAATTTCTTATTAAAAAAGGATGCCAAATTGCTTATCAATGGCAGAACGCGAACAAAACCGGATAACAAATAAACCGGGAAACATAAAAAAAAATTTTCCACACGAACCGACCGCAATTTAAAACAATTTTTATTAAAAGAGGATGCCAAATTGCTCATCAATGGCAGAACGCGAACAAGGTTTACATTTTTAAACTTTTCGTGAAGACTTTGTAACCGGAGTCTCTCACAGAATGATCTGAACTGTTTTAAAAACCGACTCAAGACATGTGGCTTTGCTGACCGAAAATTTTTTTATGTAAGAAATCCTGAGAGGTTCTTTTGCTCCTTGAGAAGACTATTGTCCTATACCTAGTAAAGAAATTCGAAACGTTTATGGTGATTTTCACGAGTGGAGGAAGGCGTCTATTTTTCAAGAAACGATTTTTTTATATCAGCTTCACGGACAATCCATTTAACATTGAATTGGCAAGCAAGGCATTACAGAAACATAAATTATTATAATATCTAGACATGTACTTTTACTCAAAATTATTTGAGTATGTTAAGCAATAAATAAAAAAAATTGAATGTTGTTTAATACTGCATTCAGATTTATTCTGAGATGTTTTGAAAAATACTACATTTATCTTTAAAAAATATCAAAAATGCAATTTTAGTAATCGCGATATCAAGTATCACATTTTAGGAAGTATTAATAGATTTAGTTTGTTCTGAAAATAGTCAGAACTATGATATATTCAACCTTTATACTAAATGTACCATTTTAAAATTTCAAAGTGACATGTTTGATAACATGTCTGCTATTATATTGACCCATAATTCATAGAATTTTTTGTTCATTTCTCGTTATTTTGGCATACGGTCAGATTCTTTTTATTTCCTTCGAATAAAATTTTCACTATTACATATAAAAATACACAAAAAGAAAGCAAGGCAAACGTTTCGGCCACATATGGGGGCCTTCTTCAGTGCCATAAATTCAAGGATTAATTCAAAATTTCTGTAAAACATTAGAATATAGGAGATAATGAAATTAAGGATTATCATAGAATTCAAAAACTTATCTCAAAGCTTGCAATTCAAAATGAAGTAGTCCAGTATGCAGCATCACGATTCGAAAAAATATTTAGAGTTCACTGTGAATAAAAAAACCGGATAACAATTAAACCGGGAAACATAAAAAAATTTCCACACGAACCGACCGCAATTTAAAAAAATTTTTATTAAAAGAGGATGCCAAATTGCTCATCAATGGCAGAACGCGAACAAGGTTTACATTTTTAAACTTTTCGTGAAGACTTTGTTACCGGAGTCTCTCACAGAATGATCTGAACTGTTTTGAAAACCGACTCAAGACATGTGGCTTTGCTGACCGAAAATTTTTTAATGTAAGAAATCCTGAGAGTTTCTTTTGCTCCTTGAGAAGACTATTGTCCTATTCCTAGTACAGAAATTCGAAACGTTTATGGTGATTTTCACGAGTGGAGGAAGGCGTGTATTTTTCAAGAAACGATTTTTTTATATCAGCTTCACAGACAATCCATTTAACATTGAATTGTCAAGCAAGGCATTACAGGAACATAAATTATTATAATATCTAGACATGTACTTTTACTCAATATTATTTGAGTATGTTAAGCAATAAATAAAAAAAATTGAATGTTGTTTATTACTGCATTCAGATTTATTCTGAGATGTTTTGAAAAATACTACATTTATCTTTAAAAAATAACAAAAATGCAATTTTAGTATTCGTGATATCAAGTATCTCATTTTAGGAAGTATTAATAGATTTAGTTTGTTCTGAAAATGGTCAGAACTATGAGATATTCAACCTTTATACTAAATGTGCCATTTTAAAATTTTAAAGTGACATGTTTGATAACATGTCTGCTATTATATTGACCCATAATTCATAGAATTTTTTGTTCATTTCTCGTTATTTTGGCATAGGGTCAGATTCTTTTTATTTCCTTCGAATAAAATTTTCACTATTACATATAAAAATACTCAAAAAGAAAGCAAGGCAAACGTTTCGGCCACATATGGGGGCCTTCTTCAGTGCCATAAATTCAAGGATTAATTCAAAATTTCTGTAAAACATTAGAATATAGGAGATAATGAAATTAAGGATTATCATAGAATTCAAAAACTTATCTCAAAGCTTGCAATTCAAAATGAAGTAGTCCAGTATGCAGCATCACGATTCGAAAAAATATTTAGAGTTCACTGTGAATAAAAAAACCGGATAACAATTAAACCCCGAAACATAAAAAAATTTCCACACGAACCGACCGCAATTTAAAAAAATTTTTATTAAAAGAGGATGCCAAATTGCTCATCAATGGCAGAACGCGAACAAGGTTTACATTTTTAAACTTTTCGTGAAGACTTTGTAACCGGAGTCTCTCACAGAATGATCTGAACTGTTTTAAAAACCGACTCAAGACATGTGGCTTTGCTGACCGAAAATTTTTTTATGTAAGAAATCCTGAGAGGTTCTTTTGCTCCTTGAGAAGACCATTGTCCTATACCTAGTAAAGAAATTCGAAACGTTTATGGTGATTTTCATGAGTGGAGGAAGGCGTGTATTTTTCAAGAAACGATTTTTTTATATCAGCTTCACGGACAATCCATTTAACATTGAACTGGCAAGCAAGGCATTACAGAAACATAAATTATTATACTATCTAGACATGTACTTTTACTCAAAATTATTTGAGTATGTTAAGCAATAAATAAAAAAAATTGAATGTTGTTTAATACTGCATTCAGATTTATTCTGAGATGTTTTGACAAATACTACATTTATCTTTAAAAAATATCAAAAATGCAATTTTAGTAATCGTGATATCAAGTATCACATTTTAGGAAGTATTAATAGATTTAGTTTGTTCTGAAAATAGTCAGAACTATGATATATTCAACCTTTATACTAAATGTACCATTTTAAAATTTTAAAGTGACATGTTTGATAACATGTCTGCTATTATATTGACCCATAATTCATAGAATTTTTTGTTCATTTCTCGTTATTTTGGCATAGGGTCAGATTCTTTTTATTTCCTTCGAATAAAATTTTCACTATTACATATAAAAATACTCAAAAAGAAAGCAAGGCAAACGTTTCGGCCACATATGGGGGCCTTCTTCAGTGCCATAAATTCAAGGATTAATTCAAAATTTCTGTAAAACATTAGAATATAGGAGATAATGAAATTAAGGATTATCATAGAATTCAAAAACTTATCTCAAAGCTTGCAATTCAAAATGAAGTAGTCCAGTATGCAGCATCACGATTCGAAAAAATATTTAGAGTTCACTGTGAATAAAAAAACCGGATAACAATTAAACCGGATAACAATTAAACCGGGAAACATAAAAAAATTTCCACACGAACCGACCGGAATTAAAAAAAATTTCTTATTAAAAAAGGATGCCAAATTGCTTATCAATGGCAGAACGCGAACAAAACCGGATAACAAATAAACCGGGAAACATAAAAAAAAAATTTTCCACACGAACCGACCGCAATTTAAAACAATTTTTATTAAAAGAGGATGCCAAATTGCTCATCAATGGCAGAACGCGAACAAGGTTTACATTTTTAAACTTTTCGTGAAGACTTTGTAACCGGAGTCTCTCACAGAATGATCTGAACTGTTTTAAAAACCGACTCAAGACATGTGGCTTTGCTGACCGAAAATTTTTTTATGTAAGAAATCCTGAGAGGTTCTTTTGCTCCTTGAGAAGACTATTGTCCTATACCTAGTAAAGAAATTCGAAACGTTTATGGTGATTTTCACGAGTGGAGGAAGGCGTGTATTTTTCAAGAAACGATTTTTTTATATCAGCTTCACGGACAATCCATTTAACATTGAATTGGCAAGCAAGGCATTACAGGAACATAAATTATTATAATATCTAGACATGTACTTTTACTCAATATTATTTGAGTATGTTAAGCAATAAATAAAAAAATTCAATGTTGTTTAATACTGCATTCAGATTTATTCTGAGATGTTTTGAAAAATACTACATTTATCTTTAAAAAATAACAAAAATGCAATTTTAGTAATCGTGATATCAATTATCACATTTTAGGAAGTATTAATAGATTTTGTTTGTTCTGAAAATGGTCAGAACTATGAGATATTCAACCTTTATACTAAATGTGCCATTTTAAAATTTTAAAGTGACATGTTTGATTACATGTCTGCTATTATATTGACCCATAATTCATAGAATTTTTTGTTCATTTCTCGTTATTTTGGCATAGGGTCAGATTATTTTTATTTCCTTCGAATAAAATTTTCACTATTACATATAAAAATACTCAAAAAGAAAGCAAGGCAAACGTTTCGGCCACATATGGGGGCCTTCTTCAGTGCCATAAATTCAAGGATTAATTCAAAATTTCTGTAAAACATTAGAATATAGGAGATAATGAAATTAAGGATTATCATAGAATTCAAAAACTTATCTCAAAGCTTGCAATTCAAAATGAAGTAGTCCAGTATGCAGCATCACGATTCGAAAAAATATTTAGAGTTCACTGTGAATAAAAAAACCGGATAACAATTAAACCGGATAACAATTAAACCGGGAAACATAAAAAAATTTCCACACGAACCGACCGGAATTAAAAAAAATTTCTTATTAAAAAAGGATGCCAAATTGCTTATCAATGGCAGAACGCGAACAAAACCGGATAACAAATAAACCGGGAAACATAAAAAAAAAAAATTTTCCACACGAACCGACCGCAATTTAAAAAAATTTTTATTAAAAGAGGATGCCAAATTGCTCATCAATGGCAGAACGCGAACAAGGTTTACATTTTTAAACTTTTCGTGAAGACTTTGTAACCGGAGTCTCTCACAGAATGATCTGAACTGTTTTAAAAACCGACTCAAGACATGTGGCTTTGCTGACCGAAAATTTTTTTATGTAAGAAATCCTGAGAGGTTCTTTTGCTCCTTGAGAAGACTATTGTCCTATACCTAGTAAAGAAATTCGAAACGTTTATGGTGATTTTCACGAGTGGAGGAAGGCGTCTATTTTTCAAGAAACGTTTTTTGTATATCAGCTTCACGGACAATCCATTTAACATTGAATTGGCAAGCAAGGCATTACAGAAACATAAATTATTATAATATCTAGACATGTACTTTTACTCAATATTATTTGAGTATGTTAAGCAATAAATAAAAAAAATTCAATGTTGTTTAATACTGCATTCAGATTTATTCTGAGATGTTTTGAAAAATACTACATTTATCTTTAAAAAATAACAAAAATGCAATTTTAGTAATCGTGATATCAAGTATCACATTTTAGGAAGTATTAATAGATTTAGTTTGTTCTGAAAATAGTCAGAACTATGATATATTCAACCTTTATACTAAATGTACCATTTTAAAATTTCAAAGTGACATGTTTGATAACATGTCTGCTATTATATTGACCCATAATTCATAGAATTTTTTGTTCATTTCTCGTTATTTTGGCATAGGGTCAGATTCTTTTATTTCCTTCGAATAAAATTTTCACTATTACATATAAAAATACTCAAAAAGAAAGCAAGGCAAACGTTTCGGCCACATATGGGGGCCCTCTTCAGTGCCATAAATTCAAGGATTAATTCAAAATTTCTGTAAAACATTAGAATATAGGAGATAATGAAATTAAGGATTACCATAGAATTCAAAAACTTATCTCAAAGCTTGCAATTCAAAATGAAGTAGTCCAGTATGCAGCATCACGATTCGAAAAAATATTTAGAGTTCACTGTGAATAAAAAAACCGGATAACAATTAAACCGGGAAACATAGAAAAATTTCCACACGAACCGACCGCCATTTAAAAAATTTTCTTATTAAAAGAGGATGCCAAATTGCTCATCAATGGCAGAACGCGAACAAGGTATACATTTTTAAACTTTTCGTGAAGACTTTGTTACCGGAGTCTCTCACAGAATGATCTGAACTGTTTTGAAAACCGACTCAAGACATGTGGCTTTGCTGACCGAAAATTTTTTAATGTAAGAAATCCTGAGAGTTTCTTTTGCTCCTTGAGAAGACTATTGTCCTATTCCTAGTACAGAAATTCGAAACGTTTATGGTGATTTTCACGAGTGGAGGAAGGCGTGTATTTTTCAAGAAACGATTTTTTTATATCAGCTTCACGGACAATCCATTTAACATTGAATTGGCAAGCAAGGCATTACAGGAACATAAATTATTATAATATCTAGACATGTACTTTTACTCAATATTATTTGAGTATGTTAAGCAATAAATAAAAAAAATTGAATGTTGTTTATTACTGCATTCAGATTTATTCTGAGATGTTTTGAAAAATACTACATTTATCTTTAAAAAATAACAAAAATGCAATTTTAGTATTCGTGATATCAAGTATCTCATTTTAGGAAGTATTAATAGATTTAGTTTGTTCTGAAAATGGTCAGAACTATGAGATATTCAACATTTATACTAAATGTGCCATTTTAAAATTTTAAAGTGACATGTTTGATAACATGTCTGCTATTATATTGACCCATAATTCATAGAATTTTTTGTTCATTTCTCGTTATTTTGGCATAGGGTCAGATTCTTTTTATTTCCTTCGAATAAAATTTTCACTATTACATATAAAAATACTCAAAAAGAAAGCAAGGCAAACGTTTCGGCCACATATGGGGGCCTTCTTCAGTGCCATAAATTCAAGGATTAATTCAAAATTTCTGTAAAACATTAGAATATAGGAGATAATGAAATTAAGGATTATCATAGAATTCAAAAACTTATCTCAAAGCTTGCAATTCAAAATGAAGTAGTCCAGTATGCAGCATCACGATTCGAAAAAATATTTAGAGTTCACTGTGAATAAAAAAACCGGATAACAATTAAACCCCGAAACATAAAAAAATTTCCACACGAACCGACCGCAATTTAAAAAAATTTTTATTAAAAGAGGATGCCAAATTGCTCATCAATAGCCGAACGCGAACAAGGTTTACATTTTTAAACTTTTCGTGAAGACTTTGTTACCGGAGTCTCTCACAGAATGATCTGAACTGTTTTAAAAACCGACTCAAGACATGTGGCTTTGCTGACCGAAAATTTTTTTATGTAAGAAATCCTGAGAGGTTCTTTTGCTCCTTGAGAAGACTATTGTCCTATACCTAGTAAAGAAATTCGAAACGTTTATGGTGATTTTCACGAGTGGAGGAAGGCGTGTATTTTTCAAGAAACGATTTTTTTATATCAGCTTCACGGACAATCCATTTAACATTGAATTGGCAAGCAAGGCATTACAGAAACATAAATTATTATAATATCTAGACATGTACTTTTACTCAAAATTATTTGAGTATGTTAAGCAATAAATAAAAAAAATTGAATGTTGTTTAATACTGCATTCAGATTTATTCTGAGATGTTTTGACAAATACTACATTTATCGTTAAAAAATAACAAAAATGCAATTTTAGTAATCGTGATATCAAGTATCACATTTTAGGAAGTATTAATAGATTTAGTTTGTTCTGAAAATGGTCAGAACTATGATATATTCAACCTTTATACTAAATGTGCCATTTTAAAATTTTAAAGTGACATGTTTGATAACATGTGTGCTATTATATTGACCCATAATTCATAGAATTTTTTGTTCATTTCTCGTTATTTTGGCATAGGGTCAGATTCTTTTTATTTCCTTCGAATAAAATTTCCACTATTACATATAATTTACATATAATTCAAAATTTCTGTAAAACATTAGAATATAGGAGATAATGAAATTAAGGATTATCATAGAATTCAAAAACTTATCTCAAAGCTTGCAATTCAAAATGAAGTAGTAGTCCAGTATGCAGCATCACGATTTGATTTTGTGTGTGCTCCCACATGTGAGCGTGGTGGGGGCCGCCAGCTCCCACGATCTGGGATCACTGAGGCTATGTTCCTTCGACGTCAGTCAACTGATCGCCTAGAAAGGGGCAGCTGCTCACCCACAGAGGGAACGCAACATACCCAAATGTATAGTCGCACAACTCTCCTCCGGTAAACGCAACAACTCTACCACTAGGGGCAGCATCTGTGCCAAATTTTTTTCCGTGCTGTTAGTATTAATGTAGAAAAAGAAGAATACGAGATGAGTATTTCAGAGCAAGTAAGTTTGTATTCCACTTTCTTATTTCGAAATATACACACACATAAAAGAATCTCTATTATTATACTACATATATAATATTATATAGAATTAAATATATTAACATTTATTATACATTTTAGAATCAGTTGTGGGTGAAATTTGCGCGTGCCGTCTAGACATCTGGTACACCTTTTATAGTCGTAGAAAACGTCTACTGGATTGAGTTTTTGAAATTACTTAAGCCATCCTTTACTCTCCCTTCAAGAAAAACATTGTGTTAAACGATATAAATGAATTACTTATGTGACTTAAGAACATGAATATATGCATTTAACATTCAATATATACTGTTAACATAATGTTTAATTAATTTTCAAATTTCCTTTTTATGTATCAGTTTCCACTTTATTTGAAATATATACTCACCTTTATTTTATGTAATAATAAAATTTTCAATAAATATTTGTAACAGATTAAATTTTTTCACTCCACGATAAGAAACATCAAAACATCTCAATGCCACTACCACCATGTGCACTGCACCGATAAGCAAAAGTATGTTTGTCGTCTGTCAAAATGGCCACAAAAGGACTTTTCCCCTTATTTTTCTTCTTTTACGGAATTCTTTGAGTTAAACTGATTGCACGTATATTGAAGAGTTTAACATTTAATAAATAATCCTGTTTTTATTCAAATAAACTTTTCAGATTAAGGGGAAATTCAGAATTACCACTTTTGACCAGCGTGACCGGTAATTACCACGTCACGTCAGGTAATACATTACTTACCACTGGTCACAGGAGCAGTCGCCCATCACTACTTGTGATTTTGGTCCAAATTTGGTTGCTTTTTTGTTATTTTGAGGATTCGATTACTTTCGAATCCTTGAAATTTTTAATTATATGAGTTGTTTTCAAGTGAAAAAATTAAAAAAATCCATAATAATTAGAAAATACAAGGTCAATGATGATGGACGAGGATTATGAAAAAATACCGGTAAGTGAATAAAGTTTAGAAACATATTGTGGTTATTAAAAAACGGCAATCTTGCCGTTGGTAAATTTCAGAGTTCGCTTAGGTTATCTTTAAGCTTTACAGTGTTATAGTCTTTTGCAGCTTTTGCGTTTGTTTTTTAAACTCAACTTTTGTTTTGAAGGCAACTGAAAAATGTGGGTATTGTGGAAGTCTTTTGAAAGGTCTAGATATGAAAGAAATTTGGGAGCATTCATGTTTTGAAACCTACGACGAAGAAACACAGTTCATTAATGTTGATAAATGTCACATTGTAACCGTAGGTAAGATATAGTTTAATGTAATGTGACATGTTTGAACATGTGTCTGCTATTATATTGACCCAAAATTCATTGAGTTTTTATTTTATTCATAAAATTATTCATTTTATTCATATTTATTCATTACAGACCTGCCTTTCCGAAAGCCAAACTGGTTTTCCGAGAGACCGTTCTCGACGACCATGTGACCCTGTAGTCTTTGTAGAACCATTTCCTCTAAAAGCTTCCCTATTGTATCCAATAGACAAATAGGTTTATAGGATGAGGCATTTCCCAGAGGTTTGTTGCCCTTCCTTAGCAGGATGAACATATTCTTCTTCCAGTCTACGAAGAACCTCCCTTCCCGAAGACAGAAGTTGAAGGCTTCCAGGAGGATTTCTGGGTATGCCCCGATCACTTCTTTGAGGATCCTGTTTTGCACTCCGTCAATCCCCGGTGCTGTATTTGCCTTGAGCCTCCCACCCTCTCTCTTCAGTTTTACGAGAGTGAAGAGTTCTTCACGCCGGACCACGCAGGAACTTCGGTCCTGTCTTTGGGACGGCTCTACGTGTGGAAATAAGCTTCGCACGATGTAATTGACTTGATCGGGATTATCCAGGCCCGGGGTCTTTCTTCTAGTCACCAGTCTCTTAGTAACTATTTTGAAGGCGAGACCCCATGGGTCCTTCTCGACTTCACCGATCAAGTCTTTCCAGCACTGAAGTCGGCTTTTCTTTATGCCTTGCCTCAGAGCTGATTTTGCTATTTTCCATGCCTTGCGCAGCAGAGGATCACCCTTTGAGCGGGTAAATCTCCGCCGCGCTGTGAGGCATTCTCGACGCAGGACAGACAATTGGTCGTTCCACCAGTACATCGAGTCCTCGGTACGCCCATGCCCGCGGCGAGGCATTTAGTGGTCTCATGCTGCGACCATTTGGCGCCTCGCCGCCTGCACAGTGTCCTCCAACGACCCAGCAGACTTTGCCCAACCAAGCTCATCTATAAACTCCGCGTTGTTCTCCAGAAATTGCCCGATCAATAGGTGGTTTTCTCTCTCTTTTAGAAATTTCCCCAGATTTTTCTCTAGACCTAGCCTATGCCTATAGTACATTCACAGTGGGTCCACTCATATAGGAGAAAAGGGGCACGAATTATACTGTTTGCTATCAACAAGTGGTGGCGTTATTGTCGCTACCGATGTTATTTTTAAACTGTTGTAACCATAGCAACCATATCATTGCCAGTTGAAATAATACAGCCGATGCTCATTTTACTCGACTACCGTTCGAAGCACCTCAAGCGTCGGTGATATATTCATACATTTCAGGTTAACCCACTGACGCATTGTGATACCCTGTCGTCGGCAACGTTTTACTGAACTCCTTACTATTTTCTGTGTAACGCTTATTGATATTCACTTTGGGTGAATTAGGTATTTATCAAATTCATTTTACCCGAGTAGGATTTAATAAATGTTCAAATGTCCTTAAGTCCCATGTTTAATCGACAGAGTTGAGTAAAATTATTTCAACTATTTTTCTCCGTGTAATAGTACAGTATTTAACTGTTCATTGTGATTCATATTTAAAAATTCTTCTATTTTTATTCTTTCACAAATTATTTTCACCTTTATATTATTTAAATTTATGAAATGGATTTCATACAATATATTTCCAAATTTTCCGCCCTTTAGAATACATCGCTTGGGGGGACGGGAGTTTCGTTTGCATTGATATTAGTTCTTGCTATCAAAACTTGGCGGCGCTGATGCTTATTTTCACTTTCTTAAGTACCCTCCTCAAATACATGGTAGTGGCCGCACTGTGAGTACATTCAAATACGTCGCGGGACGTGACACATGTATCGAAAATTACGGTGGAAATTCAAAGTGGTGTACAGTGTACTCATATTTACAAAACAAGTGTTTAATTATTTACTGTTTTTCTGTTGACTATTTATGAAACAAAAATTTTCGAGGAGGTGAACAATAATTCAAGTTTTTTTTTTTTAATTTTGATAGGCTTTACTTTTTGCTAAAGCATTTTACAAAAACATGTCTTCAAAATCTCATTGAAAGAAAATTAACTTTAAATTATACTTATTCTCTTAGAAAATAATAAAACTTGTATTTTTGTATTCGAAAACTCCCGCCGACTTTTAATTTGCTATCGAAATAAGCTCCGCCTAAAGCGTACTGTGCACGATTGGGACATTCTCGATCTCATAGCACTAATATGCATGTTGCCAAAGACCCTACCGTTAAAAACATGTGGACGCCAATTAGAAAATGAAGTATTTTTTTAAATGAAATAGTGTGAAGTTATTAGTTATTTTTTATTCGAATAGAGTAGAATGATCAGATAGAAGTTATAATCTTCTGGTTTATAGCATTGTACTACATTGATTGATTGAAATGAAACAACTTGAATTCAGTCAAACGCATTAAGCAGGATTCGGAAAAAAAAATTGGTTTGGCATTCACATAAATTGATTTGTTTGACATTTTGACTGCCTTTTAATTCATTTAAATCCACTTATTTTCACAGGCTCACGTGACTTGGCAGGATCGCGACATTCATTCCTTAGAAGATCTATTGCGACATCTTTAAATCAGTTCTACCGAAACTCGAAATCTTTCTTAGTTGAATAACATACTTGTCACTCTGCTGGAAGCAAAAAGATAGAAAAAGATAGAAATAGGAGTATAGAAAGAGATGGAACCTTTTCTATCTCTTCGAAGTAGTCGAATAGCATCCCCAAAGCCCTATGTCATTCTATCCCCCAACCTATATCCACGTTTCCTAGGAACATGTATTTCTTCCTATACCTGAGTCTATCGATCGTTGTGAAATATTTATCTCTTCCTATCTCCAGTTTATTCCCAGACTCTGGAAACTACTTGTAGTATAGGCCAGCTTGCAGAAACAAGCTGGTCCACACGATAAAAAAATTTTTACTTGGCCAGTGCACGGAATTTTAATGGATTGAACGATTTACGTGTGACGAAATGGATTCACGTGTGCGAAGTAAGTCTTTTTTATTAATCATAAGTTAAAATTCTCTAATTTGATGTGTTTGTTGTCCTCTACATTGTTGAAATTCAAAAAATTTTCCTGAAAACTTTTTCAACTTTTTCTAAAGTAAGAGCTAAGTTAAAAGTTTTACAAGGTATTATTGAATTCGAGTATCCAAAATGATACTTACACATATGATTTGAATATAAGTAAAAATCAGCTGCCAAAAACTTCCAATACAGCTTTGTGATACAGTGTTTTGTGAAAAAACGTATACACGCGCTGGCACCACGGCGGCGCGCCGCAAGTGCCTAGTAAGCCAAAAGTTGCTCGGTTTTTCTTCAATTTAAAAAATGTATTCAAAATTCACTTCGAATATCTGTGTAGCACAATGTATAATATTTTTTACATTTAAGTGAATGATATTTTTATCAAAAATTCTATCAAGTTATATATGGACGCATTTTTTAATTTTGTGTTTTCTATTATTTAAGATCCTGCTGATTTTTCTGTCATTTCTTTGACTAAAAAAGAAATAACTGTGCTTTAACCATTTTTAAATCTCTAATTGTTGAAAAGTAGTGTATGTGTGACGAAAAATAATAAATTTAAGTACATAAACTTCTCGCCTACTTATTATGACCCGGACATGTCTGCAGTGCAACTTTTTGCATGCATTGTGTTTTTACATGTTTGCTCGTAATAATAAGATTCGTGTTATTTTTTCTAAGAATATAAATACCAGAATTGTGATTTTTAACCCTATAAATACCCTAACGCTGAAAATCTCATAAACCAAACTAGTTTTTTTACTTTAGTCCGCCATATTTAATCCGCCATTTTGTTTTTTACTGAACTGAATACAAAATCGTAATAACAGACCTCAAAAACCCCTGAATACAAATTTTCATGCAAATTCAAAAATGCATTCACATTTTTACCAGTTTTTCTGATTTTTGGACCACTGTGTGTCGCTACCAGTTCGATTTTTGTAGGAAGTTACGTTCTTCTAACCCCAAATTCGGTGTGAGCAGCCTACATCTACTGGAAGAGAGTTAAGAGACCACAGATAGCTTTAAACTATGAACAATAAACTTTATTCAAGAAATTAAGTACATTACACGCGCAGAGAGAAAGGTAACCCGTTCTTCTGGGTTCGGCCGGCTACCGACTGACTTGATTTTCCATGAGCAAAATTCATCGAGCCCGCCGTGCGACAACTCGACCGAGCACGCGACAGGTTAGGCGGGGGCTTTACCCTATTGAAAAATTTGACGTAAAAAATTACGTAAAAAACAACGCCAAAAATGGCGTAAAAAACGACCTCAAGAATTGGGATAGTTTTTTACGTCATTTTTTACGTCAAGAATCTGTTGTCTTGACAACTGATATTGAAAAAGTGTGCGTGCATGTTGTAAATAATGGCACTAAGTATTTGTGTCTGGTACCTAATTTATACTCTTATTAGAAAAATATAGTCGATTCATTATATTTACTTGAATATACTCTTATAGAATCAGTAAACTAAAGTTAAACATAAAATATTGTACTATTTATTTTCCTCTTACATTTTTATGTCACTCCTTTACGGTAGGCGATTCAATATAAATTGTTTAGGCTTCTTAAAGAAAAACTTGACGTAAAAAATGACGTAAAAAACTATCCCAATTTTTGACGTCGTTTTTTACGCCATTTTTGACGTCGTTTTTACGTCATTTTTTACGTCAAGTTTTTCAATAGGGTTGAGCCCTGGGGGTTCAACATTACTCCCTCCTCTATTAATTCTGATGTGGATCAAAGTCTGATCAATTATACATTAATTTGTACCTTCTTTTTCCTAGCGTAAGTCTTAATGACAGGTACCTTTGATTAAGTAGCCCCAGTATCGTGATTAGTTGGTGCAATGTTACAAACGTCTTCGCGTACAAAATATGCCGGTTTGATTTTCTCGATGGATACTTGAGGAGGCGTACCATTAAAATCTATTTCAGACATTCTATCAGTCGCACGGTTAAGAATCCTGTGAGAACCCGTGTACGGTTGCTCAAGTGACCTCCTGGTCGACCCCACACGTAGGAACGCATGATAACAAGACCGTAAGTCTTTGGAAACAAAAGCTTTTTTGGAATAGCGGTGAGTTACCGAAACAGGTTTGACCTTTCGAATGTGTTCCTGGAATTCTTTTAGGAATATTTGCGGATTAGGTAAAAAGTCCTCTGTCAAGACGAATTCACCGGGAATTCTGAGCGTCGTACCGTATATGAATTCAGCGGGAGATGAACTGAAGTCCATTACGTTAGATCTCAGGCCGAGAAGTACAGTGGATAACGAAAGTGACCAGTCAGTACCGGTATGGCACATTAAGGCGGCTTTTAAGCTACGATACCAACGCTCGATCATGCCATTCGAAGCAGGATGGTAAGCGGTGGTTCTACTTCTTTGGCAACCCACGAGTTGCAAGAGCGCCTTGAAAAGTTGCGACTCAAACGGACTGCCCTGATCGGTTGACAGGATTTCTAGAGCACCGAAGCGAGATATCCAATGGTCCACGAAAGCGCGGCAAACTGTCAGAGCCTCCATGTCCTTAAGAGGAACAGCTTCCGGCCAACGGGAGAATCTATCTATCATTGCAAGCAGATATTTATAGCCTCCGCTTTTCGGGAGTGGACCTACGATGTCCATATGGACGTATTTGAAGCGCCCGTCCGGGGCGACAAAACCAGCTGGAATTACATGGTTATGTAGTGATATTTTGGACTGCTGGCAAACCACGCAAGCCTTGCACCAACGTGGTGTGATCAGGACCCCATTGAATGTTTTTAAGGTTGATCGACATATCCGGGTTGTTGATTAAATCCCCAAGCTGCTTATCTTCCTTTTGAGCTTCGGCCAGTTCGATTAAGCTCCACTCCATGGGTAGTCTAATTGTCTCGACACGGGACAAAGAGTCCGCCACAACGTTGTCCGTACCAGGTTGGTATAGGATGTTCGAGGTGAATTGCGAGATGTAGGTGAGTTGCCTCTGTTGGTGAGGAGACGCCTTAGAAGATATTTTGGGACAGGGCGTACGAAAGAGGTTTATGATCAGAGATCACAGAAAAATTTCTGGAAAAGAACGCCAAGGCCCTCATGAGTTGGAAATGCGTTGTTCCAGGGCGGCGCCCATTCCATTGTCGGAAGCATCGGCGAAGATGCGTATTTCGGCATTAATTATAGGGTACGATAGAAGAGCCGCGTTAGCCAGGTCAATTTTGACTTGATCAAAGGTAGCTTCAGCCCCATGTGTCCATTCGACCTGTCTCTCATCGTTCTTGCAGGATCCTTCCAGGTAGCGGTTAAGCGGGGCTTGCACCTCAGCCGTATGAGGCAGGCTGCGCCTGTAGAAGTTAGCCATACCTAGGAATCTGCGTAATTCTTTGATAGGCTGGGGGCGTGGAAATTCTGTTATGGCCTTGACTCTATCGGAAGCGGGTTCGAACCCTTCGCTAGTGACCAAATACCCGAGAAACCCGAGTTCCGACTTGCCGAAATTGCATTTGCTCAGGTGGAGCCGCAGAGCGTACTCCTTGAGACGTTGTAAAACAATCCTGAGGTGACGTTCGTGCTCCTCGAGATCGGAAGAAGCGACGAGAATGTCATCCGCATAGGCAAACGCATAATCTAGATCACCGAGCGCTTGATGCATATATCGTTGGAACAATTGATATGTATAGCAAAGACCGAAAGTCATCACGGCGTATTCAAATAATCCAAAAGGGGTTATATTACCGTTGTCTTCGGTATGTTTTCCTCTGCGATAGGAATATGGTGATAAGCCTTATGCAGGTCTAATTTAGAAAAGACCGCTTTTCCCTGAAGATTGACTGAGAAGTCGTGCAATTGGGGAACAGGGTGTCGGGCCGAAATCGTTATGGCATTGAGCTTGCGGAAGTCTCTGCAGATACGCCACTCACCGTCTTTCTTTTCAGTCATGTGTATGGGTGAAGCCCATGGACTGGAAGAAGGCCTACAGATCCCGCCTTCACACATCTGTTGAAATTGAGACTTGGCATTGGCAAGCTTGTCCGGCGCCAGTCGTCTAGCGCGTTCGGAGACTGGAGGGCCATTGGTTACAATTTAATGCTTTACATCGCGGACTTTTAGGTCAGGGAACTGGGCGACCCCTGTTATTTCCGGAAATTCAGATAAGACCTGGGTGAGGGGAGCTGAGCGGTCAGCAACTCTTACACCAAAAACCAAGAGATGGTGTGCTAACAGATCGGCCCCAATTATTGGGTACAGTACATCCACTACACAGAAGTTCCACGTGAAGTTTCGACGAAGACTGAAATTCAGAGTGAGACGTTTCTCTGAAAAGGTATTGACGCGAGTGTCGTTAGCTACGTATAAGATGAAGTCATCTGGTTTGCGATTCAACTTTTTCTCAACTGGTAACAGAGATATGTCGGATTCCGTATCAATAAGAATGTTTAGTTTCCCAACTCGCTGGATTGTTTCCAAGAACACGGCTTGGAGCAACGATCCGCCTTGACACCAAACTTGTGATGGTAATAGCAAACTCCATCATGTTTCCTATTGAACGAGCGGTCTCGTCTTTTCGTGTCGCGTGAATTAGATCGCGATTTTGCCCGGGGAAACCTGGTGTTGGAAACTTTGTTGCGGTCCAGGAGTTGAGACATTTGTTTGGTTCGCTGCGCTACCTGTCTTTCGATAGCCTCAAGCTTACCACTTGAAGTCGTTGCCATGACGCTCGGTGTGTCATGCGAAGTGTCCTGTGCGATAGCCAAAATCTGAAAACCGCTAGGACCGGCTGCTTCGGTCACTTTGTCCACGAGCTCTGCAAGGGCCTGAAGATCATCCACATTGGACATGGCCAAAATCGCACGGACATGTGACGGAAGTTGATCTAAAACGATCGTTTTAAGTACTTCATCGCTGCACTTATTGTTGTTGAGGTTACGAAGTCGGTTTAAGAGGAGTGAAGGTTTACCGTCCGACAGCACCACACCTTTAAGAAGCTGCCTTAGACGGCTTTCAGCGGAAACGGAAAAACCGGAAATTAAGCGATTTTTGATACGTGTATAAATGTCTGCGTGAGGTGGGTCCGCGGTGATTATATCACGGACTAATGCGACATGATCACTTACAAAAGTGTTAACTAATTTCTAATGACGTTCAAGAACGTATGAACTAAAGAAGAAAAAGAAGAAACCATGCCCGTCGGTTAAAGCTAACCAAAAGAGCAAAGGAACTGGCGGCTCCTATGACGGAAATTTCAATGTGAGAGGTTCGAATCACAAAATGTTCTTAAATAGAAGTTCGAAAGCATGAGCGCGGGTTCGTTACTTAAAAAGACTAGAAGTTCGAATTGTACGCTTCCACGCAACACGAAAATAAAAATCTAAGTTTAACTAAAAGTAAAAAATACAGAGAATTTCTTTCTGGAGATATTCTCTGTACATACAGAATTTCGAGTGCTGACCTTGGAGTTCCTTGAAGATCTGCGCTGAGGTTAGGAAAATCATTGTCGACTTTACTTGAGTTGGGTACATGTGTACCGGCAGGAAAATGGCGGCGCCCCCTTGGAACAAAGAACATCGACCTTTCAAAGGTAAATCTGCAAGGAACTCGTTCTGGAATCACTGGTACGTTGAAAGCTGTTGCTTGGTTATCAGTTTAGGACTTTAGGGATGCACCTCCCGGACGTTTCTGTTTGCGACAACAGCCAGAACTGATTCTCAGAAACTCGCCGTTATCCCACGTAGAGATGCAATGGACTCGTTCGTCCGGAAATCCTCCGCGAAACACAAAAAACAAATGTTTTTTTTTTCTTTTTTTTTGGTGAAAGGATTAGAATGTCGGTATCCTAGGGCTTTTCAGTACATTAACCCTTGAGTATGTTCCAATTTAGCGTCGAGATGTGTTGTCTCTGCTTCAGAAATTAATGGATTGTATCCATGGCGCCGCGTTTTACCACCGACGTAGATCATGTCGGGGTCACTTATTGTAGGAAGTTACGTTCTTCTAACCTCAAATTCGGTGTGAGCAGCCTACATCTGCTTGAAGAGAGGTAAGAGACCACAGATAATTTTAAACTATAAACAATAATCATCTGTAAATCCAAAAACGTAATTCAATCGCATTGAAACATTTCAATGTCATTCAATCCACCTCTTCTTACCGCGTTGCTACGAGTGCTTACCAGAAAAATTTTGTAGACTTCAAACTAATTTCTTGTGTCCGTAGTTTATGAAGAAACTGATAGAAAAACAACTGGAAGTATTATATTTGATACATTATTATATACGATCGAGATTGCCCAGACCGGGGCCCTTTCTTCTAGTCACCAATCTCTTGGTAACTATTTTGAAGGCGAGACCCCATGGGTCCTTTTCGACTTCACCAATCAACTTTCTGGAACTAAAGTCGGCTTTTCTTTATGCCTTACCTCAGAGCTGTTTTAGCTGTTTTCCATGCCTGATGCAGCAGAGCATCACCCTTTGGGCGGGTCTATTTCCGCCACGCTACGAAGCATCACACTGTAGGACTGAGAACTGGTCGTTGTAAAGGGCTTTCCAATAGGGACATAACAATTTCGTATCTTTAAATGAACGCACCCTTAAACTTTTTTAATGAACTGTCAATGTCAAAACGTTAGTTAAAGTCAACATTTTCATCATGGTAAAGTTCACGAACCAGCAACGTTTGGAAATTATTAAAAATTACTACCGAAATTCTGAGTCAGTGGTCGCAACTTTAAGAGCGCTTACTCCAATTTTCGGCCGTAATAATCGTCCCACCCGACAGGCTGTGCGTGCTATAGTGGATAAATTCGAGACCAAATTTACACTATTGGACGTTTCGGTGCCAAAAAGACGTCGTATTGCTCGAAGTGAAGGAATAATCGCAAAATATGCATTATTGGTCAGCAACAAACCCAAATGTGCTTATTGAGACACTGTTGCATCCGCAAAAAGTGACTGTTTGGTGCGGTTTTCATGCTGGAGGTGTGATTGGGTCGTATTTTTTCGTGGATGAAAACGACCGTCATGTTACCGTCAATGGAGAGCGCTATCGTGCTATGTTGGAAGATTATTTGTGGCCAGAATTGGATGAACTTGACATCAACGATATGTGGTTTCAACAAGACGGTGCCACTAGCCACGCAGCACACGTCACAATCGATTTATTGAAAGGCAAATTCGGTGAACGTGTTATCTCGAGAAATGGTCCGGTCGAATGGCCACCTCGTTCATGCGATCTAACACCATTGGATTTCTTTTTATGCGGCCATATCAAGTCACTGGTCTATGCCAACAAGCCAGCAACTTTAGACGACCTTAAAGACAACATCCAACGCGAAATTGCCAACGTTCTGGTCGAAATGTGTACCAGAGTGGTGGAAAATTGGGTCCAAAGAATCGACTGCTGTAAACGGGCTCGTGGTGGTCATATGACCGATATCGAATTTCATTTATAAAATGTAATGCTTGCACTAGACCCACAATAAATTTGAACTCAATATCTAAAATATTTCTGTGTTTTATTCATAGATAAAATTGTTATGTCACTATTGGAAAACCCTTTATCAGTACATCGAGTTCTTAGTACGCCTGTCAATAATCGACTCCCCGGTCCCTCGCCTGAATGTCCTTTCTCGACCCCTGAATTTTATTGTTAAGTGATTTGATAGACTCTCTTGTTACCTAAAACTTTCTGGCGTCTGGTTTTAAATCTGCATTTAAAAATATGGAATATATATATATATATATATCAATAGAATATGGATATGGAATATGGAATATATATCGATTTTTATTGGAAATTCTGTGATGCACCAAATTACATTAATAGGTATACAATAACAAATTATAGAATAACATTTTTTCAAGTAATATTATTTTTAAAATGTGCAAAGAAAAGATTTTTGTCATGTTAAAAGTGAAATACGCATTAATTAAACTATTTTTCAATATTTTGTTTTCCTCAAAGACATTTTTATTAAAGAAAGAATGTGCAAGAGTCTGTTAATAAATTAAATGAATTCATGAATCAAGATATAATAATAATTCTTTGTTAAGTGTTATATGCGAAATAAAAGTAAAATAAATAATAAATTTAATGTGAACATCTGATTCTTAAGAAAATTCATAGAATTATGATAAGAGGTAAGATTATGTTTTTTATTTTTTCGGTCATAATCACTTTTACTTTCCTGAAAGTAAAATGGTTGAAATCTGATCCGTTATAATCCACCAACTATCAACAGTTATAATTTTCAATACTTTTTCTCTACTCCCTAATCTCTCTATCTTCCTCAATCATTATATCATTCCGTAATTTTTCCAAATAGTATCAGTCGATTATATCGATCATTAAAAAGAGTGTATTACTCACTGTGATGACTGAACTTTACTATATCGACCTTATGAACCTGTTATTCAGAATTAACTTAACGTCCTTTTTAAGACAAGATGAAGTGTTCATTGCGGTTTTACAACTTGACAAATATTATCTGTGATATATCGCAGATAAAGTACTTGATCTCAGAGTGGTCTTGAAGTGGTATATTCTGGCTTCCAGAAGACCACATATCAGAAAAAGACCAAACTTGGTATTTTTCTGATCTAAAAGTAGTCTCAAACTGGTATTTTCTTTCACGAGGGTATAGAATCGTCCTTGTAATCATGCGATAACAGTAATGATCTCAAGAATGAAATAAGAGGGAAAGTAACAAACAATATAATTCACAATTTTAATAAAGACTCATATTTCCATGGAACATAGAAATTTCGCCAACTCTTACGCACGGCTATTATTAAATTGAATAATATGCAAGAAAGAAGTAAAAAGAATTATTTTTAATATATTTTATTCAGTAGTATAATGAGTACGCGGAGGTCGTCCAAATTGCCGAATTTAGTAAATACAAATATTATCTAAATTCGTTTATTATTATGTGGGATCGTTGGTCTTCTACTCTCGGATTGAGAGTGTATAGTATTCTACACGCGTCTACGTTTATCTTCGAATTTTGAAAAAGAAGAAAGGTGCTTTTAAAGAAGTCAATTCAAGGAGGCAAAAATTATTGCAAGGATATAATATTTATATTTTAAACAAAATGAAACCGATGTGAACATTTCCTTAAAGTTAAAAGACAGAAAAGTGAGCTGGAACGTACAGTGTTCAAATTTTGTACATTACCGCATCCTATGGTTTTCACTCTAGGTTCTACATCATACCGGATATCCTGGAAACAGAAGCAAGGCAGAGAACACGTTCTAGTTGCTGAAGTTCTGGGAAATCCGGGCCAAACTTGATTTGATGTTGCCGTGGTCCCAGGAAGGAACCACTCTTACCTTTACACGATTCACTCGCGCACACACCCTTTTTCTTTACTTTAACCTGATGTTTTTAAAGTGAGAAAGAGAAAGGTGGCTTTTAATTAATCAGAAGGGAGGCGGAACTTTTAAATTGCCTGTCCCTCGCCACTCTTGTCTCACAATAAACCTACTTATGATTGTAAGAAAATAAACTCTTCGTCATTTTGAGATTCGCCGAGATGTTGATTTTTTTCGCTAGTTAGTATTTAACTAACTAACTCCTGTCTTCGGGAGGGTGAGTTCTTCGCAGATTGGAAGAAGCAGCGGTTGGTCCTGCTGAGGAAGGGCAACAAACCTCTAGGGGATGCCTCATCGTATAGACCAATATGTTTATTGGATACGATGGGGAAACTTCTGGAGGAAATGATCCTACAAAGACTACAGGGTCACATGGTCTGCAAGAATGGTCTCTCGAAAAACCAGTTCGGCTTTCGGAAAGGCAGGTCCACACTCCACAGTTGACGCCATCCAGGCAGTGGTGGACATCGCCACTAAAGCAACAAGAGGAACTGGTAAGCGTAAGGGATTGTGCGCGTTGATCAGCATTGACATACGCAATGCGTTCAATACCGCGAGATGGAACATCTGCATCGAGGCGATGGTTTGGAACATCATGTACGACGATTTCCTGCGCATGGACCTGCCTGCTGGAACGAGCAGACTTGTCGTGTGCGCCGCTGACGACTCAACATTCTGAAGCTGAGGATCAATGACAGTCTGTGGCGGGCAAAGCGTTGGTTGGATAGCAGAAGCCTGAAAATGGCCCCTGAAAAGACCGAGGCTTTGCTGGTCACAGACAGGAGATCCTTCTAATACCCGTGGATCGTTCTCGGGGAACATGAAATCACGTGGAAAAGGAGCATTAAGTACCTGGGTGTGCAGTTGGATCAAAGGCTTAGCTTCGGCGAACACCTGCAGATCGCGACTGCCAAAGCCATCCAATGTGGGGCCGCCCTGACTCGGCTCATGCCCAACATTGGTGGACCCAGGGAAGCTAAGAGAAGGCTGGTGGCGAGCGTAGTAAATTCAAAGCTGCTTTATGCAGCTCCGATCTGGACAAGTGCCCTTAACAACCATGCTATCCTGAAGAAGCTGTTCTCGGCACAGACAGGTGTGGTGATGAGAATTGACTCAGCATACCGAACTGTGTTGATGAGCACTGTGCTGGTCCTGGCGAGCGTCCCACCTATAGATTTATTGCCGGAGGAAAGGAAAGAGACTTTTCAGCTCCGTAAGGAGCTCACCTGCTTAACAAACCTGCAGGAAATCGCTCGCGCGAAGGAGGCCATCCGCAAGGATGGAAGGCGCAGACTCGTCGAGAAATGGCAGACGATATGGCATGGTGACCAATCCGGGAGATGGACACACCGTCTGATCCCGGAGCTCGCCACCTAGCTGGATAGAAAGCACGGTCAAGTCGGCTATTACCTGGCGCAAGAGCTATCGGGCCATGGTTGCTTTAATGCGTACCTGAAGCGCTTCAAGAAAAGAGACGATGAGTCGTGTCGCTTCTGCGGTTCCCTTGTGGAAAATGCAGAGCACACACTCTTTGTCTCTGCCAGGTGGGGCGCGGAAAGGGAGACCGTCGGTCGGTCAGTGGGCGCACAACTCACTCCTGACACGATGGTCTCTCTGATGCTCCAGTCTGAACAGATATGGATGCTTATCGAGACATTATTCGTCACCCTGGTGATGAAGACGAAGGAGTTCGATGGGCGTGCAGAGCGCGGCAACAACGGGGGCCAGTAGAAATCGCATCGGGGACTACACCTGCGGTCCTGCGTCTTGGGCGGACATGATTGTCCGCATCGACCGGGGGAAGAATCTTCTTATTCCTCCCCTGGTTGGCGCAGCTAGCCGGCTTGCCTAACGGGCGTGTGCCCGCGGATGGGAGTCTCGGGTGAACAGACGACGGAAGAGTCGTGCGCGACTTTAAGCTGGAACCAACTGCCCGCGAAGTTTAAAGCCGAAAGGCGGTTCCGGGGGCGGTGTATTGGTTCGTGAGAGGGGGTTCTTTGGTTTTAACAGGTATGCCTTGACCCGTCCTAGGAGAGTTCTGTACAACGTCTATAAAAGATTTCTCCAGTTTTCCTCCTCACCAGAAAAAAAAAAAACCGTTCTTGGTAGTAAAAGAAGATTTTTTAATTATTTATATCCGTCCAATTACTTATTCCAAATCGCGGATGGGCAAAATAGAGAAAAGTATATTCTCTACTGTCTGAGTAGTTCTGGTTAGTACCTCGAGTGACTGCGAATTTGATTGAGTTTAGATTTACCCTGAAGACTCGTATCGATGATGCTTAGGTGGGGAATTCTGATGATTTAAGATTTTTTCTTAATGGCATGATTTTTGAAGGAATTTATGCTGGCCGGAATTTTTGCAATTACCGATTGCATAAATACTTGGTAGCCTACTTGCCATTACCTGTTGCCAAGTGAAATATTTGATGAAGTAGCTATTTCTGATATTGTTGAAATGTTTGGATGATATTGCATGACACTAATAAATCAAAGATGATATAAAATAATTAAATCGATTTCTTTGATTATTAATTATGAATTCTGATACCTCAAATACTTTTCATAATTGGAAAAAATAATGGTTCAGATCCTTTCCAGAAATATCGTATACACTGGCCATGGTAATTTGTAGCAGTCCAAGTTCGTTTATTCTATTGAAGTACCGTAGTACTTCTGTTTTTAACAAAAACAAAATGGGAAATTTCGGGTGGGAATATAGGGAAACTATGGAGAGCCAGGTGAAACTATTCAGAAACTATGGAAAAATTATGCATAATTGATACTCGCGTTTGAGGGGTTTTTCACGTTATGAGTCCGATTTTAATGTATTCTTATGTCACGATGTAGCCAAATAGAGCTGAATAATGACCGTGTGCACTAGCGTACTATTTTTCAATATTTTTATTTGTGAATTTATTCCTTTAAGACTTGCGTTCTCCTTCTGGCTCTTACTTTCCAGTTATCCTAATCCTCAAAAATTTGCGCTCTTTTGTAACTCTAAGCTTTATATATGGGGCAAAATTCGTCAAGTGTACTCGCCTAAAAACTTTTTGTCTCCGATTTCCTTGAAAGACCGCGAAATTATTGTCCTAGTGAACCTCTTTTAATTCCCCTAAGAGGACGTCTCTAGTACGACGGGTTGACGGTATACAGGGGCTCGAATTTTCAACCTTTTACCGCGCACGCTGATACTCTACTATATTAACCATAACTTCTACAAAAGTTATCCTAATTAATTTTTTATGGAGGTCTTGGAAACGCTTTTTCATCAGCTATACGCTGAAAGCAATGGTTTTAGATTAAAAAAATTATTTGAACTTCACTTTTTAATTTCAAACATATTTTTGAGTTTTTCTCCAAGTGCGGCCAGTAGTTTTTTTCCGAAATTATGTTTAAAAAAAAGCTTGACTCTTTTCCTTTAAAATGAGCCGTGGTCGAAAATGGGGCAAAAGAAATTGGTAGAGATATATATATCGGAGACAAACAGTTTTTAGGCGGGTACACTTGACGAATTTTGCCCCATATACATGTAGTACATAAATACGAAACATAATATAGTATAATATAGAATTTATACAAACCAAAACGTATGATTATGTGAATGCATACTGATATTCACGCGTTAGTTTTTATTATTTACATTAATGAAACAAAATAATATAATATAAATCAGAATATAGTAATATAGCACATACGATTATATACACGGAGAAAAATAGTTAAAGTAATTTTACTCAACTCTGTCGATTAAACTTGGGACATAAGGACATTCGAACATCTATTAAATCCTAGTCGGGTAAAGTGAATTTGATATATACCTAATTCACCCAAAGTGAATAACAATAAGCGTTACATAGGGAATAGTAAGGAGTTGAGTAAAACGTTATCGACGACAGGGCACCAACATGCGTCAGTGGGTTAACATGAAATGTAAGTATAAGTATATCACCGACGCTTGAGGTGCTTCAAACCGTAGTTGGGTAAAATGAGCATCGGGCGTATTATTTGAACTGTCAATGGTATGGTTCTCTCAAATAAAAAAAAATTCTTACCTCGAGCCTGCCAATAGTCTTCCGGTACATACATAAACAACTGGCAAATAGATTCACACCATTCAGACGTAGCCAATCACATTTCAGATTACAAATACACTTAAACGTATAACCTTACATATATAAACCTAATAACTACACTTATATAAAGTACGATACGCTTTCGTCAAATCACGCACACGCTCGCTTACAATGCTGAGATATAAAACTTGGAACTTTGTTATATAGTGACTGCATGAGTTATTCAGAGCTTGTGAGAATAAAATTTTTTAGCCTTACTCAAGTAAAAATAAATCAACTTTTTTCATAAATGATTAATAAAATATTTTTAAAAATTAATATAATTAATCAATTATTATAAGTATGATTATTGATATATATAATATAATTATTAAATTACATTTAGTATATATTTTTATTATAACGACGTATGAAGTTTAGTGAAACTAAATTTTCAAATGTACATTAAAAAATTGCATTATTATTAAGAAGTATCTTATATAAAAACATTTAAAAGAAGGTTCTTTTATTTTCTGTGTTTTATATTTTCAAAATATGGAATTTAGATTTGCGAATTCCAAATTATTATTCTGCCTGAGTAATTTATGTGATATTTAATATTTTATGTAATACACTTATCGACTTTTTTTTGTTTAAATTTTCATAATATCAATTTAATTTTAAGAATTTAAGTTTTTGAAAATAAAAAATTTTTTATGCGTGCCCAAGGCGCAGATTACTTTCATTCGTTCCTGCGTGAATAGATGTAGCTGTTGGAATAAATCTTGCGATTCACGGTTTACTCAACTCTCGATTGAAGCGTAGAGTAGAATGAACGGAAAGCTCTACTATTTTTGTGATTTAATAAAAGATTGTTTTTTTATAGTTATACTACGAGTAATAATATATATATTTAAAAATTTTTAATACACGCTTTCATACTTCACCCTACACTTCTGAATTTTACTCGACTTTGATTCATTTTCGAACATTTAATATATCACAAATAAATACACTGATACTAAATAACTTTTAACTTGTCCTTATGTCCCAAATTTGATCGGAAGTTGAGTAAAATTACTTCAACTATTTTTCTCCGTGTAAGTGTATGCAGATATTTACCTATTCATTTTCGTCATTTATATCTATAGTGATATTCTAATTATATATATTCTAATTTTAGTTTCGATTTTGAATTAGTTTGATAAATTATTACTCAGGTAATACTTGTTGGAACACTGTTAGAAATTTCTGTATTAAATTTTCATTGCATATAATCCACGTAAAAAAATAGTTTAATAAAGTTTATAGAATTGTTTAAGAGTTGGGGATATAGGCATTTACGGAACAGAGTTCTAGAAAATTTACAGAACTTTTCAGTACAAAATGTGAAGCATTCAGGAAAAATCATTGAAAGTTTTGCTTTTTATTCTGAAAAGTTCTTTAAATTTTCTAGAACTAGATTCCGTGAATTCCTGTGTCCCTAACTCTTAAACAGTTCTATAAACTTTACTAAACAATTTTTTCTGTGTGAAAGTTTTTTCTCAGTAGCGCATATTAAATTCAAAATAGTTTCATCTTAAAAAGAATACAGCTTTAACTTGAATTTTAATACACATATGTATATATTTCAATGATGTTAAATTTAATCTTGATATATTTTGATTGAAATGTTATCGAATTGAATGTGAACGTATACTAATTTTTCATAATATACAAGGAATTGACTTTAATTTACCACTTGTATATTAAAGAATATTAAAATCAATAACATTTTAACAGTGAAGATATATAATAATAACTATAAGTTAATAAACTATTTGCGGTAAAATAAGTAAGATTGGGAATTTCATTCCTGAACCAACCATTTTTTAAAGTCTTCGACCCGAGCAGTGACGAGCTGCATCAGCGATCTTGTTAAGGAAGTTATCGTGATATTTTGTTTTCTTACGAATTTTTTCAAAGAATTTATAATAATAGTTTATAATCCCAAGCACAACATATCCAAATTTCAAACACTTCAGCCATCTAGTATTTGAGGAAGAAATTCACAATGTTAATGAATGATACAATGGCATCTTATGGACGGCTTCTTGTGTTATGTGCTTATTCAATAACAACTTGAAAAGTTTTCTTGTGATTTCGCTAGAACATCAATATGATATTTTTAAGTACCATCCGAATATTATACTCGCATCTTGAATACCTTGCCCATACAGTTATCAAGTTTTCGGCCTTCAAAGTTCACCTTTTTATCATTTCAGAAATTCTAATTACACGTCGCCATAGAGATGTGGCAACGCTGCGCCGTATAAATAGGGAGACAAGGCGAAAGGCATAGGCGGGAATTTAAATGCTTCTTAATGGAAAATATAGTTTTTTTCACAGAAGAAGCTTGTTCATACTAATATATTCAATAATATAGTATATTGATAATGATTTTAAGGAAAAAAAAAATTTTTAATGTAAAAAAGGCATGAAATCAATACGTAATATGAAAGAGGTTAGTGACAAAAAATCGGTAGTTAAATCGTAGTATTTGGTATACAAATGATCGTATAATATTTGAATATTAATAACACATTGACGAACAAAGAAATTTTATTATATTCAATTTAACAAAAAGATACTTAAATTTGTTATAAAAGATGCTGGTTTGCGATCAATCAGGGTCAAATATAAAGAAGAAAACTCTTTATGATGTCAAAATTGTTGCGACGTTTCGTTTTTCGTTTTCATTACTTAATAGATTAAATTCATGATAGCTTTCCAGCTGATGTCTGTTTACATTTCAAATTCTGTGTATACAATAACTGTTGACAATATTTAAAGTTAACTGTTTGAATCTTATAATTTAGTAGACAAAGTGTCGTCGACTCCATGACATCATGTCATTTTATCAAGTAAAATCATGACTTTTATTATAATTTTATATTCTCGACATTACTTATCATGAGTTAACCTTCTTTTATAAAGGTAAAATTTAATAATGTTGTGTACGTTCTTGATATTAAGTTAATTTAATTTTAATTTTTCTTGTGTGTGATAATTTCACTATTTGGTGTTTTTTTATTTAATAAAGCCTGATGAGGCTGGCAAATACATAGCCAACGAAACGTCGCAACAATTTTGACATCATAAAGAGTTTTCTTCTTTATATTTTACCCTCATTGATCGCAAACCAGCATCTTTTATAATATTAATATGGAGGGTGACACTACCAGTTCTATACTTAAATTTGTATTTCAACAATTTTTTATATTTACTGTAACTTACAGCTAAACATTAATTGCAGTATCCAAACACGTATCACACGCTGAACCTATATTTATCTGAAACTGCAGCAATTTGCAGAATTTCGCAAGTTTCTTCCAAACCGGTGGTCTCAATATCAAAATATACAATTCTAGGGCTGTTAATTGTTTGATCATTAACAGGACTGATAATCACATTGTTGTTACTGTTAGCGGTATTGATACCTAAATTTGTTTGATAAGAAACACCCTCCGATCGTTCATTAGCCTTGCGTAAATTTTTTCTCATAACAGCCAGTTGGATTCTTCGAAAGTTATACTTTTTTGTAATTTTATTTTCTGACTTCACCTTTCTTAATTTATCCAATTTAGAGCAGCAATTAAACATAAATACTGTAGTGTCTAATCCAAATTTCTTTTTAATAACTAACAAAGCAATATCACCATCATTTTTAGTCAAAACTAGATGCGGCTACAGAAAATTTACTAGCGCTGTTTGCACATGTTACAAAAATACTTTTGATTGCATCATAAGAAGATTGATCTTTCAGCGCCACTGTTTGTATATGCTCTTCATTGAAACTTTGACACCAAACACCACAGTTCTCATGGCTGTTATAAAAGTGGTCAGGAATATTAAAAATAGCAGCAGAAAGATCAATGGGTTTACCCTTATTTTGTGCAATTGCATATACAAAACATCTTTTGAAATGTGGTATAAATCCAGTTCCTTTCAATTCTTTGTGATTATGGTCCTTACTATTGGCCAAATTATAAAGCTCCCCAGTAAAATTTCTCACCAAATGGTTTTTGTCTGCTAGTTTATAAACAGTTCTGTCACTATTTCTTCTCACCGCTGCAATCATACTACTGTTTTCATCACCTATAACTACACCAACGTTGAGCATTGCATTTCTTAAAATTTGGCTAATAGTTATGAGTTGCACCCCAGCGTGAGCTTCCATGGTTTTAGAGTTTCCGCAAAATTTTTTACGACAATCATGGTCGCTTTGATCATGGTTTCGATCACACTTGCAACATTGACGATTTCTTGTTGTGTAATCTAAAATTTTCTGACTCAAAAAGCCTATAGTTGCTGCGTACTAATTCAGGCTATCGTAACTACGGCCTGTACCACGCTTACTCCAACCCATGTCATAAGACACTATGATATGTATCATGTTTCCGTAAGCAGCATCAAATTCTTCTTTATTAGTTGAAGCTTTCAATCTTCTGAATTCTCCATACAAGTCTTCGGCTATATCGTGAGGTCTATTGGGAGCAAAATAAAAAATGATGATATGGTGACTTATAAAATAAACAGTTTCTACATAAAAAATAGGTGTAAAACAGATAAAATATTTCGTTTCGAATATAATTTTTATTAAGAAAAAAATCATATCAGCGTCGGTTTGCAGTCATCTTATGAAATAAATTACATTTCATAAGGATTGACTATGTGACCATAATTACATCTCTTTGAAATGAAACACAATTTCACTCATATAACAATTAATTAGAAATTGAGAATATATGTTGATGTTGATAGTTGGCTTTAGGGTCCAAGGTTGATAAAATCTCAAAGTAAGTCCTGAATATAAGAATTAATCATAAATTTCTTGCAATCTATATACACGTTTTGTTAACATGATTAAGTTTACTGTAAAATTTACTTATAGCATAGATATTTATGCAAACTCAAACTGTGTAGAAGTACAAAGAATTATTACAAAATATAAATAAAAAACCATCTCGTGTAAAATTGTTATACTCATTTCCCAACATAGTATTCAGTACTATTTACCCTAATATTGTATAATTAAATTGTGATTCATTCTTATAAATCTAAAATCATGATTTCAATGTTCAATCTAAACTGCCTCTTACAAAGTTTCATACAGCTTTTCCACGTATTCTATTACTAAACGACGTTCTTCCTCAGCCACTCGTTTACAACTCTCCTTGGCTTCTTTTTCAATAGCAGGTCCAATCGATCTTTCATACCTTTTATACATATCCATAGTGATATTGGGTGAGTCGAGACAAGCTAAAATTTGTTGTACGCCTGTGCATCCCATACCAGAGTACATGGACCCTACAATAATGTTATTTTACAGATGATATTTTGAAATACAGTTTTTGTTACCCACACACTGAGAGAAGGTTGGGATAGTTACGATACCGACCACAGTACAACAACGGCGCTATCGATTTGAGATGGCTGCCGCATGAGTGTGGTACGGCATAGCTCCCATTTGGGAACGCAGCCTTCCAAAATATTGGGATCTCTTTGCTTGCACACTGCAGCCTTCTACTTTTGGCACCGCAGCGCACCCAAAACCGTGTTCGATATATGCCACGCGTTTTGTATTGCAGCTGTACATACGGGTACGCTTACTGCACCAACTTTCTCTCAGTGCACTTTTAATATTTCCAAATTCAGTAAACATATTGTATTACTCACCAAGAGCAAGTGATATATTCACTTCTGAATAAGTGTGCCCATCAATGGTTACTTTTTTACTAGTATGCACAACATTCTTAGCATTACATTTCAAGCAATCTATTTTCAAAATGGAATGGGCTCCCTCCAGCGTTTCGTCAGTGATATTATTTAAATCCAATACATTTTGGCAACTCTTACAAATCATATTTTTTTGCATCTCTTTTATATTCACTAGACGAAATCCTTCACATGCGGTGCGTTGCTTAGTTGTTTCATTGTCTTCTTTTTTTCTCTTTTTGGCTTCAGCCATAGCTTGTAGCGCTATATTACGCTTGTCAATACTTTTTTGCCTCGTAAATCTGCCATTTTCTTTTCGGACACGACCATTCATTGCACAATTTCTTGACTAATAAACTAACGTTAACAAAACTGAAACTAGGTTATGTGCAATATTTACACGGCTACATGATCATTCGTCGAGTCAGTTGCGCTGCGCGTTTGCGACGTTGCCACGTTGTTGCCTTCTACTTGGCGAATAAGTATGCGTGTACATGTACGAAGCACCCCCAACTGTGAGTGTACAGTCTCTCATAAAAATTTTGACACACCGAAACAGTACGTAATACAGTCTGAACTCTAACCTTGTCAACATACTTTTGAAACGGATTGTAGCACGATAACCCCCTTAAGGGGGGTTTCTACCTCGTTGGGTCAAAAAGCTATACCATTTTCTCGAATTTTTCGGGAGAAAAGTTAAAAAGATAAACACTTGAAATTTTGTCTAGGTATTAAAGTAATGGTATTAATGTATGAACTAATTTTTTCACGGGCTACATTAGAAGGGGCGGGGAATTGTGCCATTTACGGAACTTCTCCTGCCAATAGAGATGATCTGAAACACAAAAATAGAGCATATTCTTACTCTGTATATCATTACGCATGTCCTGTACCAGAAGTATTGAAAAATCTTAAAAAATGAATAAGTTGTGAGCTATTAAAGTTAAAGTACCAATGTTTGCACTTTTTTCTTCACATTATTGTTTATAAAAAAAAAATTTTCCAACATTTTTTGTTGATTCTGGTACCAGACATTTTCACACTTCTGAAACACGCGTGTGCTAAATTTCATCGCGATTGCTCATATAGCTCGTCCTGGAGGAGTTCCGTAAATTTGGAAAACGTGGTTTCGAAAAAAACGCTTTGAAAGTATTTGTGTCACGGTAGGCGAAACTGCCGATAGGGTGATCAAAATCAGAAGGTTGAATTTTTGCGTTTCCACCCCCAAAAACATTATCTAAGAAAAGACAATCCTTTCAAGATAAGATTTCCCAACGAAGAAAGCGACTTTTGAGAGAATTCTTGGAACGTATATCTGCCCGATAAAGCAAAAAAGACAAAATAAATTTTTTTGACCCAACAAGGTAGAAACCCCTCTTAAGGTATTCGGGTTACGGGCGCTTCAAGTGGCATACAAATTTAATTAATGATTATATTGCGTTTTTTGGAAAAATTCATCCGCCTTGATAGCTTGTAACACCAGAAAGTTAAAAATTATTAAACATTTTTTAAAAAACAATCCTGACATTTTTTTCACTAATGCTAACAAAGGTAACCTTACTGTTTGTCTTAAAAAATCGATTTAGATCACAAAAATGACTGACCTCTAATATACTTTCACCTGTATCCCAATAACAGGAAATCCTTTTAAAAAAATTACAAAACAGTATTTCGAACATTCTTTATGAACTTAATGATAATGATTTAAAAAAATATAAATTTCACAATAACCAGCCTACTCTTTTTTTTTCAAAGGAGAAAAGAGAATGCATTTACGCACGCTGTGTGGGACTTGGCTGAAGCAATACCAACTAAACTCAAAAATCCCCTGTTTCCTCGCCAGACAATGACCCTGGAACCGCGTTAGCATTACTTCAGGGTCATTGTCTATGGCCGGCCTGGCTCTCTTTTGCAGGCCCTCTGGGTTTCCTCTTCGGGTACGACCCACAAAAAGCTGGACACCTCATGGTTCCCGAGAAATGATCAACCCGGGGTTTGTCTTGTCTTTCGGCGCATAGGTAACACTGAGAATTGCCTTTGCAGGCAACCGCAGTGTGCCCTTCTACGCGGGAACTCCAGCAATACCTGCTACGCTCTGGACCCCTGCAGTCAGTCGCCATGTGGCCGAAGCCAAGGCATCAGAAACATCTTTTGACCTCCGTCTTCCTACGGACCCTGCAGGAGACCCACCCGATCATAACCCATTAACAACCAAGAACTACAATTTTTTGACTTATGTTCAAGCCTCATTCACATGACTGAAAACGAGAAATTTTCAAACGAAACCCATGTTTCCTTATAGTATTAGGTGGGCTCTTCAAAGCCTCGTATTTATAATTCTGACTGTTTTATTTATTAACCTATTTACAACTAGGTTTTTGCGAGTTGATAGCTCTTAAAATCGAAAATATAATTAAAATTATTTGATTTTGCACATCACTTAATTTTTTCACGTTTTGCTACATTTATCTTCTTCTCCTATTTAAATTTAATTAAAAATCGTCACCTGTACCATAAAGAACAACAGAAAAACTGGGAGTGATGGTACAGTTAGCGCCACCCGTGAGTATTCGGTCAATTAACTTAAGAATGCAACTCGTGACATTAACAGGGTCAAGTTAGAATCGTGAAATATGGGCTGATGCATACCCCTGATTTTTTAAATGGAATAAACTCATGTGATTTATCATTACTGCTTTTAACGATGTTTCATATTTACAAAGTGATATTCTTGAGATTGTGCGATGCTTGTCGGCTTTTGAACCGATGTGGATTTGAAGTTATGATCCCTGTGACTGTGATTTTTGGTTAAGTTGAGGTTGAAGACTGGAATTCCTGATCGATGATTTCCTGCTTTCCGATCATCTTTCGTTTCTTGACTTCAATAGTTTAATCTATAGTGTTTCGATCAAAGAAAAACTTTGTTTTTGAATTAGGCGGGCTTGTGCCTTTATACTGCTTAAAAGTACAAGGTTAGATAATTGGAGGGCCGGATTCTATAACCAGATGTGCGTTCCAGTCGGCTTGGCGTGCCCCTGAGAGTATGCAACCTGTGCTCGACGTGATTTGATGCCAATTGACGTTATAATTTATATATTTTTTAAAAAAACATTAAAGAAAAATTTCCCATTCACAAGTTTTTCGTGAGCGTAATTCTTCATAATAATTTTGCCCACCAAAATAAGTTTTTTTAGCAATGGGTGTCAAGTGTAGGTTGCATACTCTCATGGGCGCACTGAGCCGTCTCGCGCACACATCTGGTTATAGAATCCGACGAATGTCTGAAAATTCAATCTTTGGAACAGGAAAATGTCACAGAAGGCTAAATTTGGTGAATACGGTGGCTGAGGCATGATTACGGTGTTGTTTTTGACCAAAAAATTACGAAGAAGCAATGACGAATGAGCAGGTACGTTATTGTGATGCAAAAGCCATGAATTGTTTTTCCACAATTCCGGGCGTTTCTTTCGTATTGCCTCACGCAAACGGCGCATAACTTCAAGGTAATACTCCTTATTAACAGTACGACCTTGTGGTAAGAACTCCTGATGCACTACGCCATGATAATCAAAGAAAATAGTGAGCAAAACCTTGACATTTGACCGAACTTTACGTGATTTTTTCGGTCTTGGTGATTCAGTGTGCTTCCATTGGGACAATTGTGCTTTGGTTTCGCCGTCGTAACCATACACCCATGATTCGTCACCAATTATGACCCTTTTAAGCAAATCTGGATCGTTGTTGACGTCATTCAACATTTCCTGGGCGATGGTCATGCGACGGGTTTTTTGGTCAAAATTCAGCAATTTTGGAACGAACTTCGCTGCCACACGCTTCAGACCCAAAATATCCGAAAAAATTGCATGACATGAGCCAACCGATATGCCGAAATCCTCAGCAACTTCTCTAATAGTGATTCAACGATTCCCCATAATAATTTTCTACACTGTTTCAGTGTTTTCATTGGTTGTTGACGTGCTGGGTCGTCCAGGGCGAGCGTCGTCATTCACCTCTTCTCGACCTTCTGTGAAAAGCTTGTACCACTTGTGAACACTTTTTTAACTTACAGTACACTCACCGTATGCCACTGTCAACATTTCAAGTGTTTTTTAGCACTTAATTCAATTTTTAACACAAATTTTGATGCATATTCTTTTATCCATTTTTTTCGACAGCAGAAAATCGCCAACACACGCAAAACACTTCTAACCTTTATGCCCCTCACAAACAAATGAGAAATGCTAATCACTGATTTATTGCTTAATAATGATCTACCTACGCTTTCCCTATATTTATCGAACTGTTACCGAATTGAGTATTATTTCGGTAACGATTGGGTAACCTTTCAGTAACATGACAGTAAACTGAATAAATGGCGCAAAATTAACACTTGAAATGTTGATAGTGTGATTCTTTGTTGAAGTATTGAGCTAATAAACTTAAAAATAAAAATCGGTAATTTCATTTCCCGGCTGTACGAAATAGAAAAAACATGAGGTCGAATTTATTATCATTATTAACAGAACTTTATTTTAGTACGCCCGAGTTTCCCTCCGACGAGATTCCTTTGCCCCTTTACCTCCACTACTATGGGATAAAGCGCGCTCGAATTTAAAACAGTAACGTGCATAACAACAGGTAGGATGTGGAGGGGTTCCCTCTCGCGCTCGTTGCAGAAAACACTCCGAAGCTCGAGCTTCTCGTTGGAGGGAATGTCGAGTGTACATATGTACTACCAACAATGAACTTGAAGCCGCCTTCACCAGCCGTGAAAATTCAACATCATGTTTTTTCTATTTTCTGCATCCGGGAAATAAAATTATCGATTTTTATTGTTATATTTATTTGGTAAATTTTAACAATGAATCGTACTAACAACATTTTAAGTATTAATTTTACTTCATTCATTCGAATGGTTACCGGAATGATAAAAATGCATTTTTAAAAGATTATTCTGAACTAGATGGGCTTCTATTCACAGAAATTTTATTTCCTAACCTTTTCAGATTACGGCGATTCAAAATATACTAATTACCTCGTGATTTTTCAAAAATTATCTTGAAATTCCTATGACTGAAACGCTTCAATTGGTCACAACTGGTACATCTACCCTATTTGCCATTAATCTCTACAGTACCAGGAGTGTATTAAAGAGAATCTTTAGTATCAGTCGCAAATGAAAAAATTGAAATATATTGTATGAACACCACTGCCTATGGTGTAGAACTAACCCTACCACCAGTAGAAATAGAAAAATTTAAAGCAATTGAACCTGCACCTAGAACTGTGAAAAATTTCGCGAATAGTGGAAATCCTACTAATTCACATAGTGATTGGTTCGAATAATTAGTGTTTGAATTATGTAAATTTAACAAATCTAAATTCCAAAGAAAAAGACAATTACTTAAGACCATAAAAAATGTTCTGATCAGTTTTTTATTAGCGGATATAGATGAGATTGCAAAAATATCGTTAAACATAATATTACTACTACTAATGAAGAACCAGTTAGTAAGTTTAGAGTTTAAAGAAGTTTAAGTTAGTTTAGAAGAATGTAGAATACATGAATCTGATTCTCCTTATAATTGATAACATAGCAGACATACTAGATCAATTAGGGGTCTCGAAATATTTTACAATACTAGATCTAGCTGTCAGCTTTCATTATATATACTAAATCCTTGAAAGAGCACAGTCAAAAGTCCGAAAAGTTCCTTAGTCGTTTGAAAAAATTTGACAGCTTTACAACGAGAAGAGTATCGATTTCTATGTAAGGAAATAGTTTATTTTAGGCATAAAATATCCGAAGATGGTGTAAGCTAAGACACAAAAAATTAACGATGATGAGGAAAAGTAGTCTACTAGGCCCTGTAACCGAGTTTTCTTATCGTTTCTATGTCAAGAGAGATGTTCTAAGAAACTCGTGCGATAATATAATGCAGCTTAACCACCATATCATCAAAGATATTCAATTGATTGAAGAGTTAAATCCATTTAATTCTTTCAGCTCTCCAAGGCACAAGGTGATGATCAGAGATTCGTGTAGAGGATACGTTTTAAGGAATCGATATGGAATGCACTGTTAATAGTACAGATTCTGCGAAATTTTTTTCTTGCCAGGTTATCAAGAAAAGAACTAGTAAACCTGATTCCAGTGATGACGCCTTTGAGACTGCTAACGAATGTAGTGATGATGATGAGGATAATCATCTCATCATCCGATTTGACTATGAAGATAAGAATAAGTCCAGTGGTAGTTATTTTAGACGTGGTGATGATAAGGAAAATTAACTGATCATCTCATTTGACTACGAGGAATAAGATAAGTCCGGTGGTAGTTCATTCGATAATAATGTTGATAAAAATAATCAACTCATCATCCAATCTGACTACGAGGAGAACGATAAATCCAGTGGTTTTCGTAATTATGAAATATCTTACTTGATAATGTCTCAATCGGTGAGGCGGTAAGCTATCTCTGGGAAGACCAGTTGGACTGCACTACCCGAACTTGTATCCGATGAAGACAGTGACTTAATCCAATTTCATGGTCAACAATAGAAGTCGAGTTTCGTAAACTTTTCAGTCGGAGAAACAGTAAAATAACCATCTGCTACAGGTGGCCATAAAGGGTCAATCAAAACTGACGATAGAATCCGCGAACATTTCTACTGGACCAATATCCGCGAACAAATTGGAAAATTCGTTCGAGAATGCGAAAGTTGCAAATAAAACAAGACCGATAGAATCAAAACTAAACTACCAATGCGAATCACCGACACTCCTTCAGAGGCGATTAAAAAGGTAGAGTTTCGCACACTTTTCGTATAAAACCTCTAAACGCGAGGGTACGGGATTCACCCCATAAGAATTAATATCCGGTAAAACACCGTGAATTCGCAAAACATTAGCTAAGACTAACGTAAAACCATTACTTAAAAATCTGCCCGCTTCGCGGGCACATTCTCATCACACGCAAGTTTGAGCGCGCCTAGGGCGCGCGATTTGATTGTCGCGCTACGCGCTTCGTTCTTTCTGGACCTCGCGCTTCGCGCTCGGTCTTGTACTCTTCGCATACATTTAAGTTTATTTATTACAATTTAATACTAAAGCTCAAATCAATTTTATAATATTAAAGATGATGTAAATTACTCATTTTCTCAAATTCACTAAATTTCTTTTTCAGTTTAAGTGAAGCAGGAAATTCAATTTACTTAAAGCTCTATCGGCCTTAAGGAACACATTCTCATCATGACACTTGCGCTTCGCGCTCGATTTTCTGTATACATTTCAGTAACTTTTTGATAAATTACATGATTAAAATAATTTATTTTCTTCCAAATATCTAAAAAAGGAAAAACAATCGTAGACTTTATTTGAGGAAACGATTTTTCAGAACAACGCTTATTTCGTATCTCACATATTTTGGTGAAAAAAATTTTTACGTTCTCATCATGGATGAGAAGGTATTGGTTTTATGTGAAAAATGACTTTCGAAATTTTTATCAAATCTTTACGTTTTGAGACCCCCTGAGTCAGAAAAAACGGTTTTTACGAAAGTGTCTGTCTGTCTGTAGTAGGTCGTGTGCGGCATAACTCTCGATAGCATCATCACATTGAATTGAGCTTTGGCACACTTTATCGGAGCCGAAAAAGTAAGGACAAGTGCGTTAACCAGCCACATCCAATCAAAATTGAGGGAATGAGCACTACTTTTGTGTTTTTGAAAATAACTTTTTGAAAAAATCAAAAATTTCAATACTGGTTTTTGATAGTGCTCATAAATCTCTACAAATTATCCTGATAAAATTTTTTGATTTAATCAAAATTAGAAATGTTACACCATATTAAAACTTGAAAAAAGTCAATATAAAAATTCCATTTTCCAGTTAAATTATACGAGATACGAAAAAACGTTATGATACAATATTATTTTCTACATAAAGACCTACAAATTTGAATTGTAACATTTTTTCATAAGATGCATATTTTTTTTTTTAATTCAAACATAATCTATTGAAAATCCAAAATTCAATTTTTTAACAATAATATGTGAAATACGAAAAAAACGTAAGAATACAAAGTTGTTCGTTTCAAAAAGGTCTACAAGTTTTGTCTTACACAGTTTATGAAAAAACATATATTTATTGTTTCAATTCCAAAAAATACGAAAGAAATTCAAGAATTCCATTTTTTAGACAAAATATACGAGATACAAGAAAAACGTTTATATGGAAAATTGTTTCATCAGGGATGAGAAGGTATTGGTTTTATGTGAAAAATGACTTTCGAAATTTTTATCAAATCTTTACGTTTTGAGACCCCCTGAGTCAGAAAAAACGGTTTTTACGAAAGTGTCTGTCTGTCTGTCTGTCTGTCCGTCTGTCTGTCTGTTTATCTGTAGTAGGTCGTGTGCGGCATAACTCTCGATAGCATCATCAGATTGAATTGAGCTTTGGCACACTTTAGAAAAATTCGAAAAAAGTCAATATCAAAATTCCATTTTCCAGTTAAATTATACGAGATACGAAAAAACGTTATGATACAACATTATTAAATGAATAAATATCTACAAATTTGAATTGTAACATTTTTTCATAAGATGCATATTTTTCTTTTTAATTTAAAAAAAAACTAATGATAATCCAAAATTCAATTTTTTAACAATAATATGTGAAATACGAAAAAAACGTAAGAATGCAAAGTTGTTCTTTTCAAAAAGGTCTACAAATTTTGTCTCACACAGTTTTTGATAAAACATATATTTTTCGTTTCGATTCCAAAAAATACGATTAAAATTCACAAATTCAATTTTTTAGACAAAATATGTGAGATACAAAAAAAACGTTTAGATGGAAAATTGTTTGCCTAAATGAGGTCTATAAATTCTCATTAAGACATTTCAGGACAGGATGCATATTTTATGTTTTGATTTTTAATATTAAAAAAATTCGATTTTTTTCACCAAAATATGTGAGATACGAAATAAGCGTTGTTCTGCAAAATCGTTTTGCTTAAATAAAGTCTACGATTGCTTTTTATTTTTGAGAGATTTGGAAGGAAATAAATTATTTTAACCATGTAATTTATCAAAAAGTTACTGAAATGTATACAGAAAATCGAGCGCGAAGCGCGAGCGTCATGATGAGAATATGTTCCTTAAGGCTGATAGAGCCTTAAGTAAATTGAATCTCCTGTTTCACTTAAATTCAAAAAGAAATAGAGTGACTTTGAGAAAATGTGTAATTCACATCATCTGTAATATTATTATAAAATTGGTTTGAGCTTCAGTATCAAATTATAAGAAATAAACTTAAATGTATGCGAAGAGCACAAGACCGAGTGCGTAGCGCGAGGTCCAGAAAGAACGGAGCGCGTAGCGCGGCGATCAAATCGCGCGCCCTAGGCGCGCTCAAACTTGCAAGCAAAGCGAGCTGCGCGCAAAGCGCGCGATGAGAATGTGCCCGCGAGGCGGGCAGATTTTTTTAATATTAAAAATCAAAACATAAAATATACATCCTGTCCCAAAATGTCTTAATGAAAATTTGTAAACCTCATTTAGGCAAAAAATTTTCCATATAAACGTTTTTTTTGTATCTCATATATTTTGTCTAAAAAATGGAATTCTTGAATTTCTTTCGTATTTTTTGGAATTGAAACAATAAATATATGTTCTTTCATAAACTGTGTGAGACAAAACTTGTAGACCTTTTTGAAACGAACAACTTTGTATTCTTACGTTTTTTTCGTATTTCATATATTATTGTTAAAAAATTGAATTTTAGATTTTCAATATTTTTTTTTTAAGTTAAAAAGAAAAATATGCATCTTATGAAAAAATGTTACAATTCAAATTTGTAGGTCTTTATGTAGAAAATAATATTGTATTATAACGTTTTTTCGTATCTCGTATAATTTAACTGGAAAATGGAATTTTTATATTGACTTTTTTCAAGTTTTAATATGCTGTAACATTTCTAATTTTGATTGAATCAAAAAATTTTATCAGGATAATTTGTAGAGATTTATGAGCACTATCAAAAACCAGTTTTGAAATTTTTTATTTTTTTAAAAAGTTATTTTCAAAAACACAAAAGTAGTGCTCAATCCCTCAATTTTGATTGGATGTGGCTGGTTAACGAACTTGTCCTTACTTTTCCGGCTCCGATAAAGTGTGCCAAAGCTCAATTCAATCTGATGATGCTATCGAGAGTTATGCCGCACACGACCTACTACAGACAGACAGACACTTTCGTAAAAACCGTTTTTTCTGACTCAGGGGGTCTCAAAACGTAAAGATTTGATAAAAATTTCAAAAGTCATTTTTCACATAAAACCAATGCCTTCTCATCCATGATGAGAATGTAATAAAGATCGTAAACGATATCGAATATGGTCCCAAAATCCAACGTCGTTTACGATATTACTTACAACAACGTTTACGATATCGCTTACAATAACGTTTTCGATGTCATTTCCGATGTCGTTTCCAACGTCGGAATTTTCAGTTGGGTACATATGTTCCTTAATTTTTCAAAATAAATTTAGTCCTTGTTTTATAAATAAAAGGGGGTGAGAGTTGAGCGACTAGGCCTCGCTCGAAACATGCCCTCACTATTGATATCAACACAAAAAAAATATAAAAGTAAAAATAAGTTAAACAAAATTTTGCAGGTTGTACTTACTATCAATTAGTGCATCTTATTTCATCCCAGTATCATAAATCACAATCAGATGATATATAATACGAGCGACTATAGAGTCTCGCTCAAAGTCAATTAATTTAATCAACCTATCGAATTAAATTCGCGGGGTTTACAATTCCATATAAAAATTAAGTTTTATTTAAGAAAAAACTCATCCTATCTAGAGAAATGAATTCCCCACAGGACATAGCTGAAAATCACAAAAAGATCTTGAAAAAAAAAACGTAGTAATTCTCTATTTAGCTAGTTTAAATTTTGATAATAAATTTTGCTTATCCTTCGGGTGGTCAACACATGTCCTCGACGACAGAATTTGAATAAATTAAGTTTAACCTTTTAGCTGCGGGGGTGGTCGATATATCGACCACTCAAGAGGCACAAAATATTTAATGATTTTAGGCAAAATTTGATGTTTTGAATACGCAAAAAATAGTTTTTAAATTCCTCGAAACATTGTTGACCTCGAAAATCGGTATTTCAAGGTCAAATTTAATTTCTAGTAGAAGCGAGGATTTCAGAGTGTATTCCTACGTAATTTGATGGACTAAATGCGAAAAAATACTGAAAAAAATCACTGAGGTATCCTTGACCTTGAAAATCTACAGTCAAGGTCACATTTCATTTTTTGCATAAGCGAAAGTTGGAGTTGGGTATTCAGAGCATCAAACTACATACGTAAACCAGAAGTCAAGTTGGTTACTCTACCTGAGATGTTCAGTGATTTTATATATAAATTTTGCAATTTATAAGAGGTCGATTTGCACTGAAATTTCCCCGCAGCTAAAAGGTTAAGGTAGAGTCAGGAATTTCCAGTGGCTAAATACATAAAGATTGGAAAGGAAAAATTAACCATGCAAATGAAAGGGTATGCTTGGTTGCCAGAAGGGAGTAAAAATAACCCGTATAGAATTTACTGTTTTATCGCCTTCCTTTTGCGCTTTTTCTCGTACTCCAAGCAAACGCCCCAGGCAGCCCTATCCAACTACCTAAAAGATGTCCGTAAATATGTGACCCCCACATGATAATTCCTTAAAATCTCGACTGAGGGCGCAGTTGCGCTTCAGCCTGATTTTAACATTGTTTCTTATGGGATAAAGTTACAAATATTCAAAATATTAATAAAAAGACGATAATCTAGTGATAGTGTGTATATTAAATAAAACTTTGAAATTTATTGTTTCTGTTCAGAGATTTGAAATGGGCCGTTACAAAGGCTCTAGGTGTATAGTACCTAAATGTAATTCGGGGTACGATTCCAACACACAGAAGTGTCACCGGTTTTCTGTCCCATTTGAAGAAGTTTTATTAAAATGGGCAAAAGCGATTCCAAGGAAAGATTTCGTTATGAAAGGTGGTATGGTAGTGTGTGAGAAGCAGATCCTGCCCGTTGACGTAATTTGGAGACGCGAAGTCAAAGATTCTGGTGGCAATGTTATGGCATCGGTATGTTTATGTTGACACATTTTAAGAAACATGTTATTGAATTTACTATTAAATACATTCCCACAGTTCCTTTTAAGGGCATATGATACATGGAAGATCAGCAAATTTGATTGATTTTAGGTTTCGACATGCTTGTGTCTAAAGTATACAAAATTTTCTTTTCGAAATTTGACAAATAGTAGTGACGATAAAAACGGACGTAGATAGACTGCTTTTGGTTTCAAAATAGAAAAAAAGTTAAATTTTAGCAATATATACCGAAGACTTTTCTTCATTCTTGAAACCAAATGTAGTCTACCTACGTCCGTTTTTATCTTCTCTATCATATTTCTCAAATTTTGAAGACAACATTTTATATATTTTGGACACAAACATGTAGAAACTAGACTAAATTGTTTGCATGATCAGACTACTTTTTTCAAGTATCATATGCCCTTAAGAAGCTCGAACATTTATTATTACTAGTTGAAAATAATTTAAACGTAAATTGTTATCGCAAGGAAACAGAATAAAGTATGTTACATGAAAATTCTAACTTCTGTATAAAATCGAATATATCAATTAAACCAATTACACTTAATTCTATACACATTTCCTTTATTTCATTAATTTTTGTGCTATTAAATCGTAAGAAAAGAAGTTTTTTACTGTAAAACTAGATTAATGAGCTGAATCAAGATATTTGAACTCCGAAATTTTGCTATACGTGAAAAGGCAGCTTCAAATGATGAATAATAATGTAGTGTTAAATAATAATAACAAAAAAATATAATATATCTTTTCTATTTGGTTTCTTTGACATAGGAGGAATTGAAAAATCCAAGGCTAAAAAAAGGTGCCATTCCATCGGTTTTCCCTAATTGCCCGAGTTATTTAACCACGACCAAAAGAAAACAAAAATGTCCAAAGAAAAGGACGCCGTTAGACGAATCTGCAAAGCCTGAGTCTAATGATGTGAAAAAAATAAATGTCGCTGATCTTGAAGAGGCTAAAGATTTCGTGAATTCGAATGTAATTTCGAATGAAAAAACTCCTGGTCCTGAAAAGCCTGGAGCTCCTGAAATTTTCAAAAATCTTAAAGATTCTGAAGTAGCCGAGCGGAGTTATTTATTTAATTCTTTATTTATTTCCTCGGACAGCATAAAGATGCCAATTTCGTGGTGCCGACGTCAATGCTACAAAAGTTTTACATGTATTGAATTAATGCAAAGTACCTGTCGGTTAGTAAATGGCAAAAAAAAATTTTTAACTTTAAAACAAATCATGGTCTCTAATAACATGCGAATTAGAGCCGAGGTTTCAGGTATAGCATTACCGTTGGAGAAGCTTGGGTTAACTGATACATATATTTCTTCAGTTGGCGAATTAGAGGCGTTGATTGTTAATTTCGACAATTTTAGAGTTTGTTCAGGATGTGCTTCACCAGATTCCGTAACAAATATAGAAAACTCTTTCGAAATACGAGATCCTTCAGGACATTTACGTCATTTAAAATGTTCCTTACTGATTCCTATTGGGACTGAAAGCTTAAGTTGTGAACGTTGTACAAAGGGAAAGAGGACCCTTCGAAAAAAAGGGATAAGATTGCAAAGGATAACTGAGCAACGACGTCTTATTTTTCACATGAGTCCTTCAAAAAAAGAAAAGCTGCAACTTCTCAGAACTAGACTTTATAAGTCTAATAGAAGGATTGGTAATTATCAGAGATTATATCATCACTACTGAATAAAACTTGAAAATAATCAACAAGAAATGGCAACTCTTCGTAAAGAAGGTCTCCAAGAAAAACTTTCACAAGATAAGATCAGCAAAAATGAATATACTGTGATTGACGAAATAGTCGCAGCATCAAAAGTGAAAGACTCTAAAGGGCGTCGATATTCAGAGGACTGGATAATTTTATGCATGATATTTCATATGAAATCGCCAGCAGCTTATCGTCTTCTGAGGGACAATAAGGCTTTGCCATTGCCAACAACGAGCACAATTCGCAGGTAATAAAAAATTAAGTTAATAAATTTCGTACAGCTGATAAAAAGTAAAAACGTTTGTAGAATACTTTTTTGCTTAAACGAAATTTTATTTCATAAAGATTTTATTATTGCAAATTTTTATTTTCGTACAAATATAGGTATTTATCTTTGATGGATACTCCTTGTGGTTTCGATGAAGCGTTCTTCAAATTATTTGAAGACAGATTATCTCAGTTGCCTGAGATATTGAGGCATGGAATCTTGCTGCTTGATGAAATGTCAACCCGGAAAAATATTCGCCTTGATCCGAAGAAAATGAAACTTTAAGGCCTTACTGATTTTGGTGACGACACGCTAAATGAATCAGTAAATGTTAGTGATAAGGCTGATCATGGGCTCGTCATCATGTTTCATCGGTTGATGGAGTCCTTCACGCAACCCATAGCTGTTTTTGTTTCCAAAGGGCCAGTTGGCGGAACAACGTTAGCCAAACTCATCATCCAGGCTATCAGTTTATTGGAAAAGGCTGGTGCTAAAGTGCATGGACTTGTCACTGATGGAGCATCAACCAATCGAAATTTATGGGCGATTTTTGGAGTCAGTGGCGAACTGGACAATGTGCAATGCTGGTTCCCACATCCGACTGTTGAAGGGCGTCGAATTTATGTATTCTCTGATATAGTGCATCTCATCAAAAATATTCGGAATCGGTTACATGATAAGAAGACCTTGCGCGTATGTATTTCAATACCACTTATTCATATTTAATACTGTATATATTTCAATATTCAATATGTTAGCATTACTAATCGTCTTTTTAGTTAATTTCAAGTCTGAGAGCATCTAAAAATTTTTTTTAAATCGTTATTTTCTCGTTTTCTTACAGGTTCATTCAAAAGCGCATGAGATTGATTGGCAATACTTCCGCAAATTGTTCAGTGTGAACAAAACCCATGGAACAAGAAAATGGTGTCCAGATCTAACTGAAGATCACCTTGATGCCAACAATATGCTAAAGATGAGAGTAATCTTCGCAGTGCAGGTAATTTTTCAATTACTTATCAAAGTAAATAATACTTTATTTTATTATTTTGTTGATAAAAAAATATTGTTTCAGATTCTGAGCGGTAAAATGGCCAAAGATCTTCTACTAGGGCTTAAAGTTTATGCGCACCTTTTCAAAGGATGTGAGACAACATCTGAGTTCTGCTCGAGAATAAATAATTTATTCGACATCCTTAACAGAATCGACCCTGCAAAAGGTCTTCGACTCGATTCTAAAGATTACGAGGTAAAAATATTTATTTATTTGTCATAAATAAATAAGTTATTTAATTAATTATTATTACTCCTTTTCAAGGTTTTACTCGAATTTTTATCGTGGCTTGACGATTGAGGACGATTAGTATACAAAAACGAGCTGAAAAGAGACGATTGTTTAATGGAGAATAGCACAACTGGACTACGGGTAACAATCCATTCGACCATAGAATTATTAAAATGTCTGTTGGAGAAGGAAGGGTTTCAGTACGTTCTGACGGGACGCATAAATCAAGATCCACTGGAGGTACAGCGGTGTTTCCTATAATTTTTTTCTAAAGAAACTAATGTTCAAAGATAATAAATTCACTAACGAAAGTATCAAGGCACTTTATAGTTTTTTTTCAGATTTGTTCGAGTAAAGATTGCATCTTCGAATAATGTGTAGACAGTTTTTTATTATTCATAATCATTTATAGCTTTTGGGCCTCAGATTGCAATTCGCTACGTCAAGAAACGTTAATTATTTTTCAAATTCTTGTGTTATTTAATTATTCTTCAACAGGAGATTAAGTAATCAACAAGCTGTGTGATTGAACGGGTACTGAAACTTTTATTATTCTGTTATTCTTCGGCGAAGTTTTGTACCATAGACGATCTGTGTGATTCAACGGGTATCGAAATCTTTGTGTTTTTCTGTTATTCTTTGTCGAAAGTTTCAATCATCGACGACTTGTGTGGTTCTTTTTGTTCTGTGTGTATGTTTGTTTTGTACTGTCATTATTCCATTAGTGAAACTATTTTGTCAGAATAAGTATTTATATCAGTTCAGGAGCCGAATAATTATAACCGAACCAAGTGCTACATATCTTCAGTAATCGAACGAGAAGCTGTTTGGATAAATTATTAATAAAAATCATTCGTCAGTAAATGTAGGAAAAATTCTTTTTGTGTTTCAAAATAAATATTACTTATAATAAGTGTATTATGAGCATTACTAATCATCTTTTTAGGTAATTTAAAGTCTGGCAGCATCTAAAAATTATGATTTTCATAAAAATATTCATCCATAATATCCATAATAATAAAAATTACTTCTAGGCAAATTTCAAACTTTATGGAAATATTTTTATCAGATTCTGTCTTTTATCGTGTTTCTATAGCGTTTCTTCGGTAAGATTAGAACCGCAGGCAATACAAATGACAATCCATGCACTCCTACGTTTCTACAACTGTACAAGATTTTGTCAGTCTTCAGTATTTTGAAACCTCCTAAATTAGGGAACTGTAGTACAGCGTCCACTATGGAACCTCCTCAGCCTTTGATAACGATTTCGAAGTTAAAAGAGCTCTATAAGTCGGATGAGAAAAGCGCTATTGAAGAAATCAAGGAAAAACTTCAAATCGTTATTGACGATGACTATACCGACTTCAACGATTTTGTCCATGCTGTGGACCATGACTATGATTCTGAGGAAGTTGCTGACTGTTTATTGTTCTATACAACAGAGAGAGTGTGCAGGTTCGTTGAAGAGCGAGTAAAGTGATCAGTTTGCTTAAGTGCTTTTTTTATCAACTTCAAACATTGCAACAGACATGTTATTTTTTTCTTCGGACCGATTGCCACGTAGTTATGAAATTTTCGTTTCTCCATTCAAAGAGCTTATACATCCAAACCGGACAATATATGATCTTATTCTTAAAATAGAATATCTTTTTCGTAAACATCGCGCGAGTCGGAACTCTTTCGATCTTATCGTAAGCGAATTCTCATCTGCGGAAATCAAACTCCACTTCCCTTGTAAGGAACATTCTAAGGACGTAAGCAAAATTTATATTTATATCGTGATGACTTATTTACAGATTCGCATGCGCGAATATATTAAGCAAGAGATGGCTAATATAAAGAAAGAAAGTGTTCTGAAGAAAAAAGCGACGAAGCTTTGTACAACTTGAGCAAACTGAACACTTTGCCAGAAGCCACTTTATCGAAAATATGCATACCCTGCAATAAACGTACAATTCAAAAGCATTATTTCGCATTCACGATTTCTTTCCGTGAATTCTGCTATGCGTCAGTTTCGCATTGGAGTTTAGCACAAAACTTTTAAATGCGATACTTCGTATATAACATACAGGTTTGAATGCGAATGATAATAAATTTGGCACGCAATGCTCTTCAATGCGAGACTTTGCATTCGTTCTAATGCTTTCAAATGCGATCGAATGAGAGAAAAGTTCTCAGCGAAATCAAAACTTTTTATTGCGAGACTTCGCACTGGGTTTAATGTCTTTGACAGCGGAATAATAAGACAAATTTCTTCAGCAATGTTAAAAATTTTCTTCGCATGGTAAAGCATAATTTAAAAGTATGAAAATTTTAATACATTTTAATACTTTCCAATCCGACGTTGTTTCCAGGGTAATATAATATTTATTGCGACTAGAACATAACTCGCAACACGTAATCTGTGATCTAAAATCAAATATGTGATTCTCGAATTCTAAGATGCAACTGTTTTATTTTGAAATAATGTTGTTATCTAGAAAAATAACCGATTACTTTTATTTTTGCGAATAATACTATAATATTGTATTGTTGTTATTTATTGATAATAATTGTTGTGTAAAAATTGAATGCATAACTCAATGTTCATTGCACGTTTCAAAATATATATGATCCATTTATATTTACATTGTTTTAAATATAAAATCCCCACCCATGCATTTTGAAACCCTACTTGTAAAGCTATTATTATTCACCCTCTTAGAAGAAAATAATTGGAACCGATTGTGGCCGATTAATTCGATTAACCCCATTTCAAAAACATCATTGAAACTGATTTATTAATCGGATTCAAAATGGTCTCGCCTGATTGAATCCGATTGATAAATCGGTTTCAATGATCTTTTTGAAATGGGGTCAATCGGGTCCAATTATTTTTTTCTACAAGGGCATTTAATTGCAAATTATTATATTTTCAACTATTTATTATTTGGTATGTAAATTTATTTCTAAAGTTTATTTTGAAGTGAATTACTTTGTTAATTAATTGGAAATTATTATCAATTCAATTATTATAATACTTTGATATTCAAATTTGTTTTCTACATTGCATTCTATAAACATTTTTTTATGTACATTTTTACTATATGATAAGCCTGTTAATTTATTATAATATTTTCATAAGTATTTTTTTATTGAGGAGTATAATTTTTTAAATTGATTGTAAAATTATTCCATAAGAAACAATGTTAAAAAGTAAGGCTGAAGCGCGACTGCGTTTAAAAATTTTTTTCTCCATTTCTATCATTATTATTTATTATATATTTAAAGAATTTGAAAATCTTTCTGTGGAAAAACTGACACTTTCGACTGCGCTGGGATTCGAGCCCAGGTTATTCGATTGCCGGTCGACTGCTCTAACCACTGAGCTACACAGGCGTCCGACATCTCCTTCTCCACAGGAAGATCTCCTTATATCGCCTAGTGGCTCAGCCTTGCGGCTGTAAATGATTTTTAAATTAATTAGTTGAGTTTGAAATTTTTGTCACTGCCTACATTATCGGAGGATCACTAGTCGCGTATCAGATAGGATACGTTGTCGACAGGTGTCCTCGTAGACAATTTCAAACTCTTATATCGCAAATAGTGCAAATAAATTCAATATTTAAAGAATTTGAAAATCTTTCTGTGGAAAAAATGACGCTTTCGACTGCGCTGGGATTCGAGCCCAGGTCTTTCGATTGCCGCAGTGACAAAAATTTCAAACTCAACTAATTAATTTGAAATCATTTACAGCCGCAAGGCTGAGCCACTAGGCGATATAAGGAGATCTTCCTATGGAGAAGGAGATGTCGGACGCCTGTGTAGCTCAGTGGTAGAGCAGTCGACCGGCAATTGAAAGACCTGGGCTCGAATCCCAGCGCAGTCGAAAGCGTCATTTTTTCCACAGAAAGATTTTCAAATTCTTTAAATATTGAATTTATTTGCATTATTTGCGATGTAAGAGTTTGAAATTGTCTACGAGGACAGCTGTCGACAACGTATCCTATCTGATACGCGACTAGTGATCCTCCGATAATGTAGGCAGTGACAAAAATTTCAAACTCAACTAATTAATTTTTATTATATGTTTGTTGATTTATTGTGATACTTTTATAAGTATTTTTTATTGATAAATATAAGTTTTTAAATTACTTGTAACATTATCCCATAAGAAACAATGTTAAAATCAGGCTGAAGCGCAACTGCGCCCTCAGTCGAGATTTTAAGGAACTACCATGTGGGGGTCACATATTTACAGACGCGTTCCATGCAAAAATAGAGGAGTTGGATAGGGCTGCCCCCAGGTATCGTAAAAACTTTGTAGCCAGGTGAAAAGCTGGGACTGGGATTACCTGAGTCGGGCTTCTTCGGACTCGGATTTTCACGGTAGCGTTTCTTCGGGAAACAGGGCTAGGCCAAGCGGGGATCAGCATGTTAACTGAAGCGAGTGGGGATGCGTGGGAGTAATCAGTGAAAGATTGAGAGTGGAATTTTGTTAAATACGATATTTCCGAGTCTTCGATTTATTCGAATCTAGTTTTTAAGTTCTCTCGTCGAATTTGTAAAACACTTTCAAATATTGTTGTATTAATAGACAATAATTAGTTATCGTTTATGAAGTTCCAGACTTGACTGTGACTATTTGAACATTTTATTTAGAATTTGTTTTTCAATGCAAAAAAAAAGGAACACGTATCTTGCTCTTTGCAAGTAGAAAAACCATTAGAAGAGTGTATCACTCACCGTGATAACTGAACTCTACTATATCGACCTTATCAACCTGTGATTTAAAATTAACTTCAACCTCATTTATGTGCCTCCGGCGCGGAAACTCGTTTTTCTGTTACAGCTGAAAGTAACGGAATGTTGTGTATTCCGTTACAGAGGAATATAATGTAAAAATTGAACTGCGCATGCGCATATAGTCTTACAGCGGAGCAGAATCTTCTTCTTATTCTTCTTCTTGTTCGTATAACGTTAGCACTCTACTGACAAAGCCTTGTACATTTGAACTGCGCATGCTCTATTACAACAAGCTACTACTACACAAGATCGATAAAATCAAAATGGCTGAGGCTAGTCACGAAATATCAAGTGTTATGACTAGCGCCGCAAACAACTACAATACTGGATTAGATTCGAGTGTACGCATAAAACCTCGTATCTGCACCGAAGTCACATAAAATAGAATACGTGCCAATGCACACAATTCGAGAAATTACGAGACTCGCGACAATGCTCGCAGGACTGATCGCGCCTCGGCTTCGATCTCCTTCGAGCATTGTCGCTCGTCTCGCAAAAACCCTCATTGTGCGCCCAGGCACGTAATATACTATTTCATGACAAAATATGGAATTTTCTATACAGGATGAGACACATAAAGTGTTACAGAGCAATAGCACTCAAACTGTTGATCATATCCAAAAATATTTGACACAAAAGTTTAAGTGTTCGAGTAGGCTGTCATACTCGACCACCCTATTTTTTATCGGTAAATTTGCCGGTTTTACTCATAGATGTCGCTAGAGATATGTATACATTTCTATGATTTGGCATCTATGTCATATTTTTCTATCGACAATAACCTTCAAAAACACACAATTACATTCTGCCAAAATAATAGCATCACAGTTGTTTACCTCAGTGAATATGTCGAGTTTCGTTCCAAGTAAATCGCATTTGCGGCATTCGTTGCTTTTCTTATTTTATCAAAAAAAAAGCAGTTGAAGCTCATCGATTGCTGATAGAAACTTATGGTGAACATGCTTCAGTGATTAGAACATGTGAGACATGGTTTCGTCAATTTAAAAGTGGAGATTTCGATTTAACAATGAACATCCTGGTGCAGCGAAAAAGTTCGAAGACGAGGAATTGCAGGCGTTATTGGATGAAGACCCAACCCAATCGTAACAACAATTGGTACAAACATTAAACGTGACCAGAGGAGCAATTTTCCAACATTTAAAAGCCATGGGAAAAATCCAAAAGTATGGAAAATGGGTACCACACCAACTGAACGATAGACAAATGGAAAATCGAAAAACCATTTGTGAAATGCTGCTTCAACGGTTCGAAAGGAAATCTTTTCTGCATCGAATTGTCACGGGGGACGAAAAATGGATTTATTTTGAGAACCCGAAGCGGAAGAAATCATGGCTTTGACCTATTGAGGTCGGCCCATCGACTCCAAGGCCAAATCGCTTTGGCCGTAAGACAATGCTCTGTGTTTGGTGAGACCAGTGTGGTGTGGTGTACTTCGAGTTATTAATACCTGGTGAGACGGTGAATACGAATCGCTACCGACAACAAATTATCAATTTGAATCATGCGTTGATCGAAAAACGGCCGGAATGGGCCCGAAGACAGGGCAAAGTTATCCTGCAACATGACAACGCACAGTCTCATACCTCTAAAGTGGTGAAAAATACATTAAAAGCATTGAATTGGAAAATATTATCACACCTGTCGTACTATCCAGACCTCGCCCCGTCCGACTATCACCTTTTCGCATCGATGGGACACTCACTCGCAGAGCAGCGCTTCGTCAATTTTGAAGAAGTCGAAAAATGGCTCGTCAAATGGTTTGCCTTGAAAGAGAAAAAGTTTTTTTGGAATGGTATCCATGATTTGCCTGAAAGATGGGCAAAATGTGTAGAATCCAATGGTCAATACTTTGAATAAAAGATTTTTGAGATTCACTTGAGAATTAAGTGTTTTCTTTATTGAGAAAACCGGCAAACTTCAACTAACACCCCTGGTACACATCGATAGGGTATTGTTCACATCGGCAGAAAGTAAGCATTTGTATGCCCAAGATTTGTATGCGGCTCGTTATCCGGATAGGCAACAAAAAATCGCACATGGCTTTTAAGCGATTAGGTGACCGTTTCTACCGCTTCGGTACAGTGAAACAAACACGAGTCAAACGTCGAACAGTTGTTAATGAAAATAATGCGGCTGCTATTTTAGCTTTTGTTGCACTAAATCCACATGCAGGCAACAGGCAAATGGAAAAAAAGTGTGGAATTAGTCAGCGATCTGTATTAAGAATCTTACATCAACACAAGTTCCATCCGTATCGTATGTCATTACATCAGGATTTGTACGCAATGATTTCCTATATTACGTCAGGAAACGTTATAGTGTCCCATTCCAAAATGATTTTTAGGTCAAAGCTCGCGCTCTACTAATAACCTGGGAATCAGACCTAACTATGAGAAGAGAATATTACGCAAAACCGCCTTTGAATCGAAATCAGTGAGAAAACCCTAACGCTCCTGTGTCGCGATAAAACGTTTTGAATAACGTAAAGAGAATTGTATTAATTCCCTAATATTTGACTGATTATATAAACCCTTGAGAAAATTTTCAAGCATTTATCTCTAAAAATGGGGTCCAAAAAGATCGTTTGAGAAAGTCTATCTTGAATGATTAACACTGAACAAAATTAATGCTCAATGCTTCATTCGAATGACAAATAGTCCTATCTTACTATATCTGAGCACTGAACTAATTATGCTCAATGCTCAATTGAAGGATTGAGGTTATACAATAATACAAACTACCACTGAACGACAATAATGCTCAATGTTTGTTTAAAATTTCCAAAATACAAAACCTAAATATCTGAACACTGAACTATGTGAATTTCTCAATGTCTTAATTGAAGAACTTGAAATTAAACAATATTTTAACTAACACTGAACGACACTAATGCTCAAGGTTTGTTTAAAAGTTAAAAAGTACACAACCTAAATATATAAACACTGAACTATGATTTGCTCAATGTCTTAATTGAAGAACTTAAAATTAAACAATATTTTAACTAACACTGAGCGACACTAATGCTCAATGTCTGTTCAAAATTACAAAGTATTGGATCTATAACTTAGTTCGTGCGGTTTGCTAAGAGATTGCGTAACTTGATTATTATTCCATCGTTGCAATATTCTGAACATGTGTTGGAAAGCTACTGTCATTGTTGATCTTTTTCAGTATATGTCATCCATTTGAAGCGTAAACAACAATAATTTTTTTGTACTCAAATATGTCGAACTTTGTGCCTGAAAAAGTGTTTTTGCGGGGAGTTCTTCTTCATTACTTTGATATGAAGAAAACTGCTGCCGGAAGTCATCGTATTTTGGTAGAAGTTTATGGTGAACATGCTCTAACTGAGCTAACGTGCCAAAAGTGGTTTGCACGAGAAACGTTGAAACGTTGAAAGGCGGTTTTGCATGTCCGAAATGCTGCTGGAACGCAACAAAAAGAAGTCATTTTTGTATCGGATTGTTACTGGTGATAAAAACGACAACCCAAGCGCAAAAAATCATATGTGAAACCCGGCCAACCAGCTAAATCAACGGCAAAGCCGAATATCCATGGCGCAAAGGTAATGCTCTATATTTGGTGGGATCAGAAGGGTGTGCTGTATTATGAGCTGCTAAAACCAGGTGAAACCATCAATGGAGAACGCTACCGAACACAATTAATTTGTTTGAAGAGAGCAATAGCCGAAAAACGCCCGGAATATGCGACCAGACACGAGGCAATAATTTTCCATCATGACAACGCTCGGCTCCACGTTGCTATTCCGGTTAAGAACTATTTTGAAAACAGTGGATGGGAAGGTTTTACCCCACCTGCCTTATAGCCCAGACCTTGCCCCTTCTGACTACCATTTGTTCCGGTCGATGCAGACCGCACTCACTGGAATACGGTTCACATCAGAACAGGGTATCAAAAATTGGCTTGATTCATTTTTGGCCGCCTTGCCGGCGCAGTTCTTTTGAGATGGAATCCACAAATTGACAGAAAGATGGGAAAAAGTCATAGCTTCAGATGGTCAATACGTTGAATAATACTATTGTACATGTTTTTCTTAAATAAACGTTCAAATTTTGAAAAAATACCGCACGAATTAAGTTATAGATCCAATACATAACCTAATTATCCGAACACTGAACTATATGATTTGCTCAATGTTTAACTAAAGAACCTGAAATAAGTCAAATGTATAAACTAACACTGAACGACACGAATGCTCAATGTTTGTTTAAAAATTACAAAGTACACAACCTAAGTATTTGAACACTGAACTATATGAATTGCTCAATGTTACAATTGGAGAACTTGAAATTAAAGAAATATATTAACTAACATTGAACGAAACCCTTGCTCAATGTTGTTAAAATTTCCAGCGTACACAACCAGAATGTCCTAACACTGAACTGTATGACTTGCTCAATGTTTAATTAAGGAACTTGAAATCAAACCGAATATATATAAACTAACAATGAACGAACTAATCATGTTTGATTAATAATTGAAATAAACAAATTAAACGCACTAACACTGAACTAAACAAATTGCTCAATGTTCAATGAAATTTCGTAATGAATAAATTAAATGAACTTACATTGAACTAAATTAATTGCTCAATGTTTTATGAAATTGAGAAATTCGTCAAAGTAAAAATTTTATTAAAAATCTGTGCGTTAAACAAGTTAAAAGATTCAAATTTTAAAAAAATATAAAAATTGTTGGAAATCGAATTCAAGGTATTAGAAAGAAATAAACATTTTAAAATAGAAGTGCTTACAAATTTCGTTTCTCATCAATGAGGTCTCCGTAATACAAGTTTTATAAATGCTTGGGTATAGTTATTCAAAAGGCTTGATATGGGGCTAAAGCCCAAGTTGAACTGATTTTCCATAAAAATTGTCGCCTTTTTTATATGGTTTGGTTCCCATATGTTCTATGAGTAAGACAAAGAGAGCATGAGGGCTGTTTTGGTTTATACCGGGTGTCCTCATATTAACTTTGTCTTTTACAAAATTCCTTAAAAATAAGCCTAATTTCTTAGATTTTCTTATATTTTAAGTCCTATCTGGTAAATTTCATCCAAGTTTAACATCAATTGCTAATTTAATTTATTCGCATTCGTGAATTTTACTCCTTTTTTGTTTGCTTTTGTACTTATATATTGAACTTATTATTTAACAATACTATTTGCTTATTTATTGTTTATTTTATGTTTACATATTTTCTGCATGCAAAATTTAACACGTGTGCTCTATATTTGATGTGAACTCTTTTCTTATACATTATTTTCTTACCCTTAATGTAAACTTTAAGGACTAGAATAAAATTTTGTCACATCCTTGAACATATAATTTGAAGTTATTTTGATTTTGCGCGACTTTATCGATAAAGTAGTTCAAATAAAAGAAAATTAACGAAATATTATTTTGAAGAAAATCTGTAAAAATCTGTAAGCAATCTGTAGAGTACTCTAAGTGCAGTGCCTTGAGACTAGGGGAGCGTCCTTATCTTGCACTTTGACATGTTTATTGCAGTCCTGAAGTCAGAGTCAGCTGCATACGAGTGTCTATTTCCCGTATATACTAAGTGGCCGAAAATTTTTAAGAATCGCTGTATTAATTTCCTATTCGAAATGACTAGTAACAATTTAAACTTATGCAGGATGTAACACCTAAAACGCGTCTATTTCTGTAATTGGATTCATAGAAAATTGCGCACAGATGTCTCATTTTTGAGTCATGTGCTTTTTTCTGATGAAGCTAACTTTGCAAATACAGTAAATGTGAATAGGCATAATATGCATTATTGGACAAATAAGAATCCTCGATGGATGAGAATCACAAGATTATTTTTTATGGGGTTTTGGCAAAGGACGCGTAATGGCGGTAGCACCTACCACCCCTGACGACATGAAAGAAAGAATACGCCGAGCATTTACCGAAATTACACCACAAATGTTGGCTGAAGTTAGACGGTCTTTTCATCAGTGAATTAATAAGTGCTTACAAGTCGAGGGTCATCACTTCGAGCATCTTCTGTAGGTAGACCCAAACCAAGGTTAGTGGATCCTTTGAAAGTGATTATTCCGATACGTTTCGATTTTTCGACTACTTTCATACTTTGCGTGACTAGAATGGCATTCTGTTGTAGGTCGCTGAATTCATCTTGAAATCGGTAATAATGCCATGGAAAAAAATACATGGTTCGATTTAAAAAAGTGGAGTACCTCCAGTACATAAAAACCTTAAAATTTTAAAAACTGACTATACCCGAATTTCGGGCTATTTTCGGGCTCTTGAAATACCCCAAAATAAATTTCGAAAAAACAACCCCTGTCACTTACAAGCAACCCTTAATTTAAAAAAATACTTTTTTGGTGGTATAAACTACCCCAGAATTTCGGGCTATTTTCGGGCTTTTCAAATACACAAGAATTAAAATCCTCAAATAGTTTTTTTTTCAAAATGTATTTTAAAAAATTAGGGGTTAATTTTCGGTGATAGGGGTTGCTTTTTCAAAAATGATTCTTGTGTATTTGAAAAGCCCGAAAATAGCCCAAAATTCTGGGATAGTTTATACCACCAAAAAAGTATTTTTAAAAATTAAGGGTTGCTTGTAAGTGATAGGGGTTGTTTTTTTGAAATTGGTTTTAGGGTATTTCAAAAGCCCGAAAATAGCCCGAAATTCGGGTATAGTCAGTTTTTAAAATTTTAAGGTTTTTATGTACTGGAGGTGCTAGCTGATCGGGCAGTCAGCACCTCCACCTAAAATTTGGTTTTTTGACGAAAATACAAGAGCCCAAAAGTCGGCATTACCGCCCAAAATTAGCCCGTAATTAGCCCGAAAATGTGGCATAATGTAAATAGTGATATTCCGTTGTGGAGTTGCCAGCTGATCAGACTTATCGAAAATCCGCCGCTCCGCTGTTTTTGATGAATTTTTTTCAGTGAATATTTCCACGGGGAATTTGTTGTCTACAGTTTACCAGGTCTAGAAGTATGAAACCGGAATTCCCCTATTGATGGTGCTTGCCATCAGTTTAGGGACCGTACGACCGCTTCTGCAGCGCCATCTTCTCCCTCTAGTAGCTGAGAAAGATTTTCAGTAGACAACAACCCAAGTTCGATATACCAGTGTATTTACTACAAGCATCAACATGTCGAGTTTTGTACCTACGAACAACGATTTGCGGACAGCACTGGTTTTTTGTTATCACTTGAAGAAAACTACTGCAGAATCGCATCGAATGCTTGTTGAAGCTTACGTTGAACATGCTCTTGGCAAAACACAGTGTTTCGATTGGTTTAAAAAATTCAAAAGTGGCAATTTTGATGTGAGAAACGAAGATCGTGGAAAACCACCGAAAAAGTGCGTTTGGTGGGATCAGAAGGGTGTTATCTATTATAAGCTGCTAAAACTTGGTGAAACTGTCAACACAAATCGCTATCAACAGCAAATGATCGATTTAAATCCAGCATTACAAGAAAAATGACCGGATTATGGAAGAAGGCAACACAAAGTCATTTTTCTTCACGATAATGCCCCATCGCACACAGCGAAACGGGTCAAGGAAACGACCGAGACGTTCAGTTGGGAAATACTGGCGCATGCCGCTTATTCTCCAGACTTGGCTCCGTCGGATTACCATCTGTTCGCATAACTGGGCCACGCTCTCGCTGAACAACGCTTCACTTCGTACGAAAATGTACGAGAATGGCTGGATAACTGGTTTGATTTAAAAGACGAACAGTTTTATTGGCGTGGCCAATAATTATTGCCTGGACTATATTATCAAAGATTTATAATTCCCGCGAATAGAGTTCAAAAATTCCCGGTGTGTCTTTCTTTAACTTATAGCGGCGTCCTTTACTAGAAAAACATGGTGCTATAGGCTAAAAAGACACACCGGGAATTTTAGAACACTACCCGCGAAGTTTAAAGCCGAAAGGCGGTTCCACGGGCGGTGTATTGGTTCGTGAGAGGGGTTTTTTGGTTTTAACAGGTATGCCTAGACCCGTCCTATGAGAGTCCTGTACAACGTCTATAAAAGATTTCGCCATTTTTCCTATTCACAAAAAAAAAAATTTATAATTATATGAAATATTGCATATGGAAATAAAATATTTACATTTCTGAAAATAAATAAATTTGATCAATTTTACAAAAAAAAAATCAGTAGCATACTTGGTTCCATGGGCTTTTGAGCATTGGTAAGTTTTACAAAATTTTTGGTACTGCCTTCTAAAAATAAATAGTTGTGACCTTTTAGTCAGCACAACTAATAGGATTTCTCTCAGTGTGTAAAGTTATTGGTTAAGTCTAGTTTTATTGCAGTAGAGTAGAATGATTATATAGTAGTTAAAATCTTATGGTTTATAGCATTGAACAATTGTACTGATAGGAACAACCCTGACCCTTATTTTTTGGAATATGCCAACTTTAGTATACCAAAAAATGCCGTAATTATCAATTGTGAAAAGCATACCAAAAAATACCAACAAGGTGCCAATAACATGCCAAAGTTGGCATATTCCAAAAAGTAAGGGGACTTAACGCCATCCATGAAAATTTTAAAGATCACACAATATTCTACTTTAAACTATATATAACATTATTGATAATTATTCGCTTCATTCAAATTCTATTGCTGAAATAAAATCGTTATAAAAAAAGAATAAAACCAAGTAACATTGAAAATGCATGCTTACAAATTAAATATGATGACATAAAGTAATCAATAATAGTGTTTTGAAATGCTTTTTAATTAATAATAACTTGCAGAAAGTATTAGGGAGTATTCAGAAAAATTTTCTTGAAATGGTGGATTGTACTAGGTTTAACTATTTTCATTTTAAATTATGTTTCATGAATTAAAGAAAAACACAATGAACTGTTCGAATGCATTAAATATTTGCTCGTTTGAAAATTACATCAAATAAAAGAAATTACCAATAATTTGACATGCCATTCCATCATCTTCTATAAAAAAGTATCCACTGTTAGCTAAAATGTAATGATATAACCTGAAATACATTACCGCTAGAAGGTATCGAACTAGTTAGCGCGTGAAGTCTAAAAAATTAGAGTTGACTTTGAAAGGTGATATCGCCGTCCAGAATAATGATAAAATTTTTTAAAAACAACCATTAGAAAGCATATTAAATTGTGCGCTAAACAAACCCCAGTTAAATATATTTAGTTTATTAAATATTGTCTTATCGCGTTAGAAAGACAACAAAAATTCCAAATTTGACGGAATTTTGTACTTCAACCTCAACCACTGGAAAAACGTAGAAAATTTAATTTACAAATTTTGATATTTAGAACTAACTTTCGAAATTTAGAAAGGGTTTGTTTGCCGTCAAATTATTGTCAATAAATAGTAAAGAAATGCAATTTCTCTCTCTGTGTGATATTTATGTACAAAATTACAAAATTTTCCATAATTATTACAGTCAAGTATAACATATTTAGCGTCAGAAATGTGTTTAAAAATTACAATATCATTAACAAAATGTCATTATTGCCATATCTCGCATTAGACTGATATTTTTGCATGGTTGATAAATATATTAATGTTTTAAGATATTTAACAATAAACTCTCTCTCCCAAAAAAATATTTAAAAAGTCGAGACTTATTGCACCCGAAGCGCTAAAGACGCACGAAAAAATTTGTTCATAAAAAAGTCCTGGATTTCGCTGTTAAGTTTTGGATACGAGGAAAATTCATGGAAAGTTCAAACTGGTTCAAACGTATATGAATAGGAATTTGACGAACAATATTGAAAATAATTGAAAATACATCAGAAAACTTTCCTAAAATATGCAGTAATATTTAAAAAAAGAATAAGCTGGGAATCTCCCAAAATCAGTTAAAATTATCGTTGGAAATATGATGAAAAATTTTTTGGAGATCAGAGAATCATTCAAAAGGTACTCATAAGGTATAGCAGTAATGTCTTACCGGGCATCTGCTGAATGAGAAATCTACTTTTCGGGAAAATATAACATCTAATACTAGACAAATGTAATTCTTCAGTCAAAGTCTTGTAAGATTTCACGTACTAAACTCGGTATATTTCTTAACTGATTCCTAATAATTACTGTAGAAAAAATTAATGAACCGTTTTAGAACTTTTACTGTTAATTCCAAAATTCTTATCAAAACTCGAAACAATTTGCCAAAAATCCATGAATGAATTGTAAACTGTATCTCCTATTCCAGATTTAGGTATAAATTTCCGAATTTTCCATAAAAAAAAATTTTCAGCTCATTTGAGGCTTCAGTAATAATATATTACGAATATATCTTTGATTTTGATTCTAATACAGATTTGTTGCATTGAAAATGAAAGAAAAGGTATGATAAATAAACGAAACTGTAAGAGATCAAAGTGGAATTACATAGAAATATTACCCTTCTCTCAATATATGTCTTTGATATTTTACTATCCACTCACATTTGTGACACGTATGCCATATGAATTTTTAATGATCGCAGGTTATACGGTCAATACAATAGGTAACTGTACCACCAACGTGGCTTGTGTCTTTTACCATCGTGTAATTCACTTTGGACACGTGGTAAAAGCTATTTAACTTCTTTTACTTCTAACTTAGATTGACTCCTTTAAAAAACGAAAAGAAGGGACTTTCACGCAAATAGATTCTATAAACAACCTATTCTTTTGTATAAATACAATTTTTAATAGATAAACTCTCTTTAATTAGTAAATATTGATTGGAAATAACAATTCATATAATGTGAATCGTTTACTTGAATATTATAATTCGCTAGATAATCAATTTCAAACATAAAATTGAAAATTTTAACGTCAAATTTAATTAATTTCCAACTTAAATTATCTTTGCATTTAAATTTTCTTGCGAAATTTAATGGAAAAATGCAGATTTAATTTTTAAATCATTGCTTTAGAAGTTAGTAAAAATGAACTAATTTAAATTTATTCTTATTGAAATAAGTAGCTGAATTTACATTGAATGCAATTAATCTGATATATTTCGGTTAATTCTACACTGGAAACAATTGTGTAGATATTTTTTAGTGATTAGTATCAATACAGTTATTTCAAAACAGAATATACAATATAATTTAATAAAATTTAAACACTGTTTTAGTTTGAATCCATTAACATTAAGTGTTTTATCAGTAAAAGTTGACTAAGCTAGATTAAGGGAGTAAAAATGTATAAAAATAAAGCTCTATTTATTTCATTAATGAAGTTATCAACATACGAAGAGATTTTAATTACTTGTGATTATCGTAAGCTTCAAAAATCATTAAATTAGTTGCAGGTTCTTTTTACACGTAATTGCGTGTGTCGAGGAAGAAAGGCGTAGAACGCAACCGCGATACATATAGCATATTGAAGGAATATGACTATACTCACTACTGCTGTTTAATAGTACGTTAGATAGAACTTCAGAAGCCAATCGTCAGCAATACTACTTTAGTTATGTTGTAGTCATCAAAAGGTGAACTTATCGCGTGCGTGGATCTTGTTCTCTTCAGTAAATAATGTAGTTAAGCTGATTTAGAGATAACAAAGGTGTTGTGTTATTGAAAAAAACGGATTGTACGCTCATCGTCTCCTTGGTGAGTGGTGATTTCCTCCTTGTAGTTATTACATTATTTGGTCGAATCTACTAAAAAAATGTTAAATAAAAAATTTAGTAAAGTAATAAACGTTTATAGCCAACATTTTAACATATCAATTTTGTCACTTAAACTAAATAAACCTTATCTTATTAGCTATGCTAATATGCTATGGTAATTATTATATATCAGAGCGGTTCCAAAAGTACTCACAGGGAATCACACGAAAAATTACGCACACAGAAAATTGCATGCAAAATTAAACGAAAAATCAGATACATTAATCAATTTCTATGATAAAGGACAACTTTGTTAGATGTAAAATGAAAACAGTGAAATTATAAGTAAATAATTTTGACGGTAAAATACACTGTGAAAAAAGTTTTGATTCAAGTCTAAAAGTCCGCTAACTTCAAGATGTAATATAAACCAGACCATTAGAAAAGGATATAAGTATGCTCTTATACACGAGGTGGCTAAATTTAAGCCAAAATTGTCTGTTAGACGTAATACTTTTGAGACTTTTTTTCTGTGTTATGACGACACGGAGAAAAAATCCGACTGTAGTAGCAAGAATTCTGGTGATGCTTTTGTAGCAGGTTTCGTTGTTGCTACTCTCTAAATTTGAATCAGTCAAAATCTACTGATTATCAGTGAAATTTGACTGATTCAAATAGCTAAAAAGAGGTTACTGTAAATCAGTCAAATTTCTCTCATTATTTCAGTGAGAATTGACTGATTTGACAGTGAAAAATATTTTTTTCACTGATGAATCAGTGAAAATTAACTGATTTAACAGTGAAAAATATTTTTTCACTGATGAATCAGTGAAAAGGCAAATCACTAATTCAATCAGTGAAAATTTGACTGATTCAGATTTAGAGGGTATCTTGGTGAAAAATGCATACATTTCAAGCAGAGATCACTTCATGCTAAACAAGTACTAAGTTTCATGCTTTTAGAGCAGTTATGTCTTGCGAAAATAGTTCGATTATAGCCTTGCTATGGTTGCAGGAAACTCAGCTCACTATGATAGTTAGATTTTTTCTCCGTGTAGGACTGCAAAATAAGTGAAATATATACACTATAGTTTTATTAATAAGACTTTGATATTGAACATGTTTCCAACAAAAGTCTGATCAGGACGATCAAATCAACTCTCCGTAAAGATTAAGTTGAACTTTTTGGTTTCACCTTCTAAAGATAGACAGATTGACCACCCACGAGGTTGTCCTAGAGTTGGCCTTCAAATATAGCCAACCAGACACTCCAGATATTCAGGTTGATCTTTTATTTTTCTCCGTGTAGAGTTTCTTGCTTTATATGTGTTTGAACTATTATCGTTTTTACATTTTCATCACCAATGAGAAGGTAATAGTTTTATGTAAAATTTTTCAAATTGTCATTAGATTTCTACGTCTTAAGACCTCTTGAGTATAAAGAAGCCGCATTTTTAGGCTGATGTCCGACTGTTGTCATCGTCGTAGTCGTTCCATTGAAAGTCAATTTGATACACTATATCAGTGTGCAAAAAAAAATTGAAATCTGAAATTTCAGCGTGATGCGATTGAAACATCGCATCGATCGTTTTATGCTGAGGCGGTTAACCATATTTTAATATTTTATTATATGTCCCGGAAGCCGTCTCTAATACTGATTTACCTTTTCTATGTGTATAATTAATTTTAATTTACTTTATTATTTTAATTATTAAATTAAAATTCAATTGACGGGCAATTTGTATACATATTTTATATTCAAAATAAATTTAATTAATTAATTTAAAGAATTTGAATTTATTCGCATTATTTGCGATATAAGAGTTTGAAATTGTCTGCGAGGACACCTGTCGACAACGTATCCTATCTGATACGCGACTAGTGATCCTCTGATAATGTAGGCAGTGACAAAAATTTCAAACTCAGCTATTAAATTTGAAATTAATTGATTTACTTTTTACTTTAACTTTTAAATCCAATTTCTCAAATATTTTTAAAAGAAGTTAATCCATAAATTAAATTTATTGTAATTAATTGAATTCTTATAAATTAACTACATATTTATCTGAATTATTTTTAATATATTCAAAATGTTAAGCATATGATAATAAATATTTCAAACGATCACAATAAGAAATAGTATATTGTGCAACTAGGGAAAACAAGATTTATTTTGCGAGTGTGAAGTTTGATGCCCGAGCAAATAGTTTTTCATAGCGCCTCCTTTGAAAATCCGATTTTCGGTACCTGTAGAGCGGGTTGAAACTACGATTTTCAACCCTAGGGTTGAAAGTCGCTGTTTCAACCCGCTCCACAGTTACAGCCAATCAGATTCTCAAAAGAGTTGCTATGAAAAATAGTATACATTACTCGAAACAAAACACAGCGAAAGCATTTCGTGTGATTGCAGCCCTCGTTTCACTCGGGCAGAGCAAACTTCACACTCATGCAATCGCTCTGTTTCGCCCCTTGTAATGTAATATACTATTGTTTATCCCGCACGGGGAAAAAAATCCACTTTATGACCCACTAGTAGGAAAAACATGCTATATTACGATGTTATTATTCTTAAGTCAAGGACGTGGGAATTTTCTTATCAACAGAATTCATCGTTTTATGTCAGGATCAGAAGGATCCTCTCTGAGGGATGAGGATTAAGTCAGTAAAAAGTAAATTCTTGTGTTAAAACGTTTATTATAAACACAAGTAATATTGTGGGAAGTGTAGTATACATACGGAATGTTCCATTTCGTATTTACCGTGATTTCGTTTACCAGTGAGTCTGATTGATGCGCCAGCTTGGACAGGCGGGCGAAAGTAAAGTAGGAGAAAAAAAGGAAGATGGCGATGAGGCTATGCCATGGTGTTCGCGTGTCTCTAATTTAACCGCTTTTTGTAACCCTTTAGTCGTTTTTAATAAATATCGTTGAGTGTACTCCGCCTTCATTCATTGCTACCCTTTTACGATCCTACAATATCAATTATGAATAAGCTGCTAAATTATGGACATTTGGTAGAAAGAGATAGAATTATTACTTGTTAGTAGTTACTGCCAGTTGATCTATTGATGAGTTCCAGTTGAGTCCTGTTAATTGAGTTCGCTGAGTCTCTGAGTCGGTTCTTACGTTGATAATTCAAATTTAGATCTTCGCTAAGGTTTTTACATAATATTGCATACACAAGTCTATTATCGGCATAGATTTCTAGGGAAATTTTAGGGAATGTCGGGATATTATTTCATAGAAAAAGCCAAGTGTAATATATGGTATGTCGCGTGTAGTTTTCTAGAGGTGTTATCCAACTTCAGGTTGTTGACATTTTTACATGTTGCGAAGGTATTGCTACACCAATTCTAGTGTTAAAGTAAAACGCTTCGAATAAAATACTTTATGTGCCTCCGGCGCGGAAACTCGTTTTTCTGTTACAGCTGAGAGTAACGGAATGTTGTGTATTCCATTACAGAGGAATATAATGTAAAAATTGAACTGAGCATGCGCATATAGTCTTACAGCGGAGCAGAATCTTATTCTTCTTCTTCTTCGTACAGCGTTAGAACCCTACTGACAAAGCCTTGTACATTTCAACTGCGTAAAGGACCGGGCTGCTGATGCTTCCCTGGGGCACGCCAGCTTGAATTTGATATTGGTTTGAAAGGGTGACATTTATTTTAACATAGAATTTCCTATTTGATAGATATAAGTGTACGAGAAGAATGAGTTTACCAAGGGAATTATAAGCAATACGTCTTTTGAAAAGACCTACGTGCCACATAGGAAAAAATGTGTATCTGTCACAAGGATTTGTTAGGTTATATCAGCCATCTCTATGGTTAGAATAGGTAATATTATAGCTGAAACAGTAATATATTTTTTTGTACCAGCTACACATTTTTTGCGTGCAGCCATTGTCAAAGGCTTTTTCAACGTCTAGGAAGTAAGCTCCTGTATTTCGTTTTCAAATAAACTTTTGTGTAACATCTTCGATGAGTCTGAGAATCTTGTGTTGGTTGGAGTGTCTTTTCCTGAAACCATACTGCTCTGGACCCAGGATGCTATCTTTTTCTATATGCTTATTTATTCTAATAAGAATGATTTTTTTGAATATTTCACTAGGCGTATTTAGAAGACTTTCAGCTTACAGCTGTTAGGGTGGGTAGAGTTCTTGTCTTTTTTTTGATGAACTAGGATATTGGCTATTTTCCAGGCTTTTGGGAAATAATTAAATTTGTTGCAGGTATTTTAAACGATGGCTAGTACTAAGAGGCACTATTTGTTAGAATGAGAGGAAAGTATTTGTGTTTCACTCTAACCAATGGCCAACTCTAACGCTGGAGACGTTCCGCAAATGATGAACCACTGAACTTTTTTCATGTGCCATATGGAGTTATCCTTTATCTATGATTTAGTGACAATGTTACTCCAATTGTCGCATCGTGCTCAAAGATTTTGGTTTCAACTGTTTTCCGTAGGTGCTTGATTGTGTTTTTGAGGATCAAGCTTTTATTATTGATACATATTTGTGTGAGCTTGTTTCTTATTTTAATTAAATATAGTATTTTAGGAGTCAAGTTGGTCTTATTGTATTATTTCTGAGTTTATTTTTTAGGACTGCTAAGTCAACCATTGATTTTACATTACGTGCAGTGTTGCCAGACGAAATTTTCGATCCATACTAGCTTTTGAATAGAGTTATTACTAGGAATCACTAGATGTTTTTTCACTTGTACCACACATTGTATTATTTTTTTTTGCAGCGAGAAATTCAAATTATGATTCATTTCACACTAAACACACTCAAGATTTAAATAATAAAACCAGTGCTATTACCGAAAAGACTTGTTTCTACTGTGCGTGTATTAGACTCATTGGCTACCTTTACACGGAGAGACTTTTCGTTAGAGTAAATGATAAAATTGAATGAAAGTTTAGTATAATATTTGTTTTAAAATGGGGAAAGCCGAGATTTTATTACACTTATTCATATTATGGCATCGAAATTGAATATAGTCATAACAGTCTATGAAACGTGTAGAAGAAAATTTAGTATTTTAAATACCAAATATTATGAATCTCCATTCGAAAACTTTAGAGTACGAAAAAATGATATTATGATTACTAAGCTTTCCAAAAATAATTCTAATAAGTTCAAAAATGAATATTATAACTTGGAAAGCATATTTGAGAAAGTCATATTATGAATATGAACTTGCTAGAAATCTGGCAACAGGCAACAAAAATTGAAACATTCATTCTCGGTTTTTCATATAATTCGTTTCAGAATGTCATTCGAGTGCTTCCGTTGTTTTCCGATTGGCTTCGTAGACTCGATCCAAGTCTGTCCAACTCAGTAGTGGCTTATAAGCGGGATTTTTTTCGGAATATTGCAAGCGAGAATAGCTGAGGCTTTAGGCGTCAGGAATACGTTTAATTATGTAGATATAGGTAGGATTAGAGGGTTCGAACCCAAAAAGCGATTCCGAAAATTTAATTCAAGCGTGTAAGATTATAAATATTGTATCTTTGCGTACTCAAATATGTCTTCATAATTCGGAGCCGTCACTTCTGAAGGTCAAAGCTTTTGATGAAGTGAGTGATTTTCCATATAGTGGTTTTCAGATTCACATATTCTTTGTTTCGCTTCGCAACTTTGATATAGTGAATTTTGAATTGTCATAGGTTTTATAACAATTAGTGAGAACATATATTCCATTCTGCCATAGCACAATACCTTCCCTGAACGTTCCTAGAACTAAGAAAATGGCCAGGTTTTTTGAACGTTCTAAAGTAATGTTTTCTGAATGTTCCTGTGGAAGGTTCTAGGAACGTTCTAAAGGAATATTGAGAGAACCATCCGCAGCAAAATTCAGAGAACATTACTGGAACCTTCCATAGGAACGTTCAGAGAACATATCTAGCAAAGGTTCGTAGAATTTTTCGCGGGAACATTCATGTGGTAATGCAAGGGATGAGAAAAAATAGTGACCTTAAGGTAGAAATCAGATAATTATACTTTTTTTACTATTAAGCTCATGGATTAACTGTTACGCTTATCGTCGGTAATTGCAATTATAGTATGTAAGACTTATAAAATTAACAACTAAAATGGATTTCCGGCACCAGATAGACCTTATTGGTTCTTATTTTTACACCTGTATAATTGTAGATTGTTCGTTATATTTAAATCATATTAAAATATATAATTCAAAGACTAATATTTGTAATCAATTCTTTTTATTATACATATAAATTAATGTCCAAAATTATTATTTCTGTTGAAGGTTAAAAAAACCCGTACATTTTCTTAGTTCTATGAACGTTCCATGGGAACGTTTAGAGAAGGTACACTGAGAGAAATTTCGGGTTTCACGAACCAAAGTTTTTTTGTTAAAATCGTCTTTACAAAAATTTTATAGTTGTCATGACAATCATGGTAGTGGCTGTCATACTTTGGAAAAGTGTTTACTCCAACTGCAAGGAACGTTACTGAGACCACGATTCTGGTACTTGATATACCGTAAGCGCTGCGGTTATAGGAACCAAAGTCCATCGTAAAGCCGCGCATAGAGTTTAGTTAAAGTGACCAAGTAATGAATTGTCTATGGACAGTAAATACCCAGCCAAAATTATTTTTGAGGTTATAGGTATGGTTCTCCTAGTTAGCAAAATACGAATTCAATTTGACTAGAAAAAATAAAGTTTCACCGAAAAGATCTAGAAAAATAATCCGGTATAATGATATTTATGATAACTTCCGTCGATTAAGTTGAAAAATTGTCACTTTTTTCATCACCATAAACTTTTTTTGACTGATTATAGTTTTCACAAAATACTACGAGTCAGCAACATTGGAACGCATTACATTGTCCCCGAACAAATTCGTTTATCATTTAGAAAGAATTGTCAAACTATATTTATAACAGAATTATTTACCTGATGATGCTTGGCACGGTGAAATATAGTCCAGGAATCGAGAACGAGAATCGGCAGGATTCAACTTAGGCTGCATATCTTTTTGGAAGTAACTACTTATCTCCAGTGCAGTGCAAGTTAAATTGTGTGACTATTACAAGATTTAATAGTTCTCACGACAGGCTTATCTCGTTGTAAAAAATGAAAGTTATACTTGATTTGTCTAGCGCAACAGCGAACGCTGCGGTTGTAGTAACCAAAGGAGCAAAAAAGGCCAAATTACTGTCATGATAACTATAAAAGTAGTAGCTTCTCTGAACTTTTTTGGTCAAGGCAACTACTGTACTAAAAATGTATGTGCTATGTGCACAGGAACCAAAGCCGATTTCTTTCAGTGTATTGTGCTATGGGGGTTTATTCAAACGAAAATATTAACATCGCCGCTTGAAAACCAGTATATTAATTTCTGATACGTGAACCCTGTTTGCCTCATTTTAAAACGATATTCATTTTTATGATTTACTTTGACAAAAAGTCTCTCAATGTAGCGGGCGAATTCGTATTGCACATTGCTCTCACTGATATACGCCTATTGTCAAATCGCGCATGAAAATGCTCAAATAATAGAATCATTTAGTAAGTACTAAAGTGTTATATTATATATTACACAACTCATAAACAATATACTTACAACTTAAAGATATATTAATTCATTCGCTTTATTTTCTTAAAATTATAAAAGCTGCCGGATTCGATCCCTACACTGAAAAAATTTTGGTGCACCGGTTGCACCACCTACAGTACGCCGGCTGCACTGCAGATTCGGAGCAACCGTTGCACAGATTTCGGGCGTAAAGATGCGCGAAAGTAAGAGGCAAATTCTGAGATAATTAATTTGGCATGGGGTCAGATGTTTAAGTAGTTTTCTATGTAATAATCATAGAAATTGGTAAAGGCAAACGTTTCGGCCACAAATGGGGGCCCTCTTCAGTGCCAACAATTTTAGTTTGCATTAAAAATAGTAATTATAACCTAAGCAAGCAAAATCCATGCATCTTAATAATTATTTTGTTTTTTTGTTTTTTTTGTTTTTTTATAATAAATTTATTTAAAAAATAGAATTAGAACATGCGAATAGACCTTCCAGTACCGTCCTCACACAGAAGTCCTCTCCTGTCAGATTCGTGGAAAATGTGAATTGCGGAACGCACCACCTCAAAGGCACACAACCACAATTAATTCCAAAAAAAGAGAATATAAATCCAATCGTGAGCCCTCGATGAAGACGCACAGCACAACACACACACGCACGAAACCGAGAAGTTAAGTGTGAGTTTTAACTGGTAGAATTTGAATTTGGGGAAAAAAAAAACTCACCCTTAACTTCTCGGTTTCGTGCGTGTGTGTGTTGTGCTGTGCGTCTTCATCGAGGGCTCACGATTGGATTTATATTCTCTTTTTTTGGAATTAATTGTGGTTGTGTGCCTTTGAGGTGGTGCGTTCCGCAATTCACATTTTCCACGAATCTGACAGGAGAGGACTTCTGTGTGAGGACGGTACTGGAAGGTCTATTCGCATGTTCTAATTCTATTTTTTAAATAAATTTATTATAAAAAAACAAAAAAACCAAAAAAACTAAATAATTATTAAGATGCATGGATTTTGCTTGCTTAGGTTATAATTACTATTTTTAATGCAAACTAAAATTGTTGGCACTGAAGAGGGCCCCCATTTGTGGCCGAAACGTTTGCCTTTACCAATTTCTATGATTATTACATAGAAAACTGCTTAAACATCTGACCCCATGCCAAATTAATTATCTCAGAATTATCACTGTGGGTCAATAAAACAATGAACATGTGCGGAAACATGTCACGATATAAGAGGCAAATGTTGTCCCTTATGTGTGGCACAGCTCGTGCGCCGAAACTGAGTCAGTAGTCGTACCATGTAAAGGTGAAATTTTAATATACATTCAAAAAATTTACAGTTTTTAATTATTAACAAATTTGAACTTTCTTTACAATTACAATTTATTCAATTGTTAGAAAACTTACTAAGTTTTATTTCTATTTACTCAACTTTATTCATAGTCTTAGAAAAATCCTTTTTTTCTTAGCTGACGACATTTAGATGTACTTTGAATCAATTTTATTTGCATGTCGAGTAAATACAAGACATATAACTAGTTTATTATAGGCTTCAATGTATGCACAATAATAATGAATCTAATAATATGCCATCTATTTCTTAAACCTATTCACATGGAATGAAGGGGTTAAGTCACTATTTTTGTTTAAGGAATTTATAGGTTACACATAACAAACATATTTACAAAGCTTTCAATCAAGTTAAAATTTTACACTTGCGTTCAAATACTCCTTTCAACTCCTCAAAATATTTTTTTTGTATAAAAATTTCCATCACTATATCATTATTATAAGAACTATAAGAACAACGCGTTCTCTCATCAATGGTATATCATGGTTCCCGAAATCAAAGACAACGTTTGCACTATGTAGTTCGGAGAGCGCTTGTGCCGATCGAGTGCATCTGCTGTGCGGAAACGGGGCATCAGCTGCCCCGAACTGAGGTATAACATTTACCACAACTTCAAAGTGACATGCTTGATAACATGTCTATTATTGTATTCATATCTTTGATTAAAATTATTATTATTAGATTTAAAAATGCGCAAAAAAGAAAAGAAAGGAAGGCAAACGTTTCGGCCACATATGGGGGCCGCCCTCTTCAGTGCCATAAATTCAAAGATTCATTCAAAATTTCAGTAAAGGATTAGAATATAGAAGATAAGTAAAAAAAATATTTATCATAGATATTAAAAACTTATCTCATAGCTTGCAATTCAAAATGAAATAGTCCAGTATGCAGCATCACGAATGGAAAAAAATTTGAAGTTCACTATGAATAAAAACTGGATAAAATGAAAAAGTATGAAAGATTTTGTACACGAACCGACCGGAGTTTTTTTCAAAAAATGTTTATTATTAAAGAAAGATGCCAAATTGATTCTAAATGGCAAAACGCGAAAATAAACAACTTTCGATTTTTTTAAATATTGTGTAAAATTACATATACAGATATTATAATATTTTATGTTTATGTAACGCTTTGCTTGCAAATTCAGTGTTAAATGGATTGATCGTGAAGCTTATATTCCAAATCGTTTTCTTGAAAAATAAACGACTTCGTCCACTCGCGAAAATCATCATAAACGTCTCGAATTTCTTAACTAGATACAGGAAAATAGTCTTCTTCAAGGAGGAAAAGAACCTCTCAGGATTGCTTATAGGAAAAAAATTTTCGGTCAGCAAAGACACATGTCCCTAGTCGGTTTTTAAAACAGTTCAGATCATTCTGTGAGAGACACCGGTAATAAAGTCTTCACGAGAAGGTATCATAAATGTCAAACTTGTTCGCGTTTTGCCATTTAGAATCAATTTGGCATCTTTCTTTAATAATAAACATTTTTTGAAAAAAATTCCGGTCGGTTCGTGTACAAAATCTTTTATACTTTTTCATTTTATCCGGTTTTTATTCATAGTGAACTTCAAATCTTTTTCCATTCGTGATGCTGCATACTGGACTATTTCATTTTGAATTGCAAGCTATGAGATAAGTTTTTAATGTCTATGATAATTATTTTTTTTACTTATCTTCTATATTCTAATCCTTTACTGAAATTTTGAATGAATCTTTGAATTTATGGCACTGAAGAGGGCCCCCATATGCCAAAGAAATGAACAAAACATTTACCACAACGTTTGGCGCTGCTGCTGTTCCTATAGGTGCAATCGGTGCACCGAAATTTTTTCAGTGTACCTATTTACCTAATATATCTATAACTACTCTGACCTAACCACTGGGTTAACCCGACGGTTGGGATTTCATAACAAAACTGTAGCTACTTTCTATAATAGTGTTTCTACACTGAGGTGTTATCCACACGTAGGTTCAACTGCTACAGTCAAAGTATGAGTGATTCATCCGACTCTAACTATACTGATGATTGGATTAATATCCACGTCGCGAGGTTGGCAGAACTGAAAATATAACTTCACAACGCATATTATAATTTAAAATTGTAGCCGTTGAACAGTGAATACGGTATACGTTGTATATTCAAATTATATAGTCCGATACTCGTGCCTGGTAGCACTGATTCGGAATAAATTCGGAATAAATTCTATTTTCAATCGACGAACTTCATGTCATATTTAGCTAACTTTTGTCTAGCTACATTTGTCCGAGGCTGAGTGGGTATGGGGATAACCCCTCAGTGCAGAAACACTATAATCGTCAGGGCCGAGTTGAAATATACGTGTATGTGCCCCATTTCACCACTAATTTTTTGTTCAAGAAAACTTTACGGACAGTTGATATAACTTTTAGCTTCTAATTATACGTATGGAATACTTAAGATTTTACGGTTTTGATATCCTGACTTGACAATGAGGTTTCACAAGATAACTTATATCATAATGACAATTATGAATATAAATACAAGGAAATACAGGGAAACAAAGAAAAATGAATCGCTCAGTGACCGTTGACCTTCCAACTTCAGGCATCTTCGACTTTCATCGACTATGTTGCTAGACTAAATTACTATGGCCTTTACGATTATTTTAAATGGACCGTTCTAATTTGTATTACTCTTCGTAACAAAATTTCTATAAAGGATAATAGATTTTGTTATTTCTACTCGTTATTACTTCTATTATTTTTCTTATTTGAGATTTTACTATAGAAAGGATTGAAATGTACTGTTCCTAAATTGAACAATTTCATACAAAAGTAGTATACTTTACTACTATTATAATAAATTTCAATACATTTAACACAATATCCCTAGTTTAAAACACTTTTTAGTGATTTTTCCAACAGAAGGTTTCTTTGGGTATATGATAGTACGCGAACTTCTCGAAAGGGGCGCGCGTATCTGTAAACCAAAAAAAATGTCTACCTCATATGGCTTTTGCATACCAGCCATTTTTTCAGAGTTCACAAGCCTGAGCCCTTCTTGGGAAGTTCCTGTACAACTTGGCATGTTCTTCCTACATAAAGGTGTTCGACTTTTGTGAAATTCATGTATTAGAATTTGGTCTTCTTATGTCTATTCTCTATGGGTGGTTTCCATCCATCGAATACGCCGGAAAGTTAGTCGGAAGCATGACATGAAAGTGCCAAGCCAATATCGATCTTTTTATGTCTATTTCGAAGTTATGCAATTCTTTTCATTTTACTTTCTAAACCTGAATCAGTTTGAATTTTTAATAATTTTAATCAGTCGAAAGTGATTCATTTTCAGTTAATAATGGTTGTTAATCGGTCCAATTGACTAATTCTAAAGCTAAAAGTCAGTTACTGATTGGACATATTAAAAATACTAACTGATACAGATTTAGAGAGTAGAGTGTTCATTGTTAGAATATTGGCGTATATTTTGTTACAGAATGCACTGCAAGAAGCTCGGACTCACGCTGAAATTGAAGGCCTGAACTGTCTATAATATTAGGTAGAAAAATTAATACACTTTAATAGGTCATTTTACTTATCAGAAAGTTTATTGCGCAGGCACCAAATATATAAATGTACTACCTATTGTTGGGGTCTTTTTTTAATAAAAATATATGTACACTGTGAAAAATATCCACGAAATTTTACACCAGTGGTATCGTTTTGTTTTAAAACATAAATGTTTGAAAGAAAAGGTCACTTCGATTTAAAAGGACGTCCTTACAACTAGACTTTACAGCGAAAATCGTTTCAATATAAAAAGGTTTTCCTTTGTGTGTAAAACTAATTTAGATACATCAAGCAACTGAAAAATTTCAAAATTATTTCCACAACACAGTAGGGAAGATCAAAGAAAAGTATCCGTCGGGGCAATGTTGTTTTTGGAAATAACGTTTCTATTTTTGAACTACACAGAGAAAATTTTTTAACGGTGTTAAAGCATGCCATTATGTATAACTGACTGTATATGCAATTGTGTTGTTGAAAAACATCAATAAAATGTAATTTAACATTACATTAAATATTTTTTTATTGACAATGAAATTTCATTCCAAATTTTAAATTGGAATAACGAGTTGCAATATGCGAACAATACTGGCACCTACAATTTGCCAGTCATTTGCCGTTACTATGTCAATACTGGCCGTCAGTACCGGTACTCAGTTTTGGGTACTGTTATAAGGCATTTTAGGCACAGTACCGACAGCCAGTGTTGCGCCCGTGAAGAACTTCTATTAAGATAGCAACGGTGCCAGTACTACGCCAGTATCAATCCAGTAACAGAAACTATTTTGTACTACCGGCGTGGTACCGAGAAAATTGTAAATTTCCATCTTGGTAATGTTAAATTTTTGTTCTACAACACTTAGAAAACGTGTTTTATGCCAAATGAAGATGAAAGTACTTGTCAGGATAGCAATTGCTGCTTTGAAAGCAGATTTTATCTTGAACGAAGAGACGTAAATTGGATAAAATTGGTGCACCGCAACCATAGAAGCGATAGATTGTGAAGATGCTCTGCACTTTGCTGTTTGAGCTTATGCTGTGGTCGTTGGGGCGTTACGCGCTTTGGCTGTTTCTACAGTTTAGAGGTTCCGGGGTGGTTCTAGCTGACTGTGCTATCGCCATCACCAATGTTTGTCTCTGCCACATATTTCTTTTCGTTTTTATCCCTCCCATTTGATCTCTCCAAAGTTACTATTCAGAGATTTGAATTTTCTTTAACTTTCAAAAACCTGATATTTCTTTCCACTTGAACTGTATTGCACTTTATAAAAATTTCACACTTTCATAGGATAAATTTCTTGATTAATATACACACTCGACTTCAATTGCTTTTAATTTATAAAAAAGTATCAATCTAATAAACAAAGTGTATAAACACTTTATCTCTCTCTATCCCTAAGTTTATTAACCTATGTTTGATTTAGGCCTATCAATGTTGCAGTAGTAGTGTTATAATTAAGTCAGTATCACAATTTTTTCTCGAATTCGTTATAAAACATTCAGAGCGTTTTAATGAAAAGTTTTATTACCATTCATGCAATTTGATATTCGAGTAATTGTTAAAACTTTAGCGCACGCAAAACTTTTCCCAGTAAAAGTACAAAGTTAGCTGAGCGGAAATGAACATCCGGCTTCTCTGAATTCAAGGAACGGTCGATGTATACCAGAAAATTTATCTATAAAATTATTATAGTTATTCTTGATTAAATTTGACTACGACTTTAATTAATTTTAAATGAATTTTTAAAAGTATTTTGTATCTCTACCATTAGTTAATTAATTACAGAATTAATATACTACTATCAAAGATTCCCTTCATTTTTAGATTATTATCATCATTGTCTGATTGATATTAATTGTTAATAGTATCTTATTCAACACACTTACCTCACTCACATAAACTTACACTGAAAATGTAATAAATATGATGAATTAATCTAATGAATGTTTGATTAATTTTTTTTTTTTTTTGGGTACTTACACTTTGGGTCAGGGTGACAATTGTAAAACAAAACTTACGACCTTTTGACATCAATATTATAGAAGTTTATGTTTATGATTTACCTCCTGCCTCAAATTAATGAATTTTTTAGATTGCATTTCAAGATCCAAGACTTCGCAAACACAACGAAAGTATCAGTCGGCCCTTCTCTTACTTACGCTTTCCGCTTCCGCCGAGGATGGAGCAACGAAGTTCGATAAAGTTTTCGACATCATAATAACTTTGGAGTCTCTAAATGGCACGTATATCCGTAATAAATTGTTCTCACGAAGTTTCTCGAAGGCGAAGCTATATAAATACCCCCTGGACTCCCGCCCTGTCGACCCACCCTCTCCATTTCTTCTTCGACCATTTTTCCAAGGCATCCAGCTTCTTCAACTTTATCTTATTCCTGCTTACGCCCTATTCTGTCACGGCTTTAGTATCCGTGACTCTTAAAGACGTATTTCAATTGCACTTTCACAGAATCCGATCGATTTGACTGTCTCTGTTTTACAAAAGAACTCTAAACCACCTACGCATCTTTCTTTAGCAGATGATCAGACCGACTCTTCTATACTGATGACGCTACCCTTGTTTCCTTTTTCATAAACCTGTTTCTTCTTAAATTTCGATTTATCTTTATCTACCAGTTCCCTTCTCTAGTTCCGCTATTTTATATCTTTTTCAGTTATCTTATTTATATTCGACAAAATACAGTGTGGACATGAGTGGGTTGCAGAATAGGAATTATATAGTATGAAAGAGCTCAGAATACACCCAGTAAACAATCACATATGTTGAATAATTGCTACCTACAAGTTCTGTCAAAATTCTGTCTCATGCGTGTCGCAGTTACATAACAAGAAGCGTTACATAATTTTTCTGCAACTGCGTTACATAAAATTTTTTATGTTATGGTACTGTGACTCGCGAGGAACGACATTTTTACAGAACTGATATGTAACAATTAAGTAACATCCGTGATTGTTTATTGGGAAATGGACAAGTTATAAGTTATTTAGTATCACTGTAATTATTTATGATGTATTAAATTTTCAAGAATGAATCAAAGTTGAGTAAAATTCAGGAGCTGAGGGTGAAGTATGAAAGCGTGCATTAAAAATTTCTAAAAATATACATTATTACTCGTAGTATAATTATGAAAAACCAATCTTTTATTCAATCACAAAAATACTGGAGCTTTCCGTTTATTCAATCGAGAGTTAAGTAAACCGTGAGTCGCAAGACTCGTTCCACCAGCTATATCTATTCACGCAGGAACGAATGAAAGTAATCGGCGCCTTAAGCACACATAAAAAATTTTGAATTTGAAAAATGTGTTGAATTTTCAGCATACTGATGTTCCACGTAATTATATTTAATAATCAAAACCAATTATAAACACAAAATAAAATTACAGTTTTTTTCAGTAGGAAGTTATTAATTTGATCCTAATAGATTGAAGTTCACGCTCCTGTACGGAAAATATTAGCTGTCGACACTTTCTTTAATTGCCATCGACTTTTGGATATGACTAGTCAATCAGAATTTCGAAATTTTTTTAAAAAGTTTTCATTGAAAGGTGTATACGGAATTATCAAAATCCTCAATAAATTTTTTTACAATTTCAGTCCTATCCAAAAGTGGATAAGTGATTACAATAATTTTGTATTTAAAAGTTTCACATAATCTAGTCATACAGATTCTTTAAGTTTATCAAATTCTTGATTCATAATTTTTTCTCAATTCATTTATAATTACTTCTTAATTTTTTAAATTTAATTTTGATATGTTGATGGCGCTGGGGGAATGCCGTAAACATTACAGAAACGCCCAAGATTTGTATGCGGTTCGTTATCCAGATAGGCAACAACAATCGCACATGGTTTTTAAGCGATTAGCTGACCTTTTCTGTCGCTTCGGTACAGTGAAACAAACACGAGTCAAACGTCGACCAATCGTCAATGAAAATAATGCGGCTGCTATCTTAGCTTTTGCTGTACTAAATCCACATGCGAGCAGCAGGCTAATGGAAAAAAGAGTGGAATCAGTCAGCGATCTGTATTAAGATTCTTACATCAACACAAGTTCCATCCGTATCGTATGATAATATACATATTTAGACATTTTTAATGCACGCTTTCATACTTCACCCTATACTTCTAAATTTTACTCAACTTTGATTAATTTTTGAACATTTAACATATCACAAATAATTACACTGATACTAAATAACTTCTAACTTGTCCATATATCCCAAATTTGATCGGAAGTTGAATAAAATTACTTCAACTATTTTTCTCCGTGTACCACTGCAAGTTGAAGTAATACGCCCGATGCTCATTTTACACGACTATCGTTTGAATCACCTCAAGTGTCGGTGATATACTTATACATTTCATGTTAACCCACTGACGCATGTTGATGCCCTGTCGTCGATATTGTTTTACTCTACTGCTTACTATTTCCTATGTAACGCTTATTGTTAATAACTTTGAGTGATTTAGGTATATATCAAATTGATTTTACCCGACTAGGATTAAATAGATGTTCAAATGTCCTCATATCCCAAGTTTAATCGACAGAGTCAAATAAAATTACTTCAACTATTTTTCTCTGTGTAAATTTTTAGAAAGATGATTTGTAAACTAAAAAAATGTGCTATAAAATTAAAAATCCAGGTCCAGTGACTATAGGACAGCCAATTAAATTATAAAAGCTATAATCTCGAGTATAAGCGGTATGATGTTAGAAAATAGAAAAAATTGTGAGTCATAGCACTTATAATCTGGATTATACTTCTCATAATCTAGATTATACTGTTTATAATTTAAATAGATGCCCCACAGTCACTGGGCCTGGGTATTAAATTTAATGATCCATTTTCTGCGTGTGACATCACCAAATGCATTCAACTGCTTTCTTAATGAATTAATAATTTTAACCTATTTTTTTGGAGAAGACAGTAATGGTCTGCATTTTTCTGCATTGCTTTCTTCTCTGGAAAGATTACTTAAATCATTATTTTGTTAATAAAGTGGTCGTATGTGATCGGTGACGTCAGACTCTACCATATGGAGCGGCTCGCTCAACAGCTATAGCAGCACACTTTTGTACACCTTTTTATCACACACACGTAGGCCTTCTTACATTTTCACCCTGAAAAAAATCCTAAATTACATCAATCAGTTACCCCCGCTGAGTTTTGAGCAATAAGAGTTGATAATATCGCGAAATAAATAATACTTACCCTGAGAACTTTGTTTCTTATACTCAGTGATGGAATCACTGGAAAGGAGGAAGTCAAATGCTTTGGTTCAGTTAAAATGCGTACTGCACACCAGTGAATAGTAGTTGCTATTATAAGGTATCGCCTTTCTTTACAACAGAATACGAGTTGCTGCTGAGCAGCAATTTTTTACTGACTCGCAGTGACTAGCGATGCTTTTGGGCTTAGCACTAGCCTTTAGTAAAGGGTGATCAATTTAGAGGTATAGGATTTTAAATTGAAATAAAACAACGAAAATTTAAATTGATAGGGCAATCTTTTTTATTTTTGTGTAGAACCATTCACGACATTTATTTTTTAAAGATAACCCCTTTCAAATGTTGGCCGCAACTGCGCTTTAATTCATCCATCCGTAAACACCAATTTTGAATGACTCGCTCGAGGACTTCGGCCGGTATCTCGCTAATAACTTCAGTAATGTTGGCTTCCAATGCCTCAATAGTAGCTGGTTTATCCACAAAAAATTTAGATTTTACATACCCCCACAAATAAAAGTCCAAAGGTGTGATATCACACGATCTTGGAGGCCAATCCACCGGTCCGAGACGAAAGATAAATTGCTCACCGAAACAAATACGCAGTAAATCCATTGTTTTACGGGCTGTATGACATGTAGCACCGTCTTGTTGGAGCCAAATGTCGTGGAGATTACGGGCTTCAATTTCCGGCATCAAAAATCGCCCAAGTAGTGCCATAAGATAGGCCAAGTTGTTGAGATCGGCGCCGAATCGATTCTTCCGGGTCTTCGGCAAAACTCTCATTTACAGCCGCAATATTCTCTACAGTTCGGGCAGTACGTGGTCTAATCGGTCGAGTATCATCCAATAATGTTAAATTATTCTCGAGTTTGCCGATGGTATGCCGAATAGTGCGTTCAGTAGGACGATTATGTACACCATAAATTGGCCTGAGCGCACGATAAACACTTTTCACAGAGCGTTCATTTTTTTTCAATAAAAACTGAATAAAATTGTGTATTTAGTTTGACAGCAGTACAAAAATGCTGCTCAGTAGCAATTGCCGTTGCTGACTGACCGGCGAACTGACAAACAGCAATCGATTGCTGGTTACCAGAATTTTCTTTTCTGCGTATAGAGGTGGCACAACAGAGAAGAACATGTTATTCAAATTAGTTTCCGATATGTACGAAATGGGTGGAATACCTAACGTTTTCAAGGTTAAAAAACTGTAACTATTTCGAAAAAAGTAGGGACAGACATTTGGGGCAAAATTTCTCAAGCGATACCACCCCAAAAAACGAAGTTGTCCGATCGGGCTTAAAGTTTGGCTGATTGGAGTCCTATTTGATGGTACTTCGTGCAAAAAAAATTTGTTCGTTTTGATAAATATTTGCTAAAATAAGGGGGGGGGGGGGGTGCAATTTTCAAAGTTTTGATGGAAAGCCTCTTCTTCAACCAAATATAACATATTTCTTTTTGCATAAGGAAAAATTTTACTTCATATGTTTTCTTCAGTCTTTTTCGTGATCCTTCAAATGGTTATAATCATTTCTGAAAAAAAAATCAAAATTTGACCTCCATTTGCGAAAATCAAAAATAAATTTGATTTTTTTTCAAATTTGGACCCATTTTATTTTTATGTTAATCATCTAGTTAAAAAGCTGAGATTTTTTCCTATAAAATATCAAAATTTCAGGATGGCGTTTTTTTTGTTTGTTTTGGAGCAATTGTGCGATGAATGAGACCGGATGCTCCGCCGGAGCTTAGGCCGCGCGACCGTTCGCTACCGTCTTCACGCCGGAGAACCCGTGGAACACCGTCAAGCTAATTTTTTATATTACGCGGTTAGTGTAGCTGCTCTCTGCATTTACAGAGTCGGGACTGTCATTGTTAAGTTACAAGTTATTAAAGCCAATATCTGATTGAACTTGATTAGGAATCCTTGCAGTATTGTTGCAATTCAAGAATGATTATCATTAGAAAAGTACTTCTTCGCAATTTAAGAAGGAAGCTTACATAGAAAGTAATATACTCATATATATATATATATATCCGAGGTCGCGGGTCTATAACCGAGCGCACACAACTCTCAATGGACACTCCAGCAAGGGTCTCATACCCTCAAGCACCACTCCGAGAAGCAGCCAAAGGATCACCGGAGGGAGCAGAAAAGACTGGTAATATATAAAGGTTTCCAAGGTACGCCGCCCAGGCTTTAGCGAATTTCCTAGCTAATCAGTTGACGACGATCAGCCTCCTGAGTACGCCATCTCGGCTTCAGAAGTAGGTCCAAATTTTTCAGTCGGAACGTCGCCCAGGCTCCACCTCTCCTAGTGTGCCTCCACCCGCTGCCCCAGGCGTAGAGACGGTTCCAACGTCTTAGAAGGAAATGTACGCTGTCTAGGCTATCTCTTTTCCTCCTATGGTGCACGCTGCACAGGCTGCCATCTCTATCACTCCCTTTCCACGGTGCACGCCATAACAGGCTGCCGTGAAGAACAGAGTGCATGTAATTGGTGTACGCCGCCTTGGCTATCAAGTGTCAATTTTATAACTTTGTATAAAGCATGGGTACGTTGTCCATATGGCTTGGTCAATTTAGCTTGTCCGAGCATAACCTCATTATAGGGTGTTGGCCGTGAATCACATAAATGAAATTAATACATCAAGTCAAGTAATAAATGATGATGGCCTCGTCAGCCATATTGGCTCCCCCATAAGATACGCCTGATGTGGAATCGGGAAAGGCTGCTAGTTATCATCTTCATCAATTGTCATGGTTTGGTACTAATTGCAAAACCGCGGAATAAAGAGGGGACGACCATATTGGTTTCCATAAAGCCCACGTCTAATGAGTGTTCGCAACTTAAGCAACGATCGTATTTAGCGTCAACCACAGTAGCAGTGAGTAGATTTATGAGTTTGTCAAGGCTGGGTCACGTCGCTAGACGGGCAAGTAAATTTAGTTTGCACACGTTGTTTTTAATATTACTCGGAGTCTGCTGCAATGTACGCCACATTTGATGAAAAATAGAAATTTACGAAGCGACAGCCATGCTGCGGCCCTCATTAAGTCCACGTTGAATATGGGCTCGCGATTTAAGTCACTTATTGATTAGGCAAGCGACGGTGCTATAAAGCCCAGCGCTGCCGCCATTTGGGTTCCTTTGATAGTTATCTTGACAAGGTTGAATAAAATAGGGTTATTTAGGTTGGAGTCGCAGTTATGGTGGGCATCTACATCACCGCCATATTGGTTCCTGTGGAACCTGAGGCTGAGGCGTATTCACGTAACAAACTATCGGCATATTGGCTCCAGCAGAGTCTGTAACGCAGGAAGGATCGTGAACTCAACAGATTATATTCGAGATGACTGTGGAACGGTAATGCGACACGGCGCCGCCATATCGGCTCCAATGGGGCCCACGTCTGAGGTGCGCTAGCAAAATTTAGGTGATAAAATTTTATATTCTGTGATAATACATAGCAGTATCAGGTGTGACCATGAAAATAGACCACTAGTCGTTTATTTAGTTAGTAAGTTTCTAGATGTACTAATAAAAAGATCATATGTGACGCAATCTGAAGAAAGACTCCTAAGCGGCCAAAAATCGATTCTCTGATTCTTGATGTTTTACGTAGATTCGAACTTGCTCTTTAAGATGGTATAGTTTAAAAAATTCCATCATTAATAATTTATTCAGTACAAGCGTTTAAACATTGTCGTTCGGGAGAGCACTCGAGACTTCTCTCTTGACACGTACACATGCGCGTATGCTGTGACTATGAGCCATCCCCAGTGTTCACAGATTGCGTAAGATTTTTGCTCACACCATGAATCCCACCAGCTCACGGTTTCTTCCTCGCTCCACTGCCAGAAGTTGGTTGAATGAGGAAGACGCAATGAGCTAGTGGGATCCATGGTGGGAGCAAAAATCTTACGCAAACTGTGAAAAAAGAAAGGCAAAATTTACTAACCAGGAACAGTAAATGATTTTAAGTAAATATAACAGTAACAACTGTTAACATAGCTGAGAATAAATGTCGGAATTACTGAGCGTTTCGTAAATCTCATAGTAAAATCAAAGTAAATCTATCTCTGTCACTTGTGAGTTAAAAATACCTTTATCATATGTATTAAATACAGGATGATAAGTACCATTCACTGGAACTGAATAACAATACTAGTATAGTACGCAATAACGAAAGATCAGTAGATTTTACCGATCTGGATGTTTCGCTTAACTCGCGCACATGTCACGAAAACATAACCTTCATGTGCAAATCACGTGTGCCGGCAACGCTGGGTGTAAACAAAGGAATTGCCAACTGCAGTGAGAAAAACGGATCATAAAACCTGGATGTTAAAAGTAAGGATAGTATTCGGTAACATAAAATATGTTAAAGCGTATGATCTATAATCTTTATCTAATATATAAAGATATTACTAAACATAATCTCCAGATGTTACATTCTTATAATCTTCAGAAAATAATTCGTAACATCTGAAGATAATAAACCTACACTGAGAAACTTTTCGCTAGAGTAAATGATAAGATTGAATGAAGGTTTAGTACAATAGTGTTTTAAAATGAGGAAACCCGAGGTTTTATTACATTTATTCATATTATGGCATCGAAATTCAATATAGTCATAACAGTCTTTAAAACGTGTAGAAGAAAAATTAGTATTTTAAATACCAAATATTATGAATCTCCATTCGAAAAATAAAGAGTACTAAAAAATGATATTATGATTACTAAGTTTTCTAAAAATAAATTTAATACGTCAAACAATGAATATTATAACCTAGAAACCATATTTGAAAAATTCATATTATGAATATGAACTTGCCAGAAACCTTGCGACGAGCAGCAAAAATCAAAACTTTCATTCTCGGATTTTCATATAATTCGTTTCAGAATGTCGTCCGAGTGTTTCCGACGTTATCCGAATAGCTTCGTAGACAATCCATTTTTCTCAGTGTGCAAAGAAAGTAGTCAAAACAAAAGAACTGTGTTATCCGAAACGAACTCATTCGTGATCCTCTTGGATGCTCAGGGACACCGTTCGAAGTTTTTCGTTTTTTGTGTGCTAATTTGGTTTAAAAAAGATGAATGACTTTGATCACATATTCTGAACCAGTAAGGCCTTAATACAAATGTACTGCTTATCATATGCTACTTTCACTAGGAAAAATCGGTAAAGCTACTGTCTTATAAGTAATTCTGACATTCGACAAACGTAAAGAGCACTAACATTTTGGTAAATTATACCGTTACAGTAAGTTACATCCTCTTACACGCTATGGAAATGTAACAGAATAATAAGCATTTGTAGTATTTAGAAACAGTGTAGGATAGCAATTGGCTCGGTGAAATTTACTGATCCGCAAGTCAGTACCACTTATGTATTCGTATTTGTAACTACCAAATCTGATTACAGTTACTTGTTCAGTCTAGTAACATTCAGTTAACTAGCCAGTTGTCCATATAAGTACTTGGAAATTAAGTAAAATTTACCGGATTTTCAGTATATTATACGGAACTTTTTTCTGCGTGTACGTTTAAAAATTTCGAGTCTACGTATTGATAATAAAAAGAGACGTCATTTTGATAAATAGTTAGGGATAACAGTGTATAAGGACGTGGTATATTAAATTGTAAGAGAAAGCACATGGCACATAATATACCTATTAGTTAGAAGAGTGTGAATACTCTATCTTTCTTTCCGAAGACGGCCGAACCGATCGAACTCACACACACAATAGACTTCTACAAGTATGTGCGATGGAAAGAGAGAGAAATATCGGAAGAGTCCTATCGGCCCGTCGCTACTTCTCCTGCTTCTTCTTTAAAATTTACGTTTGGCCGCTGAGGGGTCTTTCTTCAGATCGCGTCACATATAATAAACATATCTATTGTTTTTACAGAAATCTGAGTATGACTTATTTTACGCACCATTCGAGGCATGCAATTAATGTTTCATAAATTGATAAAACACATCGAACTCTTTCAGTTATATTCGTTTGAAGAAGAGGCTTTCCATAACAAGTCTGAAAATTACACCCCCCCCCCCCTTTCTCCCCTCTTTCAGCAAATATTTGTCAAAACAAAAAAATTTTTTTTGTAGGAATTACCATCAAATAGGACTCCAATCAGCCAAACTTTAAGCCCGATCGGATGAGTTCATTTTTTGGGGTGGTACCACTTGAGAAATTATGCCCCATATGCGAGATCTATTGTGCTGTCAATCTGATGACAGATGCGTATAAAATCCCAAATACAATAATTTACTGAAGAATAGAATAGACAATAGAAAGGTTACTCGTTGAAGATCAGTTCGGTTATAGGTAAGAGAGGGGAACCAGAGAAGCATCACTTTCCTTACGACTCATTCAGAGCAGCAGACTATGAGTAGGTAAACCAACATTTATTGCGTTTGTCGACTTAGAAAAAGCGTTCGACAACGTTAGCTGGCCTAAAATCTTCGACATATTAAAGAACAGAGGGATAAAGTACAAGGACAGGAGAAGTGTTAACTCTCTATATCGAGACCAAAAGGCAGTGGTAGAAATTCAGGGCGGCGGGGGGATGTAATTATCAGGAAAGGGGTCAGACAAGGCTGCTCCTCGTATCCCCCGCTGGTCAATTTACACTCAGAGCATGAAATAAATGAAATTAATGAAGGAACAAAAGGAGTAGGCGTGAAATTTTAGGAAAAATCGAATCAAAATTTTTCGTTTTGCGAATGATATTGCCATATGGCCTTAAGGAGTAAAATAACAAGGGATGACCGTTGTAAGGCAGACATGCGTTCTAGAATAGGGTAAGCTACGAAAGCCTTTGACAAGTTACCACAAATATTGGATTCAAATACAGATCTACTAGGTGTTTGATGTTGACGTGATATTTCTATGAGAGGTTGCCACTAATAACAAACAGCAATCATTGTTGACAAGTTCCATCCTTCAAACCTCGTTTTTCAAAATTTGAGCCAAATCCATTCATTAGTTTACAAGTTACTGTGTCTAAAAGCAACCAACCTCCCAATTTTTTGCACAGATGGAAAAAACTAAATTTTGTGTGTCGATTAAGCACTTCTTTTTGGACGGAAAAACCTTATCAGAAACCATGGCCAAGCTCAATAAATATCATTCGGACTCTGCTCGATCGTATGGAAAGGTTCAGGAGTGGTTTACCGCAGTCCGATGTGGTCGTACGAGCACAAAAACCATACCAAGTCATCACTCATCCAAATGAGATCACTACGCCAGAAATGATGAACAAAATCCATGATACTGTATTGAATGAGCCGAGAGTGAAAATTGCGTGATATAGCTGAGATCGTATTTATCTCAACTGGGCGTGTGGTCAATATTTTGCATACACATTTATGCATGAGAAAGCTCTGTGCAATATGGATGCCGCGATTGTTCATAAGCGACCACAAACGGATTCGTGTGACCACTTCGGAGAAAAATTTGGTCTATTTTAACTGCAATCCAAAAAAGTTTTTGCGCCAATTTGTGAGAAAGGAAGGACGATTACTGGAGCATATTACTCTGCATTATTGGTCCGACTTGTTGACGAAATAGGGAAGAAACGGTCACATTTCAAGAGGAAACAAATTCTTTTTCATGATAACAATGCACCATCTCACACATAAAATATTGTATAGGCAAAAAAGCATGATTTGGTTTTCAAATCGCTTCCGCATCCACCGCATTCTTCAGACCTGGCACCCATCGACTATTATCTGTTCCCAAACTTCAAGAGATGGCTGTGTGGTAGGCGTTTTGAGTGGATCGAAGAAGTTGAATGGGAAACAGAAGGGCATATTGCAGGGATTGACAAACCGTATTATTTGGAAGGCAAAGAAAAGTTGAAAGATCGTTAGACTCGTATGGAGCTAGAAGGAGAGTACATTGAGAAATAAAATCGATTTTTGCCAAATTAATTCTTGTTCTTTTTATCACGTCAATATCAGACAACCTAGTAGTAATTAGAAAGAAACTACTCAAAACATACGTATGGAGCGTGGCACTCTATGGTTGCGAAGTATGAACTATATATTCTTAAAAAAAGTCTATTGATAGTGAAATTACGTTCCTTTCAGAATGCATCCATTGAAATTAAGCAGATTTCTTTTGTCTATCTACAGAATCGTTTCACTGTTAAAAGGCTCATATGTAAAATGCAAAACAAAAATTGTTTTTTACCGTTAAACGTTTTCCTTTGGCCCTGAAAAGAAATCATTTAACTATTAAAGAATTAAATTTGTAGGCTATCAAACGGAGTGCGCCTGCGCATCAGTGAGTGTACATCGTCTAGTGCTTAACAGTGCAATATGCGCGACTAATTTTTGTGTTGCCGGATGTAGTTTTTTATCATCACGATTAATTAACGTGGATGCTTTAAGGAAATTGATTTCTTTAAAATATTAGGAATCCCAGAGTGCGACGTAAAAATTTTCGAGTGAACGTATACCAAAATAAACAATTTTTATCCGCATAACCTCAGTTTTCATTGCTTTTGACAATCGAAGCATTATAAATTTATTAATTTTTAATGCTTTTAACCATCGTATGGTTATCAGTCGTCCTTTTTTTAAATGATTCTGTAAAACGTCCTCGAATTTAATTAAATATTATGGTTTTCATCAAAGTTGTATCTTAAAATTTCTGGTGATAAAATATACATGGAAAACATAAATTTTTGATTAAAATGCAGTATAACTTTACCCGCAATGCTAAAAACAGCTAATTAAGATATGTCACAGTTCAATAATATAAAAGTAACTATGAAACACAGTTTCGAAAGAATATAATAAAAGATATCTATAAATACATGCATTGAAAATCAAATCTACTTAATCCAAAAGCATAATTAGTTGGCTCAATTAAACAAAGAATTTGCTTGAATATACAATAACAAAGATTTATTTGTAGAATAAAGCCAACTGATTATGTTTTCTAACACCTGGTGTTGCTGAGTAGTGTCAAATTCCTACCAACTTAAATCTCTCTTCATTGCCGCCAGACAATGACTCGTGAAGCGAGTTAGCATCACCTCCCTGAACGCCGCACAACTCATGGTCTCCGGAGAATCGTCAGTTCAGGGCTTACTCTCCCTTGTACAGGAGCAAAGTAAGCACCGCGGCTTAATGGGGCGATTCACAGCAAAATGTCCCTCAATGCTACACTTACAACAGTTCATGCTCCTGCCAGGACCCCTGTAGACGCTTGTAGTCTACTGCCATGTGAGCATGCGGTAGCAATATGTTGACTACGTCTTTCTAGTGACTCTGCAGGAGACCCATTCGATTCTGATTGGGAATGCTAGCAGCTAGAGCAAGCGCTTCGTCTATATTAACAGGTCCTCTTCATTTCTTTGTAGAGCTTCTTTGTCAAAGATACCTTCGTTTTCGCCGACAAATCAGCTTTAAAGAATCTCCTAAGAGACTACTCCACTTCCTCTGTCTCCGTGGTCGGGTCGGTCATTAGGATCTCCACCTCGGTCCTGAAAACCAGATGACGGACTGATTCACTTTTCTTCACAACGTTTTTAATGGCGTCCTTCGCGTACTCTCACATTTCAGACTTATAGGCTTATATTTTTCTAGAATTATAAATTATAGAATTGAGCACTCTTTTAAATATACTAAAAATTACTGCCCGGTCTTCTGTGACAAAGTAGTGAGAGACTTTGTTCATTCTCTGATAAAATGTCCAACAAATTCTTTATTCAGAATTTCTCTGTTTTGTGAGTTAATTTACCATCCTAGCCCTGTGGAAAGGTGGTGAGATCTGTTTTCGTCTACTACTTTGAATGTCCTTAGAAATATATCAAGAAATTTGCCACTAAGGCTTTAGATAATCGTGCTAAAATTTCACACTTATAATAATAGCTTTACGATTATGATAGTAGTTAATTTTATACTTTTCCCAACTCTGCTTTTCAGTGATTGATATAATGAATATTTTTGTTTGTATGCCCTATAGACGGGCAAAATAGGAGTAGACACTACGGGATTAATTTTTGAATTGATCAATTTATTGACAACAGTCAGTATATAAAGTTTATTTACTTTGGAAATATCATTCATGAGGTTTAGTTTTATTTATGTAATACTCAAGATTTTACCGGATCTTAATGTCATCATAAGTAATTTCGCTTAACTTCTTGATTATCGTTAATATGAGGCTATCAATATAATATACTTTTGTGTAAAATATATGAGAATTTATAGTAAGCATTAGTACCAAAATTCAAACTTATCCAATTTCACAAGTTCGCTTTACGAAACGAGTAAAATTTACTCCCTTCATAAACTCTATTGTTAACTAAACTTCTATTCGGTTTTACAACGCCATTTATTTTCATGAAAGTAAACTAGCTTTCATGTATTATCACGTATTGCTCCTGTATTTTTAGACATGCTCAGCAGTATACTTCGTTTCAAACAGGTCCCCTAAACCTCAATGTATTTTCTTGTGACACGTTTTAACTACAAACGCTATAAAGTACCCGTGAATTATCATTCAGGGATCCACAGGTTCTTGAGTTATCAGAGATATTATTTTTATCTATTGGCTTTACAGTTTTGGCCAGAATATGGCATTGAAAAAGCAAAGAAACTTGTGCGATCAATCATTTTTCGAATAGACAATAGACAGGATTCAAATTAAAGCTGAGAAAATTACTTTAGTGTGAACTTGATTATTAACATTGGCTAAAAAAATTAACATGTGTTGCTAAAAAGCGAAGTATAGCTTATAGAAATTCCTTCATTAAACAACGTGATATTGTGTGTTTTGTTTATGAAATATATTTAAACAAATAATATTATTGACTCAATTAATATTTATACTTAACGATATACACGGTGACCCATTTTAGTCTATAATCCCAAACATCTTCTAAAATACTTTATCTATGAAAAAATAGTTTGGACAAAGGTTGACCAAGACCGAGGGGGACATTTGACTGTACCATCAATTTTGACCTTTAGGTTAATTTTCAAGGTTAAATTGAGGTGAGATCCTTTTCTCAAATGTGAACCCCTATTTTTGACTGCGGATTTAAAAAGAGCGAGAAATTTCACGTCAAAAATGACTTATGAAAAAATGGTTTTTTTGACCTTGGAAAGGTAAAAAATTAAGGTCAAATTTCTGAGAAACGACCAGGTGCCGTTTTTCTGAATTGTCTTGGTATTTCGGGGTAAACAAACGTTCAAGATGCTTCTCAAAAGTCGATAAAATGTTAAGGTGTACATCACCTTGACCATCATGACCTTCGGGTCAATTTTCAAGGTGACTTGAAGGTCAAGACGATTTTTCTTGGATTGAACTCTGTGCCCGGATAAATTTTTTTTGTAGACTTCAGGCTGTGGATTGTTGTCCCCCACCCCTCTCCCAAATACACCCAGATAGTAACACTCATCTCGGATAAGATATAAAGACTGTGACTATGTAGTTACAAAAGTGACAATGTTGACAATGTCACTTCTCTGTGACTAGTTACGAAAAAAAGACACTTTGTCCTTACTTTTAGCGTTACCCAGAAACAATGACGTGGACGTAGTAAGTTCCGTTTCATTTGGGGTGCTTTCTTGTCGTGTTCCCCTTTCCAGACACGTTTCGGGTGGTTGATTAACGTGAGTCCCCTTGCCTCTCACCATTGCCACCAGTGTTACACTGGTAATTGTTCGAAGTGCTCTCCATTGGCTTGAAGACACAAACGTAGACGTCTTTCAAAATCGCCCGTAAAAAAAAAAGTTGATCTTGTTAGATCTCATTAGATCTAATTCCTAGATCTAACCAAATCTTGATTTTGTCGAGATCTGACCAGATCTCCCTAGATCTACTTATCTAACCAGATTTTGATTTTTTGAGATCTGACCAGATATGATCAGATCTAAAGCATATCTGATCAGATATGGTTAGATTTCGACAAAATCAAGATCTGCTTAGATCTGGGAATTAGATCTAACAAGATCACCTTTTTTTTCGTGGGCATCCACAGTTTTCAGCAAAGTTTTTCGAGAGATGGCTGCGCAAGCTCTCCGAATCCTTTCCATCAGATCTTCTCTTGTTGTGGGTCGCTGAGCGAAAACTTTTAGATAGTTAAGTTTTGTTTTTTCACTTGTTTCGAAAAAAATTATTGCCGTTGTTTCTGGGTAACGCTAAAAGTAAGGACAAAGTGTCTTTTTTTTGTAACTAGTCACAGAAAAGTGACATTGTCAACATTGTCACTTTTGTAACTACATAGTCCCAGTCTTTACATTTTATCCGAGATGAGTGTTACTATCTGGGTGTATTTGGGAGAGCACAGAGTTCGATCCAAGAAAAATCGTCTTGACCTTCAAGTGACCTTGAAAATTGACCCGAAGGTCATGATGGTCAAGGTGATGTACACCTTAACATTTTATCGACTTTTGAGAAGCATCTTGAACGTTTGTTTACCCCGAAATACCAAGACAATTCAGAAAAACGGCACCTGGTCGTTTCTCAGACATTTGACCTTAATTTTTTACCTTTCCAAGGTCAAAAAAACCATTTTTTCATAAGTCATTTTTGACGTGAAATTTCTCGCTCTTTTTAAATCCGCAGTCAAAAATAGGGGTTCACATTTGAGAAAAGGATCTCACCTCAATTTAACCTTGAAAATTAACCTAAAGGTCAAAATTGATGGTACAGTCAAATGTCCCCCTCGGTCTTGGTCAACCTTTGTCCAAACTATTTTTTCATAGATAAAGTATTTTAGAAGATGTTTGGGATTATAGATTAAAATGGGTCTCCGTGAATGTTACATTTTCTGAACTTATATTGGATAGCAAAACCATTGTGAATGATTCAGATTTACGATCTGTTGACAGAAATTAACAGAAAAAATCAGTTTGCTCCACTGTGCGGGGGTGATAAGCGCATTTTCTATGAACACTATTGTGAACGTATGAAAAAGGGTGAATGTGGAATTGGTTAAGCATAATTTAATTTATTCTTTTTTCAGTTTCAGTTTATCATGAAATCTTCACTTTTCCAGATGAAATTTAGACACCTTGATTTCTCAATACCTATGCAACTTCCTACTTGCCTTAACTCTCAACTTAAATAATTTCTGGGAAGTTCAATCCCCAAACTTCAGATATTCTCACAATGCGATGTTTCTTAAGTTTCGTATCTTGAAGAGACAATGCTTCCATTATAGAAATTCTTGGATAATAGGCAAAGTTCTATACTCTTGACAAGTTTCTTAAATTTAATATATTTTCAATGAAAGATGTAAAATATATTTCAATTAGGTACTGCAATAAATAAAAGTAAAAAGAAATCTGCCCGCTGTGCGGCACATTGTTGTGGCGCGTTTCGCATGCGGGGCTTACTAGTTTGAGTATACAGGGTGAGGCACATAAAGTTTTACAGAGCGATAGCACTTAAATAGTCGAAAAATCATTTTCATTTCTTTTCATTTCTTACGATACCCATGATAATACACATCGATAGGGTATTGTTGACATCGTCAGAAAGTAAGCATTTTCTGTTGACATATCAGTTAGTCACGCATTACCTTCTAATGTGAGTACATCGGAACGCGAAAATGAACGATTTTCAAGAATATTTTAATATGTTGACGATGCTGGGGGAATGCTACACTAAATCCACATGCGAGCAGCAGGCAAATGGAAAAAAATAGTGAAATTAGTCAGCGATCTGTTTTAAGAATCTTACATCAACACAAGTTCCATCTGTATGTAATTGGGTTCGTAGAAAAACGCGCAAAGATGTCTCATTTTTGTGTCATGTGCTTTTTTCTGATGAAGCTAATTTCGCAAATACGGGAAATGTGAATAGGTATAATATGCATTATTGGGCAAATGAGGTAGACCCAAACCAAGGTTAGTTGTTTAGTAATCGAGCGCGAGTGTCATGATGAGAATGTATTCCGCAAGGCCGATAGAGCCTTAAGTAAATTGAATTTTCTTTTTCATTTGTAATTAAAAACAAATTTAGTAACTTTAAGAAAATGCAATTTACATTTACAATATAATAAAATTTACTTGAGCTTCAGTATCAAATTACAAGAAATAAACTTGAATATAAGACAGAGCGCGAAGCGCGCGATGTGTATATGCCCGTGAAGCGGGCAGATATTTTAAAATTTTGATTCCTTTCTTTTTTCGTATTGAACGGAATGCAGATTTTCATGAATAGAAATAATTCTTCTTATATTATCGTGAAATAAAAATGTTGCTTCATAGCCTTCTCTTACTTCGTCATAGAGTTTATAATACAATAAAAAGTATTTGAAAATGTGGATCAGGACAAGTTGACTTCATTAAAAATCGAACATTCAAACTTAACTTACTTTTGATCTAGAGAATGAATTTATCTAAAGCCGCTTATGTAGTTTACTTTACATTTTAAAACACACCTTGAAATCAAAACGAATTTGATATTTGTCAAAATTACTTAGATATCTTTGAGGAACGTAATAGTGAAAGGTTACTCAGATATGCGCATATATCAACTGAGAAAATTTATCAACGCTTATGAGAAAAGTGCAGGGTTAAAAATTATAGCGCCCGGAAGTCTGCTAGTGAAGGATCAAAACTACATTTTAGAGTCACGAATATCAACTAAGACTTTTGATTATGCTACAAATTAAACTGTAATAAGAACTTCTTATAAATTCAAACCCATCCGCTGCTTCTTAGCGTCTTTATGTACAAATACAAGTAAACCTCCAGATTGATATTCTGTATTGCTCTGTATTTAATTTTGCTTACTGCTTTTCAGCATTTTGTACATAAATAACAGTAAGTCATTTGCTAGACATCTTATGGCACATAAAACTAAATTTTAGAAAGTGACTTGCTAAAAATTAGAATATAATTCTCTATTTAACAGCAATCACTTACTATTTTACAGAATTTTCTTCACTTATTTTTAGCGATTAAAATTCAGCAGAAGATATGCTTTATTTTAGCATATCATTTACTTTTATTCAGAGTTTATTTTCTGATTTACAGTAATTTTTGTAGCGTTAAGCCAACTTTTTGAAAAAAAGCAAGTACTTACTGATATTCAGAAAGTACTAGTAATATTTAGTAAATTTTTCATAGAGTGCGTTTTTTGTGCAAAATTAAATTTATTTCTCATGTTTTACTTTTATTGCTGTAAGTAAATTTTGTAATTTCATGAATCTGAACACAACAGTATGTGACACACATTAGACGTCACGAATTACTAACTATTCTTTATTTATATTCGGGAATGTTTGTTAAAAATAAACGTATATATAATGCTGAAATAAGAGCAAATAATAAAAAATAACACATCACTCAATAAGTTTCCGATCTAACTAAGAAAAACACAATTTCTTTGAGAAATTCGACTTCATTCATCAACATAGTTTCCTTCAAGCGTAATACATTCATTCCAACGCTTCTCTAGCTTTTTGATGCTTTTTTGTAGAATGATTTGTCTTTGCTCTCAAAATAGGCCTCAGTTTCGGCAATCACTTCTTCATTGGAGCCAAATCTCTTTCCCTGGAGCATTTTTTTAGGTTAGCAAAGATTCAGTAGTCGCTGGGGGCCAGATCTGGAGAATATGGTGGGTGAGAAAGCAATTCGAAGCTTACTTCATCCAATTTGACCATCGTTTTCATGGAATTGTGGCACGGTGCATTGTCTTGGTGCAACAGAACTTTTTTCTTTTGTATATGAGCCGTTTTTTCTTGATTTCTAGGCTCAATCGATCCACTAATGCCATGTAATAGTCGCTGTTAATGCAGGGGCCTGCTTTATAGGGTCCAAAAGATCGAAAAATTTCTTTTCCCATAAATCAACCGAAAGCTGAAGGAGTAATATATGGAGCAGGATTAGCCGAGTAGCAGAGTACCAGCGTAAGTTATTTAAAATTATTACTTATTCCTATCGAAAACTTTAAAGCGCTTTTTCACGGTTTTCTATTTTTACGATTTTTTAAATGTTGCGTGCAAGATAAAAAAAATAATAAATGAGATAGCGACTCAATTTCAACGGCATTATCTTCAGTTTTGCTTTCTCTTGTCCGGGAACCAAAAGGGATTGAGCAAAAAAATGTTTAAACGTGTTTGGCAGGTAGTTGAAACAATTTTTGTTTTGCCTCAAAAATCACTTTCTTTGTTAAAATTTGCGAAAATTTCGAATTTTTCCTTTTTTCCCGAATTTTGTTGGTTTAAGTAGAAAAAAACTATACGAAAAATAACGATATGCAATATTTTTTGTTTCAGATAAAAATTGCGAACACTATCTTGCACGCAGATGAGGTACTTGAACGGCGGGTCGCTCTACGAGATTCCCTATAACTCGGCTTATAATGCGTTGCTGCATTTTACACAAATTTTTTTCCGAACTTCAAAAATATAAGAAAATATGTCCAAAACTGTGTTTGGTCAAGTTATTTATTTCCCTTCCAAAAACGCTTTGCAAAAACCGGTGAATTTCGGCCTCCTAAAGCAGGCCCCTGTCTTAATGGCAAGAGTATTAAAAATGACAAAAGTTGCTTCACCAAAACCTCTGTAATTTCTGGACTAAGCATCAGATTTTCATGAAATGTTCAAAATTAACGTTTGAAGGTTGGTACTATCCAGATATCATGTAGATTTGACAACAGTGGTGCCATCTATATGTCAGCATGCATTTTTTGCCATTTTGTTATTTCTCGAAAACAAGTGCAAAATTCTAAATTTTTTAGATTTCTTTTAAAATTATTTTTACGATTTTTTAAAAGTTTTTACATGCTCTAAGTATTTAGTATTGTTCTGCTGAAAAAATGTTATCAAGATAATTTGCAGAACTTTCTAAAAGATATTCAGAACTAGCCTTGAATATTTATTTTTCTCAGAAGAAATGGTTGTTAAAAAGTTTATAATGGTTCTAATTTTATAAGTATTATTCAAATTTGATTGGTTAACGAACTCGTCCTCTCTTTTTATGTCTTGAAAAGTGTGCTAAAGCGCCATTCAATCCCAAAACTCATTCGAAAGTGATCGTGTCTCCAGACTAGTGATGTTACGTTACCATAATTTTCTGGTTACTGGTAAATTTTTACCGTACCTCGGTAACATTTGGTGATTGTGGTAATTCACTAATACCTTTTTAAATTATGACACATTATCAAAACATTGTGTTTCAATACAGTTCGTTAAAAAAAAAAGAAACTATCATGAGAAAGAAAATGCTGGAAAAATATTCAAAAATAAGAAAATGGAATTTATGTGCCTCCGGCACGTAAACTCGTTTTTTCGCTACAGTTAAGAGTAGCACAATGTTGTGTATTGCGCTACAAAGGAATATAATGTGAAAATTGAACTGCGCATGCGCATATAGCCATACAGCGGAGCACAATCTTCTTCTTATTCTTCTTCTTCTTCGTACAGCGTTAGCACCCTACTGACAAAGCCTTGTATATTTGAACTGCGCTTGCGTTGATTAAAATCCGCTACTACTACACAAGATCGATAAAATCAAAATGCCCGGGACTAGTCGCGAAATGTCAAGTGTAATGACTAGCGGCGCAAACAACTACAATACTAGATTAGTTTCGAGTGTACGCATAAAAACTCGTATACGCGCCGAAGCCACATAAAATAGAATACGAGCCAATGCAAACAATTTGGGAAATTACGAGACTCGCGACAATGCTCGCAGGACTGATCGCGCCTCGGATTCGTCTCGGCTTCGTCTCGGCATTGCCTCAGCTACCTCTCGGCTACACCTCGACTACGCTTAACCTACAACTCACCTACTTCTCGACTACGCCTTGGCTTCGATCTCCTGCGGGCATTGTCTCTCGTCGCGCAATAACCCTTATTGTGCGCCTAGGCAGGTAATATACTATTACTTTCTTTTATATGTATACATTACTGCGTGCGTAATTTTCTCGACACAAGTTATAGACAGATCTACAGATCAACAGAATGATCAATATGGAATTACCATTGTGTCGTAATAATGCCTACACATGATAACAAATCGACTGACCCAGAGAGAAAGTAAATGAAGCCCTACAGTACCAATGCACTACTACATGCAATTATCACACACATTACAGTCACAACATGTAACTTGCAATAGCATGCGACTGGTCATAACATGTAGCTCGTCATAGTTGACATTTTAAAATTCTATAAAAATCGAAAGTTCTAGTAGAAGTCAGTGCAGTCCAGTCAGTCCAGTCAGTCCAGTGTCATCATCTCTATACCGCGAGTTCAGTCCAGTCTAGTCCAGTCTCATCAGATTCTTCAATTTCAAATTTCCGATCTGACTAAATTTCTCTCAACGTTTACAATTGAGGACTCGAGTTACCACATTCAATCTACTGGAGTCATTTCATCACCGACAAAATTCCAACCCAGGGTAATTACTGAGTACTTCAAACTTGATATATCTATTTCCATTTTTTCCTGGTGCTTACTTAAAAATAATTTTCATTTCATTGGATCTATAACTTAATTCGTGCGGTTTTTTTTTCAAAATTTGAACGTTTATTTAAGAAAAACATGTACAATAGTATTATTAAAAGTATTGCCCATCTGAAGCTATGACTTTTTACCATCTTTCTAGCGATTTGTGGATTCCATCCCAAAAGAACTGCGCCGGCTTGGCGGCCAAGAATGAATCAAGCCAATTTTTGATACCCTGTTCTGATGTGAACCGTATTCCAGTGAGGGCGTTCTCCATCGACCGGAACAAATGGTAGTCAGAAGGGGCAAGTTCTGGTCTATAAGGCGGGTGAGTTAAAACTTCCCATCCACTGTCTTCCAAATAGTTCTTAACCGGAATAGCAAAATGCGGCCGAGTGTTGTCATGATGGAAAATTATTGCCTCGTGTCTGGTCACATATTCCGGTTGGCCGAGTTTAACATATGATTTTTTGCGCTTGGGGTTGTTGTAATGGATCCATTTTTCATCACCAGTAACAATCCGATGCAAAAATGACTTCTTTTTGTGGCGTTCCAGCAGCATTTCGGACATGAAAAACCGCCTTTCAACGTCTCTCGGCTTGAGTTCATGTGGAACCCAGTTTCCTTGCGTTTGAATGTATCCGGCTGCTTTATACGTTTTGAAATGGCTGCTTGAGTGACTCCCAAAGATTCTGCGAGCTCTTCTTGTGTTTGGAAACAATCTTCATCGAGTAATGCTTCTAGTTCTTCATCTTCAAACTTTTTTGGCTGCACAGGATGTTCTTCGTCTTCCAAGCCAAAATCACCACTTTTAAATCGTGCAAACCACTTTTGGCACGTTCGCTCAACTAGAGCATGTTCACCATAAACTTCCACCAAAATACGATGACTTTCGGCAGCAGTTTTCTTCATATTAAAGTAATGAAGAAGAACTCCCCGCAAAAACACTTTTTCAGGCACAAAGTTCGACATATTTGAGTGAAAAAAATTATTGTTGTTTACGCTTCAAATAATTGACATATATAGTGAAAAAGACGCACAATGACAGTAGATTTCCAACGCATGTTCAGAATATTGGAACGATGGAATAATAATCAAGTTACGCCATCTCTTAGCAAACTGCACGAATTAAGTTATAGATCCAATAATAAATATATTTTATATGATCAACCCTTCTTATTCACTGACTATTCCTCATCACTTAGAGAGGATCTGTCCGATCCTTACATAAAACGAGGAAATCTTTAAAGAAGAGAAATGTTACGTTTCTGACGTAACAATTATAATAATTAATTATTATAAATTAAGTAAAATAAATTATAAATTATATTATTATGTACTTTATATTTCTATTTTCAGTAAATTTTGTTAAATATGTGTATTATTTTCAAATTGTTTTTTTGTTTTAAATATTTTAAAAAATATATCAAGAGGGATAGAATGAAAATAATTTTACATTTTAAATTCAGATTTTGTGAATCGGCGTGAACTGATTGCAAATTTTACCTGTAACGAAATTAATCAGTTTCGAGAAAGATTCGCAGCTTCAACAACCGAACATAGGGCTTTTTAATTCTTTGAAATTAATAGAAGCCTCTTTCACGAAGTTCTGCAAACGAAGCGACGTTTTTCATTTAGTCTTAAACAACATGAACCAGAATGAGTTTCCATTCCTATGCAATAAACATGCTACAGATGTTTTGGCACATGTTGTCAATTTTTACTTGCAATGCCGAATGCGTCATTTTGTAAAACTATGATGACAGATCTTAAAAAAGCAAATCAGGAGAAAAATAAAACGGCAAATCTGGTTGTCACATAACGTTTGCAACAATATAGACATGTATTTATCTCTTGTTGCGTGAATCTATTATTTCTTTAATATTATAATCCAATTTTCAAGAAATATTGGCAAAAATTTATTTAATTTAATAATATATATGTCATATTCTCGTTATGTGTAATATTCTTGTGATAAAGAATTGAATTTTTAAATATATTCCATGAAAATTACAAATAATGAAAATAAAGAATTTATTTGTAATTGCAGTACTAAATTACATTTGAGTACATTTAAAACATAAAATTATTTTTATTCCAGCCCCATTGATATTCTTTTGAAAATAGTTCAAACAAAAAAACTATTCGAAAATAATATACATATTTAACAAAATTTACAGAAAGTAGAAATATGAAATACATAATAGTATAATTCATAATCTATTTTATTTATAATCATTGATCAGTATAATTAATAATTGAGTGAATTATACACAAAATAAAATTTCTTTTCATAGTCGTATTACACTTTAAGAAATAATGACGTTTAAATCTTTGAAAACATTTTCTCAGTTCAAATTATTTTATTATATTTATATTGACTTCATTATTCCACCTTTTTAAAGTGTTTTATTTTTCTTTAATAAGAGAGTTACTTATAGTTTATGAAACGACAAAAATCAATCAATTTAATAATATTTTTGTAAATTTTTATTGCAATTTTGTATAATTTCCCATGCATTTGTAGCTCTCGTCGGCTCAAAGTACTATCAGCGCCGCTCTCGGCGACAGTCAACTCTCATATTACTTTCTTTCTTCAGGGTGGAATAGAAGTACCACCCGTGTGCATGTGCCGTGGGTAATGCATAGTGATAGGCGACTGCTCCTGTGACCAGTGGTAAGTAATGTATTACCTGACGTGACGTGGTAATTACCGGTCACGCTGGTCAGAAGTGGTAATTCTGAATTTCCCCATAATCTGAAAAGTTTATTTGAGTAAAAACAGGATTATTTAATAAATGTTAAACTTTGCAATATAAGTGCAATCAGTTTAACTCAAAGAATTCTGTAAAAGAAGAAAAATAAGGGGAAAAGTCCTTTTGTGGCCATTTTAGCAGACGACAAACATACTTTTGCTTATCGGTGCAGTGCACATGGTGGTAGTGGCACTGAGATGTTTTGATGTTTCTTATCGTGGAGTGAAAAAATTAAATCTGTTACAAATATTTATTGAAAATTTTACTATTACATAAAATAAAGTTGAGTATATATTTCAAATAAAGTGGAAACTGAAACATAAAAAGGAAATTTGAAAAATTAATTAAACATTATGTTAACAGTATATATTAAATATTGTTCATGTTCTTCAGTCACATAAGTAATTCATTTATATCGTTCAACACAATGTTTTTCTTGAAGGGAGAGTAAAGGATGGCTTAAGTAATTTAAAAAACTCAATCCAGTAGACACGCAAATTTCACCCACAACTGATTCTAAAATGTATAATAAGTGTTAATATATTTAATTCTATATAATATTATATATGTAGTATAATAATAGAGATTCTTTTATGTGCGTGTATATTTCGAAATAAGAAAGTGGAATACAAACTTACTTGCTCTGAAATACTCATCTCGTATTCTTCTTTTTCTACATTAATACTAACAGCATGGAAAAAAATTTGGCACAGATGCTGCCCCTAGCGGTAGAGTTGTTGCGTTTACCGGAGGAGAGTTGTGCGACTATACATTTGGGTATGCTGCGTTCCCTCTGTGGGTGAGCAGCTGCCCCTTTCTTGGCGAGCAGTTGACTGACGTCGAAGGAACATAGCCCTCTTTTCGGTAGGGAGTGTAGTTGCACCGCATCGTCAGGTAAATGCGAAAGCAGGCGAAAGTACAACTTTTAAGTTTTTTATGATTTAGATGAAAGTACCCATTAAAATGGTCTTTTCTGTATATATATATATATAGAAGTACTTTTTGGTTTATTAAGATCTGTTTACAAATATCCTAACCTTAATGTTGAGATTTCAAATAATTTCATATCATTTTAAGAAATTAAACAAATTCTTCAAAGGATATATAATAATTTACGACGCTTTCAGAAATATCAAAACAATCGAATTATCCATTGCAATGTATAGTCAAATCACAATTTATATGACTTTAGTTTTAGACAGTTTATATTACCTCCTGTGGGGCAGCAGCTCTCCCGCAATTGAGGGAGAGCAGTTAGCCCACAAGAAAGTAAACCTGCTAACCTATGAAGAGCGCTGCAGTTGCCCTCCAATGTAGTGACGCAGGAGCACCAGAGGTAGTGCAGCATCTCTACCAAATTTTTCTCCGTGAGATGATGCTATAATTTGATCGAGAACATAGTCTCCCAAGCGAACTGGCTGAACGCTAGCTTTACGCTGTAGCGTAAAGCTATCGTAAAGCTATCGTAAAGTAGCATTATAACTCATGAATGAGGCAAAAGAAACATTCAAGATGTTTCCATCCTTATTCTACGTTGAAAATAATGTTAACTGGTAATTGAAATATGCAATAATTTTATTTATTTACGCTAGAAATTAAAAAAAACATAATACCTGTCATTGAAGGCAGTGCAGTGGTTCACCTTTTGTGGAAATTCTCCGTTAAAGTTGGCCATTGGTTGGAGTGAGACACAACTATACTTTTACCTCACTCTAACAAATAGTCAATCCTGACGGTGAAGACATGGAAAGTGATGAACCACTGCAGTACTGCACTGCCTTTAATGACAGGTATTATGTTTTTTTTTTTAAAATTTTTAGCGTTAATAAATAAAATTATTGCATATTTTAATTACCAGTTAACGTTACTTATAACGTAGAATAAAGATAAAAACATTTTGAATATTTATTTTGCCTCATTCATGAGTTATAATGCTACTTTACGATAGCTTTACGCTACAGAGTAAAGCTAGCGTTCAGCCAGTTCGCTAGGGCTTTCACGCTATTAGGAGCATTTTCACATAATACAATGTGTTTAGTCATCCTGGTAATATGTTTGGTATATATTTTCTCACAAATAAACACTTATATTCTTTTTCAACGCCATCAACAGGCATATAATATTCATTAAAAACATCATTTGGTCTCAATTTCCCGTGTTTTCTTTTCATTTTATGGCATCAAATTGAATTCACTTTAGTAATTAATATACTAGTTGTCAACAAAATAATACAAATACACTTTCAAAAGACATACTGTTTCATAAAAGTCTCAAACAAGGTTAGGTGTCACGTTAGTCACAAAAGTTTCATCTGCTATGTCGTCTGCTTCTTAAATGTTGTGCATTTTTTTTTAATAGCAAATTATCAGTCATTTTCTGCAGTAAACATAATTTGAAACTGAACTTTAAAGTGTGTTTCATCGTCTGCAATCTTTATTTCCTCGTAAAATTTAATATTTTTTTACGAGATAAAAGAATTACCACGTCTGATCAATCTGACTGCGGTAATACCGGTCAGAATTCGGTAATACCTGGTATTACCGGACACTTCCCATCACTAGTAATGCATATTTATTATTCCAGAATAGAATAAATGTCGAAATATAATATACCAACATATTTTTGATAATAGTAATGAACTGATAATATTTCTTGGAATCAATTATAAGGATTACTGGCACGAGCGATCTTTGCGTGAGGTGCACCTTTCTCCATTATGGAAAATAAACATTGGAAAAAGTTTTTTAATACTTTAAGACATCAGCAATACATTTACTCATCTTTCCCTGCTGGAAGTAAAAAGATATAAATCTTATCCTTTTGAATCATTTTGAATATTTATTATAGAAAAATATAGAGATAACTTATCCAATTCTATTTCTCTTTCATTCTTAATTCATATCTATCTTTTCTAATAACTACTTTTCTGTCCATTCCAATCCTTTATCTATCATCCTTAATCTTTCTCTATCTCTTTTTCAATATAAATTCACGTCTATTTTTTCAATTCTTACTTTTCTATCTCTTCGTCAATCGTAATTCACGTCTATCTTCTTCAATCTCCCCTTTTCTATCTCATTCTATCCTTCATCTATCAACGACAATTTTTTTCCATCTTCTTGACAATCTAGTCGATGCCTATCTCTCCCTATTATAAATTTTAAACTCGCTATCTGTCATTATCTCTCCTTGCAACAAAAGAAGATCAGTCCACTACTGGGATATTTTATAATATTTTTCTATAAGGGTGATGATATTTTATGGCCAATGAAGTAATAGTCTTCCCCTATGTAAAATGGACACAATACTTTTTAGAACTGCATTCTTCTTTACATGGTAAGAATAGATACTGAGGAATAAAGAGAGATTAAAATTTACATTATGGGAAGATAAATGAGGGATAGAAAAAAATACAGGTGGTCGATTACAAAAGATAGAGAAAAATATAGATAGTACTTCAGTCGGCGGATTGATTAAGGGATAGGAAATGATAGATATTGCCAGACACAGGGATAGAAAAAGATAGATATTCCCGATCACTCTGGATAAATACGGAGATAGAAAAAGATAGAGTTTTGGGGATGCAAAGTGATGGGTTGGGAGAGATAAAAATGTTCTATCCTTTCCAATCCCTCAGTTCCTATCTTTTTCAATCTTTTTACTTCCAGCAGGGTTTGCACATATAGGTTAAGTGTCATTGTCGTCTGCTGTTTTTGAAAATTACAAATTTTTTTTGCATCACACATAAATTATATTATTTAACATTTAAAAAACGACTGATTTAGTTAAAAATAAAAATAAACTTTCAATTTTTATTAGTAGTGCATCGAAAAAAATTATTATTTTCAAAACATTAACATAACTGCTGAAAATTTACCGAATACGGTAGTTTTTTACGTCAAAGAAAAATTTACGGTAATTTACATAGTCACAGCGGTAACAAAATGTAGACATTTGATAAAAATTTGGAATGTATGTTTTTACATAAAACCAATACCTTCTTATATCTAATGAGAATGTAATAAGATATTAATGTCTGTAAGGAAATGAATTTAGTATGACAGAATCGTTTCACCCTCCGCTTATGGACACGGAGAAAAATAGTTGAAGTAATTTTACTCAACTTCCGATCAAATTTGGGACATAAGGACAAGTTAGAAGTTATTTAGTATCACTGTATTTATTTGTGATATATTAAATGTTCGAAAATGAATCAAAGTTGGGTAAAATTCAGAAGTGTAGGGTGAAGTATGAAAGCGTGCATTAAAAATTTTTAAATATATATATTATTACTCGTAGTATAACTATAAAAAACCAATCTTTTATTAAATCACATAAATAGTAGAGCTTGCCGTTCATTCTACTCTACGCTTCAATCGAGAGTTGAGTAAACCGTGAATCGCAAGATTTATTCCAACAGCTACATTTATTCACGCAGGAACGAATGAAAGTAATCTGCGCCTTGAGCACACATAACAAATTTTTAATTTCAAAAAATTAAATTCTTAAAATTAAATTGATATTATGAAAATTTAAACAAAAAAAAGTCGATAATTGTATTACATAAAATATGAAATATCACATAAATTACTCAGGCAGAATAATAATTTGGAATTCGCAAATATAAAATCCATATTTTGAAAATATAAAACACAGAAAATAAAAGAACCTTCTTTTAAATGTTTTTATACAAGATACTTCTTAATAATAATGCAATTTTTTAATGTACATTTGAAAATTTAGTTTCACTAAACTTCATACGTCGTTATAATAAAAATCTATACTAAATGTAATTTAATAATTATATTATATATATCAATAATCATACTTATAATAATTGATTAATTATATTAATTTTTTAAAATATTTTATTAATCATTTATGAAAAAAGTCGATTTATTTTTACTTCAGTAAGGCTAAAAAATTTTATTGACGGCACTTACTCTCACAAGCTCTGAATAACTCATGCAGTCACTATATAAGAAAGTTCCAAATTTTATATCTTAGCATTGTAAGCGAGCGTGTGCGTGATTCGACGAAAGCGTATCGTACTATATATAAGTGTAGTTATTAGGTTTATATATGTAAGGTTATATGTTTAAGTGTATTTGTAATTTGAAATGTGATTGGCTACGTCTGAATGGTGTGAATGTATTTGTAAGTTGTTTATGTATATGTACTGGATGACTATTGGTAGGCTCGAGGTAAGAATTTTTTTTTATTTGAGAGAAGCATACCATTGCCAGTTCAAATAATACGCCCGATGCTCATTTTACCCAACTACGGTTTGAAGCACCTCAAGCGTCGGTGATATACTTATACATTTCATGTTAACCCACTGACGCATGTTGGTGCCCTGTCGTCGATAACGTTTTACTCAACTCCTTACTATTCCCTATGCAACGATTATTGTTATTCAATTTGGGTGAATTAGGTATATATCAAATTGATTTTACCCGACTAGGATTAAATAGATGTTCAAATGTCCTTATCTCCCAAGTTTAATCGACAGAGTTGAGTAAAATTACTTCAACTATTTTTCTCCGTGTATATTCTTAGAAATAACATTTTTTAATATAGATATTCGATTTTCACTAAATTTTTCTACTGATGTATTACGGTTTTTACATCCCTATTACTACGTTATCGATATTGTTAAGGAACAAGTGTATATCTGCTCACAAGTTCGCATCGATGATAATGGCTTATTAGTTTACAAACATTCATGTACCATCTCACACAATTTACTAGCCCAATAATGTTTTCTAACTGATTATTTCTTTTATAAATTTATTTGGTTTCTCATATTGAGTAAGGTAAAAGCACCAATAGCCGGACAGAGCCATGAATTTTTCTCAAAATTAGAGATTTACGAATCACTTATCGCTATTTTGGTGTACCGTATACAAACCTCGAAACGTACACTTTAAAAAAGTGAAAAATTTGTTGAATTAGAAATTAAAACTTCGCCAAGAAAAAAAAATTTCTCTACTGAAGCACAAGGCTGGTTTTTTTTTTTTTTTTTGGTGAGGAGGAAAAATGGCGAAATATTTTATATAAGTTTTACAGGACTCTCCTAGGACGGGGCTAGGCATACCTGTTAAAACCAGAAAACCCCCTCTCTCGAACCAATACACCGCCCGCGGAACCGCCTTTCGGCTTTAAACTTCACGGGCGGTTGGTTCCAGCTTAAAGTCGCGTACGACTCTTCCGTCATCCATTCGCCCGGAACTCCCATCCGCGGTCGCACGCCCGTTAGGCAGACTGACTAGCCGCGCCAGTCAGGGGAGGAATAAAGCAATTCCTCCCCCGGGCGACGCGGACGGCCAAGTCCGTCCAAGACGCAGGACCGCGGGTGCAGGCCCCGATGCGATTTCTACTGGCCCCCGTTGCTGCCGCGCTCTACACGCCCATCGAGCTCCCTCGTCTTCATCACCACGGTGACGAATGACTCGATAAGTGTCCATTTTTGTTCAGACTGGAGCATGAGAGAGACCATCGTGTCAGGTGTGAGTTGGGCGCCCACTTCCCGACCGACAGCCTCTCTTGCCACGCCCCACCTGGCACAGAAGAAGAGTGTGTGCTCTGCATTGTCCACAAGGGATCCGCAGGAGCACCACGACGCGTCGTCTCTTTTCTTAAAGCGCTTCAGGTACGCAATAAAGCAGCCATGGCCTGAAAGCGCTTGCGCCAGGTGAAAGCCGACTTGACCGTGCTTTCTATCCAGCCAGGTGGTGAGCTCCGGGATTAGACGGTGTGTCCATCTCCCGGATTGGTCACCATGCCATCTCGTCTGCCATTTCTCGACGAGTCTGCGCCTTCCATCCTTGCGGATGGCCTCCTTTGCGCGAGCGATTACCTGCGGGTTTGTTAAGCAGGTTAGCTCCTTACGGAGCTGAAAGGTCTCTTTCCTTTCCTCCGCCAATAAGTCAATTGGCGGGACGCTCGACAGGACCAGCACAGCACTCGTCGACACAGTTCGGTATGCTGAGACAATTCTCATCACCACACCTCTCTGTGCCGAGAACAGCTTCTTCAGGATAGCATGGTTGTTAAGGGCACTTGTCCAGATCGGAGCTGCATAAAGCAGCTTCGAATTTACCACGCTCGCCACCAGCCTTCTCTTAGCTTCCCTGGGTCCACCAATGTTGGGCATGAGCCGAGTCAGAGCAGCCCCACATTGAATGGCTTTGGCAGTCGCGATCTGCAGGTGTTCGCCGAAGCTAAGCCTTCGATCCAACTGCACTCCCAGGTACTTAATGCTCTTTTTCCACTCTATTTCATGTTCCCCGATAGCGATCTTCGGATATTGGAAGGATCTCCTGTCTGTGACCAGCAAAGCCTCGGTCTTCTCAGGGGCCATTTTCAGGCCTCTGATATCTAACCAACGCTTTGCCCGCCACAGAGTATCATTGATCCTCAGCTCCAGAATTCCGACGTCGTCAGCAGCGCACACGACAAGTGCGTCATCCGCGAAGCCGATGATGCTCGTTCCAGCAGGCAGGTCCATGCGCAGGAAATCGTCGTACATGACGTTCCAAACGAGTGGACCCACCCGCGACCCTTGATGGGCGCCACATGTCATCTCCTCCTTGAGAGACCACTTGTCGCCCTCATATATCACCCACCTGTCGCTGAGATAGTCATCTATCATTCGCAACAGGTAGTCTGGAACCTTTTTCCGCACCATCGCCTCGATGCAGATGTTCCATCTCGCGGTATTGAACGCATTGCGTATGTCAATGCCGATCAACGCGCAGAATCCCTTACGCTTACCAGTTCCTCTTCTTGCTTTAGTGGCGATGTCCACCACTGCCTGGATGGCGTCAACTGTGGACCTGCCTTTCCGAAAGCCAAACTGGTTTTCCGAGAGACCATTCTCGCGGACCATGTGACCCTGTAGTCTTTGTAGGATCATTTCCTCCAGGAGTTTCCCCATCGTATCCAATAGACATATTGGTCTATACGATGAGGCATCCCCTAGAGGCTTGTTGCCCTTCCTCAGCAGGACCAACCTCTGCTTCTTCCAGTCTGCGAAGAACCTCCACTCCCGAAGACAGCAGTTAAAGATTTCTAGGAGGATCTCCGGGTATACCCCGATCACCTCTTTGAGGATCTCGTTCGGCAACCCATCGATCCCCGGCGCTGTGTTTGCCTTGAGCCTTCCACCCGCTACTTTAGTTCTTCGAGAGTGAAGAGTTCTTCGCACCGGACCACGCAGGAGCTTCGGTCCTGTCTTTGGAACGGCTCTACATGCGGAAACAAGCTTCGCACGATGTACTTGACCTGATCGGGATTATCCAGGCCCGGGGTCTTTCTTCTAGTCACCAATCTCTTGGTGACTATTCTGAATGCGAGACCCCATGGGTCCTTCTCGACCTCACCAATCAAGTCTTTCCAGCACTGAAGTCGGCTTTTCTTTATGCCTTGCCTCAGAGCTGATTTTGCTTTTTCCATGCCTCGCGCAGTAGAGAATCACCCTTTGAGCGGGTGAATCTCCGCCGCGCTGCGAGGCATTCCTGACGCAGGACAGATAACTGGTCGTTCCACCAGTACATTGAATCGCCTGTACGTCCGTGCCCCCGTCGAGGCATCGAGTGATCACATGCTGCGACCACTTTCCGCCTCGCCGCCCGCACGGTGTCCTCCAACGACCCAGCAGACTTAGCCCAACCAAGCTCATCTATGAGCCTGGTTTCCTCTAGATGTTTATGTAGCCTGTCTTTGCTGAGTCGTCTTGTGTTCCAGGAGGGGCTCCTTCCTTTGCCGGACCTTCCCGTATTCACTGGGTGACTCCGTTCGCGGATGCTAAACTCAATGCACCGGTGGTCACTCAAAGTTATTACCTGGAGGACGCACCAGTCGACTATCCTTGAGGCAAGACGGGGTGCGGCAAACGTGAGGTCGATAATCGACCCCCCCGCTCCACGTCTGAACGTAAAATCCCTGCCCTGATTCAATACAATCAGGTCATTCCTAGCGGCCATCTCACCGACCAAGATCCCCCTTCTGTCCAGACGGGCTTCGCCCCACTCGGGCGACTTGCTATTAAAGTCACCCGCGATAAGGGACCGCCCACTAGCCTCTCTGAGGCTTTCCTCAAGGAGGAGGATCTGGGTCTCGAAGATCTCGAAGGGATCGTTGGGAGAGAAGTAGCAGCTGTACACACGTACCCCCGCCACCTCCACCCAAACGAACCCCGCGTCGGTCTCCAGGAAATCCCCGATGCTCAAATCAGGGCTGCAAACAAGGATCCCAGCCCTCCTTGATGCATCCTGGTACCAAGAAGAGTTTTCGGACCATTTGTGTTGCTCACTAATGAGCAACACATCGGCCCTCCTCTCCCTGGCAGTCTGCATCAGAAGGTTCTGGGCTTCCTTTCCTCTCCCAAGGTTGAGCTGCAGGAACTTCAATTTCTTCCTCTCAACCTCTGGAGCTCTGCCCTAAATATTGGGCAAGAACCGCTCCCCGAAGCATGGGCGACATCTTTTTCACCCCTGTCAGCGCAGGTCAGGCACCAAGGGGAACCTTGCACTCCTTGGCCACGTGCGACGCGCCCCCACACCTCCAGCAGGCATCCTTCCTGCCTGGAAGCGTGCAGCCGCGCGACACATGGCCATATCCTTGGCACCTGAAACACCGGGCAACCTCGACATGCTCTCGGATGCGGCAGTTCACCCACCCCACCCTTAGCCTACCGAGCCCGAGCAAGCTCTGGGCGTCCGCCTCGGTTAAACGGACCACCGCAGTTTGCACACCACCGAAGCGCTTGTACAGCCTGCACTGGTCCCCGAGGTCTGGCTTGCCCAGCGCGATGCATAGCGCGGCAACAACCTCTTCCCTTGTGACGGTCTCGTCAAGGTCCCTAACTTCCAGGGACCTCTTCGAGACCAAAGATTTAATTTCGGCCTTCTCCCCGACCGCCTGGTCGAGCGCCTTTTCGAAGGCCGAGACGTCACCCCCTTTTCTAAGGACCAGAAGGATATCCTCCCTCCTAGTTCTCCGGATGGAGAGGACCTCCGCTCCCGAATTCTGGGGGTTCACCTTGGCCTTCATGGCTTTCAGGATCTCAGCGTAGGACTCACCGTCCTTCGCCGATACCCTGACAGCGTTGCCTGACCTAGCAGTCGGAGTGCGCCTCGGCAACTTTGCCTTGGCTCTAGGTTCCTGTGCAGGGGGCACAGGAACCTTTTTTTCCTTCTTTTTCTTATTTTTTTTCTTTTTTTCCACCAGCTGCCATTCCCCATCCTTCTGTGGGGTCTGGCCTCTGGTGGCCGCAGCGTATGTGGGCGATGAGCTGCCCTTCCCTTTTTTGGGAATCCGATCTTCGGGAGGAGAAGGAGCAACCCTCTTCTCCCCCTTCGTGAGTTTTTTCGGGGTATCTCCCAGAGACGCAGAGCGCAGTCTCCGGAAGATACCCATCCTTTTCGAGGCGGGTTGGGATTCCAGCCTCTTCTGGAATTGCACCCCGCTTTCTAAAAGACATTTATGGGTGTTGAGCATTCCGCTCAACACCTCTGTAGCCTCGTTCACGCTGTCTTTAACATGTCCAGGGTTGTTTCTCAGCATACCCTGCTGGATGATGCTGAGAGCCCTGGCCAATTTCTCCATTTTTTTGTTTTGCTCCCTCAGGAGCTGAAGGACGTCCTTCCATCCCTCAGCTTCTGGGGAAGCACCCAAGCCCTTGCTTGCTGCTGTAGTGTCCGATGTAGACGCCAAACCAGCAGCAGGTGTCGGCGTGTTCAGCGCCTCCTCCTTCTCTTTACCCTTTTCTTTGTCTTTCGTCTTCATATTAAGCGTAGTAGTTTTAAGACGGTTCGCCCATCATGGGAACCCTACCGCAGTAGGGCTGCTATCCCCGCCTGTATAAATCCCTGATTGTGTGAGCCGAAACCGAGAAGCGGCTTATCGGATGGTCGATCCTATCGGCACATTTGAGGAAGCTAATAAAAAGGTTACGGGATAGGCCCGTGCCATAATGATGCAAAAGGTTTAACGTCACCCCTATCGACCGAGTGGTGCCAGGTCCGCCCCGACACCTGACCCGGACTTCAGGCTAGACGGTGTGCGATTTATCCTACGCCGCGTCGGATACAAGGAAATACTGACCAGGTAATCCTTCATTCCTGCGCCCGGACATCCATGATTTCAACCCCGAAATTGGCTCCAGACAGTAGGATCGTGAGCGGTTTTCCCAGTTTAACATGTGGTTTCACGGGATCTTTGCCCTTTGCGGCCGAAACCCGGAGGGACTTACGGTTACCCATATTACTTCCACAGAGGTGAGGTACTGACATCACGTCCTACCCTGGTCGAGAAGCTACTACTCTTCCCTTGGCTAGTCTATCGGGAATATCCACCAGGCGCCGGCCGCAGCCCCATTCACTCAGCATTCCATTCATTCTGGTGTGTGTGGATGTCGGAGTCGTGCATGTGATTGTGGTGTGACCAGAAGAGCGCACGCGGGAAGTACAGCGTCGTCGCCGCATGCGCATTTGGGGCGATACTCCGATTAAGGGGCCCCCCGCATTCACTCCGTGTTCGTTCGTGCGGCATCAGGAAACCTGTTCAAGGTCCCCTGATGCTTTCGCTCCACACCGCGTCCGCACGCGCTTGAAGGTCGCAGAGCGACCGTCGTGGCGCGTGCGCCCGGCAGGCCCATCTCTAGGGAAAAGCCTGTTTATAGGGCTCCCTTGGCGGCCATCCTGACGGCAGCAGCCCTACTGCTGGTAGAGTCCTTGCGGCCACTACCGTTGGTGGGCTGCAGGACGCGTCTGCTCCGTGCTTGGCCTCATGCATTCTTCTCGGCGAGACCCTGCCCGCCCGCAAAACGCTCTCTCAGGTCCTGGGTGTGTTGTGTTCCGTGTAGCTGTCAATGTGTCGTGTCACGTTGGTGTTCGTGTAACCCCTCCTCCTTTCTCATCCGGGCTTGGGGCCGGCAATGGCGGAGTTGCACAAGGCTGGTTGAAATGTAGCGAAATTTGCTCTATAAACTAACTGACACGTTGTCTTTGTTGAGCAAATAACATTTACATTTACCCTCATTTTTCATTTTAATACGTGTTACACTGAAGTCAAATGCTTTATCTACATCATAATATTTTTCAAAATTAGAAAAAATTTTACTTTAATTAAATATTCTAAATCCGGTTATTAGGTCAATGAATATTCGTTTTGCCTAATAACCGAACGCGTGTCCAGAGTTATATTGCACTTATTTTGTTTTTGCTCTAGTCACCGGACGAAAAGGTTATTACAAAAACGAATGCGAATTTTAAAAAGTGCTGTTGATATTTTCGAGAAATGTGGTAAGTATTTGATTGTTTTCAGTTCATAGAAGATATCTATCTGATAAAATATTAGGTAAATTACTTTAAACATATAGTAGTTTAATTAGTCAAATATGAAATCCAACCTCAATTGACATTTGACGTTTATTTTCTTGTTGATTTTACATTGAGAACAATGAAAATATGGATTTCAGAGTGAAATTTCCCCACTTTTTTATCTTTTTGAATGATAATTTTCAATAATAATGATAAAGTATGATTGATAATGAATAATTTTTTAAATAAGTAATGTTTGAATTATGGATTTGCTGAAAATCTGATATTTTGAGAAAGTATTTTCATTTTAACATATGTATTTTCTGGGTTTTATGTATTTGGTGTTTTTATTATAGATCATGGAAAAAGTATCAGAAAAAAAAATTAAAAAGCTTTATACCAGAGCGGATATTATTAATGCGATTGAGGATATAAGGAAAAAGCGATTGACAATTAGTGCTGCAAGCTCTAAATATAATATATTCTATTTGTCAAATCTTTTCAATACTTTTTTTTTATAAACGCAGACCTAAAAAATGTTTCCGTAAATATTTCCCAGTGTTTATTATGCTTAAAAAATATCAAATCCATATCAATCAAATTATAATATTCTCTTGTCCGAGTATTGGTGCAGCGCTGTCCGGCTATTGGATCAATTCACTTTACCCGTCCGGCAATTGGCTCCAGAGCATTATTTAATGAAAAGAATTATTAAAATGGATTATTCAGATTTAACACAACTCTGGACTTTTTGTTATAGTTATTTGTAATAACTATAGTTCATAGTATGACGATTTCTGCGAAGAATTTATTGAGTCATGTCAAATTATTGAAAGTCAATAAACACATATTGTATATTCGAAGTATTTTTTGAGTTATAGAAATTTGAGTCAAATAATTTAAACAGTTTGTTTAAAACTACCATGCAGATCTCTCAAAAAATAAGTTTATAGAGCAGATTTCGCTACATTTCAACCAGCCTTGCGCTCAGTAGAGAAATTTTTTTTTCTTGGCGAAGTTTTAATTCCTAATTCAACAAATTTTTCACTTTTTTAAAGTGTACGTTTCGAGGTTTGTATACAGTACACCAAAATAGCGATAAATGATTCGTAAATCTCTAATTTTGAGAAAAATGCATGGCTCTGTCCGGCTATTGGGTACCGTTCGGCTATTGGTTCTTTTACCTTATAAGCTTCACGGACAATCCATTTAACACTGAATTTGCAAGCAAGGCGTTACATAAACATAAAATATTATAATATCTGTATATGTAATTTTACACAATATTTAAAAAAATCGAAAGTTGTTTATTTTCGCATACAGATTTATTCTGAGATTTTTTGAAAAATTATAATAAATTTATCTTTAAAAATTAATAAAAATGCAATTTAAATATTCGTGATATTAAGTATCACATTTGAATTATTATTAAATTTAACTAGTTCTGAAAATGGTCAGAACTGTTAGATATTCTAGCTTTATAGTGAAAGTGCCATTTTTAAATTTCAAAGTGACATGTTTGATAACATGTCTATTATTGTATTGACCCATATGCATAAAAGTTTTGTTCATTTCTTTGGCATAGGGTCAGTTTCTTCTTATTATCTTTGATTAAAATTATTATTATTAGATTTAAAAATGCGCAAAAATGAAAAGAAAGAAAGGCAATCGTTTCGGCCACATATGGGGGCCCTCTTCAGTGCCATAAATTCAAAGATTCATTCAAAATTTCAGTAAAGGATTAGAATATAGAAGATAATTAAAAAAACATAATTAACATAGAAATTAAAAACTTATCTCATAGCTTGCAATTCAAAATGAAGTAGTCCAGTGTGCAGCATCACGAATTGAAAAAAAATTTGAAGTTCACTATGAATAAAAACCGGATAAAATAAAAAAATATAAAAGATTTTGCACATGAACCGACCGGAATTTTTTTCAAAAAATGTTTATTATTAAAGAAAGATGCCAAATTGGTTCTCAATGGAAAAACGCGAACAAGTTTGACATTTATGAAACCTTCTCGTGACGACTTTATTACCGGCGTCTCTCACAGAATGATCTGAACTGTTTTAAAAACCGACTACACTGAAAAAAAAAATTCGACGATACAGACATAATTGTGGTTCCTTGACCTATATTATATTGGAGATTTACCGAAAACCAAGGTTTCTTTGCATTAGTTCAGCCTGTATGTGTATTCCAAACATATGAATTACTATTGCAGCAATATTTTTGATGAACTGTCAAATATATTTTGTTGAATTACTTAAAAACATTCAGCTATATTCATATGGCTGATAGCCATATGAATATAAACCTAATAACTAAAACTTATATATAGGACGATACGCTTTCGTAGAATCACGCATACGCTCGCTTAAAATCCTGAGACTTAAAACTTAGAATTTTCTTATATAGTGATTGCAAGAGTTATTCAGAGCTTGTGAGAGTAAGTGTCGTGACTAGAGCTTTTGAGCCTCACTCAAATAAAAATAAATCAACTCTTTTTACAAGGTGCGTTCCAAAATAAACGAGACTTTTTCAAAATAGCTATTTATAGTGGCGCTATCTTCTGAAGGGAGTAGGAGTTGGAAAGGCACATCCTTCACTGACGTTCTGTCAAAATTTCATGACCAACGGACAATTAGAAGCCGAGTTATTGCTTTATAAGGGACAGTGTGTTTATAGCATCGGTCGAAAAATGAACTTCGGACAAAGAGCAAATATTAAGTTTTGTTTGAAACTTGGTAAAACTTTTACTGAAAGGTTTGAATTAATGAAACAAGTGTATGGTGACAATTGTTTATTCTGTGCCAGAGTCCATGAGTGGTTTAAACGATTCAAAGAAGGTCGTGAAGGCATCAAGGACGACGAACATCCCGGTCAGGAAAGTTTCGTGATTACACCAAGTAATATTGAAATTGTGCGTGAATTTATAAAAAATGAGCCAAAATCTTCTTTGCAACACATGGCAATGGAATTAAACATGTCAAAAGATTCAATTCATCGCATTTTGACCGAAAATTTGCCGTGTGAGGTCGCAATACCGTGAAAATGGCAGTTAGCGCCTTTTGCACGATAATGCGCCGGCCCATCGTTCATCGCTTATCACTGATTTTTTGACCAAAGATCACATTTTATCCGTCAACCACTCACCGTATTCGCCTGATATGGCTCCCTGTGACTTCTACTTATTCGGAAAATTGCATTTGGCCATGAAAGGAAAACGTTTTGCGTCTGTAGAGGCTATACAAAAGGCTTGTACCGACATCCTGAAGGACATTCCGGTCAAAGACCTGAAACACTCTTTCGAAAAGCTTTTGGATCGCGCAAAACAGTGTATCGAGGCCGGAGGGGACTATTTTGAATAAATAAACTCGAATTTATCAGAACAAAGCTCCTGTCGTTTTTATTTTAGCTCAGTCTCGTTTATTTTGGAACGCACCTTGTATAAATCATTCATAAAATATTTTTTAAAATTATTATAATTATTATTATTGATAAATATATAATATAATTATTATTTAATTTTTAGTATACATTTTTATTATAACTATACGTATGAAGTTTAATGAAACTAAATTTTAAAATATATATTCAAAAATTTCATTACAAGTGCAATTCATTTATATCGTTTGTCAACACAATGTTTATCCGTCACACGTGCAATTTTTCATTCTTTTCTTCCTTTGTATTTTTATAGAAATAAATCTCACTGATGAGGACTCCAATCTGAGTCGAAACGTTTGAGGAAAAAATGAAACACTGAGTTTACATTATTTCTGGACCCGTCTTGTGCTCTTCGCATACATTTAAGTTTATTTCTTATAATTTAATACTGAAGCTCAAACCAATTTAATGATATTAAAGATGATGTAAATTAGTCATTTTCTCAAATTCACTAAGTTTCTTTTTCAGTTGAAGTGAAACAGGAAATTCAATGTACTTAAGGCTCTATCGGCCTTAAGGAACACATTCTCATCATGACACTCGCACTTCGCGCTCGATTTTCTCTATGCATTTTTGTAACTTTTTAATAAATTACATGATTATTGAAAAATTTATTTTCTTCCAAATCTCTCAAAAAGAAAAAACAATCGTAGACTTTATTTAAGGAAACGATTTTGCAAAACAACGCTTATTTCATATCTCATATATTTTGGTGAAAAAAATCGAATTTTTTTAATATTAAAAATCAAAACATAAAATATACATTCTGTCCCGAAATGTCTTAATGAAAATTTGTAAACTTCATTTAGGCAAACAATTTTCCATATAAACGTTTTTTTTTGTATCTCACATATTTTGTCTAAAAAATGGAATTTTTGAATTTTAAACGTATTTTTTGGAATAGAAACGAAAAATATATGTTTTATCAGAAACTGCGTCAGACAAAATTTGTAGATCGTTTTGAAACGAACAACTTTGTATTCTTACGTTTTTTTTCGTATTTTACATATTATTGTTAAAAAATTGAATTTTGGTTTTTCAATAGTTTTTTTACATTCTCATCATGGATGAGAAGGTATTGGTTTTATGTGAAAAATGACTTTCGAAATTTTCATCAAATATTTACGTTTTGAGACCCCTTGAATCAGAAAAAATGGTTTTTACGAAAGTGTCTGTCTGTCTGTAGTAGGTCGTGTGCGGCATAACTCTCGATAGAATCATCAGATTGAATTGAGCTTTGGTACACTTTATCGGAGCCAAAAAAGTAAGGACAAGTTCGTTAACCAGTCACATCCAATCAAAATTGAGGGATTGAGCACTACTTTTGTGTTTTTGAAAATAATTTTTTGGAAAAATCAAAAATTTCAATGCTGGATTTTGATAGTGCTCATAAATCTCTACAAATTTTCCTGATAACATTTTTTGATTAAATAAAAATTAGAAATGTTACAGCATATTCAAATTCGAAAAAAGTCAATATCAAAATTCCATTTTCCAGTTAAATTATACAAGATACGAAAAAACGTTATGATACAATATTATTTTCTACATAAAGACCTACAAATTTGAATTGTAACATTTTTTCATAAGATGCATATTTTTCTTTTTAATTAAAAAAAAAAACTATTGAAAATCCAAAATACAATTTTTTAACAATAATATGTAAAATACGAAAAAAACGTAAGAATATAAAGTTGTTCGTTTCAAAACGATCTACAAATTTTGTCTAACGCAGTTTCTGATAAAACATATATTTTTCGTTTCAATTCCAAAAATACGTTTAAAATTAAAAAATTCCATTTTTTAGACAAAATATGTGAGATACAAAAAAAATGTTTATATGGAAAATTGTTTGCCTAAATGAGGTTTACAAATTCTTATTAAGACATTTCGGGACAGGATATATATTTTATGTTTTGATTTTTAATATTAAAAAAATTCGATATTTTTCACCAAGATATGTGAGATACGAAATAAGCGTTGTTCTGCAAAATCGTTTCCTTAAATAACGCCTACGATTATTTTTTCTTTTTGAGAGATTTGGAAGAAAATAAATTATTTTAATCATGTAATTTATTAAAAAGTTACTGAAATGTATAAAGAAAATCGAGCGCCATGATGAGAATGTGTTCCTTAAGGCTGATAGAGCCTTAAGTAAATTGAATCTCCTGTTTCACTTAAATTCAAAAAGAAATAGAGTGACTGAGAAAATGTGTAATTCACATCATCTGTAATATTATTATAAAATTGGTTTGAGCTTCAGTATCAAATTATAAGAAATAAAATTAAATGTATGCGAAGAGCACAAGACCGAGTGCGAAGCGCAAGCGCCAGAAAGAACGGAGCGCGAAGCGCGCGATGAGAATGTGCCAGCGAAGCCGGCAGATTTTTTTTAATTAAAAAGAAAAATATGCATCTTATGAAAAAATGTTACAATTTAAATTTGTAGGACTTTATGTAGAAAATAATATTGTATTATAACGTTTTTTTGTATCTCGTATAATTTAACTGGAAAATGGAATTTTGATATTGACTTTTTTTGAATTTGAATATGCTGTAACATTTCTAATTTTTATTTAATCAAAAAATGTTATCAGGATAATTTGTAGAGATTTATAAGCACTATCAAAAACCAGTATTGAAATTTTTGATTTAAAAAAAAAATTGTTTTCAAAAACACAAAAGTAGTGCTCAATCGCTCAATTTTGATTGGATGTGGCTGGTTAACGAACTTGTCCTTACTTTTTCGGCTCCGATAAAGTGTACCAAAGCTCAATTCAATCTGATAATTCTATCGAGAGTTATGCCGCACACGACCTACTACAGACAGACAGACACTTTCGTAAAAAACATTTTTTCTGATTCAGGGCGTCTCAAAACGTAAAGATTTGATGAAAATTTCGAAAGTCATTTTTCACATAAAACCAATACCTTCTCATACATGATGAGAATGTAAAAATGTATAGGGGAGAAGCGGCGAAATTGGCGCGTCGTCTAAATTGGCGCACCCTATTTTTCAGAAAATGATAACATAACAAAAAATAAAAGTAGTTCTATCGTGTGCATTCTTGTATGATATGTATTTGATAGAAAACATTATAAAAATATAATTGCTTAATACAGTTTTATTGCGATTAATCGTTTTTTGGCATAATGGTTATGTTCGAAGCCATTGAGTTAAATCGTTAAATAATAGTAATTCAAGGTGAATTAGATTAATGCAACGATTTTATAATCTTTGATATTTAATCTTACGATTAGGATAGAATATTTGTATGAAAAAATAAGCATTTTACGTAAAAAGTATTTAATTAATGAACGATACACTTGCGGCAAAATTGGCGCATACGAGATTAAAATCACAGGCGAAGTTGGCACACGTGTTGTGTTTCTGGAAACCGGTGACTGAAGTCAAGTGCTCGGATGTTTATGATTGAAAATATAAAGAAGATAGTAAGTACACAATTATTAATATATAGATATATACATTTGAATGTTGCTGGACTTTTCTGCTAATCTTTTTCTTAAGATTTTTTGTGACATGGGAGGTAATGTGGTTCGCAAAACTGATGTAACGACTTTGTAAGGTTATATTCATTTGAACAATCTGTGGTTAAATTTTTTTTTAAGTTTGAGGTATTAAGGCATTTTAAAAGCGATTTTTAATAATTAATTCGCAGTCTGACAGTGTTTTGAAAGTTTTCTCGATTTTAAGATGTGAAAACAATGTAAGTAAAAAATTTGTATTTTTGATTGATTGTTTCTATTATTTATAAGTCTTCTAAAGTTAATAATTGTATATACTTCTGATTACAAATTCAAATAATTCTCTATAAAAATGATTTCAATTTGAATATTCACTTAAATATCCACAAATGCCAGTATTTTATTGTACAAATATAAAATATATTTTAACTTTGGCTGGTTTATGTGAATAAAGGTATAAAAAACTTCACATATCTTGATATACTATCTCAAATTTAGTTTTAAATTATAACTACCTCTTTTCATCAACCTTTGCTACTGAAATGTAATTCTAAATCTATGAAAATATAACTAATACGTGGCAAGAGAAGATTATAATATTAGTGCGTCAATTTACCTGACATGGCGGGTAAATTGACGCAGGTGCAGTCCTTCGGAAATCTGAATAAAAACCTGCTTTAATAATTTTCAATGCAATCTTTATCCATTGGAAAGTATAGAAAAGATATCCAGCTATTAAATAAATATTTTTTCATAATTTTTAGTCATATACTTTCTTTTTAAACTCGCACTTTCTATTAGGTGCGCCAATTTCGCCGCTTCTCCCCTACTATGGCGGGACGAATATTATTTTGGCATGACACATTTCAAGTTGATAATGAGAGCGAATGTTTCTTAGAACGAGAATGATAAATTTTCAATATTATCGAAAATATGTTTCAAGTTTAAAATCATGTAATCATAACAACTATGCCAAACGTTTAAATGGAATAAACAAATTTTTTAAACGAAAAATACCACAGTTTTTTCAAAAAAATACTTCTTTCTTTTAAAAAATTGGTTTTTTGGTTTAAATTATTTTATATTGATAATGTAGGCGGATATTTCCTGGGAGAAATTTAATAAAGATTTAATTCTACAAAATATGTTGCAAGTTCAAAAATATTGACAATTGTAACATTGATGCCAAACATTTATATAAAAGAAATTATTTATTTTAACTGAACGTACGTGCAGTCATTTTAACAAAATATCGTTTTCTTTGAAATAAATGATTTCTTTTGAATGAATTCTTCCATTCTACTGTTCACAAAAATCATTTCTTTCAACTAAAGAAATAAATATTAATTGTAAACACAATATTTTATTCATATAAAGAAACGTTACATTGATATACATGTATCAACTCTTTGAATCGAATAAATATCTCCCTAGTTTAATTAATGAATATACCTCAATTAAATTAATATTTCCTTGATTTAACTAAACCTAAAGCTTGATTCATCCATGGATAAATTATTTGATTCAAATGCGTCTTGTTGAATTCAAAAAATGGGACTTATTGAATCAAATAAATATTTCTTTGAATGCGAAAACAAGATTCAAATAAACTAGGTACTTATAGTAGTTTCAAAGACATGATTTGGTTGAGTTAATTCGCTCACATTCACAAGCAAAGAAATATTTCTTTGTATTGAAGAAATGCCTATCACGCGTTTTATGCTTCTAAAAAATATTTAATTGAATTAGGTAACGAATTGTTTGATACAAAGAAATCTAATCAATTAAATACATTTCTTTGGATCTAAGAATCTTTTTTCTCAGTGCACTATTTTCAATCCAAAAAACATTCCTGGAGTTTATGAAAAAACTTGCATACCATAAAAGATGTAATCAATTAATAATTTCAAAATAAAAAATTTAAAAAGTATTTCTTTCCAAAAAGTACAACAAACATTTTTTTATTACAAATTTTTAATACTATTAAAAGAAAATTCAAAAATAAATCCATGCAAGAAAGTTAAATATTATAAAATCGTAACCAATTATAATTACACGGTTGGAAATTAATAATAATATTATATGTAAGCACAAAAAAATTTAATTTGGCAAGAATGTACATGGCAAAAAATATTCAAAATAAAACGCTGCATCAGATTAAGAGGCTAATCACCTGTACTTGAATAGAAATATTTTAAGCTTATTTAGGTGATCTAACCAGACTACAAGTATTCAAATTCTAGTCAGCTTTCCAGTAATAGAAAAATGTTTATTTGTCAACTGAAAAACTCGTTTCCCCATTTAGTTTTAAAACTTTCAAAGAAAGTAGAAAAGAGCATCTGGATCTTCCCAATTGATCTAGAGAGAGATGAAGCATTCCCAAATTACACGTAGACTATAGTCTGGAGTTGACTTAGCATTTGAATAGAGGGTGTTTTTCTAATTCAGAACAAGCGCAGACTAGCCAATCTGAGAAACTACTAAACTCTTTTCAGGCTAGTTAGCCTAAAGCTAGGCAACCCCATGACATTTTTAAAAGAAATTTAAAAAAATCAAAATGTAATTCTCTATCGCTTAATCAATAATAATTTACACTTGGACCTTTTTAAAATAGCCGTTCGAAACGATCAAATCTTTTTCACTCACCGTAATACGACTCTTAAACTTGTAAAACTTTATTTACTCTTTATTCTGTGCAAGAATACTCCGAAATGAAAGAACGCCGTGACAAAAGAAAGCACTGCAACTTACTTTAGGTGAAGAGAACGAGGGAACAAAGACGTAAAGAAAGTAGCCTTTCATCCCTCGATTGGAGACCATCTCTCTTTTCTCATCGTGCAGAGTAAGGACAGATTACGTGCAGTGGAGGGAGAAAAAGTTGTGCGAAACTTGTGAGAACGAGGGAAAGAGATAGAAAGTAATAGGAGTTCTGGGGCTGCAGGGAGAGAATGAAGGGGTGGAGGATCGCGAGTAACTGACTACACTTACACTCTACCTGTGCCTGAATGCCCAGGAGAAAGTATTAGTAAGCGCGTGGCGTCGTGGTGTGCGAGTCACGACGCCGGGAAAGTTTCGCTGAAGAGCAAGTAAGCGAGAGGGTGTTGGGGGTGGTGGGTGAGACAGAGAGTGAGGGAGATGTAGATACTGGTAGAGTGAGAGAGATGAAAAGACTTTGAGCTCTTGGCGCAGAGCGTATCGTCCCCAGTATCCGCTAAGCGGCCGTCACGGCTGGAGCGAATTCGCGGTTGGGGGTTGCGCACGCAACTTGTAGCGTGACTGGAGTAACGTGCGTGCGTGACCGGCGAATCATCTGCTAGCGCGCACGACAACTGTCGCGTGTCGTGCGCGACTAAATTACACCGACCGTAGTGTGAAAGGTCGGCGCGAAGTACTTTGCAAAAAGTTTATGCGTGTTTGAGATGGATGCAGAGTCCGCGGTGCGGTTGTTAGTCGTCGAGTTTGGAGAGCTCAGCGCGCTTCGTCGCTTTTCTCTCTCGCTCAATCAAATCAACTCTCTTCCTTTCTCACTGCTCGTCTCGCTCTCACATTCACTCTATTCTACCCCTAGTGAGATATTGATTTCCCTTAGCTGACTCCCACGAGGACTGGAAGCCGCCGCGGCAGCGGGCCACCACTGCCGGCAGGCAGCAGCCTCCTGCGAAGAAGGTACATCACGACTGCCGGCACAATCGGACTCTGCGCGCGCGTTTTCTTCCGCCACTTCTTTCCCCACGACGCGACGCGCCAACACGCTGGCACGCTGCCTACCTCAAGTGCAGAGCGCGTCCTTCCAAATCCAGCCGCGTGCCGGCTTAAGTTGATCGACACGCGTTTTCGTAACACTTTAGACACGGGAAATTTGGAAAAAATTCGAAATTTTTTTTCGAATCTAACAGTTTAACGGATTTTAGCTTTTTAAACTTGTTATATATTTTTCATTTTTCTTCTCCTTCTTCTATATTAAAGGAATAGAATGTACGTTTTTATCAGGGGATACAAACTCGGAGTATATCCACAGAAAGTGAAACGGACATGACGTTTTCCCAATAATTGAAAGTAGTCTGTAATTGTATAGATCACATATCTTGAATCTGATGTACCTATACCAGACTCTGAAGCTAATTAAATCGAATTATATCTTGGATACATTTTCTTTAGCTAACTGTAAATTTTACAATCTGAGGATACATTTTTATGTACTTGAAATATAAAAAAGAAATTATGAATTGATGAATATATGCTCCAGTAATGCTAAGCTTGGCTGAAATCCAAGTTTACACTTTTAAATTCTGTAATTTACACGTGCACATTAAATAACTGCAGTGTTCAGATTATCGATTTAGTTTAAAATGTGGTATCTTGCTATTGTTGTTTCATTTTCGGATTCCCTTCTATGACTTTTTTCTCTTTTATAACTCTTTTTATCTGCTCTTTTCAATGTACTTTTTTCATAATATTTCTATAATCTCATTGTGTAACGAAACTCTTATTCATAAATAATATGGAAATTTAGTTATAATCAAATTTGTAGTAGAATCAAAAGTAGTAGAATCTTTAATCACACAGGCAACATGAATTATGGTGTTAGTAGGACAGTTGCAAAGCAAACGTTTAGAGGGGACTAATTTGTGAGTGCATCACGTGGTACTGGAATAGTGTTAGCATCAAAACATGGAATACAGTGACAAGTGGCATTTAAACTTCAAAATCTTGCAACGATGAAGTTTTTATGATTTGACAATACAAAATGTAATTCAAAAGTGACTGATATATTAAATTTAAGGAAGATCGAGAAATTGACATAACTTAGAATTAAATAATGCTTTTTAAAAACCAGAGAAAATAGAACAAAAATGTATATAAATGCATTTTGGAAAAAAAAATCATACAGTTCTTTCAAAAAATTAATTTGGATTAAAATCACTCGTTAATTAGAGATTGTCCGGAATTTTAAATTATTTCTTAATTTCTTATAACTAATCTAAATTTTTATTCGACTTTAACAAACCTTTGCTCATTTTGTTAATTGAAACATTTTCTACAATTTTACTTGTTAAACTTTTGTCTTTTAATAATATTTTAGATCCTAAATACCGTAAAACATTTTTTCATTTAACAAATCATAAGAAAATAATTTAATAAAGAACTTGACGAGTAAATTGTAGAGAATGTTCTAATGAACAAAATGATCAAATCAAAATTGGGATTAGTTAGAGGAAGGTTAGGAGAAATTATGAGATGTCAAATAAATATTAATCAAAAAATAATTTGAACTCAAATTGACCCAGTTGGAAAAGTGAATTGAAAATGAGTTTGGTCTAATTCTTTCTGCTCCTATAAACTGTTATTCGTTTCGAATTTATGTCAATTGGTCGACCTTCATGAGTTTTCCAATATGAAATAGAAGTTATTTCATTTAAGGTTCATTAAAATGTGTTAAATCTTAAGCAAATTCAACATAAAATTGAACCTGTAAACCTTTCTATTTTCTTGTCACTTTAGACTTCATGAAGATAGAAAATAAGTTATATAGAAAGTCAAAGGCTCTCTTTTAAAAAATAATTATTTGTCATTTTCTTGCAATACAATTAGTAGAACTTTTTATCAATGTGAAGTAGTGGACGACTTTCCATCAATTCAATTTTAGAGAGCATGTTGTTAAATACAATTTAATTTATCTATTGATAATTTTTAACAGGTTTAAAGGATTCATATTAAACATTTTAAGAAAATCGCTGTTTTCCGAGAGTAACTTGTATTAATAATCTTTTAGTGTATATATTGATACCTATATTTTTATAATAATTACTAAATTAAAGTTTTTATGCATATTTAATTATGAAGAATATTTCACATATTTGATTTTGAGGACCACTGATTAAATTATAAGTCGTTTTAATTATTTTATCTCCGTAATATTAAATCTAATAATACAATGGTCATAAAAGTGATACTAAAAAATTTCTGACTCGTTTTATAAAAGCTCTATCGCGATTAATATGTATGGAACGAAAGAGAAAACGCGGCAAGTGTTTCTGCAATGTTGTGATTGCATGGGGTATATAGGTTTTGGTAATTCGCGAGTGCATCGTGTAATTTCAGGAAAGTGTCGCCATATTGGATCATGCGCTGATTGGCGGTGCTTGTCTGTAACGGAGTTGCGCCCGTAACTGGGAACTTTTTTATTTACCACTTTCGTTCTGAGATCCCGGTTACCCCAACTCTTGCACTGTTTCCCCGTTTTTTCAAATCTCCGCTCATCCACCCGCCCATGCCGCCACCCGGCCACAAGAAAACTTTTTCCAAGTTCTGAAAGTGAGGCAGAGTTAGTCAGAGAGAGTGAGAGAGAGAGAGAGAACGGGTTATACAGAACAAGGAGAATAAAGAATATGAAAATACAACTGTTGTGTGTCTTTTTAGTAAATTTTATGCGTCAAATGGACTTTTTATACGTCAGCCAAGGCGATTTATGGATGTCACTTGCATGACACTGACCATTATAACAATGGGGCTTACTACGTAGTTATCCTTCTTTGAAGTAGAAGGATAACTGAAAGAAGGTACGATTTTATTGCAAAGAAAGTTGAACTTTCAGAAGAAATTTTTGTCTGATGCTTTAATATACATTTCTCAATGTATTATATTATAAATTCTTTCTCTTTCATCCCCTGATGATTAATTTAATGTAACTTAAGTTGGCAGCATTCACAAAAGCAAAAAAATAATTCTATACCATAATTCTCCAGTCTAACTTTTTGAGTACCTATCCTGCTTTTTTATAAAACTATTTTTTGTTTTGTTTTTGTAAACGTTACGAACTTTTATTACGGCTAATTTACTGGAATAAATTAGTGTTTCTAAAGATAGAAAAGATTCTTTTTTACAGGGCCATTTCTTTCCTCTAAAGAATGATATTCTTAGCATAAAAATCCCCATTCGACAGCGATAATTATTACTTAAACAAATTCACTTATTTAGAATTTTCAAATTTAGAAAAGTTTGACTTTCATTATAAAAATATTCTTGTCTAAAAAATTTGCATTTAATAATAATTTTTAGTTGGGTGTTATCTGTTGTTCCTATTAAAAATTTGTTTCAATTAATTGTTTACAGTTGGGTCATTCTATTTCAGATCGGGCAGGTCAGTCCCGAACATGTCATTGTTTTGCTTCAATTTTTTATAATGAATTCTACATACAATTCTAAAAGACACGTATTTTTTCTTTTCGCTGAAAAACTCGATTTTTTCGATCAACAGCTGTTTAAAAGTTAACTGTAAGAATAGATGTGTAACCGTAATACGTTGAGAAGTTTTTTTTAAACCATCGTAACTTCCACAAAAATAAACGGATTTTGACTAATTTTTTTTAGAAAGATTCGTCATTGAATAACCTTTAAGATTCACTAGTAGTAAGCTCACTTTTTAACAAGATGCAATATTTATTGTCGTAATAATAATATAAGAAAAAAAATTTCAAACACAAAAATTTTAAACTTCATCATTTTTTTTTTCTTCCAAATTTTTTTTTATCGTGTAGCATGGTCTTAACAATATTTGATCAAAATTTCAACACGCCGAAACAGTTTGTTTGTAAATGAGAATTTTTTTTCGGAAATTGGTAATGTGTCATATTTTAGCGGTTTAGGTGCAATTTTTATTACTATTAATTCATCATTATACCTTGAAAGTTGATTTGCGCGATGAAATTGAATATCGTATACTAAATATTTACTGTTTTGGAAATTCTCGACGAAAAAATGTGATAGCAGTAATCACGCATTTTTTTATCACAATACAATTTTTATGCAACCTTAATAGTTTTCTAGATAAAAATTAAAATTCAAAACATAAATTGCTATTACTCGGTCAATTTTTGACGAAATCGTTTGTTTGTTTTATCATTAGATGTAGAATACTTTAGCAGTGCCAATAAATTGAATGAAACATGTCGAAACAGTTTTTTTTGAACAATATTTTAATGTAAATAAAAAACCATATTTTTGTTGTTGTTCCAGTAGAAAGTTTGTAATAAATTTTCGATTTCGGAAAACTTCCAGCGACAAAGTTGTTTCTTACCTTTAAAGGAAGTTTCTTGGGAATTTTCAGAAATATTTGTTTATTATTGCAGATTCGGCAGCTATGTATTTCGAAAGTCGCTCCGCCGTCTTACTTATTTTTTCCGCGATTTCAAGCGCTCGGCGAGTTATTGCTGATGGCCATTTAACTATATTGAAAAAAACACGGATTACTAATTAAATTCTAGTGAAATTAACTATAATACTAATAAAATCAAGTAAATGGATAATATTACTAGTTTTTTTTCGGTGTACAGGGGGTAATATCTGTTGCAAATAGATTATCCCGTGTAGAAAGTTTGATAGGGGTCTAGTGGGGCCCCGACGAGTTTTCCCTATCTCTAGTCGGGATCTAGCGTGGAAAACTAGTCAGGGCCCCGTCGGTAACGTAACGCTTTTGTCGACGTGGGCCCTACTAGACTTTCTAGTAGGGGTTTAGTGAGGTCAGCCCTTTCACTACCCCACCTACAAAAAAGGACACCATTAGGGCCCTATTCACCCTCCGCATTGAATTTAAGGGCATACATCAGCAGAGTCACGTGACCAATCTTGTTCAGGTATCTCTTTGAGAAAATAATAAATAAAGACAATTTTCCACATTGAGAGAAAAAGTACAGGGGAAATTCGAGTTAAGACTCTAATATTTACCGTTTTTAACGGCAACGGAGGGATATTCGCTTGGAAGGTTAAGTTTACTGTTTACACAGTGAAAAATCTGTTTTCAAGATAGGAATTTTTTTCTGAGTAAATTGACAGTCTTTTTTCGTTACATGTACACCGAAAAAAAATCGCAGTAGGTTTGACTACTTTTTAACTTACTTTCCGTAGTTTGTAAAGGCCCCAAGTGTCATTTTTGAAGTTAAGTGAACTGCAGGAACATTGGTAAATCTAATAAGGAGCAGTACTTGAATCGATGAATATTCTTAGTACATTTCAAAACTGTATATACTTTCAAGTAGACTCTAACTTACTGTTTTTATATACACACCTACAAACACACACCCCCCTCTCTACACTAGACAAACGCTCGTTCAGGTGGTATTAAAAATTATTCATAACGCTGCGGGTTCGAACCCTCTCTACTTATAATTAACGCATTACTAACCTAACGACTAAGCCTCTCGGCTGCGCACGCTTGGAATACGAGAAAGAAAATAGCGCTTATAACCTTCAACTACTGCAGGGCCATGTAAGAAGTGTATAGGCCCCGTGTAATCGCGAATTTTTAGATTTTAGCCCAATTTATGATTCTGATTAAAATTTTTACGACTTTTAATTATTAAATCGATTTTCTATAAAATAAAATATTTTTGAAATAAACAGATCAAATTTTTAAATTAAAGAACATTACATAATAAAAAGCTTCATATACATTTTAGAAGTATTAATTTTTATTATTGTATATTAGTGATACTTTATACACGTTATGATTCCTTTAATTTTTGTTTTCAAGAGTAAAATCAACGTATGTTCAGAATCTAAAAAATTTAAGTTTTTTCAATTCCAAAAATATGATGAAACTTTTGAATCAAGAAACTTAAATTATCGTTATTACCTCGACACAATAAGATACACACACATACACATACGTGCTCGCATATGATTATTATAATTACATGCGAATTCGAGTCAAAATTATGAAAAAGTTTTCTTAGATGTTCTTGATTCCTCTTAAGTATTGATCATATTCAAGACCGTGTTCAGAAAATCTCCATTTTTCTCAGATAAAATCAAATTTTAATGGGAATAAAGAATAAAGGTTATGTTGTATCTAATGGACCTAACCTTAACCACAAATATTACAAGTAGGGATTCTCTAGTCGGGGCCCCGCTAGATACAAATAGATTTTCCATACTTAAGCGAAACAAGGAATTCCTCACCGGAACCTGACAGGGCCCCTATCAGTTTTTTCTGGACTAGAAATACTAATCGGGTGCTAACAGGGCCCCCACCAGTTTTTTCTAGAAGAGGAAATTCTAGTCCGGGCCCCACTAGAACCCAACTTGAAATATGGAAAGATAGGGAAATTTCTACACGGGATATACCAGAGTAGGTATAAAAATAACAGTTTTGTTCATTTCTTTGGCATAGGGTCAGTTTCTTCTTATTATCTTTGATTAAAATTATTATTATTAGATTTAAAAATGCACAAAAAAGAAAAGAAAGGAAGGCAAAGAAATGAACAAAACTTTTATGAATATGGGTCAATACAATAATAGACATGTTATCAAGCATGTCACTTTGAAATTTAAAAATGGCACTTTCACTATAAACGTAGAATATCTAATAGTTCTGACCATTTTCAGAACTAGTTAAATTTAATAATAATTCAAATGTGATATTTAATATCACGAATATTTAAATTGCATTTTTATTAATTTTTAAAGATAAATTTAATATTATTTTTCAAAACATCTCACAATGAATCTGAATGCGAAAATAAACAACTTTCGATTTTTTTAAATATTGTGTAAACTTACATATACAGATATTATAATATTTTATGTTTATGTAACGCCTTGCTTGTAAATTCAGTGTTAAATGGATTGTCCGTGAAGCTTATATTCAAAATCGTTTTCTTGGAAAATAAATGCCTTCGTCCACTCGTGAAAATCATCATAAACGTCTCGAATTTCTTAACTAGATACAGGACAATAGTCTTCTTCAAGGAGGAAAAGAACCTCTTAGGATTGCTAATAGGAAAAAAAATTTTCGGTCAGCAAAGCCACATGTCCCTAGTCGGTTTTTAAAACAGTTCAGATCATTCTGTGAGAGACGCCGGTAATAACGTCTTCACGAGAAGGTTTCATAAATGTCAAACTTGTTCGCGTTTTGCCATTTAGTATCAATTTGGCATCTTTCATTAATAATAAACTTTTTTTGAAAAAAATTCCGGTCGGTTCGTGTACAAAATCTTTTATACTTTTTTATTTTATCCGGTTTTTATTCATAGTGAACTTCAAATTTTTTTCCATTCGTGATGCTGCATACTGGACTACTTCATTTTGAATTGCAAGCTATGAGATATGTTTTTAATGTCTATGATAATAATTTTTTTTTTATTTATCTTCTATATTCTAATCCTTTACTGAAATTTTGAATGAATCTTTGAATTTATGGCACTGAAGAGGGCCCCCATATCTGGCCGAAACGTTTGCCTTCCTTTCTTTTCTTTTTTGTGCATTTTTAAATCTAATAATAATAATTTTAATCAAAGATAATAAGAAGAAACTGACCCTATGCCAAAGAAATGAACAAAACTTTTATGAATATGGGTCAATACAATAATAGACATGTTATCAAGCATGTCACTTTGAAATATAAAAATAACACTCTGTATACCTGCAATCATAACAGTCAGAATAAATAAATTTTTTATTGCAAAAAAATTATTCAAATGTAATACAAATAGTTTGGTATACAATCTATGATAGCTTTCGAAATCTGAATCAATAAAAATTTAACAGTTTTGAAATTGGTATAATATTAATTATGCTACAAACAACCCAAGTGCGAATTGCCGAAGGTGATAATACGGCACAATATTGTCCCAATCTCGGCAGCCAAGAGTCGGATACTGTTATTGGGCCTGTGTCACTGTTTGCATCGGTCAAGTGCTGGGCCGACGACGGCGGCCTTTTTCGACTGTTCAAATTTACCGACCTTCACCCGAAACTTGGCCCAGTATCGGCCCTATGCCAAGCCGATTGTTATTTTTACTATGGCATCCAGTTCTGAAAGTAGAAGAGCCAGAGTAGGGCTCATGGACGGCACATTATTGGGCCATGTGTCACTTTTACCACGGCAAATCATTCCGGAAGTGAGAAAACCAGAGTTCGGCGCAGCATTGGCCCATTCTCATGTTTATTTCATAAATAAAAGTTCACTTGCTTATTTTTCAATCACTTTTATAAAAATTGGATATGGTATATTATGTTATCTATATGGATTTTTTCATATCACAAAAAGTTTTTGTAGCTCATAGTTAACTGTAGCCAGATTCGGTCTGCCGGTGTCTGACCAAAGTCTGTATATCACTACTGAACGCAGCACAGCCAAAGTATTATCTTAATTCAGGCCATTTATTAGATTCTGATAATTATTATATATTTCTGATACCTATAAGAATTAAGTAATCAGGATTTGCTCCCTAATTCGAAATCAGTGGAACTTTGACTGAATTTAAATTAGTGCTCCCTTTTGGCCATTAATCTAGTCATTTTTCACTGATTTTCAGCAATAAATGACTGACTGCATAGCCAGAAATTGGTAACTGATTTTAATTGAATATAATTATTACTATTTAGATTAAAAGGATTAGTCATCATATCCACGATGATAAACGTTCCAGTGCTTTCAATAACACTTCAATCTCCTTCATTTTATTGTATACTCTGTACTTTAGAGAATCTCTTTTAGTTGAAGATATGTGTTGATAGTTGACTTTAGAATCCAAGGTTAATAAAATCTCAGCGTTTTACATAATCAGACGTTTTGGCTCTGATCGGAGCCCTCATCAGTGATTTACTATGAATCTAAAAAATACAGAAAAAGGGGGTTACTACACTGAGAGACTTTTCGTTAGAGTAAATGATTAAGATGAATCAAAATTTAGTATAATATCGTTCCAAAATGGGGAAAGCCGAGGCTTTATTATACTTATTCATATTATGACATCGAAGTTTTTTTTTTTTTTTTTTTTTTTTTGTGGTGAGGAGGAAAAATGGCAAAATCTTTTATAGACGCTGTACAGGACTCTCCTAGGACGGGTCTAGGCATACCTGTTAAAGACAAAAAACCCCCTCTCTCGAACCAATAAACCACCCGCGGAACCGCCTTTCGGCTTAAAACTTTACGGGTGGTTGGTTCCATTAAAGTCGCGTACGACTCTTCCGTCATCCGTTCGCTCGGAACTTCCATCCGCGGCCACACGCCCACTAGGATAACCGACTAGCCGCGCCACCCAGGGGAGAAATAAACAGATTCCTCCCCCGAACGACGCGGACAGTCAAGTCTACCCGAGACGCAGGACCGCGGGTGCAGGCCCCGTTGCGATTTCTACTCGCCCTCCCCGTTGTTTCGCTCTCGACGCCCATCAAGTTTTCTCGTCTTCATCACGAGTTTGACGAATGACTCGATGAGCGTCCAGAACCGTTCAGACTGGAGCATGAGAGGGACCATCGTGTCAGGAGTAAGTTCGGAACCCACCGCCTGACCGAGGACCTCCCTAGCCACACCCCATTTTGCGCAGACGAAGAGTGCGTGCTCTGCGTTATCCACCGGGAAATCGCAGTAGCAACACATATCATTGTTCTATTCGTTAATATGGGGATAATATTGGATTTAAATAATTTTTAATAATCACAAATAACAATAAATATTTTTTGAAATTTACAATGATTAGAAATAAAAATTACCAATGAACAGAATCAAAAATACATATAAGAGGGCTCCACTTAAGCGCCACCTTTGTGCGTGGCCATTTCGGTCCTGCTTCAACGAAGGAGGCGAGCAACAAACCGTCCGAGAATCGTGATCGTCGATTAAAATTCAACTCAGATACGATTGAACATTCTTAATCGTATCTCGGGCACCCATGAATATTTTTTAAGTTTTCTTGGCTTAATATAAGATAAGATTTTATACTTTATGTCGTATAATTTTCAGATGTTGGAAAATTTTTTCCTAGGTCATGCAAAAAGTTGAAGTTGAGGTAGAGAATTTGAGAAAATCTTGAATTTTTTTTTTAACTCCTCACGTGCTGTATTATTTTCAGAAAGTCAAAAAAATATTTATTGAGCATCACTACCCAAGTGCGAAGTTAGATACGGCCCAACACTGCCCCAGCATCGCCAAAAATTTGCCGACGATCGGCTGCCAATATCGTGCCGTTGCTGGTATGATAACTCCGGTATGCACTTGGCGCCCAATTCTGGCCCAAACTCTGGCCGCCAGCACTTGTTTTCGGACCAGCAACGGGCCAATGCTGTACCGAACTCTGGTTTTCTCACTTCCAAAATGGTTTGCCGTGCTAAAAGTGACACATGGCCTAATAATGTGCCGTCCATGAGCCCGAATCTGGCTCTTCTACTTTCAGAACTGGATGCCATAGTAACAATGACAATCGGCTTAGTATAGGGCCGATACTGGGCCAAGTTTTGGCTGAAGGTCGGTAAATTTGAACAGTCGAAAAAGGCCGCCGTCGTCGGCCCAGCACTTGACCGATGCAAACAGTGACATTGGCCCAATAACAATAGCCGACTCTTGGCTGCCGAGATTGGGTCATTATTGTGCCGTATTATCACCTTCGGCAATTCGCACTTGGGTAGATGTGGAATTTCTTAAGCTTTTCAACTGTATTTTTAAAAATGCCCTATCTCTTTTTTTCACCGAGATATCGTGGTTCAAAGTCAGCAGTGATTTTCAATAGCGATCACGAGCACCGTGCGCACAATTTCCGACGGTAGTATAGGTACCACACACAAATAGTCAGTGCCATTATTTACAACATGCACGCACACTTTTTCAATATCACTTGTCAAGACAACAGATTCTTGACGTAAAAAATGACGTAAAAAACTATCCCAATTCTTGAAGTCGTTTTTTACGCCATTTTTGACGTCGTTTTTCACGTAATTTTTGACGTCGTTTTTTACGTCATTTTTTATGTCAAGTTTTTCAATAGGGGTCTGCCCAACTCAGTAGTGGCTTATAAGCGATATTTCTTTCGGAATATGGCAAGCGAGAATAGCCGAGAGGCTTTAGGCGTTAGACATGCGTTTAGTTTTGTAGATATAGGTAGGGTTACAGGGTTCGAACCTAAAAAGCGACTCCGAAATTTAATTCAAGTATGTTATTATAAAATAGTGTATTATTGCGTACTTAAATATGTGAACATAAATAAGGTATGATAATAATATTTGTGTATGTGTTTCAGAATGTCGCATCAGAAAAAGACACAAGAATTCCTTTTCTGAAGCCGTCACTTCTAAAGGTCAAACCTTTTGGTGGAGTGAGTGATTTTTCATATAGTGGTTTTCAGATTCCCATATTCTTTGTTTGAAAATTGGAAAATATTCTTTCAGTCTTTCGAATAAAATGTATTAACACCACTTTAAATTCGCTTCGCAACTTTAATATAGTGAATTTCAAATTCTCGTCGGTTTTATAACAGATAGTAAAACATATATTCCATTTATACAAACGAAAATATCAACTATGCCCCTTGAAAACCACTATATTAATTTCTGATACGTAAACCCTGCTTGCCTCACTTTGAAACGATATTATACTAAAACATGATTCACTTTTACGATTTATTCTAATGAAAGGTCTCTCAGTGTAACATAGGATTTCTTTTACAAAAATTTTCAGTAATTATCCTTTCGATTTTACATATAGGTAGATAAACTTTGAGATAACTTCAAGGTAAATATTTCTTTCACATAACGTAAATTTCTGAATACCAGAAAAACATTTTGGAAAGTTAAAATTAAATCTCTAAGTATAAAATTTAAATTTAAATTCGTGCATGAAATTGTAGATTGCAATTTCTTTGGTATAAAGTATAATTTTAAAGGATATAAAGAGTATTTATGTATAAATAGAATGGGGAAACTTTAAAAAACCTGACATATTATGCGTGTATACATTGTCACAGGATAAAATACTTTTTTTTTTAAATGTACATTCTTAAACGCTAAAATTGCCAATTCCCACTTGAATATGTAGATATAAGATTTTTTTACATTCTTTCATGAAATTATACAACCAAATTTTCTTTGGTATGAAGTCAAATCTGGAAGAATTTTAATTTAACATGTTTTCTTTGGCATAATTTGATCAGATTGGACTTTTGGAAAAAAATATATATAACATTATGTACGTGAGGATAGATTTTTCCATGGGATTTCTTCCGACTGTGATACTTTTTAAACAAGAAGAATTGAAAAATTGACAGTTTTTTACAATGAGTTAGAACTTTAAGGAGTGCGTGATGTCATACTAAAGGTTTTCCCAATGCTGGGTATAGACAGTAGCATTGCTTATTCAGAATGTGCACAAAAATACCTAAACTTGCATACAATATTGTACATAAAGTTCTTTTTGGTATAAAGCGAATAAGAATGACATTGCTTCCGTATAAAATAATTTAAGAAAGACATTTTTGGGATAGATTGTCAATTTAGGCTTGAATAAGTAGGTGTAAAAAAATTTTTGTGAAAAAATTTGTGCGCAGAATTATAGGTTGAAGTTTCCTTCGTATAAACATTAACATTTTTTTAGTTATACAGTAATTTTTGCAACAAGCTGAGTTGAAAAACTGGAGAAATTGTGATTAGAAATTATAAATTTTGTAAAGAAATTAAATTGGATGTTGCAAGTGTACATGAAGTGTGTTTAAAATTTTTTGCCTAGCTTTGTGCGTGAAATTTTACATCAAAATTTTCGGTTTATATAGAAGAACTTTTGAAATGGATAAACACTTTTGATACACATTAGATAAGAAACAAATTTTTTATATGAATAAAGGCGTGAGTAAACGTAAAAAACCTCAAAACAATATTCTAGGGTGGATTTTAACGAAATTTTATAGTAATGTCTTAATGTTTAATGTTTAATACTTTCTTAAATGTGTAGATATAATATTTGTATAAGTTTGTGCACAAATTATCCATCGACTTCAAACTTTTAAATCTCATCAAAGAATGTATATAAAGTTAAGAAGTTAGACTAACCTTGAGTAAAATTGTGATTTTGTGTATTAAAATTATTATTTTCCTATTTTTTCCTTTTCCGTTTTCTGGGGAACCACATAACTTAAACGGCACACACATTTTCCTGAGAGGTTGACTCGTAAACTGAGTTATATTTTAGCTTTATAAAGCATGCATAGTGGAATGAGAGTGGAGGGTAAGATTTTTTACTTGTAGGGATTTGATTTAGAGAAAGAAAAATGATGTGCTGGAAATGGCTGGACTGTTGGGACAATGAAAGAAGATCATAAACTGTAACCGGAAACATAACGGTTTTGTCGGCATATTTTGGGTTTTCCAGAGAGTTTATGTGTTTATGTATTTCAGAATTTTAATTTAAATTTTGAATGGGGTTAAACTTGGTTGCTCAAAAGAGGGAGATAAAAAACTGATACATTTTCTGTATCAGTCTTTTGATTTACAGAATGTGAGGTACTGGCTATGTGGGTCATTTCGAGGATTATGCGTTTTCTGGAGTTATCCGACCTGCCTATTATTATGACTTTATCAAAATTAAATTTGTGATCTTTTTTGTTGAGTTTTTGTTGAGTGAATTGAAAATCTTTTTCTAATCTATGAATTGTAATGGAACCCGAGTCGAAATCCGAAGACTCGTCTCAGTCTCTACTGTCGAGATTGAGGCGAATGTGTGACGACGATTACGAGAATGTGAGAAGAGAGCCTATAAATGTTCAGCATTCATAGTCAACTCTCTTCTAGTCATCGAAAATTGCACATATTACCGTTTTCCCATTTTTCGAGGGTGAGGCGTTGGCCAACTCTATAGAAATACGTTGTCATGGTTCTCTTAAATAACAAAAAAATTCTTACCACGAACATGCCATTAGTCATCCGATACATACATACATACATAAACAGAATACAAATACATTCACACCATTCAGTCGTAGCAAATCATATTTTTAATCACAAATACACTTAAATATATAACCTTACATATATAAACCTAATAACTACACTTATATATAGTACGATACGCTTTCGTCGAATCACGCTCACGCTCGCTTACAATGATGAGACATAAAATTCGAAACTTTCTTATATAGTGACTGCAAGAGTTATTCAGAACTTGTGAGAGAAAGTGTCACAAATTTTCCATATAATAATGATTTATTTTTAAATTAATGTAATTAATTAATTAATTTTTATAATTATGATTGTTGATATATATAGTATAATTATTAATCGATATTTAGCATACAGTTTTATCATAACTGCGTATAAAGTTTAATGAAACTAAAGTTTGAAATATACATTAAAAAATTGCATTATTTATTATCAAAAAGTATCTTGTGTAATAGTATATTACGACCCTAGGGCATCAAACATTCTGGCCGTGGGTTGTATACTATTTTTCTTGATCTCCAGCCGAAAATACGCCCAAAACCGAAACAATATTAATATTGATTTTTCGTGCAATTGCATGAAGTCACATTAAATTAAATTAAATAAACGAATTATACGATGAATTTAGCGGCATATATATAAGAAGGTTCTTTTATTATCCGTGTTGTATATTTTCAAAATATGAATTTTATTTAAATTTTATGTAATGCATTAAAAAAAATTTATAGCTTTTTTTAAATAAATTAACCAACACGTATATCGGGATTTAAAAAAAAAAATTTTGAGAGATTTATTAATTTAAACTTTTGATAAAATTGGATAAAATGCTAAATTCTCTTATACTTATAATTCATTATTTCCGGTTGAAATAATCAAATCGATTTTAGGTTTGTTTCATTTTCTAGCTTACTACGTTAGGTTTTCAGATAAATAATTTTATAATTTATATTTTGTTAATTAACTACAGATATAGGCAATTTAATTGTTCAAACAATTTGTTCATGTTTGCCCCCTCAGTAGAAAAATTTGGAAAAAATACAGCCATATGCGCTATGTCTCAATATAACTAGCGCATATTTAATAAAAGTAGAAACTCAATTAGATCGGAAGATATTAAAGATTTTTGAGCGCGCGACGTGTTTAATCCTGTCTGAGCCGATTAAAAGCACATATGTCTCGAGGAAGGCTAGTTGCGGCTCGACTCGGACATGATTAAACACGTCGCGCGCTCAAAAATATTTAATATCGTCCGATCTAATTGAGTCTCCACTTTTATTAAATATGCGCTAGTTATATTGAGAAATAGCGCATACGATACTATTTTTTCCAAATTTTTCTAATGAGGGGGCAAACATGAAAAAATTGTTTTAACAATTAAATTGCCTATATCTGTAGTTAATTAACAAAATAAAATTTATAAAATTATTTATCTGAAAACCTAATGTAACAAGCTAGAAAATGAAACAAACCCAAAATCGATTTGATTATTTCAACCGGAAATAATGAATTATAAGTATAAAAGAATTTAGCATTTTATCCAATTTTATCAAAAGTTTAAATTAATATATCTCACAAAATTTTTTTTTTTTAAATCCCGTTATACGTGTTGGTTAATTTATTAGAAGGAAGCTACAAAAATATAAGAATGTCCCATATGCATATTACTCATTGCAACTATATACATCTGCCCCAAATAATTAATTATACCTTCTTGAATTCTAAATTTTCTGATCTTGGAATTGTAATTTTTAATATCACTTCGCTCTCGTTTCACTATCGCTTCGTATTCGTTCTTCTCTGCGTTCAACTTGTAAACTATTCACCTTCAGTTTTTCGAGAATTTGAGACATAATATTCGCTCCACACTCGCCAAACACTCGATTTTTTAAATAGAAAGTGTAGCGAGGGCAAAGAGAAGGCAAGAACTTCGACTCGGGAAATGTTTCTGATCTCTAAATTAAGTACAGTGAATTGGAATTTGTTTATCGAAGATATATAAATACGTGTGACATTATTTTTGTCGTACGAGACCAAGTAAAACTAAGTCTATGCGAAAAATTCTATAAAAAATCAAGTTTTCATCTTACTGTATACACGCATAATATATCACGTTTTTTAAACTTTCCCCATTTTATTTATACAGAAATACTCTTTATATCCTTTATAATTATACTTTATACCAAAGAAATTGCAATCTACAATTTCATGCACGAATTTAAATTTAAATTTTATACTTAGACATTTAATTTCAACTTTCCAAAATATTTTTTATTACCTATATGTAAAAACGAAAGGATAATTACTTAAAATTTTTATAAAAGAAATCCTATGTTAGCAACCCCCTTTTTCTGTATTTTTTGGATTCATAATAAATCACCGATGAGGGCTCAGATCAGAGCCAAAACGTCTGATTATGTAAAACGCTGAGTTTTTATTGACCTTGGACCCTAAAGCCAACTATCAACATCAACACATACCCAAGCAGAAATCATGACACTCTGCCGACTGTTACGATCGGTTAAATGATGGTCCGATGTAGGAGATCGACTGTTGATTACCAACGTTGGTACAATGTTAAGAAACAATTGGCCCAACCTTATTCCGACTGTGGAAAAACTAATTTACCGACAGTGGATGTACAACGTCCATGCAGTGTCTATTCAGCCCCGGAAGTCGACTGTAAAATACCAGCGTCTGTACAATGTTGGCTATACAACAGGCCCAACCTTCTTCCGACTGTGGAAAAAGTTATTTTCCGACAGTAAATGTACAAGGTCCACCCAGTGTCTAATCGACTCTGATAATTAACACTGTAAAATACCAGTGTTTGTGCAAAGTTGATTCGACACTGGTACACTCTAAAAAAAGTATATTGATAGTGAAGTCAGGTTCCTTTCAAAATGAATCCATTGAAATTAAGCAGATTTCTTTTGTCTATAAACAGAATCGTTTTACTGTTATTGTAGTATTGATGACAATCGATTTAATATTGGCATTTGTCAAAGTTGAGCTTATGTACATTTCTAATATTTATATCAGATTGGTTATATCATACTATTTGCTTTCTTTTATCCTCGAAATTATTTCTTTCCTGTACGAGAAAGGATTTCATTTCAATAACAAAGGAAATACTTTGACAGTAAAAGGTTAGCATTTGAAACGATAATTGTTCAACTGCTAAAGGATTTCCTCTCATACCAATTTTGAATAAAAAATCCTTTAATAGTGGAGGGAATTGTTTAAGAGTTAATAGTCTGTTTTTAGTGTTTAGTCTTCTTTAAAAAATGTCTTTAACCGTAAAACATGGATTTAATAATAAAAGTATATAACCAGTATTTTAGAAATGTTGACAGCCAGCGTTGAAAATATGTTGGTTACCAGTATTGATATAACGTTGGAAACTGGTGTTGTACCAACGCAGTACATCGTTATCATTTCGACTGTCCGCCGACAGTCGGATTCCGACAGTCAGAAGTTGGTATCTAACGTTGGATCGACGTTGGTCCGATTGTTAATTTCTGCTTGGGTATCTTCAATTATTAATTAAGGGTCAATGCAAGTCCAGAATATGAATCTATTTTAGTTTTTCATAAATTAATATCTACTTTATTAAATTCTAATCTGATTCCAGTTACAATGCTAATAGTTAAACGCTACCATAATGTCACGATACACTATTTTAAAAATTCTTTATTGTAACGGCTACTATCCAAATTTTCTCCGTGCAAAGTAATTACAAACTGTTACATCGAGTATTTCCATAGTGAAGTCATCGACATCTAATTTCTGAATTTATATCAGCAATAAATGGGTTGCTAAAACGAAATAGTAACGATTTTCATTGATCAATAATAAAAATATACTGACTATTTGTTAAATATTGGTACTGATTTCTCTCAGTGACCCATTTTCACTGATTCATTAGAGAGAGTACTCGTAAATAGGGTACATTTCATCTTGTAGATAAGAACAACGGTTAAGATTCATTTTTAATTGAATTTTAGTGGTAGAATATAAATTTTTAACTTTTACTTTGTTATTATTGAAATAATCAGGGCGAGTAAGGAGTTCCAGAATAGATAAATATCTCTGTTGAAATGAGTTTTGAAGAAAAATGTTTCAAATGTAAGTTGTTAGGCATTATTATTCCTATTCACTGATTAATTTGTTTATTCTCTTCAATTGATTTAGAATTTTTTTACTAAAAAAATCAGTGACTGAATTTCAGCTGTACAAACAGTTGTTTCGCAGAATATTAACTTATAAATTGATTTATCAGTTAATACGAGGCAAAAAACTGATTGTATTGCTAGAATTCAGCCAATGATTGGAATTAGTAAAATAACTATTGATTCAAATCAGGAGAGTACAAGTTCGAGACCATAGTTTGGACCTGACTGGGCCCATGTCAATTTATTCAAATGATAAAAGATATTTTTAAATTCAAATTAGATTCTATGGCTAAAAATAAAAATATATAATTCTTAGTCCTTTTTATTTACACCTCTTCTAATGGACCTAAAATTTAATCCAGAAAGTATGCTTTTAACTTTCATAACCAAATTTTGGGCCCGTTAGAAAGGGTTCATGAAAAAAAAAACTAAGAATAAAAGTGTCTATTTTAAGTCATAGAATCCCAATCTGAAATAAAAAATACCCCCTATCACTTTGAAGAATTGATTTGGCCCGGTTAGGTCCAAATTAAGGCCCTGAGCTCTTAATTAAATTTACTAGTAAAAGAAATTTTCAAACCTTAACAAGTTTTATCTCATACACTTTTGACCCACCCTGTAAATTTTAAAAATTTGGCATATGTTTTTTATCATTTTAAAATCTGTTCATTTACTTTGTTGAAAATATTTGTTGTATTCAGCAAAACTATTGTATCGCGCAATTCAATGCAGCCGCGAAATTCATAAATCAAGTAACTGCATCATTATTCAAATATAAACCTTATTATTGGAAAAATATTTGAAGTACAGGAAAGGAAAAAAGGTCAAGAAACATTTTTACAAAAATAGATTTTAGGATTTGTTTCAAATTGATTTCATTGACACGAAAATAAAATAAAATTTGCAATATTAACAAAAAATGTTTAAATTTTAATATTTCTCGATGTCCCAAAACGAAAAATCAGGTGTCACAATGCGTGACCATCAAGTTGCGTAAATTACAATGTCACTTTTAAAGAATTTTTTTCACTCTCCTATAAAATTGCGATTATCTCTTGACCCTATTTTCACACTTTCCTTTATTTACATTCGGGTTGGGTTGGGACAAAATAACATACCCAGTTTTCAACACACAAGGTTATTTCACTGAATTCAAATTTTGTACAATAAATAAAGACATTTTACTTGAAAAAAATACGTAATGGTTCAAATTTTAAGGGAATGTCAGGAGACATATTCCGAGTCTAAAATTGAGTTTCCATATTTGAGGGGGGTGCGAAAGAACTTTGTTCAACCTCTTCTAAGGGTGAGTTTCTTTTTATTCTATAACTTTATTGCATTTGCTCATACAACAAAGTTGTGAAGACCATATTTGTTCATCCCAAGATTATTTATAAAACTATGTTCGGATCAAGGTCATAGGTCAATTAAGTCGATCATCATGGCAGGTGAAAGGTCATAAAGAACTATGAAATCGTATACAAGTAGTATGCGAAGAAACTTCTTCGTTTCATGTTATTCGTGAAAAACTAAAAACTACCAACTATTTATGACTTTTTACCTGCCATGGTGATCGACTTAATTGACCTATGACCTTGATAAAAACATAGTTTTATAAATAATTTAAGAATTTGAAATCTTTCTGTGGAAAAAAAGACGCTCTCGACCGCGCTAGGATTCGAGCCCAGGTCTTTCGATTGCCGGTCGACTGCTCTAACACTGAGCTATACAGGCGTCCGCCATCTCCTTCACCACAGGAAGATCTCCTTATATGGCCTAGTGGCTCAGCCTTGCGGCTATAAATGATTTCAAATTAATTAGTTGAGTTTGAAATTTCTGCCACAGCCTACATTATCGGAGAATCACTAGTCGCGTATGAGATAGGATACGTTGCCGACAGGTATTTTCGTGGACAATTTCAAACTCTTATATCGCAAATAAATGCAAATTAATTCGAGCCCAGGTCTTTCGATTGCCAAAGACCTGGGCTCGAATCCTAGCGCAGTCGAAAGCGTCTTTTTTTCCACAGAAAGATTTCAAATTCTTAAATTTAAATTTAAATTTAAATTTGAATTTAATTTGCATTTATTTGCGATATAAGAGTTTGAAATTGTCTACGAGGACACCTGTCGGCAACGTATCCTATCTCATACGCGACTAGTGATTCTCCGACAATGTAGGCAGTGGCAGAAATTTCAAACTCAACTAATTATTTTATAAATAATCTTGGGAAGAACAAATATGGTCTTTACAATATTGTTGTACGAGCAAATGCAAAAAAGTTATAAAATAAAAAGAAACTCACCCCTAGAGGGGGTTAAACAAAGGTCTTTCGCACCCCCCTCAAGTATGGAAACTCAATTTTAGACTCGGAATATGTCTCCTGACATTCCCTCAAAATTTCAGCCATTACTTATTTTTTTAAACTCAATTAGACAAAAACCAGATTGATCGATTGGTACAGATGAAAGCAAGCTACAATAAATATTATATTCATATTATATTCATTTGTTACATAGTTACGCTTGTGTTTTATAAACGACTAAAGGTGATTTTTTCGATTTTTACAATTCTGAATTTGTTGAGCAAAGAAGTGACATTAAATTTCGTTTGTGGAATGAAATTTCAGTTGCGGAAACATTCAGAATGTTGCAGAAGGCCTTTGGTGATTTGACCATGTCAAAGAAAAATGTTTATAAGTGGCACAAAGACTTCAAAGGAGGCAGAGAACGTGTTGATGACTTGGAACGCCCCGGACGACCATCAATATAAACTGACGAGCAACATGCCAATAAAATCAAAGGATTAGTGCACAAAAATCGTCGATTCACAATTAGAGACCTTGCTGACACTATTGGAATTTCAAGAGGATCACTCAACACCGTTTCAAAAGATATTTTGGGCAGACAACTCGTGGTTTTTGCATCACGATAATGAGCCGTCTCACACTGCACTCGTTCTTCGTGACCATATCGCTAAGAACTCAACGCATATCGTTCCACAACCACCATATTCGCCTGATTTGGCTCCATGTGATTCCTGGCTATTCCCCAAACTCAAAAGACCACTCCGAGGACACCGTTTGACACAATTAAAGAGATAAAAGCCGAATTCTGCCTGAATTTCTGCCTTAAATCAAACAAATGACGATATGTGTATATCTTTGACCATATACGAATGCGATAATTTGTTTATTTTGAAGAAAAACTTTATTTGATACAAAAACAAATATTCATTTGGCCCAAAGATATTTTGTTTGAATGAATCAAATGTTACTTAATTCAAATAAATCTTTTTTTTTTTAATAAAAAAAAAAGCCTTTCTTTCATTCAATCAAATCTTTTTGCTGAACGGAATAGGAATAAAATTTTCTGTTGTACTAAAAGCGGTTTTCTGTTAACGAAACTGAAATTTTCTGTTACTTCCACAGAATATAAATTGACAAAACATGTTTTGTTGACTCATTACCGAAAATTTCTTTCTGGTGTATATACGAGGTGTGTTCAGAAAATAACGGGAATTTTTTAATTTCGCGGATTTGGAGAGTCCTATTGTCAAAAATTTTCGTTTGTTACAAGAAATGGATCAAAGAATTTGTATGAAATTAGTTTCGACGTCATACCCAAAACATTCGAAAAAATTACATTCCTGTTATTTTCTGAACTCACCTCGTATATATATATATTTACTCCAATAAATCAGAACCTAATGTATAGATATAAAGCATTGATATTTAATGTCCGAAAGTATATCCTGTGTGGAAATAGTAAGTGTTTTCAAATTGGGGACTAGCAAGATTTCCCAAATTCTATATAGGATCCAATTGGGATCCCTACTGAATGACAATCTGGGTTATGACTTAGCTTGTAATGCTCAAATCAATAGAATTTTAGAAACAAAATTTTATCTACTTTGGACAGAAACATGTAGAAATTGGTACAAATTGTTCACTCGAACTTGCTACTTCTCTCAAGTATCACATGCTCTTAATTTTTGTATACAACAATTGAGTTTTATAACGAGTACAATAGATTATCTGTACTTAATAATGTAGAGACAAAACACTTTTATTACATCTGATCGATGTTCATCAATATAACATTTGCGCACTAAGAGTCACTTACAAATATTAGGTGTACAAATAAGTTTTGAGGGATTGACAAAAGATGGTGTAACTAGTATTAAATCGCATCCGTCCATCTTGTAACTATATTCATGTTAAAGCGTCACCATTTTCTTCTAATAATCAATATGTGTCATTTCGCTGAAGTGTAAACAACACGCCTTCTTTGTGCTCTAACTATGTCAATTTTTGTGCCAACAAAACAACATTTACGGGAAGCGCTGCTTTTTTGCTTTAACTTGAAGAAAAATGCAGCTGAAGGACATCGATTGCTATGTGAAGCATTTGGGGAACATGCTTTATCAATAAAAACATGTGAGTATTGGTTCCGGCGTTTCAAGAGTGGCAAGAAGCTAATGCTGTGCATCTGGTGAGATCAGGTCGCAGTGGTCTATTATGAGCTACTCCAGCCTAACGAAACCATCACTGCGGAACGTTACCAACAACAATTGATGCCAAAATATGTTGATATATTAATATGCCAAGAGACATGACGAAGTGATCTTTTAGCACGACAACGCTCGGCCACACGTTGCTAAAGTCGTCAAGGAAACTTTGGAAGCACTTAACTGGAATGTCCTACCCCACCCGCTGTATTCGCCAGACATTGCTCCTTCGGACTACCACTTGTTCCGGTCGATGGCTCATGGACCGGCTGAAGAGCACTTCACTTTTTATAAAGAAGCCAAAAATTGGGTCGTTTCTTAGATCGCCCCAAAAGATGAGGAATTTTTACAACGTGGTATCCGTATGCTTCCTGAAAAATGATCAAAGGTAGTAGAAAGAGATGGGCAATACTCTGAATAACATACGTTGTATCAATTTCTCTAAATAAAGCTTCAAAATCACGAAACAAAAACCCTCAGAACTTATTTGTACACATAATATAATGGTTCGCCAGAAGGTTCGACCTAAGCTTTAAGGTGGTTATATCGTGAAACGAAATCCATGCTAAAAAGCTGAAATTTTTATTATAGCTTCTTTGATTATTTTAGAATACACCTGCAAAGTTTTAGGTTGCTTGACCGTCTAATTATAAAGAAATAATTAATCAAAGTTTCACCGTTTGGTCATGAATTGCTATACCGTCAATGGCAATGACAAGTGAACCCAAGTTTCAAATGAGCATTATACTTTCAAAATCCATGCTACGTATTCAAAAAACTATACAAATTTTCCGCAAACCTTGAAAAATTCGTCTGCTTTCTGAAAGAATTTTTTACCGTACAATAAGTCTGTATTGTCTTTCCAAAGATCATAACTCTGTCGGCTTTTATCGGCAGCCATAATCGAAGAAGACAGCAGTGAGCACGTGGCAACGTTGCAACGCATTCTCGAGCGTACGCGTTCACGTAGTCAGTAAAGTAGGTTAGATTTCTATACATGTGCACTTGAACATGACGGACTAGAGGAGTGGAGAAAGTGCGACGTTGTCACATTGCTTCATTCGAAAGTCATATGGTCGTGAATACGCAAACCGTTGGGAGATATTTTTTTATTAACTTATTTATTATTCTCATTTACATCGCGGAACGGTCCCAAATGTCAATCTTAATTAATTTTAGGATTTTACAACACAAAAGCTTCGATGCAAATCAAGAATATTTTTTACGCTCTTATGTGACTCACAGAGTCACGATATAACCACGTTAAAGCTACCGAATGTTTGGAGATTCTTAACAAAAGCTTAGGTAAGCTCTTTCGCTCATTCAAGACTGAGTAGTAAAATTCTGTGACCCGATCCTTAGGTAATTTTAGGCTTTAAACATTTATAAGAAACCAAAAAACCCCCTCTCTCGAACCAATACACCACCCGCGGAACCGCCTTTCGGCTTAAAACTTTACGGGTGGTTGGTTCCATTAAAGTCGCGTACGACTCTTCCGTCATCCGTTCGCTCGGAACTTCCATCCGCGGCCACACGCCCACTAGGATAACCGACTAGCCGCGCCACCCAGGGGAGAAATAAACAGATTCCTCCCCCGAACGACGCGGACAGTCAAGTCTACCCGAGACGCAGGACGGCGGGTGCAGGCCCCGATGCGATTTCTACTGGCCCTCCCCGTTGTTTCGCTCTCGACGCCCATCAAGTTCTCTCGTCTTCATCACAAGTGTGACGAATGACTCGATGAGCGTCCAGAACCGCTCAGACTGGAGCATGACGGGGACCATCGTGTTAGGAGTAAGTCCGGAACCCACCGCCTGTCCGAGGACCTCCCTAGCCACACCCCATTTTGCGCAGACGAAAAGAGCGTGCTCTGCGTTATCCACCGGGGAATCGCAGTAGCAACACGTCTCCTCGTCTCTCTTCTTAAAGCGCCTCAGGTACGCGTTAAAACAGCCATGGCCCGAGAGCGCTTGTGCCAAGTAAAAGCCGACTTCCCCGTGCTTTCTGTTCAGCCAAGTGGCGAGCTCCGGGATCAGGCGGTAGGTCCATCTCCCTGTCTGCTCACCATGCCATCTCATCTGCCATTTCTCGACGAGTCTGCGCCTTCCATCCTTGCGGATGGCCTCCTTCGCGCGCGCGACTTCCTGCAGGCCGGCGCAGGTAAGCTCCTTGCGAAGCTGAAAGGTTTCCTGCCTTTCCTCCGCCAATAAATCTGTTGGCGGGACGCTCGCCAGTACCAGCACAGCGCTCGTCGAGATAGTTCTATATGCCGATACTATTCTCAGCGCCACAAGTCTCTGCGCCGAGAACAGCTTCTTCTGGATAGCATGGTTTTTCAAGGCATTGGCCCAGACCGGAGCTGCATAAAGCAGCTTCGAATGGACCACGCTCGCCACCAATCTTCTTTTCGCTTCCCTGGGTCCACCAATGTTTGGCATAAGCCGGGTCAAGTTTGCTCCACATTGGATGGCTTTGGCGGCTGCGATCTTTAGGTGTTCGCCAAAGCTAAGCCTACGATCCAGCTGCACCCCCAGGTACTTCATGCTTGTTTTCCACTCGACTTCATGCTCTCCGAGAACAATCCTCGGGTATTGGAAGGATCTCCTGTCCGTAACGAGCAAATCCTCGGTTTTCTCAGGGGCCATTTTAAGACCTCTGCCGTCCAACCAGCGCTTCGTTCGCCACAGACTTTCATTGATCCTCAGCTCTAGGATTCCGACGCCGTCAGCGGCGCACACGACAAGTGCGTCATCCGCAAAGCCGACGATGCTCGTTCCAGCAGGCAGATCCATGCGCAGGAAATCGTCGTACATGACGTTCCAAACGAGTGGACCCACCCGCGACCCTTGAGGGGCGCCACATGTCATCTCCTCCTTGAGAGACCATTTGTCGCCCTCGTATATCACCCACCTGTCGCTCAGATAGTCATCTATCATTCGCAACAGGTAGTCTGGAACCTTTTTCCGCATCATCGCCTCGATGCAGATGTCCCATCTCGCGGTATTGAACGCATTGCGTATGTCAATGCTAATCAACGCACAGAATCCCTTACGCTTACCAGTTCCTTTTCTTGCATTTGTGGCGATGTTAACCACAGCTTGGATGGCGTCCACAGTGGACCTGCCTTTCCTGAATCCGAACTGGTTTTCCGAGAGCCCGTTCTCCCCGACGAAGAGAGCCTGAAGCCGTTGTAGAATCAACTCCTCCAGAAGCTTCCCCATCGTATCCAATAAGCATATTGGTCTATACGACGAGGCAACCCCTAGAGGTTTGTTGCCCTTCCTCAGTAGGACCAACCTCTGCTTCTTCCAATCTGCGAAGAACCTCCCCTCCCGAAGACAGGAGTTAAAGGCTTCTAGGAGGATCTCTGGGTACGCCCCGATCACCTCTTTGAGGATCTCGTTCGGCACCCCGTCGATACCTGGCGCTGTATTTGCCTTAAGCCTTCCACCCGCTCTCTTTAGTTCTTCGAGAGTGAAGAGTTCTTCGCGCCGGACCACGCATGAACTTCGGTCCTGTCTTTGGAACGGCTCCACGTGTGAAAACAAGCCACGCACAATGTACTGGACTCGATCGGGATTATCCAGGCCCGGGGTCTTTCTTCTAGCCACCAATCTCTTGGTGACTATTTTGAAGGCGAGACCCCATGGGTTCTTCTCGACCTCACTGATCAAGTCTTTCCAGCATTGAAGTCGGCTTATCTTTATGCCACGCCTCAAAGCTGTTTTTGCCCTTTTCCATGCCTCGTGCAGCGTAGCATCCCCCTTTGAACGGGTGAATTTTCGCCACGCTGCGAGGCATTCTCGACGTAGGGCTGCCAACTGGTCGTTCCACCAGTACATCGAGCCCTTGGCTTGCCTGCGCTCACGGCGAGGCATCGAGTAGTCGCAAGCCGCGACCACCTTCTGCCTCACCGAGCGCACAGCAGCTTCAAACGACCCAGCAGGGCAGAGCCAACCAAGCTCATCGATGAGCCTGGTTTCTTCGAGGTGTTCGCGAAGTCTTTCCCTGCTGAGTCGTCTCGTGTTCCAGGAGGGGCTCCTTCCTTCGCCGCCCCTACCCTTATCCACCGCCTGACACCGTTGTTCTAGTGTGAATTCGATGCACCGGTGGTCACTCAAGGTTATTACCTCGAGGACCGACCAGTCGCTTATCCTTGAAGCGAGGCGAGGTGCGGCAATTGTGAGATCAATTATTGACCCCCCCGCTCCTCGTCTGAACGTAAATTCCCCGCCCCGATTCAAGACGATCAGTTCGTTCCTAGCGACCATCTCGCCAACCAAGATTCCCCTCCTATCTAGGCGGGCTTCACCCCACTCGGGCGACTTACCGTTGAAGTCACCCCCTATGAGGGATCGCCCGATGGCCTCACGGAGGCTTTCCTCAAGAAGTAGGATCTGGGTCTCAAAGACATCGAAGGGATCGCCGGGGGAGAAGTAGCAGCTGTACACACGCACATCCGCCACCTCCACCCAGACGAACCCTGCGTCGGTCTCCAGGAAGTCCATGACGCCCAAATCGGGGTTACAAACAAGGATGCCGGCCCTCCTTGATGCATCCTGATACCAAGCAGAGTTATCGGACCACTTTTACTGCTCACTAATGAGCAGCACATCAGCCCCCCTCTCCCTGGCAGTCTGCATCAGGAGGTCCTGGGCATCCTTCCCCCTTCCGAGGTTGAGCTGCAGGAACTTCAATTTCTGCCTCTCAACCTCCGAAGCTCTTCCCGGAAGACCGGGCAGGAGCCGCTCCCCGACACATGGGCGACATCTTTGTCGCCCCTGTCTGCGCATGACAGGCACCTTGGTGGCGCCTTACAGGTTCTGGCCAAGTGTCCCGTGGCGCCGCATCTCCAACAGGCGTTTTTCCTGTCGGGGTTGCTGCAGCCCCGGGACCCGTGGCCGTACCCAAGGCACCTGAAGCAGCGGGCGACTTCCAGGTGCTCGCGAATGCGGCACTCCACCCACCCGATCCTCAACTTACCTAGCTGAAGCAGACGCGCGGCGTCTGCCTCAGCTAGCCGGATGACTGCAGTCTTCACCCCACCAAAGCGGGTGAAGAGCCTGCAGGACCCCTCAAAAGCTGGTCTGCCCAATGCCAAGCACAGGGCAGACACAACCTCTTCTTTTTCAACGGTCTCGTCGAGGTCCCTAATTTCGAGGGACCTCGTCGAGACCAGGGCTGAAATTTGCGCCCTTTCCCCGACCGCCAGGTCGAGCTCCTTTCGGAAGGCCGAAACGTCTCCCCCCTTTTTGAGGACCAAAAGGACTTCTTCCGTTCTGGTCCTCCGGATAGACAGGACCTCAAGTCCTGCCTTCCGGGGGTCGACCTTCGCCTTCATTTCCCTCAAGATGTCGGCGTAGGACTGGCCGTCCTTCGCCGACACCTTGATGGCGTCGCCCGACCTGGCGGGCGTGGAGCGCTTCATGGAATGGGTTTTTAGAGTTTTAAAATATTTATTATTCAATATTCTGAAATGAAATTTCTCCTGGTATACTGAAATCACGAAATCATATATGAGTAAATCACTTTATGTAATACATTTAAAACACACATTTAAAATTAAAATCGTATTTTATTAAAAATTTTAAAAAATTCCCGGTTTCCCGGTCCAGCGGCCTCTCTGAAATTTGAAAATTGTAATTGTTGTTGCCTGTGGACACAATAACTTTCTAAAGAATCCTTAAATTATACACAGGGTGGTTCATCTGTTACAGAGTTTTCGAACTATGAATAGATGATACATCATGTCTGTTTTATGTTATTCTCTCTTGCAAGCTGCCACAAACAAAAAGAAGAAGAAGATGTTATTCTCTATCTGTACATATACTACCGTCGAAAATTGTGCGCACGGTGCTTGTGAGCGCTATTAAAAATCACTGCTGACTTTGAACCACGATATCTAGGTGAGAAAAAGAGATAGGGCATTTTTAAAAATACAGTTGGAAAGCTTTTGAAATTTCACGTCTAGGGATGCTCGACTAATATTTTTTTGACCTTCTGAAAATAATAAAGCACGTGAGGAGTCAAAAAAAAAAATTCTAGATTTTCTTAAATTCTCTACCTCAACGTCAACTTTTAGCATGACCTAGGGAAAATTTTTTCAAAATGTGAAAATTATACTACTTAGAGTATAAAATCTTATCTTTAATTTAAGCCAAGAAAACTTGAAAAATATTCATGGGTACCCGAGATACGATTAAAAATGTTCAATCGTATCTGAATTGAATTTTAATCGACGATCACCGTTCTTGGCCGGTAAACTTATTACGGAAACGGTAAACCAAGTTTGGTGATCGTATAACTTCAAGAAATTCTGATGTGAATTGGCCGCCATAATCGGGCGATTTGACCCCTTTGGATTATTTCCTTTGGGGTTTATAACCCCAAAGGTATAACCGTATATAAAGGTATAACCCCGCAAAAATTACAAGGCATTTCGGATCGTTCAAGGTGGCCTCTGATGCCTTGAAAATTGTTTTTAGAAAATTAAATTTTGAGACTTACCACTTTGTAGAAAATTGCATGGCGCATCTTTTTCCCTCCTGCAAAAAGTTGCATCTTTTACAGTTTCCGAAAAGTTTTGTAGTCATTTACGTATATTTAGAGACATGTTTGAACTACAATTTTTAATTTTTTACGTATGAAAAATTTTCAAACTGGCGGCTGTAGCAACCATCTCCCAAAAATTCTCCGAAAAATCGATTTTTGCGCTAATCATCCTACAGCCCAAACCAATCATCGGAAACATATGAAATTTTTGTTGTTGTACAGATAAGGCTTGTCTTAAGTGCGTGAACCTCTAAAACGTTAATAAATCTTGAAATTTAGTAACAATATCATACGATTGGAAAAAAATCAAATTTTTTCCGTTTTTTCCTTGTTATGAGCGACTGAAAAATTGTTTAAACAATTTTTTTATATAGATTTTAGAGGTATAAGCACTTGTGTAAACTATAATCTACAAAATGAGTGGTCATTGAGCTTTCTACGTTCAGTGGTTTACTCGCAATCGTGATTACCGACTTAAAAAGGTGTTCTCGAGAAAACGCGCTTCAAAGTTTTCGGTGTGCGTGGCTACGACCGCTTGGCGCGGCTCCGCTCCTGCTGGAGAGCTCCGAAACTATCATCAGTACTTATTTCAAACTTCGGAATTATATTTTCGGATAGTATAGCTATAGATTAAAGCGAAAAAAGAAAAATCGATTTTTTGAAAGTTCCAGGTAGTGTCCGCCCCTTAACATAATGCGGAAAACGCATACGTAGTGATACGCATAAACATTTATGTTACAGTCACAGACGACGTATTCACAAGTGAGCGCTTCATGAGTCGCATATCGTGATGGTTAATTAATTTGTGATATCAAAGCACTTTTTATTGCATGATGTGTAGAGTAATCCTTACACGAAAAATAAAATTTACTTGATCCAAGAGCATAAAGAGTTGGCTTTATTAGGATAAAAAATGGACTTGATCTGAGTAAAATTTACTTGATCGAAAAAGGACATACTTGATCCAAGTAAATTTCACAAGAATTGAGGCAATTTATGACTTGAATAGAGGCAGATAATTATGCTCTTGGATCAAGTAAATTTTATTTTCTGCGTTCGCGAGTAAGCCATATTGTTCGCACTGCATACGGATATTTTATTATTTAAGTCAGAGTAGGGCTGATGTGTTTCAGAATTTAAATCATTTTTTCCCTTATATTTATGATATTTCAAGAGATATTTGAAAATTCCATAACCATGTTTCTTTTCATTATTTCAGAAAAAATAATTCAGACTGACCACACTGAGATAACCCTCGTGACACTTAAACACGTAAAGGACGCGAAACCGGCAATGAGGTTAGAGTCCACGCTGGTGATATTGCGGAGGAAAAATAGGTGAACCCACGTGACTTTACAATTTTGGCGCGTATTTCGACACTCTTTATAGTGATTCTGACACTCTAGTAACAGTTAAGCAGAATATCAAATGAGTGTCTCCCTGAACAAAAAGAAAAAATTTCGGAAAGAGTGTCGTACTATTTAGAAGTTCAGACTGACTATCTACATTTTGATACTCAAAGTTTGACACTCCAGTTTTCTCAATGCAGAAAGATTTCATGACGGAAGAAAATTTTGGGCATATCCGGCATCATTTTTAAGGAAATATAAGTGTTTTTCTCTTTATAAATTTCCAATAACAATTTCATACTAATTAGAAAAGTTAATTTCAATTTCTACAAGAATAGTCAATTTTTTATTGCGCTGGAATCAATGTCCCATAAAAGTTTTCTCATGAGCTGCTCTCACTCCTAAAAGCGTTTTCCTGAAATTTATTGGTAGTCATACAGTCAATTCCAATCTCTATTTAAGTATCCTAAAAACTAAATTCTTCCCTTGTGTTCAATAACATAAACCAGTGAATATTTTTAGTTCGTGAAATTTATTAAAATTTCACATTTAGTTGTAAATTTATCATTGATTTAGTTTTTATATGTATATTTTTGTACACAGAAAATTGTCCAGGTCTGTTTATTCTAGTTTCAGTTATTCTCATTCTAGTGGGTTAAAGTTAAAATTTAGTATTTTGGGTTTTAAATGAAGTATACTTAAATTGTTGAGATAACTTTTAGTGATGCCACTCGAAAATATTTTTAGAGAGGAAATGTCACTATTCTTAAATTAATTCAATTGTATAGTAGTTTTATGCAATCATCGTGGCTGAATGAATTCTCAGCCGATAAATAAATTAATGTCCAACTAAAATAAATGAAATTTCAAACAAATAGATGAATCTTTAACCAGAAATCAATTATCAAGTACAGGATATAAAAAGTGGTTGGATTTTGAGAAATTTTTAGCAGTGAACTTCAAAAAGAATATGGGACCATACTTGAGAGTTCGCCCACCTACTTTAATTATCATTACTATTGAGGCAGGTTCTTTTCTAGTAAATGTTCCTATATATTTCCATAGTTCTTTAAGTGAGATCCAATGACAGGAGTATAATGGTCAGATCACAACTACGGGTTAATATTGGCAAAATTCCATGGAAACCCGATCGAGTGGGAAAGGATTATTCGGATCAGGGTCGTTAGAAAGGATCCAGGGTAGACCGACAGGGTCCGGAATGTTGTTTTGAACTAAAGGCGGGAGGAGGGGCGGAGAACTAGCGTGAATTTTCATTAACTCGACGTGCATTTCATTCCTTCTTTTGGTCGATTCATCATTTCTTGGAAACCCAGTACCTAATTATAATTGACAGAAAGAATAAGGAAAATAGGATATACCTAATTATAAATTTCGTCAAAAACATTGAGCATAAGAAGTAGTTGGTCAAATACATGAAAATTGCAACACATGCAGAATAAGATTTGTGACAACATAAAAAAGGATTTGATGGAATCAAAGAAAATTACTTGTTTAAGAGAATTTCTTTGATTTAAAAAAAGTGATTTTTTTTAATTGAATAAAATTGGTTTAAATTAAACAAAGTACCTTTGAACCAAATAATAATTTGTTCAAACCAAATAAATTTCTACCCTAAATCAAACAAATAACGATATATCTTTGACGATATTCGAATGTAATAATTTTTATATTTGAAGAAAAATTTATTTGATTTAAACAAATATTCATTTAGCCCAAATATATTTTGTTTGAATTAAACAAATTTTATTTAATTCTAATAAATATTTTGTTTGAATCAAAAAAAGCCTTCCAAACGAATCATTTTTTTCTATTCAATCAAATCTTTGTTCTGAGTGTGCAAGACAGGCTTGAATAAAATAAATTGTGAAAATTTGAATAAATAAAAATCTGCCTGGCCAATTTCGGGAGCGCGGGCTCATTCACATCGCTCGCAAATTTGAACACACGGAGCACGCGATCGATATTAATGGTTAAAAAATAAGAACTGGAACTCACAATTTACAGAACAGATTGACAAGAATAACTAAGATTCCTGTCTTTTTGATAAATTTGTGACATATGAAAAAGGCTATTGGACAGAATTATTTATGGCATTATTCTTATAATTTGATTTTGTAATTATTCTAACATTAATCATTCTGTCTGAAAATCTCTTTTTCAATTTGAAAAAAGCACTTTTTTGACAATTATCTCCGGAAAAGTCATCATTTTTCAACTCTGGCAATATTGCACAGCCTTCTGGTAGATACCAGTTAAATACTGAGGATCATGAAATGATTTATGATGATGATGAAGATCAACTATATGATAACGAAAGTGATTCAGCTTTCTTAGAAACCAAGAAGCAGTGTAAGAAAAAGTATCATTAAGCGGGTGTTAAAGTACTTGATAAAATTATCAAAAATTCAATGCCTCTGAAGATGGTTAAAAAAAATCTCAACTTCTCTTGCTTGCACCAAACTCTTATGGACGCACAAAACTGATGACGGTGTTCAATACATTAGAGCGAAAAGCAAGAAATGTTAAGAGATCAGTTTCAGAGCATTGAATTCCTATATTTCTGAATCCAAAAACAGAAAGAGCATTGACTCATGAAACTGGAACTCTTGTGAAAAAATTCTATGAACGCGATGACATAACTCAATTCACATCAGAACACGATGGCCTGATGACCAATATTTCTAAATTCACAAAACTCCGACCTCGTCATTGTGTTCTAGCAGGAAGCAGTGGCCCTCATAATGTGTGTATTTGTGTGCATCATAAGAATGTCAAATTATGGTTAAATAAGATAAATATTCAACAGTTAAAAGAGGATACTGACATGATGTTAAAAAATTATCACGTCTGTCTGGATACTATTGTATGTCCTGACTCTTCAAGTTCCTGTCATTTAGGAGAGTATGGAAACTGTCCAAATACTGCAAACTTGAAAGATAACATGGCAAAATCTTTTGATGAGCATAGCATTGATAAAGTGACACTTGAAATTTTGTTACAAACCTACATATGTACTCTGAAGACTCTGGTGATGGATACTGATAAATTCCTAGATGATTTCTGTGGGCGTTTGTTGAAATTAAAAAATCATCACTTTATTTCAAAGGAGAAATTATCCTTCTTCAAAAACCTGATGGAAAATTCATTGTTTGGTGAGTTTTTAATTTGATTCGATTTCGCTGAGAATTACGTTTTCATAATCAAAAATCCAACGCAATCATTCCACTGGAATAACGACCAAGCTACAATATTTACTGTAATGATTTATTTAAAAAAAGATGAAGAGCTCAAGCACATAAGTATCGCAATCATATCCGATAATTTAGCTCATGACACGGTGACTGTTCAGGAGTATCAGATGATAAAAGTAGATTACTTGAAAACTCATTTCAGGCTAAAGAAAATCTACTATTTCACTGATGGTGCAGGGCAATATTTTAAGAATAAGAGTAGTTTTGCTAATCTCTAAGTCCATGAAGAAGATTTCGGTATCCCAGCAGAATGGGACTTCCATGCTACATCTCATGGTAAGGGTGTATGTGATGGCATAGAAGCGAATATAAAGAGACAAGCAGTACGTCCAAGCTTACAATGTTTTCCGAAACATCATATACTCACTCCCCAAACTTTGTTCTAGTGGGCAAAGAGTAATTGTAAGAAAACCGAAATTTTTTCAGTAGCAAAAAAAATCATACATTATCTAAATATTGAAACTATCTCAAAAACATCAAACAGGAAGACAATAACTACGCTTTTGATTTTCAGGGCATCTCATATAAGCAAAAATCTACTTTTCCTATAGATTCTCCTCTCTCTCCCAGCGCCGCCGATATTGTCATGGATGACCTGGAAACCAAATGTACACCCTCTCTTTCATTTCATCTCCCTTTCTATTTTAGATACGTAGACGGCATTATAACCGGAAACAGGAAATATTTTTAATAGTTGTAGTCATAAAATACAATAGGCAGTAGAAGAATTAGGCAATAGAATTTGTTTCCTAGATGCTCTCGTCATTAGAGATGGGAAATATATAAAGCTCAATTTATATAAAAAACCAATGTGGTCCAACCGGTTCCTTCTTCTTTTCTATTCGCATCACTCACTAAATTACAAAATTAATGTTATTAATAATCTAGTTGATAGAGGTGTCACCCTAGCGCACAAAAACTTTTATAAAGAAAAGATTCAAAAAATAAAATTGACTTTACTTAAAAACAATAGCCCACCTGAAGATTTCAATTCCGTTAAAAAGAAGAGATTAAACTTTCAATCAAGCAGAGATCCTAAAACAAACACTCACACATACTATACTGAGTATCTGAGAGCGGCGCAACCACACACATACATGCAACACACCTGCGCTTAAAAGGTCAGATCCCTAAATTTGTGCCACTGCCTTACGTATAAGACCAATCTAAAAAACGTTCAGGTATCCTCAAACCTTTCAATATAAAAATTCCTGCTCGTAATACAAATTGTCTCTCACACCTTTTTAAATCAAACAAAGATCTTATTTCAAAACTAGATACCGCTAAAGTCGTTTACATTATCCCTTGCACTTACCAGGGGTGTTAGTTGAAATTTGCCGGTTTTTTCAATAAAGAAAACACTTAATTCTCAAGGGAATCTCAAAAATTTTTTATTCAAAGTATTGACTATTGGATTCTACACATTTTGCCCATCTTTCAGGCAAATCATGGATACCATTCCAAAAAAACTTTTTCTCTTTCAAGGCAAACCGTTCGACGAGCCATTTTTCGACTTCTTCAAAATTGGCGAAGCGCTGCTCTGCGAGTGAGTGTCCCATCGATGCGAAAAGGTGATAGTCGGACGGGGCGAGGTCTGGAGAGTACGGCGGGTCTGATAATATTCCCCAATTCAATGCTATTAATGTGTTCTTCACCACTTTAGCGGTATGAGACGGTGAGTTGTCATGTTGTAGGATAACTTTGCCATGTCTTCGGGCCCATTCCGGCCGTTTTTCGATCAACGCATGATTCAAATCGATAATTTGTTGTCGGTAGCGATCCGTATTCACCTTCTCACCAGGTTTTAATAACTCGAAGTACACCACACCACACTGGTCCCACCAAACACAGAGCATTGTCTTACGGCCAAAGCGATTTGGCCTTGGAGTCGATGGGCCGACCTCACCAGGTCAAAGCCATGATTTTTTCCGCTTCGGGTTCTCGAAATAAATCAATTTTTCTTCCCCTGTGACAATTCGATGCAGAAAAGATTTCCTTTCGGACCGTTGAAGCAGCATTTCACAAATGGTTTCTCGATTTTGCATTTGTCTATCGTTCAGTTGGTGTGGTACCCATTTTCCATACTTTTGGATTTTTCCCATGGCTTTTAAACGTTGGCAAATTGCTCCTCGGGTCACATTTAGTGCTTGTGCCAATTGTTGTTGCGATTGGGTTGGGTCTTCATCCAATAACGCCTGCAATTCCTCGTCTTCGAACTTTTTCGCTGCACCAGGATGTTCATTGTCTGTTAAATCGAAATCTCCACTTTTAAATTGACGAAACCATGTCTCACATGTTCTAATCACTGGAGCATGTTCGCCATAAGTTTCTACCAGCAATCGATGAGCTTCAACTACTTTTTTCTTTTGATGAAATAAGAAAAGCAACGAATGCCGCAAATGCGATTTACTTGGAACGAAACTCGACATATTCACTGAGGTAAACAACTATGATGCTATTATTTTGGCAGAATGTAATTGTGTATTTTTTAAGGTTATTGTCCATAGAAAAATATGACATAGATGCCAAATCATAGAAATGTATACATATTTCTAGCGACATCTATGAGTAAAACCGGCAAATGTATTGAACAGCAGCTTACATAGGCACGACCAAACGCCCCCTAAAGACATAACAACATATAAAAACATATAAAAGATGTTCATAACACAGGCCGACAAAATTTGACGAAACTTCAGACCCTGGGACCAAACTATACTTTTCCAAAGGTTTTTGGTGCGCTGAATCCGAATCTGACCTCAGAATTGCTCCATCACGCCAGGTTTTCGAGAAATCCTAACCTAAGAGTGCAAAAGCACTGATTTTTGCTATATTCGGGGTTAAATTAACTCGCTAATTAATTTTTTTTTTCTTAAAACTCGTTACGCCATCTGAAAGTACCACTTTTTTACCGCTTTTATCTTCTCTACCATTTCTCAAATTTTAAAAACAAAATTTTATGTAATTTGGACACAAACATTTTGGAACAAAAATGCAATCAAATTTGCTAATTTCCCAAGTACCATATGCCCTTGAAGTGGGAAATACGTGTGAATTTCCAAAATCGTTACTGAACTTTGCGCGTGGATTTAAAAAAAACTTGAATGTTGCAAACTTTAAATTTGGTATGAATGTAGTATTTTATTCATAAAATCGTAAAAGATTGAAAACAAATTATTAAAGAATTTACACTTATTCCACCTCTTAATCGGACATGCTTGACACCAAGACCATAATGTTAACTTCGATGAAGTAAAAATAATTGACAGGTCTGACAATTACAAAAAATGTATAATATATATTTGAAATGCCACATATAGCCACAAATTCTAATGTAATAAACTAAAGAACTGATACTGGAAACTTATCTGTTTCTTACCTTTCTCTTTTGAATGATAAATTATAATCTCGTATGAAAATAGCTATCTTTCAAATACATGAACACATAAATTTCCTATGAAAATTTAAAGTCTGTTGAATATAAACCATTATGACTCCTTTTGCACTTTATGGTCTACCTTTGTTGTAGCACTCCAGTTATTTTGTGCATATTCTCCTACTTTTCTCCTTTTTCCTTTTAAATCTCAATTCTAAATATAATAGGAAAAAGCATGACTTCTACTTTCATCTTACAATGTCTGTCTTAAGCCATAATACAACTTCAGTGGCACAGATAACTTCCTAGTGATCAGTGTGTGATGTCAGAATATGTGATTTTCCAAGAACCGAAAAAGGGAAAAATTTTAATTTCATAATTTTTCGTAAGGAAAACAAATTTTTCAGTTCTTCCACCTACATTATGACTACAATACATAAGGTCAGGGCTGAGATTTTAAACAAAAAAGTGGGTAGGCAATAAGTTGGCAACCGGGGGGGGGGGGGGGGATTGAATAAACAAAAGTTGTCATTTAAAAAAAATGCTATTATTTTTGACTTATTTTTGAATTATTATTTTGACATTGTATTTAAAACTTTCTACAATATATTCCGTGTAATATCATAAATATCGATAATGGATCAATCGAGTGTTTAAAAGTAGACAAAAGAATAATGTATTTTGGGATTGTTGTGCCGAATTTAATCTCAGGCCTGTATAAGGTCAATTCATTTTATTTTAAAGTTACAATTTTCATGATATCGCAAAATACAGATATCCCACCTACTCATTTTTTTTTAGATTAAAAGTACATAAAACACACAACTTATTTTGTATTAAAATTACACTCTCCATACATTTGATAATTTTTCTCATGATACATGCTTTTCAAACAATTTTGTATAGTAGACTTCGCATGGGCAATTCCTAGTTATATTTTCTTATAAGTAATCGTTTTAGGCTTTTTGTACTATTTGTTAATTATTTTTACATTCTCTTATCTATATGTATAGAAATATTTATATACAAGGATATTCTAGTTTTCAGCTTAGGTATTTCAAAGTTTTGTATGTGCTGTATTTCAATCTGTTATCTTTAAGAATTTTTATGTGTGTTTTTATTAAAGTTTTTCTGTATAATTTTATGTTATAATAATTTTCTCCATACTTTTATTTTTACACTGCCAAAATTTAATCCGAAATATGTACAATATTTCAACTACCTTTTTTTAAATATTTTAGAAATAAAGATGACTGATCAGGACCGATCAGAGTTGAAACGTTTGAAAGAATGTAACCTTTTGAGTTTATTATTTCTGGAACCTATACTCAATTATTAACAACAGCATCGTTTGAAAATTATTATTCAAGGGTCGATGCGAGACATAATTATGAATACTGTATTGTTTGTTTGATGGTAACATATGATTTAAGGGGGGAAGCACTCGTAAAAGAATTAGAGGACGTGTAGATAGGGGAATCGAATCACTTCATCCTAAGCCAGGAAAGGGGCTTAAATATAGAACGTGTTTAAACATTCCTTTCGCAGATAATATTTTGCTTTCCATAAATACTATCAAGATTATTTAATTAAGCATAATTCAATTCAATTAAATATGAAATTTTTTTAAATTAATAAAATTAAAAGAAGTGTATAAGTTAAAGGAGTCATTTAAATTTTTTCTAACAGTTAAAATTTATTTAAGTAATGTAGATTTGTAAATCATCAAATAAAGGACAAACCATTGATGAGAATTATAAAAATTTTATTCTGTAATTCAATGACAAATAGAGACTAAGAAGGAAGTGAAGAGGAAATCGGAGCTACAAGAGTATGAAGAGAGATAGCGTAAGCGCTCAAAGGAAGTTTACATCGTAAACTCTCGGTCTTAAGGGTAGTATTATTTTCAAGAGAGGCGGTCTAACTACGTAGTGGTTGCGCTATCGGTGAAATGCTTAAAAGTTGGCTCGCTAAAGTTTTCGTGGCAGGGTGAAAGGGGAAGGAACCGCGAGAAAGAAATGGAAGTCTATGCAAGGGGAGGCGGCACAGAGCGCGATCAAGTTACCGACAAAGTTTAGTAAAACTGGAAAGTTAATTTCGTCGTGTTAAATTACTCGAGCGCCTGGGCATCAAACTTGCAAAAGTTGTCCGGTTGGCTAAAATACATTGAGAAAACGATTTATTTGATGAAAATGCAAAAAAAATTGTTAAATGCATTTGTTTAATTAAATAAAATATGTTCAGGTCAAACATTTGATTCAATCAAAAAATGTTGTTTCACATAATAATGAGTGAAAGGCTTTTTTTTTATTTAGATATAAAATTTCTTTGATTTTTCAATAGTGGTTTTTCCATCCATGTGATGAATTTTTCATTGACAGTCTTTTTGCTTATCAACATAAAAATCATAAAAATTCTGTGAGCTGTGATGTTATATGAACTCTTAATGTCATAATAGAAAATAAATTTTATCTTGGAAAAAGTTTTAATAAGAAAATCGTCTAAAGAGGCTAATTGGAAAAGAAAGAAATAAAATACACACATTTTTATAACATTTTTTATTACGGGATCAACTCCTTTACTAAGTAGAAAAATATTGTTAGAATTTTTTGGTAAAGATTGGTTATTGTGTATATAATCCTTTGTTTGGATGAACAATAAAAAATATAGAATAGATACCTGTTATTAAAAAACACATTTATATAAATATCTAAAATACCAATATTTATTTTATTCTTTATTAAATATAACTTTATTTCAAGCTCAAAATTATATTTTAAACCATATATATATAAAGGGTGGCTGCATAACTAAGGAAGGAAAAAAGGGCGGTATCGATTCTACACAAATAAACTCTACACAGATAAACTATGCAAAGTTAATTGTACAAAAGGAAATTCAACCTACATTTATTCGCACATAAAGTAAAAAAGTTACGTCTTATACCGTTAAACTCTAGACGAAGTTACAAATTAAATTTCTTCAGCATTTTTTTGCATTACTGAAGTATAATTTTTTCTGTTTGAAAATCTTCCACATTCTATCAAAATATTTTTGAAACTCTAAGTTTTTTGAATTGCTTAAAATATAGTAATTTATTAACCACTTCGTTGGCATTGACGCTAGTATATAGCGACTATTCTATCCACCACTTCTGTATCTTAAAGAAAAAAACACTTTAGCAAATCGAAAATAAAATTTAAAATCAACTTCATTAATTTTTACATAACTCCATCCTTCCGCGTTCGTGTTTTTCTGCTGTGCATGCTTCTCAAAGGTATTTGTGGGCCTCCCTCATAAATTGTGTTCTTGTTCCTATGAAAGTGGTTTAATTTTTTATTTAAAAAAAAATAAAAATCATTGTAATGCATGGTTCTTATGTGTGCCTTTGAGGAGAAGCGGGTTTGCAGTAACACTCTCCACGAATCTGCCGAATATGAGTTCTCTCCCGTTTTGAGGACTTTCTAGTATCACAGCTTATTAATTAAGTCCATAAAATTAGCTGGCACTGAAGAGGGCCCCCATTTGCAGCTGAAGCGTTTGCCTTCTTATTTTTTCATATTTATAATAGGTTTCCTGCCTTTATTATATCTATAATGTATTTCTTTAATCATTGATTTATAATGGAAAGGAGCTGACCCAATGCCAATACAATAATACTAAAATAATAAAAAAACTTACCCTGTATAAGTAAACCGGATAATATATGTATAACGTTTTGTGGTACGAATTTAATTTACATGTAGGCACTGCGATATTCGTATTTCGTACTATAATTTTCCCACAGCCTTGTACATTCTATGTATATATATATATATATATGTGTATGTGTATGTGTATATAATCACCCTCTATACTACCAACCCCAAACATCCCCTTGACACCCCCTCTTCTCCCTTCGTCAATTCAACTTCGGATTCGCAACTTTCCTTAGAGCTCGTTCATTGAACGTCCGAGGAAATGTACCGGGTGTAACCCTTTTGGTGCGGAATTAATCAAATTCCACAAATTTCACCATTTGAACAACGGTTACTAATTACATTGATTGTACAAATTCAGTTGTTAGTTTGTTATAAAAAAAAAGTGTGGATCTCACGCTTTGCTCTTCCTGTCTTATGTCCTTTATATAAAATTTACTGAATTCGTCCCCAACATTTTTCTCGCCTTTCTCATAGAGTTTTGCTTTAAAAAAGGGGTTTTTATTTTATTTTTGATAATATTTTTTATTAATAAACAAAAGACATAACTCGTATGAAAAAATAGTCACCAGAAAATTTTTAGATCCATTTGAAATCGAGAATTTTGTTTCTTAACATTGATGCCGTATCTCCTATATTTTGTCAGAAAAATGGAATTTTTTATTTTTACAAAAACGTTTTTTATGGATAAAACCAGAACCATTGGTCAAAAATGGCTGTTTAGCAAACTGGTCTTGTATTTTTGGGCCCCCAAAAGGTGTGCCAGATTTCAACCCAATCCGATTATTTTATCGAGAGTTATCGTGTCCACAGGCGCCGGACAGACAGAGACAGACAAAGAGACACTCGCAAAAACAGTTTTTTCTGACTCAGAAGTTCTCAAAACATAAAGATTTGATGTGAATTCCGAAAGTGATTTTTCATATAAAACCAATACCTTCTCATATGTTAATAATGTAAAAAATTGATTTTTGTTTAAATTTCAAATTAAGTGATAAAATGGTTATGTAACTATTGAATTTAACCGATCACCCCTTACATGGAGAAGGCATGGTTAGTGGATGGATGGTTGAGTTAGTATTGGATAGTTGAGACATATCGGTTCAGGTATAAGTGTGTAAGTACACTTGTTCTGGGAGAGCAGCGAGGCGCGCGCTGTTGGTTCGCTAAACTTCATCCCTCGGTCTCGTTCTCTCCGTCCTTGGCTCGGAAAACTTTCTGATGATGAGCTTTGTTGGCCGTTTCCCCAACAGGACGGAAAAGTTAAATGCGAAAGTTTTAGCCGATATCCACTACGACGTTTTTTTCACTAAAAATCTACACAACACTCTATTCATCTTCAACAGAAAGATGTCAAGGACGCTATTTGGTAATTACTTGAACATTTTTTATGTTAAAGTTTTTATCAAAATATGAAAGTATTTTTTAAAATACCTGACTAGTTGTTATGCAAAAACGATTTTAATGCAATGAATAAAATTGTTAAAAATCACAATGATAATGGTATAAATGGTAATAAAAAGTCTACCCGTCCTCCTTCAGGAGCGCAGACAAATCCTGGTCGCGTACTTTGTGCGTAGCTCACTTGTTCCAATGCGCTTAGGGCGCGTGATTCAGTCATCACGCTTTGCGCTCAATTTTGTGTATTCCTAGTGCACATTTAAATTTATTTCTCATAATTTGATACTTTGACTAAAGTAATCTTTATAATTACGACACTTGCACTTCACGCTTAAGGGTATTTCCATGAAACTGTGAAATTTAAAAAGAAAAAAAATTGGATTTTAAATTATTCCCACGTTAACCTTTTGTGTTAATAGTCACATCTTCCTTGTTTATGATCAATCCTGAATAATCGCAATATTTGTGATAGTTTACGTTATACTGGCAATGAGATTGCATTTTGTTCTGAATTGTTGCAGCAAGTAGTCGCATTTGTCAATATTTTTTCTTCAAGTTAAAAAGCTGCAAACTTTGCAAGTGTTTTCCAGTCTTGATAAAGGGATAAAATTAAAAGGGTCATCCTAATATTAGAAGTCTATAGTTTTGAAAGTGACTCAGTAGATGTCACTCCCTTAGTTGAAAAGAAAGGCTAATGTAAGAGGAAACTAGATTACTACATGTTTTTTGCAAAGATAATTTCAAACCATGCCTAATGATTTCTTCAATTTTAGTATATTGTATTGAGTGCATTTTGTATAAAAAAGTGACTGTAATGCTAGTGACCGTATACTTTTCAACTAATTCTCGACTTTGTCATTATAGTCGATTTTTCTAAAACACATGTCTTTCTGTTTAGGTGTTTATAGATGCGATTAAGGGGGTATTCTTAATCAGTAAGGGTGTCATTATAGCACCTACACCAGAGAACAAAAAACAACCGCAAAATGACTATTTGAAAAAAAGTCATTTTCTACCTTTTTTTTCACAATTTTGAATTTTTTAAAAATAGTCCAAAACAAAATTTTGAAATAAATCTGGTAATGGCGATAGAGGGTTATATAAAGAAGGTTGATGCCAAATTTCAAGTATATTGATTCATTAGAACTTGAGATATTATGTCAACCGTGTTGAAAAAAGTAGTTTCGAGAAAACCGCGTTTAAAGATTTGGGTAAAGTTTCAGGCAGTATAAGTTACACAATGGTGCGCTCTACTTACATTTTGTTAATCGGCGTTACAACAACCTTTGGTTGATCGATTTTATATTCTTGAAGGTCTAAACATTGAAAATATGCAAAAAAAAGAATCGATTTTTTCAAAATTCTAGACTTCTTGGTTTAAAAGATCTGACGATTCCTTTTTAAGTTGTCACTAGTTTGTGTCTCCAGCAAAATTTTGATTCCAACTGATTTTAAGATCTTCCCAGAAGTTACCAGGCGGAAAAGTCGGTGTACTGTCAATCCTTACAACCGGCGCGGTACCGCTCCGGTTGTAACTCGAGAGTAATACCAGTGCTACCTATTAGAACTGTGCCAAGCGTTGGACATTTTTTTAACTGTTAACAATAACCTTTGACATCCAGCTATTCAAACGCATATCACAGGTTTAAATTGCAGTGTTGCACGATCTACGAGTCGGCCGCTGGCATAGCATTGGTGACTATACGTATACTACGAGAATGTTGGCCGAGGAATTAAATACGAGTAAAAACACTATTTGTAGAATTTTAACTGAAGACTTGGGTAAAAGAAAGGTCTGTGCACGTTTTGTTCCACATCAGTTAAATGCACCACCTCACAAGACCAAAAAAGTGAATGAATTTTTGATGAAAAAACGGATTTCTCTCATCAACCAACCTCCGTATTCGCCTTATCTATCACCATGTGACTATTTTCTATTTCCAAAACTGAAAACCAAGATAAAAGGAGCATTTTAAGGTTGGTATCCCAGCCATTGAAGCAGCGGCAACCGAGATGCTGAAGAACATTCCTATAAATGACATAAAAAAATCTATGCATGCGCTGGTTGATCGTTCCAAACGTTGTATTGAGTCTAATGGAACCCATTTTGAATGAATAATAACTTTCAAAGATAATATAATGTGTATCATATTCTATATCCAAAAAGTTCGGTTATTTTTGGGATACACTGTGTATGACTCTGTGTCACTTGAAAAAAAACTTTTTTGTTTACATGTAAACAATACTTAAAACTTTACTCGCGTTTTTCTCATAACCACGTTTTTAAAGTCGGTCCCCACGATATTTCCAAAACGACTAATCGATCCCTTTCACATTTTAATCATTTATTTAAAATATCAATAATTAGTCGTGGACGAAGGAATTTTTATACCGATAAATATTTATTTATAACTGAAAATGAGGATATTTTAAAGTGAAAAATGAACTTTGACTTTACGCATTCACTATTTTGTAAAAAATCAGAAATGTTCAAAACCCTTCATCCATACAGTAGCCAACAGAACAATTTACTTATGAATCCCATTGGAATTTTTGATTGGAAATGATCCAGTCTTGAGCAGCTGTGGGAACCGCATAACACATTTTTTGGGCCCTTGGAAAAATTACGTATAACTCCTACATAAATTGATGGTTTGCGATAAAAAAATTACTGTAACTTCTTAAAACATGTATTATATGATTGAAAAAGATTGGTAAAAAGAATAAACTAGTTTTAAAAAAATCGTAAAACAGGCATTTTTTGGCTTTCTAGTTGACCCTAACCTTTTGAGTCATACATCCTTGACCTGCATTTTACGACTGGACGCAGGCAGGCCTATTAATCTTCTGGAAACTTATTCCTAGATTTCAAACACTTCGAGGAAAATTGTAATAAATTTAACCAAATCGTTTATTCAGCGGAAATTATTGTACTTAACTCGATGAAATATTTTTCCTAGATACATGTGATACTTAGGAAATTAGCAAGTTTTATAGACAATTATTTTTTGAATGCTCATTTCCAAAATAAAGAAAACTTTGTATTAAAAATTTGGTAAATGGTGGAGAACATAAAAGCAGGTGCACTTAGCCTTTTTAAAGATTTTTTAGTAACTGTTCTTTAATTCCTCAGTCGACTTCTATTGGGACATTACTATTATACTATACTTCATGAATGCTTTTTGAAATATTTTTTGATCTTCGAGAAATTGTTCCGAAAGATCTGATTTTTCTTCAAAAACTCAATCGCGTAAAGGTCGCTGGAGACATGCTAGAACGAGTTAATTCTGACCCCACATTCATAAAACGCACTGTAACTGGTGACGAGACATGGGTTTACAAGTTTTACATGCAAACCAGTCAACAAGCTTCGGAATGGCGTCTTTCAACTCAGCCTAAACCGAAAAAACCATGTCAAAATCAATCATAAATCAAGGTAATGTTGACTGTTTTCTTCGATTATCGCGGTGTTGTGCACTCGGAATTCTTTCCAGAAGGTCAGACAGTAAATAAAGAATATTATTTGACCGTTATGAAGCGTTTGGAAGAGCAAATTCGTTGAAAAAGGGCAGATTTGTGGAAGGAAAATTGATAGATTTTTTACCACGATAACGCACCATCTCACAAGGCTATCATTGCGAACGAATTTCTGGCCAAAAACTCAACAAATATCATCGAACAACCACCGTATTCACCTAATATGGCTCCGACCGACTTTTTCTCTTTCCAAAACTTAAATTACCCCTTGAAAGCACCCGTTTTCAGTCGATAGAAGACACAAAAGAGAATTCGTGGCGAGAAATGAAGTCGATTCCTGAAAATGCGTTTAAAAAATGTTTTGATGATTGGATTATTCGTTGGTATAAGTGTATTATTTCGGGTGGGGCCTACTTTGAAGTTGATGAAATAAATTTGGATGAATAATAAATGGTTTGTGTTTTATTGACCAATTCCTGGTACTTTTTTGTCAGAATGTATACAGGGTTTTCCAATTAGAGGTTAGATTTTGAATAGCCCGCTATTTTGGCAGCTGTCGTCATAATAAGAGGTATCATTTTTTGACAGATGACAACTAAAAATTATGCCATTAATAAAAATGCGGTTTTTGGGCAGGATGGATAATTGGGTCTTATGTTTTTGTAAATGAAGCTGGAGCGGCTGTTTCGGTGAATGGATTGCGCTATCGAACCATGAGTAATGAATTTTTATGGCCAGAATTGGAAGATATGGATGTGGATGATGTTTATTTCCAACAAGATGGCGCTCTGTGCCGAGTGATTTCTTGAAATGGCAATTATAATTGGCTGCCGAGATCATGCGATTTAACACCTCTGGATTTTTTTCTTTGGGGTTACGTGAAAGATAAGGTTTATGCTGATGCTCCTCAGTCAATTCAAGAACTGAAAAAGAATATTCGTGCCATTATCGACAAAATAGAGCCCCACATGTGCGAAAATGTAGTGGAAAATTTTATCAAAAGACCATGGTCCTACAAACGTAGCCGTGGGAGGCCATATGTATGATATTGTTTTTCATTATTAATGGCAAACCTTCCGCTATTCAATGAAATAAACACGCGTTTTTCTTATAAATTCGAATGAAATCTCTAATTGGAAAACCCTTTATTATATATATGTGTCGCGCTCAGAAGAAAAACCCCTAAGCGTCCTAACGTAGATTTTAGAGGAAAAGCAAGAGAAGTGGCGACGAGCCTGTAGAACTCGTCCGATATTCCTTTCTCTCTTCACCACGTACATCAAATTAGAGCTAGCATCCGTGTGAGTTCGGCTGACGTTGGGATCGGGAAGAGGAAGACACAATGATTATACTCTTTTAACTCACAGAAATTGCTCGATCGTTCGTTGACCATAGAATTCATTATCATTTTTTTGCCTATGATTTTCAATGTTATTATTGAGTTTCGATTTATAAACATTGTTGATTCTAAATAAATTTTCAAAATTGACAGTTTGAGAGCAAGTTTATTATTAACAAGTCTTTTTTCGTATTAAATATTGTATGTAGAATAGGTGAACACTTGAGGAACATTCACAGAAAACTCAAACAGCGGTCACTGCATTCACTGCCACACGTGCTTCGAGTCCCAGTATGCCTAATCAAGCTTAAGCGTAGTTCCAGCGTGTGAGCTCGCTCGTTGCAACGCGCGGGACAGATTTTATAAATTAAATATCTACAGTTTTCATTTTTCCATTCCAAGATTTTGCCTGCATATTAAAAAAAACTTCAACAAAGATTTAGAAACAAAAAAATCGGAAAAAAATTAGTACCAAATTTAAAAAAAATTCAATTGTATATATTGTTATTATAAAAAAAACAACGAAATGTGTGCTATAAATGTTTTGAAAGCTTGTACTCTTTCGCGCATTTCAAGTGCAAGGGTTACATTTTATATTCAAAACTGCTTTTACAGTGAGCTGTTGGAAAAAAAAAAATTTTTCCCGAGTGCCAAACTTAAAAAAATTATATCTCGAAATTTTCAAGTATCACATTGAAAAAAAATACGTGTCGATTATTTTCGAAGTAAAAAGGCAAAAAAAATGTTTCGTGGAAAAAAAAATGTTGACTGTAAATCTCCCATGAAATGACCCATATACATAATTTTAATAAAATTTAATCAAAAACTATGGGAAACATAACAACTCAGTAAGGAATATATGTATAACTTTCGATTAATTATGCCGAGAGTAGTGTAATATTTTTGATCACGCAATGTATATGATACGAATATTTACTTTTCCTGAGCGTTTGGTAAAAATATTGGTCCGTACGATAAAAGTTCGTTCGCAACTTACACTTTTTTCTATAAAAACTCGCAGAGGAACTACGTTAAAAGAGTTTGTAAATTTAATTTACATTTGTATATTAAATTTTAAAACTTAAATATATGAGTGAGAGTGTATATTTAATTCCCACTGCTGGGTAGTAACTCGTTAAAAGTAACTGTACCGTAAGTTAGTTACTATTTTTCCGGTAACTTGTAACTTTTTCCAGTTACTTTTTCGTTACTTTGTATTTTTTGTATATCTCTCTTCTGATTCCTGTTCTAGATACGAACAGATTCTAAAGAAATTTTTAAAAATATATTATGAGTTATTGAACATGATTGCATCGTATGAAAAAAAATGTAAATTTTTGGTATGGAGCGTATTTCTTGAGATGTTTCAATGTCTCAAGATAAAAAACTCTCTCTGTGCAGTTGAAATATACAGGGTGTATAAAGAGAAGCAGAACAGTGAAATACCTCAAAAGAATCGTACTTTCAGAAATAAAATTCAAAAAAAAAGTTTTGTCGTTTCAAAAGATCTATCTTACGGTGCAATCGTAAAATGGCCTCAGGCACAGTTGGGACCCCAAAGTGGATTTTTCAAAATAAAAACACTTCTTTTTTTATCGTGGATTATTGTTGAGAGTGATTCCTTTATCCAAACAAGTTTGTGCGATTTCGGGCCCAAAAGGCTATTTGGGCCAAAATGGTCCAAAGTTGATTTTCTGTCTAGATACCACCCTCCGTATTTCGAACGCATTCACTAAAATTATTTTACATTTCCAAGTGATGCATCCAGTTTTCATCCAGACCATGATTTAGTCCGTGTCCCAGTGTGTGCCCAATAGGACTCAAGTTAATTTTTTAAAATAAAAGCACGTCCTTTTTATCCTAGGTTATTATTCAGGATGATTTACCCATCCAAAAATGTTTGTGCTGTTTCGGGCCCAAGACCCCGCAAAAAATTTTGGGAAGAGGAATCATTCTCAATAATGATCTAGGATAAAAATAACGTGTTTTTATTTTGAAACAATGTCAAGTGTTCACGTGACAATTTCTTCACTTTCTGCTTGTTTTCACTTGTGAATTTGTGCGAGTTTATGCAAGGCAAGTATAAATGAGAAGAAAAATGTGCTCTATGCATGTTTTTACGATCACTTTGATGGATGTATTCATTTCATGGATATATTCATTTAGGAATGATATGTGTGAATTCGGTAAGTGATTTATCACTGAATTGAGTAATTAATTACTGAATTAAAATTTAGTAATTAATTTTTGGAGCAATATAATTAGTATACATATATACTAATTACAAATATAATTAATTATAAATTATCTATAATATAACAAATATTTTAGCGATCATAAATGGAATTTAGTTATTAATTACTGAATTCCAGTTATAAATTACATTCCAAATAATCACTCATTGTAGTTTTTTTAATAGAGAGATACGTAATTGAATTTATTATTCTTTTTATGGCTTTGAAAGATAATCGTTCGTTATCAACACATTATGAACTAAGCAAATTTGTCTTGATTCAGTAGTTGGACGTTTTTTATGCATACATCATGGTCAAATAAAACTGTTAAAAAAAAAATAATTTCGTTTGAAATATAATAAGAAGAGAAATATTTCGAATTTAAAGTCTGTTATATTTAAATGTTTAAATATAATTTTGTAAAGGTTAAAACTTAACGTTCATTACTTTTCTACAAGTGCTGAGGAAAAGATGTTACAATTTATATATAGAAGTACTAAATTACAGAAATTAATGTTGCATTGACGTTGTTACTGAATTCCCGCGAAAAATATATTTATAGTGGACACGAGTGGGTTGCAGAATAGGGCCTATGAGTGTGAGTGTGACAGCAATATGCCTCCACATAAGTTTGTCTTTCTTATACTTATAGCCTATTCTGGAGCTTACTCGTGGCCACCCCGTATATTGTAGATGTAAGTGTATGTGTGTAAATGTATGTGTAACTCTAAGAACATATAGTAAATTTATGATAAAAAAATGCACTGAGTCCAATAAATGTACTTGTAAATTATGTAAAAAATGAAAAACATTTCCGCTATTTTTACTATTTTTTTGGTAATATCATGCAAATTCCGCTTTGGTCATTTTTATTTGAATTCTTAGCACTTATTCCCGATTTTTTCTTCGTGTATAATAATTAGTTAATGGATCTTAATTTATTTAATCCTTCAAAATGCTTAAGTTCAAGAGCACTTGGAGAGTCTAATGGCAACATAATGTTTTGAATCTACTAAAGATTAAAATGTCTGGGATTCGATAATAAGCTTGTATTTCTGGATGGTCACACTGAAGTCTAGTTTTTTAAGCTTGGGCCTAGCGTGGGCCATGAATAATATTCTACAAGGGAATTATTAATTACTTTTTTAATGAGATAAATATTATTTCGGGGATACTTGCAAATAGTTTTGTTATCTTTTAAAGATATACTTACAGTTATGAGCGCAATGTCATTATGTTTACTAATAATTTTCATGTTGTAATCGTCAGGAATATGAATGTGCTTAATTGGATAATTTGTACCACCTGAGTCACGCTCGATGGTTTCAACTACAACAGTCAATCCACTGTATTTAGGTGACTTCACATCTTTAACACAATGACCAGCAGTTAAAATATGTTCAGTAGAAATCAAAGCACCACCACAGCTAAATTCACCATCTTCTTCCCTTAAGTAAACAACATATGGTTTTTGTCCTTCCTTAACTGGTTTTCCTCCAATTATTTTACTCTTTAATAGGGAAGAGTTGATTTCTGTAAATTATCATTTAACTTGCCTTAATACTAAAACTAAAATAATTAAATAACTTTTGCATGTGGTGACAATGAAAAGATATATTTAGACGGAAATGAGATCTCTTTAGAATTTTTAAGGAGATTCAGGGGGACATTAAATATAATATTTTATATCATTTTTATAGTTACCTAAAGCATTAGTAACCCATATTGAAGTACAGATAATAGTTAAATAAATGTATTCCATTTTTATTAATTTATATATAAAAACTCGTAAATTACAAAATTCATGCAGAATATTTTCCTATTCAAATAAATTTTTCGATATGGACATAATGAATTGGATAACTAATTTGACATATGTGTGTTCTTTGATGATAACTGTTAGTTTCATTTATATGAAAGTGATATCGTTCAATGTTTACTTAGAATTACTGCAAAAACAACGCACCGTATATTTAAGTTGAAGACAAAATTTTTTATAATTTGAGATACCTTATGTAAATTTGAAAATTGTCACCTTGAAAACTTGAATTAGTATTTATTAAGTGCTGAACATACTTTTTCAAAAGATGATACTATTTAGGGAAATTTAGAGTTAAAAGGTTTCTTGTTAATGTAACTGAAATTTTTTCTTACTTCCACAGTATTTTATTTGACAGAACATGTTCTGTTGATTCAACTACCGTAAATTTTTCTTAGTGTATTTTCCAGCTCCCACTCCTAGGGTGACCCAACTTTACATAATTTTAAACGCATGCGTGTATATGTACGTGAAAAGTTCCGGAAGCTTTATACATCTTTAGCTATATATACTACACGGGAAAAACATTAATTTTACTCGTGTAACAATATGTATTTTGTGTGTGGTGTTTTTTTCCAATCATCTAGAAAATATCATTTTTAAATGTCCTTTTTCCAAAAAAATGTAAAAACAATAAAATTACCAATTCCAGAACATTGAGGGAAAGTCACTTTCCAGCATTACTAGGTAAACGCTTTGCAACGAATCGCTTTCCAGCACTGTTACAAATGCGCACTTCAAGCAAAATATTATATTCCTCATGCCCTCAAAACAACTATGAATGGAAAACGCATGTAACTAGTGTTATTGTGAAATTTTGAAATTAGGTTATGCTGGCTAACAGAATCGATTGCCTAATTGATTCTATTCATTTGAAAGCTTAGTTAAGAGTGGATCCCAGTTGATCTAACCTATTTTTCACTCGTCCTACGTGCACGGCAAGCGGTAAATTTGCGACAAAAAATATCGTGAGCAAAAAGTGCAAAAAGAAGGAAATTTTATCACGTGTGAATATTATATACGTGTGAATACAATATGAAATGGCTGGAAATAAATTACTTTTTCAATGCAGTAAAAATGTCACTGACAATCAGTGGTATTTCACTGAAAAATAGTAACATTTTCACTAAAGATAGTCAGTGAAACTCAATTAGTAATGTTTATAAACAATTAATATGAACAAATTTGTTTATCTTAATTGTTTATAAACAGTCGGATTGTTATCTGAAGTTGTTCTGGCGATTGAAGGGAATTATAATTTAAAGAAACTTCAAATTTGAATATTTTGCCACTAGAATTGCTTATAACAATTTTTATTGTTAACTTTTCAAATATTTTTGTGATTGGATGTCATTCCTACATTAATATGAAGAACTTTGAGCGAAAAGAGATTTTTTTTACCGATAATAAGAGTATTTGCCAATTTGTTTATAACAATTAAATGGAATAATAAACAAATTATCTGTACTCTGTGAGCCTCGAAACATTAATTTAAGAAAATATACAGTTTACCTAAGCATTCCTTAAAGCGTAAAAAATTTTTATGCAAAAAATTTCAATTTTTCCATACTTTGAGTAAAAAAATTATTAATAAACAAAAATTTTTTTATTGTTTCTTCAAAGATTTTGCTCTAGAGTTTTGAGATTTTCTAAAAAACTTCTTTGAACCCTAATTTTTAACTTTCTCGCAGAAAGTTTTTCGAACTCGAAAATTTCCTCGATACTTCTCTTCGCGGAAGTTTGAAAAACACGGTGATCAGCGTGTATTGATTAACATTAAAATATTAATTAACAAATTCCTTTTTTTGTTCCAAGTCAAGTTTTGTGAGCATCGCTAGCGTATTTCATGCTAGTATTTCAAATTTGAGCTCATTTCGTCGATAAATAACGAAGTGTTGACGAGTTAAGCACGAAAAAAGTATTGAATACCATCCCATTTGTAAACCAGTTTTTATTTTTTATTTCGTAAATGACAAGTTGAATCAAAAAATTTGTTCTACATAATTTGTGCCTTTTTGAATGTTCTATAAGATCATTTTTTTCCCCCTTAATTTTCCGACTTTTTCTTCGGGACAATACTTTCCCAGCACTTTGCTTTGAGAAAGGAGAAACGGAAGATGCCTCGCGCGCCTAAACGGTTATTGCATGAAGACCCTCAATTTTATCACATCTGTTAGTCCAAAACTATTGACTGTCAGTAATATTTTTACTGATGTGAAGAAATAAGCGATTTCCACTTATTTCATCAGTGAAGTCTCACTGATTCAAATTTGGAGTATACGTGTATAAACTGAAAGAGCCTTCAATTTTACTAGGACTCTAGCCAAGCTACATGGTCAAGAATGCGTACAAAACAGCGTGTCTTTTTTAAAAATATTAAAATAGAACGGGAAAATGTCTCTGAATGTATTTTTCGCTATCCATGCCAATTCATTTCTGCCTCTTTTTCAATCGATACCAAAGCTCTATCCTTTATAATCTCAATATTATTATCTTCCTTTATCTTCAAGTCAAATACGTCTACCTATTGATATTGATTGATATTGATATTGATATTGATATTGATATACCTATATTCTTTTTTCTAATTTCAAGTTCTATACTCTTTAATAACTACTCTTTAGTCAAATGCTGCATCTTCCTTATGTATAAAGACTTTTTTCAAAGTGTGAGAAAATAAGTTTTCCTCATGTGGTTTTAGGATGACGTCGAAACGAACAAGGCAGAACCACTCCATACAGCATCTTCTCGAACTTCCATCTAGTAGAGAGCCAAGAGTGCCACCTTTTTCTCCTCCAGAAGAAACTGTTCAACTTTCGATAGTCCCAGGTCCACGAAAAGTTCCGGTAACTATCTTGCATCCTACTCCAAAAAAGGTAAGTTATTTAATTTCTATTTTTTGTAGACATGCACAAAAATGAAAAAAAAAATTTTTTACAAGTAAATTTAAACACACGCATATTCTCATCGCTCCTTCCGGAAATCAAAGTTTATTATCCGTGATTCAATTGTAACGAGGTTACACTAGCGCCCCGGGAGGACACAGCCCTGCGACCGGAATTCGGGGGAACTTGGCCCGGCATGCCCTACGATGACGCGCCGTCGCCGGTTACCGGTTGCTAGTAGTTGGATCTAGGTCAGCGTGTCAATACAAGTTGACTACCTTTTTCGTGGTGCCTTTAGACTGTGCTTCGGAGTGTCGCGCACCGACTTGTAAGTTTTAATAAATCTAGTTACCGCGATTGTGATTTTTATTTGGTGTGCACCTTCTCGGCGTCCCTTCCTTTTCCCTCCTCAGTTTGCGACCCAGGTCACAAACTTGGCGCCCAACCAAAAAACCCACGAAAATCCTATTTAGCCAAATAGTGGAAAATCCTCCAGCCGAGAAAACACAAAGTAATAAAATTGCCAAGTGACAAAAGAAAAATACAGTGCGGTGAAAAATTAAGTGAAAAACAAAAAATAAAATAAAGGAATAGCAGACATCACGAGTAAGTAACGTAAAATAAGTCGATGAGATTAAGGTCCGGAAAAGTAAAAAAGAATAGAAAAATGGCCAATAAAAATAAAATTATCGAAAATGAAAAAATAAAAGAAGTAGAATTAGAGATTAGAGAGAGACAGCATGCCAACAAAACAGGCACAATACCGAAAGCCACAATACGTAGCATAGAGACAATTTCAAAACCACGCGACAAAGACGGACGAAGCAAGGACATATTACAGAAACACAACATGGACACAGAAATAATAAATAGTACTTACAAAGGCATGCTATCTCCTAATACGGAAAATACGGTAGGTTATTGGCGAATATTAGAGGAAGAAGAAAATTTAGATTTAGATAAAATAAAAGGTCGGGAATTAGAATTAGAGTACTTAGAGAGAGAACGCGAAATAAGAAGAAACGAAATGAAAAAACTAGATAAGGAGAGGGTAGAGATCGAAAAAATAATTAGGGAAAAATTGGAAAAGGATAAATTAGAGCTAGAAATATACAAAAGAACGCAAAGGGATGAAAAGGATAAAACATTCGAAATAGACTCATTTATAGAAACGAATAAGGAATTTTGGAAAGAAGCAGAAATACTAATTGAAAACGAGGAACCAAAGAACAACAAATCAAAAATCCTAGAATTAACCCTAGAAATAAAATCTTTAAAGGAAAAAATGGAACAAATCCTAAATAATACGCAAAATAAAACTTTAGAAATACACAACGCACAGACCATAGTTAGCCCTACAGTAGAAGGCCAAATAAAAGTAAATAGAAATAGAATAACAAAAACGGACAAAGGGTCAGATAACAGAAGAGTAGAAGAAAACGAAGAAGACCAAAGTACGTTTAAATTACCAACACCAGCTCCCCGGAAATTAATAAGAAATACGATAATAACCACCACGGAAAATAAACAAAACGAGACGCAAGCCGAAAGATACAACGACCAAAGTGGAGAAAATAATAATCTAAGCGATGAAGACGTACAGGACGACGAATTACAAACAATGCGAGCATCGCTTTTCCCATTCGGAATGGTCCAAACACCTTTCCAAATTATGTCGAATTGGCCGATTAAATTCGGAAACAATACAAATGACAGCCCAACAATTTTCTTAAGTAATTTATTAAGGTTTAAAAGGGGATACAAAATCAACGAAGAGGATACTTTAGAAAATTTAGACGCCGTATTGATAGGAGAAGCTCAATGTTGGTACCAAGTAAATAAAAGAAATTGGCATAACTTGGAAGATTTCATACAAGAATTCAAACAGGTCTATTTGAATGAAAAGTACCTAGAAGTAATTCATAACAAAATAAGATATTGTAATCAAAAGAAAAATCAAGAAATTCACAGTTTCATAATAGAAATGAGACAGTTATTCGAGAAATTAGAACCACTTCCCAGCTTGGAATGGCAATTAAAAAAAGTTTACGAGAATTTAAGACTCGAATATAAAATTTACATTACAAGAAATTCATTCAAAAATTTTACAGAATTAGAAATATTAGGACGCGAATGGGAAGCAGAAATGGCAAAATCAAGAATGAAAGGGCAAGAAATTAAAATATGGGAGAACAATAGGAATGACAGATTGTATATAAGAGAACAAGAGAGAAACCAAGAGCAACAAAACAATCAAAGCCATGAAAATAATTATGAAAGACAAAATAATAGTAAATACGAATTATACAACATACAAAGCAGACAACAATTCCAGCCAAGATATGCCAACAACGGGACCAAATATTTCTATAACAACCAAAGAAGCCAAAACACATACCCACAAAACCGAGGTATTAACAAATTTCAAAATAGAGTAGGAGTTAACTATAACCAAAATTACAGATACCCAAATCCAAACAATTGGTTTAGGAAAGAGGAAAATCAAATAGCCAGATACAGCAACAGACAACAGCTTGAAGGGAACCCCAAATTACCAGAACTAACATACAACCTAAGAGACGAAAACCAAAGAAAGGAACTAGAGGACATGGAACAGAACAAACAGGAAACAAATGACAACAATAAAGGAAGATATCAAGAAAATAATAAATGGGAGTTGAACCCAAAGGCAAGAGAATTCACCCAGTACAGGGAACAAAAAGGAGAAAACAGCAGCAATACAGCACAACAGCTAATAAAATGTTATAATTGCGGAGGCAAAGGACATATGCAACGCGACTGTTGGTACAGTCAGGGAAACGCAAACGGAGGCTACTAGAGGCGAATAGTAGCCCGCAGAAATACCAAATCAGATCGCCAAAGAAAACCGAAACAAACAACACACCAGACGAAACAAGAATGCACATAATAATAAAATGGGAAAAAACAAAATATAAAGTATTAGTGGACACAGGTGCAACCCACTCATATATCAGCAAAGAATTCTTTAAACAGATAGAAAAATCGGACTACGAAATCAAAAAACCAAGCAACGACAAATTAATAGTTGCAAATGGCCAGAAATTAGAGATAACGGGACAAGTACTGATTCCGATTGAGGTAGGCCACATTAAAAAGTATTTATTATTTAGATTAGTACCCGAACTGCAATCCACAGGAATCTTAGGAACAGATATGATAGAAAGACTGGGATTAAAGTTAGATTTCGAAAAGAGAAACTGGTGGCTACCAGAAAAACCACAAATAAAATACAAAATAGAAACAAACCCCAAGGAAAACGAAATAAGAGAAAACGAAAAGGAAAGAATAGGAGAACAGAGAAAAACAAGCAACTTACAATGGAGAGAAATACCCACTAGTACCCCAACCAACCATACCCGGCCTGTAGTCGTCCAGACAAGGGACACAAAAGGGTCCAAAATACCAGTAAGACAGAGAAGTCTAATCCCACAAGAAAATAAAAAACAGAGGCAAGAAGTCACTAGTTTTAGTCCCTTAGAAGAAGAAAACGTAATACAAACAGCTCTCAAAGCAAAAATCAAGAGTGAAGATAAACAAAGAGTAAAGGAAATAGAGAAAGAACCCGAAAAGGAAATAAAAAATAAATTAAAACTGAAAAGAGAACGAAACGAAGAAAGCAAGAATGAAGAAGTATCGAGGGAAAGAAAAGAAACAGAAAACGAAAAATGCGAGGGAATAATTGAACTAAATGAAAACCAAGGACAACAATTAAGAAAATTAATCGAAAGAAAGGTTAACAAAACAGGAATAAAACTAGAACCTACACACATGACAGAACACAAAATAAACGTACAGGGCCACGAACCAATAAAACAAAGATATTACCATGTCTCACCCAAAGTAAGAGAGTACATGTACGAAGAAATAGATAAAATGTTGGAAGAAGACATAATTGAACCCTCAGACAGCGATTGGTCAAACCCGGTAGTTATGATAAAGAAACCCAACGGAAAATATAGATTCTGCTTGGATTTCAGAAAAGTAAATAAAATAACAAAAAAAGACCTGTACCCAATACCAATCATGGCAGAAATTTTAGATGCATTGAGGTCAGCAAGATACATATCAAAAATTGATCTCCGCTCAGCATACCACCAAATACCACTAGAAGAAGAATCAAGAAAAATAACAGCATTCACAGTACCAGGAAAAGGAATGTACCAATTTAAAAGAATGCCATTCGGTTTAACAAACGCTCCAGCTACGTTCCAGCGTTTAATGGATAAAATAATAACACCAGACTTAAAACCTAACGTATTCTGCTACCTCGATGACATAATTATAGTAACAGAAAACTTCGAAGAACATTTGAAAAATTTAGAAATAGTTCTAGAAAAAATAAACCAAGCAAGATTAACAATAAATCTGGAAAAGTGCGAATTTGGATGCTCGGAAGTGAAATACTTAGGATTTGTAGTAAACGAAAAAGGACTATTAATGGACGAAGACAAAATAAAACCTATACTAGAATTCCCAACACCAAAAAATGTGAAACAACTGCAAAGAATTATAGGAATGACATCATGGTACAGAAGATTCATACCAAAATTTTCGGAAATAATGGAACCTTTATACACACTATTAAAGAAAGGAATAGAGTGGAAATGGGACATAGAACAAGAACAGGCATTAGAAAAAATAAAAAAATTACTAACAACAAAACCAATACTGGCATGCCCAAACTTTCATCATCCATTTCAACTTGAAACCGATGCGAGCGATACGGGATTAGGAGCCGTCTTAACCCAAAATATAAATAACGAAAACTACGTAATAGCGTTCGCAAGCAGAAGCCTCAACGAAGCAGAAAAAAAATATTCAACATCAGAAAAGGAATGCTTAGCAGTGGTATGGGCAATACGGAAATTCAGACCTTACCTAGAAGGATATACCTTCAAAGTACTAACAGACCATATAGCTTTAAAATGGCTGCATAATTTAAAACCCGACGGGACGACTAGCAAGATGGGCACTGGAACTACTCGAATACGACTACGAGATAGTATACAGAAAAGGCTCACTAAATTACGCACCAGACGCATTATCAAGAACACGCGAAAAGTTGGACTCGGTAGCAAGTACGTTATCAATGGCAAAAGAAAAAGAAAAAGAGAAAAGCAAAGAAACCAACGACGAATGGTATAGTCACAAACTAAAACAAGTAAAGGAAAAACCAACAGAAAACCCAAACTGGCGAATAAGAGACGACCAACTTTATTTCTTCAGACCAGATCCGTTAAAATCAAGCTTGAACCTGGATAATAGTCCATGGAAATTAACAATACCGAAGGAATTAAGAGAACAAGTGTTAAAAGAGAACCACGATAATAAACAAGCAGGACATTTGGGCATGGAGAAAACATATGCAAGAATCGCAGAGAACTATTTCTGGCCAGGTATGTATTCAGAAACATTAAAATACGTAAAAGAATGCGACACATGCCAAAGAATCAAACCAAAAGTAAACAATCAAGTAGGACTACTGGGAAAAAGAATAATCGAAGAACCATGGACAGTAGTAGCAGCAGACATAATGGGCCCACTGCCGAGGTCGAAAGCAAAAAACCAATATATACTTGTTTGCGTGGACATGTTCACCAAATGGGTGGAAATAATTCCAGTAAAAAACAAGGTAGCAACAACAATAGAAAAGGAATTCCACAGAAGAATCATATCGAAATGGGGAACACCAAGAATATTATTCACAGACAACGGCAAAGAATTCGTGAACAAAATCATGGTAAAGTTAACGCAAAACTTCGGAATACGACATTCGAAAACACCACGATACCACCCACAATCAAACCCAACAGAAAGATGTAACAGATCAATAAAAACAGCGATCAAAGCATACCTAGAAAAAGACCATAGAGAATGGGATGAAAATTTAGAAGACCTACAATTCGCGTTAAACACTAGTAAACATGCGTCAACAGGGTTCACACCAGCATTCTTAAACCTTGGAAGGGAATTAGAACCAATTCAAACCTTAAACAAAGACTTAATAAACATAGAAGGAATAGAAGCACAAGAAGTAGGGGAATGGGTAGAAAGACTAAACAGGTTGAAAATAATAAAAGACGAGGTACAGAAAAATTTAGATTTAGCAAATGAAAGGCAGGCAAAATATTATAACTTAAGACGTAGACCAATTAGCTACGAGATAGGGGAAAAGGTACTAAGAAGCGAAAAAACGTTGTCAAATAAAGCAGATAATATAGCAAAAAAATTAAATAAAAATTTTGAGGGCCCATTTTTCATAAAAACAAAAATCTCACCGACAATTTACGAAATAAAAAACAAGAAAGGTAAGTCACTTGGCAATTGGAACATAAAAGACATTAAAAAATATGTAGAAAAAAATTAAGTAAACAAATAGAAACACACATAAAATAGTAAATTGACAAACCGATACAGAGACACAACGAAAATAATTATGTTAACAGATGATGGAGCAGAAACTAAACCTAAAGTGCGAGCGATGTTATCGAGAGATAACAGTGGCAGAAGCTTTAAAACACAAATGCCCGAGACTTCTTGACCTAATCCAGACCCCGCTTGTCCCAGAATCACCAGAAGAAGAAAAACAGAGAAAAGAAGAAATAAGAAGAAGAGAGGAAGCAAGAAGAGAAATAGAATTGAAGAATGAGTTTAAGAAGATACATAGAGAGGAAAAACTGAAACAGGAAGGAAAAGAGCCCGAAGGGAAAAAAGAAAAGAAAATGCAAGAAGAAATACTAAAGATAATCAAAGAAACCAGAGAAAAAATGGGAATAAAAAGCTATGAAGAGGAAAAAAAAGAATGGGAAGAAAAGAAGAAACAAGAAGAAGACTTTATAAAATGGAGGAAAGAAAAACTGCAAAGAATATATACAAACGAACTAAAAGAAGAAGACAGGAAAAGAGAACAAGAAAAACGCGATAAAGAATGGAAGAAACAGAGAGAAGAGCTTAGACGATGGGAAGAAAACCAAGAGCAGGAAAGGAGGGCCGGGAAAGAAGACAGAGAAAAAGAGAAAGAAGAAAAGATAATGTTCCAAAGAATAAGAGAGGAAAAAGAAGAAAGGGAAAGAAGAACATGGAACGAAGGAATAGAAAGAAAAAAAGAAAGAACTGAGGGAGAAGAAAGAACGCGAAAAAAAAGAAAAAGAACTAAGAAAAACACTTGAAGAATTAGAAAAAGACACAGACAGTGACAGCGACACAGAATCTGATGAGTCAACGAAAACGATTATTTACATAGTAAATAAGAACTAAAATTAATAAAAAATGTACATGAAATTAATGGAAAAGGATCAAAATAAGATAATATATTTTCTTTTTTCTATTTCGATTCGTTTATACATCGACCGAATTCAAAGAAGAATCAAAATAATAAAATTTTTTTTTCTCGTATAAATAATTAAAATAAATAAATAAAATCAAGCAAATCGTCTTGTTTACAATAAAATAATAGTATAAATGTTTAGAAGTAGATAAACTATTTAATTTCAGGTACGGCAATGGAAGACATCGAGATGTGGGAGTGCAGGTTCTGCGAAAGAAGAGTGCCAAAAGAGTTATATATATTCCATGACACCTTCTGCAAGAAAACACCAAACAGGATCAGAAACTACTATACAACACCAAACAGCGCGAAAACCAGATATATGAGGGGCGGATGGATGGATATAAGTAGAAAATTCAAGAAAACCATAGAAATTAGCGTGAAAAAGAAAACAAAGCCAACGAACGAAAACAGCCAGAGCGGAGAAGACACATACATTACACTAGACATCGAAACAGACCCAATCTGGCTGGAGTTCGAGGAAGAAATACAAAAAATACAAAAATATAGGGAATAAACCACAACCCGATCAGGAGGGAGGGGGTTGTAACGAGGTTACACTAGCGCCCCGGGAGGACACAGCCCTGCGACCGGAATTCGGGGGAACTTGGCCCGGCATGCCCTACGATGACGCGCTTTCGCCGGTTACCGGTTGCTAGTAGTTGGATCTAGGTCAGCGTGTCAATACAAGTTGACTACCTTTTTCGTTGTGCCTTTAGACTGTGCTTCGGAGTGTCGCGCACCGACTTGTAAGTTTTAATAAATCTAGTTACCGCGATTGTGATTTTTATTTGGTGTGCACCTTCTCGGCGTCCCTTCCTTTTCCCCTCCTCAGTTTGCGACCCAGGTCACACAATATTATAATCAACAAATTTATGTAACGGCCCTGATAAGGTCCGTATATGGCTCGAATAAGTTCCTCTTATTATTAACTAAGGCAGCCTGCAGTATATCGTATTTACAGTATACGTACGGCCCTGACAGGATACGGATAAGGTCGACTCTTTTGGTGATCAGGATCTACTGTTTGCTGCTGCCATTTGTTTTTTTTTTTCGTTCCTGTTTGACTCTGTCATAATCTTTTCAAACCTGCCAGGATTCGAAAAATTACAAGATTTTTCTACATATGCTTTTAGAATAGTTAATCATACTGACTTAGTGGAGTTCTTTCGATGCACACAAATTTCAAATTTTGAAATTGAAAACATTTTTCCAACTTGTAAAATGTAAAAAGTTATATACCATATAAATTATTACTAACGTACTGTAAATATGTATACTTCTAAAGTACACAACTTTTTATTAGATAATGTTTTTGATAAAAAAGTTTTTTCCAAGTTCCGAACAAAAATACTGTGTTTTATAGAAATTTAATTTGGTCATTGAGAGTGGAAAAATTCACATCCCACAACTGATTAAAATACCTAAAACAAAAAGATTGCTTATTAACAGGGCACAGACCCATTTTATACGGCCTTTGCAGCAGTGGCTTATAAGCGAGATTTTTTTCGGCATATGGTAAGCGAGAATAGCCGAGAGACTTTGGGCGTTAGGAATGCGTTTACTTATGTAGATATAGGCAGGTTAGAGGATTCGAATCCAAAAGCAAATATGAAATTTTCAATTCAAGCATGCAATTACAAATAATGTATCAATGTGTACTTAAATATCTGAACATAAATAACATATTATTATATAATAATATTTGTGTCCATGTTTCCACTGAACCCTTCCCTCTTTACAGCAGCAAACCCCCCATTCCCCCTTTCTTTCTCTTGAACTATTCCATTTATTGAAACGAAAAAAAATATTATTGCCGTTAATAAACTAAGGCAATCTTATCAGGACCTACTAGTCTGCCCTGATTTCAATTTCTACACGAGAACGAGCAGGACATAAAGACAGTCAAGATTGAAAAAAACCTTTTCTGGATTCAAGGGGTATGATATGATTGTTTCAAATTTTTCAAATATCTCAACTTGGTTAATTTTTGTTGGATGAAAAGTGTCACAAATAAACTTTTTGAATTTTTGGCAATTGCATCTGATTATAACCCGTGTAGAAATTGAAATCATTTCATTTACGGCCCGGATAAGGAAATCCTATCAGGCCCTGATGGTGTTTCGTCACGCTCGGCATGAAAAGGGCCGTATGTGACCAGCCTTAGACGATCCGTATCAGGTAACCTCCCTTGTGCCTTAGAAATAAATAAGGAAGAAAGAAAGGGGGGTGGGGGTTTATTGCTGTAAAGAGGGGAGAAGTTTCAGTGGAAAAATGGACACAAATATTATATAATAATACGTTGTTTATATTAAGATCTTCAAGTACACAATGATACATTAATTGAAATCGCATGCTTGCATCAAAAACTTCATATTCGCTTTTGGATTCGAACCCTCTAACCTAGCTATATTATCTAAATAACTAAAAGCATTCCTAACGCCTAAAGCCGCTCGGCTATTCACGCTTACTATATTCCGAAAAAAATCTCGCTTATAAGCTACTGCTGCAAAGGCCGTATAAAATTTCAAAATTTGAAATTTTTGTGCATCGAAAGAATCTCACTAAATCAGTATAATTAAATATTTTAATAGCATATTCAGAAAATCTAGTAATTTTTCGAATCTTGGCAGGTTTGAAAAAGTTATGACAGAGTCAAACAGAAGCGAAAGTCAAAATAAGCGGCAGCAGCAAACAGTAGATCCTGATCACCAACAGAGTCGACTTTATCCGTATCCTGTCAGGGCCGTACGGGTACGGGAAATGCGGTATTACGGCCTTAGTTAATAATAAGGGGAGCTTATTCGGGCTGTATACGAACCTTATCAGGGCCGTTACATAAATTTTTTGATCAGGCAGCCTGCTCCGGACCTGGTCCGAGCTTTTTTTTAAATAAGGCAATTACCGCACGGGAATGGACTCGTTTTTTCTTTTTGAGCTTTAATAAAGTGTATCAAAATGCATTCTATTCCGATCTTATATTCGAAAGTTATTGTCTTCACAGATGACAATGACAGCAACGACAAACAGACAAAGAAAATTAAAAAAAGACTTTTTTCGGATTCAGGGATATGAAAGTTAAAAGCCTTCTTTGAAGTGGCGAGAGTTTAAAAATCTTTTAAATTGAGATTCATTAGCTTGAAAATACGTTGTGCATACTTTGCATAAATACACGGAAAAAAATGAAGTGTCAAATTGAACATCTGGAGTGTCAAACTGATTATATTGGAGTTTTAACTATGGGATAACATTCTACATGGTGTAAAGTACTATCTGTGAAGTGTAAAAACTAGATGTTCAGCTTGACTTTCCCAGAGTGTATGAGAATCCTGGAATGTAAACCTGAGTATCTCAGGAGCGTTAGCTCGATTATCTCGGAGTGTAAGTGTTGACACTGTTGACAGGTTAACTATTTCAGAATGTAAACCTGACATTCTGTCGATATTCAAATAGACTATAAAATTATGGTCTCCCTGACTATCAAGAAAATGATAGATAGTACGTGGTACTATCTGCAATATAAAACTGACATACCTAAATTTTGACACTCTAAGTTTGACACTCCATTTTTCTCCGTGTAAACAGTTTCACAATCAGATATAGAGGCAGTTGATCTGTCGCGAAGAATAATTTTGTTTTTTCTCGTTCGGGCATCAATATTCTGAATATTTACTGCGATTCGACTGAAGAAGGTTTTATTATTTCCGTCATCGAAAAACTACCCTCAAGGAAAGACATTTTTAGATCCATTCAACCAAGATCTAACTCCTACTTTTTTCCCTTCTCCCAGACTGCCATGAAATGTATTCTCCAAATCCGTTTAAAATATGGCTACATTACCAGGTTATTATTTGCCAGTTCTCAATATTAATTTTGAAAATTTAGGTACAAGTGTCTTTACTATTTTAAACAGAAACTTGATTTAGAAAAAAAGATGCAAATTCGGTACTTAGGGCCATCGATCAACTCGACCACGTGACTCAATTATAACACAGGTACACGAAAAAATATTTTTTTTAAACTGCCTCGAATGTTTTGACTGATTTTCACGTTTTTTGGTGCGCTGAATCCAAATCTAAAAACCAATTTACTCCATCACGTACAGATTTTTTGCTACATTGGGTTATCCTTAGTCACTTGGTTAAAAATAAAGTTCATTTTCTGTGGTAATAACCAGCAAATTTTTATTTCAAAATCTAGTAAATGAAAAAAAATGAAATTGGCCAACACAGTTTACATTTAAAGTCACTCTTAGGTCAATGAATCTCCTGGATATACTTACAGTTTTGAACGTTCATTGAACGATGGAAAACTTTTGTTTTTTAAATTAAATGATTAGTTTTTGGTCTAGAAAATTAAAAAATAGTGTATTGTTGATGAACGATTGTATATTTGAAGGGCCCTAAATATAAATATAATAATTAATTTTTTTATGGAAAAAAAAATTTTGTCATCGTTCAATGAACGTTCAAAACTGTAAGTACATATCTCCTGGTAGGCCCGTTTCTTCTTTCACTGAATGCTTCTCTTAGTGCGTTGCTTGGCGTCTTTTTCATCAGGGGTTTCCCGCAGCAGCAACCAGCAGAAATCAGCCATCATATTGGTATAAAATGAATATAAAACCTCCTAAAATATCTATAGGAATCAGTTGCAAAACCGAAGACAGTTTTTTGGTCGTTTACCTGTGTAATTTATATTCATGTGAGATCACTATTTTTTCACACAAAATATCTTCCAACAAATTGGGAAAATATTATAAAAAACAATAAGGAACGTCTTCCTGATACGTATTAATAAAAACTTTTTTAGAAAAACTTACAGTTAACTGTAGTTACGCACACATAAAAAAATTCACTTGATCTTTAAACAAACCATTTTTAAAAATAAACCAAGATTTTTGGTTAAGCGAATCAAAATTTGATTGCGTCAACTAAAATATCCGTTTGATTTGAACAAATCGTACCCAAACAAGCCATCATTGGTTGCATGAAACAAATTATTTGCTTGAACTAACCAAAATTTTGATCAACCGTATAGTAAGAAAATTCCTTGGTTGATTCAACCAAATATTTTCTGAGTGTAATAATAAATTATTTGTTTCATTTAACCAAATCATGTACAGAGAAAAAGCTTGGTTATTCCATTCAATTCGTTGAACTTTGGAGCGTCATACAATTTATCTGTTGGTATAACCAATTCTTGGTTGATACTACTATTTAATTGGACGGCCCCGAGAGTCCGACGAATTGTATGGGACAACCAACTTTTTTCCTTAGTGTACAAAAAAAAAACATCCTTAGTTTTACGAGTATAAAACAGATTTAGTGCAGTCAAATTGTCGTAATATAAGGGGTGGATTGACAAAATTGGGGACTGGCTGAATTTTTGAAATGTTGTTTCTGGGGTCCAAAAGGTGAAATCCCAAATTTGCGTATTCCTACCTGCTATAGAAATTCGGCAATCTTGAGAAAAATTTTTAATTTATTTATCTCCATTCCTATTGGTCAGAGGCAAAAAAGTGTGAGAACAAAAAATAAAGAGCATAAAATTTTCAACATTTTTTGTCCAAGGTCGAACATTACAATTGTCGATAACTTATCTCAACAGTTTCTGAGTTATTGCTACTGAAAGTTTGATGCGCATGTGAGAATGGACAAAATTTATAAAGTTATTATAGGATTCTTACTGTAATCTCGGAAACAGCCAAAAATTAACGGAAGAAATTGCTTGAATTTGGCCCATTCTTACATACGTATCGAACTTTCAGCCACTATAACGAAGAGACTGTTACGATAAATTAAAAAAAAACAACTTCTACATCTAGAGTTTTTTGGTAAACTTTTTGGTAACTTCGGTGCCCTCTATCTTTTTGGAAATGAATTACAGAAAGTTCGGCCTGGGACAAAAAATGTTGAAAATTTTAAGCTCTATATTTCTTGTTCTTACACTTTTTGACTTCCGACAAATTAGAATCGGGATATATCAATTCCAAATTTGTTTGAAGATGGTGAAGTTTCTATAGCAGGTGGGGATACGCCAATTCGGAATTTAACCTTTTGAACGCCCAGAAACAATATATCAAAAATTCAGGCAGTCTTCAATTTCTTCGATCCTAGATGACAATTTGACTGCAATAATTCGTTGCTTAAATCAAACAAAAATTGTGGTCATTCGCATGATAAACAAATTCTTTGGTTGATCCAACTAGATTTTAGCTAGACTAACCAAATATTTTTCTGAGAGGAAAAAGTAAAAAATAAATATTGTATATTAATATCGATCATAATATATCGCCAATTAATATTGAGGCTTATGTGATCTTTGAACATCATGAATAGAAAAAGAAAATTATATGTAAATTGCAAATATCTGAAGATAGAAGTGTGATATAATAGTATATTCTGTGCCTAGGCGCATAATGAGGGTTATTACGCGACGAGCGACAATGCTCACAGGAGATCGAAGCCAAGGCGTATTCGAGGCGTAGCTGAGGCAAAGTCGAGACGATGCCGAGGCGCGATCAGTCCTGCGAGCATTTTAAGCGAGTATCGTAATTACCCGAATTGTGTGCATTGGCACATATTCTATTTTATGTGACTTCGGCGCATATACGAGTTTTTATGCGTACACTCGAATCCAATCTGAAAAGGTCGAAATTGCCGTGATTATCGCCCATCTCACTTGAAATTTCGGGAATACTTCCGGCCATTTTGATTTTATCGATCTTGTGTAGTAGTTAGTAGTAGCGTATTGTAATAGACGCATGCGCAGTTTAAATGTACAAGGCTTTGTGAGTACGGTGCCAACGCTGTACGAAGAAGAAGAAGAATAAGAAGAAGATTGTGCTCCGCTGTACGGCTATAGGCGCATGCGCAGTTCAATTTTTACATTACATTCCTCTGTATCGTAACACACAACATTACGCTACTCTCAACTGTAGCGTAAAAACGAGTTTACGTGCCGGAGGCACATTAAAAGATTTAACAAATACTTTGGCTATAATAATTTTTTTCGCATCTTTTTTCATTGACATGAAAATCAATTTTTAAAGAAATAAAGACATTATTTGTAGTTTCTGAAATATATTGAAAACTATGCGAAATATTTTGAAAGGTGAAAAAAACATTTTTTAAGTATTATTCTACTGTATGATTATGTTTTTCGACATTTTTTAACTCGTGCCATGTGTGATATTTAGATGAATAATTTCTGTTTATTGACTTATTTCGTATGTCGTTCCATCTGTGAGAAATCTTCAATATTAATATTTGCTCAAATTGTTTTCATTTTTGTGAAACCAGAGCCATTTGTCATGGAGTGCTGAGTAACGAACTTGACCTGTATTTGCGACCTTTAGAAAGTATATCAAAATCCAGTCCAGTCAGTACATATTTTCTAAAGTTAGCATGCTAATAGATATCAATAAAGAAGTAAAAGGAAACTACAGACAATAAACAGACAGATACTATCGCCATATCTTTATTATCGGATTTAAAATATCGCAAAACGAGGATATTCATTGAAAAATATTGAAATATTCTTAAGCTTTTTTTGTTCTTCACTCTGGATTACAATATACATTTTGAAATCGATACAGTAATTTTTTAAGAGTATGATTACAAAGCCCTTGAAATCAATATAAAAAACCATCGCGATATTGATTGTCTTGGACTTGAAATATTTGCTAGTAGTTACAACTATATAGTACAAGGATATGCCAACGCAAGATGAACACTTGTTAATCTGTAGAATGAAGTGACGTAGGTTTTAGTCATCCCCTCAGTATAATCAAATAAGATAATTTAGCTTTTTATTATGCTTTTCTGCTATAACCAGGTGGCAATTTATATAAATGAGATACAAAGAAATTACATTCTTGTAATTCAAACATGATTTCTGTTACATACTTAATCAGGTGTATAGTATGTTATGGATTCAGGTTCACTTGTGGCACTTAATATAAAGTTAGTTATATATGCGGGAATTGTATCGATTCAGTAACATCAGACCCTTTGAGTAAGTTCCCATTGCGATAAATATGTATGTAACGGAACAAGCTCTTTGAACTAGAGAATCTGAGACATTTGCTCTTTTACTAATCAATCAAACAGAGATGATTTATACTATTTTAGAAGCATAACTGTAATAAATTTAAAATTTAACTTAATTTTTTTATTCTCATTACCTATAAAAAAGTATTGGATTTGAGTGAAATTTGATATCCTTTATTTTTTAAACAAATGTCTACATTTCGTGAGCCCTTGAATCTGAATAAATGGTTTTTTAATTCTGCACGGAGAAAAATGGAGATCAGAAAAATATGAATGATTACTAAAAGCAACACTCTCTTTTCTCACCTGCTGGTCATTCCTGGTTTTTAGTAACCATTCATATTCTTCTGATCTCTATTTTTATCCGTGTGGCTGAGTGTTGATGTCGTCGGTGCTGTTATCTCCGGAAACGATAACACTCCTAAGAATTATTAGATTGAATGCGCTCTAAGAGACTTTATTAAGAACCAAAACCAGATTAATCCAACGAAAAGAAAAAATTATTTACAAAACTATTGTAAACTAGATTTTGAAAAATGTAGGACTTTTATTCTCGGTATCAGATAGTACTTGAATGGCTCTAAAAATTATCTTTATATTATAGAATTTTTTGATTCAACATAAATATAAAAAGCTATGGCATTTAATAGTATATTACGTGCCTAGGCGCACAATGAGGGTTATTGCGTGACGAGCGACAATGCTCGCAGGAGATTGAAGCCGAGGCGCGATCAGTCCTGCGAGCATTGTCGCGAGTCTCGTAATTTCCAGAATTGTGTGCATTGGCACGTATTCTATTTTATGTGCCACCGGCGCGCAAACTCGTTTTTTCGCTACAGTTAACAGTAGCGCAATGTAGTACATTTCGCCAGAAAGGAATGAAATGTAAAAATTGAACTGCGCATGCGCCCATAGCCATGAAACGAAGCTCAATCCTTCTTATTCTTCTTCTTCTTCGTACAGCGTTAGCATCTTACTGGCAAAGCCTTGTACATTTGAACTGCGCATGCGTCTACTAAAATCCATTACTACTACACAAGATCGATAAAATCAAAATGGCCGGGACTAGTCTTGACATATCAAGTGTAATGACTAGCGCCGCAAACAACTACAATACTAGATTAGATTCAAGTGTACGCATAAAAACTCGTATACGCACCGGAGCCACATAAAATAGAATACGTGCCAATGCACACAATTCGGGAAATTACGAGACTCGCGACAATGCTCGCAGGACTGATCGCGCCTCAGCTTCGTCTCGGCTTTGTCTCAGCTTCGTCTCGACTATGCATCGGCTACACCTCGACTACGCCTCACCTACGCCTTGGCTCCGATCTCTTGCGAGCATTGTCGCTCGTCACGCAATAACCCTCATTGTGCGCCTAGGCACGTAATATACTATTATGTTACTTCGGTGCGGATACGAGTTTTTATGCGTACACTCGAATCTAATCTAGTGTTGTAGTTGTTTGCGGCGCTAGTCATTATACTTGATATTTCGCGACTAGTCCCAGCCATTTTGATTTTATCGATCTTGTGTAGTAGTAGTTTGTTGTAATAGAGCATGCGCAGTTCAAATGTACAAGGCTTTGTCAGTAGGGTGCTAACGCTGTACGAAGAAGAATCAGAAGAAGATTCTGCTCCGCTGTAAGACTATATGCGCATGCGCAGTTCAATTTTTACATTATATTCCTCTGTAACGGAATACACAACATTCCGTTACTCTCAGCTGTAACGAAAAAACGAGTTTCCGCGCCGGAGGCACATAAAATATTTAACACTAGATTCACCAGACCAGTCAAAAAGACTGGTGGTATATTTTATTAAAAATTTTAAACAATGTTTTTATATTAACATGTTGTATGGTTTTTAGAGCAGCATATGAATGAATAAATAGAGAAATGAAATACAATGAAATAAAATGAAATAGATGAAATAGATAATGAAAATAAAATAAATGAAATAGATATAAAAAATGCTGGTTAATGTAGTGTTAATAATCAAATTCCATTTTCCACTAAAACTATAAAACGTACCAAAAAAGGTAAAGAGCAACATATTTTGTCGAGGAAAGATATAAAAAATGTTATATGAACGTTTAGTACCAAAAGATCTAAAAATTTGGATTGCAATATTTCTTTATAAGATGTGTATTTTATGTCTTTATTTTAATATGCACTATTAAAATAAAAAAATCCATTTTTTAAACAAAAATCGTTTCCTAAAATGTATTGTTTATTAAAAACTTAAAGAAAGTATACAGAAAATCGAGGGCAAAGCGCAAGTGTCATGGTGAGAATGTGCACGGAAAAAAATAGATAATAAACCGCAATATCCTTATATTAGCAGAAAATATATTTGCGATTTAACTATGGGACAGCCATCTAGATATTGAAACAGAGTGTCTGCAGATATTAAAAAAAAAAGATCCGGCAAAGCTATGGGCGAGCGCGAAAGACAAATTATATGAAATTCAAAGACTCTAATCACGTGACTTTTCCTCAGGCACGTACACGCTACTGTTTATAACATCTTAGATGTTAAAGTTTATTATCTAATATTGTAAATTTCTCAAGTTAAAGGCTAGATCACTTCTATTGCATATATAATAAGTTCTTATTAGAATTTAAGGAAACTTTAAAAAAAATTTTAAAACTAATCTTCCCAGCGTGCTGCGAGCATGTCAATCTTAGACTTACTTAGATTTCAATGAACGCGAAAAAGTCACTAAATTAAGTCATCGACGATGCAGAATCACTGAAACATATTATAACAGGTGACATAAATCATGGGTTTACGGATATGACGCCGAAACTAATTTGATACAAATTTTTTGATCCATTTCTTTTAACAAACGAAAATCGCCGAGGTCATAAAAACACGTCTAACCTTAGCGGCTGCCACAGACCAAGTGAACAATGAATACAGCTGAAGATTTTATCATACTTCAGGGGCATATATACCAATATAATAAAAAAACATTTGACAATAGGAATCTCCAAACCCGCGAAATTAAAAAATCAATATATAAAATAGTTGGTATGGCTATTTGCTAGATCCAGCAAGAAGCCACAGGCAAGAAGAAGAAGAGTCCCAGGTGTAAATTAACAACTAGATTGGTTCCGCGCCAGTACCGCCGGGCGGATGTCGGTACTGGCGTTTTACTGGCATAATACCGGGTGGAAAACAGCTGGGTACTGGTATTCGTCCGAAATCTCACTCGGCTGGGAGTTGTTTGTCGGTACTAGCGTGGTACTAAAAATGGTACTGCGCCTGTAACGAAAATCTGTACTGGCGTTGAACTGTAGACAGTAATATGCCTGTACCGAAGGACTGTACTGGCGCGGTACTGGCATTAGTACAAAATTTCACTCGGCTGGGAGTTGTCTGTCAGTACTGGGGCGTTACTGCAAGTGGTATTGTACCTGTACCGAAAGTTTGTACCGGCGCAGTACTGGATTTGCTACCAAAGGTAACTTGCTTATAAAGGGTTTTCCAATAGGGACATAACAATTTTATCTATGAATAAAACTTCGAAATATTTGAGATATTGAGTTCAAATTTATTGCGGGTGTAGTGCAAGCATTACATTTTATGAACGAAATTCGATATCGGTCATATGACCACCACGAGCCCGTTTACAGTGGTCGATTCTTTGGACCCAATTTTCCACCACTCTGGCACACATTTCCACCGGAATGTTGGCAATTTCACGTTGGATGTTGTCTTTAAGGTCGTCTAAAGTTGCTGGCTTGTTGGCATAGACCAGTGATTTGATATGGCCTCATAAAAAAAATCCAATTGCGTTAGATCGCATGAACAAAGCCATTGAGCCAGAAATGAGCTTCATCGCTGAAGATGATTTTTCGATGAAATTCTTCATTTTCTTTAAGCTTTGCCAGAGCCCAGTTGGAGAAGTTTCGGCGTTTCAAATGATCAAGTGGCTTTAGTTCTTGAGTCAATTTAATCTTGAAAGCATGTAGGCCATGATCTTTCCGCACAATACGCCACAGTGTCGTTTGAGCAATGCCCAATTCTTGAGAACGACGTGGAATCGACTGATTTGGCTCATTTTGAATCGATGCACTTACGGCTGCGATTATTTCTTCGCTTCGAGCAATACGGCGTCTTTTTGGCACCGGAACGTCCAATAGTGTAAATTTGGTCTCGAATTTATTCACTATAGCACGCATAGCCTGTCGGGTGGGACGATTATTACGGCCGAAAATTGGAGTAAGCGCTCTTAAAGTTGCGACCACCGACTCAGAATTTCGGTAGTAATTTTTAATAATTTCCAAACGTTGCTTACTTAAGGGGTTATATACACTTGTGTTCGAGAAAAAAAGCGGATTTTTACGATTTTTTTTTTGGAAAAACAACACATTTTTTTTTTTTTTACTGAAAGGTGAAAAAAACATTTTTTAAGTATTATTTTACTGTATGATTATGTTTTTCGACATTTTTTAACTCGTGCCATGTGGGATATTTAGATGAATAATTTCTGTTTATTGACTTATTTCGTATGTCGTTCCATCTGTGAGAAATCTTCAATATTAATATTTGCTCAAATCGTTTTCATTTTAGTGAAACCAGAGCCATTTGTCATGGAGTGCTGAGTAACGAACGAATTTAAAAAAAAAAAAAAATTCATAGCTAGAGTCAATATTGCCATTGTGCTAAAACACAATTTTCCCGACATCTCTTGCGGTGAGCATGATAAAGAAGGAACTGCTTATCTGAAATGCACAAAACAAAAACGAAACTGTAGTTGATACCTTTACGCTGTGCGTGAACGAAACATTTTGCGAAATTCATTTTTTTACAAAAATGATGATCGTTTTTCTAAAAAATTTGATTTTTGAACGTCTGAGCTTTCGATTTTTGCAGCAAGAAAAAAAAAATTTTGCTTGAAATTTGTTGAAGCAGCCCCTGAACTATGATCATCCATGCGTGCTAGCATGCCCAACATAGGTATAGCCCCTTCAGGGCCTGGTGAGGAGTAGGGAGAGAGACGCTCTAGATTTTCCGGGAGTTCAGTTCGTTGTCGGAAACCGCTCTGTTTACATATATAGGAATAAAGCTATTTCAGTTTAACTTTTATTGAACCGTCTCGTTATCGAACTCTTATCACGATTCACATATCCTCAACAAAATTTAAAATCCTTCGTCCACTCAGAGGCTATTATTGTTGTTAGTAAGCCTGCAAAAATTCAGACTGATCTGGTTAACGGTTCTCGAGAAACTGTGCTCACCGCAACCGCACTTTTTGAAAAATCAAGTTTCGAGATAATCGCGTGTAAAGGCGGAGAAGATGAAATGAAGGGTTGCAGATAGCGCGCTATCAAGAGCTGCCAAATCGGTTCTACTGCTCAGATCTGTATGATTTTTTGATAAAGATTCTCTGAGATATGTACTTTCAGAAAGTGCAATAAAAAAAATTTCGATTTTTTCAATCAACATAAGTGTATATAACCCCTTAACTCTGTCGATTAAACTTGGAACATAAGGACATTTGAACATCTATTAAATACTAGTCGACTTAAATCAATTTGATAAATACTTAATTCACTCAAATTGAATAACAATAAGCATTACATAGGAAATGGTAAGGAGTTGAGTAAAACGTAGTGTTGGTTCTCTTAAATAAGAAAAAAATTCTTATTTTTGAGCATTGGTAAGTTCTACAAAATTTTTGGTATTGCTTACTAAAAATATATAGTTGTGGCCTTTTAGTCAGCACAACTAATAGGATTTCTCCCAGTGTATGTAAGTTCCTATGAGACCCCCTTATCAATTCATACATCAGGAATGTTTTTTTTCATGAAAAAGTGAAACATCTAGGCAATGTGAGAGAAAACTGTTGCACAGACGTTTCACGTTATTCATAAAATAAATTATTTTTTTATGCAGGGATTGATGTCAGGGACCACGTAGGGACTACATACGTTCCTATATTAGTCACTTGTTAACTAATAAATTGTCAAAAAGTTTATAACTACTAATTAATAAACATAAAAAAATAAAAAATAACACATGCCGACAAAATTTGTAGCCAATGACCAGACGAGGTGACCTTAAAAGGTTTTGATGACTTAGAAACAAATCCGATGTCCAGATGTTTCCTATACGTCAGGATTTCGAGATATCCTGAGTCAAAAGTGTAAAAATGGCCCTTTTCAGCCATATCTAAAATACTATAATACGAGCAGCCAATTTTTTTTTTTCTAAAATCCACTTACGCCATCGTTTAGAACTACTTTTTAGCTTTCATTCATATTTTGGAATATCCCGAACAGATTTGTTTCTCTCTAATATATGAACCATTAACCTTAAGACACTAAGTCTTGTACGAAATCAAGTATTTATTTCTTAAAACTGAAAATAGACAGTGTGCCACATCTTGGAGTATAAAAATCGCGATTTTCCATTTCTGATAATCCCGAACCGCGTTTCGGGATTATCTGAAATGAAAATTAAAGGTAAAAAGGAGTAATAAACGATGGCGTAAGTAATTTTTAGAAAAACAAAATTGCTGCTCGTTTCATATTGTTTCGTTTTAGGACATTCGTTTTAGGACATCGAAAACTTTCGCTAATTTTTCAAGAACTAATTTTGTCCGTGAAGGATTGCTGTCTCACAAAATGTTCCGCGTAAAAATATGAAATTTCATTTTATTCCGAAACGACAAGAAATATCGGGAAGGTTCTAGAAATTATTTCTGTAGAAATTTTTTCTGATAAAAGTTTTAATGCGTGAATTTATATTGCGTACCATGTTATTTATCAAAAGACAGAAATTTCGGTTATTCTTTTCAATCTTTTTTTAAAAGCGCAAGTTTCAGTTTTTTTTTTACCATTAATATCGAGCGCGAAAAGCAAGTTTCGTGACGAGAAAATATTCCTCAAAGTTGACGTAACTTTGAGGAAATTAAATTCACATTTGCAATATTAAAAATCTGCTTGGAATCTTTCTAGGTCACGAGCATAACTTTACTCAAAAAATAAGAAACAGTCACGCAGTGGTCGAGTGCGTCATCGCCTCGCGTTTTTAAAAATCTTGATTGAAGCACAATCTGTTTATCAAAAAAATTCTTCATCTATCCTTTAATTTTTGATTTTCTTTATTACAAGGATACAAAGTTTGCAATATTTAAAAAAAAATGAATTTGAAAGAATGTATCTTTCGGAGCACAATAAAATAAAAAAATATGGATGGGTTCACGAGGAACATAAAAAGAAATGATGGAAACGACATAAACTGCTGACATTCTTCCTTTAATACTTTTTAACGATCATATCGACTTTATTATTATCAGCAATAAAATTGTCTTTTACGCAAAAAATTGCTTGAATCGAATTTTAAAAAAATTTTTTTATTCATTTGCCCAGAAGAAATCATTAAAATTCTATGGAAAATAAATGAATGAAAATGTCGCCTTTCAAGTCAAAAAATGCTATTCTGATCGACTCCAACTTAAGAAATTGTTTTTTGAAAATATTTTCAACTTAGGAGCAAATATATTGGTCTGAATTCAGAGAATTGATCAGTTAACCTGTAGATACATATTCTTAATCCTTTCATAATATTTTATTTTGTAATTAAAAAACCAAAGGAATAAAAAAATAGGACGGCTTATCTCTAATTTACAAGTAGATAAAGTATGAAAGATACGAAAAACCTATCAATTTTCATATGAACTTTTTTTGACTAAGTTGTATATTTTTTGTTTTAATTTTCAAAAATTAGACTGAAAATAAAAAATCCTATTGTTTAGCCAAACTACGCAATGTATGGAAAAAAATATTGACAAATAAAATTATAGGCCTGAAGAAGATCTGAAAAATTTTCACCTTCTTATCACATAAGGTGATATTAGATTTGTGTAAAATTTGATACTTCCTTTTTTAATAAATGTCTGCGTTTCATGATTCCCTGAACCGCCTTGAATCAGAAAAAAGCTTTTTATTAGCTCGCGCAGCTTGACTGGAAAATGGAATTGAGTTTGGTAATATTTCAAGTTTGTCAAATGCCATAATTTTGTTAATTTTTGTAACATCAAAAAATATCATTAAAATAACTTTTAGAGATGTTAGATTAATACCAGAAACCGAGATTCAAAGTTTGAAATTTAGATAATAAACTTATTTTTTGGGCCCTGGAGAAGTATAACAAAGCAACTTTCAATCTAATCCAGGGGTCATGAACGTGGACATTTATCTAATAGAAAGGATGTTAAATAAATAATTTGTTTTAGGCTTTTGAAGTTTGTATGAAATTTATTCAACGCGATTGCAACGCATTTATACCAAATATTTGGTCCTCACCAGGTAAATCATATATTTCAGAGATACATTCCATGGATTATAAATGTTATTTTGTATAGTTTTTTGATTAAAATAATGGAAAGGAGATTGATTGAAAAATTGAAAACAAATTATTTTCATATAAGATAACGTCAAACATGACGATAACTTTTCCCACAAGAAAAATTCTGAAGGTGTACTTGTAAAGCTTGAAAAGAACATAAATTTATTAAAATGGTATAAGTCAAATTCAAAGCTTCACACCCTCTAAACTTTTTATGTGAAAAAGTTAAGGTTATGTAAACTTATAAAAACGAAATAGTTTTTTAATCTCTCAACAAACCAATTCTCAATTATCCTAATAGAAAATTTAAAAAGCATATTTACAATCCATGTCGTGTAATTCTGAGATACATGATTTGCCTACACGGAAAAAAATAGTTTAGTAAAGTTTATAGAACTGTTTAAGAGTTGGGGATACAGACATTTACGGAACCGAGTTCTAGAAAATTTAAACAACTTTCCAGAATAAAATGCAGAACGTTCAATGATTTTTCCTGAATTTTTGGCATTTTATCCTGAAAAGTTTTGTCAATTTTTTAGAACTCTGTTCCGTAAATGCCTGTATCTCCAACTCTTAAAAAGTTCTATAAACTTTACTAAACTATTTTTTTTTCGTGTAATGAGAACCTAATATTTGATCGAAACGAGTCGCAAGTGCTCTGAATAAAGATTATATACTAGGGGTGTTTGTTGAAGTTTGCCGGTTTTGTCAATAAAGAAAACACTTAATTCTCAAGGGAATCTCAAAAAAATTTTATTCAAAGTATTGACCATTGGATTCTACACATTTTCCCCATCTTTCAGACAAATCATGGATACCATTCCAAAATAACTTTTTCTCTTTCAAGGCAAACCATTTGACAAGCCATTTTTCGACTTCTTCAAAATTGGTGAAGCGCTGCTCTGCGAGTGAGTGTCCCATCGATGCGAAAAGGTGATAGTCGGACGGGGCGAGATCTGGAGAGTACGGCGGGTGTGATAATATTTCCCAATTCAATGCTTTTAATGTGTTTTTCACCACTTTAGCGGTATGAGACGGTGCGTTGTCATGTTTTAGGATAACTTTGCCATGTGTTTGGGCCCATTTCGGCTGTTTTTCGATCAACGCATGATTCAAATTGATAATTTGTTGTCGGTAGCGATCCGTATTCACCGTCTCAGCAGGTTTTAATAACTCGAAGTACACCACACCACACTGGTCCCATCAAACACAGAGCATCATCTTACGGCCAAAGCGATTTGGCCTTGGAGTCGATGGGCCGACCTCACCAGGTCAAAGCCATGATTTTTTCCGCTTCGGGTTATCGAAATAAATCCATTTTTCGTCCCCCGTGACAATTTGATGCAGAAAAGATTTCCTTTCGAACCGTTGAAGCAGCATTTCACAAATGATTTTTCGATTTTCCATTTGTCTATCATTCAGTTGGTGTGGTACCCATTTTCCATACTTTTGGATTTTTCCCATGGCTTTTAAACGTTGGAAAATTGCTCCTCGGGTCACATTTAGTGTTTGTGCCAATTGTTGTTGCGATTGGGTTGGGTCTCCATCCAATAACGCCTGCAATTCCTCGTCTTCGAACTTTTTCGCTGCACCAGGATGATCATTGTCTGTTAAATCGAAATCTCCACTTTTAAATTGACGAAACAATGTCTCACACATTCTAATCACTGGAGCATGTTCACCATAAGTTTCTACCAGCAATCGATGAGCTTCAACTGCTTTTTTCTTTTGATTAAATAAGAAAAGCAACGAATGCCGCAAATGCCACTTACTTGGAACAAAAGTCAACATATTCACTGAGGTAAACAACTATGATGCTATTATTTTGGCAGAATGTAATTGTGTACTTTTTAAAGTTATTGTCCATAGAAAAATATGACATAGATGCCAAATCATAGAAATGTATACATATCTCTAGCGACATCTATGAGTAAAACCGGAAAATTTCAACTAATACCCCTGGTAACTATCAAAGGCCTTAGACAAATTATTCAGAAACGAACTTCTAAAGTAAGTCAAAATATAAAGGATCTAAAATTTTACATAAATTTACCAATACAGCACAGAATTTCCCAGGAATATAAAAATATCCCTTGAATGTTCTGCATATTCCTGATATATGAAAAGCATATTTTTACTTAACATTATTTTCTCGCTAACGAATAGTGATGAAAGGAATTTCCTGTACTCAACTTGTCGATTGTAAAATGTTCTATTCATGTGAAAGTTAAGATATATAAACAGAAACCTGGCAGTTGAAGATTCATCAAGTATTATTCTGAAGCACTTTCAAAAAAACCTATATTTATAAAATATATGCTCATGTCGAAAAATAAAGCCTGACATTTTCACTTCAAAACTAATTCGTCAAAAATTTGATCGTCACAACCTTGAGGCTCTGTTCGTGTTTTTTTAGGAGTATGTGTGCTCGAACACGCTTAAAAGGACAAAAGATTCAGGCGAATTGCCAAAAATCAAAAAACGAAAAAGTTATATTTATTATTTTTATCTCAACTAACTTTAGAGACTCTGTCAAGCAACCCATGAATAATATAATATATAATATAATAATATAATAATATAATATAATAATATAATATAATAATATAATATATAATATATAATATAATATATAATATAATAATATAATATATAATATAATAATATATATATTTTATAGAGTAAAAAATCCGCTCGCTTTGAATTAGAAATAAAAATTTGAGCGCGCCTAGGGTGCGCGTTTCGCTCGTCGCGCTCCGAAATGTGTGGATCTCGAGCTTTGCGTTTGGTATTCTGTGTCCTTTACACAAAATTTACCAAAGTTCCCAATATTTCTTTTGTATTCCGCGTTGAGTTTTGCTTGGAAAGAGGTTTTTTCTATTTTTAATAATATTTTTCATTAATAAACCAAAGGTATAAATCCTATGAAAAAATGTTTCAGACTAAAGTTGTAGATCTTTTTGAAATAAAAAATTTCGTTTTCCAACATTTATTTCGTATCACGTATATTCTGGCGGGAGAATTAAATTTTTATTTTCATAAAAACGTCTTTGATAAATAAATGAGAAGATATAACTCTTGTGAAAAAATAGTAGCAAGCTAATTTGTAGATCTTATTGAAACGAATAATTTTCTTTTCTAACATTTTTTTCGTATACAAAAAAGTTTTCAATCTCGCTTTTTGTTAGCGATTTCTTACGAATTCTTTATTTTCGGGGTTTTAGACCCCTTTTTTGAAAACATAACGTGATGGACAACTTTTGACCCCGGATCCGTATTTAGCCCAAAAAAATCTATCGTGAATACTATCTTGCTACCCACTTGCAAAAAAAAAGTTAAAATTTGCAGACCAGTGTTATCAATAAATAGAAATTTATGACAAGGATTTTTAACTGAATCAAAAATAGACTTTTGTTTTTCTCTATTTAAGATGTTAGATATTTTAACCTTCTATTCACTATTCCCTTTATTAATTAATAAATTTTTGTTCATCGCAGTACAAATAAAGCTACCAAGTTTTGATATGAGCGACAGAATATCAATGGTATTAAATATGTAATAAATTTTACCCTGATAATAGGGAGGGTTCTCGTAATCCTCTGTAATAATAATATGTAATCTTTGTCTTCACCTCTTCATCTGAGTATTATCTACAGTTTTAATTCAGACTTCAAGTTCGTTTTTCAAAGTAATTAATAACTCCGTCCCTTGCATGCAATTTAAACCTTCGTATGAAGTCTTTATTTTATGAATAAACGGTAATAGTTTCATTCTGGCGTGATGAGTGAGGGGGTAGCTTTGCGCGCGACGTAACGATTTTTAAACTTTGCCGAGAAGTTTCGATGAATTTCCGGTGGGAGTTAGCGGGGAAGTTAGCTAAACTTATGGCAGGGTAGTCTGGCGAGGCGGGAGTTCCTACCGCTTTTAAACTAGTTTCCGACCCATGCAACTTTTTTGTAACAACCCCTAGTTCGCTGCTTTTATCTGCGCCCCATTACGACGAAATTTTCAAGCTTTCATGCTACCGATATCAACGAAATCCTTCTTATCAACAGTCGATAATTGCTACTTTACTGCCAATAAGCTTTTTAAAAAAAATCTTTATTAATAAATTTTACTAAGGCATTTTCATTTCAGTTGAAAAGGGTGGGATTTTTAATTTAAAAAAAAATTTATTTTCCTAAAATATAAAAAAATACTCTCTTCTCAGTCGATACTATTTAAAATGAGGAATTATTAGCTGTCGGTAAATGTAAAACAAAAGAATAAACATCTTGGGGTAAAACAGGGTTGAAAAGGTAAAGGGTTTGTTGCTACGATATTTTTATGAAGATGTAGCTGGTGCAGATTTCTTTTAATACACTAAGTTCGGTTGAAGTTTAAGATGAAGAGCTTATTAACACGATTAATTAAGTCCATTCTAAAATAAACTTTGTAGGGGTGGAAAGTTCAAAAGAAAGAGTATTGATCGTTATCCTAACTTTATAACTTTTTGACACCAAAAATTCTAGGTGCATGCATTGTTGTATAATTTTTACTATATTTTTGAAATATCTTTTTATATTTTAAACTTTTTTGAAAATGACGAAATTTCAGTTATTGTTTGAATAAAGGCCCATGAAGATGAATTTAAAGACTAAAATGAAAAAATCGATCAAAGTTGTATGATTTTTGTAGAGTATAAAGGAGCCTGACAGATGCATAATTTCCTATTGGAATCTGGTGAATAGACATAGGACGAACGCCTTGAGCATATGAAAGGTGGCAGAATGAGAGAAGGGGCTGAATTTATGATAATTGCATAAATCAGAGCTTTCCTCCACAATAATCATAATCTATTGGGATAGTTGCACGAAGTTAGCTATTTAGCCGACGGCGAGCAACGAAATGAGGCGAAGGGGTTCAGGGGCGTCTGAATAAGATAAAGTCCTTGGTGCACCATACAGTTGAGTATGAGAGAGAAGACAAGAAGAGAGGTGAATAGCCTTAAAGTTACCAATGCTGCTGCAAAATTATTTGCATAGCTTCCCTATTTCGGGAATATTGCGAGAGACATCTTTCCCTTGTAAATCTTGTTTACATTTTGTAGAACTGTTCGATATACTATTCATTTTAATATGCTGCTCTTTAAGTTTTATTCAGAGAGATTTCCTTTGCTCTATCATATTATATATTCGAAAAAAATCAAATCAATTTTATAAGCATATATATATATCAAATAAACTGAAACTGCAAGTAAAAAGAAAACTTTTCGATTGTTTCAAAGAATAAACAAGAAAAAAATGTTTTTCATCAAGCAAAATCGTTTTTTTGAATTCACCAAATTTTCCTGACAGAAGAATTTTGTTAGATGATCCAAAAGTTTTAATGCTTGTATAAGAACAAAATACTGTGATAAAACCAACAAAAATTATCTTGACATAACCAATTTTTTTCTGATCTGTGTAATATCGCCAAAAAAATAAAGAATTTGGTACCAGTTTTTATAAAATATTCTTACATACATAAAAAGGAAAAGGAAGTATACTTTGATTTTATTATTTAGTATAAATGATTACCATTGTAAAATTTGTTGTCACTTAATGCCAACATAAAATTTCAAAAGATAATTGTAGTTTAACATATATAAGTCATCAACCCTTGTATGTATTACATAACTTTTTCATCTCATTAAAGAGTTTCCATTATTTAGGAAAAATTAATGTTTTTAAAGAGAGCTTTTCTATAGTGTATGGAAAATTTGTCTATCAAGTTGCGGAACGTAGGAATTTACCGACGTTTTTTTCGGAAAACTTACCGACATTTATGTGTTCATTACGTCCTGAACATTTTAGGAAAGGTTCCCGAATCATTTGTGCAATGTAAAACTTTTAAAATGTATACAAATCCTTTGGTGCAAGAAGAAGTTTACTGTACTGTTATAATCGATTTTATATTACAAAATATTTTTTGAAACTTTTCCTGGAGTTCTTTCTTGACTCTTTTTGTCAAAGCTTTACAAATTAATGTGAATCAACAACAAGTTGTTAACAACAACAGTAAACTTGAGTGTATAGGTGTCGAGAAAGTTTTTAAATCAATAACATGATTGCATGGTGGTTAGGAGGATAGTTCTTAGATGGCGACACCATCAGCTATTCTGCCTTAAACAAAATGATCTTGAATAACTATACATCTCATCGGAATTGATGTCAACGAAAAAATTTCGGCCGTCATAATGAGGGGAAATGTTTACCGGGTAGGTGTTATTTGATATCAACTACGAAATATTTTAGGTTTTAAAGTAAACCATAAAGAATATTTAAAGAAATTCCCAAAATCTCCAGGACGCAACAAATGCATGAATGTTTGTAATTTTTCCAAAAGTAACTTTAGTCAATTTTTTTAAAGTTTCTTCGAATTTGTGTATTTTTTAACTTATCGGGAAAACTTTACATATACTTGGCGTTCTAAAATTTGAAGGGAGGTTCTTGAAAAAGTTTGGTTGGTTCAAACAAAATTTTGCTGCATCAACGAAATAAATGCATGAAAAAACAGTCAAACAAAGTTTTGACTGAAGTGACAGAATCTTTGGTTGTTTCAACTAATTTTTTTTGTAGTCTGAAGAATTTCGTCGATTTACCTAAATTTTTTTTTAATCACTCATTTGTTTGAATTAATTTGATATTTTTTATATATCTTTTCATTTATTAGCGAAACGAGTTAAATAAGTTCGTTTTGAACTATAGAATCAAATAAAATTTATAAAAACACACTTTGTTTAAGAACTTCAGCCATCTAAATCTATTGATAAAAAAGAAATATGAAGAAAAGCTGTTTTTGAGATACTGTTGAAAATTTACCTTGACACTAATGAGTATTCCCTTACGAAAATTTTTTATAGGGTATTAATCATATTATATTAAATGATTAGGTCATTTGTTATATCACTCTAAAGGAAAAGGTTTATACTCTTTGTTCGTAAATATATTATTGACCTCAATGTCCTTTTGGCGGGAATAACTCCAACTAAGTGCGAATGTGATAGGCACTAAATGAAAGGAATTGAAGTTTTCAAAAGAGCATAAAGTGAAAAATAAGAAATTATGCAAAGACGATTTATTGTGAAATTGGTGTGTGACAGACATTACGGGTGAAAACGTGACAGACACTACCGTCACTTTTGCGCACCTTAGAATAAACTTCTTGGACCTTGAAACATAAAATTAACACTTTTCGCAAACAAAATAAAGAAATAAACATCACTTGATTATTTTTATAATCAAATTAAATGCCTTTAACACTTTCTACACCTTCTTGATATATGTTTGGAGATCTCAACTTAAAATAATGATATTAAGCTTTTTCTTCAGTAAAAACAAAAATTAACCTATTTGGAATTTTAAAATTAAAATTTTTATTTATTTTCTTATTTATTTGGGAAATTTTGAGAGAGCAGTGTAGCGAAGAAAACGGAAAGAATGTAACCACCTTCGGATACGTAAAATATGATCGTATTGCTATCCTTTGCAAACGATAAAACATTTTAAAAAATCATTTTTTTTTTACAATAATATTTCATTAATTTATATTTCTTCACAAATTTCACTCTTGTCCTTTAAATTTGATTTAATTTTAATTTGTACATAGTATATTCAATAGTATTAGGTTCAATTGGACTTATAGTATTGTGAGGTCATTTCATGATTCGTTTCTCCAGTACATATCAATATTTTCCAGTTACATTTTATGGTAAATATTTATTTCATAATTATTTTAATTGGAGAGGAGGTGAAACGTTGGCAAAATGAATAAATTTTTGTATTATATTGATGTTTGAAATGTACCCGTTAACTACTATTACATTTATCTTATCAACTCTTGGACGTTAAACAAATCTTCTATATAAAAAAATAATTCTATTTTTTTTTCTTCTGGGGTACATTTACATGGATATGCCCATTGTATTAAATTATATTAATGATCATGTGGTGCTTAAGCCATGAAACAATGTTTTAGAAGGCGCGACCCATTGTTACTATGTAATTATGTGTAAATATAAATAATTATTATAACTATATTATATAAAATTTAGGCATAATTACGAGTTTGAATTTTTTTCGAATTCAGTACTTTTACTACACTGAGAGAAATTTAAATGGATAAATTAGTCCTTAATAATAATCCATTTTTTGGTTATCCTTATCTAAAAAGTGTAGTTAAGGACAAATTTAACCACGAAAACTGGTTTAAATAACTGGAATTTCTGTCGAATAAAACTTTTTAGCCCATTAGGAATAAGTACGATTGCACCTCAACTTTTCCAAAATTTCCATTATTTCTTAAAATTATGATAAACAGGCCCAGTGGAGCATCCCTTGACTGTCTCTTTTGTTTGCATTTACATCTCTTAACGAGAAGAAGAGACAGTCAAAGGATGTTCCGCCGGGCCTGATTATGAAATAAAACTTTAATATATTTCTACAAAACCCATTATCGTGAAAATTAGCATCAATAATCATAATTTGAAATTGATAAATATAATGCTATAAAAAACATTTTTTTGAGGAAATGTATTTTTCTATATTAGCTTTCGGAGAAGTTTGTTATACTGTAGAATTTAATAAATTTCCTTCGTTGATTTGGGTCATTAGGCGAAATGCTTTCTTAACTTCGGGAATATTCGAAGCTAATGACGGTCAGTCTTTTGGGACTGGCGAGGCAGGAGTGACTTTATGTCCAACAAATGACGGTATAATAACGTGCGATATGTTAGGAGGGGTTACGAAATGAAATAGAAGGAAATAGTAGTAGACTAGGTAGTAAGCTAACCACTCGAGTGCAGTTAAGTGAAGTAGGTCTCGATTGAGTCAGACGTAAGGCCTAAAGACACTTCATCATCGACCATATAATTTCCAATCGAAATTAAATACACCGAAATAAATATCTGTACTAAAATCAACTTTAGTGGTATAGAAAAATAAAAATTTGTTAAAAATACCATTTTCCTAATCATTATACATGGAGAGAAAACCGTGTATAAATTACTAAACTGATTAGGAGCGCATGATAATCTCTAGCAGTTCTTTTTTTCTCATTAAGAATTGCTAAGAAACAATTGATTTTTAATGCTCTAGTTAGGTAATCAAATATCAGATAACACTAGTTTTCGCTATCCCTTCGATAGCATCTTCAGGGAATTTTTTCTAAATATAATATTAAAACGTGAATTATAATAATTGAATGTTACAAACCAAGATATTAATAATTATTAGAAGAAATTGAAATATAAGATTAATTACCTTATATGAAGAATACATTAACCATTGTTTGTTATATGCTCAAATCATTAAAAAGGCTGATAATATTTTACAATTGCAATTAGTCATATTTTAAAATATTGGACAGTCAAATTTGTTCATGAAGTTAAAAGTAAAATGTCAATCTTAGTACATGAGAGCAAGAAGACACACTCCGCTCTGAAGCTAATTCACAAATGTGTGAATAATATTATTACGTTACGTAACCTCTGGTTGTCAGGGCCGTGTAATTGTCATTAGATTTCTACACTTTCGAATTAAATAAATAAATAAATAATAAATAAATAAATACAAAATGTTAATATTATTATAAATATTCTTAAATATTCTTAAATATGATAAACATTGATTTTTAAAAAATTCTTGTAAGAAGCTACACATTTTTAAAAATTTTACGACTATTTTGTATTATATTTTATCCCAGGGTAGAATCCAGGCAAAAATTCTAAGAATATCTTTATAGGTTGGCGAAATACTCTAAAGACTTAGCTTTAAAATGAGACCGGAAACTTTACAAAATGTTAACTATTTTTAGAGTTATTATTATTTTTAAAAAATATCGAATTATGACGGTTTTTGTAATATATGTTTATAAAATTAACATGTTTCCTTCAACTTGGGATCGTTAGATGCAACATTTTATTAAAATTCATCTTAAGGCCATGGATCAATCAGATCACGTGACTAAATTATACATTTATTTGTTTATGTTAGATAACTTTTTTAATTTAGAAAGTATCTTTCTGAAAATTTTCGAAACGTAACAAAAGACAAAAAATAGTATTTTCTAAATTTTTGGGAAGGTATTTTGTAAAATAAAAAAGTTATCTTACACGAACTTTTACAGGAATTTGGTCCCGTGATCTAGTTGATTCATGGCCTTAACATAAAAAAAGAAAGAATTTAACTTGTGTTTATAAAAATTTAAGACACTTCGACAATGGCTTGAATAACAGGTGACCGGATAATTTTGAACGCTATAGTTTTGAAGCTATATCCATAGGTCTATTTTTTTAATTCACCCTTTCTGAAGATAGAGAGAAAAACTTATTGGTAATAATAATAATAGATCAAGTCTAATGGGAACTTGGGTATAACAGATTAAAAGTTCCGTATACAATTCATGTGTCTATTGACCACATTATGGCTCACCGAAGTCGTTATGGCTTAAAATAAGTGGGCTGTTTTCTTAAAATGGATTTTGATGGTTCATGAAACATAAGAAGGGCTTGAAGGGTTTAGAATAATGAGTACGAAGAAAGAAAGTTTTAATACAAAGAAATGAATTTCCCTGATTTCAGTTCCTTGGTAGAAAACATTTTAATTACAAACAAAGCTATGGTATCAGAAATGGGAAAAATAAATATGAAATTGATGTTACATTTATGAATATCTTAAGGGATTTTATTAATATATACCTATCCTAAAAGAAGTTTGTTCAGATTATAATTATTCATTTCATAATAATTATTATCATTTTGGAATTTCAAATCTTGACCGTAAATTCGTATTCAACTGTTGTTGAATTTTTAGAAATTATAGATTGTCATATTAAATCCTCACTACGCAAATATATATGCTGAGAGATAGTTTTTTTCTTATTGAAACATATATGCACGGAGAGAAAAAATTGGAAATGAATGCTTAAAATTAAGTTATAAGTTCGGGATTTGCTTAATATTACCAAAAAAATGTTAAAAATAGCATTAAGAAAAAGTTACTGTTTTCCCCCAAAAAATTCACCAAAGTAAAACAACTTTTATCGCAAGAATAATATGTTTTATCTTCATGGCTAGGGAAAAAATTCCTAAACTTATAGCGATTATCATGCGCTCCCGTTCAGTTTCGTAATTTTTATCACGAATTACATTCCGTGTAACTTTGATATACGACTAAAGAAAATATTTGTTTGGATTAAAAAAGTTTTTTGTATTCAAAAAAATTGTATTTCATTCAAACAAATGATCTCAAATTATATTTATATTGAAAAAATGTTTGCTTGATTCAACAGACTTTTCTCTCAGTAAGAGCTTTAATTTGAAATACAATATATACTATTTTTTGTAAAAATGTACATGAAATGTATTTGCTATATCTATATCCTATAACCCTTATTTAATTATGAAAGTTATAACCTTACTAATTATTTATTTTTATATTTTTACTTTCACTACTTTTACTAACTTCTTACTTTATGGATGGGTACGAATGAAATATCGAAAAATAATAAAATCAACGTGAGGAAACTGCAAATCCTGTCTAGGAATTAAAAGTCAAAATTACTGTTTCATAAACGTGTGTTTCCGATGAGCACGTAGTAGGAAAAAATCTGTTTGGGGTCCAGTTAATCAGGCGTTAGGTCGCGGAAAACGCGGCGTTAAAATACCGGAAAGTCAGGACCCTAATCCGCTTAAGGAGATTTATTTAATACTTACGGTAGTCTGGTTCGCCTCTACTGCTCACCTCGTTTCACCTCGACCTCTCGTTCTGTTTCTGTGCCATCGCAATGTGTGAGGCTAAAGGCTACTCACTTTTTATCCCTATCTCTTTTAACCATGAACACGAGTTCTTACTTTTCCAATCCGGAAGTTAATCTTGGTTTATTCATTTACCATTTTTGTAATTTTAAACTCGATGTTGACTTTGTGAAGGTGAATATAGTTAATTGATAACAGTACTTTTCTCATTTATCTCTACATAGTAAACAAGTAAAACTGTCACATTTTTAATGTTATATAAAAATGGCTCTTTCCATTTGGTCCAAAAAACTACAGACAAGCAAGTATTATGAAAAAATCCTGAAACTATATGTATATATTTACACTAATTACTAATAATATATTTACTATATATATTTGATAATATATTTACACTAATTTTGAATTTTTTAATTATGGTCACACGATATTTTGCCATTTACAATATTGTAATCAATAATGATTACATATAGGAATAGAAAATTAAGTTAGGAATGGTAAAGATCATTAGATTATTATTATTGTATATAATGACTCAAACCTTGAGAAAATTCAGTTGAAAACAGTTTAATCGCACGACAATTATCTCAAAATCTATCATTTAAACTTTATTTCATTGATCTATTCCTTTCAGAAAAGAAGGATAAATAATACGATAACTTAACCAAAGCTTCGATGAAATTTCATGTTAGTTCAGTAACGTTTGCAAATAATACGTGAAAAAAACTTCAAATTGTGCAATGTTATTCATTCCCTTAAAATTTCTTATAGAATGACCAATGTTGTTGGGTCTTTCTTATTGAAGAATGTATCATTTACCTAAAAGTTTGGTAAAGCTCTAAATAAATTGCATATGAAAATCCATTGCTATGTAAGTTATTATCTCCTTCATATAATATTAAAGTTTATTTATTGTTTACCTAACTGTATCAAGTAAAGTTTCTCGGACTATTTTTCGCTGTGTAATTAAAATAATTAATCCATGGATAGATAAAGCTGAAGAGTTATTAAGGTAGGACGGATAAAGTAAAGTTTTATGAATGAAGGTGCGTTGATGGGGAGTAAGAATGTGCTTTACATTCACAGCCTTATTTAATCGTGAGCTTGATCGGTCCCGTCAGCTTCATACCATCGTATCCTTTGCATTACTGGTTTGTTGGAGATACCTTTAACCATAAAAAGAACTCCTCGACGTGGAAAAATCGCCGAAGGTGTCGAGAACTACACAAAAGAAGGCTTCACCCTCCTTGCTTGCAGCGCGTGGGGATTGGTTTGTAAAAATTGTGTCAATTAGGGCGCGACAAGAAGCGCTGCTGTAAAGAGCTTTCTAGTAAAGAGTCTTTTAACGACAAGCGACTCTTTATCATGAGATTGCGGACGGTCAATTTACTTTGAAGAAGATTCAAGAGAAGCATAGTGTACATAAAGAGAGGAGTACTGAAGTGAGACGCTTGTTTTGAAATCAGCACTCTGTAAGAGGGTGAGTTGCTGACTTATTCTCAAAGTTAATTCGCTTAATAGCAGCATCTGAGCTGCTGGATTATTATTTGATTGCTTCACTGACTAGTACAGAAAAATTATCTTAATTATTATTTAACGCCTACGCTATAGGGAGACGAAAAACGAAAATGATAAAAGTGGGCTAAAAATGTGCAGAACATTTTAGCGAAGGAATTTTTCATGTTTTTTTTACATTTATGAATTCAGAACAGCAGATCCAATATGGCAACGCAAATTAAAATGATAATTTAGTGATTCAGATTCAGGGAGTATATGATCAATATGGTAACTTTTTTATGTGTAAACTTTTACCCATGCAAAATAAAATATGAAGTCGAAAATTTGTGAGATCAAAGGAAAGCTACTAAGGAACGTCTGTCAACTCTTGGATTTTTATAATTATAAAAAAATATATTTCAAAAAAATTTTTTTTTAAAAATCTAAACCAGAATCGATGGTCAATAAAGGCTTCTAAAGCTATTTAACTTTTCTTTTTATAGCTTTGAAAAATTTTAGCAAAGCACAATATTCAATTGGATAGTTCTTAAAAACGTTATATAATGTATATAATCTGTAATAACAATTTTTGTGATTAAAACGAAAGATATGTGGCCTTATTAAAAAGGTATTCGATACGAAAATTGTATATCTTACTGAGGCCAACAGCTTCAGTTTGTTAAATTTTGTCAGGTCCTGCATAGTTTGTCGGAAAATGGAATTTTTTGACACTATTTCTCATAATTGGAACGAAAATTACTTATCCTATAAAAATGGTAAATGGAAAATTTTTAGACTTTTTTAGGCCAACCGCTTTGGTTTGTAAAATTTGTTTATATTATATTTTGAATAGTTTGGCGGGGAAATGTGATCATTGATTTTTGCATCACAACTTTAAAGAACTTTTCTTTGCAACATGTTTTCATATTTTGCACATTTGGCTAGAAAATGCGTTTTTTCCCCTCAGGGGATCACAAAACGTGGAGATTTGGTGAAAATTCTAAGTCATTCTTCATATAAAAATAATAACTTTTCATTTATGATGAGGATGTAAAAACTCTACTAAACACGATCACTTGATAAAAAAAACGATGTTGTCATTGTCATAGTTGTCTGATAAGGCCTAAACTGGGCTTCAGGCCTGATGTACGAGATATACCATCTCTAAAGGGTGAAACTAAGAAGTTCAACTTTATTATAGAGGATCGATATGAGTAACAAAAAAACATAATGTTCAACTTGACCATCCTGGAAAAGTATTGCGATTATCCTAATAAGGAATCTGACCTATGTAAATAGTCAAGCCTAAAAGGAAAATGAGACTCTTTCTGGTTATTCCAAAAAATTTATAGAAGGTCCGTCTGACTATCTGGGAGGTCCTACTGATTTTATAAATTTTGTCTCTCTAACTTTGACTCTTCATTTTTCTCTGTGTGCGTATAAATCATTATACTATTCACGGCTATTCTTGATATTATATTTTTTCATTAAAATTAGTTTAAACAGTCAAATCATCATGTTCTGGCAAGTTAATATTCACAATAAATTCGTCATTAATTGAACCTTAAATATTAAATAATATGTGATAATGGTAAGCTAGTGGATTCAAATGTAGGAAATACCGAAAGTAACACAAATAATTCTTCAATTTTCCATAAAAGTGATAATATTTTGATGTCACGATCTGGTACTGTTTCTTTGCTTTTTACTTCCATTAATTTCTATCGTGTTAAAAGTCACCGAATGTATTGTGTGCTATATATTGTTTATAGACAATAACATTTGACTGACTATTATACCTATAATTTATACCATTTGTTTAAACAAATAGGAGTATGAATTGTTTTAAACTTGGAAATATTCACAACTTATCGATAGGTTCTTGACTTCACTTGATATACTATATTTATTTAATATATTATCGAACAGCATTTCTAACATCAATATATTAAAAATCCATAATTTTCCTTTTAATTCCAAGAAATATTTGGATTTTCTGCTGCCATTTTGTATAGTTATGGTTCAGAATATCCCGTTTTTAAAAGATAAAAATTATGCTGAATGTTTCTACCTTAATTGTTTATAAAAATTCAAAAAATGTTGCAATCTTCTCCAGCCCTTTACGGGTATCAATTTCTCTCGGTCTTTAAATATAATGATGACGTTTCGTTCAATCTTATATCACAAAAAAATGTTTTTTAATGTTGATGCTTAAATTATGCGCTATGTGAGTAATCATCTACATGCTTTTTGAAATTGATTTGGATGGAAGGTTATGTGTGATGCTTCGACTAACGTTCTTTGATTCACTGTTCAGGAGCCGAGGGCGCTACTGCAACTAGAGAAGCAAAGAGAGTATTGTTGGTACTGCTCGTAGCGAGGATTAGCCCTTAGGGCATTGTAACGCCGTAAATATACCCTCAACCTCCTCTTGATCTCGAAGCTTCCAACCACTGCTAAGTCGGTAACGTATCGACTATTTCTCAGCACTTCGGATCTTCACTCTTCAGTCATGATTTTAGGAAGCTGATTGTGAGTAGGTAGTATGTTTAGTTTATCCTGAAAGTCCATTACAGACAACTGACCAATGTCCATACATGAATCTTGCTCATGGAAATTTATCTAAATTTTCCTCATTCTTTTGAGGTAATTGTCGTGACAAAAAAAAAGTCTCTGGAAATTTTTTTTTCTATGATTCCAAGACTTGAAATGATATCATCAGTCGTGTCTTGTGGAAGAAAAAACATTCTTTTTTATGAAAAAATTTAAAACTCACAAAAAATAACACTTTTAATAATGTTTTCTGTAAAACATTTTTCCTTATTATTGCTTCTTACCATTTTTTCAAATAATAATTTGATTTTCATAAATCATGGCTTATTTTTTCGGGGTAAATATTCTCTAAAAGTCTATCATTTCCAATTCTAAAAATTCAAACTTCAATAATTTTTAAAAAATTGGTAAGAAAGTAATTCTAAAGACAAATTCTATTGCAAAAAACATTATTAAAAGTATTATTTTTGTGAGTTTTAGATTTTTTTAACGAAAGTAATGTTTTATCTTTCATAAGACACGACTGCACGGAGAAAAATGGAGTGTCAAAATTTAGGTATGTCAGTTTTATATTGCAGATAGTACCACGTACTATCTATCAGTTTTTTTTATAGTCAGGGAGACCATAATTTTATAGTCTGTTTGAATATCGATAGAATGTCAGGTTTACATTCTGAAATAGTTAACCTGTCAACACTTACACTCCGAGATAATCGAGCTAACGCTCCTGAGATACTCAGTTTTACATTCCAGGATTCTCATTCACTCTGGGAAAGTCAAGCTGAACATCTAGTTTTTACATTTCACAGATAGTACTTTACACCATGTAGAATGTTATCCCTAGTTAAAACTTTAATATAATCAGTTTGACACTCCAGATGTTCAAGTTGACAGTTCATTTTTTTCCGTGTAATAACATCATTTCAAACCTTAAATTTACAGGAAAACTTTTTTTCCAGAGTCTTGTTTTTTGGCATGACTACTGTCCTAAATAAATTATTTTTATTTTAGATTTGGTTAGTTATGATTAGGTCTTAAACTATGAATCAAGTGGACCACGTAACTAAATAATGACAGGTTGACTCATTCGTGTAAGATGACATCTTTTGTAAATAAAACATCCGTGAACTGTAATCAAATTTGTCACACTTTTGATAATGTGAATTTCCATATAAACTCGTTCACATTGATCAGAAATACATTTAAAACAATTTAAACTCGAGGTTACGTTCCAAATTCACAAAAATCTATAAAAAATAATAATAAAATCGCAATCTTTTAAATGTTTTTCATATAATAACTTTTTCTTGAATATTTTGTACTTAAGATCTAATGATTTCTATGTTGCAGTTTATTCTGGAATGTTAATGTATTCTTGAGGTAATAAATTACAAAAGTTTCAGGGTTTAATATGAAAAAAAAACACTTAAGGTTATTCATTCGATGTAATAATCCGAGATAATGTAAAACAAATAGCGTCGTTTCGTATATTTTTCGAGCGAGCAATACAATAAAAATGATATGGTATGGCATACAATGAAATTACACGCATTTGTGATTTTTATCATAAATTAATTAAATTATATTCAGTTTATAATGTTTTTGCCAATTTTTTGAGCATACTTCATGCTCTATCATTTTCCATGTGCTAGGTTATTTAAAAATGTGACTCAAGCCTGGACATAATGAATTATAAAAGTTCGAGGGCTTCATAAGTGAAACACTTAAGGTTCTATATTCGAGGTAATAATCCGAGATAATGGAAAACAAATAGCATTGCGTCATATATTTTTGGAACGAACTATGCTATAAAGATTAAGGATACTCGACAGGAGGATGGCACTTTAGCCAATGTCGTCATTTTGTCCTTTGCCTCCACCTTCATCTCATCTCGATTCCCAATATCTCGTAGCAAACTCCCGCTTACGCTTATAGTCGAAATGGAAAGGGTTCGAGGTCCGGAAAGGCTGCGGGGTTATAATGAAATATAGCTTCGTTCCGCTTCGTATAAGACTGCATTAAGATTATACCTAGCGTTCTGCGGCTGAAAGGCGAGGTTACGGGTTACGGGGGCGTAGAGGCCGAAGTACGAGGGGCTAACAGGACCAGCGCCAGCGGGGGTGAGCTGAAGAAGAGGAAGAGGGTTAGTTAAAGGGGTAAGAGATTCCTTCTACAGTGTTTTAATCAAGCCGGATTTGCTGTGGCAAGCCCTGCTTCCAACTTTCATTTTAGCTTCGAACCTGCAACGTTTTCAGTCTTTCAGACGAGATTCCGATATTCTCAGCGCATTAAAACGCTATCCGTGTCGTTGCACGAGCGATCTCGCCGCCATCGCTTTGTCGGCTTAACCTCCCAAGAATGAATTCGCCATACAGGTTAGCTGATCCTTGTTGAAGATTCATTGCTACTCCACGTATGCCCACTGATCGGAATCTTAATGCTCAAAAAATTGCTTCGAGGTTCGAATTTTCTTTTTTTATCATACATTTCTAACTTCTTGAGCTTCAACTTTGACGCTAAGAGGAGAAGATCAATGTACGATTATACGAGGGTGTAATTTATAAGAGAAATTTATTAAAATTTTAAGGAATCACAGGTCAAAAATTTTAATATTCAATTAAAGTTCAATTTATTGAAGATTGAAACAAATCTATGTTTTTTTCCAAGGCCGTGGATCAACCAAACTACATGACTAAATAATAAGATTATACCCAAGCAGAAATAACAATCGGACCAACGTCGATCTAACGCTGGATACCAACTTCCGCCTGTCGGCGGACAATCGAGATGATAACGACGTACTGCACGGAGAAAAATGGATTGTCAAACTTTGAGTGTCAAAATTTAGGTATGTCAGTTTTATATTGCAGATAGTACCACGTACTATCTATCAGTTTTTTTTTATTCAGGGAGACCATAATTTTATAGTCTGTTTGAATATCGACAGAATGTCAGGTTTACATTCTGAAATAGTTAACCTGTCAACACTTACACTCCGAGATAATCGAGCTAACGCTCCTGAGATACTCAGGTTTACATTCCAGGATTCTCATTCACTCTGGGAAAGTCAAGCTGAACATCTAGTTTTTACACTTCACAGATAGTACTTTACACCATATAGAATGTTATCCCATAGTTAAAACTCTAATATAATCAGTTTGACACTCCAGATGTTCAAGTTGATAGTTCATTTTTTTCCGTGTGGGTTCGTACAAAACCGGTTTCCAACGTTCTACCAATACTGGTGACCTACATATTTTCAACAACTGCTGTCAACATTTCTAAAATACTGGTTATATACTTTTATTATTAAATCCATGTTTTACGGGTAAAGACGTACTTTAAACAAGACTAAACAGTGTCGAATCAACTTTGTACAAACACTGTTATTTTACAGCGTTAATTTTATTAGAGTCGATTAGACACTGGGTGGACCTTGCACATTTACTGTCGGTAAATAACTTTTTTCGCAGTCGGAAGAAGGTTGGGCCTGTTCTAGACCCAATCTTGTCCAAACGCTCGTATTTTACAGTAAATTACCGGGGTTGGATAGACACTGGATAGACCTTGTACATCTACTATCGGAAAATTAATTTTTCCACAGTCGGAATAAGGTTGGGCCAATTGTTTCTGAACATTGTACTAAGGTTGGTAATCAACAGTCGATTTCCTACGTTGGACCAACATTTAACCGATCGTCATAGTCGGCTGAGTGCCATGATTTCTGCTTGGGATTTATTTATGTGTGACAACCTTTTTTGTATACAAGACGTTCTTTTTAAAGTTTGAGATATTCTTTAAAAAATTCTGAAACTCAATTAAAAATGGGGAAACTTTAGACACTATAAGTCCCTTATTCACTTTAAATTCTCGCCAATAAAGAGAGAAGGGAATAAATTAGTTTAGACTTCTGCAGAAATTTTTTCATGGCGCCAATCAAGGCCCAATAGGGTATAACCTAGTTTGAAATGGAACGCTGCGCCCGATCTGAGAGACAGGTTATTGCAACGCCCTATGCCAGATTTAAGATCAGGGCTCAGTGGCGTAATTAATTCAAAAAATATATAATTTATTTGAAAAAATAGAAGCTTAAGTGGCCTCTCCGGCCTTTTCTTTATTCAACAAAATTACCGGTAACATCAATTTTATAATATAAAATTTATTCAACTTGGCAACGAAAAGATAAGTCTTGATCAATCTGATTTTCTAAAAGAATAACTTTTATGTGCTTCAGGCACGGAAACTCGTTTTTCCGTTACAGCTGAGAGTAACGGAATGTTGGGTATTCCGTTACAAAGGAATACAATGTAAAAATTGAACTGCGCATGCGCATATAGTCTTACAGCGGAACACAATCTTTTTCTTATTCTTCTTGTTCGTACAGCGTTAGCACCTTACTGATGGCAAATGCCTTGTGCATTTGAACTGCGCATGCGTCTATTGAAATCCATTACTACTACACAAGATCGATAAAATCAAAATGGCCGGGACTAGTCGTGTCATATCAAGTGTAATGACAATGACTAGCGCCGCAAACAACTACAATACTAGATTAGATTCCAGTGTACGCATAAAAACTCGTATCCGTACCAAAGTCACATAAAATAGAATACGTGCCAATGCACACAATTCAGGAAATTGCGAGACTCGCAACAATGCTCGCAGGACTGATCGCGCCTCGGCTTCGATCTCCTGCGAGCCTTGTCGCTCGTCACGCAATAACCCTCATTGTGCGCCTAGGCACGTAATATACTATTGTACATTGAATTCGATGTAAACAAGCGCAAGTCGTTCTGTAGTTGGTGCCTTGGTAGGCGGTATGGAAAGAATCCATCCTCCGTCATTGTGATTGGGAGGTTATTATCAAATCCCCCTAAAGATCTGGACAAGTTTGGTGGACATTTTTATAAGGCGGGCTTTCAAAACATAAAATTTACTAATAATATTAATAACAAAAAAATCGGCAGTTGCCAGGAAATCACGAAAATAAAATTAAACTCGCCGTACTTATCGATAGTCGCTAAACCCCAGAAAATTGATAGCCAATTACAAAAAAAAAACACCAGAATGACTATAACTCGCCAAAATTGGCAACCTAACTTGTTTCTAATTTCAATTTTGACTGCTTTGTCTTAGTTGTTGCCGTTTATATACTTCTCTAGGTTGTGCCTGAACATAACCTGTATAAACTTCTTTGTATATATACAATTGAGGAGTTATATTCAATAAGGCGACAGGCCTTAAAAAAGTAAAAGTAAGTAAAAGTATTGTCCGCCTCGTGATGTCATAGTCAAAAATTGAAAATCGAAAAAACCAAAAACATGGTTTTATAGCTCGTGAAAAATGTGTTGGTTTTAAAGCTTAGAAACCATGTTTTATTTCAATCCGCTCGCCTCGAAAAATTCATTAATTAACGGATTGCGAAATTTTTTTTTGCGTTCTACCCGTGAATCTCTGGCGGAGGCGACAGTGGTTGCAAAAAATTTTTTTGTTCATTGTTAAATGGTTTTTTTTAATCCGAAGAAAAAACCATGTTTTTCGAGCTTAGGACCGAAAAAGTGAGCGAGGAAGTTTGAGCTACAGTAAACTTCCCGCGAACAAGTTGATCATTAGGATATGGAGCAACTTTTTGGAAAATATTAACTCAATTGAACAATTACTTTCGAAAATACAACGTGTTGAACGCAAATGCGAAATATGTTTTGACGCGATTTTACCGGTTTTGTTACGAGCAATGCAGGCGCGCCGATGAGTAGAAGCGAAGGAAGATAGAGAAAGAGAATATAGGAGTGGCATGCGATGAAAATGAGCGTCAAAACCTAATTCGCATTTGCGTTCAACTCGTTGTATTTTCGAAAGTAATTGTTCAATTGAGTTGATATTTTCCAAAAAGTTGCTCCATATACTAATGATCAACTTTTTCGCGGGAAGTTTACTGTAGCTCAAACTTCCTCGATCACTTTTTCGGTCCGAAGCTCGAAAAACATGGTTTTTTCTTCGGATTAAAAAAAAACCATTTACAGCAAATCATACATACACATACAAATTAATGGATGAAACTGGCACATGCTGCATTTAAATATTTGAATGTATTATTAATATTGATTTCGTTGTGAAATTAAATAAAGTCAATGTTGAATTAGAACTGTTTCATAATGGATTGGGGTAAAATAATATGTTAATTAAAATAATCTGTGTCACACAAAACTCAATAAATGCTCGATATTATATAAACTTGAGAAAATATTTATTATTAAAATTACAAGAAGAGAGAAGGCACTATAACTAACTCGAACCGAAGTCTTCCCTTCAACGGTCCTGTCGTATACCATATTTTTTTCGTGAAAACTTTACAACCGGACTCTTATAATATTCCCATACTTACAGGAAAAGACTATATCTTGAAAATGCCCTAATTTGCCCTTTTTGATCATAGAGCATTTTTCTTATCGGCGAAATCATTTCATTTCATCTCCAAAATAATATTTTTGCGTATTTAATTGCCGTAGAACAACATTGACATTGCTATAAACAATTTTTATAAACAACTTCACTCATTTTTCATTTCTTAACATGAAAATGTTTTCTTTTTTTATTAATTTATTTGTTTTTATCCTAAGAATAATATTATTGCTTAATTAATCGCCATTGCATAAAATTTTCTTATTATAAACAATTTATACATGTATTAAGTCTTTGTTTGTTCCTAATCGACTGATTTTCCGCGTGTTAAATTCCCTAATCCTTTGAAAGTCCTTATTCCCTGCCTCTTGAGCTTCTTTTAGTCGGCCGATGCGATAGGGGCGGAAATTTTGCATAATGAATCTATTAATGTTTATCTTTAACAGATGTCATTTTTATTTTAATGACTAATTATTGAGTTTGTTAATAAAGGTAAGAGAAATGCTCTATGATCAAAAAGGGTAAATAAGGGAATTTTTTGAGAAATATTGTTCAAACAATTAACGATTTTTATCGCGGAGTATTTAGTCGTATTCAACATTGATTTTATGTAATTTTACAACAAAATCAATATTAGTAATACATTTTAATCTCGAAATACAGCACGTGCTGGTTTCATCTATAAATTTGTTTATAACAATTAAAGAATTGGAGGGATTTTATCGGCAATAAAAATTACCATTTACACTCTAAAAACAAGTGTGTTACTTTTACACGTGAACCACGATAGTAACTTTTTAGGCATTTGAAGTGTGTATTTTTAACACACATTTCGGGTACAAAACTTTAAAGTGTTTGAAAATTAAACGTTACGTTTGTAATGTGTATTAAAAATACACACTTCAAATGCCTAAAAAGTTACTATCGTATTTCACGTGTAGAAGTAACACACTTGTTTTTAGAGTGTAGCGAGAGTAAATGAAATAATTCCGTGTATTTTTGCGAAAAAATCATTAAACGGGACAAAGCAGGTACTTCAATTGTAAAAAATTGTGGTTTTATGGCATTTTTAAACTAATATAACAAATTGTTGAAAATCTATGTACAAAATCGACCTTGACAGATCTCTTACGAATTCAATAGACTTCAATTAAAAAGAAGAAGCTATAATCAGTTAAGAAATACAACCAGAATTCCGGTTATTTCAACCGGAAAAAAATGTTACGGAGAGCCGTACTAGTAATTTCGGTTAAAAATGTTAAAAATACTTATCGGTTGTTTTGATCTTTTATTCTGGTTAATGTAATAAAATTTTCTAATTGATATCGCCGTAATTTTTCTAGTAAAAAATCTCCCGTTGCATTCATAGTTATATTCCGTTAAATTTAACTAATTTAGTCCATTTACCATTACCATATTTCTAGTCAAATTTACTACAATTTTCCGGTTGAATTCTAACATAACCTTAAAAATAAATAATGATCTAAAGACGTGGGAATTACAATTCTTTAAATGAAAAAATATTTATTTATTGTTGAATTACTTTATTTATATTATTATTAAAAATGTACATTTGAATACATATAAATTCACAATCTACTAATTTCTTTACCTTCGAATTTTTACTTTAAGTAATCTAACTTCCATTCACTTAATACCTCATACACTTCATTTGCCATTTCTTTGAAACTTTGTAAAAAAAAATTCGAGATAAGACGCGATATCTTAAAGATTCCTTTGGACTCTACCTTGTTTTCGTTTTCACTTGTCTTTGCAAACGGCCTACACTGAGAAAAAAATTTAGCCAACAAAACTTTTTTTGTTATCCTGACAAAATATTTTGTTGTCCCAACAAAACATTTTGTTTAACCAACAAAATTTGTTTGATATAGCAAAATGTTTTGTTGGCACAACAAAAGATTTTTGTTAGCTAAATACTAACCAAATATTTTTGTTGATTTGACAAAACTGTTTTCTCAGTGTAATACACAATATAACTAATAGGAAACCGGTACCAACATTATACAAGTCTCAGCATTTTGGCTCTTGAGGAGCAGCCCCCACCACGCCACCTTCCCACTGACTCAGCAGGAAGGTGGCATGGTGTGAGCTGCCCCTCGAGAGTCAAAATGCCGAGGCCTGCATGTATAGCCAAAAGCGAAAAGGCGCCAGATTGTGCAGACAGTAATGCTGCCAACGGCGTATCTTGAAACTACTTTTACTATATTTTCCTGTAACACTAACTGAAATAATAACACCAGAATATACATAACCAGAATTTTGTAACCATAATAAGCAAACAATTTTTCTGGTGAAATTAACTAAACGTTTAGTTATTTTAGCCGGAAATTTTTTAACCGATTAGCTTTAGTTAATTTAACCGAACCTTTTTTCCTGAGTGCATGGAACTCCTCGCTCCACTTTATACCATCGATAATTCAATAGAAAAAAATATGCGCGCAGCTCGCTTCGCTCGCAAGTTTGAGCGAGCCTAGGGCGCGCGATTTGATCGTCGCGCTTCGCGCTCGTTCTTGTGCTCTTGACATACATTCAAGTTTATTTATTATAATTTGATACTGAAGCTCAAACCAATTTTATAATATTAAAGATGATGTAAATTACTCATTTTCTCAAATTCACTAAAATTTCTTTTTCAGTTTAAGTTAAACAGGAAATTCAATTTACTTAAGGCTCTATCAGCCTTAAGGAACATATTCTCATCATGGCGCTCGCGCTTCGCGCTCGATTTTCTGTATACATTTCAGTAACTTTTTAATAAATTACATGATTAAAATAATTTATTTTCTTCCAAATCTCTCAAAAAGAAAAAACAGTCGTAGACTTTATTTAAGGAAACGATTTTGCAGAACAACGCTTATTTCGTATCTCACATATTTTGGTGAAAAAAATCGAATTTTTTTAATATTAAAAATCAAAACATAAAATATACCTCCCGTCCCGAAATGTCTCAATGAGAATTTGTAGACCTCATTTAGGTAAACAATTTTCCATCTAAACGTTTTTTTTGTATCTCACATATTTTGTCTAAAAATGGAATTTTTGAATTTTAATCGTTTTTTTTTAATTGAAACGAAAAATATATGTTTTATCAGAAACTGTGTGAGACAAAATTTGTAGATCTTTTTGAAACGACAAACTTTGTATTCTTACGTTTTTTTCGTATTTCGAATATTATTGTTAAAAAATTGAATTTTGGATTTTCAATATTGTTTCTTTGAATTAAAAAGAATAATATGCATCGTATGAAAAAATGTTACAATTCAAATCTGTAGGACTTTATGTAGAAAATAATATTGTATCATAACGTTTTTTCGTATCTCGTATAATTTAACTGGAAAATGGAATTTTGATATTGACTTTTTTCGAATTTGAATATGCTGTAACATTTCTAATTTTGATTTAATCAAAAAATGTTATCAGGATAATTTTGAAAGATTTATGAGCACTATCTAAAACCAGTATTGAAATTTTTGATTTTTTCAAAAAATTATTTTCAAAAACACAAAACTAGTGCTCAACCCCTCAATTTTGATTGGATGTGGCTGGTTAAAGAACTTGTTCTTACTTTTTCGGTTCCGATAAAGTGTACCAAAGCTCAATTCAATCTGATAATTCTATCGAGAGTTATGCCGCACACGAGCTATAGACAGACAGACAGACAGACACTTTCGTAAAAACCATTTTTTCTGACTCAGGGGGTCTCAAAACGTAAAGATTTGATGAAAATTTCGAAAGTCATTTTTCACATAAAACCAATACCTTCTCATCCATGATGAGAATGTAAAAAATAAAGCTTTTTCAACAAAAAAATTTGAAAAAAATTTCAAGGGGTTGCATTCCAAAAAAGCTCGAAAATGTATTCAAATTGGAAAACATTTTATTCCAGTCATTATTTTTATTGTAAAGTTTATCCATCTCCACCGTTAGTATCAAACTTTCCGTTTGAACTATTACATTAACTTTTCCTTCTAATCTTACAAGCTTCTCTGTACCGTCGACTCGAAGCATATATCGTTTTAGTTTGTAGTTTAATAACACATTACGAGAGCATAGAGAAGGAAAAAAAGTAAGAAAAGGGAAAAGTGGGCTAGAACATAAAAAAACGAAATTCTCTTTTCTTCCTTTTTTCTAGAAAACATCTACACTTGTTTTGAATTCAATAATATCTTGCAGACATTTACTCATCATTAATGTACTTAAAATAAATATCAATACATTTAATTCAAATAAGATTGATTTAGCTGAAGTCTAGGGTACCGGTTCTTGGTAATGTTTTTTCCCTAATTCACGGGTCCGCAATCTTGAGTGCAATCCTCAACGACGGAAGTAAGGCGACCAGGAAGGAAGGAGCATACGGCAAACAATATGGCGCTTAGAGCCCCCGAAGCGGTCTTGGAGGTTGAGGTTGGGGGTGGTAAGGACTGGTCAGTATGCAATATGCCAAGGTTTTCACCCCCGTTGGCTTGGTTTGGGTCGGCACTGGCCAAACCCTTCTTCGTCCTCTAACCTTCGAATCCTTGGGTTTGGGAATTTAATTATAGTATAGTGCCTACATTGTAGCCCCAGCCGGCCCGGAAATAAACTCCCCATTGTCGCGGCACAAAGCTTCTATTTGTCACGAGACGGGGTTCGACACCACTCTTCCCACCCTTTCGTTTCTCGACTTCTAAGCTTTCAAAATCGATCTTTCTCGTATATTAGAAATCAAAAGATCCAAACCAATTTGTATCTCTTTATTTGTCATGTAAGGCAAATCACTCTTCAACATCCATTTTCCAACATGAACGAGACCTATTGATTCTTGTAAAATGTTTCGCGCAGAATACGAATCTGACCCTAGAATTTCTCAAGTGTATCAGGTTTTTCAAATAATTAAGGTCAAAAAGTAAAAATGGAGTTTTTTTTTACACTTTTTGATGGTTTGTAACAATTTTTAAAAATATTTACCAAGCGCACACCGATTTTGATCCCACGTTTGCAAGTTTCATGACGAGACTCATTGAACAAGACAACATGAGAATTTCGCTAAAATATAAAATAGCAATATATTTCGCTGAAAATGTTTACTTGGGGATTTTAAAGCAGTTGTCGAAATTTTCATTCACTAGTCATATGTTTCGCAGTCATTAAAAATTTCAGCAAATTTTTTAGAAGATTTCATTAAAAAGTATACAGAATTATTGGAATCTTCAATGAATTTATTTACAACTTCGGCCTTATATAAAAGTTAGTCAGTCAAAGAAAGTTTCGACAAATAATTTTTTTGTGTAATATCCAATTTCTATGCGCAGTACCCTATACACGTTTGTCCTACGTACGATTCGAATTGGACCTCACCTTATATAAATTTTGACGTATAATCGGATAACCCTGCAGGATTATAATTCCTGCAAAGCAACATGGTTTTTCGCTTTGTGGCTTTTGAATCTATGATTTAAGTTTTCATTGAGGCTCTAATAGAGATTTTTATCACGTCTCATTACTTTGGTGCAGATTATCAAAAAGTGCAAAAAATGTCATTTTTTACTGTTTGGACTCAAATATTTTGAAAACCTGACATGCTTAAGCAGTTTTGTGTTATTTAAAAAGGGATTTAAAAGGGAAATCCATATATATATATATATATGTATTGACGAATTTTGGATTTTGAAAGTCATTAAATGGAATCTGATTTCTGAAGCTGGAAGTTGGTGGTTTTGAATATTTAAAGGTTCGTTTGGTAGTGCTAATTAACGGGGGCCAGTTTTATTCCACCTATAGCCTTACAATGTGAAAGAGATTATCCGAGCAACCACAACTTACTTTCTCACCTACCTTATTTCGCTTCTTACAGAACATGGATGTAATAACCAACTCCGCTTAATTATGAATTTTCGCTTCAACGCTCGACGGATATTCATGTACAATGAGACGAAAATTTCGTATTATTGACTGAAATAATTCAGTTGATTTTAATGATAAAAAAAAAAGTTAGGTTACGACTTCTAAAAAGATGTTTCCAGCAAATTTCAGTAAGTGTAACTGAAAATATTTTCTGAAATAACAAAAAAGCACGTGGCAATCATATTGACGAAGTGTTTTTTATGTATTATATTTTTGCCATCTAAAAATGCATTTTATGCTAAAATTATAAAGCATGTTTGACCTTTCATAGAAATATCACGTCAATATCAAACACCCTAGTAGTAGTATATAATAAAAATTAGAAATTAATTTCATACATATGAAAATTTTATGAAGTAAAACCAATATTTATTGTTGATTTTCTCAAAATATTCCGTTAACAATTCCTTATTCAATTGATATATAATGTTCTTAATAAATAGATCCTTTCATCCCTATATCTTAAGGGGGCAGCCCACCTTTGAGGCCTCTTTTTTCACCATTTTTTTTCTTTCAGAAATTTTTATTTCACTATTTCAAGTATTTTACATTAGGTTGTATGGTTATTGAAGTATAAGAGAAAATTTTTTTGGAAAATTTTGGTGACACCCCGCTGAGTTATGGCCGTCCGAATGGTCAACAATTTTTTCCTTGTTGGCACGATTTCTCATGCTTGGATGATCTGAAACAGTAAATTCATATTTATTCTTGAAGAGGGCATGAATGGTTATTGTCCCTAGGAAAATTGTGAAAATTCGTTTATAAATAAACAAATAGTGAATTTTTTATGTTTTTTTTCCATTTTTCACCCTGTTTTTCAACATAGATGTTGCTACAATATTGTTAATAAACAATTAGCATGAATGTACGTGCTAGGGACAATAGCGAGGTGTTTTATAAACATTTCAAAAAAAAGCTTAAGCAAATCCGTCCAGTAGTTTTGCCGGAATCATGCCGACAAGTTGAAAAAATAGTGTTTTGAGAAAAACGCGTTTAAAGTTTGAGATGCAGAAAAAACACATAAGTATCGAAATGAATGTGGTACATTCGACCATCTTTTGATGGAAAAGAAGGTTTCTACACGAATTCCAAAGCTTTAAACTAAGTAAAAATGAAAAAAAAATCGAATTTTTGAAAATTGAAAGGTGGGCTGCCCCCTTAAGTCGATGAAAACTAATAATTTCTCCCTTTGACAGAAAAATTCAAATATAATTACTTTGACTTAAAGTATTGTGTTATTATGAATAACAAATCCAGTTATCATTTTAAATGTGGTTGTACTTTGAACAACAATGGAACTTAGTTATATAACTGGAAAATTAATTTAAATGAACCTGAGAAATGTATCCAGATCAATTGAAGTATTTGCAATCAAACTGAATAATTCTCAGGACTTTTCGAAGAGATTTTCTGTACAATTGAATAAACTTTTAATAGGGATCATTCTTTTGAATGGCGAGAATGCTTCTTTCTAACTCAATCATGTAAACATAAATGCGTTTTTAAAAATGAAATTAGGTGGTTTAAATGGAAAATTAAGGATCAAAAGACGAAAATAAGTAGAGTGTGGAGTGGAGATCGCCACAAGCACTGGAATGATGTCTCCTATTCTTTTTAAAGCGCTCCTCCTAGGAACAAGGGGAATCGCTCTAAGGGATGTTACGTCAAGCATTAACGATCCTAACGTTCTTCCTTGTTATTGCTCGATGGCACGCGTCTTCTCACGTTGAGCCATCAAACAGGCCATTCCACAAGATCGAGATAGTTTTGTCCAAGTTGCATACACTATTAAAATCATTTCACCTCGTTCAAGTGAGCTTTGAATCACCCGAATTTAGTTTAAAGGCAGCTCATGCTAACATTCGCTTTCGTACCGTGTTTTTCCGAGCTCTGATTTATTTCTTTCTACTTATCAGACAGTCGATCTTGGCCTTTGCGTGTTAGCAGCTACGACAAACAGTTTTGCCATCGTATAACAGTACCGAAATTGCCGTCATCGTCTGCCCATAAATATAACTGCGAGCATAGTGCCGCGACTAGCGTATAGTGTCTCCTCTCGCTAAAGCTCCCGGTTTAGCCCATAAACCCTTGTAATTATTCACTCGTCGTTAAATCGTTTGGCTACGTGGCAATAAAGCCTTCCGATGTTCGTTTGACGAGCTGAAACGCGCGCTAATTGCCAACGCGATTGTCTCAATTTTAGACAACTCATTAAATAATTTCAAAATAATTGAAATTTTATAATTTCATTTGGAAGGAAGAGCATCAAATTTTAATATCATTTAAATTGTCCCTGTTGAGATAAACTGTAAAAATTTTACAACCCGAAAACGGCTAGTAAGAAAAGATTGTTACTATAATGATGTGATACTTCTGGTGATTATATAATGTAAATTTTGATATAACAAATTAATGAAAAATATAAAAAGTTGGTTAATCATTTTCTTGGATCGCTTAGGAGTCTTTCAAATTGGACAAAAACTAATAGTTTTGAATTCGGTTCCTTTTGGAAATTTGGGAAAAGTATCAAAAGACAATAAAGCACGTCTCTTAACTTTCTTTTAGTAAAATTTTTTTAAAAAATCGAAAACTTATCGACAATTACAGTTAACTGTAAAAATGTTTGCAAAATTTTCACTAAAACGATGTTGACAGACGTTCTCTATTGTGTTCTGTAGTATTTTCCAAATTTGCAGAAAGATATTTTGTAAAATAAAAAAGTTATCTTACACGAACTTTTACAGGAATTTGGTCACGTGATCTGGATAATTCATGGCCTTAAAAATGTTTTTTCTCACATAAAATGTCATTATGTTCGGTATTTTAAAAAATTGTCTGTAATATTCTTTTTAAAGGGTTTTCCAATAGGGACATAGCAATTTAATCTATGAATAAAACACAGAAATATTTCAAATATTGTTTTCAAATTTATTGTGGGTGTAGTGCAAGCATTACATTTTATGAATGAAATTCGATATCGGTCATATGACCACCATGAGCCCGTTTACAGAGGTCGATTCTTTGGATCCAGTTTTCCACCACTCTGGTACACATTTTGACCGGAACGTTGGCAATTTCGCGTTAGATGTTATCTTTGAGGTCGTCTAAAGTTGCTGGCTTGTTGGCATAGACCAGTGACTTGATATGGCCCCATAAAAATAAATCAAAAGGCGTTAGATCGCATGAACGAGGCGGCCATTCGACCGGACCATTTCTCGAGATAACACGTTCACCGAATTTGCCTTTCAATAAATCGATTGTTCGGCATTTCAAATGATCAAGTGGCTTTAGTTCTTGAGTCAATTTAATCTTGAAAGCATGTAGGCCAAGATCTTTTCGAATAATACGCCACAGTGTCGTTTGAGCGATGCCCCATTCTTGAGAACAACGTCGAATCGACTGATTTTGCTCATTTTCAATCGATGCACTTACGGCTGCGATTATTTCTTCGCTTCGAGCAATACGACGTCTTTTTGGCCCCGGAACATCCAATAGTGTAAATTTGGTCTCGAATTTATCCACTACAGCACGCACAGCCTGTCTGGTGGGACGATTATTACGGCCGAAAATTGGAGTAAACGCTCTTAAAGTTGCGACCACCGACTCAGAATTTCGGTAATAATTTTTAATAATTTCCAAATGTTGCTGGTTTGTGAACTTTACCATGATGAAAATGTTGACTTTAACTAACGTTTTGACATTGACAGTTCATTAAAAAAGTTTAAGGGTGCGTTCATATAAAGATACGAAATTGTTATGTCCCTATTGGAAAACCCTTTATATTCGTACCATACAAATTTCAGGAAAATAAGCTTTTTAATTTATTTACAGAAAGTTCGTAAGTGTCTTAGCTTGACGTTGACGAATACTTATTTGTTCATATTATAAGTAAAATGGACATGCATAAACTTCAACTTTACATAATACGCTTACTTTTATTAGAATTAGAATTATTCATAAAGACGTTCTGCAGTAGAAAAAGACAATTTTTATGAGATATGTAACGAAAATAATTAGATTTTACTTATTTATTACACTTGATTTATTTGCTGTCTCATTCAATTTATTTTGTACATACATTCCTAGACTTTTCTTGCCTAATTGAAATAAAATCAAATAGTGTTATAGCTTTATCAAATTTCTCTTTTTTGTTGCAGGTTAGTGTCTTCTGTAGGAGAGGGCCAGGTAATCTGGCCATCATCTGGCACCTGATTAAACTATCCAGCAAACCTGGTAACAAAACTTAAAACTATTCTCTTTGGGCTAAACCACTTCTCAGGAGACTTCAACAAGTATTTCTGGTAGATTTTGCGGATCTTTATAGCGTAGATTGCCTTTGAAGAAGTAAAGCAGGTCGCAAATACGCTAATAACCCTGCTACTTGGGGATGGCTAGGTCTTTCTCACAACAACCAATGCCTCGATGGAAGCTTTGTCTGAAAAGAGAACATTGCTAAAGTCTGTGATCCACAGTCTGTTGGTCCAACGTAGGAGATCGACTGTTGGTTACCAACGTTGGTACAACGTTGGGAAACAATTAGCCCAACCCTATTCCGACTGTGGAAAAAGTAATTTTCCGATAGTAGATGTGCAAGGTCCACCCAGTGTCTAATCGACTTTGATAATTAACGCTGTAACATACCAGTATTTGTACAAAGTTGATTCTACACTGATGGTCTTCTTTAGAGTACGTCTTTACCCGTAAAACATGGATTTAATAATACAAGTATATAAATAGTATTTTAGAAATGTTGACAGCCAACGTTGAAAATATGTTGGTTACCAGTATTGGTAGAACGACGGAAACCGGTGTTGTACCAACGCAGTGCATCGTTATCATTTCGACTGTCCACCGACAGTCGGAAGTTGGTATCCAGCGTTGGATTGATTGTTAATTTCTGCTTGGGTTATGCCTATGCCAGCTGTTTTATTTTCGCGACATGCTTTTCGATCAGAAGGGCTTTTTAGTTTGTGGAACGATATTTGATTTTAAATTCTTCTAAACAACGCCTGATCGTGTTGATTCCGACTAAATGTTTAAGAATACATCACAGTTTGGTAATCTTTAGAAATGTAGAGTAATGTTTTAAAATGTACGTTATAATTTACTATAATATTGTTAAATAATCTCCAACTTGTCCATATGTCCCAACTTTACTACAAAGTTGAATAAAGTTTATCGAACTATTCTTCTCCGTGTTGTTTAAATCTAAGAACAATTCTCTACATTACCTGACTATAAACCTTAATTTTCAAACCCAGCTGATATAAATAGAGTTTTAGAAACAAAACTTATTAAAATTTTTCTTAATTATTAACTGACAGATCTGGTTCCTGGCCTTGGCTAGATGTTTCTATATAGAGAAGGGAGACAGAGATATATATTCTTCTTTTACTCCCGTTAAGTTTTTTAGTTTTTATAAGTATTTTTGTACAGGTACAGTCAGCTGACGACGCATTTGGGTTTACAATATCCTTGTTGATGATACATATTAACTTTTTATTAAAAATTAATACTTCTATGATTGTCTTTTACAAGAGTCAATGAAGAGATAGTTGTACCAACCATTATTCCTTTTCAGTTATAAAAAAATCTCAAAACTCATCGCACTTTCTCGATACGCTCCATTCGCCACTGTATAACTTTCTTATTTTTTGAAACTCCAAATTAAAAGCAAAATGATTAGCATCTGCTCGCGTGTGGTTTCGCAGTGCATGCGTACTAGTTTGGAAATCGGTGAATTGGCAGGGGCGACGGACGAAGCGAAGTTGAGTCGGGCTAAGGCGAAAAAGAGAAAGAAAATATACGAGGAGCTCTCTCTGAGCCCACCACAGGTAAATTGAGCGTAGAAAACTTTTCGATGAAATCGCGAGAGGGCCGAGGTTGAAACTTGCGGCGAAACGTTGGGGCGGCTATGCATGATTCGCGACCGAGCATGGTTGCTCGAACTGTGGGAGAGGGATGTGGGGGTGAGGTTTTGGGGGAAAAGTGAAGGAGGATGCCTGCAGAATCGGTGGAGTGAGACTATCGTTGGTAGAAAATAAGCGAGGGGGAGAGAGGGTTTGGTTAGTCAGGAAGAGGTAGAAGGGTGGGCTTAATTGCCCGCGAGTTAATTAAACTGTAATTCAATCGTGCGAATTCACCGATGTTTTATCGCGGCTATATTATACAGCAACATCAGTAAGTATCTAAACGTATGTATTTGGGGTACCTACGGCAGGGTAGACCAGAGTAAAATTGTCCGTTGGTGCAATCTTGTTTTTCAAAACAACATCACTATTTCTTAACTATTTTTGTTTTTTTCGCATATGATAAATCAATTTTATAAAAGGAAATATATTATAAACAAACATTTAGAAAATTTACGATATAAATATAAATATAATATTATATTTGTAAAATGAGTCGATGTATTCATGGGATAGAAACTTGATATAAAGTAATTCTGAAAATTAGGCCTCATTCGAGTCCAAACTATCTTAAATTTAGGGAATAGCTGAGACTTCACTTTGTGAGCAAAGTTTTCAATCGGAAATATTTATCAAAATCTTAGATGCTATATGGAACAAATATATAATTTATGTTTTTTATGAAAAATAAAACAGATCTTCCCTACTAGTACAGCAGATTCTACGCTTGCAATCCGTATATAGCAAAAATTTAATGAATAAAAGATTCTATTACAGATATAATTATTGTTAACGGAAAAAATATTTTTATTTCTCGCTGCATAAAAGTAATCTTTACTTTTACAATGCATAAAATGGCAATTAATAGAACAAAGAAATTTTTGAACTTTAAGATGCTTCTATTTCTATAAAAATACTGCGAACAACTTTGCCTCGGTAACTGGAGCAAAGTTTTCCGCATGCAACTTGTTGGAAATAATTAGATTATCAATTAGTTGTCTGATTGGAATAATAATTGCATATTAAAATATCTTGTATAATAATTTGAAAAGAACGCATCAATTAGACGTTTTATCAACTTTTTGAAGGAGTGTAATGAATGCTAACCCGGCAAATTTGCCGCGGTCTATTCTACTGGGTTTTAAGTACAAACATCTTTTTAAAAATCAGATCACATTTCACTTTTGTTCAGTGATTACTCATTAATATAAATAATGAGCTCAAATAAAAATGAATTGGTCACGTAAATTTTGAACTTTTACTCTACATTCTTGAATTCTTTTGAACTGTGATGCATTCTTCAACATTTGGTACGTCACAAATTCTTACAATAATATTAAATAATCTACAATTTGTCCATGTGTTCTAACTTTTCTAAAAATTGAGTAAAGTTTTTTGAACTACTTTTCTACGTGTAGAAAAATCAACTTAAAAAAATAATTAAAAAAATGGATTATATTATTGCAAAATTCAAAATATTTTAGTTTATAGTTGAATTATGGTACTAACCTTCTTTTTCGGTTAAAAAATGTATTACATATGTAGGTCTAGTTTTTAACTTACACATAAAAACATATTAGGATGTTTCTTAACTTAGGCTATCGATATCACATACACATATAGTTTATTGTTATTAATGTGGAAAATCGAACACTTTACGGCATTTTATCAAATTAAATCATTCTTATAGAGTAAGTTGATTCAATTCACTTGAAGCAATTCAGAAAACTGACCTTAGAATAAATATTTTAAAAATGTCATTTTTGACGTGCATATTATTCATTAGGATTGATACTACATTGCTTGAACATTGTTGAAAAGCAAGTACAATATTAAACTCAGATTACGTAACCGCGTTTTTCATAGTCACAACTCACGTCCACACACATTGAGATAGTGAGTTCAAAATTTGGAAAATTAAATAAAAGCTGATGAAAAGCACGATAAAAAAGTTTCTGTGGTTCAATATTATACACCTTTTAATAATTTTCAAGCAATATAGTATCAATCCTAATGAATAATACGTACGCAAAAAATAAGTGATAACGTTTACGGCTCTTTTTCTATCAAAAGAAAAATGAGGTCAAAAATGAAGTCAAAAACGCCCTCAAAAACTGTCCCAATTCTTGACATCGTTTTTGATATCCTCTATGACTTCTTTTTTCACGTCAAAAATAATTTCTGTTTTGAAATCCTTTTTAACGCCAAGTTTTTCAATAGGGATACAAGGACTCGTTAAACACTCAGAAAAATATTTTTCAACAAAAATTTTGTAGATTCTACCATGCTTTTTTGTTCTCATATACAAAAAAAATTTGGTTAATCCAACAAATTATTTCATTGACAACAAAATTTCTTGGTTAGTAAAAATTGGATAATTGCACCAAAAATTTGCTCAAACGAACCAAATATTTCAGTTACATTCAATATATATCAAGTATTTATTGGATTTATTTAACAAAGGATGAGTCAATAGAATAATTCGTGAATTTTGCAAAACGATTTTTTCCCCTAAATAATTTTCTATTGAGTGAATAATACATTTAAAAATACTCAATGACAATTACCATGAATAATCATTTCAAATGTTCTCAAAAATATGAACTTTTTGTAAAATTTACAGAACTTTATGTATTCAATTTGAAGTTGTCTAGCATTATTTCCAAAATTATTTTGTGAGAATCATTAAATTAACAACTTTTTAGTAAAAATGTACTGTTGATCACTTATTTTATAAATTCAACAAATGAAATCAACAGATTTACAATTTTTTCCAAATCTTTGCGAATGATACTAATGCTTTGCCTTTTTTTAATATTACTGTCTGCTCTGGGAAATTCGGTGAGACAATTAATTTATGAAGATAGCCATCGAATGTAATTGTTGACATCCAAACCCTACAATGCGACCTTAAGGGTTTGTTTAAAAATAATGTTATTTTCACTCTGGTTCTCCAAATATCATTTCAACCTTTTTTCTACTGAGAGATTGAAAATCATTACAACTTTTTCTTCTCATAATCAGCATCATAATACTAGTGTGCGCAATATAAAAGAGATTTTTCAAATGACTTAAAAATTTTTCTTCGTTTCCTTGGAATCCTTCTAAAAAACTTTGGTTCTTTCTAAAGGGTTTTTCAATAGGGACATAACAATTTTATCTATGAATAAAACACAGAAATATTTGAGATATTGAGTTCAAATTTATTGTGGGTGTAGTGCAAGCATTACATTTTATGAATGAAATTCGATATCGGTCATATGACCACCACGAGCACGTTTACAGCGGTCGATTCTTTGGATTTTTCTTTGAGGTCGTCTAAAGTTGCTGGCTTGTTGGCATAGACCAGTGACTTGATATGGCCCCATAAAAAGAAATCCAATTGCGTTAGATCGCATGAACGAGGCGGCCATTCGACTGGACCATTTCTCGAGATAACACGTTCACCGAATTTGCCTTTCAATAAATCGATTGTGACGCGTGCTGTGTGGCTAGTGGCACCGTCTTGTTCAAAACAAATATCGTTGATGTCAAGTTCATCCAATTCTGGCCACAAATAATCCTCCAACATAGCACGATAGCGTTCTCCATTGACGGTAACACGACGGTCGTTTTCATCCACGAAAAAATACGGCCCAATCACACCTCCGGCATGAAAACCACACCAAAAAGTCACTTTTTGCGAATGCAACAGTGTCTCAAGAAGCACATTTGGGTTTGTTGTTGACCAATAACGCATATTTTGCTTATTAACAAAGCCATTGAGCCAGAAATGAGCTTCATCGCTGAAGATGATTTTTCGATGAAATTCTTCATTTTCTTCAAGCTTTGCCAGAGCCCAGTTGGAGAAGTTTCGGCATTTCAAATGATCAAGTGGCTTTAGTTCTTGAGTCAATTTAATCTTGAAAGCATGTAGGCCAAGATCTTTTCGCATAATACGCCACAGTGTCGTTTGAGCGATGCCCAATTCTTCAGAACGACGTGGAATTGACTGATTTGGCTCATTTTGAATCGATGCGCTTACGGCTACGATTATTTCTTCGCTTCGAGCAATACGACGTCTTTTTGGCACCGGAACGTCCAATAGTGTAAATTTGGTCTAGAATTTATCCACTATAGCACGCACAGCCTGTCAGGTGGGACGATTATTACGGCCGAAAATTGGAGTAAGCGCTCTTAAAGTTGCGACCACCGACTCAGAATTTCGGTAGTAATTTTTAATAATTTCCAAATGTTGCTGGTTTGTGAACTTTACCATGATGAAAATGTTGACTTTAACTAACGTTTTGACATTGACAGTTCATTATAAAAGTTTAGGGTGCGTTCATATAAAGATAGGAAATTGTTATGTCCCTATTGGAAAACTCTTTATTAAGAGCTACTTCAAGCCTTTAACCTTTTCTATCGTGTGTAATTCAAATTTTTAATTTATTAAATAATTTAAACACATAGAAAACATTGAACAGGCCCCAGCGTACGACTTTACGTAACCTACATTGGTGTTTACGATTTTTGTCTGTTAGCGCGAGTAGTACTGTTTTATAGGCAATAATCCCCTAGAACATTGAGTCAAGTTGATATAACCTCGTTGCAGCTTATTTTAGTCTAATTTCTCGATCAAATTGATTACCAGTTATGTACTTCGTTGTCTCAATAGTGGCCTCTATTACTGAACTGGGCCATGTCCTAGGTGGACCACGTGACCAAGTCAGTCCTTGGATCGATATTTTTTTTGTCCCCATTTAAAATTAAAAGTTAAAAGAGAGCGGAAAAAAATTGGGAAAACTTTAATAAAGTCAAGTTGAAAGCGTAAGTAAAAGCACATATTAAAATATATATTTAAAATATAAAACAATCTGCATTACCATGACAAATCTTGCTAGATCGTGCGCATACAAAGTTTATGGGGACGGTCGGTGTTCGCACAACTATATTTATTTATTGAATTTTTTTTTTTACATTTATAAATATTTAGGACCTATAACAAAATTCCAATTCCCTAAATTCATTACTATGAAATGTTATACTCAACACCTTTCCTCCCTTTATTAAAAATGCAGGATTATTTCTCAATAATTAAAGTTTCCTGAAATTAAAAATGTTAATGAAAAAAGTATTTTATTCCAAATAATCAATTTACAATATAGTGCATCCAAAGGTATATTCAATAGGTTTAGGTGCGCGGTTCTTTTCTTTTTGAAGAAATTCTAAATACTTGAAAGCTTTTGTATAAATGCCAGGAGCTGCTGGTTCAAAATGATCTGCTAATAAGGCGATTCCTAAAAGTTGTGTCCCTAAAACCAGGGGACCACCGCCGTCTGCCTAAATAATAATAGATTTTAAATTTGACATCTGCTATTAACGTAAGGCTGTATGGTAGGGTCTGACGTCATCAATTACGTATCATCACTTTATCAATAAAATAATAATTTCAATAAATCCGGAAGAAACAGTAGGTAATGCGTTGCATCTTGCTTCATTGCTGTATTCTCTGAGATACTTTTCAAAATGATTTTTTTATGAAGTAAGCGATTGTATGTGATTGGTGACATCAGGCCCTATCATATAACCTTAAGGAACTCGCGTGGCTTGTATGCGGTACATTTAATACACACTAAGAAAGGTCTTGTCTACCACAAATGTTTATAATTGACAAAAAATTCATTTTCGAAAAAAATTTTGTTATAAGCATAAAAATTTTAAAGTTGACAGATTTTTCTCGGTCAATATCGTTAAGGTAGGAATTAAAAAGTGATACATGACATTGAAACTGATTGTGCTATAAGGGTGGTTCGATATGTAACGTGGTTTACATACTAGAGACGGCGGTAGCAATATTTGTATAGCTGTCCATAAAGTTACCTTTTTATAGGCGAATATTCAATGGTCACAAGTCATTTAAACACTAATTCGTTGTTTGACTGTTGCTTGAATAGAAGCGTTTCGAGTGAAGTCGAAAATTGACAATATTGGAATTCTTGGTATGACTTAATTTTCTTTTCTGAAGGGAAAACTGCAGAGGAAATTCATGAAAGAATTACGCCTACTTTGCGCGACTCATGCCCTTCCTGTGACATAGTGAGAATTTGGGTAAATGAATTCCAGCAAGGCAGGACAAGCATCGAATACACACCACGTCCTCTGGGACTCTTAAATTAGCTGTGACGCCAGAAGACATTCACAGAGTCTACAATACCGTTTTAGCCGACAAGCTAAGGTACTTACCATACAATTGCAACTGTTTGAGAATTCAGCCGATTTTTTCGGCGTCTTGTAACAATGGACGAAACTTGGATCTACCACTATACGCCGGAAACAGCGATTTGTGGTACAAGGACATCAAAACAACCGGCAGGACGTGTAACGATTGTAACATACATTCTGTCAAAAAAGTACCGGGAATTCGTCAATAAAACACAAACTATTTATTATTTAACCAATTTTTCTAAATCATTTTAGTCCATTATGTCGATCATTATAAGAGTGTATCACTCTACGTGATAATTAGATGACATTTTTTCAATATAATTATTGGAGAAATTTTCTGTGACAGAGCATTCGACCGGCAATCGAAAGGACCTGGGCTTAATACCCAGCGTAGTGGAAGCGTTCCTTTTTTCACAGAAAATTTCTTCAAAAACTATTTATTATTCATCCGAATTCATTTTATCGCCTTCAAAGTAGGCCCCTCCAGAAATAATACACCTATGCCAACGAATAATCCAATCATCAAAACATTTTTTGAACGCATTTTCCGGAATCGAATTCAGTTCTCGCCGCGAATTCTCTTTTGTGTCTTCTATCGACTGAAAACGGGTTCCCCAACGTGGTAATTTGAGTTTTGGAAAGAGAAAAATGTCGAACGGAGCCATATCAGGTGAATACGGTGGTTGTTTGATGATATTCGTTGAGTTTTTGGCCAGAAATTCGTTCACAATGATAGCCTTGGGAGATGGTCTTTCAGAACTAATCGAGCAGCAACGCGTTTTATGCCCAAAGAATCGTTTAAAATGGTACGAACTGATTCGTGAAACACAGAAAGTTCAGCGGCTATCTCTCTTAAACTTGAATGAAGATTTTCAGTCACCATTTCCTTCACTTTAGCGATATTAACTTTAGTTGAAGACGTTGATGGCCGACCAGAGCGAGGCAAATCTTCCACCACATCTCGACCGCTTTTGAATGCACTGTACTACTCATATGCGCATGTTCTTCATAAAGTCGATTCACCGTAAGCCTTCTGTAACATTTTCAGTGATTCTGCACACGAAATTCCATTTGCAATGCAAAATTTGAGACAAATTCTTTGTTCGATATTCTTATCCATTGAAAAAATTGCGAAACACACTTGAGATGAACCGACAACATCGAGCACTGCGAACGAACTAAATAATAGATCGCGCTCGAACTCCACGTCAGTTCAAAGGATAGTTGTGCCAACTTAGCGTCAAAAATGTTTTTGACAATCCCTTTAAGCGGGATTTTTGAATGACTAATTCCCGGTATTTTCTTGACAGAATGTACGCTGTAAGTAAACAGAGAAAATTTTTGTAGACGAGGCTAGAGCAATACCACTCAGATAGAATTAAGACGAGGGTCACCTTGCCACTTATTATGTGAATCTAGAATGTGCATCAATATTGAAACCAATCAATTAAAATCAAAAATTGTCATTATCAAACATCCGAAGTATATGCCGAAGCTGACAGATAAAAAAAGCATAGAAACATCACACAAAACGCGAAAAAATGTTTGCAAGCAATTTCAAATTTGAGACAGTATGTGGTTCAAAGCACTCCAAAGGAGAGGAAAGAAAGAATAGCCACATTAATTCCGGGTTATGCACATAGTTGAGAAGCGCATGAAAAAAGTCCGTTAACTCCAGAAGACATAATTAGATGAATCCACTAATTAAAACAGTATATCAATAATCGCGCACTAAATAGAATATTTAAGTGACGGAAACCACATTCGAACCAAATATGGAACAACACGTTCGGCCCTGGCTGAAGCCACAACTAGACTCCCTTTTGGACTTCCACTGTTCTGGAAACTCAGAACTTTTCTGGGCAGGAATAAGTGGAAAAATAAGGTGCGATACAAAACTCGGATTGCTGTATTTCACATCTAACTAAGTTAATTATCGAACAACCCTTATATTTTATCGAGATCAGTAAAAACAAAGCCAGTTACTCAAGTTTTTTTTCACATTTCAAATGTTAAAATTTTCATTTTTATGTTAAAGAAATACTTAAAAACTCTTTGCTAACGGATTAAAAAATATTCAAAAATGTATTAGTAAACAGGCTTACTTGATTGAAGTTGTAATTTCCCTTTGTTGAAACTGCACAAATATGTGAATCATCGAGTTTTAACATGAAGTGATTTTCGCATTCATGGTTATCAACTATTTTAACTGTTAGTTTTTTCAAAGTATTTGTATACTCAATAGAATGAAAGGGGTCGTAACAGTCTGAAGCTGTTATAGCGCCCCATCCCAGAACTGTAGCTTCCATTCCAATCATAACATCATATTTTGGCAATTGAAGTATTGATTTTTCAGGCACATCAACTTTGTTAAATAACTAGAAAAATAAAAACAAAGAATTAAAAGCACAATTATAATATATAGGGTAAAATTTTTTAACATTTTGTTGTCACCAATGTTGTGAAAACTCTGGCATATTTCAGTGTCGATAGTACGATTTGCTGCGTATAGACATTGTGCAATTGATGTAGTTAATAAAGTGCGTTATACAAAAAGATCAGTAAATTTTACTAGTCCAAACGCTACGCCCAACTTAAGTATTAAGATCGATTTAAAAATGATAGCTTTTTCGTTGAACTAAATGAGAAGTCCACCAATGGGTGTACTTTATTTGTAGAACTTAACATCGAAAACAAATTATCTTTATTTAATAAGACATGTTTTCTTCTTAAATTTTTGAATTTCAATTGTGTGTTAGGCAAGCGATTAGCGTTACCGACTGCAAAACGATACATTCGAGTAGATAGATTTAGGTTCGAATCTTCTTTGCGTTAGAAATTTTTTTTCCACAATATGAACTTTAACCGTTTGAGTCCCAGGGGTCATTTGAAAAAAAATGGTCGAAAAACGCCAAACAGCGCGATAGCACTTGTCTTTATCAATTGCGAAGAGGATCAACACAAAATCTGAAGAGCACGATCGTGCTGCTTGGGACTCAAACGGTTAAACAATAATGCATACAAAAATTATGTATGTGTAAATCTGATTATCTCATAAAAAGAAACATGCTTTTCAATAAATATAGTTTAATTTGAAAGTCAAGAAATGCACATTTTTTATATACTCAACTTAAAGTTTCATTTGCAGAATCGTCACATGGGATAAATGTGCGTGGTAAACATTGGTTGAAGTTACTAATTTGTAAATTATTTTAACTTAAAAAGCGTATAGAAAATAATTATGGTCAGTAAATTATATCTTCTAAACAAGTTTCTGTTATATGGTATTTTTGTAAGATTTATAATATAAAATGTAATTTATGTATTTTAAAACAAAAATAGCGAGTTTACTAATATCAATAACCAGTCTGAAAGTGATTAACTATTCTCGCAGCTTATTACCAATACCGATTCCGTTTACTTCATTCCACAAGTGAAGTTTACAGAATAGATATGTTATTCACATAATTACTGACCCAACTGGTAGAATTTACATAAAATATTACATACAAAATTGAATGCCAATCAGACGTTTCGGCTCTAATCGAAGCCCTCACACACACACACATAGACTTAATCTTTTCTTGTACATTTCTCTCGTAAATAAATCTCACAATTATCATATAAAAATCATTAAGGTGATTAAAACGTCAGCCACAAGAATAAATTATAAGGAATTCATATTATCATACACGGAGAAAAATAGTTGAAGTAATTTTACAAATTCATAAGTGTAGGGTGAAGTTTGAAAGCGTGCATTAAAAGTTTCTAAATGTGTATATTATTACTCGTAGTATAATTATAAAAAACAAATCTTTTATAAATTCACAAAAATATTAGAGCTTTCCATTCATTCTACGCTTCAATGGAGAGTTGAGTAAACCGTGAGTCGTAAAATTCGTTCCACCAGCTATATCTATTCACGCAGGAACGAATGAAAGTAATCTGTGCCTTGGGCACACATAAAAATTTTTTAATTTCAAAAACGTGTTGAATTTTTAGCATACTGATGTTCCACATTATTATATTCAATTAAAAACATACAAAATACAATTATAGTTTATTTTAGTATTCTCTAAATCCAAAATAGTGAAATAGCCACTTTTTTATCTAGTGCGTAATGCACCACTATTTTAATAGTGGATTCTACATACTTATAAACAAGTGACATTAAATATTCATCGTACTTTGATGATTATCTACTAGTTTATATAATTTATTTAAAAGTTTCACATAATCTAGTCATATAGATTCTGTAAGTTTAATAAATTCTTGATTCATAATTTTTTCTTAATTCATTTGTAACTACTCTTTCTTTTTCACTTAAGTTTATTAAATTAAATTGTTTTCATGAAAATTTAAACAGCAAAAGTCTTGATAAGTGTATTACATAAAATTTAAAAAATCTACACAGGATTTTTATTTTACATAAATTTCTTAGGCACAATAATAATTTAGAATTCGCAATTGTAAAATCCATATTTTGAAAATATACAACACAGAAAATAAGAAAATCTTCTTTTAAATGTTTTTACACAGGATACTTTTTGATAATAATGCAATTTTTTAATATACATTTGAAAATTTAGTTTCATTAAACTTCATGCACAGTTATAATCAAAATGTATACTCAATATAATTTAATAATTATATATATATATATATATATATCAATAATCATAGTTATAATAATTGATCAGTTATATTAATTTTTAAAAATATTTTATAAATAATTTATGAAAAAAGTTGATTTATTTTTATTTGAGTGAGGCTCAAGAACTCTAGTCACGACACTGGTCCACAAGCTCTGAATAACTCTTGCAGTCACTATATAACAAAGTTCCAAATTTTATGCCTGAGGATTGTAAGCGAGCGTGTGCGTGATTCGCCGAAAGCGTATTGTACTATATATAAGTGTAGTTATATTAGGTTTACATATGTAAGGTTATATGTTTAAGTGTATTTGTGATTTAAAATATGATTGGCTACGACTAAATGGTGTGAATGTATTTGTCTGTTGTTTAGGTATGTATGTATTGGGTGACTAATGGCAGGCTTGAGGTAACAAATTTTTCTTATTTAAGAGAACCATACCAATGCCAGTTGAAATAATACGCACGTTGCTCATTTTACTCAACTACGGTTTGAAGCTCCTCAAGCGTCGGTGATATACTTATACATTTCATGTTAACCCACTGACCTCGCATTATTATGGCTAAGAACGATAAAAAAAAACATTTAAAACATTGCAATTATGATTCTGTGATCAAATTTGAATTAGCAGATGTAGGGATAAATACAATAATTTTATTTTTTAGAGATAAAAAATAGAAAAACATCGTATACCTGTCATTGAAGGCAGTGCAGTGGTTCACAATTGGCGGAACGTCTCCACCGTGAAGGTTTACTATTGGTGGAGACGTTTTGCAAATGGCGAACCACTGCACTGCCTTCAATGACAGCTACATGATGTTTTCCTAGTTTTTATCGCTGAAAAATAAAATTATTGTATTTATTTGTACGCCTTCTATTTCAAATTTTACCACGGAATCATAATTGTAATGTTTTAAATGTTTTTTATCGTTCTTAGCCATAATAATGCGAGGTTAGAGAAAGGTCGGAGAACAGTCAGAGAACGGTCAGAGAATTCTATGACTATTCTCTCAACCGGGTCCGTTAGGGGTATTTATCAAATTTATTTTACCCGACTAGGATTTAATAAATGTTCAAATGTCCTTATGCCCCAAGTTTAATCGACAGAGTTAAGTATAATTACTTCAACTATTTTTCTCCGTGTAAGCATTGTTAGTGTAGTAAGTTATGCTCGTAGGTAGACGGGGAAAAATTAAGGGTTGAAGTCATAGAGTTGAATTTCAAAAGGTCAAATGTATATTCTTTGATTTTTTGGCATAGTCAGAGAGTCTTTCATTTTATGTTCAGATCGACTGTCCGTAGAGGGTCAGATTCATCATAGTTTTAAAAAGTTACTTCTTGGGTGATCGGATTCTCGAAATTTGCACAACTGAGACCAGAGTAGTGTGTTTTAACTGGAGCAAGTGCAACTTACCATTCTTATGCCCGCGTTTATTGTAAAAATGTGTGCTTCATGTTGGATGCAATTTTATTGATTGCAAACTTTTAACTCAGTGCGTTGACAAAAAATTGCTAGATTACCATGACTGCTTGAAAGAAATCATATGTTTTGAACCACTTTATGCTTGTCATTTGAACGAATGCGAATTTTATCCTGTATCAGACATCAAAAAAACTACCTGACTGATTTATTAGACGCGAACAGCTACAACACACTGGAATATCAAGTTCAGTATCAAACTGATAGAAGCATGATGAAAACCAAACTTCTAGATACTGATGCTTTCTTGAAAGAACTCTCGAAATTTAAAAATTTTGATACCTTCCACACTTCTATGAATGAGAGAAAGTGGGAGGTAGTGCCTGACGTAGAGCTAGCGAGACTTCCTAGTCCAGGGTCCTGGATGACGACCAATGGAGTGTGATAGCCGCGAGGGGGAGGTAGACCCTCGTTCGAGACCCGCGCCTCGTGAACCTGGACCGCTTACCTAGCTACTCGATCCACCAGGTTCGCGGCGTTCGGAAACGCGAATCCGTTTGGAGGGGAAGGAAGTCGTTGGTGTAGGGACAGAGATGGTATAGCAGAGAGGGGAGGGGAGTTAATCTTGGAGGTAGAAGGAGAGGTCCAGTGGGGAAGGTGTTTGTAGACCCGCCAGGAACCTTTTTACGATAAAGTTCCTTGCACTGCGTGATCGGTGGATGGGTTGTCGTCCCTCTAAATTCGCCGGATAGGCGTGCTTCTGAAGATCCTCGCTGAAGGTTAGCGTGCGCCGGGCCTTGGAGTACCGAGCGTTCGTCCGGCGTCGCAGGCGTAGCAGGTACCGAGGATGTTCGCTGGATGGTGGCGGCGGTGGACGTCGAGTCACGGGCGTCGTGGGTGGCTCTTTATGCCAGGCGGTACCCTCCCGTGGCACCCATTTGGAAACTGGGTTCTGGATCTTCGGAGTAGTAGTCGAAGTCGGGCAGGCCGCTGGCAGCGTCTCCCTCTCGTGGCTGGAGGCGTTCTTCTTCGTCTCGTCCAGGAGCCGGCACTTTTCCAGGTAGCGCCGACGAGCTCTCCGTTGTTTGGCGTTAAGGGCCATCCAACCTGTGCCTATAAGGTGTGCCTCGTGAGGGCCTTTGGGATAAGGCGTACCTCTGAGGACCTTTAAGGTCGTAAGGTTTGAGGGCTGTTTCGAACCAGAGTGGATATAAGTAGTTCTTAAAAGAACTGTTGGTTTGAAAATCGTACATACATGTAGTTCTAATAAGAACTGTTTGGTTTAATAATTATATATATAAGTAGTTCTAAAAAGAACTGTTTGGTTGACAGTAAATGTATATATATGTTAGTTCTTAAAAGAACTGTTGGGTTTGAAAGAAATAAATCACTGCGAGTTGCTTTCTTATTGATGATGATTTATTTGGTCACTTCCCAGGTTGGAAGTGTCAAAGTTGCTATGAAGCCGGTGCGACTTATTCCTCTTGAGTCGCCGGCTTGAATCTAATGCGCAAGACGCGCTCCTTTTATGCACAAATGCGAGGAGAGCGCGCACGGAGTGGATGCTACGCGTGATTGGCTGAGAGTTTCCCCCCGGAAATCTCACCGACCAATAGGATCAGAGCATCGTCATCGCTTGCGCTTGCCGGACGCTCGTGGCTTCGCTCCTCTCACTTCCAATATTACATTAGTTAAATATTAAATTTTCCTAATTAACCTTAACCTACTTACTAACTATTGTATCCTTATGAAAATAACAGATTCTTACTTTAATTTCAATTGTATAACTAAAACTATCATTAGTCCCTACAGATACATTACTTTTTTCCTTTTCTTAAATTTAACTTAACAACATTATTTTCCTATATGGATCTATATCAGCAAAACTACGTCAGTTGCGAGTTCATGGATCAATTCCTTTTAGAGATGTAGATAATTGATCAGATTCTCTACTTCTTATGCGAATTAATCCATAAGGTTACCATGTATTGAGGTAAAACGAGCTAATCGATGAAAGATAGTCAATAATAATAATTAAATACTGTTGAAGAAAAGAGGAACTAAAATTATTAATAATGAATTACAAATAAGGTAATAGAAATTTAGAAATCGCGTTTTTGACATAAGTATCGAAGGAACGCTTAAATCGATGGGGGGGGGGGGGGAACATAGGTAATTCATCGGTCGTGCAGAATACTGGAGGCCCAGGTACTTAATAGAACAATGGAAATGGCCAAGCAAGGGTCGTCCAGGCGAGAACTCGGAACTCAATTTGTGAAATAATGTAAGGCTTCTGGGAAGCATGGAAACCAGGAACGAAAAATTGCGGGTTCTTAGTTCTCCCCATGTTTGCATCTGAAGGATGTATATCAATTCGCCCCCCTCTCGAATAGATCCTTGCTCGGCCATTAAATTGGAATTACTGTTGCTTATTTGCGTAACCTGCTATTGTGTATAATTCGGGCATAGGGCCGTGTATCGCGATAGTTCGTAGAACGTCTCCCGCGAAACTTATAACGCTCCCTGGCGTCATCTGAATAGTTGGGACCCTATTTCGAGGCGTCTGCCCATTTCTGCTCTTCGTCTTCATATTCTTCTTTCCTTTGAACGCAGGAGTGCGCCTGTGCGGCGACGCTAGATTGTGGTGAAGCGGTAGTTGGCGGGAGCGCCAGACCCGATGGGCCTGGTGCATGGATGCCCTCAACAGGCATGTAGTGCGCTCGGTCGAGCGGTGGAGGGTACGGCTGTTCGCCGATACGGTTGGCTACAGACGTAGCTGGTAGTAAGTCCTCCTCTTTGTCTGAGGTAGAGAGGTGATCATTGCAGGGAGGCGGCTGCTCGCCGACCTCGTGATTGTGTGAAGGTCCTTGCAGAGGCTGCGGCTCTGGCTCAGGGTTGACTGGATGCAGTGGAGCTTTCCAGAGGTCCCTTCCGTGGACCTTCTGCTCTTGTCCGTCCTTCTGAATATAGTAGACATCTCCAGAAACGTGCTGAGTTATCTGGAAAGGTCCAATCCTCTTGTGATCCAAGGCGGCATTAAACTCGCGGCTTTATTGGATAGTTGGTGATTAGTGGTAAACACCCAACCTCCAACGGCATAACGGGGTTCGACACGCTCGCTCGCGTATTTTTCTTGGTATTTCCTCTGATGCTGGCGGCCTTGTTCTTCTCGTTGTTGACGAGCTTCAGAAAGATTCTCGAGGGGTTGTAAGAGAGTCTGCTTATGTAGACGCCATTCTCCGGGTAGTGGAATAGTTTTGCCCAGAACGAGGTAGCTTGGTGTGCTACCAGTGGCGGCATTTTGACGTCGGCGAAGCCCGAACAGTAACTCGGGTAGGTACTGGTCCCAGGTGCGCTGATTGCTGTGCTCTAAACGGAGTCGTAAACCCTTTTTGATCTCCTGGCTCCTTCTTTCGGTCGGGTTGGCCTGTGGATGGTAGAAGGGCGTGGTCCAGAGTTCGCAATCCCAACGTTGGCTGGCCTCAGCCCATGTGTGCCCTGTGAACTGCGTTCCGTTGTCGCTGAGGATTCGACGTGGATAACCCCAGCGCGAGAAGACCTCTTCTTCGAGGATCTTCACTAGGTTTGTAGCGGTGGCATAGCGTATTGGAAAAGCTTCCACCCAGCGTGAGAACGTGTCGGTGACGACCAGGACATAGGCGTTTCCTTTACTGGTACGTGGGTAGGGACCCAAAAGGTCCACGGCGACAGTGTCCCAGGCGGTGCGTGCTGCTCGCGGTCGTTGGTGGTCAGGATACTGTGCGCGCACCGGCTTACAGCAGAGACATAGGTGGCAGCCGGAGACATAGCGACGGATCTCTCGAGATATACCGGGCCAGATGAAGTATTCACTGATGGCGCGGATGGTTTCATCGGCTCCAGGATGGCCGGAAAGTGGTGCATCGTGATACTCCCAAATTATACGCTGTCGCAAGGCCCTGGGTGCGAGTAACAACCACTTGGTTTGGTCTGTTGATCGCCGCCAGAATCCCTTCTGGTCCAGTCCATGATTTCTATAAAATTTTTCGGCCTCTGGGGTGCGCTGACGTTGATTGTCGAGCCCAGTCCATCGATGGATGTCTCTCTGTATGTCAGGATCCTCCAGCTGAGCGTCGATGACTTCTTCGAAGAGTGAGGGGGTGTTGGTGAGATGGAGGACTGGGATACGAGCAGCTGAAACCTCTTGGGTACTCGAGTTATGAGGAGGGGTCATTTGTTCCAAGTCAGGTTCTCCTGGAGATCGAGAATCGGGATCAGGGAAGCGAGATAAGGCGTCAGGGAGCTCGTTGTCCTTCCCAGGGCAGTGCTCGATAGTAAATTTATACCGGCTGAGGAAAACGTGCCATCTGGTCAATTTGTCCCTGGTATCCCTCTGTCAGTCCAACCAGGTAAGAGTTTTGCTGTCAGTACGCAGAATGAAACGTTGGTCCTCCAAATATGGCCGAAAGTGGGTTATGGCCCAGATAATGGCGAGACACTCTTGTTCGTTGCAATGGTAGGCTGCCTCAGTCGGTGAGAATTTTGCACTGGCATATGCGATGATTCTACGGTGTCCGTCAGGTCCTTGCTCCATCAGTACTGCACCCATTCCCCGGGCACTGGCATCTGTTTGAAGGATGAAAGGAAGCGAGGGGTCTGGTCGACTGAGAGGCTCATGTTTGCGGAAGGCTTCTTTGGCGGTTTCGAGGGCTTCCTGAGCTCCTTTATTCCATTTGTAAGGCCGCTTAGGAGACAGCAGGTCTGTTATGGAAGCTATGATCTCCGAGTAATGTGGGAAATGCTCGTGGAGCCAGTTCATGGTTCCCAACAAGGATCGTAGGCCCTTACGGGCACGGGGTGTTCCGGCGTTAAGTATTGCTTGGAGATGCTTCGGCTGCGGCTGATTCCCCTCGGAAGTGACGACGTGTCCGAGGTAGTCAAGGCTAGTTTGCCCGAACTGGCATTTGTGAGGAGAGCACGTGAGTCCGTAGATGCTAAGCCTCTCGAAGACTAATCCCAAATGTAGGAGGTGTTGCTGCCAGTTTTTTGAGTATACGATGATATCATCCAGGTAAGCTATGACAAATTCACCCCAGTGATCAGCAAGCACGTGACGCATTAGATTCTGGAAGGTGCCCGGCGCATTTTTCAAGCCGAAGGGCATGACTCGAAACTGGTATTGGCCGCCACTTGGTTTGGTTGACAGTAAATGTATATATATGTTAGTTCTTAAAAGAACTGTTGGGTTTGAAAGAAATAAATCACTGCGAGTTGCTTTCTTATTGATGATGATTTATTTGGTCACTTCCCAGGTTGGAAGTGTCAAAGTTGCTATGAAGCCGGTGCGACTTATTCCTCTTGAGTCGCCGGCTTGAATCTAATGCGCAAGACGCGCTCCTTTTATGCACAAATGCGAGGAGAGCGCGCACGGAGTGGATGCTACGCGTGATTGGCTGAGAGTTTCCCCCCGGAAATCTCACCGACCAATAGGATCAGAGCATCGTCATCGCTTGCGCTTGCCGGACGCTCGTGGCTTCGCTCCTCTCACTTCCAATATTACATTAGTTAAATATTAAATTTTCCTAATTAACCTTAACCTACTTACTAACTATTGTATCCTTATGAAAATAACAGATTCTTACTTTAATTTCAATTGTATAACTAAAACTATCATTAGTCCCTACAGATACATTACTTTTTTCCTTTTCTTAAATTTAACTTAACAACATTATTTTCCTATATGGATCTATATCAGCAAAACTACGTCAGTTGCGAGTTCATGGATCAATTCCTTTTAGAGATGTAGATAATTGATCAGATTCTCTACTTCTTATGCGAATTAATCCATAAGGTTACCATGTATTGAGGTAAAACGAGCTAATCGATGAAAGATAGTCAATAATAATAATTAAATACTGTTGAAGAAAAGAGGAACTAAAATTATTAATAATGAATTACAAATAAGGTAATAGAAATTTAGAAATCGCGTTTTTGACATAAGTATCGAAGGAACGCTTAAATCGATGGGGGGGGGGGGGGGAACATAGGTAATTCATCGGTCGTGCAGAATACTGGAGGCCCAGGTACTTAATAGAACAATGGAAATGGCCAAGCAAGGGTCGTCCAGGCGAGAACTCGGAACTCAATTTGTGAAATAATGTAAGGCTTCTGGGAAGTATGGAAACCAGGAACGAAAAATTGCGGGTTCTTAGTTCTCCCCATGTTTGCATCTGAAGGATGTATATCAATTTGGAACTTCACACATTTTATGCGAAACAACAAGGAATGCTTTAAAAGCAGCTAAGAGTCATATTAAGAGAAGGAGAGCTATATTTACAGTTTTTATTTTTGCAAAAAGAAGAAAATGAATTAAAACATTCTACTGGCTCACTTTAACGAATATTTTTTCTTACAGATTCAGTCAATAATACTTTATCCTCAATATTATCAGAATACATTCTTTCACCATTCACCCAATGGAATTTAGGATCCTTTTCTACCTTAACTTGATCTACTTGGTAATTTTCAGAAGCTTTTTCATATGTGACACTCTATAATTTTTTGTTAGAATCAGTATAAGAATTTGAATCATCTGGATTCATTATTGCAACTGTTACATCACCTTCATTATAATCATCTTCTGAGCTATATGTTTCATCTTCAATATCAGGAGGAATACTTCATCTTGGTTGTTTTCGAGAGATTGCATAAAAAATATAACATATAAAGTTGTATCACGAGATCTTAGTATATTTGTATGATTTGAAGAATATTTACCTCAAGATTGATCTATCATGGAAGTTTTTCCGTAATACGGACACAACAAAGTATAGAATATACTATATTTCAGATGACAGAAAAAACACGAGAATTTTATTAAGAGATCGCGAGCCGCGTTTTATTATACAAGAACACTTCAAAGTGAAAAACGAGCATCAAACATTATAAAACAAACATCTTTCCCTCGATCTGATGAAATTTTGATAACTTGGATTTTTGCTGTCAGAAATGGCCGGATTTCCATTTACTATGAAAATAAATAACGAAGATGTAAGAATCTGAATGTCGACCAAAACAATACGTGAAGAAAACACTTATTCTCATAAAATATACGATATTTTTCAAATATCACTCATTCCATTAAGCATTACGTGAGAGTATGAGTAATACGATTTCTATTTATAGGATGTTCATTTAAATAAAAAATGCATCGAAAAATACAATCAATAAGTGTATATGATTAAAGAATATATATTTGACTATTAAAAATAATTTTAGATATTTAACCCATTAACGCCCAAAATCACAGACTTTTTAACTCATTTTTAGCCCATGTTGATAAAGCGAAATAAGGAATATATCATGACCAAACCTTTTATACATAATGTTTTTGAGTCTCCTCTTTCGATTTGTAAAGTCAAAATTACATTATCGTGCACTGGAAAACCAATATGGCGGATTTTATTTAAAAAAGTAGCGAAAATTTGAAATTCTTTTTTATTCTTTTTTTTTCAAATGGATAAACCATATTGATCTATTTCAAACTGTGGACAAAGGTGGCCAAAATAGTTGTAGTTTATGAAAAATATTTTTTGGTCCAGCTCCCTATGTTTTATCTGTTCCAAAATGTCGGAAAACTATGGAAATTTTGAAAAATACGCGTTTTTTCATGACATTTCTAAGATAATTGGATAATACACGGAATTTTATTGATCAAACTGTCAAAGTTTGATTAATTAATTATGTACAGACCTCTTCTAGTATATGTAATAACCTGATTAATGGCGGATTCAATATGGTGCTTGGAGAACTTGGGAAATACCGAGTTTTTCCAAAATTATCGTTGATGAAAATTCCTGAACTTTTATTGAATTCAATTTTTCTATGTTCCTTGGCACATTATATGCAAATCCGGTGACAGTGTTAGAAAATTCAAAATGGCGGATCCAATATGGCGGTCCGAATATTGAAGATTTAATAATATGCTGATCAAAAAAATATTTTCGTATTTTATGTAAAATTTGTAATCAAAAATGTCTTGAGACATTTTTTGATGGAGATCGCTAATTCAGCGGAAAAAATTCGTAAAGTTCTGAATTTATATTTTACGATTTGCATATTCTCCAACGCATGATGAATGTGGCTAAATGAAGTTGGATGGTGGATTTACACTCAGAATAAATATTTGATTAAATCAAAAACATTATTTGTTTGAAATACTTTCTTTGATGTAAAGAAATGTTTTGTTTAAATGAAACAAAATTTGTTTGATTCAAATAAAATATCTTTGGACCAAATAAATATTTTTTCGAATCAAATAAATTTCTGCTTTAAATCAAACAAATTCTATTTTTGACCATATATCAATGCATTAATTTCTTTGTTTTGAAGAAAAATTAATTTGATTCAAACAAATATTTATTTGGTTCAAAGATATTTTGTTTGAATCAAACAAATTTTATTTCATTTAAACAAATCATTTCTTTAAATCAAAGACAGTCGTTCAAACAAATAATTTTCTTTTATTCAATCAAATCTTTTTCTGAGTGTAGTAAATGAGTAGATTGAATCAATATGATCTATTTTAGAGTGAATGAGTGGATCGAATCAATATGATCTATTTATGAAAATAAGAAATATTCTCATTCTGATCGTAATAAATATCAATTCATTTGGTTAAAAAATTATATACTTTTTTTTGTCACATCAGTCATACCAGTATTGGAATTTTGAAGCGTGAAACTTCTGTATGAGGTTGAATTCGTTAAGTAGATCAAATAATCACTTTTGACCATTACATTATGAAAATTAAGCCAAGTAGAAGTCGAATAACTTCATTTAGCCATATACATCAAGCGTTGGAGAATATGCAAATCGTAAAATATAAATTCAGAACTTTACGAATTTTTTCCGCTGAATTAGCGATTTCAATCAAAAAATGTCTCGAGACATTTTTGATCACATATTTTACATAAAATACGAAAATATTTTTTTGATTAGCATATTATTAAATCTTCAATATTCGGACCGCCAAATTGGATCCGCCAATTTGAATTTTCTAACACTGTCACCGGATTTTCATATAATGTGCCAAGAAAAATAGGAAAATTGAATTTAATAAAAGTTCAGGAATTTTCATCAACGATAATCTTGGAAAAACTCGGTATTTCCCAAGTTCTCCAAGCACCATATTGAATCCGCCATTAATCAGGTCATTACATATACTAGAAGAGGTCTGTACATAATTAATCAATCAAACTTTGACAGTTTGATCAATAAAATTCCGTGTATTATCCAATTACCCAGGTGCGAATTTCAGTCGGCTGCCAGAGTTGGACCATCGGGCCACGGTTGGCCCTACTCTGGCGACCAAGGTTTGGTGACCATAGTTGGGCCAACTGTAGTATCTTCGGTTTTACCAACTCTGGCAGCCAACATCGGCAACCGAAGATGTGCCCGACCGTCGGCCCAACTATGGCCCAGACTAAAACCGACCTGTCGGACCAACCTTGGCGAATTACTTTAGGTGACCGTGATAGTTTGGTCGGCCCACCTCTGGGCCATGGTTGAACCAATCGTCGGCATATTATCAACTAGAGTCCGTGGCCATTGCACGACCAACTGTCGGCCCAACTATGGCCCAGACTAAAACCGACCTGTCGGACCAACCTTGGCGAATTACTTTAGGTGACCGTGATAGTTTGGTCGGCCCACCTCTGGGCCATGGTTGAACCAATCGTCGGCATATTATCAACTAGATTATAACCGTGCGGACATTGCCCTATTAAAAAAAAAATCTTGACATTAAAATGTAAAAAGTTGTATACTATGTAAATTATTACTAAAGTACTGTAAGAATGTGTACTTCTAAAGTATACAACTTCTTATAAGATAATGTTTTTGATAAAAAAATTTTTTCCAAGTTTCATACAAAAATACTGTTTTATATAGAAATTTAATTCAGTCATTGAAAGTGTAAAAATTTTAAACCCATAACTGATTAAAATACTTGAAACAAAAATATTTCTCATTAACAGGGTACAGACCCATCTTATACGGCCTTTGCAGCAGTCGCTTATAAGCGAGATTTTATTCGGAATATGGCAAGCGAGAATAGCCGAGAGGCTTTAGGCGTTAGGAATGCGTTTAGTTATGTAGATAATATAGGTCGGTTAGAGGGTTCGAATCCAAAAGCAAATATGAAATTTTTAATTCAAGCGTGCGATTACAAATAATGTATCAATAACGTACTAATAATGTAGTAATCAAATAATGTACCTTATCAGGGCCTGATACTGCCCTGATTTCATTTTATACACGGGTACAAGCATATTTTGACCTAGGACGGCCCACCTCCGGCACCCAGCGTCGGGCCAACTGCTCACGCCAATGGACGGATAGCATTATCATTTCACTAGTTGGCCCGACCTCTGGCCAACAAGGTTGGACCAACCGTGGGCCGACGGTCAATTCGCACCTGGGTATCTTAGAAATGTCATGAAAAAACGCGTATTTTTCCAAATTTCCATAGTTTTCCGACATTTTTGAACAGATAAAACATAGGGAGCTGGACCAAAAAATATTTTTCATAAACTACAACTATTTTGTCCACCTTTGTCCATAGTTTGAAATAGATCAATATGCTTTATTCATTTGAAAAGAAAAGAATAAAAGAGAATTTCAAATTTTCGCTACTTTTTTAAATAAAATCCGCCATATTGGTTTTCCAGTGCACGATAATGTAATTTTGACTTTACAAATCGAAAGAGGAGACTCAAAAACATTATGTATACAAGGTTTGGTCATGATATATTCCTTTTTTCGCTTTGTCAACAAGGGCCAAAAATGAGTTAAAAAGTCTATGATTTTGGGCGTTAATGGGTTAAGTTGAATGTTTGGGATATTTTCTATAGCGAATATGACAAAATTTTCTTACTGTCTTCTGCCAAATTTACCATATTCTCAAAAATAAAATTTAATTTGCAGCAAATGACGTATATTAAATTTACGATATCAAATATATACTTACAGTTATTACTGCCACTTCGGCATCAATGCTCAAAATTTCCCTCGTATAGTTAGGATGTATTTCTATGCGTTTAATTGCATAGCGTTTCCCACTTCCTTCCAAATGGATAGTTTTAGCCACAACAGTTAATCCACCATACAGACACCACCATAAATGAACTACATCTTCAACACAAACAGCAGCAGTTACAACGGTGTAAGGAGAAATCAGAGAACCACCACATATTAGAATTCCATTCAGATTTCTTAAATAAACCATAAACAGTGCTTCGTTTTCTTCAACAAAACTTCCGCCAACTATTTTAGTGGTCAATAAAGTCGAATTATATCCTGTCCAAATATCAATTTATGCTAGTTATTTGATCAGACTAGTAATAATACAAAATATATCTGAATTCTAAGATCAACAAACATTATAAGTGAAGAATATATTTACCAGTGGCTTCAGAAATGAAAATAAAAATGTAGAAGGCAGATAGAATACCGTATATCATCTTTACTGGGATGAAAAAGTCCAATTGTCGTGAAGTGAATTAAGTAATTCTAGGTTGCCTCAGATGAAACCTGATAAAACAATGTACACAGTTAAAATTGGGTCATTTCATTATCTCATGTTCTGTTTTGACATCTGCCCAATTTTTCCTAGGCATAAAACTGGGCACTAGCCAGTGGCCACTGTACGTCTCATTTCAATTTTTTTCAAAATACAATTCAATGAATATTTCATAAATTGATGATATCCTAGTTCTCAGAAAAAAAACGGAATTCAAGTAACGCAACAGCGACTTGATGGTACTGGATCGCAATTTCCATCATATTAAAATTTTTTATATTAAGATTATAAATTTCTAGGTTACTGATATTCTAATTTGAATATCAGTAATGAGTACACGGAGAAAAATGGAGATCATAAGATTATGAACAATTACGAAAAAACAGGAATAATTACTAAAAAAGAAAAGAGAGTATTAAACAGTACAGAACTCATTCTCAAACTGCGCAACAGTCTCTTTTCTTATCTAGTAGCCATTCCTGGTTTTTATTAATCATTCATCTTCTTCTGATCTACATTTTTCCCCATGTAAAGCTATGTAATCAATTCGACAGCCTGTAGAAATTATTGAATTCAGCAAGGCATTGCAAATAATTATCAATAATTCAGAAACATACAATTTTTCTTAGATTTAAAAAATTTGGCTTAACAGAATCTAGTTTGCATTTTAGTAAATTGGGATAAAAGTGTCAATTTAATCTCAACAAAAAATCGAATTGAAAGTCCAGTACTATCAATTCGCCCTTGTATGAATTGAATTCCGTCTTTTCAACTGGTATGAAATCTGTAATGTATTACACTATCTTATGTGGTTGGATCTGTACATATAATAAATATGTTATAAGTTCGTACCCGTGTAGGCAAATTTCATGGCTGACTTAAATCTAATGGGGTCCAAATCTGGCTCCGTACGAAGGTGTGTTGAAAAGTGTTGAGCGTCAAGATGAAGATGGCATTACTAGTTTTCGCCACTCCAATACTACGATTGTACATGCCGGTGAATGACATTGTTTTCGTAAAAATGAAAAAAGCGAATATCCTAATACAATTAAATATTTGCGTTTGAAAGGCAATACGCTTTCGCAAGGTAAAGCCAAGTCGGACGCAGTTTATTGGGACGGCTACCAATTTTTTCAACATTGGAAAAATCCTTTAAATGGTACTTGATGATCGTTAAAACAAATTGAGAGATATATAAAAGTCTCTAAGCACATTCAAGAAGCGCTTATATCATATATTGCATATATTTACTTTTTACATCATATCATGTGTCTCCGCAGGTGTTTTACCAAATTTAAAAAATATTGGCTTTTCGTTCAAAATTCATTTTTCGACCGATAGGTCAAACTTACTGTCACAGTAGGTGTAATAACTTAGCTTCTATGCATCCGAATGTCAAGATATTTCTACGCAACATCCATGATGAGTGTAGGATTAAATGCCCAACAGATCTAACAGATGCCACTGCTAGTATTGGCTATTTTTGGCTTGTTTAGGAACTTTTGCGACAGACCTTGTCGTCCTTAGACGAAGGAACATTCAAAACGGTGAACTGCGAAGAGAGAATCTTCTCCAAAAGGGGCGAAGACAGTTTCATGGACCGGGAAAATGGTATCTTAAATATGGTAAAACAATAATGAGGAAGTACTGCGCACCATTACTTGATCAGCTGAAGACAGAAATTGCAAAAAAAGACCGCATTTGAACAAGAAGAAAGTTTTGTTTCATCAAGACAACGAACCGTCTCACGTTTCGACGATTACCCTGACCAAAATCCACGAATTGCAGTTCGAACTGATAGACCACTTTCCGTATTCACTAGATCTAGACCGTAGTAACTTTTTTCTGGCTATTGAACTCAAAGTTTCTTTCCTGGACAGGGGTTTTCATCGAATGAGGGGGTAATAGAATTTGTAGATGCCTATTTTGCAAAGCAAAACGTCAACTGCTATTTAGACGGGCTAAAGCGATTGGAGCATCGCTGTATTAAGTGTATCTACTTGAAACGAGACTAAGTTGTAAAATAAAAGTATGTTTGACCGAAAAAAGTTGCTTCTGTGTCAGGGTCGAAAATGTTCAACTCACCCTCGTATAGCACGTCTAATTTATTGTATATCTTCTAATCAGATCCCTGTTTGGTCCTAATGTGTCAGGCTAAAGTTTGAATCTGGTTTTGTCAAGTCTGTCTGATGTAGATGGTCTAATCAGAACTTGTAATGGTGCTACACAGCTTTCCCTGATTTAAACATTTTCTTTCATCTGCAGAAGTATTTTTACGTACTTAACGAAATTTGTTATATTTATCAATCACAATTAATAAATTACGCAAGTTACGGAAATGAGTTTTCATTCATGTATATTAGGGTGGCTCTTATTTACTCTGGGAAAAAATTTTTTTGCGATTTTTTTCAACGCTACCCCCGAGTTTAATTCCATTTTATGTAGAAATAATTTGTGTAAAATTTGAGCTTAATCGAACTAAGGAAAAGGGTGCCCCTGACCCTTGAAAATAAAAAAAAACCATTAAAAAATCAATTTTGTTTGTTCATTTTGCAAAATATTAATTATATGCAAAAAAGCTTGATACAAAAGTTGTAGATCTATTAAAAATGCATATATTTTTATCTACAACTTTTTCTTCTATGACTCACTGTTTTCGAAAAAAATGCGAAAAAGTATGCCTCGAATAAAGCTACTCCAGGTACTCTAGTAGAGTATAGTCTAGGAGCCTTCCATATAGCACGTAACACTTTTTTGCTTTTAGTTCATCTGTATCCTTCCCTGTTTCCTGAGTATTCTTGTCCGAGCGCTACCAAGAGGTACTAATACTAATGTAGTAATGTAGTTGTGCTGAGCAGATGTTCTTCTAAAATCTAAAGGACCCATGATCCCAGCCCATAGTCAACACACCAGCCGTATACCTGACGCAGTTCTCTTTCGGATATCGGACGAGTCAAAAGAAATTTTCATGTCAGAATGTCTTCTGCCCTTTTATTACGTGAAAAAATTTATTTACTTGGATATTACTGGAATAAAATTAGTGGAAATAAATTGCCATCAAATAAAGACGTTTTAAGTGTATTATTTATCAATCTTCGTGTGGTGAAGTTAAGTTTGCGCGAAAGTGCCAGACTAGCATTGCAGGAGGTTATTATTTTTTGGGAAAAAGCACGAATTCCAACTCAGGAAATAAGAAACTGCATCCCAAAATTAGAATCTTTGTACCAAGAATGGAGACAATTACAAAAACACGCTGGGAGAACATCGGAGGCTCATAAGAAAAAAGAAGAAAATTTCAAATCGAAGCTCGAGGATCTTTTCGACATTGCACATGCTAACGCTTTGGAAAATATGACAATAGAAGAAGATAAGCATTTTTTAATAAATCAAAGGTTGAAGGGTCGACAAGGGTTCATGTACGGAGTCGATTACAAGGAAGTTATAAGAGAAAGAAAAAATTGCTGAACGAGAAGAGGCAGCGTTGATGAGAAAAGAGCGAAGCGATCTTGAAATTGAACAACTATGTGAGTAATGTATGGAAAAAATTTCAATCATGGAATTTGCAATACTTCTAATTATTTCACATTTCAGTTTTTTAATTTAATTTTGCATCATTGAATCTCTTCTTTTCCTTTTAAAGTTGAAACTACCGAATTGACGTCATCTACAAGCGCCAGCAGTTTGGAATCAAGTACAGATATAAATGTATCAGTTGCTGGAAAATCCACTGATAATATTATGGTACAACCTCGTCTCTCAGAAGATACAGAATTGGAATTTTCATTACCAAAAGCAAAACGGGCAAGAGGGAGCCGTACACTAGTGACTCCTAAGCTTGCTGCGGCCTTAGATAAATGTAAAATCAGTGACAGGGATGCAGTTCATATTCTAATTGCAACTACCGAGGCACTAGGCCATGATGTGCACGATTTTGTCATCAACAGATCGTCCATTCATATTGCAAGAGAAAAAATACGTGCAGAACGGGCACGAAATTGGAAGCTGCTCTCGTGCACTGGGATGGTAAGTTACTGCCAGCGTTAACAGGTAAGGAGACCGTTGATCGACTTCCTGTGATTCTTTCGAATGGCGATGCTGAACAACTTCTTGGAGTGCCTGTACTGCAATCTGGGACTGGAAAAAATCAGGCATCTGCTGTTTGTGAAGCTCTTGTTGAGTGGGGTCTCCAAAATTGTGTTAAAGCATTAGTTTTCGATACAACAGCATCGAATACTGGAAGTTATAGAGGTGCGTGCGTTTTGATAGAAAATTTTTTAGAAAAAGTTCTTTTGTACTTTGCTTGTAGACATCATATATATGAAATTATTCTTAGAAGCGTTTTCGAGGAAGAGATGGGTAAAACTACAGGTCCGATTGTATTGATCTTTAAAAATTTTCAAAAAGCTTGGCCTGGAATCAATGTTAATAATTTCCAATCAGGGATTGAAAACGAAAAGGTCAAAGGACACTTCAATGAAGGCGACGTATCTCGAATCCTTGATTTTGTTAAAAATACTTTGAAGGAACAGCAGCCTCGAGAGGATTATAGGGAATTTTTGGAATTAGTAATAATTTTCCTTGGCGAAGTACCACCTCGTGGAGTATTTTTCCGTATTCCGGGGGCTATCCATCATGCGAGGTGGATGGCAAAAGCTATTTATTGCTTGAAAATTTTTCTCTTCTGTCGTGAATTTGTATTAACTCTAGAAGAACAGAATGCGATCTGCGATGTTTGTATTTTTATTGTAAGTGTGTACGTCGAAGCATGGTTTTGTGCGCCTTCTGCTGCTCAAGCACCTTATCTGGATTTTAGGGTTCTTTCAAAACTTTATAAATATCAAGCTGTCGATCCCGGTATCTCTCGTGTTGCATTAAAAAAACTCATGAATCATTTATGGTATTTAAGCTCTGAAACTGTCGCATTAGCTTTCTTTGATCCGAAATTGTCATCAGAATCGAAAATGAAAATGGTCAATGCTTTGAATCGCGAAACAGAATCATCAAATGAAAATTTGAAGCGAGTACAAGTAGAAATCGATGAAATCCCAGAAATTATCAACAATGGAATTGAGCAATTCGTTTCCGCCGACACTAAACGATTTTTCAAAAGATTTAACTTGAATGATGAATTTCTTAGGACAGAACCGTCGACGTGGCCTAAAAATGGAAGTTTTGTTAAAGGACTTGAATTAGTAAATAAATTGAAAGTTGTAAATAATTCGGCTGAGAGAGGCGTTAAGCTTGTGGAAGAGTATAATAAATTATTCACGAAAAACGAACAACAGAAACAGTATGTGCTTCAGATTGTGAGTGATTATCGCCGAAAGTTTCCAGGTTATAAAAAAGAGTCTTTGTCTATGAGTCAAGATTTGTAGTAAAAAATCGCATTTTTCTCGAAAACGGTCAGTCATAGAAGAAAAAGTTGTAGAAGAAAATATGTGCACTTTTAATAGATCTACAAATTTTGTATCAACTTTTTTTTGCATATAATTAATATTTTGCAAAATAAACAAATAAAATTGATTTTTTGTATGGTTTTGTGATTTTCAAGGGCTGAGGGGCACCTCTTTCCTTAGTCCGATTAAGCTCAAATTTTACACGAAACATTTCTACATAAAATGGAAGCAAAATGAGGGGTAGCGTGAAGAAAATTCAAACTTTGAAAATAAGAGCCACCCTAATGTATATGTATCATTGAAATCTTTTCACTCAAATTTATTTAGTTATAAATACTAAATAAAATAATATTTATAGGAAGAATTGTAATTTTTATTGTTTTTAACCCATGCAGTACGGATACTTCAGGACCTAATCAACTCGCCCTATCCTCGCCATACAAAATCATTACACTTCTGATTAGCACCAGACTAGTTCGTCTCATTAGCGCCACGTTAGGGTTCAATTGATCTAATTTGGGTTATATTTGCGCTCCAGGATTTCCCATACGTCTATATGCATCTTGTAAATATTAGCGAAATTTTATTTATTATGATCTATTTATAAAATGTAGAAGCTAAAATAGAATTTTTGTTTGCATATGAGCTTGTATGTATGTACGTTTGTTTGTTCTTTTATTTCTTAGAATCCCCCATAGCACAATACCTTCCCTGAACGTTCTCATGGAACGTCCGAAAGGTTCAATTGGAACGTTCAAGGAACGTTCCTAGAGCTAAGAAAATGTCCGGGTTTTTTGAACGTTCCAAAGCAATGGTCTCTAAATGTTCCTGTTCAAAAGGAATATTGAGAGAACATTCAGGGAACATTCGCAGAGAACACTTCTGGAACATTTCGCGGGAACATATGAGGAACATTTTTTGGGAATACTTTTGGAATTTTGCTGCAGCATTCAGGAAACTTTCCTCACAGATAATCCTGCAGCTTCAAACATACTAATCGAGGGAATGTTTTTTATAAATAATTTTGGACATTAATTTATAGGTAAAATAAAAAGAATTAATTACAAATATTAGTCTTTGAATTATATGTTTTAATATGATTGAAATATAAAGAACAATCTACAATTATACAGGTGTGAAAATAAGAACCAATAATGTCTATCTGGTGTCAGAAATCCATTTTAGTTGTTAATTTCATTAGTCTTACATACTATAATTACAATTATCGACGACACACGTACCAATTGATCCATGAGCTTAATAATAAAAAAATTATAATGCGCAGATACGATATCTTACAAAATAAAGACATAAATTAAAATTATTGAACGATGTTCGATTATAAGGGAACTGTGCAATTACCATTCGGGAATGAGAAAAGATCAGTCCTTAAGACATATCTTAATTATATGATCTCTACCTTAAGGTCACTATTTTTTCTCGTCCTTCGCATTACCACATGAATGTTCCCGCGAAAAGTTTTACGAATGTTCGTTAGAAATGCTTTCTGAACGTTTCTATGGATGGTTTCAGGAACGTTATCTGCGAATATTCTCTTAATGTTCCTGTGAAAAGTTTTGCGAACGTTCCTATGGAAGGTTCCAGGAACGTTCTCTGAATGTTCCTGCGAAAGATTCTCTCAATATTTATATGATAATTAAATCGGCATGAGGTCAGTTACTTTTTTTCCAACCTTTTAGGCGGTGGAACTATAAAATTTCAAAGTGGCAAACGTTTCGGCCACAGATATAACTCTCTCACAATATCTAATTGTGTTACTGAACTACATACGAATATTTATTTTCACGGCTAGAATTCTTTAGGTAAGGAATTGGTAACATTAAATGTTACATTACTGTTACATTTTATTAAACAGTTTTCTATCTTCAATCTGCGTTACGATAATGTTACAATGTCTCTTGTGTGGCCGTCACTAGTCATATACCGCCATCTGTACTACAGTACTACATCTGGTTGTACACTGAGTTTCAATTTTTAATCACTGTTATGTAAATGTTACATAACTCCTTCGAAATAGTTTTTTTGTCATATATACTTCTCTTTTTACCATAAAACTACATATAAATGTCAATTTTTGAGGCTGGAATCCGCTATGTCAAGTTTTTCAATCACTGTTATGTAAATGTTACATAACTCTCTCGCAATAGCTGATTTTAGAACTCATTATGTAAGTTTGAGTCATTATTGACGTTACTTCCTTGCAATATTATACTCTACAAGGATTCCCCATCCTACATTACCAATACCACATTTGTTTCTCTCAATAAATACTGTAAAATACGAATCTGGTAGCACCGAATATCTGACCACTTCTATCATACGTAGTCAGTCCATATTGTTTATTACAACGCATGCATATTAATAATATACTGTAAAAACTTGCACTGTTCCTTTCCCTGAATACCAACTTGAACATGTGCTTTCCATTTCTCATGTTTTATTGAGCCGTTTGACGTCTCTAAGTGTTTGGACAAGCTCTTGAACTGTACAGGCTTGGGGACTTTAAAATCGAGTCCTCTTAACACATTTTTCCTTATGCATAAAAGCATTTTTGCCATTAGACTTTAAATGTCATTAAGTGTCTAATGCCAGAAATCCTAATAATTGATTTTAATTGTTGTGTTGTGTCAAATCTACCCCTGTTAGTGAAAAGTGTTTTTTCGTGTTTCTTTGGAATTTTTGTGGATTTAAACTCATTATTTTTAGTGCGTGATTTACAGCCTGTTTAACAAGAGCGAGTCCTCGATTTTTCTAAAACTATTAGATTTTAAAACGTTTTTTTTTTTAAATAAAAGTACTCTCGAAGGACTACGGCGCTACTATCTAATAGATAGTCCAGTACCCATCATTGTCCAGAATGGCCTGGCACCTTTCGGCATGCTTTCCACTAATTTTTCAGCGTAGTCCGTTGGTAATCCTTGCCATATCTTCCTGATTTTTTGCGAGAGCTGTTTCAGGGTGAACACACGTTTTCCCGCAAGCTTCCTCTTTAAAACACTCCAGACATTTTCGATGGGATTCGCATCGGGGGACTGTGATGGCCAGTCCAAAGTTGTGATGCCATTTTTATAGCAGACCTTAGAAGACCACGTTCATATATTTGGAGCATTTTCTGAGCATTCAAGTTCTCGGTGAAGAGCTCTAAACACACAAAACCGCGCTGTGAGAAGCGTCACCAAACATGAACCTTCACGGGGTGTTTTTTATTGGCTTTATAACGCTCAACCCACTTCTTCACGAACGATTTCGACTTTTTTATGTTAGTATTTAGCAGCGGCTGTATAGGACATAAGTGGTCCCTTTGGATGGGTACACAAGAAGACCGCTTCAAAACGTTTCGCTTACACAGAACTCATTATGACTCACGTCTGCTCTCTCCGACGATTCGAGCGCTACTGAATCGCCTTGGTAATTGCGCCGTAGTCCTTTAAATGTACTTCCATTAAAAAAAAAAAAAGTTAAAAAATCTCTAATAGTTTTCTAAAAACCGAGAACTCGCTCTTGTTGAACAGACTGTAAGTGTCTAAACTCAGCAGTCCCAATAATTTAATTTAATCGTTGTTTTGTGTCAAATTTAATTCTGTCAGTGAGTGTGTGTTCTTTTGTGTTTTTTGAATTTTTTGTGTTGTTTCTTTGTTTTTTCGTGTTTTTTGTGCGTTTTCGTGTCTTCTCGTAGTTCTTGTGTTTTGGTGGTCTTTGGGTTTTTATCTGTTGTTTGTGGTTGACAACCTCACACTCTCACGAGCGCAATCTGGAATAATTTTTTAGTATGAAAAACTGCATCTCTCCTTTGGTCGTCCAACACCAGGCCTTCACTTTTTCATAAGTTTTTACCAAATTTGTATGCATGATTTACTAACTTATTGAAGTAATAAAATAAATAATAAAAAAAACAAAAACAAAAATTAGTATTGCTCTTAGGTTACTAAATAACTTATACCTAAATTGCACGCAATTCAGGTTAATTATTAATAATTAATTTTTAAGCTTTATTTTCTAAGGCGGTTTCGATACCTTATTGTTTTTACTCTTAAAAAAATCTGGCACTGAAGAGGGCCCACATCTGTTGCCGAAACGTTTGCCACATTGAAATTTTATAGTTCCACCACCTAAAATGTTGGAAAAAAAGTAACTGAACCCATGCCGATTCAATTATCATATATTTATTACTGTGGGTCAATATAAAAATCCAAAACATGTACAGGAACATGAATTGCTATAATCTCTCAATATTCCTTTTGAACGTTCCTAGAACGTTCCACAAGAACATTTGAAGAACATTGCTTGGGAACGTTAAAAAAACCCGGACTGTGCTATGGAGGAAGCTGCTTGTTCAGTTTGAGTTTCATTGCAAGGTGTTAGTATGAAATCACGGGGGTTATCAACTAATTGATTTTTAATTTTTATCATTTATATCTAAAAATTTGCACTATTTAGAAGAAATGAAGCTAGGTCTGAAGTCAAAAAATATAATAGTAAATCCTATTTAAGCTGAAGAGGTTAATGTATAATGTGCAGGTGTATTTTTTTGATCCTTATCATATATACACATACATATTAAAAATATACGTAATACCATCGAAAAACATTGTTAAATTATTGTCAAGTTTGTGTGAATACCAAGATTTTTCGAGATATTTCTGTCAGGGGCGCATTGACTACCTCTAATCCTTGAAGACCCAGCGATATATATGCTGTACCATAAATTTTTTGAAACTTTATAACTTTCAAATAAATTGTTGCATATATAGTTATTCATGTAAGATTTTCATATGTGTACCAACATAAGTTCCTATGAAGCGATTCTTAACCAGGATAGTGTTTTAAGGTTAATTTACTATATTTAAGAGAAATACAAAATCGGTTTGGGATAATCGAAATTGTAAATGAAAGGTAAAAATCAGTACTAAACGATGGCGTAAGTGGATATTAACCCTCCGATACCAAGGGATCAGTTTTTTCAAAATAACTTCTAAATTACGCTTCACACAGTCTGGCGCGTTTGAATACCTTTCCACGAATTATTCCTAAAGTTTTTTGTAGCAATAAAAATTGTTCAAGTAGAATACTCATTCAATAATTAAATCTAAAAACCAAAGGTAACGTGAATTCTGAGGGAAACCCTCCATAGGTTGACTCTTGTGCTGAAAAAGGCAATTTCTGAACTTTAAGGTTAGGATATTTCGAAATCCTGACGTCCTGAGATAATTAAGTGAACGTAATCGTTTTTATAACATCAAAATTCTTCAGAGTCATAATTTGAATATTATTAAATGAGTTAAAGTCTATGAAAAACAAGTTAGTCAAATAATGATCTCATTATGTACTTTGATTATAAATTCCACCAGGCGTTACTTCTAGGAAGAAAATTTTAATTTTAATTTTATAGATGTCAGAAAACTAATAAGATAGATACAATTAATGAGTCGTCCGGAAGAGGGTGTACTTTATTTTGAAAATACGACGGAGGTTAATCAGTTTTTCCTCGTGCTTCCACATCTTAAAGCAGTCCTCGAACGCAGATTTTGGAACGGCCTTCAGCTCGCGTGTCGCATTACTCTGAATCGTCTCGATGTCGTCGAATCGCTTTCCTTTGAGCGACATTTTCAATTTCGGGAACATCCAAAAGTCGCAGGGAGCTATGTCAAGAATGTATGGAGGCTGGCAAAGCTGTACAATCTTGTGTTTCGCCAGAAATTGCTGCACAAGTTTTGATGAATGCGCTGGCGCGTTATCGTGGTGAAGAAGCCAGTCACCGCACTCGCACGAGTCATTCATAAAATCTTGTTCAAATTTCCCAAACAGTAGTTTCCGGTATTCCGAGATCATTTTCTAGTTCAAGAACAGTCAATCGACGATCACCTTTAATCGCAAATCGCCTGTACCACTCCTTTATCTGTGTTATGCCCATACTTTTGTCCACAAAGGCCTTCTGTATCATTTCAATCGTTTCCGTACAACTCTTGCCGAGATTGAAGCAAAACTTTATGCAAATTCGTTGATCTATTCTTTCTGTCATTTTCAACTGTAAAGAAATTCGACGAACGGTAAAAGCACGTTGGACATAAACACACGCCTCGCGCGACCCAAGGCGTCCGGCTGGTAACTACGGAATTCAGGGAGTTCGTGAGGGACTACTGGTTACGCTCATACCCAGCAGATAGGTCAAAGAGTATAATAGAATCTACGAGGTTGGATTGGAAAGTTTCCGACCTGACCAAGAAAGAGCAAGATTTTAGTCAAATTGCTATACTTGTCCAATAGGTGGTAGTGAAAGAGACACAAACACTAAGAGCTAATTAGAGTATTGTACCATGATAAAATTTTTTTATTTGAAAGAGAAAACTCTTACGGAGATTAGACTTGAATAAGATTCAGTAAATGGAGATGCTTGTCACCGTCAAAACCTGGGCTGTTGAGATCAAACGTGGTTAAACAAGCCAATAAACTTAGGGTCGTTCATACCTCTACATGCATGCAAGCTCTATGCACGGAAAGGTCTGAACGTACCCTCAGACAGAGATAACGGAGGTTGTTGGTATAACATATGTGATAACACATCTAACAAAAATTTCTTTCAAAATTTGAGCAAATCGTTTGCATAAAATTTGCATGTAATATGTGCAAGGTTTCGTCCGCCATTTTGCATAAATTTTATTCAAATTTTTCTTATATTTTTTAGTAATTTTACGTAATTCTTAATAGTAAATAACCTTTTTTTTTTAAAAAAAGTAACTGACTTTTTATGAAGACGAATTCATCATACATTTTTTTGTTCGCGAAATTATTAGATTTTCTCATTTGAAAACAAATAAAATGTTCAGTAATGCATGAGTAACTATTAAGTGTCAATAGAAAATTTACCAGGAACTGAAATAATGCATAAACGATAATCAAATTTAAACATAGATTTATCTGTAGCAAATTTAAAAAAAAAATACATTGAAAAAAAATGTTAATGATTTCAAACATAAACAAACATAGTTATTATGATTTCGTAAATAACAATATATTAATTAACAAAAAGTAATATATAAATGAAAAAGATAATGAGGAATATTTGTATTAATTGCATTGAATTTTTTTTAAATTTCGCGCCAGATTTGTATAAAATTTGCATGTAATGACGGAAGCAACCTTGCACAAATTTTACACAAATCTGTCAACATCCGTGTAAACCATGTTTTCAGAGTATACGAATGAGCGCACTGCATTTTACATGAGGAATCGGGTTTGAGAAAACTGAGCGCGTGTTGGCTGCCGTGTTTGCTCACTAGTGATCAAAAGTGAGTGCGGTTGTAAATGTCACCATCATGTTTTGAGCGTTTCACGCGGAATGAAAAGGATTACTCATCAAGTTTTGTTGCTGTCGACGGAAACTAGGTACTTCTTCTTCTTCTTCTTCTTGTTTGTGGCAGCTTGCAATTCTGCAAATAGCCATATCATAGCATAATAATATAAATCCAAAATATGATCAAAGCGGTATGAGCAACACGTAGCTGGGTACCACTGGGTACACCACTAAAGATCCTGTAGGGAAGGATGCGCCGTACCCAGTGCCCAATACGGATTGGTCGAGAGGAGTTTGTTGGAGACTTCCGGTTAAGTGTTAAGCGGTTATGTTTTTGTTTAGTAATTTATAACGAATGTGAGTATATTTGTTTAATAAGTATCTAATTACGATATTGTATATGCATCATAACTGATACATTGTGATGCATATTATATACGGTAAAGTGTATTCGCTCCTAAAACTAACCGCAAAACGTATTGTTGTTTTAGACGATCAAGAATGCGTACACGGAGAAAAATGGAGTGTCAAACTTTGAGTGTCAAAATTTAGGTATGTCAGTTTTATATTGCAGATAGTACCACGCACTACCTATCATTTTTTCTTGATAGTCAGGGAGACCACAATTTTATAGTCTGTTTGAATATTGACAGAATGTCAGGTTTACATTCTGAAATAGTTAACCTGTCAACAGTGTCAACACTTACACTCCGAGATAATTGAGCTAACGATCCTGAGATACTCAGGTTTACATTCCAGGATTCTCATACACTCTGGGAAAGTCAAGCTGAACATCTAGTTTTTACACTTCACAGATAGTACTTTACACCATGTAGAATGTTATCCCATAGTTAAAACTCCAATATAATCAGTTTGACACTCCAGATGTTCAATTTGACATTTCATTTTTTTCCGTGTATGACGTTACTTCCGTTCCAATTGTCATTTCGTAGGGTTCAGTGGGGGAACATTGGCTCATCCTTCCCTAGAGGATCCTTATACACCACTACATTCCAGCGACAAAAGAACAGCCAAAAGAGTCGACCACAGATCAACAGTTGCTTTGACAGTTGCAATGGCAAAAATTGTATAGAGAAATTGCACTAACCGTTTGCTGACATCGTAATGATATGAATAAGAGGAGCATAAAAACATTTAAATTGTTGTAATTATGATTCTGCGGTACATTTTGAGTTTAAAGGTATCAAAGTTAATACAATAATTTCATTTTTTAGCATTAAAAACCAGGAAATCGCGGGATTTACATTACATAATGTTTATAAATGAGTGATTTCTTGACAATAACTTGTCATAAATTATTCGGTAATGATTTTCTTAATCTTAAAATTCTATAAACATAAACAATTCTTTATAATGAATAGATCATAGTAAATGAGAATATAATAGTATATTATGTGCCTAGGCGCATAATGAGGTTTATTACGCGACGAGCGACAATGCTTGCAGGAGATCAAAGCCAAGGCGTAGTCGAGGCGCGATCAGTCCTGCGAGCATTTTGAACGAGTCTCGTAATTACCCGAATTGTGTGCATTGGCACATATTCTATTTTATATGAGTTCGGCGCATATAGAAGTTTTTATGCGTACACTCGAATTCAATCTGAAAAGGTTGAGATTGCCGTGATTATCGCCCATCTCACTTGACATTTCGCGAATACTTCGGCCATTTTGATTTTCTCGATCTTGTGTAGTAATAGCGAATTGTAATAGATGCATGCGCAGTTCAAATGTACAAGGCTTTGTCAGTAGTGCCAACGCTGTACGAAGAAGAAGAAGAATAAGAAGAAGATTATGCACCGCTGTATCGTAATAGGCGCATGCGCAGTTCAATTTTCACATTACATTCCTCTGTATCGTAATACACAACATTGCGCTACTCTCAACTGTAGCGTAAAAACGAGTTTACGCGCTGGAGGCACACAAAATTACACAATTTTTGATATGTTTTTTAAACGATTCGTCTGGAATTTTACCTTTTCGAAATTCCAAACAGGGTTTTGGAAATGAAATAAAATAATAAATACATTCTATGTACGACTTGTATTGGCTGTCACTTCTACAATTTCCAAAACAGCACTTTTCATCTGTACTAACCTTTTTCCTTTTCAAACGATTTTCTACAGGTATTTTAATGTACGGAACAATCAAACGTAATTTATTTATACAAAAAATGTACAAAACACGAAAAGTACAAGGAGTGGACCTTCTCGCTCGAGGATTCCCAAAAGACTACTACTTAACAATATTAATACCTAAAGACTCATTGCTGATCAATGCCTCATAAAAAAAGCTATCCCTAAGGGTTTCTTCCGACGTTCGTATTTCATCATTGGTTTATTGTCATAATCCACAGGAATATGAGCGGTCCACGTTCGGGACTTTCCCAACATTAAATTTTACAACTACAATACAAGCAATATTATTTTAAATTTCTGACGAACATATTTATTTTATTACGCTTTCGCCAGACGCTGTATCTCACTCTCCCACCATTGAGATGATAGTAAACATCTTAATCGCATACCTAAAATTCTCCTTCTTCTTTTGAAATATCATATCAACACAAATAGCCATGGAGATACGTAATTAATATAAATCAAAATGAAGTTACACACAAAATAGGATAATAATAAATTTAAAAATACGTCAGTCTATTCGGCCTTTTAGTAAGCCTTCCACATTTAGTAATTACATCTTCTTCAGAATCATTCTCGGAGTTATTATCATCTATAAACTCGTTGCTTATTTTACGTAGATCTTTATACTTCTCTACAATGATTTTGTCTACGTCTAGTGATGCGTTATCATAATTAACTTCTAACGGGTAAATTCTCTGTATAGGTCTTACCATCTCGCCAAAGGCCGTTTTTAGTCTTTCTACGCGAATATTATTATCTCTGCCAGCTATAACCTCTGTTACAAATGCCAGAGGTCAATCTACATGCTTAGAATTTTCATTTTAGACTAATACAACATCACCTATCCTAGCTTGAATGTTATTTTTTACGTTGCTTCTTTTGTGTACTAACACTCCTAAGTATTCGCTGCGAAATCTGTGACGTAGGTCGTCTTTAATCTTTTGTCGATACACATATCGTCTTTTAAATTTGTTTACCTCAATATTATCGAGATCTAATACACCAACTTCTTTTATTTCGTGCAAAAACATCGATAGAGTTAGGGGGATTACATCTTTGTCATTATCCGCCATAAACGTAATTGGTCTCGGGTTTATTACTGCTTCACAATCTAAGAGAATAGTAAGCATTTCTTTATAGTCAAGACATGGACTTCTTAGCGTTTTGCGTAAAAGTTGTTTCAAAATCCCGTCAAGGCGTTCCCAAAAACCTCCCCACCAGGCAGCTGATGGACGGATGAATTTCCAATCGATTTGCTTTGTTGCTGAAAATTCAGCCAACTTATAAAAATTTACATCCTTAAACGCGTTATTTAGACCAACGAAGTTAGTACCATTATCGCCATAAATAAAAGGTCTACCTCTTCGTGAAATTAGACGTCTTAATGCCATTAAGAGTGCAGCGGTAGAGAGAGAGGTTACTAGTTCGAGATGAACGGCTCGGAAAACAGCGCAGGTAAACAAACAAACCCAGGCTTTTCATCCACCTTTCAGGTAAAGTGGATCTGTAAAATCGACACCTACAACTTCAAAAACGGCTGCTTCTCGAATACGATTGACAGATACAGGTACAGATTCTAAAGGCTTTGCATCGTGTCTGCGACACTGTACACACTTATGAATGACCGATCTAATTGTTCGTCTCCCACCTAAAATCCAATATTTCTCTCTAATGTTACTCAAAGTAATTTCAACTCCCGCATGATTTAAGCAAATATGAGTATTTTTACATTCTCATCATGGATGAGAAGGTATTGGTTTTATGTGAAAAATGACTTTCGAAATTTTCATCAAATCTTTACGTTTTGAGACCCCCTGAGTCAGAAAAAATGGTTTTTACGAAAGTGTCTGTCTGTCTGTCTGTAGTAGGTCGTGTGCGGCATAACTCTCGATAGAATTATCAGATTGAATTGAGCTTTGGCACACTTTATCGGAGCCAAAAAAGTAAGGACAAGTTCGTTAACCAGCCACATCCAATCAAAATTGAGGGATTGAGCACTACTTTTGTGTTTTTGAAAATAATTTTTTGAAAAAATCAAAAATTTTAATACTGGTTTTAGATAGTGCTCATAAATCTCTACAAATTATCCTGATAACATTTTTTAATTAAATCAAAATTAGAAATGTTACAGCATATTCAAATTCGAAAAAAGTCAATATCAAAATTCCATTTTCCAGTTAAATTATACGAGATACGAAAAAATTCGAGCGCGAAGCGCGAGCATCATGATGAGAATGTGTTCCTTAAGGCTGATAGAGCCTTAAGTAAATTGAGTCTCCTGTTTCACTTAAATTCAAAAGAAATAGAGTGACTTTGAGAAAATGTGCAATTCACATCATCCGTAATATTATTATAAAATTGGTTTGAGCTTCAGTATCAAATTATAAGAAATAAACTTAAATGTATGCGAAGAGCACAAGACCGAGCGCGAAGCACGAGGTGCAGAAAGAACGGAGCGCGCTGCGCGACGATCGAGTATTACGTAGCGCGAAGCGCGACTATCGAATCGCGCGCCCTAGGCGCGCTCAAACTTGCGAGCGAAGCGAGCTGCGCGCGATGAGAATGTGCCCGCGAAGCGGGCAGATTTTTTATAATAAGTTTACTTATATAATGATCGCCTGGAAGAATAATCGGACATCTAAAATTATATGTATCTTTTCGTAGAACAATTTTTGTGTTCATGCGTATTAAACTATTATTATCTTTTAGGGGCTGTAAATGTTAAATTCGCGTATCTTTTTCAAAGTCTTTAAAATATTCTTTTTGAACTATCTTTATTAATAAAACTTCGGCATCTTCTAGTTCTTTACTTGATAAATAACCACCTTTTCGTTGTATTAAAGGAACTTTGCAGTTATCACAAAAACGTTTCAACCATGCTATCAGGCGTTTGATAGTATCGAAATTGGAAAATTTATTATGAAACAGAATTTCTTCCGCGGGCTTACTCGTTGTAGCTATTAAAACGGTACCGGTAACGGTAACGGTTTCTCTATCTTTAAGGATTGATTTTTTTAGTTCTTTATCAATCTTGTCTTCATCATACGGGCCGTCATCACGCGGCCAGCTTTTCGCGTTCATTCGTAGCCAGTCTGGACCCTCCCACCAACGCGAATCTAGAAGCTGTTTAGTACTGCTTCCGCCCGATGGCAAATCAGCCGGGTTCTGATTTCCAGGTACGTGACTCCATTGCTCGGGTTTTGAATATTTGCGGATATCTTTGACTGTATTAGATACGAAAGTCGCCCAATTATTTCTCTTCGAATCCATGCTAATACCGTAGAAGAATCACTCCAATAAAAAATCTTTACATTGTTCCATGTAATGCTTCTAAAACTGATGCTGTTAATCTAACTCTGATTGTAGCTGCCAGCAACTCGAAACGGGGAATAGTCTGTCGCGCATCTAAACTCTTTTCCTTTGTAGGCGCTACTCGCGATTTTGACTGAATACATCGAATTTGAACAGTCGACTCTCTCTCTATTTTCACATACACTACTGCTGCATATGCTAATTTACTCGCATCGCAGAAAGTATGGATGCTCATATTATTGCTATCAATATTGGTTTCTTCAATTAAGCATCATGGTATTTGGATTTTCCTTAAATCATTAAAATTGTCTAACCAATTAAAAAATCTTCTCCTTATATCGACACTCACTTCTTCGTCCCATGATAACATTTGTGCCCAAGTTTCTTGTAATACTAAACGTGGATATAGCAATACCGGACTCGCGAATCCTAGCGGATCAAAAATTTTATGTGCTACTGCCAGAATACTTCGTTTTGTGAGCTTTTCTTTATAAATTTCTTCAACGGTCGGTACTTTAAATAATAAACAATCGCGTTGTTTATCCCACACTAAACCTAACACAGCTGTTTTATTTTCACCAGAATTGTCATTCGTGTACTCCCACCCTCTTAAGTCAAAGCCGGCTAAATCCATCGCTGTTTTTGCATCTATAATAAAATTATTTAATTCTTCTATGGTATTTACACTAGTAACGCAATTATTTACATACAAACTGTCTAAAAGTTTTACAATGTTACTTTTTGAAAATGTATTATTTTTCTCTGTTTTTATAGAATCAATTATTTTATTCAAATGCAACGTAATTACGGCTCCTAATATAAATGGACTACACGAAACACCAAAAACTACTCGACAATGTCTGAAAATTATAATTTTACCTTCTTTATCGTACCAAAAATATCTTTAAAAGTCTGTATCATTTTTGTTAAGACTTATTTGTAAAAAAGCCTTCTTCACATCTGCAACAACACCTAACTTACCTTCTTTGATTCGCGACAAAGTGGAAGATATTAGTGAAATAAGGTTACGACCTTTCTCAAGACATTCGTTGCATCTTATATTGTTTATGTTTCACTGCATCTGAACTCTTTCCTCCGAAAAGTGAATGCGCAACTAATAGTTCTCCAGTCAGATCATAGCCAATAAGAGCCGCCGCTTTCTTTGTAATATATGATTTGTGCGAACCAGTGTCAATAATTACGAGCACAAAAAACTCTTTCTTTTTGTTGTATAATTTCACGCGTAATGTTTGCATCACAACTTCCGGATCACGTAAAATGTTAGCCAAATTGCATTCTTTTCGCGCAGAACTCGCATCTTCACCTTTTGCTCCTTACTCTTCTCGATTGAAACACATTAGATCAGTGTGTCGGCCCGTACACTTCGAACAACGAGTATATACTCGACACTTTTTTGCAATGTGACCAATTTTAAGGCATTTTTGACATGCACGACCATTTTTTGCAGCATTCTGTCTATCAGATAGACTCATCGATCTGGCCCTTTCACATTTCGCACTTTCATGTTCACTATTACAAAATATACAAAACTCGAATCTTCTTTTTGTGGTGAGTAAATTCTTCGCATTCGATATATTTTTCTCTCTCACGTGAGCGTGCTCTTTGCTCCTTTTTACACCGTTTGAGTCGAGGTCGTTCCTGAAACTTGCTGTATCTTGCGATTCCAAATCGAAGCTCTCATTTGCCATAGTAATTCGTAATTCATTTTGAACTTCACATCCTAAAAATGTAATTAATCGGGTTAGTCGATCTTTGGGTTCTTCAAACACCACATTCTCGGAGTCGACGTTTAGAGCTGTGCTACTACGTTGCCACGCTCGTAAAAGTTCTTCGGTTAAACACGACTCAACTAATGGTAATAACATTGCCGCTGATTTATCCATTTTTACGTTTAAAGATTCTAAGGCCCTTAACTGCGTTTCTATTTTATCATATAATGTGCAAATCGGCATATCCTTCGTCGATTTCATGGCATTTTTAATGACGAGCTGTAAAAACTCAACACTATGTTCGCTGCACGTGATTCAGGTTTCACTGCTATTATCAGATACTGGAATTTATCTGCCTTGTCAATTTTGCTATCGTCGTGAACCTTCTTGAAGAGACTCCAGAATTTGAGTCATTCTTTCAAATTGCCACTAAACCTTGTAAATTGAACCTTTGGAAAATTTAATGGCGTTCATATTATCACTCCAAGCGGTCCTTGTACTGTTTACAGGGCTTGCTGCTGCATCATTTACTTTTTTCTCCATACGCACATTCAAACCGAACTTTGCTGTCAAAAATCTCGTACTATAACCGTCACACTCTTCTGCGTCTTTCTCAATATCGGAAGCTAACACAGTCTCTGAACCAAAAAACAGTTCATTTAATTTCTCTTGCACTACATCTAATTCGCACATTTTCTTTTCTAGCAGTTGATATGCCACTGTTAAATCGCCAACAGTTGTCGTCTTTTCTTTCAATAAATTATTCAATGCTACGAATGCCTTCGTAAATGCAGAGCGTGCTATCGTCCTTCTCTTCTTTAGTTGTTCCATTTTCAGTCACTTTTCACTAATAAAAACATCACGTACACAAGAAAAAATTACCAAAATTGAAATACCAAGTCCTGTCACGGTCGCCAAATGTTCTAGTCAAAATAGGAGAGGTAATTATATTTTGGTATTGAAACGGTGAAGCATACTTTTTTAATATATTTTGAGATCCAAAACTGCGGTCAGGATGGTAATTTCTTTAACTGCGTTCAAGCGCACCGATACTGTGAAATACAGATAAAAAAATCTGCCCGCTTCGCGGGCACATTCTCATCGCTCGCAAGTTTGAGCGCGCCTAGGGCGCGCGATTCGATCGTCGCGCTGCGCGCTCCGGAATTTTTGAACGTCGCGCTTCGCGCTCCGTTCTTTCTGGACCTCGCGCTTCGCGCTCGGTCTTGTGCTCTTCGCATACATTTAAGTTTATTTCTTATATTTTGATACTGAAGCTCAAACCAATTTTATAATAATATTACAGATGATGTGAATTACACATTTTCTCAAAGTCACTGAATTTTTTCAATATTAAAAATCAAAACATAAAATATACATCCTGCCCCGAAATTTCTTTATCAGAATTTGTAGACCTCATTTAGGCAAACAATTTTCCATCTAAATGTTTTTTTGCATCTCACATATTTTGTCTAAAAAATGGAATTTTTTCATTTTTATCGTATTTTTTGGAATTGAAACGAAAAATATATCTTTTATCAGAAACTGTGTCAGACAAAATTTGTAGATCTTTTTGAAACGAACAACTTTGTATTCTTACGTTTTTTTGGTATTTCCAATATTATTGTTAAAAAATTGAATTTTGGATTTTCAATAGTTTTTTTTTTAATTAAAAAGAAAAATATGCATCTTATGAAAAAATGTTATAATTCAAATTTGTAGGCCTTTATTATTGTATCATAACGTTTTTTCGTATCTCGTATAATTTAACTGGAAAATGGAATTTTGATATTGACTTTTTTCGAATTTGAATATGCTGTAACATTTCTAATTTTGATTTAATCAAAAAATGTTATCAGGATAATTTTTAGAGATTTATGAGCACTATCTAAAACCAGTATTGAAATTTTTGATTTTTTCAAAAAATTATTTTCAAAAACACAAAAGTAGTGCTCCATCCCTCAATTTTGATTGGATGTGGCTGGTTAACGAACTTGTCCTTACTTTTTCGGCTCCGATAAAGTGTACCAAAGCTCAATTCAATCTGATAATTCTATCGAGAGTTATGCCGCACACGACCTACAGACAGACAGACAGACAGACACTTTCGTAAAAACCATTTTTTCTGACTCAGGGGGTCTCAAAACGTAAAGATTTGATGAAAATTTCGAAAGTCATTTTTCACATAAAACCAATACCTTCTCATCCATGATGAGAATGTAAAAAACTGAAAAGTGTTTACTAGAATTTATAATATTTTTAACCGGAATTACTAGTATGGCTCTCCGTAACATTTTTGTTTCGTAGAAATAACCGGAATTCTGGTTGTTTTAACCAGACTTTTCTGAGCGCGTCCTTAGCTGTAAAACATAGATTTAATAATAAAAGTATATAGCTAGTATTTTAGAAATGTTGACAGCCAACGTTGAAAATGTGTTGATTATCAGTATTGGTACAACGTTGGAAACCGGTGTTGTACCAACACAGTACATCGTTATCTTTTCGACTGTTCGCCGACAGTTACAATTTCTTCTAGAAGCTGACCTATTTAATTTTTGGACATAACGAGTTCAATCTCGGCAAAAGTTGTACGGTGACGATTGAAATGATACAGAACGCCTTTGTGGACGAAAGTATAGGCATAACACAGATAGAGCAGTGGTATAGGTGGTTAAAAAGCATGTCCATGTCGGAGCCATGTCAAGTCAATGCTGATTATTTTTTTCGAAGGTGAGGGTGTTGTGCACTACGAATTTGCTCCAAGAGGTCAGACGATCAACAAAGAATATTAAGATGAAGTTCTGAAAAGATTGCGTGATGCCGTGAGAAGAAAACGACCGCGTTTCTGGTCAAGCGGTGACTGGCTTCTTCATCACGATAACGCGCCAGCGCATTCATCGAACCTTGTGCAGAAATTTTTGGCGAAACACAAGAGTGTACAGCTTCGCCAGCATCCGTACAGTCCCGACATAGCTACCTGCGACTTTTGGATGTTCCAAAAATTGAAAATGGCGCTCAAAGGAAAGCGGTTTGACGATATCGAGAAGATTCAGAGTAAAGCGACGCGTGAGCAGAAGGCCATTCCAAAATCTGCGTTCGAGGACTGCTTTAAGATGTGGAAGCACTGCTGGGAGCATGTGCTTCAATCAAATGGAAACTACTTCGAAGGATGCCACGGTCCGGATGACGAAGAATAGCACCAGCGCGGAGATATGAACGCAGGTCGGATACTTTTTGGACACACCCCGTAAAGCTTGAACAGGATCCCCTAACCAAATTTGAAAAATCACTCAATTCCAGTCAAATTTTGATATACCTGTATGTGATCGTTCGCAATAATAGGTACTCAACGTCCGAAAAATCGATTTCCAGTTTTTTACACCAATTGATAGTTTTCAAGTCGCTTTATGGTTTTCAAAAATCAGAAAATTTTTAAATCAGTTACATTTCATTGTTGTTGAGCTACAAAGGTAGGCATAATGATTACAAACCCACTAACAAACTTTGTTTCGATTGCTTGTCCGGGAAGTTTAGCTTTCGGGCGTTACATGCCTTTTTTCGTGAACGGTCACATATAATTAAATATTTCTGATACAGAGAATTAATTTTGTAATTATATTTCTCACCGTCCTTCTTCTGTGTTGAAATTGATTGAAAAATATGTTTACTACTCAGTAGCTTCTAGTTAATATCTAACTGACGTTTTTTGTAGGTCTAAACTGACAAGCAAATTACGAATGGAACACAACGTTATTTCATAGCTTTAAACTTAGCAAAAAATTTATGAAGCTCAAACATATTTATGAATTTCATCAGGGTTAACTGCACATCATATATCTTGAAACGTGCCTCTTTTTTAGTCTTATATTTGATATGTGATTTTCATATCAAGAACAATAATAAACAATGTGTCATTCTATATTATTTTTTCACAGGGAACTTTCTTTAGAATTAACGCTTTTATTTATTTTATTTAATCACACTTATTTATTCAATTTATCAAGATTTGTTATCTTTTGTTGTATTACGGATGAAGTTCAAATCATTAATTTCGTAAAAATCCAGAAAAGGGTGTGTTTCTTTCAATTTCTTGCAACAGACTAATGAAATATTATCAATTTGTTTTTTTATCTGTTGATTATTTTTAAAGTTATAAATCATCATAAGTTGATCAAATATTATTGATGTTGAAATGACAAAATATTTCTTGGATGGAACCTTAATTAAATACTTTTATCATTATTATAATTTCTATCACGAATGTTTCACTTAAACTCCAGTGAAACAGTTCTTACAACGACAAGTAATATTTAATGAATAACAGTAGTTGAACTTTCACTTTTTGAATGTAATTTTTTAAATATAATTTGTATATTTTAAACATTATATGAGTAATAGATTGTTATTTCGATATTTCCGGGGAAAAGGAGATCGTTTCAACATATACTCACATTAAGGGGGTCTCCTTATCCAGAACTTTCGAAAAATCGACTTTTTTTTGTTTCAATCGATGGAACTATTATCAGAGAATATTGTCGCAAAATTTTACAGTTCATATCGGAATAGTTTTGATGGCAGAGTTCCAAGCAGTGGCTCTGCGTAAGTTGATTTTTCACCGTCTGAAAACTTTAAAGCGCGTTTTCTCGAAACAACATTTTTCAAAATTGCGTGCACGATTAACGGAGAACCAATCAAGCTATTATTATAAACTTTTTTTTTATTTGTAGGTAATTAAAATGTGCATATATTGAACCTTTAGTTTTCATGATACAGTATTTATTTTCATTATAAATAACGCATTTTAAACAAAAAAAACGGTGAAAAATTTGATTTTTCTGTAAAGTAACTCAAAAGATCGATAAAAAAAATTTTTTTTACAATTTTTTAGGTTCACTATGAGCGGAAGACCCTTCTGAATAAAAAAAACAAATATATATGTGTTTCAGATGAAAACTTTGGACAATATCATGCACGCAAAATTAATTGTCCGTGGTGAGACGCTGCGCGGGATCTTCGATAAGTCCGAGATTTTTTCTTGTTTTCAAATGAAAAAAAAATTATTTAAAATCGTGATCTTGAAAGACAAACGGTGAGCACACTGCCGAAATACACAAGAAACATATTTATTATTGATTTATTTAATATTATACGTGGGGAAAAATGAATTAAAATTTCTAATTACCTTGAACCTTAGTGAGTGGTAAAGAAAAATGTTTTTATTATTTTATCATTCTTGTTAAATATCTTAAATAGCTATAATATCAAGAATAAAAATTTTAGTTAGAATTTAAAATCGAATCAGTCTATAGTAAAGTCGCTAGATAGGGTCAAGCAAGCATAGGCAGCTTTCCCAATCACCCCAGCAGCAGTTTAACCAAGAAACCGTTTCAAGGCATATAGACGCGCTCGGGTGGAATTGTTCTTGCTGACATGACCTGAATGTATGGCGATTAAATCAGATTCACGAACCACTTCCTTCTTGCCGTAATGTCGTCAAGCCTTCGTCAAGATCTGCAATTTCATCAAGCGTAAACCCGAAATTCCACCTTCGACGTCTTGACATCCTTAATTTCTTGGAGATAATTGCCTTCTGGCCTAACATGTTCTCAAACGAGTCACCATGATTCGAAGGCAAATCGCAATTTCAAATTGCATTCTTTCGAAAGTCCTTATCATCTATGGTAATTACGTGAAGAACGAAAGAGGGTGTCACTCGTGTCGATAACTTTTCCAGCATTTATTTCCGACGAGATATATTTCATCGGAAATTAATGTTGCGCATCTGATCAGTCTTCTGCGATCATTATAATTGTCAATCATTATAGAGGTATAAAGAAAAGCTTTTTTTCATTGACAAGAATTACGATAGTCAGGTAACCAATTATTCTTACGAAGATTATTCATGGACTAATAAATTGAATTCATTTTTCATGAAAAATGTAATCAATGCCAAATAAAGAAATCTGCGACATTGCGCGCTTCGGTTGCAAATTTGAGCGTGCCTAAAGTGCGCGATTCGATCGTCGCGCTCGGTCTTATATTAATCGCATACATTTAAGTTTATTTCTTGTAATTTGATACTGAAATTCGAGTCAATTTTATAATATTTTAAATGTGAATTACATTTTCTCAAAGTCACTAAAATTTTTTTAATTTCGAATGAAAAATGAAATTCAATTTACTTGAGGCTACATCGGCCATAAGAAACACATTCTCATCATGACACTCGCGTTCGATCGTAACTTTTTGATAAATTACATGATTAAAATAATTTATTTTCTTCCAGATATCTCAATAAGGAAAAACAATCGTAGACTTTATTTGATCGAAAGATTTTTCATTTCAACGCTTGTTTCGTATCTCATATATTTTGGCTATAAAATGGAATTTTTTATTTTCAATAATGTTTTATAAAATCAAAACAAAATATAGATCTTGTAAAAAAATTTCCTCATGACGATTTATAGACCTCATTCAAGAAAATAATGTACTGTCTGAACGTTTTTTTCGTATCTCACATATTTTGTTTAATAGTAAATGGCATTTTTGAATTTCAAACATATTTTTTTAAACACGTGCGTGCTTCGTTGTAATCAGGTTATGACAAAAGAAGAGAGTAGGGGAACTGTAAGAAGTGGGGGTCAGAATCCACCGCTTAGACTTCTCCTCCGCTCCGTTGCCTCGAGCTCGAGATTTCTTTAATCACTCGACATGTAAAATTTCACTTTTGCCTCGAAGGTCCCTTTTCTCGGATCGCGTCACATATGTACATTTAGTACAGGGTGGGCCATCTAACATTTGGAAATTGAATCGGCTATGAAAAAAAAACTTATGGATATTTTTTCAAAAGTATGGTTTTATTAGAAAGATGGAGCCTTTCCATTTGAGAATGAAACACAACATCATTCAAATGGCAACTTCGATTTCGTGTTTCAAGGCTTCAATCGTCTCTGGATGGTTAGCATAACACTTATCCTCAACGGCTCCACACAAAAAAATAGTCCAACGGGGTCAAATCATAGCTCCGATACGGCCAATTGACATCGGAATTTCGGCTGATTTTTCGATTTTCAAAAACGGTGCGCAAAAGACCTATTATTACGTTGGCTGTGTGGCAAGTGGCACCGTCTTGTTGAAACCAAATGTCGTCCATATCATCCTGTTCAATTTTTGGAAACAAAAATTAGTTAAGCATGGCACGGTAATGCTCGCCATTGACCGCAACGGCAGCTCCTTGTTCATTTTAGAAGAAAAATGGCCCAATGATGCCACCGTACCAAAATCCGCACCAAACAGTCACTCGTTGTGGGTGCATCGGCTTCTCAATGATGACGTTTGGATTTCCTGAGCCCCAAATGCGACACTTTTTCTTATTGACCTTATTGACCTTTTGCCCAAAAAATCGAAAATGTACTGAAAAATTGGGTTGATCAAATGGAGTATTGTAAGGCCAGCCATGGCAGCCATTTGAATGATGTTGTTTTTCATTCTTAAATGGAAAGGTTCAATCTTTCCAATAAAACCATATTTTTGAAAAAATATCCATAAGTTTTTTTCATAGCCTATTCAAATTCCAAATGTTAGATGGACCACCCTGTATATATATTAATTCTAATAATTGTTCTTCGACTCCGAAGAGTTTCTAACTACGAAGATATGTTTGAGGGAAATTAAAGGTTTGTATTTTGTACATTATTAATTTTTTGAATGTATGCCCACTTATGTTATATTCTGTCATGATGAAATATACATATTCAATGATAACTGCTTTAAAATGATTTAGAACTTCCAAATAATGACAAGAGTTTAAAACGAGTTTTAATTGAATTTCTATACCAGAATGATTTCTACGCTGTCGTTGAAAATGCCGAAAATAGGGTGGAAATTCTTGAATTCATCTACACTGAGAAAAACCACCAAAAAGAGCCACTTTTCAGCTTTCCATTTCACTATTTACATGTATTATTTTAATTTTTCTAACCAGAGATATCGCCGATTGAAAAAAAAAAATTAATATGAACAATCGATCATTGTTCATATTATGCCTCGTTCATCAGAAATAAGAATGAAAAAAAAAATTTGACGTCCTATCATTTTTTCCCGCCATATATCAGTCATTGTGAAACCTGCAATTTTTTTTCAGTCGGCGATATCTCCAGTTAGACAAATAAAAATAATACATGTAAATAGTGAAATGGAAAGCTGAAAAGTGGCTTTTTTTGATAGTTTTCAAATATTTAAAAAATAATAAAAATTCGCGAAGTTATTGATGCTCAAATATAGCGAAAAACCGTGTTTTTCGGATTTTTAGATCAGGATTACTCGAAAACCTGATGTGATGGAGCAATTCTGAGTCCGGATTCGGTTTCTACGCCAAAAATTACTTCGAAAATATACCTCAGCTACTCCATAACAAAACCATGTACACCTGTGTAATATATATGCTTTTGGCATATATTCAATGACATTTTTTCTTAGTGTATGTTTGTATATAGAAACGAAAATGCAACCATTTTAAGAGTATATACGCTTGTATCTTAAAAATATTTAAAGAAAACTTTGAATGGCTTACCATTGTTAGTTCTTTTGTTTATTCCGCAAATAAAAACTTTAATTGCACTTGCGATACAAGATTTGTTCGTAGATTATTTTAAGTGCGCAAGTCATAAATATTATTACTATCTGTACATGCATTGTTGGCATATATTACGATGAAGACAAGAAAATCCAGCGACATATTATCAAGTATTAAAACACATTTTTTATACTTTCTTAAAGAAAAATATTCTAATATGAAATTAATGTCAAATTGACGATAGTGTGACGTCCTAAGTTTTAAATTAATATAAATATTTCCTACCTAAAGTCTAGAGCCAATTACCCAAACTATGTTCCTCTGTTTATTGTTGAAATTAACAATTAACCGGGTAGAAGACAAGTCACATGAATCAAATTACAATTATTGTTAATAATAATTTATTATAAAAATACAAATTTTATTTTAACCCAAGCGACTTTTTAGTTGTTGGTTGCAGGCTGTTTTCCTTTGGTTAGTCGAGTCTGATTGGTCCAACCTTAAAGAAAAACACACCGTGAGTCTAAAGGGCTCAAAAGAAAAGAGAACTTTAATAAAAACAAAGTTATTTGACTTAACGGTTGTTTTTGATGAGGTGGCCTCTTGAAAGCGATAATCCTTTAAGTTCTGTTTATCCTCTGCTAATCGGGTACCTCCCCTAATTATCCTTGTTGACCAACAGTGGCAGGTCAATCCTTTGTTTAACCGGTATCCTTATTTTGATACCTCGATTACAATGACACTAAATCCAGTTTTATCTAATTCACTCCGTTGTTATTAGATTGGTTTTCCCGAACACGTGGAAATTACGGCCACTTAGATTTATTGCGGTACGGTGACGAAAACTGGTTCTAACGATGCTGCTCGATCGTACGCTCCCTTAGACTCGCTTAGACTAGACTTAGACTAGTGTTTAGGCCTTGCAGCCTGGCTTATATTGTCGTCTGTAGTTTCAACTCGTAGGTAGAAAGTATGGGAATTTAAGTTCCATGGTTTCAATAGCTTTTTCGAAGTCCATTAGAATCTTAGGTGTCAGTGTGGTCAGTTGAGACTATGGGCCAGTTTGCTGGTGTGCTGCGTTGGTGAGCTTTGGGACTCACACCGATTTTCCAAGCCGTGTGGGTCATGCTTTCGTGGTGTGGGTGTACTCACATCTTCTCAAGGGCTGTGTAAACCCGTACCACCAGGTTTTTAGGTAGATTTAGTCGCAAGGGTCAATGACATTATTTGTGTACATAGGTAAGTAATAGAGTAACTGTAATACAATTGTTCTATATAAATATTGATTTTGATTTGTTTATAATTCTATTAATCTTTATATTTAAACATCGCTTTTCTTTATAAAATAACATAATAGTGATTTGAATAGTTATTAAAAAAAACGTATTTTATAATTAATTGCTGATTGTTGATTAACATCAAATAAGAATATTAACAATAATGATAATTATTATAAACATTATTATTATAAAATTTTAAGTAACATTATTATAACATTTGTTGCATTTTGTTAATTGTTATTATTAACAATAGTAATAATAATAGTTAATAATAATAAAAGGTAATATTTGTTGTAATTAGTATTTTATCAATAAAATGAATTGTTTATTGATATTTTAGTTAATAGTAATAGTGAAATTATTTATAAAAACAATTGCACGTATCTAGCAACAATATTTATAGCAACAATAAAACGTTTTATATGATATAATAGCATAATAGTTTTATATGATTATAATGTATAATATAAAATATAACTGTCATGGATACGTGACAATAGAAAAAAGGTAATTTTGAATATCCACAAGTAAAGATACCATCATGAAAGAAATAAATGATGCAACTTTTTTATACTTCGAAATAAACCATTCGAGTAAGATCTAGATAAAATTAATTTTGGGACTGGTTAGCAAAATTTTCTTCAACTTGCTAATGTCTGAAATTATCTCAGTATGGCGAATATTCTGTAAATATTTTAATTTGCATTATATTCCTGGTTGGTATTCTTGTTTCGTAAGCATTGGACCAACACTGTAACAAACCCGAAGATTCGTTCGATCAAACTTAATTAGCGCCGAATTCCAAACATAATTAAATCCGACCGCTGTTGAGTTTCCTAGGGTAGGAGGTGGCATAAAAGAGAGCGAGAGATTTGAGAGACTGAGAGAGTTGAAATCTGAAGGATTGAAGGGAAGAGGAGCGTCAATAAAAAAAAAAACAACTCCTGGGGCACATTATTGTATTTAAATTAGTCCGAGAAAATTAGGTTAATCATCCGATGATTTAATTAGATGAATTATTATTTTTTCATTTTCCTATTTACCTATTATTTGCACCCTCAATGGTAAATTATTAGTCCTTACAACACTGAAAGAAATAATTCGATGGTACAGGTAAAGTTCTGGTTCCATCAACTATATTATACTAGAGATCCAGCAAAACCTAGTTCTCCTTGCACCAATGGAGCGCTGGTATGTATATTTTAACTACAGTCGGGCCTCTCAATAAGAGCGCTCACAGGGCTGTAGGGGCAGGAATTTCCGAGAAGTGTGGTACGCCTACTCTCTACAAAAAAGCTCGCTCGCTCGAAACGCAACACAGTGGGACAAAACGCATATTTTTCGTTCAGAAAAGTCTACAGCCTTCAATTTTGCCTTCATTTGCGATTTATTTTCTTAAAATTGAAGTGCACTAAATTTCAAAGAGAACCTTGATAATAGATTTTTGAATTTTCATTTGTTTATTTATTATCTGTTGACTCAAAGTATGAGAAAATCGATATTTTTCACACAAATATTATTTACTCTTCAACAACGGTTTACATATAATAAAAATCATCTTGAATCAACGCAAGAGTACTCCCAGAATACAAGTAATTTTGTTATTGTATGTTTTAATTGTTATAAACAAATTGAAGTAACAAATAGCCAAATATCGTAATTTTGGTTGAAAAACATTTGTTCTTAGATAAAAATGCTTTTAGTTACTGTGAGAGTGATTGTTAGTCAGAATATATATAAATTATTAAGAATTAGAATTGTTATAAACAATTTTTTGCAAAAATGTGGAATTTGTGGTTTTTGCAATTGTGGTTTTTCTTTTATCATCTGAATTGATGGCGATATTCTTAAAAATAATATGTGTTTAATTATATTTGTATATACAACAATTGTTGATTTTTTAAACAAATGAAATAAATAAATATAAAACTTCGGCACTTTGGCCTGGAAAATAATTTTTTTGCACTAAAAACTTCTTTATATTTTTGTGAGAGAGATTTGCAATCGCTATTTCTATATAAAATTAACAATAAGCAATTTTTATTATTTATTGTTATTATTTAATATAATTAAATCAATTGTATCAATTGTAGAATTTATGTATCTCTGAGCCTTAAGTAACCAATAAATGGATCAGAATTTACCAATAAACTGTGTGCTAAATCCGAGAACGTAGAAAGACGAGATCTTGCGTGCTTTAAACTGTCTAATATTTCTTAAATCTTTATTTCGAGCTTCAGCTGCTTCTTCGGAATACTGTCCAATTGGTGAAAGAAAATGTCTCATTAAATCCGGACCTCGCAATAGAATCTTGTGGAGAGTAACAGGCATATATAATTTCACAATAAAATTTGTGCTCAATCAAACTGCGAACTTTTTCTCGAAACAGAATTGAATATATAATAAGCTTTTCCATTTTTGCTTGCAATAAGGCATAAAATTTGCATTCAGCTTATTTGTAACGATTTCCATTTGTTCAGTATTTAAATCATATTCACTTTGCAAATATTGCGCTTAATCTTCCACACCTCTGCTGTTATCAGCAATTAAAAAATAAGATAGGATGTTTTTTAGAACATTAAAAGTATCCATTTTGATTTTTTCAACAATCATTTATTCCATAAATAATACATTTCAAAAAGTAGATTCTAATGGCCATAAACTAATCATTAATGTACATGTGTACCCGGTTATTGGCAATGTTCAATTTATTAGATGGATTCAAGAAGTAAACAAGTGAATAACTGAACACAAATGAAAACGAAAAAAAATATCAAACTCATAATGCGATGATCCGAAAGGTACTATTGCAGCCGCTTAAAAAAGAAAGAAAAAAATATTAGCGATTTTCAGTAATTCACAATCCAGTGGCATTCAAAAAAATTACTTTGAGAAAGTAAAAAAAATCAACAGAGAATATAATGGAAATTTATAAACAGCGTTTGGAAGAAGAATTCAAGAACAAGCAACCGCATTTGGTGGAAAAGAAAGTTCTGTTTTATCATAATAATGCACTTATTCACAACTCACCTAATGCGATGTCGAAAGTGAACGAATAGAAATTCGAATTTCTGCCCCATCCACCATACTCACTAGACTTGGCCCCATGCGACATTTATCTGTTTCCAATACTCAAAAAATGACTCGGAGGTAAGCAATTTTCGGACATTACTAAGGTAATTGCCGCTATAAATGAATATTTATATTTATTTAAATTTATGAATTTGTTTTAGCATAGCATTGTGTATTTAACCTACAATTTGATTCCAAAACCATAACAAACATATATTTTACTATTGAAAATTTTCCAGGAAAAATATACATCTTTCTTTTTTAAGGTAAGATTATATTTTCGAATCGTTCTGGGGAATATTCTTGTAATGTGGAATAATGTTTCAAACCGATATTGTGGAAGAGTAAACACTCTTGTCCCCAATATTTGATTGAACGAATATTAAATTGTGGTCACCGACAAACAACCATCCGTTTCCTTTCATTGGCAATGGCGGGGTCGATTGAAATATGTATCCGCGTCAAACTCAAACACTAAAGTGTACTGTACTCACCTTCATCCTACGTGGCTCGAATTCCTCAGGCCATTTTGAATTTACTTGCATAAAAGAAAATCGCTGCTAGAGTTTCCATTCCTTGCCTGACCAGAGGGAACTTTTCCGTCAGAGTTGGATTACATTCTGTTACATTTATCTTGATTTATAGGATTTATGAGACAGGAACCCTTCGAAGTTAAACGTTTTCAAATTTGGCTCAATTTCATTTTTTAGGCTTGGTCTAATATCACGCATTAGTAAAATGATAAATTCAGGAAATATAACTACATGGCTTTTCAAAAGAAACATTCCTCGCGTGGCTCCTGAATTCAGAAGTTCTTAGCTGCACCCTTTCTGTCCTTGCGGCGGTACACTGGTCCATTCACCAACCCCTGCCCATTAATTATAAGAAAACATTATCCTACGGCTATATACGCAAGAACTTCTTGTTTCTGCATTGGCGTAGTCTAAGCAAAGTTAATAATCAATAAATCATATAGAGCCTTTATTAATATTCAACTCCCTAGACTTAAGTAAATATACCCAGGAAAAATGTTATAAAACGGCCATGTAGCTGTTACATAACTTTAAATGAATTATTTTGTACTGGGCTCATCCGAAAATTATATCTAGGAGATATTCACTGAGATTTTGCCTGATTCTTAGATGGTGCGATTTTAAACTACTCGTTTACAAACGAAAATCTATGGTGGCTGGTATCCTTAAGGGAGTCGTCTGGTGTGACAGCTGGGTTTTTTGTGCTTTTTTGGAAATTTTTGCTGACGAACCATAAAAATATACAACCGTGGTTTTTAAATACATATTTATTGGCGTTTTAACATGCATTTTAATATTTCAAAAGCTAAAATACGGAGTGAAATTGACTCTTGAGCTTTTCGAAGCCACATATGTCAAAGAAAAGGTGATAGACAGTCGACATGATTCCGGCTGTTCTGTTCATCTAAAATCAAAAAGTCAAAAAGCATATTAATCTGTAGGCCTGTGGCTATAGCCGGAACTCGAATTAAGCCAAGGTATTGAAAATTCAATTTTCGGCACAATTTTGAATAAGAAAGTTACGATTTTCGTAATTTTTTCGACATTTTCAACTTGATAAAACAAAAAACAAAAATACTACGATAGACTTCACAATACTTCTAGTTCGAGCTAGAACTACAGATGTACTAAATATACCATGAAAATTTGAGCTTAACCCTTTTAGCAGTTTTTGAGATATCGTGGCAATCAATTTTCTACCTACTTTGAAAAATGATAACTTCCATAAAAATTAACACGTCGTTATCGTTTCAGTCTCATTTTGAAGGGGAAGGATAGATCTAAATACACCTAACATCAGATTTTCGTTCATTTTGAGGTCATATATGTATTCTGAAAACTATCTCTAGAATTTATAATACACATAAATACAGACTCTTGTTAACTTTCAGTTCATATATGTATTTTCAACTCCATCCAAATTATTTTCGGTGTGTTTTTTTATTGCGAGTCCTTTCACCTCTCACACATCGGGATACTCGGCTTGAGGTGCTATTTGAGTTTCATTGTTCGAGAAAATTTTGAAAAGGTACTAAATAATACTTATTTTTCAATTCAGAGCAGGATAAGATAACAAAAAATGTGATCATGAATTCTTTTTTTAAGGGGTCTATGAGTTTCTTGTAACATATCCAGGCGTTATGAAATACTTATTATTTGATTTAGGGCAGTATGAAGTGAACAGAAAAATGATATTACATTTTTTTAAGGCTTTAGGGATGGGTTTCACATACGTGGTAGTTTATAACGGTGAAAAAATTCTAAAATTGTTTTTGAAACTGTAAATACCTATACATATATTTAGATCCACCATATTTCATGTAGGTTAAATTATTACTAAAAAGTCAGTCGTTAAAGGGTTAAATACCAAGAATATGCAAATTAACATTAAATCTAAAATAAGTCTACGTGGACAAAGGCGCAGAGTAGGGGGCAGGGGGTCATAAAGTGGGAAAAAGTGTTTACCGTACTTTTGGAAATTCACGGAATGTCTTGGATTCTCTGGCACCCATTTACAGTAATTTGAAATCCTGTTGATCGATTAAGCATTGAATAGCCCTTCAAATTTCATAATATCAATCGACAAATAAAAAGAACAGAAAATTAGGATTGATAACTCTTTAAATATGAAAACGGACTTTTGGAAAATCATTTCCTGGCTTTTAAAGTGCAAGATATACTATTGAAGAGCTGAGGACTAAATTGAGCAAAAAAGGTATTTTGGTTAAGTTTTTGTTCCCTTAATGGTCTAGTCGAGCTTCATGGTAACCCTTTGACGAGCGACGCATCTTGAGAACGACTTCGCGTCTTATCCTAATAACAAGCAGCATTAATCACTGGTGCGCCACGGTGCAATTACCGTGATGGCGTTGGGTTTTAAGGCAAGGGTTGAAGGCACAAGAGGGGGTTGTCGAGCACGAAGCTAAAGTCAAAGGGTGCCGAGTTACGATGTTCCTCACATCCTACACGATATTTAAACTTGTTCTTGTATCTTCTTACCTATCCTGGAGAAATTTTGTGTTTCAATTAGGTTATTGTCTATTACTAAACTTGAAGTTACATACATAACGTTTAGATATAAAAAGTAAAAGATATTCTAACCTAGAAAAATTGAATAACTTGAATTTTATAGTAAGTCTTATGTTTATTATTATTCAATTATCTAATTAAAATAACCTTGTTAAAAGATAGTATATGTGTATTTTGCAACTATGGAAAATAAATGTTTTTCTCGTGTTGCACAGGATTTTTTCTACTGAGAGGTAAAAAAATTGATTTGTTTTCTCCGCTGGGAGCAATAACATGCACTTTATGACCCGCTATTGGAAATGGTGCGTTGTTTACTAAGTGAGGGATGTTGGAGATTCCCAACGAGCAAAAAGTTGCCCCGCGACCGAAGCGAACGCGGTAATCATGCGAATTGGAAATCAAGTATTCTGACACTAGGTCAACATACTATATCCTTTACATACCGTAAATGAGAATGCGATTTCAGGGCCGGCGCGAAACAGCAAAAATGATCGGTTCCATGTCCTATTGATGTAATTACAACATTAACAAGTACGTGCCATTTCTCTTACGTAAAGAACGGTAAACTATTAGGTGTACAACTTTGCGTCCGCCGTTTTTCCCAAAAATTGAGGCTTTATTCATTAAAAGTGATTACCTATTTATGATTCAAAGTACTGTCCATCGCTAACCACTACTTTTTTTCCATCTCTCTGGTAATTATCGGATATCATCCCGAAAAAACGATGCGTCGTGTCCCTCTTGGTACTGTGACCGCTTCTCCTACAATGTTCAGCTTAAACGCATCAATTGCGTATAATACCGATCCCATAAAATGCAGAGCATAACCTTGGCACCATGAATATTCAGTCTGAGCGTCGACGTGGAGGCATGTCCGGGCATTCCCTATGAATTTATGCGCTTGGGATTATCGGAGTGGACCTATTTTTCGTCACCAGTCACAATGCGTTTTAAAAACCTCTCCCGATTCTGTCTTTGAAGCAGCTGTTCATAAACAAAGAAACGCCGTTCAACATTTCTCGTTTTCAACTGGTACGGAACCCAATTTCCTTGCTTCTGAATCATTACTATGGCTTTGAGGCGTTTGGTAATAGCTTGTTGAGTCACACCCAATGAGTCTAACAATCCTTCTTGCGTTTTGGACGAGTCTTCAGCGAGTAATGCATTTACGGGGGTCCACCTGTGTAAAATTTTCGAAAAATCAATTTTTTTTTTGGCATTTTTTTGCATCTTTCAGATATGACTAATGATGTCCTTAAGCAATTTTCATGAATTCAACCTAATTAAAGTGTGACAGGGCGCCAAATGTTACAGGAAACAATACAAAGTTCTGTTGTGTTTCCAAACTTTAAGCACGTTTATCTAGAAACCATGTTTTTGAAATTTGTGGGTAGGATTGAAAAAAATCTACTTAACAGATTGACTTGAAATTTTAACTGACTCATTTTAGACCAAGCAACAGGGAATTTGTTATGAATGATTGATGACATTATTTATTTCAGAAAACGGACTGCGCCATCAGAAGAGAGGTTGGTCATAGGGTAATTGAGTCATGTTTTGGACAACGAAATATGATTTATAAATTTGTTATTAACATTTAAGACAAAAAAATCGCACTTTTTTTTAGTTTTTTGTTTATAACATTAAAGGTAATTATCCAATATTAATGACATTAATTGAAAAGTGGTAGAAAATTGAATTGCGAACAAAATGAGCCGTCGCTTGATCTGATTAGACAATTAGAAGCAGGGAAAATTCGGGAAAACCGGAAAATTCAGCTTTTTTTAAACAAATTAATATCTCAGTTAATTTTTAACTTTTTTGGTTGAGGTTTGGTGGAAAAGTAGCAGACTTTATTCTCTTCCAATGTATAAAAAACGGACACTTTAAGATAATACGTTTTCACGCTATTGACACTTTAATTTATTTAATCAGTTAATTGTAAAATGTCTGCTTGCCGCAGAGGCGGTCCGATTTTTATTTTGAAAACGGCTTTTGAAAATATAAATCAAGCACAAAATAACGTCAATCTTGCATTTTCGCTAAAATGTTGCAGTTTATTAAAAACAACCCAAACATGGCTCTAAACGCTTGAACGCAGCAAAGTGACACAGTGAGCCTACTCGCCTTCTCCCCCCATCAATGTAACTTTTATACACTTTTTATACATTTGAAGAGCATAAAGTCGGTTACTTTTCCACCAAACCTCAACCTGAAAAGTTAAAAATTAACTGAGATATTAATTTGTTTAACAAAAGCTCAATTTCCCGGTTTTTCCTAATTTTCTCCGCTTCTAATTATCCAATCAGATCAAACGACGACTCGTATTGTTCGAAATTAAGTTTTCTACAACTTTTCAGTTAATGTCATCAAGATTGGATAATTACCTTTAATGTTATAAACAAAAAACTAAAAAAAAGTGCGATTTTTTTGTCTTAAATGTTAATAACAAATTTATAAATCATATTTCGTTGTCCAAAACATGACACAATTACTCTATGACCAACCTGTCTTCTGATAGCGCAGTCCGTTTTCTGAAATAAATAATGTCATAACAAATTCCCTGTTGCTTGGTCTATTTATAGAGATAACTGAAGGTACCCACGTAGCGGTTTTTTGAAATCTTTTTTTTTTTTTTAATTTTACAGCATATATTATATCGAAAAAAGCATGAAAATGATTAATTTTTATGAAAAGTACTGCCATTTCTTCAATTTTTAAAATTTCGTCAAAATGCTACGTCAGTACCTCGATAACATAAACAGAAATATTATTTTTTTTACTTTTTGTGTTTTAGATAACTGGTTCGAGCGGAATCTTGCTCACAATTTCGGTATTCCATTTTGAAGGGGTCACTTTCAATGCCCTTAATGAATACAAGCCTTCGAATTACACTATTGGAAAAATTTACTATTATAATAAAACCACAAACCTTCAAAATAACGTTAAAATTATTCTCATTTTCGAATTAGTTCTCCTAACAAACATTCCCGAAAAAGCGTTCGAAATACCGCCCTCACTCAGGTGGACCCTCTTAATTCGAAATCTTCGAAAATTTTCTCTTTTTCAGCACCACGTCGGGCCTTGACTTCAGTCACCGCTTTTGTAGCGTTGAAACCACTCACGACACGTTCTTTCAATAAGCGCAGCCTCGCTGTAAGTACTTGAGAGCATTCGATGTGACATTTTTGATCTGCCTATTTCGACCAGCACTCACCGCTGCAGCTATCTTTCGAAAAACTTTGATGTTTTTGAATGTTTAAGATTCCGACTAATTCATCATCATATTCTGTATTCAATTTGAAGCAATATTTACACGCGATTTTGAATTAAAAGTTTTGCCTTCTCTCCTTTGTTGAATCAGTATGAAAATTTGAAATGACCAATTAATTTGGTTGATAGGAGAAAAGAGAATCCTTTCCCTCCTAGCGGGACAAGAGATCTTTGGCGCATCTGCCCGTCGCGATAGCGACGATTACTCATGCTACCCGCGGTCTTCCTTGGAGAGTCTCTGTCTTGAATCTCTTCTCTCACTATAAGAGGTGAGGGTAGCAAGTTAACGCTAACATATAAATTAGCGGACATCTTAGCAGGCCCCTTGCAATTTAGTCACGTAGAGGGTTTAAACTTGACAAGAGAGGATTCAGTGCCAGCAGCTTTGGTAAGGTCGAAAACATAAGTGCAACCTTGGTTTTATTTAAAAGTACTAAAACTGCATTTTCTCTTCAAATTTTTTCATCGTCTTCAAATTTGTTCAAAGAATATTTGAAATCACTTATTTCTAATTTAATGTATGTTGTATGAATGTCTTGGCGTGTTAAGTGCGTGTCTGTTAGTAGATAGGCGATAGACAGTAAGAAGGTTTTAGTCTGCCAAAAAAAAGGAAGAAAGATTAATCTTCTTTGTAATAAATAATGTGTTCAAGTGAAACGTTCAAATCTTTATTGAACGCCTACCCGAATCCTACGAACTCTAACTTGATAAAGCTATAAAAATAAACAAAAGTATTATATATAATTAAAATGGTAGATTGTATTGACCCTTGATTTAATTTATAAAACTTGGTACGTTTGCATTGGCTTTAGGGTCCATAAATGAAGAAGTTTATTTAATCAGACGTTTTGGCTCTGATCGGAGCCCTCATCAGTGATTCGGCGACAGCATCCTTTTTGTATTTTCTAGATTTTAATAAATATCACTGATGAGGGCTCCGATCACAGCCGAAACGTCTGATTAAATAGACTTCTTCATTTATGGATCCTAAAGTCAATGCAAACGTACCAAGTTTTATAAATTATATATAATGTCAAAATAAGACAGTATCTATTTTGTTACATTTTTAAAACGCAAGGAACGTATTCATTAGGATGGTGCTTACCAGGTCTAGAAGTATGAAATCAGAATTTCCCTATTGATGGTGCTTGTCATCAGTTTAGGGACCGTACGACCGCTTCTTCAGTGCCATCTTCTCCCTCTAACAGCTGAGAAAGATTTTCAGGGGACAACAACCCAAGTTCGATATACCAGTGTATTTACTACAAGCATCAACGTGTCGAGTTTTGTGCTTACGAACTACGATTTGCGGACAGCACTGGTTTTCTGTTATCACTTGAAGAAAACTGCTGCAGAATCGCATAGAATGCTTGTCGAAGCTTACGGTGAACATGCTCTTAGCAAAACACAGTGTTTCGAGTGGTTTAAAAAATTCAAAAGTGGTAATTTTGATGTGAGAAACGAAGATCGTGCAAAACCACCGAAAAAATCGCTACTAACAGGAAATGATCGATTTAAATCGAGCATTACAAAAGAAACAACCGGATTATTGAAGAAGGCAACACAAAGTAATTTTTCTTCACGATAATGCCCCATCACACACAGCGAAACGGGTCAAGGAAACGATCGAGACGTTCAGTTGGGAAATACTGGCGCATGCCGCTTATTCTCCAGACTTTGCTCCGTCGGATTACCATCTGTTCGCATCACTAGGCCATGCTCTCACTGAACAACGCTTCACTTCGTACGAAAATGTACGAGAATGGCTGGATAACTGGTTTTATTTAAAAGACTAACAGTTTTATTGGCGTGGCATTCATCACCTTCCGGAGAGGTGGGAAAATGTGTAAATAGCGATGGAGATTACTTTGAATAAAATATTTTTGGTCATTTTCATGCAACAGACGTGTAACTTTTGCAAAAAAATTCCGGTTTCATACTCCTAGACCAGGTAATTACTTACTGTGAAATTTTCATTGGTTAATTTCTTTGCTGTTATCTCTCTTTCCCCACTACTCCATTCCAGTACCCAAAATAATTACAAGTAAGACTCATAATAGGGTCAATTTTAGGTGTTACCTTCTTAAACTCAGGTAATCTGCAGATCAAAGCAATCAGAGCCGTAAGAACTATTTCAGGCATGGGAGAGAGCTAATGCGAACTCAAGAAAGTGGCGCTGTCACCTTTTCTTCTTACAGCATTTAACTACTTCACGTTGTTTACATCGCCACTCTTTCGACCCCTCGTACTGTACCATCATCAAACTAGTTCTAGGAAGTTCCTAAACCCAGTTCCCCTATTACGAGTCTTTCGTTTATCTCTAAATTTGAGCGGAATCGGTTAGTATTAACTTGTGCCCAAAACACTCAAAGAGGTTCGACCCATTGACATAGCCTGAAACTAAATAAAAATTTAGATTTTTAAGATAAATCAGCTCAATCCGAATTTAATTCCAACAAATACGTGACGGTTAGGACCGGATAGAATAAAACACAACACCAGTATAAAACACGAATATATTCAGACAAATTTTAATAATCCTGGTGCAATGACTATAAGAAAGCTATCTATTGTAAGATCATAAGTGGTATAATTAAGATTATATATGGATAACCTGCCTAAAATATAGATCATACTAGATACAATCTAGATTATACCGTTTATAATCTTAGATAGCTGTCCTATAGTCATTTTGCCAGGATCGTTAATTTTATAATCCATTTTTCTCAGTGTAGAGTTCAGGTGCAACCTGGAATCAAATCTTGTAAGTAGTTCGGTCAAATTTACTAAAGCTAATCGGTTAAAAAATTTCCGGTTAAAATGACTAAACTTTTAGTTAATTTCACCAGAAAAATTGTTCACTTATTATGGTTAATAATAATGAGTGACTGTTTGGTGCGGATTTTGGTATGGTGGCATCATTGGGTCGTTAAAGATAAGTGTTACGCTAACCATCCAAAGACGATTGAGGCCTTGAAACAGGCAATCAAAGTTGCCATGCATGGGATTGAAGCCCAAACAACCGAAAATGTATTGAAAAATTGGATTGATCGAATGGGGTACTGTAAGGCCAGCCGTGGCAGTCATTTAAATGATGTTATGTTTCATTCTCAAATGGAAAGGTTGAATCATTTTAATAAAACCATACTTTTGAAAAAATATCCATAAGTTTTTTTTTTATAGCCTACTCAAATTCCAAATGTTAGATGACCCACCCTGTATATATTTTGGTATTATTGTTCTAGTTAATGTTACAGAAAAATATAGTAAAAGTAGTTTCAAGATGCGCCTTTGACAGCGTTACTGTCTACATAATCTGGCCCCTTTTCGTTTTTCGCTATACATGTTGATATCGTTTCCCTGTTAGTTGTGTTATGTATTAGGCCGTTTGCAAAAACAAGTAAAAGAGAAAACAAGGTAAAGTCCAAAGAAATCTTAAAAATCTCGCGTCTGGTCACGAATTACTTTCACAAAGTTTCAAAGAAAAGTAAAATAAAGTTTACAAGGTATTAAGTGAGTAGGAGTTAGATAACTTAAAGGAAACATTTAAAGGTAAAGAAATTTCTAGATTTTAGATTTATATATGTATGGATGAGAAGGTATCAATTGTTTTACAATCATTGCAATTTTCCCAAACAAAGATATCGACTGGGATCGGTTCCTCTTATTGACACCATATTATATTTATATTTAAATGTATTCAAATGTGCATTTTCAATAATAATATAAACAAAATAAAATAATTCAACAATATATATATATACTTTTTCATTTTAAAAATTATAATTTACATGTCTTTAAATCATTATTTATTTTTAAGGTTATGTTTTTTTTACTAGAAAAATTATGATGACATCAATTTGAAAATTGTAATACATTAACTGGAATAAAAGATAAAAGGGAAAAACGCAAACGAAGTGTTTACTACAGGGACGGCTCTAGAAAAAAATTTGGGGGGGGGGTCCGATCGAAAAATTTAAAAATAAAAGATATTTCGGCTTTCACAAAACGTGACGTTAGAATTGTGTTAGACAAACTCGAATTTTTTTGCTAGTGATTGCTTATTAAATTGTGTGTTTATTTGCTTTATTTGAGTTTCATTTTCACAAATCCGGAGACCGTCTCTTACGGTTGTAGGACCGTGTGCTGTACGGGTATTGAAATTTGAGGGAGTCTGATATTTCGGGGGGGGGGGGGTCCGGACCCCAAGGATCACCCCTCTGGATCCGTCCCTGGATTACTAGAATTTCTAACATTTACATCCGGTATTACTAGTACGGCTCTCCGTAACATTTTTTTCCGGTTGAAATAATCAGAATTCTGGTTGTTTTAACCAGACTTTTCTCTAAGCGCATGAGACGATGCCACGAAATCTGCTTTACAACAATTTAGAATTGGGAACGATAAATTATTCAATACATCTAAATTCATTTAAATTTGCCGTTTTCTCAAGGGTCGTGATAAGTGAAAAAAATGGAGAAATACTAAAAATTCTTAAATTTATGATACATAATATGAAAGCAATATATTATCCAAGTAAGATATTTTCGTAAAAAAAAGCTTGAAAAAAACTTTTTTATCCTCCTAATACCCAACTTCGACACAAGGCCTTAGAGAATAACACCACTGTGTAGAATCGATCGGTCATAATTCGTACGCAAGACAAATCGCTGGGCTCGATCTTAGGTTAGTTTGGCTCGGGTGTAGCGCGGGAGGTTCGAACTTCCGATTTATGGGCCGTCATCCCCGGGGACAAGGGGGATTCCAGGGGAAGTTGCGGTCAGAGTGACAGGGTGGGCGATTAGGTACGCAATATTCCGCGTCCAAAACAGCATCTGCGCCGTTCATTGATCACACTCTAGCAGACTTGTGACCTCAACAGAGACACAACGAGAAAATAAGAGTATTCTGGGGGTAGGAAAATCGAGACCAGGAGAGGGGGGGGGGTGAGAGTGAGAGGGGGGATTAATAAAGGGGGTGGGGTGATCGACATTCAAGATTAAAATTAAAGAATAACCGAAGTTCTAGATAGATAGTGAAGGGAAGGGTAAAGTTTGGGGAAAGACTTTTGAGAAGATGGATTTGAATTTATGACCCCACCATTTCAAATTCCAGATGAAAGAGACACTAGTGTCTTTCTAGTCCCAAATCCTAGCAAAAGTTCAGATTATTTTTGATTAGATACTGTTCAAGTCTTTTTTCAATTTTTGATTTATATAATGTTTCTTCTTATGTATTCTGTTCTTGTTAGGACTGGATGTCAGCCCTCGGAATCAATCTTTTTGCAATTTCTATAAAACGATCGTTGATGATATTGTGAAAGTATTCCATACTAACAGAATTCTATCAAAGAGAAGTTATCCTTAGTAATTTGATCATTTTTTATTGTTAGATTTTTTGGTGAAGAAAACTCATTTGGGATATTGGTTTATGAATAATTTCGCTTAAACAAATTGATTAGGTAATCACCTTAAGGATTAGGAATTCGAGTTTTACGTTCGAAACTTTTCTCGTTTGAGCGGGTTTTATTTAAAATCTCGTCAAAGGAACGAGCTGTGCTAATTGCTTACCTGTAACGCAGCTCTTAGAGGTCAAGTTTAAGGAAGGCAGCGTCTTTAGGCCTGATAACTTCACAAACCAAAGAGGGTGTCTTCTGGAGAGTTCGAACCGCAGAAGATAGGGTTACTCCTAAGATCCTGACGAATTGGTCAGTACCATTGGTGCTTTGAAACTAGGTTCACCAGGCCACCAAAGTCCCATTAAATTTAATCAGAGCTTTCCTTCTATCTTCTCTGAGCTTCGAACTGATCCCTTCTTTGATAATTTCTGTTCACTTCCATATAGTGTTTCATCAACCTAACAATCAAATAATCATTTTAAGATTAATTAAACACTCTTGTTCTTAAATTAAAGCAATCGTATTATGAAAAAATTGTTAAAATTATATTATAAAAAGTATAGACAGAGAAGCCTATAGTTTCAAAGACGTATAAAATACTTATACCAGAAAAAGAGAAAAGCCAACGAAGTTGGAGATTATAGATGGCCCATGCTTGGCATTCTAAGGAGGAATTTATTTTCTTAAGATAGCCTTTTCTCGACTTCCGGAATCGAAGTTTGGTGCGGAAACGAGCAGGGAATATGAATACATACGAGTTGCTTTCATTTGAAAAATATGAACATGACGGCATACTTGAAATTTATATCTGCGGTTTTTTTCTTAGGGAAACCTCTAAAGAGGATTTTTAAAATGAAGTTTCCATTATTTCAAAAAAATTTTAATTGATTTCCATTCGTCATTAAATTTTGACTTTTTTTAGAAATGCCTGTACATTTTCTATTTGCTAGTCTGTCCAACCCCCCGAAAAGGTATTCTAAAGGATCTCCAAGTTCCGAAAAATTTTAAATTGCTTTTAATTTTGAATAACTTTTTTGATACATTAGTAATGTTTAATTTTTTTTAAGGAAGGTTTCTGTATTTTCTATTTTGTAATCTATCCATCCCTTCGAAAAAGGTATTCTAGAGGATCTCCAAGTTTCGAAAAGGTTTCTAATGCCGCAAAGTTTGAGTACAAAGTTATTCTCGACTACGAGCAATGAGCGAGCACTAGGAACGTTGCAAGGAGAGCGTCTCAAGGCGAGCAATCACTTAGGCAAATATTCACGTACGAATGCATCTCCAGCATGTGGGTGGTTTCGATGGATATGGGTATCCATAGGGGAGCATATAGGGGCCCTAAATTGAGGGTTAGACTATGTGTGCTGTCCGATCGATACCTTTGCCTTTATTCTTGCTCCTTCACTTATCTTCAAGTTGATCTATATTTCATATTTAATTTCATAGGGTGTTTACTAACCCTTGAACCTTCAAATTTAGAATTACGGTTTCACGATTGAAAAATATATAACCAGTAGAGTTTCAAAATTATTATACCCCTTCCTTCACCTAGTGTAAAAAGAAAGTATTCTAATTAATTGAATTTATCTCCAATTTTATTATGATTTAAATTAAAAATTTTCCCCCTTGTTTGATAAATTTCCCATTAAAAGTAACAAAAGTTTAAAAGACACTCTGTTTCCTCAGGCATTAGACAACTATAATCCATGGATCAATATTTGCCTTAACCAAGAGTCCATTTAAAAAAAGGACATATTTTTTTGGAACCCATTATTGAAAAAGAAGATTCATTAGAACTAGACAACAAAAGTACAGGCTGCTCTTAAAAAGATTGCAACGATTACCTGTTTTAACTCAGCCAATCAGGCCCCGAGCTGACATACACTCTACAGGCAGATGCTAATCAAGCTAGAATTGGTACAGTCTTTTTTTTCAAACAATAGTACATCTAAAATTTAGAACTATAATAGTTATGGATTGATATAAACTTAGAACCGGTACAATAACAATGTTTAGGTATATATTTAACTATCATATGGGCTACCAAAAGATTTCGCTTGTTTTTGAAGGATTAATATTGAAAACTGACATTAAACAGGAAGGAGAACAACTCGAGTCCGAATCGTATGAGCATGTCAATACAATTGGAAACACCATTTAAACCGAACAGTACAAAATTCAATATCAGAACCGGGCAACATCTTCGAAGAGATACAAAGCGCATAGACAGAAAGTTATCTTATAGTTAGGTCAGACCTTGAACGAGGCAAAAGATAAACAACATCGATCAACTGCGGAAGAAGAGATGCTGAAACTATTACACCGCGCGCAGTAGGCCGAACTTTGGAAAGGATCAAAACAAAGAGACTTGTACTAGGTTTTGGTTGTATATACTAAGTATGTATATACTGATATTTATATATATATTGAAATAATATGACAAATGTGACACATACGATAAATAAAATTAGAGACCAATCAACATCAATGATAATCGTAGAAAACAAGACATTGTAGAACAATATCCTTGCACCAGTCGAAATAATGTAGCAATATGTATATCCAATTATTGAGACAGTATTAAGCTAAGTACATGTAAAAGACAAGGACAAAAGAATTAAACAAGATGCAACTAACTTATTAGCCAAGAATACAAGTCTTTACTAAATAAAGTTATTGCTAAACGTTATATCAGTCTTCAATAGAAAATTAGTCCTGCTTGTAGACGGCTCTTACTGCACTAAGTACATGTATAAGGGATATACTTACATGTCCCATATTAAAAAAAACGGTAAGTTCATGAAAGATCAACTGTTTTTAGGAATCGTCAGAGAACAGTTTCGAAAAGAAACACTAGAAAGCAACATAGAGAAAAAATCCTGGGCATAGTGACGTGATATATGTAGTTGAAATTGTCCTTAAGGTAGTAATTCCCTTCTTTATGACAAAAAATTTCGTGCATATTGCGCGAGCGCCACCTAATTCATTAAATGATGTTGTGTGGTCATAAGTACAATAATTTTAGCGGAGACGATACACACGGATGAGCGCACACACCTATCACAATCAGCTGTCCGAGAATTGGCAACTCCGCGAAACGCTTAGTATGTTGATTTTCTGTTTAGAAAATCTCACTCGCGTGCCCTCCTCGCTTGTTCTTCAGTACCATCTATCTCTCTTGCTCAGTTGCTACGTTGCCACTTACTTGGTTCATCGATTTCGTGCATTTATTTTTATCAACTTTGGGACTGAATAGCTCGATAACAAATAAAAACATTTTTTCATTTTTTTTACAAGTACGTCTGAAAAGGTAATTATTGCGCCATAAAAATTTCATCGTGATCTTAATTTGTCTTCGTACTTTTCTACATTCTTTGTCAAATTTAAGGTGTATCCTATCCCTCCCCGTATAAAAGTAGGTGACTTTCATAATAAAAATCTTCGAAACTTATACAATAAAATAAACGTATTCAAAATTTGCCAGAATGTATACTTAGACTTTATTCACGATCTCCTAAAATTTCAATGACTTCTTAATTGATCGACTTAAGGAAAGTAATACCTTAATTACTTTTTAAGGTTGAATTCAAGCAATTGTTGACTCGCCAGTGCACATACAAAAGTAATCATCGCGGCGAGTTAGTGCAGTCACAGCGGCTATATATGTAAGTATCAATGGCAACTAAAAATACCCAGTTGCGGAAATCATGATTGAGGCATTGTTGTAGCATTTTTACCTGGTCCTAGTAACCAGATTTCAAAGCGCTGGCGTTGCAGCGATGGGATTTGTAATTTCACAAAATCAACTTTAAGGGTATGTGAAATCAAATGCACAAAATCACTAGGTGGAACATTGTATTTTTACTATGTTCAATAAAAAATATCATAATGATATAAAATATGTGACAGCTCTGTATAGTATAAAAGTTATAAAATATGTTGATAATGAGAAATAAAAATTTATTAAGTTATATCTTACGGAGTGTAACTGACGCTAGTCTTTTTTCGTTTCCATAAGTGTAGAGAGTTATCGTCGGTACAATTTCTTATTAGTCAAAATCGACTACCTTTGCCAGGTTATAGCGACTACGTTATTTTAGCCATGAAAACTCAGCGTTTCAAATTTTCCTGGTGAGGTTTAAGAGTTAAGGACAATTTCAACGACGTTAAATAGTCGCCACGACCAGGTATTCATAATATGGCTACGTAGCAATGGTTCAAGTAGAAACAACAAGTTTCCTTCGTGTCAGTCACTCCTTTTTTCCAACTACATTTTCCCTAGTCACTGTGGCCAAGTGCTATTTTTCTTTATGGATAGTTAAGGTTGAAAAGCTTTAAAAGAGTATGTGCACAAAAAGAGGGCGAAGGAAAAAATTATAGTACTTAAAGTCTTCTTAGTGATGCTAACTAAAAACAATTTTATTTCTACAAACACCACATCATCTATTCAGATTTTGCAATTGTGCAATACCTGTCTAAGAAAAATTGAAGGAGGATCCCATTCAAATTATCTGGAAGCTCGTTGTAGTTTGAAAAATAAGGAGCCTTTGATCGCATTGCGCTTATTCTAGTATAAGCAACTCTTATCAAACTTAAAGAAGGACTAAGATACTCTGGTAAACCCAAGATGAGTGTCTGTAGATTGGAGAGGGGCAGCAGGGGGCCGCTCCCTTCTATATAAATCATGGACGTTCTACCGTGTGGCATCGTTGATACTCGCGAGGTTGAGGGTAAGAAGGGAGGGTGCTTTGATTCTGGTACCCAGATCAGGGGATGCGAGTTCCGGACAGTCCGCAGGGTCGCGGAAGGAAAAAGGGGGGCTCCGACGCCCGAAGTCGACGGCGGCAAGATCAGTACATTACAGATAAAGTGGAGACCCTCTCGGACTTTTTTAAGCCATAAATCCTACGGCAGAGAAGTGTTTGCCGAACTGGTTTCTTCCTTCCTAACTCAATTGCTTTGCCGTGTGATCTATGGTGTGGCACGACCTCCCGAAATCTCGATTCGCTTCCACGTCCTCATGGCCCGGATTTCTCCCATGGCTACCAACGTCTCGCACTTCTTTATTTGAGTTTACCTTGCTCCCCTCTTCTTGCCTCTTCAGTGTGCTTTACGAAATTTTTTTTCCTGGTTATTTAAGATTTTGGGTAGAGAAAAATATGCTGCCGAATACGATTAAAATGCTTACCTCAATTTAAAGAATAAAATATTCCATGAGTCACCGTAGGTATTGTAGTAAATGCAATACAGATGGCAATCCTTATCAATACTAACATATGAATTACTATCTGTATTGTACTAGTTACAATACATAGAATAAGCTGTGCAATATTTCATTATGTTAATAAAAAATCGTCTGCATGTTTTTTTTTCTTAATAATCAAATAAATTTCTTTCCGTTAGAAACATTTTGTACTGAGTAATTTTTCGTACTTCTTAGTATCAATTTCATCCATTGTGAAAAAATGTTTGTCATGCCTGAAAAATAATTATTTCACAAATTTATATGTACGATTACCTACACGCAGAAAAAAGAAAGGCAAAATTTACCAACCAGGAACAGTAAATGATTTTAAGTAAATGTAACAGTAAAAACTGTTAACATAGCTGAAAAGAAATGTCGAAATTACTGAGCGTTTCGTAAATCTCATAGTAAAATCAAAGTAAATCTAACTGTCACTTGTGAGTTAAAAATACCTTTATCATATGTATTAAATACAGGATGATAAGTACCATTCACTGGAACTCAATTACAATACTAGTATAGTACACATTAACGAAATATTTTACCAATCTGGATGTTTCGCTTAACTTGTGCACATGTAACGAAAACATAACCTTCATGTGTAAATCACGTGTGCCGGCAACGCTAGGTGTAAACAAAGGAATTTCCAACTACAGTGAGAAAAGCGGATCGTAAAACCTGGATGTTAAAAGTAGGGATAGTATTCGGTAAAATCAAAACATTCATTCTTGGTTTTTCACATGGGAGTGAAACCCGCTATGGAAGGGGAGAAACACGTCCGTGTAAATGTGGGGGAATCACGCAGCCTATTAAAAATCCCCCAGAAAACAGTTGATCTCGCGGTTCAGAATAGTCATAGCAGCTTGTGAAATTACATTTAGTCTAAAGCCAAGGAAATTAATGCTAAATACTCCAATGAGGCACCAGAGGCGATCAAGTTATGAAATTACAAGACCAAATTTACTGCTTAATACATAGTAATACAAAGTTTTGCAATTTCAGCACCTAATCGCTTCAGATGTATAAAAATTTCATTTTAGAATGTATTCTGGCAAAGGGGACAGGAGGGCAGCGGGAGCACTGAAAGGCTCCATGCAAAAGTGGGGGATCGAATGCATTTACCGCCATGTTGGTTTCCAGTAATTTACCATTGGGTTTCACCCCCATGGTTTTTCATATAATTCGTTTCAGAATGTTGTCCGAGTGCTTCCGACGTTATCCGAATAGCTTCGTACTCTCGAATCCAAGTCTGGCCAACTCAGTACCTCAGTAGTGGCTTATAAGCGACATTTATTTCGGAATATGGCAAGCGAGAATAGCCGAGAGGCTTTAGGCGTTAGGAATGCGTTTAGTTAATGTAGATATAGGTAGAGTTATAGAGGGTTCGAACCCAAAAGCGATTCTGAAATTTAATTTCAAGCGTATGCGATTATAAATAGTGTAGCATTGTGTACTTAAATATGTGAACATAAATGAGGTATGATAATAATATTTGTGTATGTGTTCCCACTGAAACCTCCCCTCTTCTGAGTGCCAAAGCTCTCCCCTCTATCTTTCTTTTGTTTTGCACGCGTTAAATCTGATATGTTTCAGTTTATAATCCAAGATATTATCCGATACTATCTTTTTTTTAACATCTACAGATTATGGTTTTAATAATCTAGATCGCTGTCCTATAGTTAATAGTCCAAGATTATACCCGGTAACATATTTTTCATTACCGTTTACAATCCATATTTCTCAATGTGCAAAGAAAGTAGCCAAAACAAAAGAACTGTGTTATCCGAAACGAATATGCACGAGTGTGATTCAAAGAAGGCCACAACTTTTAGATGGGGAATTTTGTGGTTTAATGCGACTTTCTCATAATCGGACGAGAAACTCAACTTGATAAAAATCACATCAAAAGTTGATTTGCTCTTAAAGAAAAAGCAATAAAATATTATATTTTAGTTAATGATTTAAGATTATCTTATGAACTTTTAATCACAGTATTAAAAATATTATTTACATTTTTTGATTCATTATTAATAGAAACTTTTGTTTTCGTTCCAAGTAAGTGTAACTGGCTTATAAATTCCCTCTAAAAAATCTTCTTGGAGTATGTAAAAAATGTTCATATACGTATATAACATCAATAATATATATACATACAAAAAGTTCCAAAAACTTGCAACAAAATTTACAAGAAACCTTAATTTTTTTGATAGAATTTTAAAATCTTTACAAAATTTCAAATTCTGAAGAAAAAATACTATTATTAGAAATATATATATAAATTAACCACACCATCTTAGTTAAACTAATCAAATTTGTAGTAGCTTTTACTAAAAGCAATCAGTTGGGACGTATTACTTACAATTACTATGTAAATTTCTCTCAGTGTACAATTAACGAGAATGATTATCGAATCCTGATTAAAATCAAAGAATGAATTAGCATCAAAACATTACAACTACTCAGCATTGAAATTTGTAATAATCTCATTGGAATTATGTATTATAAAATACATTTGAATAATATATATTAAATGGATGAAACAGTATGCATTGTGCAATATGTCTTCTGTCATTTGTCTTATGTACTTGCGTTTCATTTCCATCAGACAAGATTGCGTGTCTTAAAGAGAATCCAAACAGACAGGTAGGCAGGTAACCAGTAGGTGGGGATAACTTGATATCTAATTACCCTGTGGCAGTACGAGCGAATATGGTTTTAAGGTCGGAGAACCTACTAATGTTTCCTTATGATTAAAATCATGGCTTCACAACCCAAATGGTTAAATGTTTGCAGTGTCAGCAGCTTATTTAGATAAACAGCAGACCATGTCATCAGTTTATCAAAAAGTACATATGTTTCATGTTACGCATTCCAAACTGATGACAGTATGTGTTAACACCGTGTGGGTTTCATTTTGATGAGGAATTTTTCAAAAATATGTATTGAAAACTCCATCTAGTCTAAAATTGACGTTAATTCTAAATCACAGGTTGCTAAGGTCCATATAGTAGAGTTCCGTTATCACGTTGAGTGATACACTCTTCTAATGATCGACATAATCGACTGAAATGATTTGGAAAAAATTAGTAAATAGTTCTTGATTAAAAATTTTATAAATATTATATTGTTTAAAAAAGTCAATTTAAATATAAATTCTTAACTTTGACTTAAAGTTTATCTGTGATTAAATTTGCAGTGTGTAAAAATACATTACGACAATTATTAAGCATCTTTTCCTCCATTGACGATTTTTTAGTTTCGAATAAGCAAATAAAATATTTAAATTTTCAAATAATGTTAGGTGGTTAATATGTATACGGTGTTGATTTCAACGTAACTTAAATTTTTAGATATTTGGTTTTATTGTTCGGAATTAAAAGATCGTAAAAGGGGAAAAATGCTCTGAATATTATGTAATAGTTGCGGGGATTTAAACTTCCAATCAAGATATTTCTCAAGCACTATTAATGATTTGGTGATTGTCTGTTATAAGTCAATATTTTGCTATCGTGAATCTAAACTTTATGAATTTGAATTCGTTTAAAGAACTTATCGATATCCCTCCGATGGAATTTGTCCCCTTTGTCGGTACGAAAAGTTAAAATCGCATCAGAGGGCCATTATTGTATCATATTGTAATGACATCAAGCCCTTCTCTGCGAAAGTTAAACAATTTTCAAAGGCATATCGCCTCGCCCCCCTTATAACCACAATATAACTTTCTCCCTTCACCAATCGTCACATATGTTACAAAAAAAGTCTGTCTTGATGATCAAAAAGTTTTGACAAAGACTGAAGAGGATTTATGTCCTTTTCGCATGGCACTTTTCTTTATTTATTTGTTTAAATTTTAAACCGATACTGCAAACTGCAGTTGAGGGATCATGCTCTTTCAACTTTTATATTAATACTTATTACTATATTGTACTTAATTTTTTCTGCACAATTCCCAATTGTACATGCAAAGACTTTGTAACAGTAATTTGTATTACAATATCTATAATTAATATAGTTGATTATCTACTAAAAAATATGTCACACGATCATAGACAGCTCTCCTTCTTTCCTAGATTCAACATGCCAATACCCCCAACTAGTGCAAGGAGGTTGAATGTTAAGGTGAATTTCAATTTATGCATAAAAGTGATTTTACTACACGGAGAAAAATAGTTGATGTAATTTTACTCAACTTCCGATCAAATTTGGGACATATGGACAAGTTAGAAGTTATTTAGTATCACTATAATTATTTGTGATATATTAAATGTTCAAAAATGAATCAAAGTTGAGTAAAATTCAGAAATGTAGGGTAAAGTATGGAAGCGTGCATTACAAATTTTTAAATATATATATTATTACTCGTAGTATAACTATAAAAAACCAATCTTTTATTAAATCACAAAAATAGCAGAGCTTTCCGTTCATTCTACTCTACGCTTCAATCGAGAGTTGAGTAAACCGTGAATCGCAAGATTTATTCCAACAGCTACATCTATTCACGCAGGAACGAATGAAAGTAATCTGCGCCTTGGGCACACATTAGTACATTGTGCAACTAGGGAAAATAAATGTTTTTCCCGTGTTGCACACGATTTTTTTTCTACTAGCGGGTCAGAAAGTGGATTTGTTTGCCTACGTACGGGGCAATAAAGTCCACTTTATGGCCCGCTAGTAGAAAAAAAATATTTTTAATTTGAAAAACCTGTTGAATTTTCAGCATACTGATGTTCCAAGTTATTATATTTAATAATCAAAATCAATTGAAAACATACAAAATACAATTACAGTTTATTTTAGTACTCTATAAATCCAAAATAGTGGATTACACTTATAAACTAGTGATTTTAAAAAATCATCGTACTGCAGTCGTGTTTGATTGTATTTTGTCTGTTCGTCACGAAGCTTTCGTACATGCTCTGCAGTGTTAACCACTATTTTTTTTTATGATTATCCACTAGTTTATATAATTTATTTAAATGTTTCACATAATCCAGTTATATAAATTCTGCAAGTTTAATAAATTCCTAATACAAAATTTGTACTTCTTTCTTTTTCACTTAAGTTTTTCAAATTAAATTCATTTCATGAAAATTTAAACAACAAAAGTCTTGACAAGTGTATTACATAAAATTTGAAAAATCTACACAGGATTTAGATTGCACATAAATTTATTAAGGACAATAATAATTTGGAAATCGCAATTGTAAAATCCATATTTTGAAAATATACAATATAGAAAATAAAAAAACCTTCTTTTAAATGTTTTTACACAAGATGCTTTTTGATAATAATGCAATTTTTTAATGTACTTTTCAAACTTTAAATTCATTAAACTTCATATGTGGTTATAATAAAAATGTATACTAAATATTAATTAATAATTTTATTATATATATCAACAATCATAATTATAATAATTTATTAATTAATTATATTAATTTTAAAAAATATTTTATGAATAATTTATGAAAAAAGTTGATTTATTTTTACTTGAGTAGGGCTCAAAACCTTTATTGACGACACTTACTCTCACAAGCTCTGAATAACTCTTGCAGTCACTATATATAAGAAAGTTCCAAGTTTTACGTCTCAGAATTGTAGGCGAGCGTGTACGTGATTCGATGAAAGCGTATCGTACTATATATAAGTGTAGTTATTAGGTTTATATATATATAAGGTTATATGCTTAAGTGTATTTGTGATTTAAAATATGATTGGCTACGACTGAATGGTAAGAATTTTTTTTATTCAAGAGAACCAGTGATGCTCAAAACCTGTTCCTTTTTTTACTGCGCAAGCATGAGGAAGAGGCGGAAAAAAAACAGCAAGGGGAAAATTGTATTATTTAATAGGCTTTAATTCAAAGTTCTTAAAATATGTAAAACTAATAATTAATAAGGTAAATATTATTCTTCAAATTCTATTTCAATTTGAATGTTTATACTCTCTAAATCTTATTCAGTAAAAACTCAATGATTCACAGTGAAAAACCACTGATTCCAACCTGATTCCACCTGGGAAACTCACTAGTTAACCAGTGAAATATACTGGTCAACAGTGAAATTCGCTGGTCAACCAGTGAGTTTCCCTATCGATATCAATTAAATTTCACTGATTCTATGTGGAAGACTTATAAACATTCGAAACAGTGGGGCATTAGGGAGTACTTGGTACGTGGATAATAATTATTTTGATACCATTAATTATTGATTCTGAATATTGCTAGAATTTAGAATTAGCTCTTCAAATAATATGATCTGTTTCTCGCTCCTTTTATCTGCTGCTTCCTCATGTTTGCGCCGTAAGAAGTAAGCCAGGTTTTAAAAATCACTGGCACGAACCCGTAGGAGAATCGAAGGTGACCATAGCGAGTCAAAGGGCGAGTGCGGTGATTTTACACGAGTAAAGAATTGCCACCTTTGTGAACTCTAGTTTTTGTAACATCTGCATGGAGAGTCCTTTTTTGTGTACTATGATGCGCAACATGTTTCTCGCATGGATGTGCCAAAGAAAATTTTCCATGCAGGTGTTGTAAAAAATGTATATGTTTTTGCATTATTTAATAGATGGTTTTCCAATTAGAACTTTCATTTTGAATAGCCCGCTATTTTGACAGCTGTCATAATAAGAGGTGTCATTTTTTGACAGATACACTTTTCAAAAAGGCATTAAAATTGGTCAAATTCACTACAAAAATGCATGAAAATGATCCTGAATTTCACCGAAAAATCATTATGAGCGATGAGGCTCATTTTCACCTTGGAGGCTACGTTAAGTAGAATTGTCGCATTTGCGTCTCGGAAAACTTAAAAATGATTATTGAAAAGTCTCTCTATCCGCAACGTGTAACTATTTGGTGCGGTTTTCGGGCAGGAGGGATCATTGGGCCTTATTTGTTTGAAAATGAAGCTAGATCGGCTGTTTTGGTGAACGGACTACGCTATCGAACCATGATTAATGAATTGTTATGGCCAGAATTGGAAGATATGGACGTGGACAATGTTTATTTCTAACAAGACGGCGCTACGTGCCACACAAGTGACGAAAAGTTTCCAGGTCGAGTGATTTCTCGAAACGGTGATTACAATTGGCCGCCGAGATCATGCGATTCAACACCTCTAGACTTTTTTCTTTGGGGTACAACGTTGGAAATCGGTTTGCAAGAACATATTTAAAAAGTTCCGATAAAAGAATGTTCTATCTTCCTATTCAAATTGAGGTTTCAAAAACGTTTAAATAAAGGCCCGTAACACTATAATATCCCCACAAGGCCATGGGTCAACTAGACCACGTGACCAAACTGTCTTTGAAGTTTATGTCAGATAAGCTTTTTATTTCACAAAATATCTTCTTGAAAATTTGTAATATATAACAGAAGACGACAAAGAACGTCTGTCAACTTCGCTGGAGTGAAAATTTTGCAAACATTTTTACACTTTACTGTAATTTATTGTCGATAAGCTTTAACGGTGAAATTTTTTACGGATTTTTCACTCAAACGAAGTTACCAAACGTTCTTTATCGCCTTCTGTTGTATTTTACAAATTTTGAAGAAGATATTTTGTGGAATAAACAAGTAATTTTGCATGAAATTTTACAGGAATTTAGTCATATGGCCTAAAGCCTTCTACTCAACGAGGAGAGAGCATGATAAACAGTGAAAACTGCAAACCTAAAATTGTATAATGTACCTTGTTTACTGATGGTCCAATTATTAAAATGTATACAAGGTTTTTACAAGTTTATCAATAAACCATTTTTAGAGCTGTGAAAAAACCTTTGTCGCTTCGTTTTCCACATATATTTTTCATTTTTTTTACATATACAATGAACTTTTTTGCGAAACTTATAATTTTTAACACAATAAATTGTATAAACTATTTTTTTCAAAGCAATGAAACACTCAATGATTTTTTGAAACAAAATAGTAATATATAAGACTACGGTTAACTTCAACTGTGTTAAAAACATAGTTTCATTTTTGTTCAATTATACAATATAAAAGAAAGTTTTATGATGTTTATTCGACATCTTGGTGTTTTGAATTTATCGGATGATTGCAACGGAATCCCTAAAGTTTTCACTTTGATTTAGTAATTTTTTTTACTTTAGAAGCTTGGAATTGTAATTACAGCGTGAGGTAACATTGAAGTTACGCTTTGTATAGAAACCTTCTCTATTGGGAATTACTTAAACCAGCTTTACGACTACCGGAAACTACGGCCCGTGAAGGGATCCCGATGCATTACTTTATTAGCTTCCATGCTTAGAAAGGGTTACTGGAAATGCAAAGTAGATTATTTGTATCTAGTGAGCAATTTTAATCTCTGAAAAATATTTTCAGTAGCGAATTTCCTCTTGCTTTAAAAACCTCTTACGAATTTCGTGATTCGAGTGAATTGTTCCTAAAATCATACATCACACTTCCATTTTATTAAAACGTTATTTACTAATTTTTAATTAATCTCAAAATTTAAAGTTCTCAAACGATGTTTGTTAGGTCACTAGACTGACGTCAATCGAGTCGAATTTTCCATAAATCATAATTTGAGCATCAGTGATTCTTAAATAAAATTTTTGGTTACTTTTTGCAAAATCGAAATTGCATAAAACTTCAAAAATTTACCACCACTCAAATACTTCGTCTCGCGGTATTTTCCAAGTCCTGGAAATTGTTCATGTCAAAAGAATGACATAATTTTACATTCTCCCTTTAAATTTGAGTCATAGTATTGTTTTCCTAGTACTAAAATCAGAAACAGTGTAATAGTTTGAAATTAATAAATTGGAATTAGTAATGAGAATCAGGATACTTAAGCAAACTAATGTATGCTTGAGTATTTATCAAGTTACAGTGAGAACTTTTCTTGTTAAAGAAATTCCTGAAACTTCGAGTTATCCTTAAGAGAGAGAACTTAGTGAAAGTTTGTCTTCACTTTTCGAAGGTTAATGTTCAAGAGTTCGAGTTCATAGGACGCGGCTGACAAGTTTCGAAAAAAGTTTTTAGTATGACATAGTTGTATTACAGTCACTCAGTACTTGATATAAGTTTTAGCTGCAGGCTTAACTCTTGAAACACAAACGTGCCAAATGATTTTGAAACTGTGCAAAAGATAGTCTAAGAAATCTTAAAATTATTTATATTACATTAATTTATAATTATTTTCTAAAAGTGATAGTGGAATTTTTTTTCTATTTTCATATGTTTTTTGTCTGTTTCCTTTATCATGAAACTTTGGTGTCATTTTGGTAATCGAATTTTTGGCGAGGATCGTAAAAGTTTCATGCGTTGCGATGAATTATTCTTACCGTGAATCAACATCAAATTATGAGAAAGTTTTTCTACGTAGGAGGGTCAAAAAGTTTTCAAAGCTTTCCTAAAATTAGTAAATATTTTTCAAAAAATATTTCTAATTTCCACCTTTAATTTATAATAATATGTAGACAAGATTATGGTAATAAATTATGCATTTAGATACGCCAATTGTGCAATTATTATCAAACCTAAAATTGGAGATCAACGTGTAAAAAAGCTATTATGAACTAAAGGTTAACCTTGACTACGAGCTGTTAATCAAGTAATTTAAAATTTCGTTAAATAATCTTAAGAAATCCATCTGGTGTCCTTAGGTCAATGGAATTTTCGTTCAAGGCGGCTTTTGCCAGCATTAGGTTCAATATCACTTAGTTTTACGAGTGTAATTATCATTTTACGATCAGCCTGTATTCTTAGGGCTTTTATTACTAAAATTCGGGTCTCCCCTGACATTAACACCTTTAAAGCCGTAACGGCTGAAAGAAAACCCTTTTCTCATAACTTCTTTCCCTTTCAGTGCCTTGGAAACCTGCTTTTTGATTAATCTTATTTTCATGGTCGTTCACTTTCAAGTGATAAATGCACTTTTCAACTTTCTAAAGATCTTGCTTCTATTTAATGATTTACGTTTTTTATTAAATTACGCTCAGTAGTTTGCTTCTGCAGTATTCAATGATTTTATCTTTCATTACCTTAATGATATTCCGAAATTTAAAAAAAATATAATTTGCTTCCGATAAGAAAAAAACGATGAGTTAAAGATCAATATTTTGCTTAGCTTATTGTCATATAAGAGTTAAGAGCATTAAACGGAATAAGTACCAAACAGTAAAAGTTTCAATAAGTTTTTTTTGGTGAATGAAAGTTTATGGAAAACTATTGTAGACATCCGAATTAATCGTTTGATTTCTTTGAAGTAGCCCCAGAAATCCCACACCTTTTTAATCCCACCAAACAGAAAGCATTGTCTTTTTTTATACAATTCAGCTTCCGATGTTGTTTGTGGTGGTTCATCACGCTTGGACCATGATCGTTTTCGAACGACCTTATTGTAAACTATCCATTTTTCATCACCAGTGATAATTCGTTTGAAAAAAGGATCGAATTCATTGCGTTTAAGACGCAAATCACAAGCGTTGATGCGTTTTGTTAAATTAATTTCTTTCAATTCATGTGGAATCTAAATATCCAGTTTTTTACCGAGTCCAAGACGTATATGACAGTCGACTGTTGATTTTGGTATTTTTCACATTTCTTCAATCTCTCGCAGAGTTACATGACGATCCGATTCGATTATGGCTTTGATTTGATCATCATCAACTTCATTTGACCGACCTGAAGGTCGCTCATCTTTGAGTAAAAAATCCCCAAAACGGCATTTATCAAACGAATTTCGACACTGTCTGTCTTTTAAGGCTTCCTCACCATACACATCATGTAACTTTTTAGCAGCCTGTGGCGCTTTCTCTCCTTTACGGAAATAAAGAAGCAAAATATAACGAAAATGCTCGTTTTTACACTCCATCTTAAAGTTGATGCCAAACTAACAACTGTAAACGAAATTACGCACAATTCATTTGTAAAGCAAGCTAAGAGTGACAGCTAACAAATTCTAGAAGGATGAAATCATGACATTGACAGAATTCATTCAAAAGGATAGTCAAAGACATCTATATGTGAAATCGGCAATTACTTCCGGGACAACCCAATAGATACTACACGCAGAAAAAAGAAAGGCAAAATTTACTAACCAGGAACAGTAAATGATTTTAAGTAAGTGCAACAGTAAAAACTGTTAACATAGCTGAAAAGAAATGTCGGAATTACTGAGCGTTTCGTAAATCTCATAGTAAAATCAAAGTAAATCTAACTCTGTCACTTGTGAGTTAAAAATACCTTTATCATATGTATTAAATACAGGATGATAAGTACCATTCACTGGAACTGAATTACAATACTAGTATAGTACACATTAACGAAAGATTTTATCAATCTGGATGTTTCGCTTAACTCGTGCACATGTAACGAAAACATAACCTTCATGTGTAAATCCCGTGTGCCAGCAACGCTAGGTGTAAACAAAGGAATTTCCAACTGCAGTGAGAAATCGGATCATAAAACCTGGATGTTAAAAGTAAGGATATAATTCGTTTCAGAATGTTGTCCGAGTGCTTCCGACGTTATCCGAATAGCTTCGTACTCTCGAATCCAAGTCTGGCCAACTCAGTACCTCAGTAGTGGCTTATAAGCGACATTTATTTCGGAATATGGCAAGCGAGAATAGCCGAGAGGCTTTAGGCGTTAGGAATGCGTTTAGTTAATGTAGATATAGGTAGAGTTAGAAGGTTCGAACCCAAAAGCGATTCTGAAATTTAATTTCAAGCGTATGCGATTATAAATAGTGTAGCATTGTGTACTTAAATATGTGAACATAAATGAGGTATGATAATAATATTTGTGTATATGTTCCCACTGAAACCTCCCCTCTTCTGAGTGCCAAAGCTCTCCCCTCTATCTTTCTTTTGTTTTGCACGCGTTAAATCTGATATGTTTCAGTTTATAATCCAAGATATTATCCGATACTATCTTTTTTTTAACATCTACAGATTATGGTTTTAATAATCTAGATCGCTGTCCCATAGTTAATAGTCCAAGATTATACCCGGTAACATATTTTTCATTACCGTTTGCAATCCATATTTCTCAATGTGCAAGGAAAGTAGCCAAAACAAAAGAACTGTGTTATCCGAAACGAATATGCTACTTTCACTAAGAAAAATCGGTGAAACTACTGTCTTATAAGTAATTCTGACATTCGACAAACGTAAAGAGCACTAACATTTTGGTAAACTATACCGTAACAGTAAGTTAGATTCTCTTACACGCTATGGAAATGTAACAGAATAATAAGCATTTGTAGCATTTAGAAACAGTGTAGGATAGCAATTGGCTCGGTGAAATTTACTGATCCGCAAGTCAGTACCACTTATGTATTCGTATTTGTAACTACCAAATCTGATAAAAGTTACTTTTTCAGCCTAGTAACATTTAGTTAACTGGCCAGTTGTCCATATAAGTACTTGGAAATTAAGTAAAATTTACCGGATTTTCAATATATTATACGGAACTTTTTTCTGCGTGTAATTTTTAAAATTTTAGGCGCAATTAAAATAAAAAGTTTGGAAAGTTGAACGTTTTTTCCAAAATGTATAATATTTAATTATGTTTTGAGAAATTTAACGGAAGGAAACTAAAGTTCCAGTCTCATCAAATATTTTTTGTATTTCAATTTTTATAAAAAACTTCTTTACTCTTTAAAAACTATAATTTTCAATGCACCCTCAAGGATGAAAATATTCTAAAAGAATTGCTTCAAAATTACGAATAAAAATTATTTTGAACTATTAAGAGAGCGATGAGTCGCGCAGGCATATGGACTTATTTTTTGATAACCATAAACTTTGAACGCGTTTTTCTCCAAATTACGTTTTTCAGATTTGTGTGAAAGATTAAAAAAAACTATTAGGTACTTCTATTGCATAAAAAAAACCTCAAGTTTTAGACCAAAAATATAATATCTTCATAAAGAATAATATTTTTTTATATTTCGAATATTTATCTCACTTTTTCATGACATTTTTTTCTATATCTCGAATATTTTGGTTTAAAATAGTATTTTTGATTTTGAATAGTATTTTTTTAAATTAAATCGAAAAATATGCATCTTATCAAAGAATGTCTTAAAGGAGATTGTTTTTTTTTTAATAAAACAAAAAATTTTCATCTTTTTAAAAAATCTGCGAATGCAAATTTGTCGAACTTTTTCGAGTAAACAATTGAGTATAATTACGTTTTATCGTATCTGGTATAACTCGACTGAAAAATGGATTTTTATTATTGATTTTTTTTAAGCTTTATAACACTGTGATTTTTTAAATTTTTGTTTAGTTGAAACATTTTATAAGGAAAATTTATAGAGCATTCTGAAATCTGTCAGAATTTAGTATCAAAATATTGGATTTTTCTGGAAAGTAGTTTTCAAAAATACTAAAAATGCTCTAATTTTTGAAATGTTGTTTAGATATGGCTAGTTAATGGAATTGTCCTAAAATTTTGGGCTCTGATAGAGTATACCAAAACGCATTTCATTCTGAGGATTATTTTGGAAGTTATCGTGTCCACAGACAATGACAACGACATTGACCAGGACGGACACGATTGAACAAACCCTTTTTTCGAATTGAGAAGATCATAAAACGGTGGAATTCGTTTAAACAAGTGGGGTTCAAATTATACACAGTTATAATACCTTTTTATATGTGATGAAGATGTAAAAATAGTAACTCTATTAGAATTTCTAGTTTGGATGATAAGAACGTAAATTTGCACTTATTGTTTTGATGAAAGATATCTTACAGGTCTTGATGCTCAAAGTTTACAGTTGCTAAAAAAGATTTTTCTGAAAATGTTTTATTCACCGCGAAAAATAACTTACAATACCAATTCGATGTTCTCAACTGTAATATATGGTGTGAGTATTTTTACGTGAGAAGAAGAATGCAAGGGGGTAAGGAATAAATTCAAGGCACATTTTTTCTGTGACTGTGGGGATGGTTGGATAATGGAAAATTTAAGGCTGGGAAGGGCGATAAATTTGCGGCTGTCCACTCGAATATTTTCCGTGTTTTAGGCAGTCAGGGACCCGAGGCTATCTTGACCGCTGGCGTCCCGACAGATGCGTCCCCTTATCCTTGCATATTCACAAATCATTCGTGGACCTTCTGCGAATCCCTTACCCATGGGAGGACTCCTTTTACCCTCGAGTTTCAATGTCCCAAGAATGCTTTCATATTCTCCATTTTTCTCTCGCCTCCTTTAAATTCTGAAAATTTGGATACAACGTTTCTCACCAGACTTTTTCCAACATTTTTCTCATTTATACTCTATTTATCTGGCTGAAATTTATTTATCAACAAAAAAATCATCGGGCGGTTCTGTATACTTTTTATTATGGATGTTTGTAATAACTGGCATGAATTCAATATATCTTTTCAAGATCTTTCTATGTGGTTATATGTCTAGCAAGTCCTTCGACCTGAAACGATACCTCAACCCACATGTCAAACTTTGTCCAGCGGACATCTTCGACGGACGAGCAAATGGGGAGACTAAACTCTTGGCGTATTGATATCTTCGGATAGTCAAATATCCGCTCCGGGGAACGCGTCATGAGTCGATTGAGGCCGTAAAAAGAAATTCGCTGAAGGAACTAAAGGCCATACCAGCCGAGGCCTATAAGAAGTGTATGGAAAATTGGATTAACTATTGGCATGCTTGTATTGGCTCAAAAGGAGCCTATTTTGATGGCGATAATCAAGATTTGTATTGAAATACATAAAAATGTTGTTTTTTTTAAACAGTCTGGGTCAAATTGGATCAGATGGTACCACATGTCTGAGAAAGTACAAAATCTGAATTTTTACGTTCGAATGATTTAATTCAGAAACCAAGTTCCAATTCTTTTAAACAGTCGGAGAGTCAGGATTCCATTACTTCGCTCTTGTCGCAAGTCACATTCACTATCACAATTGAAGAAATGTTCGCCGTAGGACGCTTGATTGATTGTGCATGTGCAAGTTTCATTATAAAAGTAATCTTCTCATTAGTATAGGATTATTCTCAATCAGAAAAAAATATAAAAATGACACTCTTGCCATATTCCTCTCAAAAATAGACAAAATTCCTCTGATTTGTAGAGCAATATTCTTCTTCTAACAGTAAAATGTGAGAGGATTTGAAAAGAGAAACTTTCTCCTAAGATGAAGAATATTTTTTTCTCGGTGAAGTTATTTCATTAAACGAATATTTTTTAATTTTGAAAAAGCAAGTATTTATACAGAAACTAATTTCTTGGAAAATTTCTCCTTAAAATTTTTGGAATGTTGATTGTCACAGACTTTCTTGAATTTCTCGAAATTTTTGTATGAAAAAATCTCAAACATACACTATAAAAATGCTTGTTGAATTACATATGTGGAGAAAATACTTTATTCTGTGAATTTAACAGGCATATCTGTAATATTTATTGACAAATCTGTTATGTCTAGAAAAAATGGTGAATCATACTGAAATATCTGTTAGTTTCACAGAAATTTTGTGCTGTCACTATTTTGACTTACGTACTCAGTAAATGCAAAATATTTGTTTATCCGTGTATCGGAAAAATATATATACCCTCTAAATCTGAATTAGTTAGATTTATGAATAATTTCAATCAGTCAAAGTGGTTGATTTTTATTTAACAATGATTGCTAATGGGTCAGAAATGCCTAAGTATAAAGCAAGAATTCGTTTAATAATTGAAATTATTAAGAATTCTAACTGATTTAGATTTACAGAGTAGTAGTATCGTTCATAAAATGTATAGTTAAACATGAAGAGTTAAAAATACCATTTTCTTAATCAGTATAAGTTGTTATGAAGAGTGAATAGTGATTAACTGTGATTATAGTTACTACGATTTGTATAGTTGATCCAATTGGACAGCATTTATAAGGCAAGTAATAAAGAAAGAAGATTAATAAAAACCAACAACAATATTAATAAATAATACTGCTTTTGGCGCGTCAAATATAAGTTCATCAGTGGCTTTAAACTATTTCTTCCTATTGAAACTACTAAAATACAGTTGTTTTTAAAGATTGAGTTTGAGTAGAAAGGTTCAATAGTATAAGACACTTAATTGAATTTGTCCTCAGTGGGTTTGTTTTTATCAAAGGGGCATTTCACCATAGGAACAGTTAAAGTTGCTTCCTTTGCGATCGATTAAGTCGTATTATTTTGCCTTTTTTCGCATTCTGTGGATCATCTACAAAGGCAAGTTCTGGCGAGTGTCTCCAACGATTCAAAGGAAGAGTCAGAGAAGGAAACTTGCTACTTAAAACATAGCATTGGTAAAGGCAGAGTAGAACGTCGTCGATGTTCACCCTCAGTCGAATTGTTCTACACTTTCTAAAACCAGAAGCTCAGACACTCTCTCGCCTTTGTTTCGGTATTTCTTAATGCATTGCTCGTCCAATGACTAAAGAATCCATACCACCAAAGCCGACTTCCTAAAAAAATTAAATACTTTAAATAAAAGCACAGAAATACGAAGGATTTCCAATGTGTTTTTTTAGAAATATCAAACGACTGAAAGGTTAACAAAACTGTAACTATACTGAAAAAAGTAGGGGCAGACAAATGCGAGAACTACCGTGCTACTATTAGCCTTGTGACACATGCGTCTAAAATTCTAACCACAATAAATTATAGAAGATTAGAACAGACAATAGAAAGATCACTCGATGGAGATCAGTTCGATTTTAGGAAAAGAAAGGGCAACTAGACAAGCATTACTCTCATTACGATTAATTCAGAATGGTAGACTACTAGTGGGGAAACCATCTTTTATTGCATTTGTGGACGTAGAAAGAGCATTTGACAAGGTCAGCTGGCCCAAACTCTTTGAAATATTAAAAAACAATGAAGTAAAGCACAAGGACAGAAGAATTATTAGCTCTCTATACCGAGACCAAAAGTTGCGAAGCATGGGCTATAGGTAAAGGAGAAAGAAGAAGATGAGAGGCTTTTGAAGAGTGGTGCTGTAGGAAACTATTCAAAATAAGTTAGGTAGTGAAGGTGACAAATGAGGAAGTTTTAAACTCAGTGACAGTAAAGAGAAGCTTATATGCTAGTATAAAGAGATGCCGTGACAGATTCATGTCGAGGTAGTCAGTTTCTCTTTGAAAACTCTACATCTTATTGTCAGTCACGTACAACTCCTAAAGTAATAAAACATCAATAAAAGAGTTTTCTCTCCAGATGTTGTAGGGATAGTATTTGGTCAGCGGTCAATGTCAATGTCTAGGATGCAGTTCTTCCTCTGCAGTTTTAGTTGTAATCTGCCAGTCAAAGTGTAAACTGCGTGGTCTCTTTTATGTAGCAAACTCTCGTTTTTATATTTTAAATAAAGTTACTTTTACACTTATAAAATTTCTATTCACTCCTTTACAAGTGAGAAATTTCAACAGGTTATGGGCCCAGAATAACGCCTAGTGTTAAGTGTTTAAAAGGTTTAAGTGATTTGAGCAACAAGAAGATAGAAAAATGGAATCATCAAATTTCAAAATTGAAAAACTGCGTGGCAAGGATAATTGGCTTCAATGGCGTTTTGTTATACGCACTCTGTTGGAAGAGGATGACGATATGGTCAATGTATGTGAAGGCATATTAACTCGTCCAGTAGCAGGATCAAATAATCACGATACTTTGGTGAAGAAATTTTTGAAAGCTGATAAAGCAGCTAGGAAACTCATTGTCACAACTGTGGAAAGAAGACCCTTAGACTTGTTGTTGTGTTGTTCGACGGCCAGTGAGATGTGGAAGAAACTAAATACAGTGTACGATATGAAATCGGATGAAAATTTATCGATGGTGCAGAAACAGTTTTTTGATTCTAAATGGGAAGAAAGTGAAAGTGTTGCACATAATTTGTCAAAAATAGAGCAGTTAGCGACAAAAATGAAGAGTCTCGGCAGTGAAGTTCCAGAGTCAATGTTAGTTACACGTATCTTGTCTATATTGCCAAGGAAATTTAATCATTTTCATAGTGCGTGGGACTCTGTGGAAGATAATAGAAGAAATTTAGAAAACTTAACAACAAGGTTGATGGCAGAAGAACTGAGAGTGCAAAATAATGATACACAAGAATTAAACGTTGCATTAGCTGCAAAAGCAAAAATAACTAACAATTACTCGAGGAAGGAGGGGCGTAAGTCAACTCAAGGTGATGAAGAAGAAAGAAATCGAGTGTTTAATTGTTATAACTGCGGAAGAATAGGACACAAAAGAAAAGACTGCTTTGGTTGTTACACTTGTGGTTCGAAAAGTCACATAAGCAAGAATTGCTTTAGAAATAAAGGCAGAAGAAATTTCCAAGACGGTGGCACGAGCTCATGGCAACAAAAATCAAACAGTGAAAATAACGGAGGACAACGTAGGGGCAACAGAGTGGCTTACGTAGGAACTAGCGACGTGTCTGACAACGATTTTTGGCTGATTGACTCAGGAGCATCGGATCACATGACGAATCGGAGAGAATGGTTCTGCGATTTTGAAGAATTTACGTCACCAGTGGATATAAAAATAGGCAATGGCGATAGTATGTATGCGTACGGAAAAGGTAATATTGAGATTGATACTTTTCTTGAAGGTGGGTGGAAAGCAGGTATTATGCATGATGTACTATTTGTTCCGAATTTGAAACAAAATCTGTTTGCGGTGAAAGTTGTTGCGATAAAAGGTATCGATTTTTCAATTACAAATAATGGGAAGCAATGTTTGTTTATTCGCGATAAAGAAATAGTTGCGACAGATTCAGATATCGGTAATCTATATAAAATAAATTTGCGAGTTATAATACAGAGAGATTGTAATTTAAGTAATTCAGCGAGTTTAAAGAATAATGAAGATAAATTAGACACGTTACAGTTATGGCACGAGCGGCTTTGTCATCAAAATTATAAACACGTAAAGAATTTTTTAAAGAACATAAATATAAATTTCAAAGATGACAATATTTTTTGTGAGGGCTGTGCTTATGGAAAACAGCATCGATTAAGTTTTCATGACAATGCCAACCGCGCTACAAGAGTTCGAGAAGTCATACACGCTGACGTTTGCGGTCCTATGGAACAAGAATCTCTTGGTAGAAAGCGGTATTTTGTTCTTTTCAAAGATGTTTTTTCACGTTATAGGAAAATTTATTTTATACGAGAAAAAACGGAAGTAGCGGAAAAATTAAAACTATTCTGTTCGGAAATCGAAAATCAGTTCAATGAAAATATTAAAGCAATTCACAGTGATAATGGGGGAGAATTTAAGAATAGACATATCGAGATCTTTTTAAATAATAAAGGAATAAAACATTCGTTAAATGTCCCTTATACGCCGGAACAAAATGGCATTGCCGAACGTGAAAATCGTACAATTTGCGAGGCGGCTAGATCGATGATATATTCAAAGCCGGATTTACCTTTATTTTTGTGGGCTGAAGCAATGAATACTGCTGTAAACGTGTTAAACAGAACTGGACCGACTAAGCAGGCAGGAAAGACTCCCTACGAGTTATGGTACGGTAAAGTTGCGAGTATAGACGATTTAAAGATTTTCGGAACCGAATGTTTTGTTCACATACCTGTGGAAAAACGGAGGAAACTCGACAAAAAGGCAGTGAAGGGTTACTTAGTGGGTTATATTGAAAATTGCAAGGGATATCGCGTGTATGTGCCAAGCTTAAGAGACGTAATTTTAAGTCGTGATGTTGTATTTAAACCTGAAGTTAGTATAAACGTTTCGAAAGATAATCGAAAAACTAATAAAGAAAATTTATCTTTTTTAAATAATGATGATGCACTTGAAGTAGAGGGGTTTTATGAAATTGCACAGAATGAAAAGGAAAATGAGAGCAAACCAGAAGAACCTTTGCAATCTTCAGATAATCAAAGTGGCAGAGAGTTGCGTGATAGATATACGATTAAACCAACGGATTTTTACGGTTGCCCTATTACGTATTTGGCAGAAGTGTTACCTTTGACATATAACGAGGCAATAAATTCGGATAACAAAAAGTATTGGAAAGAAGCAATGCAAGATGAAATTCATTCTTTGCACGAAAATAAAACGTGGAAACTTGTCGATAAACCGGAAAATAAGAAGGTAATTAGTAGTCGCTGGGTATATACTAAGAAATTAAAACCGGATAATACGGAGCGTTATAAAGCACGATTAGTAATAAAAGGGTATTCTCAAAAGGAGGGAATCGATTATAAGGAAACGTTTAGTCCTGTAGTACGTTTTGACACAATAAGATTAATGCTAAGTATTGCAGCTCGTGATAGATTATGTCTTGGTCAGTTCGATATAAAAACCGCTTTTTTATATGGTAGTTTAAAGGAAGATATTTACATGAAGCAACCAGAAGGCTTCAATGACGGAACAACCCGGGTATGTAAATTATTGAAAAGTTTATACGGCTTAAAACAAGCTCCTCGATGTTGGACTGAACTTTTTACTATTTTTATTAAAAATTTTGGTTTCATTCAGAGTACAGCTGATTCTTGTTTTTATATCTATAAAAAGGCTGATAAGAAAATGTATTTATCGATATATGTAGACGATGGACTTGTAGCAGCCTCAGATGAAAGGTTAATTGAAAAATTGTTTTGCGAATTAAGTAAAGAATTTAAGATCACAAATACAAAAAATGTAACAAATTTTCTTGGTGTAGAGATTTATAGATTAAAGGATGGTTCTATCTTTATAAGTCAGCATAAATATGTACAAAACATTTTGAAGAAATTCAATTTAACAGAGGCAAACTGTGTTTCTACTCCGATTGATGTTAACTGGGATGCGAATATTTATGATGAGAAAGCATGTAAGAGTCCATATCGAGAGGCTGTAGGTTGTCTGATGTTCTTACAGACTGTAAGTAGGCCTGATATCAGTTTTGCGGTAAATATTGCGTCAAGAGGGTTAGAAAAACCGAGCGAAGCGCATTGGATGTTAGTTAAGCGAATTATAAGATATCTTAAGGGCACTATAGATTTAGGCTTATTGTATTGTAAAGATGGCGATTTCGAGACATACTGTGATGCTGATTATGCGGGTGATAAAGAAACTCGAAAATCAACATCTGGTGTAGTATGTAAGTATGCAAGTGCTGCAATTACATGGCAAAGCAAGCGACAACAGTGTGTAGCCTTGTCTACAACCGAGGCTGAGTATGTGAGTGCTGCCTCAGCAGCAAAAGAAATGGTTTGGCTGAAGAAATTGTTTATTGAGTGTGAGGAAGATATTGTAAACTACGATTTAATGATTGATAATATGAGTGCATTAAAGTTAATCAAAAATCCGGAATTTCATCAAAGAAGCAAGCATATAGATGTGAAATATCATTTTGTAAGAGACCTCTATGAAAAAGGCGAAATAAATGTAGAATATATAAAAAGCGAAGAACAAACAGCCGATGTATTTACAAAAGCGTTGCCGAAACCGAGGTTCTTGTATCTTAGAGCGAAATTAGGTCTTAAAAGTTTAAGCGAGTTGTAAATTATTTTTATTCTTTTTTATAAGTGTCATAGATGTATAGTTTTAGGGACAGTGTCGAGGTAGTCAGTTTCTCTTTGAAAACTCTACATCTTATTGTCAGTCACGTACAACTCCTAAAGTAATAAAACATCAATAAAAGAGTTTTCTCTCCAGATGTTGTAGGGTTAGTATTTGGTCAGCGGTCAATGTGCGTCTGTCTAGGATGCAGTTCTTCCTCTGCAGTTTTAGTTGTAATCTGCCAGTCAAAGTGTAAACTGCGTGGTCTCTTTTATGTATCAAACTCTCGTTTTTATATTTTAAATAAAGTTACTTTTACACTTATAAAATTTCTATTCACTCCTTTACAAGTGAGAAATTTCAACAATTCATAGTACACACCTTTAGTCATGAAGGATTGGCAGGAACAATTCTAGAAGGTACAGTAGAGGGACGCAAAAGGAAAAGAAGACAAAGATTAGAGTATGTGAAACAAATTATAGATGATGTAGGCTGAAGCAAATATTGCGCAATAAAAAGAATCGCTTAGGATAGGAACGGATGGAGAGCTGCATCAAACCAGTCTTAGAGCTGCTCTGCTGTCCCAAATGAAAACATAGTAAGTCGCATTTGCTATAGAGGCGAGAGTCGCGCGAGCCTTAGTTTGCTCTTTTTTCGCTTATATTGAATAACTTAATAAAATTATCCTTTTAAACTGATGATTCTAATTTACAAAACTTTCGCAAACGAAAAATAATATTCAGTTTAAGTGAAACAGGAAATTCAATTTACTCAAGGCTCTATCGGTCTTAAGGAACACATTCTCATCATGACACTCATGCTTCGCGCTCGATTTTCTGTATACATTTCAGTAACTTTTTAATAAATTACATGATTGAAATAATTTATTTATTTTCTTCCAAATATCTCAAAAAGGAAAAACAATCGTAGACTTTATTTAAGGAAACGATTTTGCAGAACAACGCTTATTTCGTATCTAACATATTTTGGTGAAAAAAATCGAATTTTTTCAATATTAAAAATCAAAACATAAAATATACATCCTGTCGAGAAATTTCTTAATAAGAATGTGTAGACCTCATTTAGGCAAATAATTTTTCATCTAAACGTTTTGATAAGGTCCACGGGGATGGCGTAGGAAGTGGGAGGGACGCTTATGCTAGGTAGGATGGTAGGGAGAGTGACGAGACTCACGAATTTCGGTTGAACCAAGCGTGTTTATTAATTCCTTCTCTGTACACTCCGTCTTTTCTATAGTGGTGGCCTCCTGTATGGGTGCGTGGTGGTTCGTGGCGCTGACCGGGGCCGGGCGGGGCTGCATAGGGACCGCGTGTTCGGGCCGCGTGGGCTTGTGGGCGGGCGGCACGGTCGTGTAGGGCGCCTCCTGGTGGAAGGGTCGTCTTGTGGTGGCGGGATCAGCGCTATCTTCAGCACTGGCGCTGTCCTGGTTTGCCCACGTGCCGTCGTACTAAAACCTGGAGACACGAGGTTCTCTTTCCCTGTCGGGGCAAACAGCCGACGCGGTGTCGGTCGGGCGTGAGGCGTAACTAGGGGCTGTCTAGGCCCTAACCCTGGGGACGCGTGGATCGGGGAGCACGTCAGCTCTAACTTCCAGATAGGGGACCCTAAAACTTCTTCCAGGGTGCGTTCCCCCTGCCCGTGGGCGGGGTCAGGCGTTCTTGGTGTCGGGGCGGCGTAATGACCTTCCAATTGGTTGAAAAGCGCGGAGAGCTCTGCGCTAGACAGCAGGGTGGTGTCAGGCGCTGGCGGTGTGGCGGCTAGCACGAGTGGAGCTTGGTTGGTGCCGTAATGTCTACTCCGGGCCTGGTGGTGGCGAGTCTCGGCGTCAGATGGTATGCCCGGGGTAGATTGTCCACCGGGGTGGTCGTGGCTACTTCGTCGTAGCCTGGGTGGCAGGGGTCGTACCCCGCGACCACTTCTGCGTCTTGGAGGTGGCTCCTTCCGGGTGGCTCGGGATCCAGGGGCTTGGAGGCGATCTGGTCCGCGGATTCGAGGCCTTGGTCATCACCCCGCTTTTCCTAAGTGAATCCTTTCCGGGCCTTCCAAGCTTTTAAGCGCTTGGCGTTTCGTCGTGCCTTGGCCGGGCCGTGGCTCCGCTTCTGGCGTTGTTTTGCCGCCGCCAGCTGAGGAGAAAGAAATGGAAAGAGGCGCGTGAGTGTGAGTGGTGAGATCGAAAGAGAGAAAGAAAGGGACCGGCTGTGTATCCAGCGGTTTGAGTTGTGCGGGAGAGAGTGTGTGCCACTGAGTTCCAGTGACAGTGTGGAGTGTGAGCAGTGAGAGAGAATGATAGAGAGAAGGACCGACTGGGCATCCAGCGGTTCGAGTTGTGTAAGAGAGTGTGTGTCACTGAGTTCCAGTGACAGCGTAGAGAAAATGTGTGTTTAGTCGAGGAAACTTACAGTAGGCTGAGGCTGGAAGCGGACCGGGACTGGAGTCTCGACGATACATGTCGAGACTTTATTTCTTCGAAGTCCGAACTACACTTTAGAATTAAGTTTTAAAGATGAACACAAAGATAACGAGTAGTCTAACGTCGACTGCTGTCGTAGGTCAGGGAAGCTGCCCTGAACTCAACTGTCACTTGGTCGTCTTGAGGCCCTTTTTATAGGGATGGAAAAATGTCGCAGTGGAAGGAGTATCGTTTTTTTTTACATAGTTTTTGAGTACTGATACTCCTTCCTCTTGCAAGTTCGCTGACCACTTGGAGACAGGTAATGTTGCTGTCCCTCTCACTCCTGTGGTCAGCTTCGTCTCATCCTTTTTTTTCCAATTCCTTGGCGATTGATTGGGAAGGGGTAGGCGTCGAGAGAGTGCTCTCTTCTCTGCTTTTCCTTGCCCTTCCCGACTTTCACTTTTCTAGCTTGTAGTGCAGGGAGGCCGTTCCTGGGCAAGGGAGGTGAGACGGTAGAGGGGAGGGCACTCGCATCTATATTATATTTTTCCACTATTATTATATACGGCTGAGGGCGCGTATAACAGTTTTTTATGTATCTCATATATTTGATCTAAAAAATGGAATTCTTGAATTTTAATCGTATTTTTTGGAATTGAAACGAAAAATATATGTTTTTTCAGAAACTGTGTATGACAAAATTTGTAGATCTTTTTGAAACGAAATACTTTGTATTCCTACGTTTTTTCGTATTTTACATATCATTGTTAAGAAATTGAATTTTGGATTTTTAATAGTTTTTTTTTAAATTAAAAAGAAAAATATATATTTATAATTTTGATTAAATCAAAAAATTTTATCAGGATAATTTGTAGAGATTTATGAGCACGATCAAAAACTAGTATTGAAATTTTTGATTTTTTCAAAAAGTTATTTTCAAAAACACAAAAGTAGTGCTCAATCTCTCAATTTTTATTATGGATGTGGCTGGTTAACGAACTTGCCCTTACTTTTTCGGCTCCGATAAAGTGTACCAAAGCTAAATTCAATCTGATAATTCTGTCGAGTTATGCCACACACGACCTACTACAGACAGACAGACAGACACTTTCGTAAAAACCCTTTTTTCTGACTCAGGGGGTCTCAAAACGTAAAGATTTGATGAAAATATCGAAAGCCATTTTTCACATAAAACCAATATCTTCTCATATGATAAGAATGTAAAAATTCTAAGGCAGACAATCATAGACAGACTATCCTTTCTTAAAATTTCAGGAAAGAGTAAAAGGGAAGTATCTTTCAGATGATCTTAAAAATAAAACCTGACTATGAATACCAGCTTTAGTTGATTATGTCACACGTGGAAACGCACATACATTTTTCAAAATATACTTACACGCAACAAAATGTGTAGCTGGTACAAAGAAACATATCACTGTTCCAGCTATATTATTAACTATGTCAACCATAAATATGGCCGATATATCCTTAAAAGTTCTTGTGACAGCTACACATTTTTTCCGTGTACTTTAATTTATTTTGGAAAACCTTCACTCAATACAATTATTATAATTAGCACAATTCAAAATACCAATCAGTATCAAATGTCAAACTGTAAATGTGTCAAAAAGTAAAAAACATATAAAAGAGAAAAATTTTAATGTCTCATTAGTTTTTATGTTCGGGAATCTCCGTCGGTAGTCGGGGCATCGTACGGCTGTGTGTGATGTCCGTGAGCAAACAAAGGCTCGCGCGACTCTCGCCTGCTCGCCTCTAAAGCAAATGCGACTTACTACGTTTTCATTTGGGACAGCAGTGCTGACTATAACAACAAGCGATTCTGTTTACGAATTTTAATCTTATTGATTATGGGTTCCTATATGTTGGTGTTCATAATAAATAGAATGTTGTTGTGAAAAGTTAGGAAATAGTAGAGAAAATAAAAAGCGACGTAGATAGATAACTTTTGGTTTGAGAAATAAAAAGAATATCAATTTTAGCAAAATTTAACGGAAAATTGTTTTCATTATCAAAACCAGAAGTATTGTATCTACGTCCATTTGTATCTTTTCTACCATTTCACAAATTACGAAATTACAATTTTCTATGTTTTGGACGTAAACATGTAGAAATTTGATCAAGTTGTACACACAAACATAATAATTTTTTCAAGTATGGCCATAGACCAACCAGACCACGTAATTAGAATCCTGCTTTACTGGAATTTCAGTTCCTGTAACCTTATTCTTATGCAAAATGAGATGCCAAGTTGAAAATTTGTAGAATTAAATAAAATGCACTCAGACAGACCTGTCTAGTCATAAATATTTTTAATACACTACCATCGGAAATTGTGCGCACGGTGCTTGTGAGCGCTATTAAAAATCACAGCTGACTTTGAATCACTATATCTCGGTAAAAAAAAGAGATAGGGCATTTTAAAGAAAAAACAGTTGAAGAGCTTACGAAATTCCACGTCTAGTGATGCTCAACAAATATTTTTTTGCCCTTCTGAAAATAATAAAGCACGTGAGGATTTGAAAAAAAAATTCAAGATTTTCTCAAATTCTCTACCTCAACTTCAACTTTTAGCATGACAAAGGGAAAATTTTTCCAAAATCTGAAAATTATGCGACATAGAGTCTAAAATCTTATCTTCAATTTAAGCCAAGAAAACTTCAAAAATATTCATGGGTACCCGAGATACGATTAAAAATGTTCAATCGTATCTGAGTTGAATTTTAATCGACGATCACGGTTCTCGGCCGGTTTGTTGCTCGCCTCCTTCGTAGAGACAGGACCAAAATGGCCGCTCACAAAAGTGGCGCTTAAGTGAGCCCTCTTATATGTATGTTTGATTCTGTTCATTAGTCATTTTTATTTCTAATTATTCTAAATTTGAAAAAATATTCATTGTTATTTGTGATTATTAAAAATTATTTAAATCCAATATTATCCCCATATTAACGAATAGAACAATGATATGTAAACATTTTTTATTTCTTAAAATTCTTATAAACTAGAACATTAATAACAATTTTAACAGTCATTGCAAATATCAACTAAGAATGAAAGGAAAGGAAATAAAGGAAACACGTTCTTGGATCAAAGAACTTATAAGACAGTTCCACTTAAGCGCCACCTCTGTGTGTGGCCATTTTGGTCCTGCCTCTACGAAGGAGGCGAGCAACAAACCGGCCGAAAACCGTGATCGTCGATTAAAATTCAACTCAGATACGATTGAACATTTTTAATCGTATCTCGGGTACCCATGAATATTTTTGAAGTTTTCTTGGCTTAAATTGAAGATAAGATTTTAGACTCTATGTCGCATAATTTTCAGATTTTGGAAAAATTTTCCCTAGGTCATGCTAAATGTTGAAGTTGAAGTAGAGAATTTGAGAAAATCTTGAATTTCTTTTTCAACTCCTCACGTGCTGTATTATTTTCAGAAGTGCAAAAAAATATTTGTTGAACATCACTAGACGTGGAATTTCTTAAGCTTTCCAACTTTTTTTTAAAAAATGCCCTATCTCTTTTTTTTACCGAGATATCGTGGTTCAAAATCAGTAGTGATTTTTGATAGCGATGACAAGCACCGTGCGCACAATTTCCGGCGGTAGTGTATATGTATGAAAAATTTTTTTTTCAGAAAAATAGTAATTTTGTATTTAAATATATAAGTGAAATAAATTAATAAATGATAAATAAATCATAAAAAATTAAATAATTAAAGTAAATATAGGTATGAAATTTTTTTTTTTTTTTGAAAAATATTAATCAATTTTTCTAAATCATTTCAGTCTATTATGTCGATCATTAGAAGAGTGTGTATCACTCTACGTGATATCAGAACTCTACCATATCGACCTTACCAACCTGCAATTTAGAAATAATTTTAACGTCTCGTAAGACTAGATGGACATTTTTCAATACAATTTTTGAAGAAATTTGCTGTGAAAAAATTTCTTCAGAAAAATATTAATATTATAATTATAAACATTTACGGCCAAACATACTTAATCTGAATCAGTGAAATTTACTGCAAACTAGTTAAGTGCCTTAAGAAGAAAAGGGACAGTGCCATTTCGTCATGTCCGCTATTAGGTTTATACGAATGATGTCCCCCATGACTGAAATAGTTCTTACGGTCCTGATCGTTATGATCTCAGGGTTACCTGAGTTTACGGGCGCAGCACCTGAAATTGTCCCTATTATCCAACTTGCATGTATACCACTGCGTACTTCAGGTAATGTACTTAAAACAGGTAATTATTGTATATGCACTATTGCGCAGTGAATTTCACTGATTCAGATTTAGAATATATACAGATAGTAACTAAATTACTACTGCATAGACGTTTCAAGACTTTTATAAAAAAAGAATTTTTGACGTGGAAAATGATATAGGAAATCACATAGGGACTTGCATAGGTTCCTGTATGGGAGCCTACATAGTTTCTTCGCAGTTTCCCATACGAAATCCAATATCTTCCAAATAATACAGAAAATACCGTATGTATTAGATTCAAAAAGTAGGCATTGCACTTGTTGCATAATATACTTTTATCCCATATGTTTAAAGTAACTTTTGATTTTGGATTTGAAACTTTTTTCATTCCACATTTGAATGAATAAAAATGTCAATCGTTGTCAGAAGTCTACAATTCAAGAAAAATTCTTGAATATATGTATAGACAAGTTTTCTTCTTACTTTTCTTTACTTTTTAGAAAGCAGCTTGAGTAACACTTGAACTTTTCTTTTCCTGTCCTCGACTTACCTTCCTCGCATTTCATCCACTTTCTTTTCTTGTGATTTCTATTATGTAATTAAAATTGCAAATTCGAATTAACTAGTCCGATTTGTTTCTCCTTGTCCTTCACTCGTCAAAGGTCCGGGAGTGCGCATTTGCTATACAAACAAAATTCGTTTATTTTTATTTGGCTCTTTGCCGACTAAAAAGAGGATATTACGATTCATTTCAGAGAGAAAAGAGCTTCGAGAAAAAGTGGCGGGCGATGGGCGGTTCATTAGCTATTGTAATCCGCGCCGGTTCTGCCACTAATGAAGATAATGGCATTAAAGCATTTGGCAGGGACCAAACGGAGACACTCAAAGCAAGATCCTTAATTCGATGATGTCAGCATCAATAAAAGAAAGGGAATGAAGATGTTGTACTTCTTAAAGTATCAGAATCCTTATCCTATATAAAATTATTATAGGAAAATACTTTTTTAGACCTCAACAGAAAGTCATCAATGTTTTATTAAAAAAGAAAAAATGTAGGTCTGCCACATTGGCCTTGAAGTTCAAAAACTAGTTTTTGTGCATTTACTCAAATTCTGAGACAGATTGGAAAATTCTTATAACGAATTTAGAACAGATCAACAAAACACATATTTTATCTCATATTCGTTAATTTATTTATAATAAAAATTAATTTTTATCATAAGGTTACTTTTTAGAGCAAAATTTTTCTAATTAACGATAGTTAGAGCAAAAATTAGTCCATTCTGATTAAAGAAGAATTGGAAAGATAATTGAAATTATGTAAAATTATGTAAAGCCATCAAAAGAATTTTGTTCGGAAAGCAAATAACTTTGGTGAACTCAACAAAACTATTTTGTTGCACAAGTTTTAGCAAAACTTTTGTTCTCCAATTAGATTTGACTTAGTTATTAATAAATCAATAATTTAAACAAATTTCTTGGAGAAGACAACAATGAAAAAGAAGACAAAGCATAGCTACTTGTTTTAAGAGAGTTTTTTTGAAATTTTGAATTTATTAATATAGCCAAGAATGTAATTGGTGAAGTCAGACCTTACTACGTGACCTTAAGGAAAGCTCACCTGATAATCAGTAAATTGTGCAAACTACATTAGAGCTGACAGCAAATTAACGATCGTCGTAATCAATACTTCGTTAACTTGGGAAAAGTCGTTAAATTTACTACTTTGCTTTCATTTTGTTAGGCCAAAACGTGTTTCCTGAACTGCAAGACGAGTGAGGTGGGCCGTTCGTTAAAGGACAAAGCGTTAATTGAAACCTTGACATAACGTAAGGTAGTACTCTAGGCCAGTTGTATGCTGCTGTGTGTCTTTGAAAGTAAACAACTCAGTGGTCACCCTGTAAATAAAGCGTTAATTAGATATACGAAAGGCCAAGAATTCTTCATTCCATGAATCAAGTTTCTTTAATTTTTGTCGAACTTTTTGTAAGTATCGTAGTCTAGGCAGCATTTTGCTGATTCGACACCAAGACTATAGCTCTTCACGTAATCAAATTATGTAAGAATTATTCTCGTCATTTTATAGTTACTTTTGAAGTGTACCCACTCAGAAAAACGAAATTCTCCAATCGGATTCAAACTTGAGAAAAGTATTGTCCCATTGGATGGTACTTTGCGGCAAAAAATCATTCACAATAGGTCAAATATTAAGAGAGCAGATGAAATTTTTGGGTTACGTGAACACTAAGAGACTTTTTATTAGGGTAAATGATAAAAATTAATGGAAATTTAGTATAATATTGTTTTAAAATAGGAAAAGCCGAAGTTTTATTACACCTATTTATATTATTGCAATGAAATTCGATATAATAATAACAGTATTGAAAACATGTAGAAGACAAATTAGTATTTTAAATACTAAATTATATGAATCACCAATCGAAAAATTAATAGTACGAGAAAATGATATTATGATTACTAAGCTGTCTAACAATAATTCTAATAAGTCGAATAATGAATATTATAACCTGGAAAGCGTATTTGAGAAATTCATATTATGAATATGAACTTGCTAGAAACCTGGCGACGCATAGCAAAAATCAAAACATTCATTCTTGGTTTTTCATATAATTCATTTCAGAATGTCGTTCGAGTACTTCCGTCGTTTTCCGATTGACTTCGTAGACTCGATCCAAGAATGTGACAAGCGAGAATAATCGAGAGGCTTTAGGCGTTAGGAATCCGTTTAGTTATGTAGATATAGGTAGGTTAGAGGGTTCGAATCCAAAAGCGATTATGAATTTTTTCAATTCAAGTGTGCGATTACCAATAATGTATCATTGTGTAACTTAAATATCTGAACAGAAATAAGGTGGTATTATTATAATAATATTTGTGTCCATGTTTCCACAGAAACTCTCCCCTCTTCTCAGCATCGTAGACCCCCTCATTCTATCATTTGTTTTGCATGCGCGTTAGAAAACTTTAATATAGTGAATTTCCAGTTCTTGTAGGTTTTATGACAGTTAGTAAAACATATATTCCATTTATTTAAACGAGAATATTAACTTTGCCGCTTGAAAACCACTGCATTAATTTATGATGCGTAAACCCTGTTTACCTGATTTTGAAACGATATTATACTAAAATATAATTCATTTTTATGATTTACTCTAACGAAAAGTCTCTCAGTGTGCAAATATCATCTGTTTGCTTGGTACAGTTTCAATAGATTTTTTCACGCTCTTTTGATTAGTTATATTTATTTTTTCGAAAAATAAAAATTTGAGTTTTAAAAATAAATATCAGAAACAAATTTGGCTTTTTTTCAAAATAAGGCCAGTTTTTGTTTATTTTTATTTACTTATCTCAAAAAAAAAATCTCAGTTATTTCCCAATAAGACCATATAGTTCAAAAAGTGGTCTTATGGAAGTTTTACTTTATGAAAATAAGCGTTGAGGCGCTCATGACCCAAAACTGTTTCACCCCCCCCCCCCCCCTTGTTAACATTTGTCCCATCATAAACATTTGTTTTCCATAAAATACCATCTAATAGGACAACATTATGCCCAAGTTTGAGTACGATTAGAGAACTTCGTTTCTCTGAGTGAGTACACTTCAGAAATAATCCCCCATATATCCGACTATAACTATAGGAAAATTTTTGAAATGTTAGGGTAATTAGCTGGCATATTATTTTTGGACACGCTTCCAAGAAATTTTTTACAGTGCATTACAATGTGAGTTGTGAAAATGTAACGAAAGACCAGTATAACCGACTTTTACCAAACTTTATTGTAAGGATTATTGAGAAAATTTTGTTCGTATTCACATACATTCTGTCAAAAAAGTACCAGGAATTGGTCAACAAAACACAAACTATTTATTATTCATCCAAATTGAGTTTATCGCATTCAAAGTAGGCCCCTCCCGGAATAATACACTTATGCCAAGGAATAATCCAATCAAAACATTTTTTAAACGCATTTCCCGGAATCGACTTCAGGTCTCGCCGCGAATTCTCTTTTATGTCTTTTATCGACTGAAAACGAGTGCCTTGAATTGGTAATTTAAGTTTTGGAAAAAGAAAAAAGTCGGCCGGAGCGATATCAGGTGCATACGGTGGTTGTTCGATGATATTTGTTGAGTTTCTGACCAGAAATTCGTTCACAATGATAGCCTTGTGAGATAGTGCGTTATCGTGATGCAAAATCCATGAATTTTCTTTTCACAATTCGTTTAAAATGGTACCAATTGATTCGTGAGAGACAGAAAGTGTCTCTTAAACTTAAATGACGATTTTGAGTCACGATTTCCTTCATTTTAGCGATGTTAACTTCAGTTGCAGATGTTGATCGCCGAGCAGAGCGAGGCAAATCTTCCACCACATCTCGACCGCTTTTGAATGCACTGTACTACTCATATGCGCATGTTTTTCATAAAGTCGATTCACCGTAAGCCTTCTGTAACATTTTCATCGATTCCGCACACGAAATTCCATTTGCAATGCAAAATTTGAGACAAATTCTTTGTTCGATATTCTTATCCATTGGAAAAATCGCGAAACACACTTAAGATAAACTGACAACATCGAGCACTGTGAACAAACTAAGTGACAGATCGCGCTCGAACTCCACGTCAGTATAGAGGACAGTGGTGCTAACTTTGCGTTAAAAAGGTTTTTGACAATCTCTTTAAGCGGGTTTTTGAATGATCAATTCCCGGTACTTTTTTGACAGAATGTATGTGACAAGAATGTAAAAAGAGAAATGAAGAGCGAGCTCTGATATCTAGAAGAATTATAATAAAAGTAACTTTTAGGTGATAGGCGTAGGAGGTACTCCAGTATTGGTGGACGAAGGAACTCTACCTTAATGCTGGTGTTAGGGTGGGGATGTTGAAATGGAGCATTCCTTTACGAGGGCCCTCACTGCTCTTAAAGTCGACTTTATGATGATAATTACAGGAGAGTGTAGTGAATGTGGCCCGCTGTGGATAGGCAGCTCAGGAGAAAGAAAGTTCGTAAAAGAAGAGAGAGGTGGAGAGTGTTAGGTTGTGGTTAGGTGGGTACCACCTCGTTCTCTGGTGTTCGCGGTCGCGTACGCGTACGTGCGTTTCCAAACTCATCTACTCTCGTAGTTCGTAGGAGGTCCTTCACGTAAGCAAAGATGCTTTGGGCGTGCATAGCTGGACGAACCTCTGTCGATGGACACTCGAATTACCAACATGGGATTTCGTACAGGGTGGGCTTTCGGCCTGGCTAGTTAGGAGCATTATTAGAATTACGAGCTGTCTGATGCCGTAGCTTGCTGTTTACGAAGTTTATTGCCCGGTTAGTCGAGGGCAAAATTAGAGCTCCTTCTTTGAGTTTGTTTAACCAAGTGTTCTTTCCATGCTTACAAGATTCGTCTTTTACAGTTATATCAGTTATATAGTCATATATATATATATATATATATATATATATATATGAAGTAATTTGAATATATGAGTAAGGCTTTCTCAAGTGGGCCTCGATTTTGCAAAAGTTTGTATTTATCATTTATATTTGGCTTAAGCCGAGTTTCATGTGTAAAAGCTACATCCTTTTTATTTCCTTGTAAAATTCCAGATTAAACATTTATTATAAACAATCAAAGTTTGTTTGTAGTGTTTTGGGAATTAATTTTTTTCTCAGCAAGTAAGTACCCGAATTGAATGATTTTTTAATTGCAGGTCAATAAGACATGACACTACAAAACAGTATTTTTTCGATAGCAAAAATCTCAATTTCATAAACATAAATTATTTATCTAATCATATATTAATGTATAGAGGTATATGACTTCTTATTCTTCTTGCACAGCAAAAGTTATGATTGTTACTCTTTGTGAAAGTAATTAAAAATATTTAATAACTAAAGATCCGTATGTTGCTAATATTATAATATAATATAACAATATAATATAAGCAAATATCTATATATTTATTAAGGAATAAAATGAAATTATTCGCCCATGTGGCATTATTTTTTCATTCAAAAAACAATATGGACGGCTTTAGAATAAAAATCGCGTGAAAGTGCAGGACTAACACAGAAAAAAAAGTCTGAAATGAAGTCCAAAAATGGGCTTCTTTTTAGGTGTAATATAAAGTAGACCATTAGAGAAGGACAGACTTATGCGCTTATACACGAGGAAGCTAAATTTAAGCCAAAATCGTCTGTTAGACGTGACAAATTCAAGACTTTTTTTTCTGTGTTAGGCGATATACGTAGTGCGTGCGCACACAAAAATTATTTACATAATAAATTGACTGCAAAAATAACAAATGTATATGAAACTTTATAATATTTCTGAAAATTTAAATATAGGAGAAAATCGTTTTGTTGATTGCGTTTGGTTTATTTAAAAGAATATATTAGTTGGATAAACTAAATTTCTGTTTATCTGACCAAACTCGTTTGCTCAAGTAAACAAAAACTTTTGGTTTAAAAGTTTTGGTGATGATAGAAAACATTTTAGTTAAATTTGCCAAATAAATCTTTGTTTGGTTGGAGCAAAAAATTATCTCCTAGAATTAAATACATGTCTCGTAACTACTATTAGTAGATTTTTACTGATAGGGATTTCAAGAACAGCTTTTTATATTTGTTTTCTTAAAATATTTAAATAGTTTAGACAAGTTTTATAAGAGTTATTGACAAAGTCAAGATAAATTCATTTGACTTTATGATACATAAAAGACTCGATTATGTTGTTATGGTAACCCCATCACAATTACTAAAATGCCAGGGAATAGAAAAATTAATTAAAAGTAACTAAAAAGTATAATAAATTAAAATAACTTTTACTCTATTGCTCGGGAAATTTTAATTTCGTTCAAAAGTACTAAAGCAATTGTTTGTAAATTTAGTATTGAAATTGGGAAATTCAAATATCTTATCGTCAAAATTTGATTGTTTGCTCTGTGGATGCATTTTACAGATGAGACTAGGGTGTATTGCAGAGTAGAATTTATTGCTTGTGCAATCAAGCAAATCATGAAGTTGTTTGGAATCCGATCTTAGAGGATAGTTACGTGGGGGTTGTGAAAGAGATGCCCTTAAGTGCCCTAAGGAGACTGCTTTTCGTTCCGACCCAACGGATCCGATGTTCGCACGTTCGCAAGCAGATATTCGGGATGCGAATAGACGAAAGGACAGTCAATACAGAATGGACAGAAAAACAAAACTTATTCTCCTAATAGTAATCTTAATCAACTTCACTGAATGATAAACACTTTTCTAAGACTTTTTAATTTATTCAATTTCCAATCAGCATTCCGAAGATGCAAATTTTGTGCTAGGATTAAGTGTCAGAGGACTCAAAGGGACGGGAAGCTCTGCGCAGAATAGTCAAATGGTCACAAGTTAATTTGTCAATATTGCTAATCGTATACGACATAATCGAATGATTCACCAAAGTTCCAGGTAGTCCATGCAGAATCGAATTGATATTCCAGATATCTATGGACTTACTAGAGTATCTTGTTGAATTTAGTTCTCTGAATGCTAGTTAGGAAAAATTTAATTTTACAATCTTCAAGATAAATTTTTCTGGTAATTACCTGAAAAAATTTTTATTCATGATTTTCTTAAGGGAGAATTGGACGGACGTTCGGAAAAAAAGTTGGTGGAATCGACTATTCCTTTAGTTCTTTTTTTTATTATTTTCTTTCTTTGCACTTTTTTATATTCAAAGTGAAATTCTCCACACAAGATTTTTTCTTCTGTTCAAGTTCAAACTATAGTTGAAAATACATTGAAATTATTAAGCACAATAATAATAAAAATTATATTCCGAACACGTTTTGATTCGTAAGCAATGCTGTCCTACGATTGAAAAATCATTGAAACAAATCCACACTGTTTTAATTTGATTAAGGAGGATCGATACATTGACATAACCTCAAACTAAAGAACAGTTTGAAGAAGTTAGGAAAGTAGAACAAAAATTAATTTCAATGCATTTTCGAAAAGGCATTATCGAAATTATGAGAAAAAATTAGTTTGGGTCAAAATTTTATGTATCAGAATAGTTTTTTAAAATTTTGTATTTTTTCTTTAAGCCTACTAAAATCTATAATTTGTATCCAATTTTAATGAACAATAGCTCATTTTGTTCCTTGGAGCATTTTATACAATTCTTTCCGTTCGATTTTGTTTCAAATAATTTATTTAGAAACTCTACGTAGTACAACATTTGTTTATTTAACGAATCCTAAAACAATTATTTTTAATGGAATCCAGCGAATAGAATTATAAAGAATGTTCCAAGAAACTAAATGAGCTATTGTTCATTGGAATTGGATAAAAATTACAGATGTTTAGTAAGTTGAAAGAAAAAATATAAATTTTCAATTGCATCGATGCCTTTTACACAATGCATCAAAATTAATTTTAGTTTTACGTTCCTTCCTTCTATAAACTGTTCTTCAGCTTGAGGTTATGTCAATGTATCGACCCTTCTTAAAGTCTAATCAAGACTTTGAAATCGGATGTTTTGTATATTTTTAAACGATTTCGTGAACATTTCATGGTGCAAATTTCGGATTAAAACATTCTATCCATTATATTCTAACGTATTCGAAAATGTGTTTCGTCGTCAATGCGAGTTATCTTGAATCTAATCCTGACACAAAAGTCCTGGATTGACCGTCAATCCTTCCAGATTTAATTTTGAATCAAGGCATGGATTTGGATGCGTTGAAATTGTACCTCGTATTGGTATCGGATTAGTTCAGATCATTTTCCAAAGGGACGCATGAATTAAGCTCGGGGTTCATCAGCCACATGAATATATCTTATGTTTTCAGACAGTTCAACAAATTATTTTTAACAGTCAACCAAAAATATTAATGCAAAAGTAACTCATATGGTTGAAATACCCATACAGTGTTATACTGTTAAAAGTAAAACTCAGTTTTCAGTATAGATTTGCAATAGAATATCAAAAGTTTATGGAACAAGAATGTTATGAATTTGAATGTAATTGAACAAATATTTATATTAATTATTTGTCGATAATTGAAAAATATGTTTTATAATTTGAATCGTATTTATTATGGGTATGTAAATAATAACTCCGAAATTTCAAGAAATATTGCCATAACTGAACTTTTCGTTTGTCGTGAAAATCAACCAATTGACTTTAGTTGATACAAGTAAAATTTGTATTCGGTATAATTCTATTTGAAAAAGTGTTTCGTATTGGTTGCATGTTTATTCCCAGGATAGATTTTCAATTCGTTCGGATTAAATTTTGAGTGGACACACAGATTCAGACACATTGCAATTCTGAATCAAATTGGTTTTTTAATCATTCGCATTGGAGCGGAAACAGATTTTGGATTGACGCGAAACAGAACACAATACTGCGGAAGGTGATCTTATCCAAAACTTGCATCATAGTTTCTACAAAATTCACAAAAATTTGTATAATGTTTTTGAAATATTTTAGAACATTTTCAAGAACGCTTAATCCTGACAGGTTGAATTTTGAAAACATGCTTATTGGTATCAATATTATATCAAATTTAGAAGAGCAGAACAAAAGTTTGAAGTAGATGAGGTCTCAAAGCGATTGAATAAAGGGGAAAGGTTTTGGCGAAGGCTTGCAGGTAGAAAGCAGATGATAATATACGAGATCCAAGTAGATATTTGTAATTCCGATTAGCTTCTGCTCCATCCGTGGAATACAGGAACCGGAACTTACTTCGGTGGAAACTTACATGAGGCAGTTTTCGATGCAAAATTCTATCTCTCTTTTCCTCTATCTTGCTCTATTTTACGTTTTCTTCTTCCTTGTTCCATCTTTCTGTATCTTACACGCATTTATGTTTCTCTGCCTAGATTCCAAGAGATGTGTCTGGCTGCACCAGAATATCTGTCCTCGTTCAATCCAAGCTCGTATATCTCATCGTGCCTGTCCTGTACGTGACGCAAAGACGTACGGCTCTCTCATGAATAGCATTGCGATAAATTCGATTAAAAGTTTTGTGGTTTCGATCCATTCCACTCTCCTTTTTTGTCTTTTCCTATCCTTTGGGACTTATAGCTCGAAGAATTCACAGAGTCTCGTAAACAGTTGCAAGGAAACAAAATATTTGTCTCAGATTTTTCATTTTGTAAATGCTTTGAATTTCAATGTTTCCAATTTTAAAGTCGTTGAGTTTGGAGGTTCTAAGACGCAAAATTTTTGAGTTGAAAACATCCAAATGAGAGAATTGAAAAGATTTGCGTTTTAGGGATATTAATTTTGAAAAGATACGAGATACATATTTCTGTTGAGAATTTAGATGTATAGACTTTTCTTAATTGATGTTTTTTTTTAGATCGATGCCAATATTAATTATTAGTGCACTTATTAGTTAAAAATCACATATACCCCCTTTCTTAAGGGTGTAGTCTGGAGTGTGGTTTTGAAAATTCGATTTTTTTTTTATGATTGATTTTGAAAGTACAACGTATCAAGAATATACTGTAGAAATTTCAAGCCGAAATTCGAAATATTAAGAAAGTTATAGCACATATTCGAGAGCGTCTTATATGTTGCACACACGTCCAGATTCATAGTGCGCTTATCAAAAAACACAAATTCGAAAACAATGACACTCCTTTTGAACACCCACCTACTTTTGACGAAGACGTTGTGACTATTTTAAAGCCTATGTATGAAGAACTATCCTCTGGCGATCTTTTGGAAAGGTGTTTGGGCAAAAATACACAAAACAATAACGAAAGTTTTAACCACTGTGTATGGAATTCTGCTCCAAAGCATCTTTTTGATTGAAGAAACCTATTGGAAATAGCTACAAGGACAGCTGCATGCATTTTCAACGAAGGCTTCATGCCGATGTTGAAAATTATGGAGGACATAGGTGTCGAAATTGGACCGCGCGCCATTGCCTACGCCGAACTGTACAATACTCGCCGGATCGAAAGTGCCAAGAAAGCCACTTCTGAGGCTTCTAAAGCAAGCAGGATCAGCCGTAGAGGAGAAAAAGTTGCTGAAAACGATGCTTATGAAGAAACCGAACGATTATTGTATGCACCCGGCATAGAAAATTGATGTAAGTATGCATTTTTTCAATCAAAAATCTGTTACTCAAACTTTAAACGCGTTTTTCTCGAAACAACATTTTTCCGATCGACCCAGGTCAAATAAAAATATCTATCAAATAGATAGGGCTGAAATTTGGATATGTTATTCTAATCATCAATGGCTATCGCAGGTAGCAGAATTGTTAATTTTCATTAAAAGCTTCCGAATTTTTATGCCAAATTTCGATGAAAAAAAATCACGATTTTTGATTTTTTTCTTCACAAGTCCGTAATTGATTTAAAGAAAAATAACGTATTTTTCTGTTTTTAAATCGAAATTTTTTATTCACGTAAAGTTATTGTATTTTTGAAAGATTAAAATTCAATCCTTACTTTTTCAAATATAAGAATCTTGAAAATTTGTTATTTGAACAAATTTGAAAATCAGTTTTATATCCATCATTGAAGATGCATTTTTAGTTTTGAGTTCTTGAGTATTCAGTTCATATATATGTCTGGCCAAATGTCTGCTACTACTGGTTCGCAGTAGAAAAAGAAATGTTTTATACGACAGTGAGGCAAGTCGGGTGTAAAAATGAAAGGATATAAGGCAGTGGAAAGTGCGATTCGTCATTTCATTTCTTCTGCTCTCAGTTCACAACAGTAGGCGGAAACAAAGTGAGGAAAAGAAAGAGGAAGAAATGGAGCAGGACACAAAGAGGAACGGGAGGTATTCTGTTGGATTAGAAGAAGGGGTGGTTGAGTTGTAGAAAGTTAGCAGTTTGTTTGCAAAAGAAAGACATAGGATGCTGGTAGTCGAGCGAAGACGAAATTTTCTTCTTTCCCTGTACAGATGGCAAAGAAAAGAGACAGGGGTTGAGAGAAAAGGGATGTTTAATGGATCCAAGAACAATAAGGTTTCTAGGAACAAACAGGCATAAATAATTATAACCAGAAAAGGAATTCATTTCAATTCTTGCTCTAATGCTCCATACTTTTGATTTGTTTTTCTTCTTTACTTTCTGTCTATCTGTTTTGGAAATCCACTTTTATAACAAAACTAAATGTTAAAATAAAAGTGATTCGTAATTGTTAATTACTATCTCTTATATCGGGGGTCATAATTCATCTTCAGTAATGATCCAAGAAAGTGACAATCTCTCGTCATTTTGGGTGAAGGGAAGTGTAAGAAGAGAGGGAAAGAGAATAGAAGGGGATATTGTCCCTGTATCACATACTTGAAAAAGTTTCGACTGGAGGATAGACGAACGTAGCAGAATCCGAAACAGTTTGAACCGCTTGCTAAATGTTGTGGAAAATAATAACTGATGGTCTTCTCATTCGTGGCACAACGATCGCGTGAGAACTTTTATTCTGTTTATTATATAAGCTTCAAAACTTCTCCTCATCAAAGATGTTATTTCTATCCACATCATGCTTGTTTTGATTTTTAAGAAATCGATACATAATCAATTTCTTGTTAAAAACAGTTACCAAAAAAATAATTTTAGGGAGTTAACATTCATGTTATTAAGAATGTTCTATCATTGGTTTGAGAAGTGCGAAGGTGAGTTTTCAAAACAGAAGTTTGAGCGGGCTGTATTGTGTAAAACAAACAGTATTGTGCTTCCTCGTAATATATTATCTATGAACGGCACAAACTTGGTTCAATAATTCTCTAAATTATACGTAGGCTTTCCAAATGACTTTACACGACCTGAGAGTCAATCCAGAAATAAATTCTAGCCCTTCTTTGGTCACAAAAACTTTAAAACACTATTTTCATAATCAGTATAACTATTTTTGAATAGTGATTAGCACTAATTTCAATTGGTCATTGACTATGGTAATATTGGTAAATGATACTACATTTCAATTGTCAAATATAAGTTTAGTATTCTCTAAATCTGAATCACACTCAGAAAAAAGATTCCATTGAATCAAAGAAAATTATTTGTTTGAAAGACTTTCTTTGATTTAAAAAAATTATTCATTCGAATTAAACAAAATTTGATTGACTCAAACAAAGTATCTGAACCAAATAAAAAATTGCTCAAATCAAATAAATTATTGGCTTAAATCAAAAAAATTATATCTTTGACCATATAAAAATGGCTTAATTTATTTATTTTAGAGACAAATTTATTTGATTTAAACAAATATTTATTTGTACCAAAGATATCTTGTTTAGAGTAAACAAATGTTATTTAATTCAAATAAATATTTTGTTTGAATCAAAAAAAGCCTCTTAAACAAATTATTTTCTTTTATTCAATCAAATCTTTTTTCTCAGTGCAGTTAGAATTTTTAATAATTCCAATTAGTCAAAATTGATTGATTCGCAGTCATCAATTATTTATTCGCTATTGAAAAGACTACTGAAATACAGTTGTAAAAAGTTAAAGAAAAAAATGTTGTCACAATAGGTATTTATAAGGATGAAATAAAATAAAGTATTTCGCACTTTTTCTGTTGAATGCAAGTTATTCGTTTTGAAGTTATTGAAGAAAATGTAATTTCTTACAATCAATGTGTATGAATTATTCTACTGAGTATATAAGGATTTGTTGCTTGTTAAGTATCTCTTATGAGTAATTGGATGGTTATTCGAACTATAATTTAGCTATGTATGTCTCCTGGAGTTAAGGAAAAGTAGTACAATATATTAAAAAATTTTTCGATGTATATAAACTTGTGTTGTTTATTTATTACATGAAAGTAGAATTAACCAGTCGTTATAGTGTCTAGAGACTTTGTCAGTCGTTGCCAAAAAATTTCAAAAGTTAAGTCTCAGCAATTTTACACATTTCCATTATTTAATAAACATTTTTTAATGAAACTAAATTAAAGTACCCATATTGAAGTAATTTTTGTTACAGTTTCAAAATTTTAGGCGGTTTTGTTCAAGAATGTTTTTAATTACAAAAAAAAACGTTTTCAAAAAAAGTTGTTTATAATTATAAATATTTAGGAATTGCTAGACCTACCTTAATGCATTCTATACAATTTTGCAAATTTTCAACTCGGTATTTTATTTTGCATGGGAATGGGGTTACGGAAACTGAAATGCCGGTAAGGTAGGAATCTTTTGATGCTCCATGGCCTTAATACTCTTGGGATTAGGCCTCAACTTGATCGTTAGAGTCAAATTTTGGTAATGGTGGCTTACGAGTTTCAATTATCATGGATACACTTTACTACGGACACACATGTAGATATATATCCTCCAGAACTGTCTAATCCAGAAATGCCTCCAACATCACGTGCAATATACGTAGGTAATTAAATGTTGTTTACAGAAGAGAATTTTTCTTCGAACTATAACATATTATAGTACCACAATTATATTTCTGTTTTGTTAAAATATTTTTGTCTGTAAACTCTGTCCACTCGAAATTTAGGAAAACAGATTTTTTTTTCATTCCTCTTATTCCATTCAAATAGTTTTTAATTCAATGATTCATTTTGTATGGATAGAAGTTTATAGAGAAAAAATGTCGGTAAAGTAGGAATCAATAAAATTTATATTCACCTACACTGCTAATATACACGGTGACCCATTTTAATCTATAATCCCAAATACCATCAATTTTGACCTTGAAGTCAATTTTCAAGGTCAAATGGAGGTAAGACCCTTTTAATAAATGAGAACCCCCATTTTTGACTGCGGATTTGAAAAGAGAGGGAAATTTCACGTGAAAAATGACCTGTGGAAAAATGGTTTTTGTGAATTTGGAAAGGTAAAAAATTAAGGTCAAATATCTGAGAAACGAACAGATGCCCTTTTTCTGAATTGTCTTGGTTTTTCGGGGTAAACAAACGTTCAAAATGCTTCACAAAAGTCGATGAAATGTTAAGGTGTACATCACCTTGACCATCGTGACCTTCAGGTCAATTTTCAAGGTGACTTGAAGGACAAGACGATTTTTCTTAGATTGAACTCTGTGCCCGGATACATTTTTTTTAGACTTCAGGCTGTGGATTGTTATCACAACACCCCCCCCCCCCTCCCAAACACACCCAGACAGTAATAATTATTTCGGATAAGAGGTAAAAACTGTGACTATGTAGTTACAAAAGTGACAATCTTGACAATGTCACTTCTCTGTGACTAGTTACAAAAGAAAAGACTCCATTTGACCTTGAAAATTGAACTCAGTCAAAATTGATGGTAAAGTCAAATTCCCCCTCGGTCCTGGTCAACCTTTGTCCAAAGCATTTTTTCGAAGATAAAGTGTTTTAAAAGATATTTGGGATTATATATTAAAATGAGTCACCGTGTACATCGTGGATATTTTATATTATTGGCACATTTTTACACTTAGTTTTCAAATATAATAAAGTTTTCTGTGGTGTACTGTAAAAAAGAATTCGGAATTTTTCTAACACTTTTCAAAAATGAATATATTTATAATATATAGTAAATTTTTTTAATAAAGTTGAGAAAAAGAAGATTCACTGAAGCTGTTAGACAAATCTAGCAGAGTAATTCTCGGGAAAGTTACAGAAATTTTTATGATTATTGTGTTTCGAACATTTTGGGAAGATTCATAAGAAAATTTTTACAGTGTTGGTATTCAACGAAAACTCCTGTGTGAAGTGAAGGGTCACCCCTTATACTAAATGTTTCTCAGGAATAGTTAAAACATAGTCTGAGATTTTTCCTAGATTTTCCTAAAATGTTTAAAACACAATAAACACATAATTTTGGATAATTTTTCCAAAGAAACTTTGGTAAATTTTTCCAATATATTCGGTTAGTTTCTGTATACCTTAACTTATTACGGGTATTGTTTGTATAGTATGGAAATATCCCCCCTAAAAACGTTCATTATTCGAACTGATATGCGAAAATTGCCAATTGTATAAGAAAATAGGTTTTCCTACCTTAAATAGGCAGTTTCAAATACAAATGTTTTGGAAAATTCCAGATATTTTTACAGTATTGATTCGATTTTCTTGCAACAGATTGTACATTATTTAATCAATGAAACATTTCTTTGATATACGGTCAAAGAAAAAGTTTCTTTGAATTAAAGAAAGTTTTGTTACATCAAGAACATTTTTTTGATCCAAAGAAATAAATTTGTTTACATTAAAGAAAATGTTTTTGAATAAAAAAACAATCAAATGTACTATCAGTTGTTGTAAAATACTTCAATTGAAATTGTTTTTTCGTACTTTGTAAAATTATAAGGGTAAAATGACGATTACTGGGTCATTATCCTTAATCTAATAAAAATGTCTTATTGAAACAAGATTAATAAAAATGTAAAAAAGCGTTGTTTGATACATGCAAGGATAGAAGTTATTTGGAAATCTGAAGAGCATACAAAAAAGGAAGGCAGAAGGTAGAAGGTACATTGGAATGGAAGATGAAATAACACGTCGATTGAGGGAGATGGGCGCTGGAGGAGTGGGTGTGGGGGTGAAGTGTCAGTTGGTGTTGGGGGTGAAGTGGGGGAGAGTAGGTATCGAGGTCAGTGCGTTTTTGTCATGCGCACCACGAGTTGCGCTATGAAAGTGTAGACGGGGTTGATAGGATATGGTGGGCGTCATCGTCCTCAGTGCGCCGGTAGCAATTCTAACCTGGATCCAGCGATTGGATTTCCCTCGTGGTACCAGGAACGCCCCAAGCCCGCCAAAATCGGCGAGATGCGTGGGCGTCTGATACCGCCTCCGAGTCACTTTTTACCTACGAAGTCGTAGTAATGGGGATGTTTCATCCCCTGACCACCTAGAACGAATCACCTCAAGCGTGAATCTCAAAAAGGACTCTCGTGTAAACTCGAATCCTCTCTGCGGTCATGGGACTCTAGGGGCAGCGACAATTTCTCTTATAATCCTCAAGGTCAACTCCAATGAAAACAAGATTTCTATTTTCATAAGATAGGTACTCAAGTACCTAATGAGTTGTAATGGAAGTTTTTAATTTTAAATTTCACTTATCCACCTGCTGAGATCAAAACTTTAAAAGTATACTGTATATATACTTATACATAAACATATACATATATAAACGCAAATATAAAGTTATTTTTGCGCTTAATCTGAGATCTAAATAATGAAGTAGATTATTTCCTTTCATATAGATAAAAATTTATTTTTAAATTCCTCAAGATGTCCAAGTATTTGAAAAATTTGTTTGCTGAGAATGAAGTAATATTGATAATTAAATTTATTTGAAATATTATAAACCAGTTTAAATGATTTGCGAGTTATCAAAAAATCTATAAAATATTCGGTTATTTCGATATTTTGATCCATATTAAAATTAACAATTGCGTATATTAAATTTCATATGCTGTGTATGCAAATGAATTCATATACTTTTATATTAAAAATACAAAATTTTTTATCTGTGTAGGTGGTATATTAGAGAGTACACAACAAGAACAAATTTTATTTTTAATTTCGACTTAAATTTACTATCTTAAGCGTGCTAATGTAGAAATCGAATTGAATAAAGTACATTTTTAGCCGAATCTTATAGAATTAATTAAAACTCGTGATTCAAATTTAATTGATGATTAAAAATCTTTGTTTGTGTTTTCTCAGGTGCATTGTAGAAAATTTTCAACTAAAAGTCTTCCTTATTACTATGTAGGTACAGGAATATGTCGTAAATGCTTTCACTAATTTATATTGATAATTTGTTGTTAGAAGCTGTTTCATTGCTTAAAGTTTCTGGCAGGTGGAAAAAAATTCTAATGCTTCAAGGAAAGGTGTATCAGATAACATCATCAACATTTTACTATTGTTATTTTGAGTTATTCCCTAATTTCTTCTAAAATTTTTCATTATATATAGTCTTTACTTTATTTTGGAACTTCTTAATTCACTAATGTTTTAACATCATGATTTCGAATTTTTTGAACCTATAACTTTTATAAATTTTTAAGTTGGCAATATTATAATTTTTAAACATAAAGCTCACTCGTAAGCTTAAATATTTTGAAGATGAAAGGTTAGAATTTCGGGTTTTTCCATTTTCAGCTTTTGAGTATCTCCAATTTTTGATTTTCCTGATTCACACTCAACTGCACATTCATTTAATTATCACTTTTAACAGTTAAAATTAAAGAAATATTATTTTCTCATGTTTTGAAATTTACTAATTAATGAAAACGAACAACAAAATAATAGAAATTTTTTATTTTTGTTGCAGGTACGCGGTAAGAATATTAATAGTTTTGATCGCTATTGAACTGAATCGATTTACAAATGTGCACTGGATGTAAGTCATTTATATAGTAATTTTGAGTTAAGAAAATAACATTTGGCATGTAATTTAAGGACAAAGAAGTCTGTAGTTATTCTACTAAAATCTGAATTCCCATCACTTTGGCGTTAGAATGAGCAAGCAGACTCATAAAGTTTTGTCGGTTTGTTTGCCAATTACTTAGGGAAGCTCGTATCCATCTATGCATCCGTCCATTTCTCGTCCCTTATTCCGACAAGAATGTAAGCGTCGATTCGGTCCTTATGTGTATTTAGCGCGGAGCGCATAAAACTGAATGGCTCAAACTTTGTCCGATATAAAAGGCAAGTGACTGTTCGTATCTACTTGCAGTTTCACCGCATGGCAGATAGCAATATTTCCTCTTTGGATATCCTTCCTGAAAAAGAAACTCCGGATGAGCCAAATTCCAAATCTTTAAAATTTTCAATAAATGCGGCAAAATAAGAAATAAAATTTATATGGGGTTGTTGCATAAGTCAGAGATAATACTTTCAAAAGAAGTTTCTTTTATAGGGAAAAAGTCAATTCCATAAAAAGTTCCTTACTTCTCTCCAAGTCTTGGATACAAACAATGATTGTAAAAATGAAAATTCTAGAACGTTTGGCAAATATTTAAAAATCACTTTCAAAATTGTTTTTTAAGACTTATTATACACAAGATTGAAAAAAATTTTTTTAAACTGAATCAATTTCAAGTATTTATCTAGGTGTATGATTTAAATGAGAACACCCTTGAATTCCTAAACTTATTTGAAAATAATGAATAATAAAAAATTACTAAAAAATAAAATTGTCGGTTGGCAATATATATAATTAAAATAATATTACGTTATTAGATATTCTAAATTACACTCTTAACGTTTATATAATATGAACTCTGTAAATATGAATCAGATATAAGTATATATATCACTGATTACAATCAGGGTACATACGCTGATCAATCAGTTGAATTTCACTAATTCATTAGCGTATATACCCTGATTATAATCAGTGGGATACTTATAGGTAATTAATCAGCGGAATTCAGATTTATAGAGAAGTAATTTTGCTCTAAATTTAACAAAAATGGTCCATTTTATAGGAGATTTGTGAGATTTAAGAATCTCAAAATATTACTCATGAAATTAAAAATAAAATTCAATATTAATCAAATTCATTAAAAAATATTTATTTAAAGCCAATGGGATACATTGGATACATTAATTTTTTTAAGTTAAATCAAAAGTTAAAAATTAATTTTGAATGATAGTATATATCATATATACGTTACGCTACTATTCTCATCCAAAATTTAATTTACATGCAGAAAAATGGAAACGAAAAATTGGGTCTTGATAACTGATATTTAAGCCACTCATGACGAACAGGCGTTTTAAAAAAAAATTTACGTTGAATAGTTGAATACTGAGTGAAATTAAATGAAAATAAACGAGTACATGCATGTTACAAAAATATGAGTGGTTCAGTGTGGTTTTTACTAATCTTTTCAAGACAGAAAGCATATAAGAAATTGATTGTTTCTAAACGGAGAAAATTTTCTCGGTAATGATAACAAAAAAGTTTCGTTAAACGAGGACTTACGAAGCTAAATTATAGTACGCATACATGAATAAACCTATGACTAATACACATCATATATTTCGCTATAACTGACGAATCACACGCACGATACTGATAGTATATATTCGAATTCATATAATAAATCACATAATTTTAATACAAGACGGCTCATTTTCGTGATAAAAAAATTCTTTATTATTTCAACTTATTTAATTTAAAAAAAATCAATTTTGATTTACAAATAAATTTCGATGAACGATTGTTTTCTTATAAAAAAATATCACAGTTGATATTTTTGAGTTGATAATGTAGAGATGACTACATCTATTTCTTAGGAATTTAATGACCGTTAGGTACTTATTTATGGCTTGAGGAAAGTGAAGTTTTAATGACATGTTTAAATGTCAATACATTACAAGAGAAACAGTTTACTACTGTGATCAAATTGAAAGGTGAATTTTAAATTTAAACTTCCCGGGATTTTCGAAACGGAAATTTTTTTTCCATAAGTTGGTAGAACTGTTAGTAACATCTGTGCCAAATTTCACATCAAAATATTCATTAGTGTGAAGCTGTTCGCAGAAAAAGGCCGGATTTATAGGACAACAACTCTTGGCATGATAATGCACCATCACACACGGCACTGGTTTTACGCGATCGTTTCGTCAAAACTTCAACAAATATCGTTCCGCAACCACCGTATTCACCTGATTTAGCTCCGTGTGACTTCTGGTTGTTCAGCAAACTCAAGAGACCGCTCCGGGGACACCGTCTTGACTCAATTGAGGAGATAAAAACCGAATCGCTGAAGGCTCTGAAGGCAATTCCGGAAATCGAATTTAACAAGTGTTTCGAAGATTGGAAAAACTTTGGCATAAGTGCATTATATCGGAAGGGGATTACTTTGAACGGGATGAAATTGATTTGGATAAATAAATAAAGATTTTTCATTTTATAACAAAATTTACCTTTCAATTTGATCACAGTAGTATATAATTTACTTTATAAGCATGATAATGCTCATCAAAAGCTCTATCCTAGATGTGGATGCGAGTTCGCTTCTAGATATGCGCGCTTTGTATAGTCCAGTCAAATTACCATTTTACACCGTATTATTAACTCACGAGCGTATTTTTTGTTGGCTTAGTCGCTTCATTTTCGGTCACTTATATACCAATTGGTTTTGTGACAAGAATTTCGGACCGGAACCCAGGCAAATTTTTGGAGAAAGGTGCCAAAAATCACAAATGCGTAGATTGTTGCTCTTCTGGGATTTTAGCGAAAAAAATGAAGAGAGAGAAAAGAAAGTAGAAAAAATTCTGATAAATTAAAAACAAAAAAAATCTCCTACTATCACTACTTTCTTTAATACAGCATTTCGAAAAAACCTATTTTTTTCGATTTTTGCCCGAAAATCACTACTGTTCCAAAAAACCATCTAGAATTTGTATAGTCGATGGGCCTACGTCAAAATTGTCTACAGATGACTTTAAGTAGACGTAATTTTCTTCAATTTAAGTCAAAGAACAATCCTCTAGGTTCAATAATTCGGGAGCTATGACCTGTCAAAGTTGACACATTTTTGCCTGTTTTTATAATAAAAAATCATAGGTTTAGTTTTTTGGAATTAGAGCGTATCCTAATAAATTTACGTTAATGCTGCCAGAGGATAACTAAAAGTATATGGAATTCCACGTTAATTGAAAAAAAACAATGTTTTATCTTCATGAACTTCCGAGTCATGAATTTTTCAAACTTTGTGGTTTTTACTGTTTTACTTAAAAACTGGAAATCACGTTTTCTTGATTATTTTTGCATTTTTGACGTTAAAGTTATATGAAGATGAATGAAAGAGGACTCAATTCTGAAAAATTTAAAAAAACACTAGTGGTTCTAACTTCAATAGGTCAAAAGTTATGACCTCTCGAACTTGACCCTCACTGTCTTTTGTGAGTCAAACTTAGTGAAATATATAATTTCAGTCACGTTTTGACTAATACAGTAAAATATAATGCACTGAATAATAAGAATTGATTAATTATAAATTTATAATAAATTAATAATTAATTATGTAAATTAATTAATTTTTTTTATAAATTGTTTTTTCATTTTTGACGCATTTTTCATTCGGCAAAAGTTTGTCTCTTTTGAAAGAAATCATTTTGAATTTAGAAAACCTCAAATGATGAATTACAAAAGTTTTTATTATCCATGGATAGAATTCAGAACAGTTGTTGTCATAACTTGTAGGATATGTAGGATTTGTAGAGGTACATATAACCTAAGAATGTCTATATTGACTGTACGAGATGAAGTATTGAATAAAGTAAAATATAAATAAATGGTTTTTATCCACTTTGTATTCCTTCCAAAGAGATTGGAATAATTATAAGAAAAGAGACTCAGTGTTAACATGAATTGCTTAAAAAAGAATATTTTGTTTCACTTATAAATAATGAATGCTTACTATTTTGAATTAATTTAAGAGATAAAAGTAGTCTTAAATAGTTAGGTAGGTTTGACTCACGAAAGAGAGAGAGGGGGTCAAGTTCGAGAGGTCATAACTTGTGACCTATTGAAGTTAGAACCACTAGTTTTTTCTTTAATTTCTCAGGATTGAGTTCTCTTTCATTTATTCGTATATAACTTTCACGTAAAAATTGCAGAAATAATCAAGATAATTATACGCTTTTAGTTATCCTCTGGCAGCATTAGCGTAAATTTATTAGGGAACGCTCTAATTCCGAAAACTAAACCTATGATTTTTGGCCATAGAAGCAGGCAAAAAGGTGTCAAAATGAGATTTGGAGGCGCATGAATATTTTCCAAATTTTATATTTCCTAATATTTATTTTACCAAAATTCATAAATGTAACCAAATTACCAATTGTTCTAATTTTTATCTTTCCGATTCATCACATGAACCTAATGTTTATATTTCCAAATAACTATGTTTTTGAATTTTTTTCTCCGAATTATTATTTAAATTAAGAGAAATAGTAATTCGGAAATATAAAAATTATGACAAATGATAATTTGGATAAATAAAAATTAGGTTAAATGATGTTTTGGTAGTATGAAAATTATGTCTAATAATGACTCGGAGAAATAGAGATTCGTATACATAGTTATATGAAAATATAAGAATTAGGTTATATGATTAATTAGAAATATAAAAATTAGACTAATTGGTAATTTGGTTATATGAATTTCGGTAAAATATATTTCAGGAAATATTGAATTTGGAGAATATTCATGCGCCCCGAAATTTGACGCTCTATCGATTTCTTGTTTCAAAAATAGGTCGTTTCATTTAAAAATCAACAGTTAACTTTCAAATTACCTAAAAATTTTACTTTAATGCCAATTATAAGGTTATCGTAAAATAGATTACTTTAAACCCAACAACCTCAGCGCAGGATATTATTGTCTCAAATAACTTTTCTGGACTTTTAGAGAATATCGTATATATTGACATGTAAAAATCATGATAAAGGGTTTGAAGATCAGATAGAGACCATTGACTATTTCTATTTGATGAAGTTAGTTTCCGGTTCCAAGTCCTATCAAATTAGTTTTAACGCAAAATGATATAGAGTAGAGTATACGTTCTTCAGAAAATGTACTTTCGTGGAACATTAAAAGGTCGTCCCTGTGGGTGCAAAAGGCTGTTAATGTCGGGAGTCTCTCTTGGTAAACCCAGTTAGCTGACTCGCCAAACCCTTTGCTTCTTTCTGGATCTAATTAGGAGCCCTTTGGAGCCATGTAATGCGCCTTTAATCCACTACTCTCGAGGTCTAGGGATCCCGAGTTTTCGTATCTTCGACGACCGATACAGCGTTGGTGCTACCCACTGCGAGCTGGAGCACGTCTAATGATTCCCAAGGGTGTGCGAAATTCCGGATTAAGCGACGTCAGCCTCGATAGTTTAGTGGCTCAAAATGTCAGCTATAGATATCGTCTTGGATGAATTTAAGAGCCATGCGCCAAACTCGTGTGGTACGCTTCATTATTCAAATTTAAAACGTCTCAAATAATTTTCATTAATTTTACCTTTTGGGTTACTCATTTTAAAATAATGTTGATAACATAAAAAGGCAATCAAAAATCTGGAAATTTAGTTAAATAGAGCGTAAGAAATAATTATCCTAACTCAACATATTTTTTTTTTAATTTTTAATTTCATGTTCTGTCTTTATTAAATATTTACTTGATCATTTTTCTGGCGTTTTGGTTATTTATTCGTACTGACAAATTATTCTTGATCTCTTAAACTAAAATTTTTGTTCTATTTTCGATCACAATTAATGGCAAAAATAATCTGCGCATGGTTGGCTAACGAACTTGTTTTTTTTTAGGCTCTGATAATGTTTTCTATAGCGCTTCTCAATCTGATTATTCCTTCGAAAGCTTTTCTGCTCACAGGCATGACGACAACAATAACAGAGAGATTCGCAGGGTTTTGAATTGAAAATTACGATATTTGACTTAGACAAATAAAAGTAAAAAATTGGTTTAAAATATAAAATATTTTTTAATATATTTGTACGATCGTTTTTTGGCCGCTTTGATGAAATCTAAATAGACAAAAACATTTGTATAAACTGCTGGGTCGCTTGGGCAGTTATGTACTGAGATAGATGCAATTCCAATTAGATGGTTCTCGGAAACCAGAGGACCACCACTGTCTCCCTGAAATAAAAGAAGTCTTTCAGTTCATTTATGCACCGCAATTCATAAAAAACTGGTTAATTATCATAAAAAATTACAGAAAGTAACGATTGGTTGACATTTTTCGTTCAATTTAAAAATGGATAATACATTGTAGAAAAGTAAGAGGATAAATAATCGATTCAGAGTGGATTAATATATATTATTAGAGCTATGGATATTGTACATATTATCAGGTAAAAAAGTAAGAACAGATTTTTAAATCTCTAAAACCGTAAAAAAATTGGAATCCAGAAAAACATCCGCAAATTCTAGTCAGAAAACTTTATTACGTGGTAGATATTCATACTACTGTGGGCAATAACTAAAGTGAATTTTTATTTTAAACTTCGCAGGCTAATAGATTCGGACAAACTCTTTTATTTTTATGTTGGCCCTACTGTTACTGACATCTGTGCCAAATTTCATGTCAATGTCATAATTTGTAACATAGTTAGGCTTGTGTTTTCTAAACGACTGAAAGTGATTTTTTCTATTTTTACAATGTCTCAATTTGTTGAGCAAAGAAGTGCCATTAAATTTTGTTTGCGGAATGAAATTACAGTTGCGGAAACGTTCAGAATGTTGCAGAAGGCCTTCAGTGATTTGACCATGTCGCAGAAAAATTTTTTATAAGTGGTACAAAGACTTCAAAGAAGGCAGAGAACGTGTTGATGACTTGGAACGCACCGGACGACCATCAACATCAACTGACGAGCAACAAGTCAATCAAATCAAAGAATTAGTGCACAAAAATCGTCAATTGACAATTAGAGACCTTGCTGACACTATTGGCATTTCAAAAGAATCACTTAACATCGTTTCAAAAGATATTTTGGACAGACAACTCATGGTTTTTGCATCACGATAATGCGCCGTCTTACACTGCACTCGTTCTTCGTGACCATTTCGCCAAAAACTCAACGCATATCGTTCCACAACCACCATATTCGCCTGATTTGGCTCCGTGTGACTTCTGGCTATTCCCCAAACTCAAAAGACCACTCCATGAACACCGTTTTTACACGATTGAAGAGGTACAAGCCGAATCGAAGAAGGCTTTGAAGGCAATTCCGGAAATCGAATTTAACAGGTGTTTCGACGATTGGAAAAAACGTTGACATAAGTGCATTATATCGGGAGGTGATTGCTTTGAAGGGGATGAAATTGATTTGGATAAATAAATAAAGATTTTTCATTTTATAACAAAATTCACCTTCATCTCGTCAAAGAAACACTGGATTGTTACTAGGTTGTAAATCAAGTAATGCGATAATACAAAATAGGCTAGCAAACATGGCAAGTTTTTCAGAAAGTGCTTTACATCGCATATTGATTGAAAATTTAGACATGAGAAAGCTGTGCGCAAGATGGGTGTCGCGTTTGCTTACAATGGAATAAAAACAGTGTCGTAAGGATATTTCAATCGAGTGTTTAGCGATGTTTCACAGCAATAAAGCTGATTTTTTGCATTGATTCATAACCATGGATGAAACATAGGTCCATCACTTCACACCTGATACGGAGGAACAGTCAAAACAATGGACTGAAAGGGGAGAATCGGCTCTGAAGAAGGCAAAGATAGTTCCATCTGCTGGCAACGTCATAGCATCAGTTTTTTGGGATGCATGTGGGATAATTTTCGAAAAGGAAAATTAATCAACGGTGAGTATTATGTAAATTTATTACAGCGTTTGAGTTATGAAATCAAGAAAAAGCGGCCGCATTTGGCGAAAAAGAAAGTGTAGTTTCATCAAGGCAATGCTAGCCTTGAGATTGCCTTGAATGAAACACCCACGGGAAGGATACAACCTGAATTTTACTTTTTTCTTCAAAAACAACTTTGGTCCTTAGCATTTTTTTTCATAAAATTCATGTTTAATAGGGATGAGCAAAAGACTGAAAGCCCGATACTCGACTGGAAATAATACTTACTGGAAATTTTCGGGCTCTCGACAGCTCGAGACGTTTGAGTATTTTCGAGCCTGGCCCGGCTCGAAAAAGTCACGCTCGGTTCGGGCCGAGCTTTAGAGTTTTTTGCACAATCCTTATGTTTAATAAGATATTTAGTCGTTCCGGAACTCTTGATGCACATTGTACATCTTTGTATTATTTACTTGATTTACTCGAATATATATTTTTATAACCAGCATACATCTTCTTTTCTTCAATACATAAGGCCATGGATCAATCGAATTACGTGACTAAATTATACATTTATTCCTTCATGTGAGATAACTCTTTTAATTTACAAACTATCTTTCTGAAAATTTGTGAAACGTAATAAAAGACAATAAAGCACGTCTGTTAACTACTTTTTAGTATACATTTTTTTTTAAATTTGAAAACTTATCGAAAATTACAGTTAACTGTAAAAATTTTCTAAATCATACGGTGTAAAGAACAATTAATTTCTGTAGTATTTATCGAAAAATATGTTACGTTTATAAAAATGGGTAAATTGTACTGAAATATCTGTTGAATTCACAGAAATTTCATGCTGTCACTATTTTAACTTATAAACTTCATAAATCTAATAGATTTTTTTCCTCCTTGATCCATTCAAGAACGACTTACAGTTAAGAGTGCAATATCAGCACAGCTGTTGAATATTTTGTGGTTATATTCATTTGGAATCTCTTTATGTACAACTTTATAGAGTTTAACACACATTGAACAATGAATGGATCCAATTAGAACAGTTAATCCAGTATAGTTAGGTGGCTTTATATCGTGAACGCAATGCGCCGCAGTCATCACAAATTCACGAGAAACCAAGGAACCACCGCAAGCGACTTTAGAGTTTCTTATTTTTGATAAAACTGCGTATGATTTTTTCCCATTTTTAATCGGCTCCCCTCCAATTATTTTGTTACTCAGCAAAAATGCATTGCTTTCTACAACAAGAACATTAATTATTGCTTAAAGATTTTAATATCACTATAGTTAAATTGCTGGACTGCTTCGTTAAGTTTTATTTTAGATAACTAATTCACAAGAAAATTAGAAATTTAAGGCTAATTAAAGTGCAAAAAAATGATTCCTGGTTGATTGAAAATTTTTCACAGTAGAAGTACTAAAATTTTCCAAAATTATATGAAAATCTTTTATAGACTATGTTATACGCACAGCGACAGAAGGGAATGAGATTTTATAAAATGTAATATATTTTATTCGAATAACAAAAAATCTCATTCCTAGAACGGCGCTTACTTGACCATTATCTGGCGACAGCATGCCCTTCCACCTCTTAGGCAAGAGTGGAACAAAAGGTCCTCTGTCTTCTTCTCTGCCATACCTCGGTACGCTCTCTCGCACTCGCACCAAGTACCAGCGCAGTGAGGAGAGTCACACGCTGTGCATGCATTCTCTCTCACTCCACTGGACATTCTTGTTACTCTGGAAGATCCCTCGCGGTCTTCCATCTCTCTTCCACCTACGCCAGAAGATCCAACAGGGTCTTCTACCCTGGAAGATCCCTCGCGGTCTTCCATCTCTCTCCTACCTACGCCAGAAGATCCAACCGGGTCTTCTACCCAGGAAAATCCCTCACGGTCTTCCCTCTCTCTTATCCCCTCTCTCGCCTTTTAACCATGGCCCAGCCACGCGCCGTGAATCAAGAAGAAGAATCAGAAGCAGAAGAAGAAGAAGAAGAACCACCACGCAACTTGGCTGACTGAATCCGGGCGCTAACCAGGCGCTATCTGGGTTGCCCGGTTTCAGTAACGAAGACCACCGTTTCGCACCAACAATCACCACCCACTACACTACACCCCACCAGGCCTTCCTTTTTTCCCCGCCGTAACAACTATAGTAAATTTCATTACAGGGTATTGAAAATTTTATCAAACATTGTAGTATAACGCATGATGAAATTCATTATATCTACAATAAATATTGTCTTATTTTATAATAAAAGTTTACTTTAAAGTACAATAAAGTATAGGATACCGCAGATTAAAGTTTACTATAACGTACACTAAAGTTTATTTTAATGGGAAGTAAAGTTTAATATAGCGTATTGTAAAATTTACTAGAACTTATAGTAAAGCCTCGTATAATTTTTCCAAAGACTAGTCTTTTACTGCGAAAACTTCTCACCATGACACGTTTTTTCCTAAATTATAATTCAGCTTAGTAAATATTTTCAACGTGGTATCCCCCAGTGGTTTGTATTTCCCGTACTATAATTTTAGAAATATATATGTAAAATATTAATATGTTTACCAATAGAGTTAGCAATTACTATAAAAGTATAGAATATAGCTAAGATACAGTCCATCAATTGATCTGCCATTGTAGAACTTATTCTTACAACATTTAATAATATAATAATATAAAATTGCAACATTTCATGTCATCTCATCTTTCTCCGAATAATGTTTGAAGAAAACACAATTTATAAGTTACTTTACTTCTCAAATATAATCTTTATTAGACATTTTCATTCCAACGAATAGGCCACGAAAATATTTATTATTGTTAACACCGCGACATTTCGCTTATGACTGCTTTTAAATAGTGGAAGAATACTATCAATGTCACAACAGTGAATGTACATATAATCATTGAAATTCCACAAGCGCCACTCATAAAGAAATTAAATTATAACTTCATTTAAAAATCATAAAATATAAAGATTCATGATCATAAAACTCTTTTAAAATGAAATACACACATTATTCTGTCCATACCTGATTTCTGATTATTTTTTATGAGAACACGTTACCGATAAAACAAGAAAACCGAGATAGGTGACGAAAACTGCATGAATCATTATTCGTGTAAATCCTTTATTTGAACGCATTCTTGGAAACTTTTAAATTGGTTTAGAACAATTAAATAATGATGCGTATTTTATCACAACCTTAAATTTGTTCAAACAATTAAAAAGAAAATTAAAATTCCAAAAAAAATTAACACTTACGTAAATTTATAGCTTTATTATTTATTACTCAAGCCGTTCCCAAATATTTTTATTTAACATCATCAGATTTATTCGTAAGCAATTAAAAACGCACAAAAATAATGAGTTTACTTGGTGAGAAAAATCCGTTGTATTATAAGGGCATATATCAGGAACCTTTCCTTATTATGGCCCTCAAAGATATCTAGGTAATTTAAAAAAATATTAAATTAATTTTGGTTTAAAGGTATATATTGTAATGTAAAATATACTGCACAAATGGTTTTTAATAGATTCATTTTCTAAATCGAAAGTAATTTAAGTTTGAATGTTCGATTTTTAATGAAGTAAACTTGTTCCGAGATCCACATTTTCATATACTTTTTATGCATAATCTCTATGGTGAAATAAGATAAGGCTATAAAACAAAATATCTATTTCAAGGTGATTAAAGCAGAATCATCTTATTTATCAGAATCTGCTTTTTGTTTAATAAGAACTAAGTTATAAGTTATAGATATATAACGATATAAGTAAACGATTTTGCATTTCAACGCTCATTTCCTATTTCACATATTTTGGTTAAAAAGTGGAATTCTTGATTTTCAATAGTGTTTTTAAATTCATAACACAAAATATATATCCTGTCAAAAAATGTCATAATGAGAATTCGTAGACCTCATTTAGGCAAATAATTTTTCACCTTAACGTTTTCTTCGTATTTCACATATTTTGTTGAAAAACTCGTTTTTTCGAATTATGATCTTATTTTCTAAAATTGGAACGAAAAATATAAATTTTATCCGAAACTGTATCAGACATAATTTATGAATCTTATTAAAGCGAATAATTTCGTATTCTTACGTTTTTTTCGTATTTCACATATTATGGTTAAAAACTGAAAGTTTTGATTTTCAATAGTATTGTTTCCAATTTTAGTCTTTCAAACCTGGACCAGGTCAAATAATTTTTACACGGTTTTCTGTAAATTTTGTCTTTCAAAGACATAAAAAACTTATATTTTATATTTTTACGAATCGTATTCGAAGTTTTTGAACAATATTTCAATCCGTATTATTCCGTAGGTCCACATGAAATTGAATGCTAATGAATTTGGGGTTTATCCGGATAGATTTTTAAATCCACTTTAATCTAAACGCTCATTTAGGTTAATTCCGAATTAGTCCAAGGCTTAAATTAAACAACATATTAATATTTCTTAATATTAAATGAATTAAATAAATAATAAATCTGAGGCTAATTCAGAACTGTTTTTTAGTCCGTGTTAATTTGTGCGAGACTTTTTTTTCTCTCAACATGTGATCCTTTTATTTTTTTTATGTGCCTCCGGCGCGTAAAATCGTTTTACGCTACAGTTGAGAGTAGCGCAATATTGTGTATTACGATACGGAGGAATGTAATGTGAAAATACAACTGCGCATGTGCCTATAACCATACAGCGGAGCGTAATCTTCTTCTTCGTACAGTGTTAGCATCGTACTGACAAAGCCTTGTACATTTGAACTGCGCATGCTCTATTACAATACGCTATTACTACACAAGATCGATAAAATCAAAATGGCCGAAACTAGTCACGAAATATCAAGTGCAATGCACGAGAATCATGATGAATACTAGATTAGATTCGAATGTACGCATAAAAACTCGTATACGCACCGAAGTCACATAAAATAGAATCTGTGCTAATGCACAGAATTCGGGTCATTACGAGACTCGCTTAAAATGCTCGCAGGACTAATCGCGCCTCGGCTTCGATCTGCTGCGAGCATTGTCGCTCGTCGCGTAATAACCCTCATTATGTGCCTAGGCACATAATATACTATTTAATTTGAAAGTTTTTGCAAAGCTATCAGTTCTTTAGTTTCTCTATCCGTCTCATTCCGTTGAGTCCGCATTGGACCGGGATCGCTCGAATTAGGGCGGAAATAGGTTGGTTTAAAAATACGGCAAAAGTAACGGATACAATTTTCCCATCTGAAATTTAAATAAGGGCTTATACCTTGTCAGTATCCATCTCTACTTCTGAAATTGAATTAGTTTATTTGATTTCAAGAAACAGATTTTCGGTATAAAATTTATCTTAAAGAACATTTTTGTTGAATTACCAACTGATTATTAGCACTTGGTTAGAAGGTTTTTCTGCCACTATTCAGGTTTCTTCATCTTCGTTTCATCGTTCACTACCACATCGTTGCAAACGACTGTGCTACTAACGATTCTCTCTAGCTTGATGTCGCAGTCGTGATTTAACGACAATTTAATAGCCTGAATAGCACGGTTTATTGCCTTATTTGTTTTTGTCGTCTTTAAACGGCTTGTTTTCGCGAAGTGGACCACGCGCGGAATCGTAAAAATTCAGAAGGGTAAGAAAGAAAGGGATGACATGTTAGCGAGGTTATGGTTCTTTACTATTCCGTCTTTTCCGGTTCACGTTATATCACAACAAGAAAATTTGAAAATCAGAATCAAAAATTTTTTGAATTTCTTCATGCACTTAATAATTTAATCATCTATGATTTTTAAAAAAGAGAGAGACTTTATTAGATCTGGCCTTGGCCTGGCAGAAAAAGTCGAACTAGATCTCGGCCCATTCAAGTAGATTAAATTCCAGACGGTGCTGAATCAGTAATTCGTTTTTCAAGTCAAGCCTGAGCCGGTCTAGACTATCAGGCCAAGTCTTGTCTTGCCAGGCCTGGGCCTGGTCTGCTATGGCAAAAATTAGTACTTATCTTTATTTTTTCACAAGCCCTGTAACTTTTACGAGGGGCGCTATTTATATTTTGATCCTTGGCAACAGTGAGTGTTCTCAGGTGCCATCTGACATTTGCATTGGAATGTTTGACATTTTTGACCATAACTATATATTTTTAGAACGTTTCCTCATTTGAGCGTTCTTTGGGTCTCAGCAAAAAAATAGAATTAACTCGTGAACATTTTCGTGCGATGATTTATTACGACTTTCGACAAATTTTGTAAAGATCGTCCAAAATCAGTTGTTGGGCCAGAAAACATTAATGCTGTGCAAAAACTGATAATGCAAGATTTTCATGTGACATACTGTGAGATTGAGAAAAGACTTAGGCATTAGTTCCACCAGCATATATAAAATATTGCATGAACATTTAGCAGTGAAAATGATTGGTGCAAAAAAATGCTCAAAAAATGTTCGAACGCATGTAAAAGTGTATAGATCATAAAGGAGAATACTTTGAAAAACAATGAAGCCGTTTTTGACGACAAATTACCGTTTTTCATTATTAGGCCCCTCGTACCTTGTATTGTAAAAATATTCTGCTGAATCAAGTTTTACTAAAAATGATAATAGTATATTCATAGATTTGTATTTTTAAATTCAGTTATCAGTAAAACGAGGTGTGTCATTTTTGGTGTTTTATTTCTCAACGCATAAGTACTAATTTGTTTTATACCCAGGACTGTTTCAAGTCTTTTCTGCGATATTAAAGGAATTTCAATAGAACTTTTTTTACTCAGGATGATATATAATCATATGAGATTTAGTGGAGATTAGTCTTGAATTACTGAGTAAGGTTTTATTTTGCTCTTGACCATATATTCTAAAGAATGTTTATTTCCCAGCACTGAACTCTAACTTTGTTTGCTCTACTCTACGATAAGAATGATATCGTTGGCGCAGAGTCAGCGAGAATCCTTTCTGGAACATTCTGCCCCTCGTTTGATTCCCATTGCAGGCGTTTTCGAAGATGAATGACTTCTTGAAAATTTCGTTCAGAAAACGATTTTCCTAAATGTTTCTATATACTTGTAATTATTATTTTCAAATTTTTTCTTACAATTATTTAAGAAGATTATAAATTTTCAATAAGCTATAGAAAATGTGTTAAAAAAATTATCATTCGATTCAAAATTTAGATAATATTCATAAAATTTACATTTTGCATATTTATATATATATATATATGTGTGAAAGAAGAAAATGTAATATTCGTCTAATGTTGCAAAATATAGGGAAAAGTAGTTTGACGGAAAAAGGGTTAGTGGCCCCCTCATTTATTCAGGCTCATGACATGTAAATTAAAAGATGACCAAGCTTGAGTGCCTTGCCGTGTTAGGACCAGGGATGCTGTGGTCTTATGGCTAGATACGTCTCGGACCTTTCCGTCAACAACAAGCACTGTCTGTCGAGAGTTTGCACTTTCCCTAGCATAATGTAACGCAAATTCAAGATAGATTAAGGCATTCAAAAAAATTAAATTAATTAAAAGTGCAGCAGCAGGGAAGAAGTAAGAAACATTTTCAAATTAAAGACAAAAGGTCAAGAGTTTTCGTAAAATTTTTGAGAAAATTTCTAAAGGAAAATAATCTTAAATGTAAGAGAATTTTCCAAATTGCCCTTCAGTTCTTTCAAATGTTTATCAAGGCTTTTTAATTGGCATATGAAAACATCGTTATATTTAGATTCAAAGATTCAAAGCGTAGATTTAAAATTAGCACTATGGAAAATTAAAAAGAAATTCTGTGAACTATTTCAGCATCTTATATAATATTTTTAATTAAATAAGACGATTCGGAATATAACAAAAATTATTTGATACAATTCAGAAACATTCCAGAATTTGATAAAAATATTCTGTAACGTTCTGAAAATCTTCCAAATATTGTAAAAATGTAGAAGCTTCTCGAAAGTTCCAAAAATTTGGCTTCATTCTGCATTTTAAATATTAATTTCATTATTTACAAATTTTGGGGCACTTTCATGTGGAAATTTTTAGTCAGCCCTCGCAAGGCTTTACGTCGTTTTCCCCTTTACAATAATGGCCCTACGTTGGCAAATCATAAAGGCCCTCAAAAAATTTGACATGTATCCTTTCAAAGGCCCTACGTGGAATTTCCTCATAGAGCCAGTAAAATGGCCCATCCTAGGTCCTAGCCAAATCCACTGTATAAAAGGGTTAAACATCAGTTCAAAAAATATATTTCACACTAGAGGTATGTAAAAAGATTCGATTCGATTTTCGATCCGATATTGGTCTCCGTCGAATATTCGACATTCGATCGGCGAATCCGAAGCCGAATCGAATGACTGATTTTTAACATTCGACCGGCGCAGTATGTAGTTTGCAATTTTTAATCAGACATTACACAATATACATTGAATAGTTATATTTTAGAATTTTTTCTTCATTTCTCGTTATTTTGTCATAAAGTCAGATTCTTTTTATTTTCTTCGATTGAAATTATCACTATTAGATATAAAAATACTCAAAAAAAAAGCAAGGCAAACGGTTCATTCAGTGCCATAAATTTAAAGATTAATTCAAACTTTCTGTAAAACATTAAAATATAGGAGATAATTAAAATAAGGATTATCATAGAATTCAAAAACTTATCTCATAGCTTGCAATTTAAAATGAATTAGTCCAGTATGCAGCATCACGAATTTATTATTAAAGAAGGATGCCAAATTGGTTATCAATGGAAAAACGCGAACAAGGTTTACATTTTTGAAAACTTTTCGTGAAGACTTTGTTACCGGAGTTTCTCACAGAATGATCTGAACTGTTTTAAAAACCGACTCGGGACATGTGGCTTTGCTGACCGACAATTTTTTTTTTATAAGTAATCCTGAGAGGTTCTTTTCCTCCTTGAAGACGACTATTGTCCTATACCTAGTTAAGAAATTCGATACGTTTATCGTGATTTTCACGACTGGACGAAGGAGTGTATTTTTCAAGAAACGATTTTTTATATCAGGTTCACGAACAATCCATTTAACATTGAATTTACAAGCAAGGCATTACAGAAACATAAATTATTATAATATCTATACATGTAGTTTTACTCAATATTATTTGAGTGTGTTAAGAAATAAATATAAAAAATTAAAATTGTTTATCACTCCATTCAGATTTATTCTGAGATGTTTTGAAAAATAATACATTTATCTTTGAAAAAAATTTTTAAAATAACAAAAATGCAATTCTAGTATTCGTTATACTAAGTATCACATTTGAAAAGTATTATTAAATTAAATTTGTTCTGTAAATAGTCAGAACTATGAGATATTGTGATACTTAATATCACGAATACTAAAATTGTATTTTTGTTATTTTTTAAAGATAAATGTATTATTTTTCAAAACATCTCAGAATAACTCTGAATGCAGTAATAAATTAATAAATAATAAAATTTCTTAACATATTCAAATAATATTGAGTAAAACTACATGTATAGGTATTATAATAATTTATGTTTCCGTAATGCCTTGCTTGCAAATTCAATGTTAAATGGATTGTCCGTGAAGCTTATATAAAAAATCGTTTCTTGAAAAATACACTCCTTCGTCCACTCCTGAAAATCACCATCAACGTATCGAATTTCTTAACCAGGTATAGGACAATAGTCTTCTTCAAGGAGGAAAAGAACCTCTTAGGATTGCTTATAAAAAAAAATTCTCGGTCAGCAAAGCCACATGTCCCAAGTCGGTTTTTAAAACAGTTCAGATCATTCTGTGAGAGACTCCGGTAACAAAGTATTCACAAAAAATTTCCAAAAATGTAAACCTTGTTCGCGTTTTTTCATTGATAACCAATTTGGCATCCTTCTTTAATAATAAAATTTCAAAACAATTCCGGTCGGTTCGTGTGCAAAAGTTTTTAGGTTTTTTCATTTATCCGGTTTTTTATTCACAGTGAACTCTAAATATTTTTTCAATTCGTGATGCTGCATACTGGACTACTTCATTTTGAATTGCAAGCTATGAGATAAGTTTTTGAATTCTATGATAATCCTTATTTTAATTATCTCCTATATTCTAATGTTTTACAGAAATTTTGAATTAATATTTGAATTTATTTTATATCTAATAGTGATAATTTTAATCAAAGAAAATAAAAAGAATCTGACCCTATGCCAAAATAACGAGAAATGATGAACAAATTCTATGAATTTTGGGTCAATATAATAGCAGACATATGTTATCAAACATGTCACTTTAAAAGTTATATTTTAATTTTATATCGTCATATTTAAAGAATAAAGAAATATTAATTATTTCAATTTGACACATTAATGTTACATAATTTTAACTAATTTTTTAAAAATATATTATTATTCATTTTATTAAATGTAAATATAATATTAAATTTAAAATAATTTGTAAATAAATTTTTCAAGTTATTATTAATAGTTTATCATATCGGAATCGTGAGTCGAAAGAATTCGTTTTTTTCATATGCGATTTCTTCATATCATTTAAAGGAATGTGTATTAAAATTGTTTAAAGAATCAGGCAACGTGATATGTATTTAATAAAATAACTACAAAATCAAATTCTATACGCCTGAAAATTTGAGACAAATAATTATACGCACAGGAACTATACACAGTTATATATATTTAACAATTTTAATATTTTTAACCAACTCACTAAAATTTATCCTATACCATAAAACTCTACATCTGAAACAAGACATAATAATTTTAATTTTGGAAATTTGAATAAACTTTACACAATAAAACTCTGTACGATAAAAGAGAAAACCCCACTGAACATAATTTCATTAATAATTTTTTAAGCACGATGAAATTGTACACTAAATTATAGAAATTAAATATACATACATACATTGTATAATTGTATTTTAATTTTATATCGCCATAGTCGAAAGAATTTATTATTTTTAATCTTATGCACAATTTATATTGTTTTCATTTGAATGTAAAAATGTCGAATATTCGACATCCGAAGAAGGGTGTTTCGAATGTCGAATATTCAACATTTGACTATGCGGCCGATCGAATCGAAAAAATCCGATCCGACAAATAAGGCGAATCGAATCGAATTTTCTACATTCGATCCGACAGAATGCACACGTCTGTTTCACACCACTTATTGCAAATGCAGTTATTATTTTTAAAAGGAACTTTATTTTTCTGTAGTCAAGCTGTAATGAACTTCAGAGTTAATTCAAGTTTCAGTCGATAGAAGGCATAAAAGAGAATTCGCGGCGAGAACTGAAGTAGATTCCGGAAAATGTGTTTAAAAAATGTTTTAATGATTGGATTATTCGTTGGCATGAGTGTATTATTTCGGGAGGAGACTACTTTGAAGGCAATAAAATATTGGATGAATAATAAATAGTTTGTGTTTTATTGACCAATTCCCGGCACTTTTTTGACAGAATGTATTCATTCCAACGCTTCTCTAACATTTCAATGCCTTTTTTGTATAATAATTTATCTTTGGCCTTAAAATACGCTTCAGTTTTGGCAAGTATTTCTTCATTGGAGCCAAATTGGAGCATTCTTTTTGAGGCGGCAAACAGGTAGTACTCGCTGGAAGCCAGATCCGGAGAATACGGTGGATGGGGAAGCAATTCCAAGTTCAATTCGTGCAATTTTGCCATTGTTGCGATCGACTTGTGACACGGTGCATTGTCTTAGTGAAAGAGCACTTTTTCTTCTTCATTTGAGGTCGCTTTTTCGCTATGTTTTCCTCAAACACACCAATAACGCCAAATAATATTCGCTATTTATGTTTCTTCCTTTCTTAAGGTAATTGATGAATAAAATACCGTGCGCATCCCAAAATACGGAGGCCAAAACCCTACCAACTGAAATTTGCGTTTTTAGTCGCTTTGGACGGGTTTCACCCTTTGCTGTTCACTCACAAGGGGAGTGCGTCAATCTTCCCCGAGCTTTCTGCACGAAACTTGCAGTACCGAAAGTTCGATATGAATGAGTAATAATGCCGGAATGACAGGACCCACTACCTCAGTTATTTCCAGAAATTGAATTTTGAAAATTGAGATTTTCGCATGCGCCGAGTGACTAAAGGCCGGTGAGTCTTTCGGTACAGTAAAGCGGTGGCGTAGTGGTGATGGCTATCGGCTGGCTTGCTCGCGGCGCGGGTTCAATTCTTTTTGCCGGTGATATATTTTTTTTTAATTTTTATACATTGTTAATTATATACAATGTAATTAGTATAAGTTTTGATCATATATAATGAATTTAAATTCGAATAAACTTTGCTTTCCACTTGCTTTATTAAAGGAAAATTGTTCATGTAGCAATGTAGCGTTTATTAAATGTTCCTGGTGTCGATAAAATGTATGTTTTACTTGCTTTTATGATCTTTAAAAAAAATTGATATTGTACAATTATTCAAATAATTAACAATAAATGTTTATTAGGTCATAACAGTGAAGCCTCAAATTCCTTTTATATGCCTGATAGAATATTCTTTGAAGTAATATTTCCTAAATATGTAAATGAATGTTTATCATTGCATAAATAAAGTGTAAAATAAATGTACCTTTCAAATAATTAATATTAATATAAATTATGCAAAATATATTGACATCATTAATTATTATTTATAATTTTTAGTATTTGTTATTTAAATTAAATTCATTACAAATTATCAAAACTTATACTAATTACATTGTGCATAATCAACAATGTATAAAAATCAAAAACAATAAAATCACCGGCAAAAAGAATTGAACCCGCGCCGCGAGTAAGCCAGCCGATAGCCATCACCACTACGCCACCGCTTTACTGTACCGAAAGACTCACCGGCCTTTAGTCACTCGGCGCATGCGAAAATCTCAATTTTCAAAATTCAATTTCTCGAAATAACTGAGGTAGTGGGTCCTGTCATTCCGACATTATTACTCATTCATATCGAACTTTTGGTACTGCAAGTTTCGTGCAGAAAGCTCAAGGAACATTGACGCACTCCCATTGTCAGCTGACTGCCGATTTGACTCTGGAGTGTAGTGATGGATCCATGCTTCATCTATTGTCACATACCACATGAAAAAATACTTTTTATTGCGCTGGAACAGTTCCAAACAGCGCTCTGCATCGTCGACGCGATGTTCTTTTTGATCAACTATGAGCAAATGCGGTATCCATTTCGAACAGAGCTTTCTTATGCTCAAATATTTATGCAAAATGGTGAATACACTACCTTTTGATATCTTTCAGGTGTCAGCTATCTCACGCAACTTCAATTTACGATCGGAAAAAATCATTTAGTGGACTTTTTAAATGTTTTCTGGCACAACTTCCAAGTTTGGGCGATCAAAGCGTTCAGCATCATCGTTGTTTGTACAGCCGCGTTTAAAATCAGCAGGACACTTTTCTACCATTTGTCTCGATGCAGCAGAGTCCGGATAACACTTGTCAAGCCATTAATTTGCTTGAACGGTATTTTCTCTCACTGAAAAGCAATGCTTTATCAACACACGGAATTCAGATTTTTCCATTGTTTTGAAAATTACAAAAGTAGCGTCACTAAAACCACTGTAACTTGTGAACCAAACGTCAGATTGTCATGAAATTTTACCCTAGACGCAAAACACGACGGTTATTTCCGATAGGGATCTTCAAGTTTGGTGACTGGACTTAGAGACTCTTTTGTCACAAACTGTAGGAGTAAATACTGGAAGCCCCTATGAGGGCCATCTAGTGTTTTTCGCCCTCATGGGGCCTCGAGAGTGACAATAGTTAATAATGGCCAAGTGGGGCAATTTCCACATAGGATTCAAAAAATTTTGTAATGTTTTGTAATGATATAGACTTTTAAAAATTGGTTTACTTCCTAGAATGTTTTAGTTACTTTTAAAATCTTCCAGAATTTTTTCTACAACCCTTGGGGCTTTTATCTAAAATAATTATTTCTAATGTGCGTATTTAATTCCAGTTCTGATAGAACATGTTGCATTGCAGCTATTGATTACAAGAATAATAATGTCAACATTCAGTTTCATATAGCTATCAATATCTTCTAACTTTAAGCGACCAACTTTCATGGTAATGTTCTAGAGTTAGCGAGAGTTTTGCTAGATGGGAAAGTGACTATGTTACGAAATTTCAACACCTGAAAGTTATAATTTATGACCCCGATGTGCCATTTTCGAAACCAGATTAAGTTTTAAGAATATGTTTATATTTTCCTTTCAAATTATTTTATAATAAGGGTGTGCCTAAGTAATCGATTCTTCATACATTACGTTTTATGTACGCTCAGAAAAAAGATTTAATTGAATCAAAGAAAATTATTTTTTTGAAAGACTTTCTTTGATTTGAAGAAATGATTTATTTGAATCAAATAAAATTTCTGTGATTTAAAGAACGTATCTTTGAACCAAATAAAATTTTTTTGAATTCAAATAATTTTCTGCCTTGAATCAAACAAATTATATCTTTGACCATATATCAATGCAATAATTTCTATGTTCTAAAGTAAAATTTATTTGGCCCAAAGAAATTTTTTTCTTGAAGATATTGTGCGTGAAGATGAATGCTATTGGGGAAAATGAAATATGGCGCAGATGCCATACAAAAAATCGCCTTGACGAGGATATAAATATTTGTCATTCAGATCGCTTATTTCACGGTCGCCAGTGAACGTGAATGAAAGTGTTGCGAACAAAGTTTTAACCGCGTCTAATGGTGAAACTTACGAAACTTGCTTATAGCTAGACCGCTGGTAGCCTTTCGAAGAAAAAAAACACTCAAAAGTTTGCAAAAACTATCCTGAAAAAATATTTTAATGGTTTATATTTCTGAAAAGTTTTTTTTGCATTCTCATCATGAATGAGAAGGTATTAGTTTTATGTGAAAAATAAATTTCGAAATTTTCATCAAATCTTAACATTTTGAGGCCCCCTGAGTCAGAAAAAACGGTTTTTACGAAAGTGTCTGTCTGTCTGTCTGTCCATCCTAGTAGGTCGTATACTCGATAACTTTCGATAGGATTATCAGATTGAATTGAGCTTGGGTGCGCGTTATCGGAGCCGAAAAAGTAAGCACAAGTTCGTTAACCAGCCACATCCAACCAAAATTGGGAAAACTAGACCATTTTTTGTGTTTTTGGAAAAATCAAAAATTTTAGTACTGGTTCTTGATAGTGCTCATAAATCTCTACTAATTATCCCCATAACAATTTTTTATTCAACCAAAATTTATTAATGTTACAGCATGTTAAAACTTAAGTCAATATAAAAATTCCATTTGCCAGTTAGATTATACGATATATGAATAAAAATTATTATACAAAATTATTTTCTACATAAAGATCTTTAAATTTGAATCGCAACATTTTTTCATAAGATGTATATTTTTCTTTTTAATTTAAAAAAATACTATTGAAAATCCAAAATACAATTTTTTTAACAATAATATGTGAAATACGAAAAAAACGTAAGAATGCAAAGTTGTTCGTTTTAAAAAGATCTACAATTTTTATCTCACACAGTTTCGGATAAAACATATATTTTTTGCTCCAATTCCAAAAAATACGATTAGAATTAAAAAATTCCATTTTTAAGACAAAATATGTGAGATACAAAAAAAAATGTTTAGATACAAAATCATTTGCCTAAATGGGATATACAAATTCTCATCAAAACACTTCTCAAAAGGATGTATATTTTATGTTTTGATTACAAGAAACATTTTTGAAAAAATTCCATTTTTTAACCTAAACATGTGATACGAAATGAGCGGTTCTGCAAAATCATTTCCTTAAATGAAGTCTATGATTGTTTTTCCTTTTTGAGATATTTGGAAGAAAATAAATTATTTTAATCATGTAATTTATTAAAAAGTTACTGAAATGTATACAGAAAATCGAGCGCGAAGCGCGAGTGTCATGATGGGAATGTGTTCTTCAAGGCCGGTAGAGCCTTAAGTAAATTGAATTTCCTGTTTCACTTAAACTCGAAAACAAATTTAGTGACTTTGAAAAAATGTGTAATTCACATCATCTGTATTATTATAGAATTGGTTTGAGCTTCAGTATGAAATTATAAGAAATAAACTTAAATGCATGCGAACCCAAACAGAAATTAACAATCGGACCAACATCGATCCAACGTTGGATATCAACTTCCAACTGTCGTAATCCGACTGTTGGCGAACAGTCGAAATTATAACGATGTACTGCGTTGGTACAACACCAGTTTCCAACGATGTATCAATACTGCTAATCAACATATTTTCAACGCTGGCTGTCAACATTTCTAAAATACTGGTTATATACTTTTATTATTAAATCCATTTTTTACGGTTAAAGACATTTTTTAAAGAAGGCTAGACTCTGAAAACATACTATTGACTCTCAAACGATTCCTTTCACTATTAAAGGATTTTCTATTAAAAATGGGCATGAGAGAAAATCCTTTAGCAGTTGAACGATTATGTTTTCAAATGCTAACCTTTTACTGTCAAAGTATTTCTTTTGGTCTCAAAATGAAATCCTTTCTCGTACAAAAAAAAAATAATCTCGAGAATAAAAGAAAATAAACTGTATGATATAACCTATCTAATATAAATATTAGAAATGTACACAAGCCCAACTTTGACAAATGCCAATATTAAATCGGTTATCATCAATACTACAATAACGCTGATAATTTACAGTCGACTAACGAGACTGAATAGACATTGGATAGACACTGTACATCCACTGTCGGAAAAAGGTTGGGCCTGTTGTACATCCAATATTATTATCCAACGCTGGTATTTTACAGTCGATTACCGATGCTGAATAGACACTGGCTATACCTCGTACATCCACTACCGGAAAATGACTTTTTCCACAGTCGGAATAAGGTTGGGCCAATTGTTTCCCAACGCGTTGGTTCAATGGTACGTTGGTACGTTGTCAATCAACAGTCGATCTCCTACATCGGACCAACATTTAACTGATCGTCACAGTCGGCAGAGTGTCATGATTTCTGCTTGGGTAGAGCATAAGACCGAGCGCCAAGCACGACGATCAAATCGCGCGGCCTATGCGCGCTCAAACTTGCGAGCGAAGCGAGCTACGCTCGATGAGAATGTTTTAGCTGTCTTCTATCAATGTGTAACGGTCACATCGGTCTACTTGCGCCAGCATACAGGGTGCTAGCGCTACACGCGTTCCGCGGCGAAGCAGGTCTGCAGGGGCAGCCATTCGAACAGGTACCGCTAGGTTCGCAGCGCGAACCTGCCCGCTGTAGACTCGAAACCGCGAGGCTATAACCTAGCTTGCGTAATCATCAGCGGTACCTCGAGTCGGGACACATGTCCCTCCAGTCCTCCAAGGGGGGGGGGGGGGATTTGCCACCGAACAATCCGCGATAGAGAGAGCGTATTTACTTTAAGTTATTGGTTCGAAACAACAGCGCCACCTACATTGAGATTATTATTTGTTTAGAGTTTTTTTAAATAGATTTCGCAGAGGGATTTGCCACCGAGCAATCCACTACAGAGAGAGCGTATTTATTTTAAGCTATTTAGTCGCGACGACAGCGCCACCTACATTCAATGTTATTATTTGTTTTAAGTTCTGCTCGCGCTTTCTAGAGATAGGTTCATCACCAAACAACCCGAGGTTGAAGACTGACGCCCTTCAAGTTGCATGACTGTGATAACCACGCCATCTACTTTGTATTATTGCATCTTGCGAGGATCGCGCCACGCGACTGAATCATTTGTCTTCTAATCGTCAACAGATTGTTCAATAATAAAAAATAATAAATAAAGACTTACTGTTATGCCAATATACTCGCCTACCAATTATTCCACACCTTTGGGTCCACAAATATTATTTAAATAAATAAAAATAAACTAAGGACAATCTCGAACTCTTTCAAATAAACCGTATTTCATTGAAGGCAATACACTCATGCTACTTTACTCCAATAGAACGAAAAGAATTTGTATGAAAATATATTATAATATTTTGAGCGTCTGTCCCTCTTTGACATTTTTAATCAAAATAACGCGAATTTTATTCCAATAAATTGGATTTATTTCAAGCTAGGCGAATACACAATAATTTTTTTCTACTAGCGGGCCATAAAGTGGACTTTATTGCCCCGTGCGGGGCAAACAAATCCACTTTCTGACCCGCTAGTAGAAAAAAAATCGTGTGCAACACGGGAATAGTAGATTGTGTACCAAGGGCGGCATGGTGGCGATTGTGACGATACGCTCGGGCGGTATTCACACGAGTCACATCGCTACCATGTCGCTCGAGGTACACACGACGTTTTGTGTCCAAATTGGTGGAAAAAGTCGCGTTGCGTGCGAGTGCGTAGTTAGCCGCGGGCATTCAAGTTTCGTGCGGTATGAACATTTTGCCCGTTGAAGCGGGCGGTATGAACATTTCGACCGATTTTGACGCCAAGGCACAATTGACTGCATGCCGCTCTACGCACAAGCATGCAATGCGACTTTTTCCGCCCGTTTGTACACAAAAACATTTATTTTACTCTTGTGGTTGTTGTTACCCTCGCTTTGCTCGGGCATCAAACTTCACACTCGCAAAATAAATTTTTTTTTCCCTAATTGCACAATGTACTATTATGTGCCTCAGCCGCGAAAACTCGTTTTTCCGTTACAGCTGAGAGTAAAGCAATGTTGTATATTCCTTTACAGAGGAATACAATGTAGAAATTGAACTGCGCATGCGCATTATAGTCTTATAGCGGAACGCAATCTATTTCTTATTCTTCTTCTTCTCACGTCTTCTTCGCACAGCGTTAGCACTGACTACTACACAAGACTGATAAAATTAAAATGGCCGGGACTAGTCGCCAATTGGCGCCCGCTTCGTACAACTAGCGCGGCAAACAACTACAATAAGTACTAGATTAGATTCCAATGTACGCATAAAAACTCGTATCCGCACCACAGTCACATAAAATAGAATATGTGCCAATGCACACAATTCGGGATATTGCGAGACTCGCGACAATGCTCACAGGACTGATCGCGCCTCGGATTCGTCTCGGCTTTGTCTCGACTTCGTCTCGGCTTTGCCTCAGCTACGTCTCGACTATGCCTCACCTACGCCTCGACTACACCTTGGCTTCGATCTCCTGCGAACATTGTCGCTCGTCACGCAATCACCCTGATTGTGTGCCTAGGCACATAATATACTATTAAAACAATTATTATATATAAAATACCAGTTGATTCATATCTAGCATGGTTTTGCTTTTAAGAAAAAGAGTTTTTAATTTTTTCATTAATAAACAAAAGATATAACTTCTATAAAAGAATGAACTTTTTCCGACGCAAAAAAAGCAAAAATTTCTTTTGGTTGATATATAGGAATCGATCAAGTTGGGGGTTAAAAAATGAATGAAACACTCATACCCAGGTGCGAATTGACCGTCAGCCCACGGTAGAGCCAACCTTGTTAAAGTTGGTCCAACCTTGTTGGCTAGAGGTTGGGCTAACTGGTGAAATGATAACGCTATCCGTCCATTGGCATGAACAGTTGTCCCGACGCCGGGTGCTGGAGATGGGCATTCTTAGGTAAACTATGCTTGTACCCGTGTAGAAATTTAAATCAGGGCACTAGCAGGCCCTGATAAGGTACATTATTTGATAAGTACATTATTAGTACATTATTGATACATTATTTATAATCGCACGCTTGAATTAAAAATTTCTTATTCGCTTTTGGATTCGAACTCTCTAACCTAGCTATATTATCTACATAACTAAACGCATTCCTAATGCCTAAAGCCTCTCGGCTATTCTGGCGTACCATATTCCGAAAAAAATCTCACTTATAAGCTACTGCTGTAAAGGCCGTAAACGATGGGTCTGTACCCTGTTAATAAGCAATCTTTTTGTTTCAGGTATTTTAATCAGTTATGGGTTTAAAATTTTTCCACTTTCAATGACTGAATTAAATTTCTATAAAACACAGTATTTTTGTATGGAACTTGGAAAAAACTTTTTTATTAAAAACATTATCTGATAAAAAGTTGTATACTTTAGAAGTATATATTTTTACAGTACGCTTGTAATAATTTACATAGTTTACAACTTTTTGCATTTTAACGTCAAGATTTTTTTTAAATAAGGCAAAATAAGGCAATTTCCGCACGGGTGTAATCTAGTTAATAATATGCCGACGATTGGTTCAACCATGGCCCAGTTAGCAGCCATTTGAGCCGACGGTCGGGCACATCTTTGGTTGCCGGTGTTGGCTGCTAAAGTTGGTAAAACCAAAAATACCACAGTTGGCCCAACTATGGTCATCAAACCTTGATCGCTAGAGCAGGGCCAACCATGGCCCGATCGTCCAACTCTGGCAGCCGACCGAAATTTGCACCTGGGTAAATAAACTGTCATTGATCGACTCCTATATATCTACCAAATATAGATTATGGAGGGTGATAATTCTACAAGATTCTCAAAAATTTCTTTTCTCTTTTATAGATCCTTTTCTCCTTCTTCCTTCTTCTCTTTTCACGTTTCTACCTTCATTTTTCTACTTATCATTTACAACCTGTGTGAAAGGAGAAATTATTCAGACTTTTATTATCACGCACATTTATGAAACAATGTTAGTAATTATATTAGGCAATTTGAACATTTATGTAGCAAAGCTGAAGAAATCTGAAAATAATTCTGCTCCAAGCTGGATTCGAACTCGCGCAGTCGTGGTCTGTAGGCTAGAACGTAGACCGCTGACCTGTGAAATCATTGCAATGGCAATCCGATTATTACTTACATGACCCACAGCCTGAGATACCTTATTTTTTTACGAGTTTTACTTTGAAAAATCCTGCTGTTCTTGGTGAAATCGTTTCCCAACCGTAAAAAACAAATTTATTTTTCTAAATGCAGATTCTACATAGCGAAACCATCGGTTTTGCCAAATGACTTTATTCAATAACTCAATTGAAAGAACAATTGGCAAAATCGTATTATCAAATCGGAAAACCGGAAAAAAACACAATGAGTTTCGAAACGATTTTAAGTGTTTTGTCTCGGAAAACTCGAAAAACGAGCTTAAAATCAATGACAATCGTAACCGATGCGCTTCTTGGATAATAATGTGAAGAAGCAAGTCGTTCAATTTTTTATGATGTTTCATTAAAAAAAAAAGGTATTGAAAAACATCAACCATGCCGTAAATATGCAGATGGTCCTTAGTAATTAAAAACTTTATAAAGCCACTTTTTTAAAATAAAAATTTTATAAAATTTTTCTTTATGAAATGCGTTTTTTATAAAAAAAAAACTTTATAAAATCACTGACTTTTATAAAGTTTTATCTATTTGTAATGGTACGGTTCGTTATAAAAACTCTCAACTTTATAAAATTTTTATATAGTTGGCTTTATAGAAAATTCGTATTTTTATAAAGTTTTTATAAAATGGCTTTATATGGACTGTTTAGAATATTTGTAAAGTTTGCACCTAGCTTTTTGTAAAATTGACTTAATAAAAGCACGCATTTTTTTATAAAGTCAACATTATAAAAAAATGCATACATTATGAGTATTAGTAATGTAATTTTAGGAAAACTGAATCACTGCTCACGTGAGCACGCCGCACACTAATGCACGGAGTCGTGTATAGTTGATGTCATTAGTTCGAGAAAAAATTTTTTCTTTTTTCTACCCTCTGAGGTAGAATTCCTATAAAAAACAGGAAAGATTCAGATATATTTTTCTCAGTGTATGGTAATATCTAGATACTATAAATGATTATTCACGTTTCCAGTATCTGCTGTTCAGTATTTAGTTTCCTCCATGTCTTTTTTTCCACATTGGAATGTTTGAAATAATTGAATAAAAATGTAAAATTGTTTTTGTAAAATCTACAGACTATTCAGATATTATTGTTTTCAAATGAAGTTTGAGAAATGACAATGATCTATAAGGTATGTTACAGAGGAACATCTTATTGTTGGCCTATGCTAGAAATGGTTAGAATCGACGAGATTTAGCCCCGAGGGAATGAAACCTTTCTCGACAACACGTAGATTAGTTGGATGCAACCACCTTCACGGTTTCTAGTCAGGGCCAAGCCTTGGGCCCTGAATATGGTCGTTGTAAAGGGAATAGATGTAGGGAAAGCATATACGTACAATACACATTCCCGGAACTTGCTTTATATTCTGATTCGGTGCTGATGCTGGAGAGGTTGCTGCTTCCTGGATATGGAAGGCAGCAATACTACAATTCCTGGCCAAGTAAGTTTCTTGTACAGCCAATGAAATAAAATGGTTGTTCTGGTTCGTGGGAGCCAAGTTGATCCTGGTGCCCGGGACCAACATTGCTTCAGGCGCTTCTCGACTATGCGGGACTCCTCTGAGAAATTGAGATGAGAAACCAAGTAAGAGGGAAATGGTCGATGTGAATACATGAGAAAGATAGGAAAAGACCAGATTTGATCCAAAGTGAGAGATATGAAAGCCCCTTCTAGAAAGCATAAGAACAACCCCTCCAATGAACTGGCAATTATCCTGATTCATTTTTATCCAATACTCTTAGACTAAAAACAATTTTTCTTCAATATGGTATTGCCAATTTATTTATTGGTACAACGATTTTTTCATTTCAGGTTGTTATCCGCATTGGATACTATGACTAGAGTACATTTTATAATCCTATGAATAGCTAGTTCTCCAGAAATAAACTCGGAAATAAAGCACTTTTGGCGTGCAGAATTTTTTTTCATAAAAACGTTACAAAACTTTCACTAATATTTGCGCTTAAATGTTGATAGGATACTTTTTTTTATGGATATTAAGAAGGTTGACATTTTATTGTTTTTCACGATATAATAGGATATGGAATGAATGATGAGAATTGGTAAAAATATTTACATTTTAATCTAATTTATAAAAATTAACAAAATCATAGATAGTGTTACGTTACAACTACGTAAAAACTTACTTTAATCGAAGATTCCATGTTTTAAGTTAGGACCAAACGATCCTCGCTTAGGGATGAAAATAAGTCAGTAAAGAACAAAATATTTAATAAAGTAAGACAAATTGAGTATATTCTAAGTCGTAATTTAATATAAACAAATTGAATTTCAACTCAATACATTCACTATCGATAGGATTTATAAATACGGCTCAGGCAATGGGCAAAATTAAGAAAACAAACGAGAGAGAGAGAGAGAGAGAGAGAGAGAGAGAGAGAGACAAAAGAAATGTTTAGATGGAAAATTATTTGCCTAAATGGGGTATACAAATTCTCAACAAAACACATCTCAAAAGGATGTATATTTTATGTTTTGATCATAAGGAACATTTTTGAAAAAATTCCATTTTTTAACCTAAACATGTGATACGAAATGAGCGGTTCTGCAAAATCATTTCCTTAAATGAAGTCTATGATTGTTTTTCCTTTTTGAGATATTTGGAAGAAAATAAATTATTCTAATCATGTAATTTATGAAAAAGTTACTGAAATGTATACAAAAAATCGAGCGCGAAGCGCGAGCTTCATGATGAGAATGTGTTCCTTAAGGCTGATAGAGCCTTAAGTAAATTTAATTTCCTGTTTCACTTAAGTTCAAAAAGAAATTGAGTGACTTTGAGAAAATGTGTAATTCACATTATCTGTGATATTATAAAATTGGTTTGAGCTTCAGTATCAAATTATAGGAAATGAACTTAAACGTATGCGAAGAGCGTAAGACAAAGAGCAATAAAATATCGAGTATTGCATTCAAATTCGATAATATAATTTGACACACCATACGTACGATGGCTGTTCCATAAGTCCGTGACTTTGAAATGAAGAACACTTTTTATAAAAAGAATTCCAATTTATTCTTCAACATAGTCCCCTTTTAACTGTATGGTGCAAAAAATTGTGGCCATGACCTTACTGGCTGATGGAACCGTCTTCGTTTTTTTAGACGCAGATTCGCCAGGCCCAGTCCACATTTTCGACTGATTTTTTTTCTGGCGTATAAGAATGAATCCACGTTTCATCAATAGTTACATAACGTCGCGAAAGTTCCTTTGAATCATGTTGAAACATGCCCAAACATTGCTCAGACGCAACCACTCGAGCCAGCTTGTGATCGGCTGTGAGAAAACGCGGCACCCATCTTGCAGACAGCTTCCTCATGCCCAAACATTCATGTTAAATGTGCCATACGCGTCCAACTAGAATGTTTACAGTCTCACTTATCTCACGCATTTCATTCAATCTTCACGATCATTTCTTGAGAAGTCACCCTTTTCGGACTGCCAGGACGCTCAGCATCACTTGTGCTAAATTCATTGAACCACTTATGAACCATGCTATGCAATAGAGCAGACACCTTGTAATATTTTGGGAGCTTTTCTTCAGTTTTTTTTAATGTTTTTCTTCACAAAAACAACACTATATTTCAGTGTTTGATATGAATTTATTCGATGTCATTCTGAAATAATGATGTACAGAAAGGTTTATTTGATAAACTTGTTTGTATTCTCACAAAGAGTCAAAGACGCAAAAGTGCCTTATTTGTGCTGAATTATCCAAATGTGGATTTTATTTTCTGAAAGTCACGTTGGCATTATTTTTGTCATGATATTCGTGCTTGATGTTAACAGTTCCCAGGAAAGAACTGGAATTCGTGCTTTAGAGAATTACTAATACTATCAAAATGCCTATCCATATTCTGAGAGTATAATATTGGTACAGGTGACCATATGTGTTGTACCTAATACAGTATTTATACACAGGGAAAAATGAAGATAAGAAAATTTATATCAATTAATAAAAGTTCTGTAAAAAAATTTCACGCTTGGTTCCTTTCAACTAATTCCCGAATAGATAGAAGGTGTGTAGTAAAGCATATTTAATTATTATATGATATATCATAAATATGGTATATAGTTATATATTGCTATATTATATAATTGTATAACTATATTGTACCCATTATAATACAGATCGTAATCTGTACAATATTTCATTCTTGAAACAGATATAAGAATCTTCATGGCATCCGTTAGTATACATTTTTCTGATTGCAGAGTGAATAATTTTCAAAAATAGAGGTTTCTCTTCAGGATATTGTCTATATTAAAATTCTACAATGAAAAAGTTGTTTCTGTGTTTGTGAGTGATTGCTTATCCTGGTGATATGAGCATATACATTCTGAAATCAGTAGTCGAACGTAGAGTCATGTTGAGATGATGTAAGTCTGACGGTTACCGGAAGTATCTCTTGGAGAACATTTAGTGCAAGAAGCTGCCACTCCACTGAACTTTCAAGGCGACAGACCATGTCACGTTCTCGCTATTCAAGTTTACTGCGAAATTCATGTGATATCTTTCTATTACGTGAACATATACATGCTTCTTAAACTAACCTTACCGGAAACTTTGCTTGAAAACTGGGACAATTTCCAAAGCGAAACATTCCATGTTCTTGACTATTTAACTAAAAAAAGTGATTTTTTTTCTAGGATAAGAATCACAGATATTAAATGGCGTTATATTAGCTATTGCTATTGCCTTAACGCCGAAACTCATTTCTATGAACAAAACAAGCCCTATTTATTGCTAAATATTCATAATAAACAAAAATGTTTGAAAACGAATTCAAACCAGCATTTTCAATTCGTGTAACCCCATTTCTGTAAAAATGAGATAAAATGTTGAAAATTTGTGAGAGTAAATGAAATGCACTGAGACACGTCTGTCTGGTTATAAATGATTATAAATATAAAATTAGTTTTTTTCGAAGGAATTTTTTTTCATAATTAAAAATATTTATGACCAGACAGACGTATATTAATGTATTTTATTTAATTCCAGAAATTATCAGTTACCTATCTTATTTTTCATAGAAATGATAGAGTTCTGAGTCGGTTATATTACATTGAGAACGGTAACGAGAATGAGAATATTACCGAGAATATAACCGGCAGATAAATTCTCTTAGAATTTATGAGAATTTTCTCATTTTGACTTTTTAAATGTTTTAAACAATCAGAATCAATTATTTATTGCGTATAAAATTATAGTTCAATATTTCAAACATATTCTGATTGTATATGATAAGCGTCTGTCGAAATTTAATAAATATCATAATCACAACACGTCGCGTCGTTTGCCTGTTGCCGGTGGTTGCCGGGTCTGCAAGTACTTATCACGAAAAGTTGATCCTAATGAGACTGAATGAGACGAAGCGAAGGATATCAAATGCAATGGAAACATTAGTTTATTTAATTAGAATACAATACCGGTCAAAATTGGGGGACCACGTGTTTTTCGATGATTACTTAAATTATTTTAATTTTGTGAGTGATGAATTTTGCTCTCATTATGAATTGAATGCCATCAAAATTCTATATAAAATGAGTCCAGAATGAAGTTGTTTTGTTAAATTTTGAAGAAGGTATTGCAAAAAAAGTCTAGATCTCAATGTTTTCTTAAATTTTAAAAACTTTCAAAATAAAGAAACATTTATTAATGTTCTTGGGCTTATTTTAAAGCTAAGATTCTTCCAAATCGCAGTAAATTGTCATTATAAATGTATAATTTTTTTCTTGCATTATGCAAAGAGTTAAAATTGTAACAAAAACGAAGGGAAAATTCGAAAACATTTCATATGCAGGGAAATCATAATAAAAATCATATAAATATATGTTTGAAGGGAGTACTATAGAAAATTCATGATTATATGTTTTATATACCTTATAAAAATGTTTTTCTTAGCAAAAGCAATATTGGAATTTTTCCAATTTTTTTATTCGAACTTTAACCTAGTGCACTGTCCAAGAAAAATATTATTGGATTTCCATGAATCATGGCTTATTCTTTTGGGGAAAAGATTCTCTATAACTAGAACAGTTTTCTGTTATTAAAAGCGTTGAAGCAATTTTTCAAAAAGAATTTTTTTTCAAAATAGCTATATTTGAAGATTTTCCACTTATGTTCAAACTGGGAAACAGTAGGGTTATAGAGAATATTTTCCCTGGTAAAATAGGCCATGATTTATGAAAATTCAATTATTTTCAAAAAATTGATAAGTAGGTTTAGTAAGGAAAGATTCTATTACAACAAATAATGTTAAAAGTATTATTTTTCGTGGTTTTTAAATTTTCTCCATAAGAAATAATTTTTTCTGTTTCATATGAAACGACTAATGATATCAGTTTAAGTCTCAAAATCATAAAAGAACTTTTTTCTTCAGAGACCTGTTTCTTGGCACGACAACTACCTTAATGATAATATGTTAGCCTCATATTTTTCGACAACGATGGGTACATACTTAGGAATAGGTAGAGAATAGGTATAAGTGATATCAATATTTTTTTACTAAAGTTGCATTCTCAAAAGTTTTTATACTACGATTTAAGCGTTTATGAAGGTCAAATGTTAAATATTTTTTTTTAAATGTAGCTTAAGCTATATTACTCTATATTTTATATGCTAGGTCTTAAAAAGTTGAACAGTATTGAGGAAAATGAAAACAAAAGGCTGAAAATGATTACTAAGATTCTCAAGCTCATTAAAGTAATGTGTTTTACATAATTAAAATATAATAATGTTCTATTTTGTTCTAATAAAAATTGTTTAAAGAATTTCATATAAATAAGACGTTTAATTTACTGAAGAAATGAATATAATTCATTGAAATATTTATAATTATGGAGATAATGTTAATTTAATATCTTTAGTATTAAATTCCAATTGAACATAACCTAAAATTTCAGCGGTGAAAAGTTTTAATATCTTGAGAGTAAAACAATTTTAAGGTTCTTTTTCATTTCAAACACATGTACACAATCAAATGCCTCTTATTTAATAACAAACATGTTTTAAAAATTGATAAGTACACATAAATTGATATTTAAAACATAAATTTTCCAAATTCTCCTTATATTCTTTAAATTCTGTAATATTCTCGGTTATATTCCACCAACTTAAATTCTCGAGAATTTAAGAACTATAAGAAATGAGGTTACACTGAGAGAAAAAATAATGTCACCGCAACAAAATAGTTTTGTTAAACAGATTTTGTTGTCAATACTAAAATTTGGTTGGCATTACAAAAATAATGGTTAATGTTACCAAAAAATGTATTTGGTTCGAACAAATAATTTGATTGAATGCCTTGGTTAAACCACCTAAATAATTTGGTTGTCCCGACAAAATGTATTACCACTCATGTGTATTGTTTTGTTTATATCAGTATTTCGTTCGCGTCGCACGCAACCGGCACATCATCCTATCTTTCCTCTTCATAAAATATGTTACGAGAGTTAAACTAGGGCGTAAGGTGGCGCTAGTATTAATTATGTTCTGCTAGACCACATAATGCACAGAAAAAATACGAAAAAGTGGCAAATTAATCTCTAAACAAACCATTTTACAGAGTAAAAATTATTTTAAACTAGTAGTTAAACTGTTTTCATATTATTGTGTTATTTTCCATGTGTTACGTGCTTTGACAGTGCAAAGTTACTACTAGCGACACCTGAACTCTGGTGACATATTTCAATTCCTCGATACACAGGTCTGGTCACGCGGCTCTTTTGTTTGATTCGATGTAGCAAACTTTACCGAGAAACCACATGTCTTCATTTTCGCTGTTCACCGAAATTTAATTTAATCGAATTCGCGACTTCATATTTATTGATGTCTGACTTAAAAGTGCAGCAACTCTTTGAGGAATGGGGCTTACCAGGCCTGATAAATACCTTCAAAGGTAAATCTAACCCTAATCTAACCCTAATAGTGCATTTAATCAAAAATATTCATTTATCATTTTTCACTTTTATTTTGGGATTAAAATCAATATGGCAGAGTCTTGCAAAGTGATTGTTAAAAATCTTACCAGAAAGTGTTCAGAAAATGTTAACAATGTAAATAATGTTACATGTAGTTGACTTTTTTCTACTTTTATGATTTGTAGATTCGAATAACCTCGGAAATTCATATTTCTCTTTCCGTGCACAGAAATATGTTTTATCTGTGCAAAAAATATTGCTAATTTAACAAAATTATGAATTTCCTTCAACAAAACGATTTTGTTCTACTAAAAAAAAGTATGCTCTCCTAACAAAATAATTTTTTTCTTGGAACAAAATAATTTTGTTGAATCAACAATAAGTTTTGTCATACTAACAAAACACTTTTGTTATCACTACAAAATTATTTGGTTGAGTGAAACTAAAAATTCAACAAAAAAATTTGGTTGGTCCAACAAAACATTTTGTCAGCTGTATATCAAACAAATTATTTTGTTGCGACAACCAAATTTTTGTTGGCACTACCAAACTGTTTTCTCAGTGTACACAAACTGGAATTCCGGTAAAGTAGAAATCTAGTCACGTGTCTTGTTTGCTCCATGGCCTTTAAATATCATTTTGCGTGGAAAATGGACTTGCCGTAAAATATTTAGGCTAACTAAGAATCGATAATTGATGCTGATAATGAAAAGAGCAATTTTTCATAAAAAATGACTTTATTGTTTTTCAAAGTATTCTCCTTTATGATTTATACACTTTTGCATGCGTTCAAACCACACTGAGAAAACTGGAGTGTCAACTTAAACATTTGGTGGGTGAAGCAGACTATATTTGTCTGAGGTTATTTGAGGTTTTATATCTAAGGATATTTGAGGTTAAACTATAGTACAGCCTTCTAGACAGTGTAACTTATTACCTGTGAATTGTGAAAATAAGATGGTCAACTTGAATAGTTTAGAGGGAAAAGTTGATCATCGCAGAGAGAAAAATAGATTATCGAAGAGGGAAAAATAGACTATAATCTACATCTATGATCTACCTCAAAACTATTACATTTAAGCTTTCACAATTATTATGTTATTATAGCAAGTGAAATAGGTACTTATCAATTAGCTGGCTAAAATAACCCTCGTGACACTTTAACACGTAAAGGACGCGAAACCGGCAATGAGGTTAGAGTCCACGCTGGTGATATTGGAGGAAAAATAGGCGAACCCACGTGACTTTACAATTTTGGCGCGTATTTCACCAATTTCACACATTTGATGCAGAATTTTGCCAAGTTAATTATTTTAAAGTGGATTAAGAATCCACTTGAAGCAAATATTAGATCTTCTAAACTCAACATAAAATTCAGTAATGGTCAGACTGTATTCTGAGATCCAAATTACTAATTGCAAGCCGGACAACTTGGCACTTTTGCTGGAGTTAAAGCTGGACCTCCACATTATTACGATCAACTATCTAATTACGGTAACAATCAAGCAATAAACTTCATCTTATTACAAATTCCATATTATTTCCTGTACGAATATTATTGTACACAATTTGATAACAATTCAAATAAATTCAATCACGCACAGAGACAAAGTATCAGTCTTGTTTGCCCATTAAATTTATTTGTAGCCGGAATTATTTTTATACTTTTTTGTACGATGTTGAACTTATAATAACACTAACCAAAAGATTCTGGTGAAATTTATTAATCGCATTTATAACATTCATTGCAATCACTAATAATCAATTTTTATAGTTACCTAAATCACTTGGAAAAACAAAAACCAAAATATAAAGTAAAAAACAGGTAAAAAAAAGATCAAAATTCGTTATTTTGCGTAATTTTCTCTTTAAATTTTTAATTTTAAACACTCATATGAACGTTGCATTATTACTCCTTAGGAAAAAACGTTTTGATAAATTGATAATAAAATGCAATGACTAAAAAATACGTTTTATTTCGCATATCTGACACAAACCTTAAATAAATATTTCATATCATAAATTCTCACTTTTAGCGTTGAAAACATAATAAATATTATTACGTCACCTTTACATACTTTTTGTAAATTATAATAATATCATAGATTCTACACTTTGAATATGATGAGTATTTCTAAAAAGTCGGACAAAATCTTTATAATCTCCAAAATTTATTTGCAAAGTTCATTATTGCGAATTATCGGCATGTCTTTTGACCAGCGGGTTACATTAAATGAAATTGAATCATCTACATTTCAAGAACTGAATAAACAATTATTATTTTATAAAGATTTTATAATCGCTTGAAAGTACTGCGGAAAAATAATTTCATTTAATATTTTTCCCTGTTTTAATTTATCCTTACTGAATAGATATTTGAAGTATAGTTTAATTACAAGTGCCTCCTTGAACTGAGGAATATATAATATAATTCTTCGAATCTTTAAAATTTTTACTTCGAGAAATTTCTAGTCCGTTTGGAATAATTACCGATGCACCTCGATTTTCCTTTGATTCCTAATATTTTTCAGAATTATCGTTGTAGAATAATAGTATATTACGTGCCTAGGCGCACAAGGAGGGTTATTGCGTGACGAGCGACAATGCTCGCAAGAGATCGAAGCCAAGGCGTAATCGAGGAGTAGGTGAGGCGTAGTCGAGGTGTAGCCGATGCGTAGTCGAGACGTAGCTGGGGCAAAGCCGAGACGAAGCCGAGACAAAGTCGAAACGAAGCCGAGGCACGATCAGTTCTGCGAGCATTGTCGCGAGTCTCGTAATTTCCCGAATGTGTGCATTGGCACGTATTCTATTTTATGTGACTTCGATGCGTATACGAGTTTTTATGCGTATACTCGAATCTAATCTAGTATTGTAGTTGTTTGCGGCGCTAGTCATTACACCTGATATGTCACGACTAGCCCCGGCCATTTTGATTTTATCGATCTTGTGTAGTAGTAATGGATTTCAATAGACGCATGCGCAGTTCAAATGTACAAGGCTTTGCCAGTACGGTGCCAACGCTGTACGAAGAAGAATAAGAAGAAGATTGTGCTTTGTTGCATGGCTATAGGAGCATGCGCAGTTCAATTTTTACATTTCATTTCTCTGTAGCGCAATATACTACATTTCGCTACTGTTAACTGTAGCGAAAAAACGATTTTGCGCGCCGGTGGCACATAAAACATATATTGCTATAAAAATTTTCTCTGTGTAAGTGATGAAAATATAAAAAAAATTTTAATTAATTAGGATTATACACACTTCGAAAAAAGTTTCTTTGATTAAAAAAAAAATTTCTTGAATCAAACTTTGTGCATTGTTATACGTTCAAAGAAAAGTTTCTTTGATGTAAAGAAATTTCTTGATTGTTTTTGTTTCATTGAATTAAAGAAATAAATGTCTTTGCAGTCGTATAGTACATGCGTAATGTAATTCAGATAAATATATTTTTTTAATTTGAAGAACAAATTTTCTACGTAGGGGAGAAGCGGCGAAGTTGGCGCATCTAATAGAAAGTGCGAGTTTAAAAAGAAAGCATATGACTAAAAATTATGAAAAAATATTTATTTAATAGCTGGATATATAATTTGACGCACTAATATTATAATCTTCTCTTGCCACGTATTAGTTATATTTTCATAGATTTAGAATTACATTTCAGTAGCAAAGGTTGATGAAAAGAGGTAGTTATAATTTGAAAATAAATTTGAGATAGTATATCAAGATATGTGAAGTTTTTTATACCTTTATTCACATAAACCAGCCAAAGTTAAAATATATTTTATATTTGTGAAATAAAATACTGGCAATTGTGGATATTTAAGTGAATATTCAAATTGAAATCATTTTTATAGAGAATTATTTGAATTTGTAATCAGAAGTATATACAATTATTAACTTTAGAAGACTTATAAATAATAGAAACAATCAATCAAAACTACAAATTTTTTACTTACATTGCTTTCACATCTTAAAGTCGAGAAAACTTTCAAAACACTGTCAGACTGCGAATTAATTATTAAAAATCGCTTTTAAAATGCCTTAATACCTCAAACTTAAAAAAAAATTTAACCACAGATTGTTCAAATGAATATAACCTTACAAAGTCGTTACATCAGTTTTGGGAACCACATTACCTCCCATGTCACAAAAAATCTTAAGAAAAAGATTAGCAGAAAAGTCCAGCAACATTCAATCTATATATATATATATATATATATATATATACAATCTATATATTAATAATTGTGTACTTACTATCTTCTTTATATTTTCAATCATAAACATCCGAGCACTTGACTTCAGTCACCGGTTTCCAGAAACACAACACGTGTGCCAACTTCGCCTCTGATTTGAATCTCGTATGCGCCAATTTTGCCGCAAGTGTATCGTTCATTAATTAAATACTTTTTACGTAAAATGCTTATTTTTTCATACAAATATTCTATCCTAATCGTAAGATTAAATATCAAAGATTATAAAATCGTTACATTAATCTAATTCACCTTGAATTACTATTATTTAACGATTTAACTCAATGGCTTCGAACATAACCATTATGCCAAAAAACGATTAATCGCAATAAAACTGTATTAAGCAATTAGATTTTTATAATGTTTTCTATCAAATACATATCATACAAGAATGCACACGATAGAACTATTTTTATTTTTTGTTATGTTATCATTTTCTGAAAAATAGGGCGCGCCAATTTAGACGACGCGCCAATTTCGCCGCTTCTCCCCTACTTATTTAAAACAAAAAAAATATTGTTTTAAATCAAATAAATAGTGTTAAAAAAATAATTTCTTTTATTTAAAAAATGATGAGAACGTTATTTCTTGAAATCAAATTAATTTACATTTTTTCTAAGCATGTTTTTACTTCCGATTGAAGAAATGAAGTTGAAAAAACGATTTCTCCAATTTAAATAAAACCTTTTTTCTGGGTGCATACTTCGATTTTTTAATGTAATTGTTCTGAAGATATCCTTTGTGACAGAAAATGAATACCTTCATCAGTATCGGTTTAACCTGATAAAAGAAATGTAGATAGAAACTAAAGGAAAAGAGTAGAAAAAGGTGGTGATGTTACCAAGAAGAAGAGAATCGATGCTTTAAATGTATCCAAGCTGAATGTATAGGAAGAGTCACGTCCCTCTGAATGTCCGTCTGTCACGTATGCATATCTTGGGACACTCTGGTGAATCTACCCTTGCTTCCCGTGGGAGTATAGTCGGACGTACGTGGTCAACGTAGGCCAAACTGTCGGCAAAGTTACGTAAAATAGTTAGCGACACTTCTAAGGTTCCGTGGTACCTCTCGTTTTCATCTCCAACTCCTTCTCTTCCTCTTGCTCTTCTTTCACCTCCAGCATCCAGCCTCCTCCTCTTTAATCCCTTCTGCCTCTCGGTGTGCCACCCCACTCTGTGTCAATTTCAAAATGAGTGCTTGTGGATGGTAGTTTCATGTACGAATGGACAGAACTGAGAATGAAGCCACGGGAGTAAAGTATGGGGCGAGAGGAGCCATAAAAGGGGTGAAGTGGGTACAGCATTGGTCCATCCGTCAGTGATATATGGGCGGCACGGGGACCTCGAGCTCAGAGATACAACTCTTACGTGATAGATACGTACCATATATATATATGCATGTATAATGTATATTACCACACAATTTCGCCCTTGTTTTCGTTCCAGATCGCGCATCTGATCTTAGAAGACCCGGAGGAATGAATTTACATCTAGAGAGAAAAAAGCAAGAAAGTTGTCTGAATGTCGTCGGACTCTCAAAAAATTGAAGACTTATACAGGGTATCCAAAAATAAATTGCTAGTACATTTTCAAATGAATGGGAAAATTGATTACTATCTTCATAAATTTTTAGTATGAAAAGTTCTAAAGATACACTGATCTTGTCAAAAATGTCAGATGAAAATTTTTAGAGCTTATTTAGGAAAATAATTTTCCATCTCAACGTTTTTTTCGTATCTCACCTATCTTGTTTGAAAAATGGAATTTTTGAATTTTAATGGTATTTTCTGAAATTCAAACGAAAAAAATACATTTGATCAGAAACTGTTCCAGAAAAAATTTATAGACCTCATTAAAGCAAAAAATTTTGCATTCTCACATTTTTTCGAATTTCACATATTGTTGTTAAAAAATTGAATATTCGATTTTCAATAGAATTGTTTTTAATTAAGTAGAACAATATAAAAAAATACAATAGGAAAAATTGTTATGAGGATAATTGATACAGATTGATGAGTACTAACGAAAACCAATAAGGCGATTTTTTATTTTGTCAACAAAAATTTTTGAAACTAAAAAATGCTCTTATTTTCACAATTTGGGTCGCATTTGGCTGGTTAACGAAATTTTTCTTACTTTTTGGGCTCCGATAAAGTATACCTTCTCTATGATGGTGAGAATGTAAAAAAATGGCGTGTTTACAAAACTTCAAAACGACCGTAACACTCATGATACTCCTTGAAATGTAAGTAAAAGTTTTGGAAAAGTTTATAAACACTTTCTCACGATTGTCCTTCAGCTTTCTGTGAATGTGCTCAAGAAAAGAATATATAATTGATAACTTTCAGTAGAAAATTGTAATTCGTTACGATCGACAGTAACGGTTAAACATAAAATTAAAATTTTTGGTAATTAATTGCTCAATTAATTACTTTCCTTTCATTATTTTTGTTTATTATCTAATTTAAAAAATGTTCTCAACCGATCTTCTAATGTTTACAAATTGAATCCGATTTGAGATTTTCTTTCTCATAAGTAAAATTTTTAAATCATTAATAACTATTGCAAGACAGTATATTTCTTCTGTCCAATTATAGAATATAATACTACACTGAAAAAAAAATTCGACGATACAGACATAATTGTGGTTCCTTGACCTATATTATATTGGAGATTTACCAAAACCCAAGGTTTCCTTGTATTAGTTCAGCCTGTATGTGTATTCCAAACATATGAATTACTATTGCAGCAATATTTTTGATTAACTGTCAAATATTTTTTGTTGAATTACTTAAAAACATTCAGCTATATTCATATGGCTGGTAAATCCCAAGCATTTCTTTCAGTGTATAGTACCTTCAGATAATATTATGAAATTCCAATTGTTGTGCTTACAAAAATTTTTTCCTTTATTTTTTTACGGAAAAGTGTGAGGTTTTTAAGATACGCCCATGTGTCCAGTTTTTTCCATATAAAAAAGCCATTATTTGCATATTCAAGGTATAAATAAATGCAGATTGGTAATAAGATTATCAGTTGGGTAGAGCTAACATCCCAATTAGATTCTGTTAATACAAAGTTAAATCATTAATTTTCCGGGAAATACAAGCGATATTTCTGGTAAATAAATAGAGGATGCTTGCTCGAAGGATTTATATACACTGAGAGAAAAAATAATGTCACCGCAACAAAATAGTTTTGTTAAACAGATTTTGTTGTCAATACTAAAATTTGGTTGGCATTACAAAAATAATGGTTAATGTTACCAAAAAATGTATTTGGTTCGAACAAATAATTTGATTGAATGCCTTGGTTAAACCACCTAAATAATTTGGTTGTCCCGACAAAATGTATTACCACTCATGTGTATTGTTTTGTTTATATCAGTATTTCGTTCGCGTCGCACGCAACCGGCACATCATCCTATCTTTCCTCTTCATAAAATATGTTACGAGAGTTAAACTAGGGCGTAAGGTGGCGCTAGTATTAATTATGTTCTGCTAGACCACATAATGCACAGAAAAAAATACGAAAAAGTGGCAAATTAATCTCTAAACAAACCATTTTACAGAGTAAAAATTATTTTAAACTAGTAGTTAAACTGTTTTCATATTATTGTGTTATTTTCCATGTGTTACGTGCTTTGACAGTGCAAAGTTACTACTAGCGACACCTGAACTCTGGTGACATATTTCAATTCCTCGATACACAGGTCTGGTCACGCGGCTCTTTTGTTTGATTCGATGTAGCAAACTTTACCGAGAAACCACATGTCTTCATTTTCGCTGTTCACCGAAATTTAATTTAATCGAATTCGCGACTTCATATTTATTGATGTCTGACTTAAAAGTGCAGCAACTCTTTGAGGAATGGGGCTTACCAGGCCTGATAAATACCTTCAAAGGTAAATCTAACCCTAATCTAACCCTAATAGTGCATTTAATCAAAAATATTCATTTATCATTTTTCACTTTTATTTTGGGATTAAAATCAATATGGCAGAGTCTTGCAAAGTGATTGTTAAAAATCTTACCAGAAAGTGTTCAGAAAATGTTAACAATGTAAATAATGTTACATGTAGTTGACTTTTTCTACTTTTATGATTTGTAGATTCGAATAACCTCGGAAATTCATATTTCTCTTTCCGTGCACAGAAATATGTTTTATCTGTGCAAAAAATATTGCTAGTTTAACAAAATTATGAATTTCCTTCAACAAAACGATTTTGTTCTACTAAAAAAAAGTATGCTCTCCTAACAAAATAATTTTTTTCTTGGAACAAAATAATTTTGTTGAATCAACAATAAGTTTTATCATACTAACAAAACACTTTTGTTATCACTACAAAATTATTTGGTTGAGTGAAACTAAAAATTCAACAAAAAAATTTGGTTGGTCCAACAAAACATTTTGTCAGCTGTATATCAAACAAATTATTTTGTTGCGACAACCAAATTTTTGTTGGCACTACCAAACTGTTTTCTCAGTGTAGCCTCAAGAAAATGAATAAAGGATGATAGGAAAGTCGTAACCACGTCGACAGAGAATGCATTGTTCTAATGCTCATCTCCTCGATTCAGACGATTTATGTTGGTAATTACGCTAGCGTTATCGATGGACATTAACGTCGCGTTATAGCTTTCGAGTATCTAGCACCTATGACGATTCTCATCAGGAACGAATTATCGCGACGCCTTATCAGCACGATACAATTTGTCCTAAGTAACAATTTATTTTCTCCCTAACGATTCGGCAACAAAAAGAAACATAAAAATGATTTCTAACTAGAATAAAGACAAATTATTCCTATGAAGGGGTAATGAATTCCTCAGATTAAAGTTGGCTTAATGCTAGTGATAAACATTAATTTTTTATCTTCGATTAAAATAATATTTCGTGCTTGTTTTCTGAGATGAATTTGGTTATAGTTTGTGGATTCCCGTATCTCGAAACTTTCTCCAGAATCTCGGTCCTGAACAGACGAGACGTAATTAGGAAAAGGTTGTATCTCACTGTAAACCGGAAGTAGCACGAGTTATCGAACGGTCGTCGCAGCTCGGCGCACTTCCGACCCTGAAGCCGGTGTCTACGAGAAAAGCTTCTTCTACAGGATTTATAGTAAAAAATCGTAAAATGAATCCACAGCCCTATGGGGATTTCGAGACCTATCAGTTTTTCATTCCTACTCGCGTTTATCGTTTAACCGTACATAGAAAACGTGTTTGACCCCAAGGAACTAACTTCGAGATTGCCGATAGCATGCATAATTTATAAAAAGCATTAAATCACTACCAAGTACAATAACTATCTGAAAAAATTTCGTATTCTAAGGAAATTGAAATTAAGTGGATATTAGAATGGCATATTTCATTAACACTTGCACAAAAAAAAATATTTTTAGTTTTGGCATGCACAATTTAAATTAATGAAAAGAAACCAAATGACACGATAGTTTCATCAAATTTTTTGCGTCCAGATGCGATATTTCTTATTTTTTTATGGTACTCCTGCTAAAAGTTTTGGATTGGAATTTAATCCGAGCGAATCAGAGCTATTCCGATCCATTCCGAAATCTGTTCTTGAGTCAAAATTTAGAATCTACTTTGACGCTCTTACTTCTGCTTACACCATACACGAAGAAAAGTTTGGTGGATCCGCTCGCCCAACACGTAGAACTGATGCACTAAGCACATAGAGAACTGCGCGACCTCTGTTTAGTCGAACAGCCCTGCCAATTTTGGGGAACCATTACCCCAAACTAGGCGCTCCGTTACGCGAAATTCTTGGATAAGCCGTTCTCTTGTAAGCTTTGTTGTCAGTTTGACGTTTGAATCAAGCCATTTTTCTATGTCTTCATATGAGCGGAACTCCTGATCAGCCAGACCATGTGCCATCGACCGGAACAAGTAATAATCGGACGGCGTAATATCTGGGGAATACGGCGGGTGGGGTAGGACTTCCGATTTGAGCGTTTCCAGGTAGGTTTTAACGGGTTTGGCACACAGAGATATTACAGATATGGGAGAAAAGCCATAGCCCGCTCTGTAAGTGGCAACGTCAGTCTGGAAACTCGGTGAGAGCGAAAGAGAGAGTCGATAAGTGGTTTTTTCTTTCTTTGTCTACGCGTACCGCGTTAGAGAGAGACAGCCTAACCCTCCATATCACACTCGCCCGAGCTTACAGGTTTCAGGCTGGCTTGTCTCCTCTATCAGTAATATCTCTATGGTTTAGTAACGTGAGGTCGAGCGTTGTCATAATGTAGAATCACTTTTTCGTGCCTTTACTCGTATTGTGGCCGTTTTTCGCGCAGTCCTCCGCTCAAACGCATTAATTGCGTTCGATACCGTTCGCCAGTGATAGTTTCGTTCGGTTTCAGCAGCTCATAATAAATAACACCGACCTAGTCCCACCAAATACACAGCATAACCTTCGTAGCGTGAATATTCGGCCGAGCCGACGATGTAAAAGCATGACCGGGCAGTCCCCATGACTTTCTTCTCTTTGGGTTGCTGTAATGAATCCATTTTTTATTACCCGTCACGATGCGATGAAGAAAACCCTTCCTTTTTTGCCGTTGAAACAGTTGTTCACAGGCGAAAAAACGACGCTCAACCTCCTTTGGCTTCAAATCATAAGAAACCCAAGTTCCTTGTTTTTTAATCATTCCCAACGCATGCAATCGCTTGGTAATGGCTTGGCGGGTAACTCCTAATGCTAAAGCAAGCTTTTCATGCTTTTACTTCCTGGAAAAATTCCAAATATTATGTTTCCGTTTCAGATAGTATACTTAAAAAGCTTTGCAAATTATTCTTATAGCAATTTTTAATCGGATAAAAAGTATGAAAGTCACATAATTTAGGAAGATTTTTAATAATCTGTTACGCCTAAATATCTTAGATTCTTAATATTAGTAAAAGAAAGTTCAATTTGATCCAAAAACGACAATAGACAGCGGGAAGAACTCACGGATCATTTATGTAGAACATCATCGACAAAAAAGTGATTTCCATTTGCAGAGTTTCCATCCAAATATCGCGGCATAAAAATCATTGATAATTTTAATCATTTATCATTGGTTTTCTAAGAAACAATTAATAACAAGCGCGACTGTAGTGATGTAAATTGATTCTTTGAAAAACTTTTTCCCTCAAGAGTTAAGAATGTTCGTAATCTGATATGACTGTTTTGGTGATGTTTGGAATAAGAACGCTTCTTGGTTCGATTTGTCGAGTCCAGTTCTATATTCTGTCCCCATTGAGGAAAAACAGGGAGAAGAGGTAGTGGAAAGGATGAGACAGAATCAGAATAAAGAGGATCGGTCCTCTCGAGGGAAACAAAAGTGTCAGCTTGAGATATCTCGAAAGCAGGAACGTCAATCCTTTCGCTTGGTTCGGTCGGGCAGTAGCTCCGATCTGAACCTTTGTTTTCACTTCTGCTTTGCCTTTCCCCTGCCCTTCCACCTTCTCGTATCCCTGTTCTCCACTCTGCCCCCTTATTCTCTCGCGCGAGGAATCAATTATGGAACTTTTCAAATTTGTCAGTAATATTGAAATTTCTTTTATGCCTGGGAGCTCATAATTGAAGTCTATCGAAGGACGACGAAGCTTGAAGGGATGTAGCCGAAGAGACTCTGAACAAAGTAACGAGGGTAGAACTTTTTGTTTTTCGCGCGACTATTGTTTCCTATTCCCTGGCCCAGGGAATCTCTCTCTCTCCCTCTCTTATTCTTGGTAGAGACCAGAGTGAATGAAAATATCACAGGAAACGGAGGGAGGTGAAATAGACGCGAAAGCAACTTTCATCATAGAGAGGCTTCCGTTCAATTTCGCGCACTTACACGCTTCGATAGATATTACTTCGGAATTGCGAAAATTCTTCATCTTAAAAGCGCAGTTGGTGGCAGTTCGTAAAATCTTATCGCGAAAGATTTTTTATCCCTCGAGCCTCTTCCAGTAATGGGACTTCCCTTTGCGTTACCAAAACCAAACAAGATATAAAGAGCGAGAGGAAATAGCCCCGTGAGATTTACGGCTTCTTGAACCTCAGCCCAAACTGAATTTTCCAAGTCGATTCACTGATTATTTTCATTGATATCGTTATTGTCCTTATTATTTGCAATTCATTTGGAATTTTATGAGTAAGTGGATAGTATTCATTTCTTGATGGTGCGGTTATGAGATTACTTTTTTCAAATGTAGAACCTAATACTTGTTGAGCTTTTATCATTCAGTACAATTCAGAAGTAATTTTTTTTTATAGTACTATTTAAATTTTCTGAAGCGAAATTTCACTCCAGTCTATTGAAACTTTGCTTTTCGTGAAATAAGTTTTTAAGTGACGTTATAAAAGAGTACACTGAAAATCTTATGAAGTGAAATAAGTCACTAGAACTTAAAGTAAAACTTATCAGTTAAGTTTCTAGAGTGAAATTCAAATCACATATGGAGGCCTCGCAACTTCAATCTCTAAGAATAAAATTTTCTCCATTTTTGGAGTGAAATACCACTCTTGATAGAGTTTGAATATAAAAAATCTGCCCGCTTCGCGGGCACATTCTCATCGCGCGCTTCGCGCGCAGCTCGCTTCGCTCGCAAGTTTGACCGCGCCTAGGGCGCGCGATTTGATCGTCGCGCTCGCGGTCTTGTGCTCTTCGCATATGTTTAAGTTTATTTATTATAATTTAATACTGAAGCTCAAACCAATTTAATGATATTAAAGATGATGTAAATTAGTTATTTTTTCAAATTCATTAAGTTTCTTTTTCAGTTTAAGTGAAACAGGAAATTCAATTTACTTAAGGCTCTATCGGCCTTAAGGAACACATAATCATCATGACACTCGCGCTTCGCGCTCGATTTTCTGTATGCATTTTTGTAACTTTTTAATAAATTACATGATTATTGATAAATTTATTTTCTTCCAAATATCTCAAAAAGGAAAAACAATCGTAGACTTTATTTAAGGAAACGATTTTGCAGAACAACGCTTATTTCGTATCTCACATATTTTGGTGAAAAAAATCGAATTTTTTCAATATTAAAAATCAAAAAATTAAAATATACATCCTGTCGAGAAATTTCTCGATAAGAATGTATAGACCTTATTTAGCCAAACAATTTTTCATCTAAAAAATGGAATTCTTGATTTTTAATCGTATTTTTTGGAATGGAAACGAAAAACATATGTTTTTTCAGAAACAGTGTGAGACGAAATTTGTAGATCATTTTGAAACGAACAACTTTGTATTCTTACGTTTTTTCGTATTTCACATATTATTGTTAAAAAATTGAATTTTCGATTTTTTTTTATTTATTCAATAATATTGTATCATAACGTTTTTTCGTATCTCGTATAATTTAACTGGAAAATGGAATTTTGATATTGACTTTTTTCAAGTTTTAATATGCTGTAACATTTCTAATTTTGATTAAATCAAAAAATGTTATTAGGATAATTTTTAGAGATTTATGAGCACTATCAAAAACCAGTATTGAATTTTTTTATTTTTTCAAAAAGTTATTTTCGAACACACAAAAGTAGTGCTCAATCCCTAAATTTTGATTGGATGTGGCTGGGTAACGTACAGACAGACAGACAGATACAGACACTTTCGTGAAAACCCTTTTTTCTGACTCAGGGGGTCTCAAAACGTAAAGATTTGATGAAAATTTCGAAAGTCATTTTTCACATAAAACCAATACCTTCTCACCCATGATGAGAATGTAAAAAGTGTGCTGACGCTCTGATGAGGTGAAATAAATCACTTTAACTGAAATTGTAACACTAATTTAGTTTTTAGAGTGAAATGTCAATCATAGAAGAGAGCCTCACAGCTTTAATCCATAAGAGTGAAATTCACTCTATTTTGCAGTGAAAAAGCACTCTTGATATACTAACTTGATTAAATAAGATAAATATATAATAATATATTATTTAAGAAAAACGTCTGTTGACTCAGCAATGTATAACTAAACAGCACTTGATTCATAATTAAGATTTTTATCGATTCTGTAGGACTTTCAAAAAACAAATTTGAATAAAGGTCGACTCTAAGGACTAGAGTGGATTAAGCCACTTCCTACTTCGAACGATTTCACTTTAAGGAGTTTAAATAATAATTTTAACATAATGCAATGTTATACATTTGTACATAATTGATATTCTTCCTAATTGTTTACTTGATTACGAATTTCATTACAAATTTATGGATTTTCGGAGTTATAACTTATACGAATCAAGGTTTTAGATAGAATCTCGAAATCTCGGAGATGCAGGCGTGTGAATCGAAGAAGAAAGCTTGGTCGGATCCCTTAATTGTCAGACTTAAATAATTCACTGTCAATCTTTTCACCCTTCCTGGATTGCAACCGACTCTGAAATTCCGGTGTCTTTTAATTATTCTACCGGGAGCGGCAAATAATATAATTCATTTCACTGTTTGGAACGCCGCGCCGCCGAGGAGGGCGGATTATGGGACTGTCGTCGCCTGAAATCCCTACCAAATTTTCTCAGCAATATGGGCTATCAACTTTCGACCTTCTAAAACTTGTTCAACTTCAATCTGAATCATTGATGAAGATTTGCATTTTATTCGCTAGCGGATTATGTAATGTTCATTAGTTGAAAAGTTTAAACTCCATTAATAAGAAAGGGCCGTTGACTAGCTTGAAAATAAATTTTCCCTGCAACTACTGAAATTTAGTTTGCACTTCATAAGCAATTCCAAATTGAACATAATTTTTAAGTTATAATTATCATAATAAAAAAGAGTAATAAAATTAAAATTTGACAAATATTTTTCCTTTCTAAAGGGAGTTCACATTAATAGATAGTTATGTGTTTCTCGCGACTGCTTCGTTATTTTTGACGATCTATCTGGCTGACTTTAAAACAGCGATCGATCAATTATAGAAATGTAGAAACGCAAACGTAGCTTACTTCTTAATTAGTAGATAACTAGTATCGGGGCGAGGATGGCAAGAAAACATGTGGGTAGTCTTAATCAGCATTCGCGCTGATGCAGTGCAATGCGTAATGAAAATTGATGAGATAATCGAGACACAAAATTCGACTCCTGAGAAGAATGAAATATCAATTTCACTCTACTATGATAATATATCACCCAATAGGAAACTTGTTAATATTATAAAAACGTATTCATTATATTATTTCAATCAACATGCAAACAAATATTGGGTGAAATCAACAAAACTTTGTCTTGATGAAGAAAATTATTCAGCTAATATGAGTACTAAAAAATTAAGATTAAAAAAAGGTTAAATTATGGTCGTAAATATTATATTATTTTGTTGTTGGCTTTATGGAACAATTTAAAAAAAACTAAATACATCAAATAAAATCCTATAGCTTAAATAAAAAAACAGCTTGTTTGCTCTAACAAGTATTGTTTTTGTGCCTATAGGATTTGGGATTAAAAACTGCATTTGAAATTAAAATAGTGAATGACATTGGTTCCAACGTAATTAACCACGTTGGAATTCTTAATGGGTTGATCTTTGTTTATCAGATCACAAAATGGACGAAATCCTGTAGAAGAAAAAGAATTCTGCAGACCAAAAAAATTGAATTCATAATTCCTGATATTGATAATTGACTTGTAGAGTGAAAAACCGAACATTATTCAGAGAGAAATGCAATAAACGGCTATGGTGTATAAAATACAGTTCAAGTTTTTTAGACAGCGTCTGTCTGTCTGTCGTAGTCTGTAACCGAAGATTCAAATTTCCTACCAAAATACACGATATGCAGAAAAATGCTTGAGAAACAAAGTTTTTTATTTCAAAAACATCTACAAATTTGTTGGATGTCCATTTATTTATAGGAGTAATATCTTTTGAAAACTAAATTCATACCCGTATGAAGTATGAACGTATGAATTCAAATTCATCTTAACGTCCGAACAAAAGTATAATTTTAAAATTTTAAAATTCGAAACCGTTTGAACTCTCAAAATATAAAAAACGACCAAATTTGGACCAAAAGAATTTCCTAGGATCAACGTTTATGAGAAACCAACGAAAAAGGAGGAAAGAAAAAAGAAAGCAACCTTCCAAAACCCCTTCTTTCTTTCTCTTTCTTTCGTCCTTTTTTGTCTTTACTTCTTTCCTGCTGGTACTTGCAGTGGAATGTTCAGGAATGTTTAACAAATAAAATTTTTTTGTTTATTTTTTTTTAGCTTTAAAGAGGGTGCTGGAATAGCACCGAAACATCAGCGAGTTATTTCTTATGTAGATGGTTTTGGGTAATAAAGACAAAAAAGGACGAAAGAAAGAAAAGGAAGGAAGGGGTTTTGGAAGGTTGCCTTCTTTTTTTTCTTCTTTTTTGTTGGTTTCTCATAATCGTTGATACTAGGAAATTTTTTAGGTCTAAATTTTGTCGTTTTTTGTATTTCAAGAGTTCGAACGATTTCGAATTCTTGAAATTTTGAATTATTTGTTATCCAATATAAAAAATCACATTTTGTACCAAATCTATGCAGGATACGAAAAGAATTTTAAGTAATAAAATTATTTAGTTTAAAAAGATCTACAAATTTGTTATTAACTATTTTTTCATAGGAGTTATATCTTTTCTTTTATCGAACAAAAACGGTTTTCTTAAAATCAAAAATTTAATTTTCTCATTTTCTCACTTGAATTTTTGATATTCTCGAAAGTAAACAGATCAACATACTGATTATACACACGCATTGACTAGTATTGCGTCTTTAAGAACAAAGTTTTTATTACCAACATCCCACGAAATATGTTTTTAAAAAGCATAAAATCAGACTCTAGCTTACAAGCATACATCGAAGCTAAAAATAGGATCAACATAAATAAAGAGATAAGGAAGACAACATCAAAAAAAGAAATTCTTATTAAAATGTCGTAATTATAACCTCTTTTCTAATAATATTATTAATAATACAAAAAATTTAAATATAATATAAGAAAATCATTAGCTTCATTAATTCCTACTTATCTCTTAGATAACATGATTTCTTATCAGAATGACAAACTCTAAGATCCACAATAATAAAATTATATTAGACAAAAAATTGGAAAATTTAAAAACAAAGCAAATCCATTCTGTCGATAAAATTTGTTTAAACAAACATAAAAACAGTAATAATCCAGATCTGTGGTTAATAAATTATTCTAACACTATCTTACCAGAATCTGTTTCTGACATTATCAGATTGGGCGACAAAATAAATAAAATTTCTGAAGAAAAACAAGACGAATTTAGACATAAAGTTCTTTCATTATCTTCAAAATATATAAACAAACCAAAACATATCTAAGACTTTGATAGATCAATAGCTATGGAAATAAAATCTACACAGGAGTTTTTAAAATACGAAAAAACAATTACTTGTAACAAAAGCTGATAAAGGAAATATCACGGTAGTTTTAAACAAATCTGATTATAACAAAAAAATGAATGACCTTCTTAAGGGGACCGTTCTATCATTTTCGCCAAAATCATAACTGAACTTTGTACAATAGATTTAAAAAAACTGCAAATGTTAGATACATCAAACTTTCCACACATATAGTCCTTTATTATTAGAGTACAAAAAAATTTTATTGTTTGTAAAAATGTTGACTGGAGTGCATTATTTATGCGACTGAAGTTGACTCTGCGTCGCGCGCAGTGGTAAACGGTGTGCACGATTACGCAAGAATGATTCGACCGATTTGGATGAAATTTTGAACATTTATTGAAAACACTATAACGCTGCAAATGACGTTCCGTTTTTTGCAAAAAAAAATTTTTTAATATGTTTGTTTAATAAAAAAGAATTAAAAAGAACGAAAATTTTCGTATACTAGTGTAAAATTTAAAAAAAACAAAATTTTTTTTACAAGCACGTCATTTACAAGATAATATAATTATCTAAATTTTTTATATACACTTTTTTGTTATAGGAACCTTCAAATCGGCTGTACCTTGCACACCGTTTACTACTGCGCGCGGCGCAGAGTCAACTTCAGTCGCATAAATAATGCACTCCAGTCAAGATTTTTACAAACAATAAAATTTTTTGTACTCTAATAATAAAGGACTATATGTGTGGAAAGTTTGATGTATCTAACATTTGCAGTTTTTTTTAAATCTATGTACAAAGTTCAGTTACGATTTTGGCGAAAATGATAGAACGGTCCCCTTAATGATCAATCAACGTATGAAAAAATTGACTCAAATCCACTAACACAATTACAAAAAAATGTTTTCAAAAAACTAGACAACTGGAGAAAGAAAGGTTATTTAAACGAAAATATAAAAAGAAAAGACTTAATCACTTCGAATACCTTATTAGCTAGAATTTATGGATTCTCATCATGACAGTGATGCTTCGCGCTCGATTTTCTGTATACATTTCAGTAACTTTTTAATTATTTACATGATTATTAATAAATTTATGTATCTCATATATTTTGTCTAAAAAATTGAATTTTTGAATTTTAATCGTATTTTTTGGAATTGAAACGAAAAATATATGTTTTTTCAGAAACTGTGTCAGACAAAGTTTGTAGATCTTTTTGAAACGAACAACTTTGTATTCTTACGTTTTTTCGTATTTCACATATTATTGTTAAAAAATTGAATTTTGGATTTTCAATAGTTTTTTTTTAAATTAAAAGGAAAAATATGCATCTTATGAAAAAATGTTTTATTTTAAATTTGTAGGACTTTATTTATTCAATAATATTGTATCATAACGTTTTTTCGTATCTCGTATAATTTAACTGGAAAATGGAATTTTGATATTGACTTTTTTCAAGTTTTAATATGCTGTAACATTTCTAATTTTGATTAAATCAAAAAATGTTATTAGGATAATTTTTAGAGATTTATGAGCACTATCAAAAACCAGTATTGAATTTTTTTATTTTTTCAAAAAGTTATTTTCGAACACACAAAAGTAGTGCTCAATCCCTAAATTTTGATTGGATGTGGCTGGGTAACGTACAGACAGACAGACAGATACAGACACTTTCGTGAAAACCGTTTTTTCTGACTCAGGGGTCTCAAAACGTAAAGATTTGATGAAAATTTCGAAAGTCATTTTTCACATAAAACCAATACCTTCTCATATGATAAGAATGTAAAAAGCATAGATAAAAGGTGGCACTATATTGAAAAATAGAATTCTTAATGAACAACACATTTTTTCAATTTAATATTTCCAATATTTAATTTTTCCAATTTCTCCTATTTTAGCTGACCTAGTAATGCAAGATTCAGAAACAAATGTGTTAGGAAATTTTGATTTCAATATTCCAGTTTATTATAGATATGTTGATGATACGATTATGTTCATTGCGAAAGATAAAATTGAAGAAGTCTTAATCAGATTTAACAATTATCATGATAGACTCCAATTTACACATGAAATTGAAAATGAACACAATTCTATAAATTTTTTGAATTTCACCATCATAAAAAATGAAGATAATTCCATAAAAACTAATTGGTTCCGCAAAAATACTTATTCTGGTAGATTCTTAAATTATTTTTCTAACCATCCTTTACAACACAAAATAGGAATAATAAAAAATTTGGTTGACTCCGCTATCTTACTTGCTGACAATTCTTTTCACAATGAAAATTTAGATATTATTAAGAACTATTTAGAGTTAAATAATTATCCAAAAAATATTATCACAAAACATATTAATAAAAGAATTATTGAATTAAATGAGAGAATCACAAAACCCAAACAAAACATAGATATTGAAAAGAAAGAAAAAGAAAAAATTTTCACAATTCCTTACTATGGCACTATTTCTGAAAATATAAAGAGAGTTTTAAACAAATATCAAATAAACACCATTTACAGAATTAATTCAAAATTAAAAAGGTTTGTAAGATTAGGTAAGGATCCTGTATCTTCATCAGAAAAAAATAATGTTGTTTATAAATTTAATTGCAAGTGTGGTAAAACATACCTGGGACAGACAAAACGACCTTTACATATTCGTATAGAGGAGCATAAAAATAACATAAAACTCAACCCAAAATATCACAACGTCATTTCCAAACACATTCTTGAAAATGAAAATAATAGTTTATCACGTGAAATTTTGTGGAATGATTTCAAAATTGTCCATCAAGAAAAAAACATTTATAAAAGAGCTTTCGCAGAAATGGTTTCCATAAAAAAAGAAAAAAACAATAGTCTAAACAAAGTCTCAGATTTGGAACATTTTAACCAATCTTATAATGCTATTTTGGAATTCCTTTTATAAAATTTGAAAAAAATCCTTATATTTTTTTGTTTTTTCACTTACTTATGTGTTGGTTTCCGTTTCTTACTTAATTGACAAATGTATGTAAGAGTTAAATTTTAATTTTTTCTTTAAAAAAGTTGAAGAAAAAAATCTCATCTTATCTCATGTTGTTCCTAAATTTTATCTAGTTTTAAACAAATTTGACTTCTTAATGACTCCGTAATTTTAAACTTCGACGATACGCTCCTGTAATATTATAATAATAAGTAAATGACAATTTTAAAATTCAGTTAAGTCGGGAACAGAGCCGTGTGCTCTTGCTCCCAAACAAAATTTCACACTTTGTTTAATCTTACAATGTTTATAAATTATTATGGTTTATATTTCTACTCTTACAATTTTTAAGGTACATACATTTTTATAATAATACTTTTATAATATTTTATCGGTTACAGTCGCTATAAAACAATTTATTATTACAGATTTAAAAATTTAATACTAATGTGGTAATGTAATAAGAGCTTTTATTCCCTGATGAGGAGATACATTGTGTTCTCGAAACGTTGGAACTATTTTTTAAAATAAAATGATTTGGTCCGAAAGCGTCGTTTTTTCTTTCAAACACATTTGATGTGTACTACACTTGAATTTTCTCACCCAAATATACAAGATACGGAAAAAATGCTCAAATACAAAATTGTTCATTCCGAAGAGATTCAATAATCAGCAAGTGATAATTCTTTTATAGATCTTATATTTTTTGTTTATTGATGAAAAACATTATTAAAAATATTTCGGAGCGTGAAGCGCGCCTACCAAACAGCACGCCCTAGTTTTTGAATGCAAGTGTGGCTCCAATAGGTATAATAAAACAATCTAGCGCGAAATCACAATGAGAATGTATTCCTTAAGCCCAATAGAGCCTTAAGTAAATAAAATTTGCTTTTCTTTGTAATCGAAAACAAATTTAGTAATATGTATTGACAGGATATAGAACACCGAGCGTAATGATCGAATCGCGCGCGCTAGACGCGCTCAAACTTGCGATTGAAGCGCTTAAAGAGAATGTGCCCACGAAGCTTGTAGATTTTTTCTAAATAATTTAGGCCAAGTCGGTTAAAAATTTCTGCATTGACTTTAAATTGAAACAGTTTGCAATATCACTACTAGCTTGAAATAAGATTAATAAAATTTATAATTTTTGAATTAAAGTTTTAGCAGTTACTTTTGGAGGCATTTTTTCAGTAACCATAAACATCTGGAACTTTTGATTATCCATGATAAAACTCGTAGCATTGAAAATTAATTAAAAATATTTGAAATTTTTAATGGGTTTGTAAGGTTTTGTGTTACGACTACTGAGCTTGGCTGTGGATTGTTAAATAAAGGGAAGACACGAATGGAGTACGCCTATAACCTGTTAGCTCCTATTATCTTCGAATGCGATATCCACAGAAATGTGTACCGCAATTACGTAGCGTGTCGCGTTGGCGCGAATCGAGCAAATCTCATGAATGCGTGCGGTGAACCATGATGTGGTGACGACGACAAAGGATACCTCTCGCGTCAAGACAAAGATCTCTTGCCAATTAATGTCCACCAACAATTCTCTAGAACTTTTGTTCCGGCCTCAATGAGTACTCATTCAAAGACATTATAAATCTGGATGCGACATCATCTGATTGGCCCTCTTTAGTTTCTGCGGCTAACTAGAAAATTTCGTAAGAATAAGAGAGACTTAGATATGATTACCCTGGTGAAATTTTTAAAAAGTAATTCAATACAAATGAATCCGAGCCATTATGAAATCTGTTTCCAAACTATTTTATATCACTCCAAACTAATCTCAAAATTTAAATATATATATTATTACTCGTAGTATAATTATAAAAAACCAGTTTTTTATTAAATCACAAAAATAGTAGAGCTTTTCCTTCATTCTACTCTAAGCTTCGATCGAGAGTTGAGTAAACCGTGAATCGCAGGATTTATTCCAACAGCTACATCTATTCACGCAGGAACAAATGAAAGTAATCTGCGCCTTGGGCACTCATAAACATTTTGTAACTTCAGAAAAGTGTTGAATTTTCAACATTCTGATGTTCCACGTTATTATATTCAATAATAGAAATCAATTAAAAACATATGAATAATATGAATAATTTATGAAAAAAGTTGATTTATTTTTACTTGAGTAAGGCTCAAAAACTCTGGTCACGACACTTACTCTCGCAAGTTCTGAATAACTCTTGCAGTCACTATATAAGAAAGTTCCAAGTTTCATGTCTCAGAGTTGTAAGCGAGCGTGTGCGTGATTCGACAAAAGCGTATCGTACTATATATAAGTGTAGATATTAGGTTTATATATGTAAGGTTATATGTATAAGTGTATTTGTGATTTAAAATATGATTGGCTACGACTGATTGGTGTGAATGCATTCTTATGCTGTTTATATATGCATGTATGTATATATGTATGCATGTATGTATGTATGTATCGGATGGATCGAAATACGATTTTTTTTTTATTTAAGATAACCATACCATTACCAGTTGAAATAATACGCCCGATGTTCATTTTACTCAACTGTGATTTGAATCTCAACAAGCGTCGGTAATATACTAATACATTTCATGTTAATCCACTGACGCAAGTTGATGCCCTGTCTTCGACAACGTTTTACTCAACTCTTTACTATTTCCTATGTTTCGCTTATTGTTATTCACTTTGGGTGAATTAGATATTTATCAAATTCATTTTACCCAACTAGGATTTAATAAATGTTCAAATGTCCTTATGTCCCAAGTTTAATCGACAGAGTTGAGTAAAATTACTTCAACTATTTTTCTCCGTGTATTTTCCAAATTTTAAGGAAAAAAATTTTGTAAAATGGAAAAGTTATCTCACATGAACTTTTACAGGAATATATACGAATAATATACGTGATGGAAAAAAATTTTCATCATCTGGATCTATTGATGTTAAGATTGTCCATGAATCCGACAAAAAATAGGTTGTCTCTCTATATTCTGAAAAGTATTGTACGACTCTATGGGGTTTTCCCTTTGGACATTAAGTTAGTTTCCCATTACTATAAAGATCTCGCAGCTGCTTAGCATCAGTTCCAATTTGAATTTTATAGATTTCTGTGACGTTTAGGATGTACAATATTGTCTCTTGCGCACGAATATGACCATTCATGGAGTCGCGACGACTTTAGAGCAGTGGCTCTGACAATGAGAAACTGGTATCGCGTGTAAGGTGAATTTGAGTGTGGAGAGACTAGATATCTAATAAACAGCCAGTTGACAATAGAAGAACCATTCGTCGTTGCTTCTGAATCATATAGTTCTCTCACTGTGTACCTATAGGTACTCCACACAGGGAGGGAAGAACAACCCGAGCGTTGCGGGAGATGCTATTCACTTCGTCCTGCTCCTGAGTAGGGTTTCATACCATTTCTCCCTCAGCTTCTCTTTCACTCCAGCTTTACTACATCATCCTTTCCTAGTAAAATCCACCGACTGCTAAAGGATAACGACATCTTTTTCCCATCAAACTGCCATTTCATGCTCATCATCCAAGATCCTCTTGAAATATAAATTTATTGAACTATTTGAGTATACAATATTTAGTTTTCTTATTTTACACTTAAAGAGTAATATAGTTGTATTCCACGCACTGAAAAAAAAATTCGACGATACAAACATAATTATGGTTCCTTGACCTATATTATATTGAAGATTTACCGAAAACCAAGGTTTGCTTGTATCAGTTCAGCCTGTATGTGTATTCCAACTATATGAATTACTATTGCAGCAATATTTTTGGTTAACTGTCAAATATATTTTGTTGAATTACTTAAAAACATTCAGCTATATTCATATGGCTGATAAATCCCAAGCATTTTTTTCAGTGCGTGATTGCTATTTTATGATTTTATCGTAATGAGTGGAAAGTAATTGACAAACCTAACACATTTTCTAGACATATAAATGGGAAAAAATTGGTCAATTTTCAATAACTTTTTAAGGGGTAAGGCCACTCTAGAGGAAGACAAAAATAGGCATATTTTGTGCTTTTATTAAAATCAACGCATTGCCTTTATTAAATAAATCGTTTGCGAAATAAGCTGCAATTTCGATAATTTTTAGTCCAGAATGCAGGTGCTTCGGAGTAAGACGCCAAAAAGTCGAATTGAAACTATCGTTGGCATTTGCGTCTAGCCACCGAAACACTTCTTCAATGAATCATCTTTAGATAAATCTCCATAAATCAGCAGAATGTGTTTTTGTACATCTGGGTGCAGTAGTGCAGGTTGCTCTAATAGCCCTGGATTGGCTCCTATAGCTTCTGAATTTTTCCATTCGCACCAGCTGTCGGCTCCAAGTGAACAGTACTTGTGCCTTGGATTTTCGTTTATAACTTTTGAAATTTCTCGAATTTCGCTTTGAAACTCTGGGAAAATATTATACACATATGGTTCTATCGTTTAAAAATGTAAAAAAGCGGTTTATTGATCGTTCTGAATGTATATCCCCCCTTAAGGAATTAACAGAATCTCCTTGACAAAGAATATCGAAAACTGACAATCTGAAGTGTAGAACGTTGGAGACGACGTTGGGAAAGGGCAGCATCCGGCCTCGTAATTCTTGTTTCAAATTAGGATAGTGGACGAAATCGGTTCCAACGTAGCTTAAGACGTCGGAGCTCATGTCATTTTCGCTGTAGTCTATTCTATAAAAAAAAATTGTTATATTTGCTGATTTTATAAGTTGAAATAGAAACAGGATAAAACGTCTGTAAATTTAACAGATATTTCTGTACAATTTACCGTTTTTACTTGAAGGCAACAGAGACCAAAATTCTGATTTCAGAAACCATTGTGTGGTTAAATTTGTTCTAAACTACATTTATTATATTAGGGTAGCCGGGAAAATGGTTAATCTAACTAAATTTTTAGTTACCTTAACTAAACGTAGTTAAAAGAAATTACAAATTACTAAATTTATTATCGATTTTTTTTCCCAAATATCAAAAAGCAAAAGAAAAAATTCTGAAAACTCTTTCCAAGCGAATGAACGAACGTTTCTGAAACAATTATTACATATAAAATAATAATTGTTTCATATCTGGCATGGTTTTGCTGAAAACGGAATTATTTATTTTTTATTAAATTTTCCACGTCTAAAACAAAAAGTATTTATTTTTATTAAAACTTTATCTGAAGTAAAATTATAGATCTGCTTCAAGTAAATACCATTTTTTCTTAACATTTTTTTCGTATTCCACGCAGTTTTTTTGAGAAAGAGGGATTTTTATTTTTAATAACAATTTTCATCAATATACAAAAGACATAACTTCTATAAAATCTATAAAACTGTGTGTCCGATCAAAAAATTGTCTAGAATAAATCTATATAGCTTCTTGAAATGAACAATTTCAATTCCATAATATTTTTCGTATCATGTATGGTTCTTTTCAAAATCAAAAGTTTTTAATTTTCATAACATTTTTCATTGATAAACAAAAGATATAACTCTTATGAAAATAAAGTCAACAACAAATTTGTAGATTTCTTTGGAACTAACAATTTTGTTACTCAACATTCTTCCCGTGTCTCGCATATTTCAGCGGGAAAATTGAATTTTTTATTGTTAGAAAATTTCAAAAATTATTTTTTACATAAAACCAATACGGTCTCATATGATGAAGATGTAAAAATCATTATAAATATATGGAAAACACAACTTTTGAGTTGAGTTCTTGATACATCAATAAATAACTTAACTTGTGGGTATCAATATGGATAGCTTATTTTCATGTACTTAAAATAGTAGAGATGCAAGAAGAAGTCCGACATCGAATTTCCTTTTCTACTCACACATATATTTCTAACCAGTTTCAGTAGAAAAAAAAGGCTTGATAAGGCAAACATTTAGTTCATTATAAATATGATTCAAGAGTCGTTTACAGGTCTAATCTTCTAATAACAATCTCTTCCACTCATAAAATTGATATTTTTTATTACAATTAATATTTTTTAATTAGTCTGGATCCGAAAAAGTGGAAATTAGGATAAAACCTGATTCTGTATAATTACCTTGAAACTTTTTAATTAAAATTCATTTGGGTTTTTAGTGCTGACTTTAGAGGATTTCTTAAGGAAAGTAACGCAGAATAATATTCCTGAGGATTTTACTGCTTGTAGAATTCAGTTTTAGTCTTTCGATACCTTTTTATGCTTCGACAAAGTCTCCTAATCTTGGGGTAGGAGGGTGTTTCAGGCTGTCGACAATTAGAATCACTAAGGGCCTGGCGTGAGAGAAGAAGCGGCGATCAAAAAGAACACGAGGGCGAGGAAGAGAAAAAAGTTTAATTATAAACATAGAGGCAGGACTGAGATGGCGTACAGCAATGACGTGGATAAGAGATCCAAGAGAGAGTGTGAGAGATAGAGAGACAGGAGTTGTACGTAAAGGACCGTTGAGCACGACGGCCAAATGGTCACGGCTTAGCGCCAGTAAAACTCTTTCAGCCAAACGAAGGGAATCTATCCAGAGATTATCCCCAGCTTCAAAAAGTTGTTAATTACTTGGATTTTCTCCTGCTCGGCCCTCTCCCCTTCCACCTTGTACTCTTCTTTTCGAAACCTTCACTAGCATTCTTCCTGTCCCTGCTTTCATACATATTAAGTCAATTTTCCGAACCTGGATTAAAAAAAAAAATTTTAATCCTTATTTTTTTAATATAACTTCATTTCTGTGCTAACATATGTTTCAATTTAACTAAGGCTTTGTATATATTTAGGAAATTATTTCAGAATATCTACAATTAATTTATATTAGATTGGGATCAGAATTGTCTTATTCCAACCGACAGAAGTGGCAAACTTTTTGACTGCAAAAATGAAATCCGATTCATTGATGATTTTAAAACATATAAACTCATAAAGAGCATTATTAATTGATATTATTATGTATTTGATTTTTTTTTGTTGGTTGTTGTGATTATTTAAAAAGGGGGAAAAAGTCTTATTAAAGAAAATATTTAAATGAACTTGCTTTTGCGTTAATAATGTCCGTAAATAGTTAATTAAAACCAATAAACTAATAATAGAGAGTATTCATAAAGATAATAGTCATAAATAATCATTTGAAACCTAATTATGGAAGGAACAGTAAAATATTAGCGATTACTTTATCATGAAAAATATTTTAAAATACGAAAGTGACGTCACAAAATAAACAAGAAACGAGCTTCAAAAATATAATTGAAATTTTACAATTATTTTTAGTAAAGTTCGTTAAAATGTTTGCTAAAGTTTTAATTGATTTTTTAAAGTTTATTATTTTTAATGCTATTAATTTTCACCATAGTAAATGATCGTCTGTCTGTGTAACAGGAAGTATAAAAAAGTAAGAATTTTTATGGTTTTCGACTTGGGTTCCTAAAGGAGAAGGTCTTTGGCATGTCTAGAGATCACTTTGCGGTTAGGCAAGTTGTGCGTACCTGACCATTAGGCGGAGTCAAGCCAACACTGACTTTGCAACTGACCAACGTCCAGAGAAGAGGTCGAAACTTCACTGCGGTTCTGCTACAAATATCGTTAACGTTGCTACGTACGAAGCCAGCCAAGCAGCCAGTAGTAATTTTCCAGCAGTTTGCCCAACAACAATAGCTACCATCAGACTCAAGGTGGCCTCAGTTGGCCAGACTGCAACCAATATCACGCGAGAGAAAGCCCCTTTCTCAGAAACACACACGAACTTTCTGGTTATACTCCTTCTAAAATAACTTTCATTTGTATCACCCTTCTCCACACTCGAAATCATTAAATTATTAGATTTTACAATTTTTCGGCTAGAAAGGACTGAGTTTTGAATACGAAACTTTATAAGATGTATTAGATGTAACTGCGGAGCCCAGTTTTGGCCAAGTTCATTTTTCAAAGGTATAATCAACTTGAAGTTTGATCCAAGTTAAGAAATTCAATGGTCCATTTAAGAAGTTAAATTCAGTCTAAACCGGGCCTTGCACTTGAAAGTAATTCACTACTTTAGATGACATAAATGGTCCAGTATTTAATTTAAAGCTGGAACAAAGAGACATTTCGAGGAGATTTCTCTTCTTCCTCGGTAAAATAAATAGGCCCTGAATGCGTAATGAAAAAACATGATAGTTTAATGAAAGACTGGAGATTATAACGCACGTGTCAATAATAAATGCTGAAATAGTATAGTGAAAGTTCAACGTGGATTTCGTGAGAACTTTACATTAAATCTAGAAAAAGAGTGACAAAGAAACACGAGAAGCTTTAACATGAGCTCGGTAAAATTTCGTTTACTTTCGGTAAAAATCGGGCGAATTCGGAACTAGTGGAAAAGGAAAAAAATATATGTTATATTTCTCTTCAAACACTCTAAACTTTCTTTTACGCATCCATATTAAGTTACAAAGTCACATATATATATATAGGGGAAAGGTATGTAAGTCGGACCGGTATGTAAGTCGGACCACCACTGTTTTTTACTTTACTAGCGCTATTTTTACGGCGCTGTCAACTCGCATCATCATCTTTTAGTTAGTCATCATTTTTTATATGGTTTTGGGGACGACACGCGCATGTGCTATAGCTGCGCCAGACGTCACTGTTTCTGTACCTTGCAAAGATTAAGGTACTCATATTTTCGTGAGCTCTCGAAGTGGAGTAATTCCAGTAATATATTTAGGTAAATATTTTTGTTCGCCAACATATTTATTGTATTTTTATGAGACAAATAGTTTTCCAAGCAAATCTTGAGTTTAAGTATTTTTTTTTATTGTTTTTAAAAAGTCGTCAGAATGTAAGTTGGGCCACTTGTAGGTATGTAAGTTGGACCACTAGTTTTTTTCTTCAGACGCATGATTATCACGTTTGTTATGTTTGTTTCATGTGTGAAATCATCATTATATTGAAAATAAATTGTTTATTGACCCTAGTAGCGTTGAAGCAAGGAAAGTATTTCTGGTGAGCAGGATTAAATCTGTCGAAATATTGAAAACCCAATAAAAAATAGTCTGGAAAAAAAGTAATATGGTTTGAATCAATTTTTTTTCAATAAGAAAAGTCGTTTGTCCTTCATCAGGCAGCACCTACCTAATACTTGCCTTACTCCAGCGCTACTAGGGTACAGTATTAGTGGAACTCTTTCAGTAGTTTTATGCATTTTTTAAAAAATTTTCGCCTTTATTCAAAATTAGCATGGCAAGCCGTCGCCCGAGAAAAACTGACCGTGGTGTGAAAGACTTCGAAGCTGTGCTGGATGCTATAGTATCAGTGTAAATTTTCTGTCCACTATATATCAAATAACTGTCTTTGGCAAAACATAGCATTTGAGTTCCTCTTTCAAACGATGTATGGGTCTCCACATAATATTGAGTGAAAGTCAATTTATGAGCGAAAAGGCTAACCCGGTCCGATTTACATACCTTTCCCCTACAATTATACATTTTTATACACATTTATATAGAATGGTAAGTACATAATAGAAGTATATATTTTAAAAACCTGAAACAGAGAAAAATCATGTTAGAAATTCAAATCTGCTGGGATCTGGGAATTAAACTCGAGTCTCCACTGTAACAGTCCAGTGTCCTATACTCGATTTTTACGTAGAATTTTGGGTCACTTGGAAGTCCAGTGACTTTCTAAACGCCTGTAGAACTCTGAAGTGTTATTTATTTTTCGTAAACAGAAGTATTTGAGTCCTTGAATAATGAATAAAGGATTGTAAATAAAGCCCCTAACCTCAAAATTTAATTACATATTTTTTTCTTCTTCAGATCAGATCATTTTTGAAATGCAAGTATACGTAGATTGTGAAAATATTTCTAAATTTAATGGATGTCATATCGGTAGTTGTCCATAAGAGCACATGTTAAATGACGGAAAATATTTATTAAAATATCTTAGCTCACAGGTACCCTGGAGTCTTGAAAATTTGACTGATTCATTTTTATGCATTTAAATAACTATGTTTCAAGTTTCATCCTTTTCTGAATCGTTAATTCGTTTTACCATAGAACCTCCTTAAAGACGCTACAGGTAAAATACTGCAACTGGCGTCTGACCGGCTACGACTACGATACGACGTGAGCAGACGCGCGGTGCTACGTGGTATCGCAAAAATACACAGTCTCGTTTCATTAGACCGCGGATGTATTTCCACAATTTGAACACTTTTTAAGGAAATTTTTCTTTCCAATATAAAACTTATATTTCTTTTAAACTAAAATCAGCCGTTATCAGTTCGTATTTAAAATTGTTATAAATACTTTGTAAATGTAAAATGACCACGGGAGGCTTCATTCTTGCGTACGATCCTCAAAATATTGTGACGTCAAGCAATTCTCCGTTTCACCCAGACTTCGGTAATTTCTTGCGGAGACTAGTCGAAATCTCGATTGACAGCAATCAAATTTCTTGGTTATTCATTTTACCGAAGATTCGTGAAAAATATATAAATCCAAATTAATTTTTAATTCGCTATTGAATATTTCATACCGAGCTTAAATTAATTTCTAACGTACTAAATTTTTACTTAGCGCTCTTTAAAGTTTCGCGGACTTTTTTTAAACTATACCACTTGCTATTTAATAAATACTAAAAATTATACGACATATTGACAAAATGTATCTTTGTCTCAGCTTTAACAAAATTTTCGATAAACCTTAACGATCGAATTCTCTCAGTGCAGACAGATAGGATCACAAGCATTTTTTTAGCTTCAGAGGCTCGGAAAACGTGGAGATTCCCTTGCGAAAATTGTCTCATTTCAAATGAGGATATAAAAAGACCTTAGCCAGAATATATAGTTGCAATAAAAATATTGTCATATTATGGGGTGGTAATAGAGAAGTGGTATAGCGGTAATTTCTCATTCGTTAAAAGTCTTATAGTGGTATTCCGGCTCCAAAATAATACAATGGCACCGAGATATTCTTGAGAGCATAATGAGATATTCAAAAGTATTTCTTATCTAAACCTTTAACCAGGTAAAATTAGAGATATTCACGTACACTGTAAAAAAATTTTCCGAGAATAGTCGGACAGCTTAAAATACAAATGGGTCGTAAATTTTTCCAAAAATATGGTCGGAAATATTTCCAACATAGAACCAAAAATAGTTCCTACTGTTTGGTCGGAGAAATATCCAGTTTATTAGGAAATATATATTTATTTCATAATTTAAGTGGGAAAAGATCCAAAAGAAGTGAACAAATTTCCGTTTTTGTGGAATAATTTCTGCTTTTCATGGGAAAAATTTCCTACAACTTAGGAGATTTGTGGAATGTTCTCACCTTTTTGATACATTTCCTAATAGTTCGGAAATAAGTACGAAAATTCGGCCAATTTTCCTCAAATATATGAAATATTTCCACTTTCTGTAGGAAAATCTATGCTTCCTATAAGAACGTAGGAAAAATTTCCTAATTCATTGTAGGAAAATTTACCAATATTAATTACTGTGTAGTGCAAAATAATTTTCGCTTGCAGAAAATTAATAATAATTTCAAATATTTTTGCATAAGTAAAATTCTTTTACAAAAAGCTATTGCCTTAAGGACATGTGATAGGGTCTGACGTCACCAACTATGTACGACCACGTTATCAATAAAATGATAATTTTAATAAATTATCCAGAAAATTTGTTAAAATTATTATTTCATTAATAAAGTGATCGTATGTAATTGTTGACGTCAGACCCTACTACACGACCTTAATGTATGCATTTTATACGAAAACGTACAGAAAAAAAAGCTCGCTTCGCGCTCGGTCTTGTGCTCTTCGCATGCATTTAAGTTTATTTCTTATAATTTAATACTGAAGCTCGAACCAATTTTATAATAATATTACAAATGATGTGAATTACACATTTTCTCAAAGTCACTCAATTTCTTTTTGAATTTAAGTGAAACAGGAAATTCAATTTACTTAAGGCTCTATCGGCCTTAAGGAACACATTCTCATCATGACACTCGCGCTTCGCGCTCGATTTTCTGTATGCATTTTTGTAACTTTTTAATAAATTACATGATTATTGATAAATTTATTTTCTTCCAAATATCTCAAAAAGGAAAAAAAATCGTAGTCTTTATTTAAGGAAACGATTTTGCAGAACAACACTTATTTCGTATCTCACATATTTTGGTGAAAAATATCGAATTTTTTTAATATTAAAAATCAAAACATAAAATATACATCCTGTCCCGAAATGTCTCAATGAGAATTTGTAAACCTCATTTAGGCAAACAATTTTCCATATAAACGTTTTTTATGTATCTCATATATTTTGTCTAAAAAATGGAATTCTTGAATTTCAATCGTATTTTTTGGAATTGAAACAAAAAATATATGTTTTTTCAGCAACTGTGTGAGACAAAATTTGTAGATATTTTTTGAAACGAACAACTTTGTATTCTTACGTTTATTTCGTATTTCACATATTAATGTTAAAAAATTGAATTTTGGATTTTCAATAGTTTTTTTTTAAATTAAAAGGAAAAATATGCATCTTATGAAAAAATGTTTTAATTCAAATTTGTAGGTCTTTATTTATTTAATAATATTGTATCATAACGTTTTATGTATCTCATATAATTTAACTGGAAAATGGAATTTTGATATTGACTTTTTTTCAAGTTTTAATGTGCTGTAACATTTCTAATTTTGATTTAATCAAAAAATGTTATCAGGATAATTTTTAGAGATTTATAAGCACTATCAAAAACCAGTATTGAAATTTTTGATTTTTTGAAAAATTTATTTTCAAAAACACAAAAGTAGTGCTCAATCCCTCAATTTTGATTGGATGTGGCAGGTTAACGAACTTGTCTTTACTTTTTCGGCAGATTTCAGACAGACGGACAGATAGACAGACACTTTCGTAAAAACCGTTTTTTATGACTCAGGGGGTCTCAAAACGTAAAGATTTGATGAAAATTTCGAAAGACATTTTTCACATAAAACCAATACCTTCTCAACCATGATGAGAATGTAAAAATAATTTTCCTTCCGTTTACTGCGAGTTTTCGTTTGAATATATAAAATTAAAAATATCTGTTGGAAAATAAAAAAGGAGAGAAGCGGCTGAATTGGTTCATCTAACAGCAAGTGGAAGTTAAAAATAAAAGTATAAGATTAAAAATTTCAAAAAATTATTATAATTTGGACAGCTTTATATCTTGACTTAACTGTTCTATGAATAAATCTTTTATGAAAAACTAGGAACGCAGGTATTTATCGAGTTTTCTGGAGGATCGAAAACGCGCCAATTTACCTGCCATGGTGGCTAACTTGGCGAGGGAATATTACAATCTACTCTTGCTATGTATTTGTTAGTTGTTCTAGATTTTAAATTATATTTGAATAGCAAAACATTTTATTAGTTTAAAACAAATTTTGAGGTACAGATAGAATATATACTTGTATTATATTTTTTATGCTGCAATGCAGGGAATTGTGTTTATTAAATTGGATGGATTATTAAGAAACATCATTACTATTTTTTCTTTGATTTCCTCATCACTGAAATTGGATTCACTCGATGGTTTCCAGAACAAACACAAAAACACGACGTCACACGACGTACGACAAAAGTGCCTCCATGAAAAATTACAGATTTTTTACATAGTACGCTTAGGTTTTATACAAAAATCTTTTCCTATTCGTAAGTTTATATATCGAATGAATATCAAGTCGTAGAATTAGTCCGATTATTTTTCAATTCGTGATAGTTAGAAACTTGAACCAAGTGGTCAGATAATAACCAGCAAATACCAAAAATTCATTATTATCAATTAAAATCAATTAAGGAATAGAATGATTGGTCTTTTTTCACTAATAAGATATTATACAAGACTGAACATGATAGGACTATTTTCGTTTGCTTAGATATTAACATTTCCTGTAAATAAGCGTGCGCCAATTTAGCCGCTTCTCCCCTTAAAGTTATGAAACATTCAGTATAATGATCTCGAATGGTCAATTTCACTGGTCAGGGCCACATCAGAAATAGGGAAAACTGACTAGAACCTTGCAAAGCCAATGTCAAGATTTCCGCACAAGCTTGATGAAAAATAGAAAAAGGGACGAATTTCGCACAAAAGTAATACCGTCTCATATGACTAGAATGTAAAAATAAATTTAGTTTTAATTATTTAAATAATTCAACGTGTAGCAAACTGCTTATTATATTTATTATGATTCATACGTTGCCTCACATCTAGAGAATGAGTTATTAGATTTTCCGTGGGGGATAAGGATACAAGAATATTTGGGAACGTTTGGTCAATATAGGGTGCAAATATGAGTGTCATATTTATCCAGAAACATGACTTGTATGTTTTCTTTGCTACCACACGATAAGCTTCTTTTTCACGACTAGGTGACCCTGCATCTTACCTTCTAAGAAATGGAATTTCGTAGATACACATAATTGTATTGTGATTGAAGAGTTTTCATCTCGATATAGGAAGTTTCAATGTTAGATCTTGGATTAATATAACAAATATGTTTGCTTTTATTATCAAGTTGTAAGCCCTTAATACCAGAAGACATAAAATTATCTATATAGGTCATACTTTATTTGATTGAACCAGGAGAGAATAATCTTGTTAATGTCATATCTTACTTATCCAATCCCTGCATACCGACACATTTTTTTCGCTTTTTCCATTTCTATTGTACATTAATTTAAATATCGAGTTAAAACTTTAGGAAATTAGGTAAAGAGCAGTAAAGAACGCCCAAAAAGAAATCGTGACACTCTGCCAACTATGACGATTGGTTAAATGTTGGTGCAACGTAGGAGATCGACTGTTGATTATCAACTTTGGTACAATGTTGGGTGTACAACAGGCCCAACCTTCTTCCGACTGTGGAAAAAGTAATTTCCCGACTGTGGATGTACAAGGTCTATCCAGTGTCTATTCAGCCCTGGTTGTCCACAGATATTTATTCTGTCAACCTTCTATTAAAATTTATTAATGACAGATTGTGTCTCCCAAAATGTCGTCCGTCTTATCTAATGTTTACTGATTCTTCGTCCCAAGCAGAAATTAACAATCGAACCAACGTCGATCCAATGCTGGATACCAACTTCCAACTGTCGGAATTCGACTGTCGGTGGACAGTCGAAATGATAACGGTGTACTGGGTTCGTACAACACCGGTTTCCAACGTTCTACCAATACTGGTAACCAACATATTTTTAGCGCTAGCTGATAACATTTCTAAAATACTGGTTATATACTTTTATTATTAAATCCATGTTTTACGGATAAAGACGTACTTTATAAAGAAGACTACCAGTGTCGAATCAACTTTGTACAAACACTGTTATTTTACAGCGTTAATTTTATCAGAGTCGATTAGACACTGGGTGGACCTTGCACATTTGCTGTCGGAAAAAGGTTGGGCCTGCTGTATATCCAACGTTGTACAAACCCTGGTATTTTGCAGTCGACTACCGGGGCTGAATAGACACTGTATAGACCTTGTACATTCACTGTCGGGGAATTACTTTTTCCCCAGTCGGAATTAGGTCGGGCCAATTATTTCTCAACATTGTACCAACGTTAGTAATCAACAGTCGATCTTCGACGTTGGACCAATATTTAACCGATCGTCATAGTCGGTTGAGTGTCATGATTTCTGCTTGGGGTGACAATGTTGTTTGTATAACTAATAACGTATCAAAGTTTTATTTAAAACAGACTTCTCATGATATTATAGGAAAATATGAGTTCTTCACGATATGTTAATCTGAAAAATTAGATCTAAAACTACGATGTTTAAGGTAAATAGATTTTAGCATTTTAATGACTTCGTTTTTGTTTAAGTGACACTCATCGTTTTGTTTAAGATTGTTTAAATATCTTTGAAGAATTTTAATCTTTTTATACCTTGATAAAAGGCTCAAAGAAGGTCTCGAAACGTCAGTTTATTTCATTTTGATTATCTGAATAAACGAAAATTGGAACGTATGGCCGAAAAAATGTTTTTCTCCATTTGGAGATTTTTCCACTAAGCAAGAAAAACGTTTGAAGAGAGAAATTCTTTTTTGAGAATTATTTATCTCTGAATTAGAAAAATTTTACATCTGATAATTAACGTTGTAACATACCAGTGTTCATACAAAGTTATCAGCCAATGTTGAAAATATGCTGGTTACAAGTATTGATAGAACGCTGGAAACCGGTGTTGTTCCAACGCAGTACATCGTTATCATTTCGACTGTCCGCCGACAGTCGGAAGTTAGTATCCAGCGTTGGATCGACGTAGGTCCAATTGTTAGTTTCTGGTTGGGCGTTAATACGGTCCAAAATTTTTATAATTATAAAAGAAATTTTTTTTTGGAATTCTTCTTCTCATGATTATAAAAATTTAGGAGCAGATAAACGTTCCTTTATGCTTTTTATTTAATTACTCAAAGTTTCAAGCTGATATCTCAATTAATGTAGAAATGGGGAGAGTGAAAAAAAGTGTTAGTAATGTAGAGATCGGGTAAGTAAGACATGGCCTTAATAATTTTATTAAAAATGGTCATTTCGGATAGAAAAGGGCCCTTGAGAAAATAAGCAACCACTTTATTGCTCAGCTGGTGATAAATTAAGTTAGTTGTTTTCTTTTTGCAGGAAAACACGTCGCAATCGAATTCGCGTCGTTGGCGTTGGGAAAATTGTTCGACCGACAATCCGTGAATATGTACGGTTATAAAGTCGCATCTAAAATCCGTCCCACGTACTTTTCGAGGACATTCATAAATTTCAAAGCGTATCCCGTTATTTTCACGTGGCATTCGTGAAAATGAAATGCACTTTCGAGCAATGGATAGGTTAACTCTGTCTAACAGTCACACATGCATGAAAGATACGAGATTTGCATCGACAAGGAATGGATGTGAAGCAAGGAAAAAAGGTCGTAACTTTAGAACGTAAAAGTGTTGACGTTGAAAGTTACGCGTGCAACAATGTCCATAGATATTATTTGCTTTCCACCTCGGAATTTGATTTCAAGTCATCGTCGAATCGTAAAATTTTCACTCCTTATGCACTCGTCCTGAATATTGAGTTCTGCTTTTGAAAGTCAGACTTCTTTCAGAAATGATCATGAGTTGGAAGTTTTCAGAAGAATAAGTTCTTTAGGGTTCCATCTGTTTGAAAAATCAGCCCGTCTTTATGGTGCGCTTTGCACACGACGTCATTGTCGTCGTTGTCTGTAGATTCACTTTTGAAAAAATTGCTTGATCGGAATGGACTTTGGTACACTTTTGCAAAATGTGAAAAGGAAGTTCGAGTTTGTTAGTCAGAAGAATTTGACAAAAATTCAGAATACTAAATCATTTTTGAATTTTGTACCCACATGGAAAAAATTTAACATAATTTTTATATTTCTGGAAAATATCAAATTTCAGTTTCTCAATGGATTTGTGCGTTTTGATACTTGATAATTAAGATGTTGAAACTGATATTTCAGAAAAATACAGCAGTTATTAAAGTTCTGAGTAAAATGAGTTCATAATAAAATTCTTAAATTTGAAAACAAAATATATCACAAAAATAGTACAGTCTTCTTCAAATGCTTTGGGGTTTATTTTAAAAATAAATTTTTTATCTTGTATGGTTCAAAAAGTCGAAATTGATGACGAAGTTTGGTGAATTCGGAAATCGAAAAAAAATATAATATTCTCGTTAATTTAACTTAGAGTGAGTGATAAAATTTTTACGATTACTTACATTATTTACAAGAATTCATTGAATTAACTTGTATTAAAATGAATTATTCCAGTTATCATAATGATTTGATCACCCACTGTATTTACATAAAACAAGTAGTCATGAAATTTATATAGAGATTATTTGTAATATGCTACAAATTATTTATTGTTTTAGATGTTATTTAAAACGTAAGAAGAAATTGCAATTTGCATTATTTTAACAATATTTCCTAACAAAATTAACAAATAGCTCAAGTCTGGTCTTATGTTTAAGAAGGTTTGTTTACTTCTATATTTAATCAAAGGAAAAATTTTGCTGCAAATTATTAATGTTAAAATTAATTAGGCTATTGAGGAAAAAATGGTCTTATAATTTGATTCAAAATTTTGTTACCTAAGTCTAATCCAATCCGTGAATATTTTGGATTATTATTATTGTTATTATACACTGTTAAAAATGTTCCTAAATTTTTAAGTTCGAAAAGTACCGGAAAATTAATAACAATAATAATTCACTAAATTTTCTTTTAAAATTACGAAACCTGACTTTTTTCAAATTTATTTTAAACTAACAAAATTACAGCAAAATTTTCAGTTAGGGGAGAAGCGGCGAAATTGGCGCGTCGTCTAAATTGGCGCACCCTATTTTTCAGAAAATGATAACATAACAAAAAATAAAAATAGTTCTATCTTGTGCATTCTTGTATGATATGTATTTGATAGAAAAAATTATAAAAATCTAATTGCTCAATACAGTTTTATTGCGATTAATCGTTTTTTGGCATAATGGTTATGTTCGAAGCCATTGAGTTAAATCGTTAAATAATAGTAATTCAAGGTGAATTCGATTAATAAAACGATTTTATAACCTTTGATATTTAATCTTACGATTATGATAGAATATTTGTATGAAAAAATAAGCATTTTACGTAAAAAGTATTTAATTAATGAACGATACACTTGCGGCAAAATTGGCGCATACGAGGTTCAAATCAGAGGCGAAGTTGGCACACGTGTTGTGTTTCTGGAAACCGGTGACTGAAGTCAAGTGCTCGGATGTTTATGATTGAAAATATAAAGAAGATAGTAAGTACACAATTATTAATATATAGATATATACATTTGAATGTTGCTGGACTTTTCTGCTAATCTTTTTCTTAAGATTTTTTGTGACATGGGAGGTAATGTGGTTCGCAAAACTGATGTAACGACTTTGTAAGGTTATATTCATTTGAACAATCAGTGGTTAAATTTTTTTTTAAGTTTGAGGTATTAAGGCATTTTAAAAGCGATTTTTAATAATTAATTTGCAGTCTGACAGTGTTTTGAAATTTTTCTCGATTTTAAGATGTGAAAGCAATGTAAGTACAAAATTTGTATTTTTGATTGATTGTTTCTATTATTTATAAGTCTTCTAAAGTTAATAATTGTATATACTTCTGATTACAAATTCAAACAATTCTCTATAAAAATGATTTCAATTTGAATATTCACTTAAATATCTACAATTGCCAGTATTTTATTGTACAAATATAAAATATATTTTAACTTTGGCTGGTTTATGTGAATAAAGGTATAAAAAACTTCACATATCTTGATATACTATCTCAAATTTAGTTTCAAATTATAACTACCTCTTTTCATCAACCTTTGCTACTGAAATGTAATTCTAAATCTATGAAAATATAACTAATACGTGGCAAGAGAAGATTATAATATTAGTGCGTCAATTTACCCGACATGGCGGGTAAATTGACGCAGGTGCAGTCCTTCGGAAATCTGAATAAAAACCTGCTTTAATAATTTTCAATGCAATCTTTATCCATTGGAAAGTATAGAAAAGATATCCAGCTATTAAATAAATATTTTTTCATAATTTTTAGTCATATACTTTCTTTTTAAACTCGCACTTTCTATTAGGTGCGCCAATTTCGCCGCTTCTCCCCTACACGTAATTGTATAGAGGTTCAGTTATCTAGAACGCAACATTTTTTCTGTTGTAAGTTTCAGAATATTCAGATACATATATCGCATTATTCAGACTTGGAATTAAAAATTTTCTCTCAAATTGATTCAAAAGTAATAGAATTTTCTCCAATTTATCTGAATTCAATGAAATTGTAACCACATAAAACTTCAGTGACTTGTATCAGAAGGTTCTGGCAGAAATTTCGGGAAGAGTAGACAGAGACTACAAAACCTATATTTTCATATTTTAATGTAAATTGAAAATAGCTGTTTTCCAGGGTGAGAAACGTTTCAAAATGGTCAGCTCGACATATTGTTAGAAACGTCATTTCACCTGCAAGGTGTTCCCATTTGAACGAATGAAGAAACTTTTGCACCAAGCCGCGGTCAGAATAGGGTGCGGGTGGCAGATCTACAATCCGGAATGGAATCTGTCGGCTCCAGACTTTATCTCGCCTTCCCCTTCCCCTTCCTCTACTTCGAAAATCCATTGGTACTCGGTGCAAATTTTCCTTACTTTGATTGGATAGCGCTAATGCCTTTCTTCTATAAAGTATATGTATACTTTTGTCAAAATAATATTTTCTTCTGAGGAAGGCTATTGGCAAAGTTCCTGTTCTTGGTTGCTAAAGATTTAAGAAAATGTAAAGAAATCCATTTAGAGCGGAAGTGGCACTCTGCGAATCTCCTGAAAAGGAAATCCGGTGTATCGAGGATCCACTTGAATTGTGACGAAGGGTGGTTCACCCTTGAATCACTTGAGCGGCACCCAAATTCATAAAGGCGAAAAATAAAGGGAAAATGGAATATCAGAAAACTGAGAAGTATCATCCATTGTCAAGTTTCCAGACTATATACCTTTATTCCTCTTATTATCTTATTGAAATTGTGATTAGTAAATTATGAAAAATCAGATTATCGTATTGAATAAATATTAAATGATCTTGTGTGTATTAAAGAACACTTGTATTTGACTCTATCAAGTTTTGCTCCCTTTTCTCGTTCCATGCGACACTTTACAGCCAACGCACGTATTGGCAAGATATTAGCCTTTCGTATGTAGAGGGCCTTTTGCTCTGCATATATCGGTCCTTTGTGTAAAAAGGACTCCCAAACAGAATTTAAGGTTATTTCGCAGGAATAAGAATGGGGACTGCAAAAAGAACGCACACTCTTCAATAAAGCCCTTTTGCATCTACGATTGTAGCAACCCTCGTCGACGCCTTTCTTAAAGTCCGTGACTGCACTACTAGCGGCGAAATACATTTTCGCCAGAAGAAAGCAACAACAAATTTTATAGATTTATTTTCAATCAATATTTTTGGCTCGCGATAATAAAGCCTTCTCATAAAAATTTACAAAATAAGCAATAAAACAGTTATTTAACAATTGAAATCCCTTTTTAAATTAAAATCCTATCTAATATTATCTAAAATGGTAAATATTATCCCAATCGACTTTCATGAGTATTTTCTACAGGGATTCTATAAAAAATAGTGTCTTAAACATTTCTACTGGTTTCTATATTAATTTTGATTGGAAATAGTGTTTTATACTCGCATTTTTATCAGTTCTTATGGGCTTTCTTAGCAGAGGCAATTTTTCATAAAAATGGGAATAGTTTTCCGAAATGATGTCAATTTATATACGTTTTGTTGATAAAAATTATGGACACTGCTGTCAAAAATGGTGATCAAATTTTGTACATTTTTATACATTATTTGATGGAATTCCCATTAAGTATATGCTGTAATTCTACCAGACAAGCTCTTTTGGTAAAATTGTATACAAATATATATATATATATATATATAACTTTACTAAGTGTTTTGCTTATTCAACACTAACCTGTGTTTTACACACTGTAACTAAATAAAATAATAAAAAAACGCTTAGAGACCACTTAACGAGGCAAACCTGAGAGAGCAACCAGATCCTATGCTTCGTATAAAATTTTTCACCATATCATCCACCCCTTCCCTCAATTCTCTGCTACCTACGCGAAAACTGCGGAGGAAATGTTTATCGTATATTACGCGAGAGACGAAAGCTCGAGGGTTGGTAGAAATTTGTTAGGATAAATTCCAGCTGTCTAGGAAAATGAGGGAAGGAAGGAAGGAAGAGGATCAATGGTTAGAACATACGTGTATAAGGGAGAGAGAGAGAAAGAGAGAAATAGACATAAATGGGCAGGGCAGTTAGCATTGTAATGAATTACTCGAATATTTAATGTACGTGATTTCGGATTGGTCAGTAGAAGTGTTTTTCGTAGAATGGGTGAGAGCTTTCTCGACTGGTATCAATTATCTAACTAGAAAAAATCCAACTTTTACCGTATCATGGCTGTTTGTCTGCAACTTTTTAATTAATGTTATCCCTTTTGAATACAAAAACGACACTGTTTCGCTAAAGATAATCACTGAGACAAAGGCCAAATGAAATAATGAAAATGTCAATTTCACATTCGATTATTTTTAACAATGCAATTAATCAGATTTTATGAATACATTTGACCTAGACGCATCCATGAATATCACTGCAAGTTAACACGAAAATAATATTCTAGTTTTTTTTAAATTAATAAATAAATATTTAAATACATGTAGGATCTTAAGTATGTTGAATGATTCTTTAGTAATTATTAAAGAACTACTAGTAGTCTTTTTTAATAAAAGTTTCAAAGAGAACTTAATGAGAGTGGTTCGCAAAACCTCTGGAAACAATTTTTATAAAAATGTGGGAGCATAAAAATTGAATGAAAATTCTCATTATCATACTTTAATATTGATCTCAGTAGAAATATGTTATTCCAGTGAAAATGAAAAAAATTTGATACGATTTTGAGGCTAAGTATGATTTGTTTCGCAAAATAATGTTTTTGGATGAATATTTTTATCTTAAAAAGGGCCAAATATAGAAAAAGATCACAAAAATGTTTTTAAGAACTTGAAATATTTTCTGCCGAAAATTTGTTGCGAGAATATGATTAAAATTTATTGTGGGCCAAAATAACAACTAGATTTGATAAAATTCAAAAAAATTTGGATTGAATCATTTCCAATTGTAATTTAAATCATTGGAATAAATTTTAATGAAAATCAATCTTTTTCGATCAAATTTTCCCAGTAGAGTAATCATAAAGTTTAGCGTTGAGAAGGTTCTGTTAGAGCTGCATCTCATTCTTCCCAATTCCAATACAAAATTGATTCAATATTTTTACAGGGATATGATTTAAAACTCTACAGTAAACATAAACCAAAATAACATGATTTGAAAATTTTGGCAGCTGGGGAATTTTGCACTGGCACCCTTCGTTCAAGGGGGTACAAGGGTAAAATTTACGATTTATTTATTTTACTACCTTATGATTATTTACAAGTTTTTGAAGCCTAGTTTTATTTAAAAATTTTGGAAATTGCGAGAGATATAACTTTAAACATGAATCAATCAAGTATAGCTCTCTGAATTAACTCTAAACTTTAACTTCTTTTTCTTTTTTCTTGATTTATTTAACATCAGCCACGATAACTATCAAACAGAGGTACATAAATGATAAAAAGTTAAAGGAAATTTTCTATCAATTTTGTACAAAAAAGCTAGGCATTTATTTTTACACGATTTGCCATTTTTAATATATTTAATCACCGTTTACTGAATTTTGAAGGTTTTTAGAGGGAGTTTAGTTAGTGCGAAAGCTACATTCATTCAGCTAATTTACATAAATCATTTGATTTCAAAATACCATTTTCATAACCTAAGAACCGGATGTCGTGGAAAGGGAAATAGAAAAATGGATATTTGGTTTGATTTATCATCAAATTAATGAATATCTGCCAAAATTGCTCATTAAAAAAAATTTTTTACTTTATCATCAATCCACTTATCAATTATTTCTCTTTTTTAGTTGAATTTGCTTTTTTACCTCCTTTAATCAATAGAAAAATGTAATTTATGTATTTGTTATATTAGGTGTACCGTTTAAACATTCTCAAACTGAAAAAAGATTTAATCAAAATGTTTTCTTGTGACTTGAAACTCTTTTAAATAAAAGTTTAGATTTGAAAATCTTTTTATTTCGATTTTATTTTTTCCGTCTTCGGTTTTCATCCCTGCTTTTACTACTGTTGGGCGTAATAAACATTTAGTTAAGGTGACTTTGTAAAAGGGTTCGGTAGTCTTGAGTATCAATGGTGGATTTACTTTTCATCTTGGTTCTCGCTTCCCTCGCTTTCCTCAGTGCACCTCGAAGGATTTAGTTATCCGAAAGATCGAGGGGATCTGAGGAACGAAGGATCCTATCAATCGGATAAGGGTGGATGTCGCCTCGGTTGCACGCTCATAGTCGTGTGTGACGTGAGGATCACACGCATCGTCGGGTTTAGTGCGTTGTAAATCGGAAAGACGGTCTTCGTGGCGCCTACATCGACTTCCTCGTCTCTTCCAGGCTCGATGGAGATTCCAAGGTGCTTGTTTCGCATTTAGGCCCGCATAACCTCAGATACCCATATGGGTTCTGCTCATACACTTAGCTAATATTGTCACCAGTGTCTCTTTATCAAATAGTTATTTCACTCTTCATTATTTGCACTCGGAAAATATAATATCTCTTGTAAGAAGAAGTAGCTAACATTCACCACAATTTGCCAACGAAAGATCGACAAGCAGAAGTGGAAAAATCGAGACTTGCTTGCCAAAAATGACGCTTCTAATCGGCAAAATGTGCTATTTTTACCGACTTTTACGAGAATAACAAATTCTAAAAAAATGTGATAGTAATAAATGATAAATCAAATAGAAATTAGCATTCTTTAAGTTTTCTTGTCAAATTGCATGAGACATGAAAAAAGGGCAAAGCATGAAAATATTATACCTCAAAACGTTCTATAAAAATTATTTTTGAGTTCCTCCTGCTGCCTCTTGTCATTTTCAAATAAAATCTTTAAAATTCTCTAATTCTTGGGATTTTTGTCAAGAATGGCCGATTTGATTGCACCCGTTTGCGGCCGGTTTCTAGAAATCGACTGATCTGTAGGACATTTGCGGCCACGTTCGGAGCAGGTCCGTTTATTACACTGGATGTTTGCGTCCATGTTCGCAGCAAGGCAGCTATACACAGTTCAAAATTTCTGCGGTAATTTCAGAATTGAATAACATTTGTTTGACTCAAACAAAGTATCTTTGAACCAAATAAAAAATTGTTTAAATCAAATAACTTTCTGCCTAAAATCAAATAAATTTTTTCTACTAGCGGGCCATAAAGTGGACTTTATTGCCCCGTGCTGGGCAAACAAATCCATTTTCTGACCCCATAGTAGAAAAAAAAATCGTGTGCAGCACGGGAAATACATTTATTTTATTCGTGTGGTGTTACCCTCGCTTTGCTCGGGCATCAAACTTCACACTCGCAAAATAATTTTTTTTTTCCCTAGTTGCACAATATACTAATATCCTTGACCATATACGAATGCAATAATGTGTTTGTTTTGAAAAACAAATTTATTTCATTTAAAGAAATATTTCTTTGGCCTAGAAACATTTTGTTTTAATTAAAAAATGTTATTTAATTCAAATAGATCTTTTGCTTGAATCAAAAAAGCCTTTCAAACAACTTATTTTCTGTGATTCAATCAAATCTCCTTTCTGAGTGTGTGTGTTGAGAAGTTCATTCAGTTTCATTTTTTGAAAAATGAAGAAAAATATGAGAAAATTTAATTACTTTTAGGTAAACTGCAAATAAAAAGAATCGTTGAGCCGAGAGTAAAATGATTCACAAAAATTTGTTCTTCACAGCCTTGTTGCAATTTTTCAAGATAGATAATATATTGTTAGAAATAATCTGGAACTATCGGATTTTATTTGAAATATAAGGAAAAGTAATCAAATTTTATGATATTTTTCTTCATTTTCCAAAAAAATGCAAATGAACAAAATTTTCAACACATGTTTTCTAAAATTACCGCAGAAATTTCCAATTATGTATAGCTGCCTTGTTGTGAGCCCGGCCGCAAATGTCCAGTCTACCTGGCGAATCCCACCAGATTTTGAGACGACCCGAATTAAGAGCCGTAACTGACCTACATTCAGTCGATTAACGAACTTGAACTTTCTTTCTTCATTCTAAAAAGTGTGTCAAAGCCCAATCCGATCAAGCAATTCTCTCGAAAGTTATTATATCTAAAGATAAGAACGACCGGTAAACAGGTTGGATTGAAAAAAACCTTTTTTTCGGATCCAAGAAGTAATAAAACGTGTGTATTTGTTAAAAAATAGTACATTACGTGCTCGTAGGCGAAACAAAGTCAAGACGAAGCCGAGGAGCGATCAGTCCTGCGAGCATTGTCGCGAGTCTCGTAATTTCCCGAATTGTGTGCATTGGCACGTATTCTATTTTATGTGACGTCGATGCGGATACGAGTTTTTAAGCGTAGACTCGAATCTAATCTAGTATTGTAGTTGTTTGCGGCGCTAGTCATTACACTTGATATTTCGCGACTAGTCCCAGCCATTTTGATTTTATCGATCTTGTGTAGTAGTAGCTTGTTATAATAGAGCATGCGCAGTTCAATTTTTACTTTATATTCCTCTGTAACGGAATACACAACATTCCGTTACTATCAGCTGTAACGGAAAAACGAGTTTCCGCGCCGGAGCCACATAAAATATAATATTGAATAAATGAAAAAATATATACATATATTTGATACTATTAGTTGGAACATTATAAAGAAAAAACTAGACAATTTATAATTTAGCTACAAGTCCTAATTGAACTCAAAAACCTTAAATTATACACATTTGCAAAGTTATTCTGTTTCAAAAATCATATTCAAATTCATTTATTTTCATTATTGTGTCAAAATATTCACGTAATCGAATAAAATTGGCAAAATGGTACAAAATATAAAAAAAATAGTTGTTTTTTTTGCAATTTTGCAAAAACAAGAGCTGATTGAGTAAAATTATGGTCATTTTTGGGTTCAGCGTCTAATAAATCACCCTAAAAAAGTTATATACCCTGCAGCAAACTGAAAATTTTTTCTTGTCGGCCAAAAGCAGTAAAAAAAATCTAAAATTATAGAAATTTGTTTAAGAATTGTTAATCTGAAATCCTATATTTCCATTATCATTATTTTGGAATAATCGCTGAATTTGTCTCTGTTGGCATTATGAATCTAGCACTGTAGTTGTAATTCTGTTGATTTCTTGATTCCTTGGTTCGGTTAGATACGACAGGTCAGTCCATTTTGGCATAACCAGAATACCAAATCGAACCTGCAATAGTTCGCAGAGTTGGTTCGTAGCTTAAGTCAAAGTTTTAATCACTATCAACTTCGGAGGATCTCTCCACGCTTCGTGAGAATTCTCAGGAGGAAATGCCTAAGCCAGGAGGTTGAAGGAAAAGTGATAGTGAATGCCCAGGAGTATTTCGCATAATTTCTGCGAAGTAAAGTCTTTTTCTTACTACCCTAGTCGAAAGTACGTGGTTTCGGCACCAATTTCACGGCAGAAAGTCTAACTTTCATGCATTGGTCAAGCTATATGCGCGCCCTCTATAATAGCGGGAGTAAAAACGTAAATAACCTCAAGCGTCAAAATTTGTCTGCTCTCTGCTAATGTTTATTAGTGGCAATGAGTGAATATTATTTAGAATGTAATAGTAGTGACAGAAGTGTAACAAAAATAAAAAAATGAATGACATATCATCTGATGAATCGACAGATGAAGAAGACATTAATAAAAACTTTGAAACTGAAGCTCAATTAATAGTAGAAACTGACACCTTACCCAAAAAGTCCGTTGACAGATACATGCTAGTCTATGATAATTACCAAAGATGGAAACAAGGAAGTAGAAATCTAAACCTTAATTCATAGATGTATTTGATGCCTGCCCCCTCGACCAGCAGCACTCGCTCCGCTCATGCCGCAAATATCGGGGCAGGCATCAATATATTCCAATGGACACATGCAATTGTTTTTGTACTTTCGACCGGGTAGCAAGAAAAATAGTATACACTACATGGACAGAAATTTGAGAGCCCTGAACTGCGTGCCATGATGCCCTCGGCTTCGCCTCGGGCATTATGGCGCGCAGTGCAGGAATCTCAACTTTCTGCCCTTGTTATGTAATATACTATTAATTTTCCCAAAAGTAAAATTTGGAGGACAATTTTGTGGTCGAAAAAAATATATGCAAGGAGGACTCATTTAAAATAGAAAAAAATTTAACTAGTTACTTCAGGATTTTTTCTTGTCCTACTAAAATTGCTACAGATTTCGTTTTTTTCGATTAGTAAATCATTGTTAGCTTCAATGTTTGAGTCAATATAATTGAAAGTATTCCTTTTCAGAATTCTTTAAAATATTGTACTATAATTTGAAAATGTCTATTTTTATTTGATGTTAATGCGTTGAATATGTTAATTTTGTGTATTTTAATATCAAGTATTGATAAAAAAAGTCTTTTCATATGAGTTTACTTCTTGATAGGATGGGACTTTAATTTTCGATAAGATGTAATGTTTATTGATTACTACACTACTAGTACTCTCTTAATCTGAATCAACGAAGTTCCGCTGATTATTAGCTATAAGTATACCACTAATTATAATCAACGTATATACACTGATGAATCAGTGAAATTTAACTAATTTATCAGGATATATACCTCCTTATAACGAACGGAGGCCCCGCCTCATGCTCCCTCTACCGAACGAATTTCAGCTTCAAGCAACATTGTACGGGTGGACAAAACAGTTGAAAATAACGATGGTTATGTATGTAACAAACCCTTTGATATTGGTACACTTTACGAAATTATGTCATTTTTTCTTAATAAATTTATCTCAACTACACATGACGTTCACGACAAACTACATATAATAACGGTATTCACGACCAAATTCAGCAATAAGATAATGGCTTTATGATGGCTGAATCAATTTATTACGAAAGGACATTTCCCTTACGTACTTACATTTATCTTAAAACATAAAAACGTCGAATATTGCCCTGGTCCAGGCCACATCGATTAACATTAATTAAAAGGATACTCGTTAATACAGTTACATACGTGTAGTTTTACCAGAATATATCATTCCCCTTGTTTAATTGCTCGCTGAGACATCGCCAGGAGTCGGTGAAGTTAAAGTCCATTCGACGTACGCCAATTTCTTAATCCCATAGATTGTCGGTAAAGCTCGTCTTTAAGAAGTGAAGCGACTATACGAGTCACCGCAAGTTAGGAGATCCAACGCGTCAGGAACGATGGACTTCCTTCCCAAGACCCGCGATCAAGGCGTCAGGCAGGCGTTCGGCAAAGGAGATGGGCCATATATAAAAAACCGCCACACTACATCAACAGAAGGGCACGACAAATGACGAGATTTAACACAATCTTATTATAAACTCGCACTCTTTCACACATACCTTTACGATCCTCTCGAAGCACATAGAGCGTGGCGCGGATCTATCCGTTACATCTAGAAGAAGGCAATCTAATGATTATTCGTAAGAACGACCGCCCTTCCGTATCACCGCAATCGACCATACCCCCGCTCATACACCTAACTTATCCCCAAATTTCAGTAATAGATTCGCGCCCGTATCCAAAAATTCAAAATTGTCGTGGATTTTCTCGAGCGCGAGAATTCAAAGAATTCACTCGTCTCATGTACTTACAGTTTTGAACGTTCATTGAACGATGACTAAATTTTTTCTTCCAAAACAAAATTAATTATTAAGTCTATATTCAGAGCGCTTTCGAAACATAAAATCTGTTATTAAATATACGCTATTTTTTATATGAATAGAAAAGAAATCAATCAGTTAGTTTTAAACATCGTTCAATGAACGTTCAGAACTGTAAGTACATACGATGGTTTTTACTATAGTAGCGGGGGGTAGAGAATCGCACGCTGAAGCGCACTAAAACGCAAATCAACGAAACACGCGACAGTTGGCAACAACGCGTTGATGACGTTAAAACGTACGTGCATCGACGATATTAGGACGAATCTTAGGACACATTATGGGACCAGCCTCTAAAGCAATGGCGGGATCCCCTCCTTTTCTCGTTATTGCTCGTGATAAGGAGGCAAGGCCAGTCCAGATTTATTCGTTATAAAGGGGTCCTGCTGTATTGTTTTGCGTATAAATTCATGTCCATGTCAAAAACAGAGCTTTTCATTCACGAAGAAGGCTAGAGCGCATGTCAGACGACAGTCAAATGTTTCCAGCTCTTTCCGCAAGAGGAAAGAAGACAAAGATACGGAAAGTCTTTTTCCCACTTACAGTACGGAAGTAGAAACGGCTCGAAACATTTCAAGTTATTCATGATGTCACATTTGCTTCCGCTCTAAAATGAAAAGGTCTATTACTAACTGTTTATAATAATTATAAAAACTTCTTTAAAATATAATTTTTTTGTAATTATGAACATTTAGGAGCAGATAAAGTGCTTTTTATTTGATTTCTAAATTCAAATTTTGCATTGACATGAATTTACACTCAAAATAATGCCGCTGACATTCCTTTAAATATAGTTGTCAGTGTAACTATAGTTTTAAAATAATTTAATGCTATGATTAAATAAATTTTTTAATATTGTAAATGTATATTTAGAGCCTCGGTAGCTCTGTAGACTCCGTCAAAAAAGTTTAGCGACCTCTCTTGCGAAGAGCTCCATGGTGAGGAGCGCAACGTGGGGGGGTTACTGGACGACTATGATAAGACTCGAAATATGTTAGTGGTCTTCGGTATCATTTGGAGGCTGCTGGTCGATTTCGACTATAAAAACAATAGGGGAGTAACACAGACGGCACCATTCTCAGACATCCTGTAACTTCCTGTCGGGGACGTGGGGGGGGGGGGGGGATGAGATGAGGAAACGTCTGGAAAAGTAACAGGGAGAAACAATGCAATCCAAATTCGATTTTGTAAGTTTTAAAATGCTATAACTATTTTTATTTTGTTTAACCAAAAAATATTAATGGGTTAGGGAAAAAGTTTCTTCGTATTTTAGTGCGAAAATGAAGCAAGTTTTTCCATAAATTAAAGAAACTTTATTGAACGAATTATGTGCCATTTTGTTCTCTCACCTTTTGCTATTTTTTAGGTGAAACCACAATTCCGTCACTGAAGAATTTTTGTGAATTCTGAGCGATAAATTGTGACAAGTGATTTTCACAGGTCTCTTTTGAATTCAACTTTACACCAGTAAGAGAGTTCTGTACGGACCGAAAAAATGATAATCTGATGGTGCCAGATCAGGGCTATACGGTGGATGCATTAAAACTACCCAGCCAGTGGCGGATTAAGAAATCGTGTGTCTTTTTCTAAGGCATGCGAAACAAAGAAAAGAGGAAAGGCGGCCACCCCTCTTTCTTTCCTTTGATTTTCACATTTTAGAATAAGACACAAGATTTATTAATCCGCCACTGTTCCCAGCCAAGCTCTGTCAACTTTTGCCGGGTCGCCAACGATGTGTGCAGTCGGACGTTGTCGTGGTGGAAGACAACACCTTTTTATTAATCAATTCTGGTAACTTCCTCTCGCTTGCTTGACATAATATTTCCAGTTGATGGCAATACAGGTTAGAATTAATCGTTTGACGATATGGTAGCAGCTCATAATGAACGATTCCTTTCCAATCCTACTCCATACGTAGGATCCATACGTCTTTCATGGCGTCAATCCTGGCTTTGCCACCATTTGCGGAGCTTCACCTTGCTTCGTCCACGAACTTTTTCGTACACTATTGTCGTACGTGATGTATTTTTCATCGCTCGTAATGAACCATCTCAAAAATGGGTCGAGTTCGTTTCGTTTTAGCAGTGATTCACGGATAGAAATTCGATCGATTAAATTCTTCAATATTAACGCACGTGACATCCAAACATGAAGTATTTTTTTATATCTAGCCTTCTGTAAACGGTGTAAAACTGTTTTGTGGTTAATGTTTAATTCCTTACCGATATCACGACTGCTAATATGCCTGTCTTGCTAAATTTTTTCGATAATTTCATCAACTCTTGCAATTTTTAATTTTTTAGCAACTTAAGTCACTGAATGAACAAATATGCCACACTTTTTTTCCAAATATTCTATGATACGTTACCTTTGAGGCGCAGACAAGTATTGCCAGACCTAATTAATATTATCAGAGTTATTCGATTCTAGCGCTGTCTACTGGGAGAATACGTAGAACCTTTTTCCTGACACAATATAACGTAAAGCTCTATGATTACTTCCATTAACCAGCATTAAGGGGGTCGTCTACCTTCGAGGTTTTAAAAAACGATTTTTTTGTTGTTGCATATTTTGAATCTGGACGTTGCTAGAAATGTGCCCTGACGTAGCCGATTAAATCGTAAGTTTCTCCAATCATGTTTTATTTCATCATATATGTTTAAACGCGTTTCCCCAAAAGTTGTGTTTTTCAAAAGTTTTGGTAAAAGCCCGTCTAGAATATTTGGAACATCGGGGATTTCTTGTTTTCTAATTTTTGAGCAGACATATCGCTAGGTCAGGACACGAGCTTTTTTGAAAAAGAATTTTTATTTAAATTTTACAGCCCTTTTCAGCTCGCTAAAAACAGTGGAAAAAATTTTTGTTTGTTAAAACGTCTGCCATTTTGGAATATTTGGATATTTTTCAAAAATCTTGTGTCCTGACCTAGCCAACGAGATAACAATTAAAGACATTTATTCGTTTTTTTGTTTTAAGAAACCGGAATGGTGAAATCGTGCCACAAAGTCGACTGTGACATTTTTGTGGAGGCGCAGTCAAGGATGCTCCAGGGTCGCGATTTTCAAAAAACAATTGTTTCGACGTAATTTTTTTTAAGTCTAAGAGTGTACTAATAAAATACGGAAATTTTGATGCGAAGGTAGACAACCCCCTTAAAAGTTCCAAATTTCTTAAGAAGTAGTTTGAAAAAAGTGTATGTCAATCTAATTTCTTATCATATGATGAGCATGTAAAAATAAAACAAATCTTGACATGAGCATTGAAAGGAGCTTTTAGTAGAAACAGTCAATTTTGGTCAGAAAGTAGCTGCCATGGTTAAAGTTGATACCATGGATGAAAAGGTGGGAGGAGGGTATACGTATAGCAGAGAAGGAAAGCGTAGGAGCCACAGAGTGATGTAGGTAAATGGGAGGAGAACGTTGAGGAGTTGGATCCAAAGTTGTTGGCTCTTGCAGGGAAATGCAGCGTCGTTTTCCATGGTCCGCGGTAGCGAGTTGACGGGGCTCGTGGTGGCCACTCCTGATCCTGAGTAGCAATTAAACATTCGACTAATGTGCTTTTCCATTCAGAAAATTGGATATTTCAGGCGCCTACCGTCGACCATTCCCTCGTCTCGGCTGCCGCCTCGTAAGCTCGATATACCGGATTAATTGAATTTACAGGGGGTGGGAAAGTCTAACGACTCGAATCCTTCACTCAGGGTCAGCCGCGAATTTATTAATCGTGCTCACTACCTTCACCATATCGCCCATTTCAACTTGACAACTTACAACATTTCATATCAAATCATTTTCAATTTTTCGTTACATTCTAGTCAAGGTAGTTGTGCGAAAAGTCATTTCTCTGGAAAAAAAGTATTTCAATGATTTTAAGAGTTCAAATGATATTATTAGTCATGTCTTATGAAAGAAAAAAGATTATTTTTTGAGAAAAAAATTCAAAAGATACAATACGAAAAATATAATACTTTTAATGTTTTTTGCAATAGAATTTTTCCATACTATTGCATTTTAGCAATTTTTAAAAAATGATTTGAGTTTTATGTATCACGGCTTAACTTTTCAGGGAAAATATTCTCTTCAACTATGCTGTTTCCAATTTTGAAAATAAGGAAAAAATCTTTAAATATAGTCATTTGAAAAAAAATGTTTTTTTTTTAAATTTTATTTTACGATTTCAGTCGCTGAAAACTTTACTTCTAATATTGGTAACAGTATAGATGTAGAAAATATTTTCCCTAAAAAATTAAGCCATGATACATAAAATTCTGATCATTTTTTAAAAATTGCTAAGATGCGATAGTATGGAAAAATTCTATTGCCAAAACCATTAGCAAAAGTATTATTTTTCGTGATTTATTGCACGACAACTACCTTAAGGAATTTAATCAAATTTTTAGAAAGTTTTAGTCACACTTTTGGATTCTCATATTGGTATATCTCTGTAAAGTTATTAGTAATTTATAGAAAATATAATAATTCAGTTTGAGATTTAAGGACTACCATCTACATAGTACAATGCAGGAACTAACGTTTCAAAAAATTTTTGAATTCAATTCCATTTAGGGTGCGATTGGGGTTTATGAAACATTGGATTTTGAAGTAACCATTATGCAATATGAGAGATTCATTTTTCTATTTGGTATTATCCGGCTCTTGTGAGAAGATTAGAAACGGAAAACGAATTATTCTACAGATGGAATCTTATCCGTCCCTATTCGGAACTTTATGGGAACTTACGTTCAGTGGCGATTTCCATCTAGGACTAATAACGGTCTTCAATTCTGTACTGTTTTATACATTTTGATAGAATCCGATAAAAAAACCCAGTAGGGTAATATTTAGTAGCATAAATATTCCGCACAAAACCAGATAGACCAAATTCAATACACCGATTCAATACATTCTAGATAAAACCTAATTAAAAGGCTGACACAACAACTGCATGAGTTTTTAGATAGAATCTGGAAAAATTCAGAATTCTATTCAGCCCTATCAGATTTTATTTGGATTTTCAAGCAGGGAATTTAGTACATGAAATTTATTCTAGATTGCAGAGTCTAACTTTATCGACGAATCTGTTCCTGAAGTTTGTTTCGAAACCAACCTGAAAAACGTTTTGAATCTCCTTCAATGCAATATTAGTTGAAAAATAACCCGACTCAATCCGCGACTTCAATTTAATCTATCCAAGTCTATCTGATCTATGCAAGATCTGATTGATCCAAACCAAATTTGCATTCCGAATCAATTCTAATCCTAAAATTAAGTTCATTTTGAACCTAAAATCTAATTCATTTCGATGCTAATTTCGGATCAGTTTCCTTTTCAACTGTGTGTGTTTGAACTTGTTGCAATCTTTTGATGCCAAAAACGGGTTCAAGATGATCTTCCAGTTTTTTCTGTATAGTGTGTACAATGCAGATAGAGATATTCATAATATTCCCGTATTTCATCCCGTATGTTTGATATAGACGTGATATTTCTGTGAGAGGTTGCCACTAATAACAAACGGCTATCATTGTTGACAAGTTCCATCCTTCAAACCTCTATACGAATATAATAGAAGATTATGAAATTTAATTTGCTTGATTAAATTTCACTAAAAAAGTCTAATCTAATTTGTATCCGTTAGCATAACCACATTTATAAAGTTTCCTAGTGAATGGTTTTCAATTCGTTCTTTCTTGCTGGGGAAATCCATCTTAGTAACTTCAGAAAAAATATATGGTAACAAATTCAACTAGTCATGAAAAATTAAACATCCTTCATAGATTCAAAGGAAATCTAGGTCTATAGATATTTGGGTGTACTCGTATAAACTGTTGAGTAGCAGGTATTCTTAGTCTAATGGGTGTTGCTGTCTCTTTTGTAATGAGCGAACATACTTTTTGCATGAAAGATAGAACAATTAATATGCTCGAAATGAAAGAAAAATCATACCTGGACTAATGTCATTTCGGTCGGACTGTAAATCCGCATAAAAACGGCTAAAATTCCTGCTCCCACGAAAGATGATTTTTTCCCGCACCCCATGTTCAAATCCTGCGGCGTTTCGTGGGAAAACCGCGCATTTGGCAGCACTGATTTATGTTGAATGGTTTAGAAGTGGTTTACCGGAGTAATCTTCATCAACTACCTTGAGAAAGGAAGGACGGTTACTGGAGCAAATTATACTGTATTATTGGATCAATTGGTTGACGAAATCAGGAAGAAACGTCCACATTTGAAGAAGAAAAAAATCCTTTTTCATAATGACAATGCACCATCTCACACATCGACCATTGCACAAGGAAAAATGCACGAATTGGGTCTCGAATCGCTTCCGCATCCACCGTATTCTCCAGACCTGGCCCCTAGCGACTATTATCTATTCCCAAATCTCAAGAGATGGCTGTGTGGTAAGCGTTTTGAGTCGAGCAAAAAAGTTGAATGGGAAACAAAAGGATATTTTGGAGTGTTTAACAAATCGTATTATTTGGAAAGCATAGGAAAGTTGAAAGATCGTTGGACTCGTTGTATCGAGCTAAAAGAAGAATACATTGAGGAATGAAATCGATTTTTGCCAAAAAAAATAATTCTTGTTTACTTTATCACGTTAATATCAAACGCCCTAGTATATCGATAAGCATCCTAATGGTACATCGGTAAAATATTTTTCTCCTCGTGTAGTGTATTTATTTTGAAATGTAAAGCTGACTTGTATATCTTCAGACAAAATAAATAATGGAATGAAATTTCGTAAATTGGTGATCATGATTAAAAGGAAAACTTTAGTTTGGAAGCTTTAGCAAAACTTAATTTTGAGATGGGGAGACGTGGGGAGCTTAAAGTGTTTCAAGCACTAGAGCGTGTGCCGTTGAACTTTGATATTCGTAATTCCATTGCTCGCAATTAGGGCCGGTAATTACCATAACCATTAGCAAGCTAGCAAGGCGCAGCTCGGAGAAACTACCCGGACACGTGAGACACCCGGCTGTCCAAGACATAAATACTGGTGGTCAAGCTGACCACCGTCGACCGCGAAACTCCTCCAGATGACCTGGACACACAATCAGGAAGTTTTCTGAGGAATGTGACCGCCCCAAATTTCTTAGGTGGTCGAATTAAACTGGTTCCACTGGATGCTCCGGACGTTACAGTCGCTGAAGACGAGGCAGTAGGGCTTGGAGATTCCTGATACTCTCACTCTGGCCTTTTCAGATTCCTCTCTGACGGCTACAACGTTCTGGAATCTTCAGATTTGTACAGTCCTTGTGAAATCCTCGTTTCAAAATTAGGCTCAGAAGCTAAAAGTTCATGCTTAGTGTTTTAATTAGTAATTATTATTCATTACGGGATTTTTTCGATGTCACTCATTAAATCTCTAGCATTTTATGCAATGGAAAACGAATTTTAGTGTTTCTTATTTAAAATCATTGATTGAAGTTGTAGGAAAATAATGACTTTCTTTCTCCTGAGATATATAATATCTATTCTATAAAATATTGCTATGACATTTAGTATCCTATGTTACTATACATTGTTATCATCTAACGAATGAAAATAAAATGAAAAAACATCAGCTTGATATTACTTTAAACAAGATTAAAATTGTAAAGATTTTGTTTCAAAGGATTACATTTAATATTATAATTTTTTGTTTGAAGTTTGATAAAATAAGAATAATTTTTGAGTTCCAATAATAGGAACATTTCTTCAATCAAAATTGAATTTTTCCAGGAACTGACATTTTAAAGATCAGGTTATAGGCTATCTCGAAATATTTCATTATATACTTTTATAGAAATCATAGAATTATTAAGATATTTAATTATTAAGATATTTTCATTATTTGAATTTCACGATAAATATGTATGTAGGAGGAATTCTCCATTCTAGGACGTTTAGGAGTTTTAGAGAGATGCTGGTGAAAATACACGAATAAGTATGAAAATACATTCAAAAATTAAATTTTAATTTATTTTGTAATATGGCATAATAATTATTTTTATTTCACATACTCACAAATTTCCTTCCTTGAGTCTAAAGCAGACATTTTTCAATATAACAACATTTTTTCATCAAAAATGTATAAATTAAATATGAAACTAAAATTAAGAACCTTTTTGAAAGTCGTTGAATATTATCAATAAGTATAGTACAAAATGCAAAAAGAGGACTTGAAATGATTGAACCCTGACTATGACAAAAATATTGGGTGGATTTTATTTTCAAATATATATTCTGATAATCTATTGGAATCTGGGTTTTAAAAATTAAAATTCTTGCATCTGTCACGTCCCGCGACGTATTTGAATGTATTTAATACACACAGGCTGGATTGAGTTAGAAATCTATGAGGAAATCGATAAAGGGGAATAAAGAGTAGGGAGCAGTACAGGGCCCCTTCACCTCTAAGAAGATATGACTGTCACGATTTCCGCTGACTGTCAATGTGTATGGAAAAATATAAAAGATACCCACACCAACAGTAAGCAGTCAGTTAATTCTTTGTCTGATTCGACACTTAAATTTTCCTTTGGAATTATCACCGGTCTCGCGACAATAGTCCAGTGCGGTATTTCAATTCAACTTCGAAAATCTCTCAGTTTGAGATTAATAAAGTTCGGCCGGAACAACTTAAAATCCAAGTTCGAGAGTCGTAAAAGTAATCGTGGACTTAAATAGATCTTTGTAAAGATCTTCGAACAGTGTCATAAATTTGCATCACCGCCTTTACGGAATATCCCCCCCCCCTCTCTCTCTCTCTCTCCCTCTCTCTCCCTCTCTCTCTATTATATATTTGATTTATGGGGACTTGTGTTTTGTTCCGGAGTTTCGCCGATTTTGATGAGGAATCCCATAAGACTATGTGTTAAACTGACATTTTTTCGGTAGCGATTTTTTCGGCATTGACATCGTCAACCACGGTATTTCTTTTTTCCAAATAAATCTAGCATATTTTATTAAGATAATCTCTAAGTTTCAGAGCAATCTGTAATTTTTTTCAAAAACGCCCAAGCCACCTTAATTAATTTAAATCGTCATAATCTGTCTTTGGTTTATAAAGATGTTTTGTTTTTTATATAAATAATGAATCTTTAATGCGTTTAATAAATCCAAAGAAATTATAATAGGCTTAGAGAAGAGTGAAGTTGAGAAATGAATGTCAATTTTTAAGGAGCAGGGAAAGAAACGAGAAGGAAAGTCTCGAGGTGACAAGCTGTCAAAGTACGGGAAGCAGGTTGTTGGAGGGATATTATTGAGCTAATTGCTGTAAGTTGGACGTCCAACAAAATATTCGGATGGAGAGTCGACGGTTGAGATTGAGGGGGTAGAGGAGGAGAATTTTTCCTCTTTTCCAGCCGAGCTGAATCGTTCGGCAGACCCTCTTGGTTGCCTCTCCAGACAGAAATATGCGAAGCCGCGCCTCGTCGGTCGAAAAGCTGGACGCTTAATTGGACAAAGCCCCAACCTTCTTTGGCGAGGGCCATGAGGCTCTCAGAGTTCGCAATATGCCGAAAAAATGAATCACTTTTCGCGAGCCACGAGAACAGAGAATCTCGACAATACATGAAACACCGAGTGGAAAGTCATTCCAAGGCTGAATCGCTCTAAAAAAGGAATAAGAAAAATACATTGTATCAAATCCAGAGGTGAAGTCCTAGAAATCCTCTAAATTTCTTAGATTACCATCTTTAATTTCCAAATCATTAATTTATTTTTTGAATTATTTATATAAATCTCAAGAGTAGTAAAAGAAATCAAGTGGAAAATAATCAAGAGAATAACTCAGTGTGTAAGAGAGATAAATGGAAGAAAGGCGAAGTCAATTGGAGCAGAAAACTCGCATAACAAGCAGTCCGAAGAAAATTGCGGGAAAAACTGGTTGAGGAGTCGGGGCAGCATTTCTCTGCTAATTCTCACAGTCCTCTTTTCTCCCTTCTCAACGAAAAAGCAAATGAAAGCAAATGAAAACAAATGACGCGCAATAAGGAGAGCCGACTGTTGAAATAATAATATTTTCGGAAGAGAACAGTGAGAGGAATGAGGGAATGAGACATTAAAAAAATTAAACAGGAAGGCAACCCCTCGCTCTCTGATTTCAGATAGAAGCGATTTTCAATTCGTTTTTCTTAAACTACCAACTATTTTTTGAAATACATTTAAACATTTCAAATATTTTAATATCATTATTCATTTACTGAAACTGCCTCATTTACACTGAGGAAAACTTTCTGATAATTTCCAAGATAACAGAACTTTTTTGTTGATTTACTGAAATATGAATTCTGTCATTTCAACGAAATTGTTCTGATACTGGGCTAAACTAAACTTTAGGTACTGCACTCGTAAGTTGAGTGCGCTTGTTAATCGTAACAGTGTTTTGATCAATGGATTTATTAAACGTTTTATTGTATATTAGATAATAAGTGTAAATGGAAACATTATTAAATTTCAAACTCGATCTATCAAGTAGAAAATTAATTTTCTATTTGAGATATTTTTTGAAATTCTGAAAAAAGTTTAACAAAATCGCATCAATTGTATGACAATAAAGGAACACTGAATTTCATTATAAGCCATAGAAACTTTTTGTAGGGATAATGCTATATTTTACTATGTTTTATAGCATTTATTTTAACGTTTCATATCATTCTCATCATCCCGTAAATTACTATGTACTCAGAAAATTAATAGCTGAAATAGATTTTTTGTACCAGACAGACATTTTTGACTCTATTGTTATTGACAATCTTATATATTGTAATTTTAACTCTCGGCGTCAAATGGTTCAGTTTATCCAAGGGCATGTGATACTTAGGAAAATAGCAAACTGAAAAACAAATTTAGTGAATTTGATAAAATGAGTAATTCACATCATCTTTAATATTATAAAATTGGTTTGAGCTTCAGTATTAAATTAGAAGAAATAAACTTAAATGTATGCGAAGAGCACAAGACCGAGCGCGAAGCGCGAGGTCCAGAAGAACGGAGCGCGACGATCAAATCGTAGACTTTATTTAAGGAAACGATTTTGCAGAACAACGCTTATTTCGTATCTCACATATTTTGGTGAAAAAAATCGAATTTTTTTAATATTAAAAATCAAAACATAAAATATACATCCTGTCCCGAAATGTCTTAATGACAATTTGTAAACCTCATTTAGGCAAACAATTTTCCATCTAAACGTTTTTTTTGTATCTCACATATTTTGTCTAAAAAATGGAATTTTTTAATTTTAATCGTATTTTTGGAATTGAAACGAAAAATATATGTTTTTTCAGAAACTGTGTGATTCAAAATTTGTAGATCTGTTTGAAACGAACAACTTTGTATTCTTACGTTTTTTTCGTATTTCACATATTATTGTTAAAAAATTGAATTTTAGATTTTCAATAGTTTTTTTTTTTAAATTAAAAAGAAAAATATGCATCTTATGAAAAAATGTTCCAATTCAAATTTGTAGGTCTTTATGCAGAAAATAATATTGTATCTTAACGTTTTTTCTTATCTCGTATAATTTAAGTTGAAAATGCTATTTTGATATTGACTTTTTTCGAATTTGAATATGCTGTAACATTTCTAATTTTAATTTAATCAAAAAATGTTATAAGGATAATTTGTAGAGATTTATGAGCACTATCTAAAACCAGTATTGAAATTTTTGATTTTTTCAAAAATTTATTTTCAAGAACACAAAAGTAGTGCTCAATCCCTCAATTTTGATTGGATGTGGCTGGTTAACGAACTTGTCCTTACTTTTTCGGCTCCGATAAAGTGTACCAAAGCTCAATTCAATCTGATAATTCTATCGAGAGTTATGCCGCACACGACCTACTACAGACAGACAGACAGACTGACACTTTTGTAAAAACCATTTTTTCTGACTCAGGGGGTCTCAAAACGTAAAGATTTGATGAAAATTTCGAATGTCATTTTTCACATAAAACCAATACCTTCTCATCCATGATGAGAATGTAAAAATATAAAATTATTTATTAAAAATGATATATATACAGGGTGATCTGCCAATAGTCACAAAATTTTGAATTGCAAATTCTTTGTTAAAAACCGAACAAGAAATTATATTGACAAAAATTACTTCCTGAATAAAAAGATATTAAGATATTATGAATAGTTAACTAGTAGTTTCTCAGAAGAAGAAACCTGATCAATTAGACTTTAATAAAAAATTGGATTAAATATCAATAAAATTGAATCGAGTGTACACACTGTAATTTTACACTTTATTCTAAAAGATTATAATTAAAAATTTGTTTACCATAGTGTTTCCAACTTCGTGTTGGTTCGGTAACAGTTTGTCTCTTGTCTGGCTGAGAACTATTTTTCTACTGATCTGAAGTGAATCTTGGTAAAAAAAATTCGCACACGAAGCTTATGGGCGTGCGGAAATAGCTCTGGGCAGCTTTTCTTGACAAAATTGCACATTTTTATCATCTACACTGCATAATCTTTTTAAAAATATCATTGAACATCATAGAATTTATTTTTAAATGCCTTACTTAATTTATTGAATTTTCTAATATCGATCCGCGTATTTAGAATGTACCTTATAGATCAATTTGCGTATGCAACCAATTAAAAGTAGGGGATGAAACCTAAGTGGGATGAACGAGGCTCCTGAGGTCCGCTAGGACATGAGGACCTGCTCCACCGTGATAGACAACGGATTTTAGTTATCTTTCATTTTGGTATTTTTGTTTAACTCGACGTGATTTTTGAAAATTTATCAGATGTAATAATTTGGTTCTTAGAACTTTTGAGTAGCTATTACTCATAACCTCTTTTAGTGAAAGATATAAGGCAAACTACTCATCATCCATATTATCTATTTGAAAACCGGAAGGCATCGCACCTATTAGGAACTCCGCTTTTAAAAAACAAGTTAGCTAGTTTCGGCCTAGTTTGTGAAATAATGAAGCAAATGATAATAATAATCAGAATAAAATACGGAGAAAAATATTTTTCTAAAAATACCAAAGTATTTGGAAATGCATGATGAATTCTAAAGTAAAGTACATCAAATTGAATTATTAGAAAATTTTCCCATCCAGATAGGAATTTTTATCGGTAATTTAGGATTATTGTATTGTATAAATCCTAATTAATGTGATTATTAGAAAAAAGTACGTCGCTTTAGAATTTTATTATGCGTTTCCAAATAGTTTGATAATTTTAAACAAATATTTTTCTTCGTGTATGATTAGCATCTTGTAACTAATTCTCTAATGCTTCTTTTATTAAAATCATAAAGTTTTTTTATATTGGCATACCTGTTGTACTGAATATAGGGAAATTAATCAAGAATGTATAAGCTGGTCCATAAAGTTAAAAAAATATTTTATTGTGCAACCAGGGAAAAAAAGTTTATTTTTCGAGAGTGAAGTTTGAACAATCACACGAGTAAAACATTTGTTTTTCCCGTGTTGCATATGATTTTTTTCCTACTGGAAGTAGGGAACTTGAAAAAGTGAAGACGTGAAATTAGAACAACGTAACTACGTTGTTACCCTGGAATGATTGATTACTAATTCGCGAATACATACGTTGTAATTATCTACATTTTGGATTGGGCGAAAGCTCTTGGAAGAGTCCTCCTTAATATTTCCGATAATACATGAAAATCTCATATAATTCTCGGAATCGCGTCTAAAAATTATGTTATTTTACATATTTGGAGAATCTGATACTTTACAGCATATCGTTTGGAGAATGGCCCCATTATTGGTTAAATCTCTAATCTGTGTTTAAAAATTATTGTTAGTTCGACTGACTTAATCTGAAACGTAATTCAAAATCTCACAACGAAATGATCCGACAAGTATAGCTATTTATGTGCAGCATGGTACCTCAGGGATGGTTTTCAGGTGAAAGTGGATCTTAGAGGATGGGACTAAACCCGGATCTCCGGAGGCTGGCTTAAATGGTCCGCATTTAATACGACACAAGAGGCTAATCTTAAAATGTCCTTCGTGAGATAAGTCCTGCACCCTCAAGTCCCGTAGCTACCCTTCTTTCGTCTTCTTTTAATGCTAGATTGAGGCTTGCTTTGCATTAGTCGATAACATGCTTAGCTTACAAACGACACGCTAATCGCTTGTTCAAATTTAAATCACAATTGTGAAATATGTGTGAGGGATTCAGACTTTCTAATATAGATTATATTATGATCAAGGGTCTGAATATAAATTAAAATACGGAAAACAATTTGAATAATAATTTTAATTGGTACTCTTTAAAAGTCCAGGTGAGTTAACTTTTTAAATAAAATATTAATCAAATGTGATCGTTCAAAATATAAATTCAATAACTAATTAAATCGGTATTAATTTAAAAACACTCATTTTTTCATTTTAAAGACTGTATATGTTTTTCTGTTAAATTCCTGTATTTCGTTAAATTTGTGAGGAAGCCAAATATCGAGCTTATTAACGCAACCAAGTTGTTTTAAATGTCTTTCAACGCATGTATGTGATATGTTAAGCTTCCCTGTGATCTCTCGTGCCGTACTACGCCGGTTATTTTCTATCATTGCTTTCATTTTGTCGTCGTCAACTTCAGTTGGGCGTTCAGAGCGTGGTGCATCTTTGAGGTCAAAATCCCCGGAACGACAACGAGCAAACCAATTCTGGCAATGGCGTTCTGTTAATGATTTTTCACCATAAACATTATACAAATTTTTCCGAGCTTGCACTGCGTTTTTCCCTTTTCGCAAGTAATAAAGTAAAATTTGACAAAAATCACCGTCTGGAATCTCCATTTCAAATCAATGCGAAACAATAAATAAACAACAAAACTTGAATCTTTTTTTTACTGAATAATCTATGAAACGTCAGCTGTCAAATACCACATACGGTCTGAAGTTTGCAATGGAGAAGAACGACTACGAACGACTAAATTAAATTAAAAAGAAAAATATACATCTTTTAAAAAAATGTAGCAATTCAAATTTGTAGGTGTTTTTGTAATAAAAATATTATATATTGACTTTTTTCAAGTTTTAACACACTGTAACTTTCCTAATTTTGATTCAGTCGAAAAATATTATTGGGTTAATTAGAAGAGAATTATGAGCAATATCGGAAACCAATATTGCAATTTTATACTTTTTCAAACAAAAAATTTCAAAAACACAAAAAATGCTCTGATTTTAATAATTTTGGTCAGATGTGACTGGTTAACGAACTTGCTTTTACTTTTTCGGCTCCGATGAAGTTTGCCAAAGCTCAATTCAATTCGATAATTCTATCGAGATGTCCCGTGCAGAAATTTTGGTGGGGCGCCGATCGGGCCCCGATAGGGTAATCTGTCTAGCGCCAGACCAGTAATGAAACGCCCTACCCAATCGGGCACAGATCTGGGCTTGTAAAATGGGGGCCCGATCTGGTCCAGATATGGCCCCTTCTAATTTTGTATTTTTAAAAATAGTAAAATTTAAAGGCTTTTCGCTTAATAACAATAAATAGTCGGTTCAAAAAAATTTATTTCATTAATTCAGATTTGTGATGCAACAGTATAATTAAAAGTTTAAAAACAGTATAATTTTTAAACCCATTTTCGTAGTCTGTAAAACTATTCGATTCTTCTGAATCTAAAAATATATTACATTATTAATTATTTTCTTTCTAAAAAATTCACTTTGAAAAATTGAATATACGATATAAAAAATAATGAAACACAATAACGTTCTACACTTAAAATTATAATTTTCTTTTCAAATTACCGTTAATAAAAAAATATTTCCGAACTCGCCATGTACTTTTTACTTTTGTCATTTTAATATCAATATAGTCACTATACAATATCAGGACCACAACACAAAATTCGAAAATAATCTTGTCTATCATAATCCGATGTGGTTCCAACCCGGGCCACACCATGTGCCCTCCTGCGGCCACATGTGGAAAATCCGATCGGGCCCAGATCGGAACTTGGAAACAAAAAATTTTATTTAATGAATATAATATTTTCAAAAAGTAATGGTAATGTTTGCGCGTTACTTTTTAGTGGTAAAGCGACAAACACTAGACATAAGTATAAAATTTAAAACAAAATTTTTAAATTTATTATAAGAGAAAGAGTTGTATTTTTAATATTGAAATAGTTAAGATAATAAGGTTTGGAATTAATTAAAAGTTGAGTTCTTAATAGCTTGAGAATGAGAAAAGTGCTTTTTCAAAATTCATGAGGGGAGAATATTGCATGCTGCGATTCGAGTGTGTTGCTGCTTGAACGGCGCAATATCTGCGTTTTCTCACATCCGCCGTCATCTGCGAGAAGTGCTCAAAGAGATATCTACGAAACAAGTTTTTCTGCAATTTTCCTTCGTCCCTCGAGAACGCCGAGCGAAGGAAGTAAAAAAAGAGTAAGATGCTCGATCGGATGATCAGTGGAAGAAGGAAACTGTCGAATGTAATGCCAAATAAGGATGAAAGAGAGAGAGAGAGAGAGAGAGAGAGAGAGAGAGAGAGAGAGAGAGAGAGAGAGAGAGAGAGAGAGAGAGAGAGAGAGAGAGAGAGAGAGAGAGAGAGAGAGAGAGAGAGAGAGAGAGAGAGAGAGGGAAGCTGTAAGAGAATGGGGGAAAGTATATCCTTTGGAAAGATGACCTATCTGGGCTGGTGGCTATAATTTCATTAGCCGGGTCCAGACAAATGAGTGAGCATTTCGAGACGCGCCAGCTGTCCAAAAGATTTCTCTCAACAGAAATAATAACAAGTTTAACAGGCAACCTATGCTCATTTCGTCTCTTGAATCCCTATTTATTTTGCCATTTTCATCTAAATTCATAATATGGTATTTCCCAAAAAAAATCTCTAAAAAATTTCTCACAAGAGGTAATTATCGTATTTAATCAATTATCTGCAATGTACAGTTAATTTGATCAATATTTCACTCACTTCAATAGCTCTTTTGATGGCTTCTAAAGTAAAATAAAAAAGGTGTAACTAATTGTACGCTTAATATTCTTATAGCACCCTCAACTTTGCCGGCGTAATTACCAGCACACCATATCACAAGAAAAACATTAATATCAAACGGCCGAGGCAGTCAAGGACAGTGCAAATAGAAGATCTTAATGGTAAGGCAACTTTCGAGTGCGACAAGGCGACGGAAAACGTTACCTCGACATTGCGACACATAGGTACTTGTCTTACCAAACACTTTCTTAGCTCCTCAAATTTCACTTATCTATCTACGATTTTCTTATCTTATCTTCCACATGATTCTGGTAATGAAAGCAAACACGAATTCATAAGGTACAACCAATAATTTGTTCTGGACAGAAAACAAGAAAAAATGTGCTACAGGGTTAACCGACAGGCATGTCCAAAATGAAATGAAGACAGTTTTTTGGCTATTCATTTTATAATTAAGAAATGTATTAACGTTATTCGAATTTCGTTAAAAAAAATTATACTATAATGCTTTTAAAGTCCTTTCCCCATATCCAAAACAGTTTTCAAACCTGTTGTTACGTTGCGGATTGAATTGTTGAAACACAAGTTTTCGTTATTTGGTTCCTTTCAATCACTCCTTGGAATTAAGGTGAAAATTCAAGGATCTCGATTACAGTTGCGATAAAATGAGTCGAATGAAGTTAAAACTGGGTTTATTTTACATGACTTAAATTAAGAGTTGTACAAAACTGAGACTAACTGGTTGAGAAGTGTTTTCTATATCGCATTGTAATTGTGACTGTTGTCTTGGGTCAGTGTCACGACAGAGATAGGAAAAACTAAGGGAAAGGAGGGAATGGTTTACAAATTTGAGTGGTGGGGTAGAGATTCGATGCAATGTAAGTTGGCTCGTTCGATGATTCACAAAGGTTGGGGAAAATCCGGGGAAAAACCCAAATTGGTTCGTAAACACAGAAGGCCGATCTCCAGACAGGGAGGTGCGCTAGTACAATAGGTTAGGTAGACAAGGCCTTCAAAGAGACAGTCTATTGTGAAGTGACATTGTAAAGTTTATAGTAATTTGGATAACAGATTGTAGAAAACGAAATTATCACATAAACCTAAAAGTATAAAAACTATTTCATTACGCTTCAACATATGCCGGCCCCCTTGAACGGTCACGTTCAATAAACATAGAATTTAATGAGTTTATGATAATTATAATAACAAGTATCCTAGTCCGACAAGCATGCGAGAAGGCGATAGTTAATAATTGTAAGGTTGATATTTGCATATGATCCACACGATGAAACGGAAATGGCCGACTTAGGCGACATAAGATTCCTGCGTCGGACATTAGTTAACTTGCGTACATGCATACAGACTTAAATTTAGACGGTGCCGCTTGCTTGTATTGGCAGAGGAGAGATTTTTTTTACACTTCGTTTATATTCTCCTCTATGTGTTTTTACTGAAACCACTCGGATGATATTGTCGCTGCCTGGATGAACTGCAGTAATTCGACCAAGCGACCATTGCATTGGAGGTAGATTATCCTCCCTGAGAGTGACAAGGTCGCCAATTTTGATGTCGTTGATTTTGCCGCTGTGCCATTTCTTTCGGACATTTAACTCGTTAAGATACTCCTTGTACCAACGATTCCAAAAATGTTGGCGCATTTGCTGGACGTGTTTCCAAGATGATAGACGTCCCGAAGGAATGTCCACGAGGTTTCGTTCCGGCATATTATTAAAAGAATCACCGATAAGGAAGTGAAAATGATGTTTGAATGACCTAACAGCCGCTTCCCACAACCCGCCGAAGTGTGGCGATCGAGGAGGAATAACGTGCCATGCAATATGTTTTTTGGCGAGAGTTTTTTCTACCGATTTGTTGTGGATGTCAGATGATAAGAGCTCTTGAATATCTCTGATTTCGTTTCTAGCACCCACGAAATTTGTGCCATTATCAGAGTAAATGTCAGAACTCAAACCTCTTCTACTAAAAAATCTGCGTAAAGAGGCTAGAAAAGCTTCAGTCGTGAGGTTGCTGACCAGCTCAATGTGAACAGCTTTAGTTGCGAAACAAACGAAAATAGCTACGTAAATCTTAATTTTGTTTCGGTTTCGATGTCGTTTTTCCTTTACAAAAAAAGGACCACAATAATCAATGCCGGTAACCGAGAATGGACGATCAAGAGAGAGACGCTTCTTTGGAAGATTCCCCATCACGTACTGTGGGATCGTAGGTCGAGCGCGAGCGCAAAGAATGCATTTATGTATAACGTTTTTTACTGTACTTCGACCGTTAACAATCCAGAAATTTCTATGGAGTGCGTTAAGCGTGGCTTGCGTACCGCCGTGCATTATATTCACGTGTTCTTCACGAATAAGAATTTTAGTAAAATGATGGTTTTGTGGTAGCAATGCTGGATGTTTTTGTGAAAATAGAAGATTGGAATTGTCAAGTCTGCCTCCTACCCGCAAAACTCCCTCAGAGTCGATGAAGGGGGGCTAAGATTAGCTAGCTTTCCTTCAACTTGTCGTTTGTATTTTAAAGATTTCAATTCGTTAGGGAAGCCTTCTTTCTGGATAATTTTTACTATTTTCGTCATTCCGTTTCTTAGTTCGCTGATTGTTAATTCGCCTTTTACCATTTGACCTAACTTAACATTTTGAGTAACTCGTTTGCAACACGCAATGAGTCGTTTTAACTCGTCAGAAGAAGAGAAAATTGTTAAAATATCGATGTCAAGCTCTGCAGTTTTTTTATTTCGTTGCACTACGTTCGTTTTCGCGACTTGACACTCAAGATTAGAGTTGGAAATTTCATTTTCCTTGAGTGCAAAGGATGTTGTGGCCCGCTTAATTTCCGGTAGTTCTGTGAATTCTAATACCGATTTTGGCCAGGAATTTTCACAATCACTGATCCATTGTGGACCATTTTGCCACAAAGTAGCAGTACTAAATTCGCCTGGTAGAAGACCGCGGGAGATTAGATCTGCAGGATTGCTTTCCGAACGGACGTGTCGCCATTCACAGTTTTTTATCGTGCTTGTAATTTCGATAATGTCCGAGACTCGATTTCTAACAAATGTTTTCAATGAATTAAGAGGAGTGTTAATCCAATGTAGTGTTATGGTCGAATCAGACCACAAGATTGTTTTTTCAAATTTTAAATGTTTTAAAGCTTGGGATGTCGCTTCGTGCAATTGCGCTAGAAGAAGAGCTGCGGACAGCTCTAGTCGTGGCAACGATATCATTTTGAGGGGTGCGACTCTCGATTTGGAGCAGACTAAATGTGTTTCGCTTTTTCCATCAGATGATGAGGATCGAACGTAGATACAAGCGCCATAGGCTCGCTCACTTGCATCACTGAATCCGTGCAATTGAAGATTGGTATAATTATCTACAATGATTTTTCGATTAAATTGTAAAGTAGAAAGTAATGGTAACTGATTTCGATATTCACGCCAAGCGTTATAAATTTCGGTTGGAACAGCTGTGTCCCATCCTAACTCTAGAAGCCATAATTTCTGCATAAGAATTTTCCCATGCACTGTGACGGGACCCATCAGTCCCAACGGATCGAATAATTGTCGGATTTGTGATAAAATAACACGTTTCGTTATAGTTTTATTTTCGTTATTTGGAAACACTGTGAATGCAATAGAGTCGCGTTTTGGATTCCAGTGAATACCTAGCGTTTTTGTTTCAGTTTCCAGGTTCAATTGGAAAAACGATTCGCTGGAACGACTTGGCAAGGTCTCGATTAAGTGTAAATCATTCGAAGCCCACTTTCTCAAGTTTAGACCACCCTTGCGCGTGATTTCGAGTAATTCGTCGCGAAGCTGTTCAGCTTCCTCGCGTGTCGATGCTCCGGTGAGCATGTCATCGACATAAAAATCACTTTTTAGGATTGCTGCAGCTTTAGGATAAGACTTAGCTTCATCATTCGCTAACTGATGTAAAGATCGAATTGCTAAAAAAGGAGCAGCGGAAGTTCCGAACGTTGCGGTGTTCAACTCGAACGTTTTGACTGGTTCAGAGGATCCTCACGCCACAGGATCCTTTGATATCTACGATCCTCGGGATGTATTTTAGTTTGTAAATACATTTTTTCTATATCCGCTGTTAGAACATAGGCATGTGAGCGGAAACGAACAAGCAACGAAAAGAGATCATTTTGTATAGTGGGACTTACCATCAAAACATCATTCAATGATAAGCCTGTAGCTGATTTCGATGAACCGTCAAAAACGACTCGCAATTGTGTCGTTGAACTGGACCCTTTTATGACAGCGTGATGAGGCAAATAATAGCCTCCACGTGGAGAAGCTGATTTTACCTCAGTCATATAGCCATTAGTTAGATAAGACCTAAGATTTTCGATATAAGGCGCCCTTATTCCCGGTTTTTTAATAAAAGAGCGCTCGAGTGCATGTAATCGTTTTATGGCACTTGAATACGTTTCTCCTAAGTCGTCTACGTTTTCTCTAAAGGGAAGTTTGACACAGTATTGTCCATTTCCTGGATCTCGGAAAGTATGCTCCTGATAGTGAGCTTCGCATTCGCTTTCTTCGATAGAAAGAACTTTCTTTTCTGGACAGTTTTCGATTGTCCAGAATTTTTCTAATTGTTCGTTTAACGTTGCTGTAATAAAATGACACGATACTTGATTCCGAGGATTAGGTAGAATTATATTACCAGCCACGATCCACCCGAAAACAGTATTTTGAAAAACGATATCTTGACCAGGAATCTTGAATTGTCCCTGTTTCAAGAGCTGAAGAAAATATTCGGCACCGATAATACCATCAACCGGACCCGGTGAATAAAACGTTGGATCTGCTAGTCTTATATTCCGCGGAATATTCAGATTCGATTTATCTATCGGGCGTGATGGGAGAAGTTCGTTCACTTCGTTTACAATGAGAAATTCGAGGTTCAAAGAGAAATTGTTCAGACGAGATTTTACGGTAGTGGTGGCAGAATATTTTATGCACGAGGATAAGGAGTTTACGGCTCCAAGAGGAACGTTAATTTCATGTTTTTGCAGCTTTAATTTTGATGCCATTCGTTCGGTTAAAATATGAGGCTGGGAACATGAATCAAGTAAAAATCTACACTCGTGGAAAGCTCCCTTTAGATCCATTATATGAACGATCGCGGTCGTTATTAGTTTTTCAGTGTGAGTGTTATTTTTTAATGGAAACGTATTCACATATGTCGATTGGATTGGTATTTTCCTTTTCAAAAATGCAACAAGGAATGATGCTTTTTATTGCAAGACTTTACAATGTGTCGATTTGCAGTCCTCAATTCTGGTGGTTTCAGATTTCAAACAATTGAAACATAAATTCGCTTTTTTGACGATATTTATTCGCTCGTTAACAGTCGCGTTGGTGAGTTGTTCACAATATTGCGTAAAGTGAGAGCCTTTACACAAATGACAAAAGGCTTTAAATTGAGTCGCGTATGAAGAATTGGAAGGAATATTTTTAGTAAGCGCGTATGTTTGACGATTTGACGAATTTTGACTCGCAAAGGCTTTGGAATTATTTTTCGCGAAATTGTCAGACCTTTCGTTTTTATTAGTTCTGTGCGTTTCCAGCACCTTTCTACGCGAGTGTAGGAAATCTAGCAATTTCGTCATTGATGGAGAAGAATCATTTTGTGTTTGTTCCTTCCATTTTATTCGCGTTTGATGATCAAGTTTTGATAACACAAGATAAATAGGAAATGCCTCTAAGAAAGGTTTGTTGAGAGCTTGAAGAGCACGGTAATGTTTCGTAGCGTTATCTAGAATATCTCCAAGAGCAGAAGCTGATGCATTTTGACACGGTGTCAACTCAAAAAGTGCCCGTATACGATTATTGATTATTGCGGCGGGATCATCATAGTATCTTTCTAATATACCCCAAGCTACTTGATAGTTCGCCGAAGTAGTCTCTAGAGATTCTATTTTTTCTGCTGCCTTCCCTACTAAACACGATCGTAAGTACATTAATTTTTCTGCGTCCGAAAACTTGGTACTATTGTGTACAGCCGATTTGAAGGTATCACTAAACCCAGGCCATTTTTCGTAAGAGCCCTCGAATTTCGGTAAATCGGCTTTCGGTATCCTATAATTCGATTCACTTCCAATAAAACCAACATCTATAAGAGGCGCTGTTGGGAAGATTGTTCTGTTATTCGTATTTGAGAGGCTGTTTGTATTTTCATCGATATTCTGAACCGCGTTCGCAATGTTCGAACTACCCACGTTTGCGATATCCGAAATACCCGCGTTTACAATATTCGAAGTACCCGCGATAGTGACCGTAGATGAATCGATTGAATTAGCAGATTGCGCGGACATAAGTGCTGTATGATCATTTTTAATGTACGCCTTTGACCTTGCGAGTACTGAACACAGTTCTTCCTCGAATGTCTCTCTCGTTGGTTTCATTTTCAAACCCTTCGTCTGTAACTAAAGATTCTATTTCTGACTGAATTATTTCAAATTTTTCGCGTATTCCATCAAGATTTTCGTATCTTTCGATTAATTCACCTCTAAATTGCTCCTCAGCAGGCCTATTCATATAATTTTTCAAGCTGGTTATTCTACCTTTCAAAGGAGCACGCTTTCGGACGAGTTGTTTGAAACGAGCTGCAGAAGTCTCATCCATCTTAGAATTTTGTTTAAATTAACGCACTTTACGACTGAGATAGAATAATAATCGATAAGAGTATGAAAGAGGACTAATAACTTTAAGGAAATATCGGGGATTCAGATAAAAACATGACAGACTTACTTTATCGTTGACTGGAGCAGATGGTGCGGATGATCTTCTCGTTCAGAGTATGTCCAGCTGATCTCTAAGTTGTGGTCGGTCGATTGTAAATCTGTATTAGCACTTGCAGATTTACAGAGTCTCGTTTTTCGCTATAAAACACAATTTATACTGCGCACAGGTTTGTTGCATAAGTCACAACATACACTTTAGAATATCACTTGAGCTTTCGTTTTCATAATAGTCACAGTTTCGTTTACTTCCACGATTTTGTTAAAGCTTCGTTATTGCTGTGGAGTCGTTTCGATATATTCGCTACTCGATCCACGAATAAAGTTTTATTTCATAATGTTCACTGACGATTTTCGTTCGCTTACACAGAGCTCACACGCGTTTACGTTCACGTTCGTTTTTCGTTGATCACCAGGAAAATTTTTCAATGAAGAGCTGCCCTCAGGTGGTTGTTTCATGTGGATATGATTTTTATCAAATCCGGCTCGAAGGACCAATGTTACGTTGCGGATTGAATTGTTGAAACACAAGTTTTCGTTATTTGCTTCCTTTCAATCACTCCTTGGAATTAAGGTGAAAATTCAAGGATCTCGATTTCGGTTGCGATAAAATGAGTCGAATTAAGTTAAAACTGGATTTATTTTACATGACTTAAATTAAGAGTTGTACAAAACTGAGACTAACTGGTTGAGAAGTGTTTTCTATATCGCATTGTAATTGTGACTGTTGTCTTGGGTCAGGGTCACGACAGAGATCGTAAAAACTAAGGGAAAGGAGGGAATGGTTTACAAATTTGAGTGGTGGGGTAGAGATTCGATGCAATGTAAGTTGGCTCGTTCGATGATTCACAAAGGTTGGGGAAAATCCGGGGAAAAACCCAAATTGGTTCGTAAACACAGAAGGCCGATCTCCAGACAGGGAGGTGCGCTAGTACAATAGGTTAGGTAGACAAGGCCTTTCAAAGAGACAGTCTATTGTGAAGTGACATTGTAAAGTTTATAGTAATTTGGATAACAGATTGTAGAAAGCGAAATTATCACATAAACCTAAAAGTATAAAAATTATTTCATTACGCTTCAACACCTGTATAGAAAATTAGTAAACCCACCTAGGATTACGAGGGCTGTTCAATAAGACCGTGACTTCTCGAAAGATGGTGATATTATCGTAAATATGTTGCTACTCTAAGAGAATATCATCTAATATCAGTGCGTATACAAAGTTTCAAGTCAGTACGTTAGTTAGAAAATTTTTTACAGCCAGTTGAATTTAGTTTTTTATTGTTAAAACAAAATCATGGAAAAAAGCGAGTTTTGCGTGCTTATTAAACATTATTTTCTACGAGGAAAATCAATCAAAAAAACAGAAGAAAAGCTCGCAAAATATTATAAGGAGTTATTATGTGACATGTTTGTATTCAGGTCTTTGTTCTTTATCTTGACCCAAAATTGAATTCGTTTAAATATCTTTGTATTGGCATTGGGTCAGTTTCTTTACATTAAAAATCAATAATTGATGGACATATTATATAAATAGGGAAGGAAAAAGCAATCATATAGATAAAAAAAAGGGAGAGGAGGGTTTTTTTGATTGCAAACGTTTCGGCCTCGAATGAAGGCCCTCTTCAATCCCAAAAATTGTTGAAGGACTTAATGACTAGGCTGTAATCATGTTAGAATTTATTTGTACATATTAAATGAGATTTTTTTGTTTTTTGGCTTTTTGTTTTCTTAAAATTATTATTTAATTAAAACATGCAAAGGACTTCTTTTGGCGTTGCAGCTTCTTCACGCGAGTTAAACTTCCAATATATATACGTATTTTCTCGTTTATTGGCCTCTTAAAGTTTATATTCGGCTGCTTTCATCCGCTAAGTAACTAATGTCGTAGAGTAAAGTCGCAAAGCGCTCAAATTCTACTCTCGAACATATGACTTAATATAATTTTAGAAAATTGTGCTTGGCTTTGTCATGAAATAATGAATACATTTACAGGTATCTCTCGCTACATATTATGTCGTAAAAACAACTCGCAAAGCGCTCAAATCTTACTTCTGAACACATGACTCAATATAATCTTATACATAATTAAATTTTCGCGCCTGGCATTGTTATAAGTAGTGAATACATTTTACACATATAAAGGGTTTCCCAATAGGGGTGATATGATTTTGAATGTCCCTATCGGGCTCATTTGAACTGAAATTTTTGACGTCTGCTGTCAGTTGTCATCAGTAAGGTTTGCCACTTAATCATGAGTAGTTTCACGCTTCCACAACGTTTGGAAATTGTCCAATTATTTTATCAAAATTCGAGAAGTTTTGTCGGTGTTCAAAGAGCATATCGTGCAAAATATGGTCGTCATTCTGCTCCATCCGCGCTCTCAATTCGTCGAATAATCGATAAGTTGGAGAGTGAATTTACTCTATTGGATACTAAGCCTAAAAATCGTATGCGTACCGCACGTTCTACACAGAATATAGCCGCCGTACAGGCCAGTGTCGAGGAAAACCGTGAATTGTCCGTGCCACGCCGATCTCAGGAATTGGGCCTGTCCAGGATGACTACCTGGCGTATTTTGCGATTGGATCTTGGCCTGCATCCCTATAAGATAATTCTGGCCCAAGAACTGAAGCCTAATGACCATCGTTTGCGTCGGGAGTTCGCGGATTGGGCTCTGGAATCAATTGAAAATGATCCCAATTTTCATCAAAAAATCATCTTTTCTGATGAGGCGCATTTTTGGCTCAACGGCTTTGACATTTGGCCGATATATTGTTTAAATCATAAATGGCATAGAATATCCAATATAATAAAAAAGATTTCGATCAATTCCGAATGAATATTCAGTGTTTTTTTTCAATTTCAAAACATATCACCCTTATTGGGAAACCCTTTAGTATTCGGTGCTACATAACACCTTATACACGCGAATTAAACTTCCATTGAACATACTAAATATACTGTGATTTTCGATATCTCAGATAGTATATTCTACTGCATCTATTTAGCTTGAATATTCAACTACAAAAATAAACCACATAGCGCTGAACTCATATATTTTAAACACCTTCTTAATATAATCTCAGAAATATTTATATATACGCGAACGAAACAAGACTTACCCTTCTTTTTTGGGTTGCAGCTTCTTCACAAAGTTTACATTTCCCTTGATTTTTGATGGCTCCTTCTGTTGAATTCTGTGAGCATGTGGTCTTAACACTTTTTTCTATCCTTTCTTCGAACACTCGAGCGCATTGGGATCCTGAGTATCCAGGACATAGACCTTGTACTTGGTATTTTGTGTTTGTGTTGTGCAGGCTCTTCAAGTGTTTTGTGACAAAAATTGTGTCTTTCCTTCACGAAAGTTGTGTTGATTTCTGATATAAAAAGATATTATTAAAAAATCATCTTCAATACACGGTTTTTGTGCTCACTTCTGAGGAGAAGCCGGTTTACAGTCAACACTCTCCACTAATCTGCCAAACTGGAGTTCATGTTTTATTCTTGAGGACTGGGTTTTGAGCTTTCTCGTTCCTGGACATTTTGGATCTTGCCCCCCTTACATAAGTCCTTTGCATGTTTTTTGTAAATAATAATTTTAAGAAAACAAAAAACCAAAAAACAAAAAAATCTAATTTAATATGTACAAATAAATTCTAACATGAATACAGCCTAGTTATTAAGTCCTTCAACAATTTTTGGCACTGAAGAGGGCCCTCATTCGAGGCCGAAACGTTTGCCATCAAAAACACCCCTCCTCCCCCTTTTTTATCTATATGATTGCTTTTTGCTTCCCTATTTATATAATATGTCCATCAATTATTGACTTTTAATGTAAAGGAACTGACCCAATGCCAATACAAAGATATTTAAACGAATTATAAGGAGTCTGCTCCATCGCATGGCATGGTTCATAAGTGGTTCACTAAATTTCGTTGCGGCCGTATTAGCACAAGTGATGCTGAGCGACCTGGCCGTCCAAAAGAGGTGACTTCTCAAGAAATTATCGATAAAATCCACGACATCGTACTCAACGATCGTCGATTGAAAGCGTGTGAAATTAGTGAGGCTGTAAAGATTTCAGTGGGACGCGTATGGCACATTTTACATGAATGTTTGGGCATGAGGAAGCTGTCTGTAAGAAGGGTGCCGCGTTTGCTCAGATACGATCACATTCACAAGCGAGCTCGTGTGGTTGCGTATGAGCAATGTTTGGGCATGTTTCAACGGAATTCAAAGGAATTTTTGTGACGTTATGTAACTGGTGATGAAACGTGGATTTATTATTATACGCCAAAAACAAAAATTCAGTTGAAAATGTGGATTGGGCCTGGCGAATCTGCGCCGAAAAAAGCGAAGACGGTTCCATCAGCCGGTAAGGTCATGGATACAATTTTTTGGGACTCACAAGGTATATTATTAATCGATTATCTATAGAAGAGAAAAACTATTGGACAGCCCTCGTACTTCAAAACAGACGTGTGCAAAATAATTCAAACCTGCCCTAAAGCGTCTTTTTGACGTGTATCGGTTGTGCAATTTTTCAAAATGGATCGATCGAGTTTGAACAAATTCGAATTGAACAGGCACCAGTACGGTTAGAATTCTTCCGAATTGTTCAGAGCATGAGTCGACTTCAAAATCTTCGAAAAATGCAAGAGAATATACATAACGGAGGTCTGTTTCTATCTTCTCTACCATTTCCCATATTTTAAAAACAAGATTTTATTTATTTTGGATGTCCAAATGTTAAAGCTGAAACAAATTGTTCATATTTACTTGCTACTTTTCTCAAATATCACATGCCCTTCATCAAAGATCAAAGAAAATAGTCAGGTACAGACTTAGTCCTGCATAAAGGTGATATTTTCACAGCCTCTTCTTCTTGTGCATAAGCAAAAATGTCTTTCCCAATATTTCGCAGTAAATTTATTCAGGAATTCAAAAAATTTCTATAAATTCGATGAGAATGTTCATTGATGACAAAGAGTCCCAGACCGTAACTTTTTCTAGATTAACCTTCTGTCTTTTTTAGATTATCTCCACTCTTACTCCACAACATGTGTTCTACTCCGTCTACTGCAGGTGACTTATCCGACGATTTTTGACTATAACCATCATTAGCATAGGCAAGCATTTAAAAGATTGTGGTTTCATACCTCACATATTGAGCTTTTCTAAGCCATTTAAGGTAGTTGTTGTGCAAAAAAACAGGTCTCGGGTAAAAAAAGGTTGTTCTTTGATTTTATGAATTAAAATAATATTATCAGTTGTGCCTTATGAAAGAAAAAACATTGTTTTTTATGAACAAAATTTAAGCTTACAAAAAATAATACTTTTAATCATGTTTTTTGTAATAGAATTTTCTTTTACTACATGGAGAAAAATGGAGTGCCAAACTTTGAGTGATAAAATTAATGTAGTCAGTTTTATATTGCAGATAATACCGCGTACCATCCATAATTTTTTCTTCGTAGTCAGAGAGACCATGATTTTATAGTCTATTTGAATATCGACAGAATGTCAGGTTTACATTCTGAAATTCTGAAAATAGGTCTTACCAATTTTTAAAAAATGATTGGATTTTCATAAATCATGGCTCATTCTTTCAGGGAAAATATTTTCTACAATTCTACCATTTGAAATTGTGAAAGTAAAGTTTTCAATAGCTGAAATCATTAAAACAATTTTTTGAAAAGAAACATTTTTTTAAAAAAATAACTATACTTAAAAATTTTTACTTTTATTCGAAATTGGAAAGATTAGAGTTGTAGAAAATATTTTCTCCAAAAAATATGACATGATTTATGAAAATCCAATCATTTCAAACAAACCATTACGAAGCGATAGTAAGAAAAAATTCTATTAGAAAAAACATTAAAGAATTATTTTTTGTAATTTTTAAATATTTTTCATAAAAAATAATGTTTCGTCTTTCATAAGACTGATAATATCATTTAAAGTCTTAAAATCATAGAAAAACTTTTTTCCCTAAGACCTGATTTTTCGCACGACAACTACCATAAACCTTTTAATTGCTCAAAAAGAAATGAAAATAAACTTAAAATAGACAGTAAAAAACTTTTTTTAGAAGTATAAAGATCATGTCTATGTCAAAATATAGAAAGCACACCTGATTCTGTAAATTGTACAGATAATTAAGTACAATTTAACGATCTCCTGTAAATAGAACGGGATTGTCGGCAAATATCGCAGAAATATCTGTTAAATATACATTTTTCCGAAAATCTCTCATTCTGTAAATTTATCAGCCATTGATATAGTCTTTAACGACACTTGTATCATATTCACTGTAAATTGATGAACTGTTCTAAAATACGTGTAAAAATATAAAGAATCAGTTTTTTGTCATTATTTTAATGTATAGACGCTGTAAATGTAACAAACAAAAAATTTCAAATTTTTATTATAGACATCAATGTTTGTTCTATACACAGAATGAAAGCTTTAATAGCCGCACACGAAAAAAAGTGAGTCTGTGACAGGGGACTTAATCCTTTTTAAAGCTAAAAATTCAGCTGGAAACGAACAAGTGAATGTAGGAAGATCTCTGAATCAGTAAAAGTGAATAGCTTTGAGGAATTTAACGTTTCCAGCGACAACATTTATTCAATCCAGATGTTACTACACTTAGTTCAGAAATTCACCAACCGCTTTAGCCCGTCCAAACAGTAGTTGACGTCTTGTTCTGCAAAATAGGCTTTTACGAATTCTATTACCTCCACGTTTAATGGAAACCGCTATCTTTCAGGCCAAACTTTGAGTTTAGAAAACAGAATCTTTGGTTCATTTTTAAATATTAAAACTATATACAAAATTGAGTAAATAAAATGTCTTTTATCTAAAAATTTCATGAAAGATTCTGTTCTAGTAAAATAGTTCATATAATATAATTAAATAATCCCAAAATGTTTCAATGGTCAGAATATCACACGCAGGACATTTGAATGTCCCAAAATTGGCCCATGAATGTAGCGGGATATATCAAGGATATCGAAATTTCCGCCTTGTGGGATTTCCCATTAAATTCCTATAGATATCCTGGGACTTAATTTGAACATCCCGCTAAATCGCGCTGGTATAAGGAATTGGCACATACAGCGCTATCTCTTGATGTAACAGGAAAGTAACTTCGGATACGAGGTCTGTTAAAAAAATAAGGTAAATTTTCATTTTTTTCGAAAAATATTAATTTATTCATGAATTACCATATTTTCCCCTTCAAAGTAATTCCCCTCAGATATAATACACTTGTGCCAGCGTTTTTTCCAATCCTCGAAGCACTTCTGATATGCACTTTTTGATATGTCCTTAAGCTCTCTCAGCGATTCGGTTTTTATCTCCTCAATCGTGATAAAACGCCGTCTTTTCATGGGTTTCTTCAATCTTGGGAACAGGAAAAAGTCACAGGGGGCTAAATCTGGTTAATACGGTGGCTGAGGCATGATTACGGTGTTGTTTTTGGCCAAAAAATTACGAACAAGCAATTACGAGTGAGCAGGTCAAAATTCAGCAATTTTGGAACGAACTTCGTTGCCACACGTTTCAGACCCAACATACCCGACAAAATTGCATGGCATGAGCCAACCGATATGCCGACATCCTCAGAAACTTCTCTAATAGTGATTCGACGATTCTCCATAACAATTTTCTTCACTGCTTCAGTGTTCTCACTGGTTGTTGACGTGCTGGGCCGTCCAGGGCGAGCGTCATCATTCACCTCTTCTCGACCTTCTGTGAAGAACTTGTACCACTTGTTAATACTTTTTGACTCACCGTATGCCACTTTCAACATTTCGAGTGTTTTTGAGCACCTAATTCCATACATACACATACATGCGGGACAAGTGTGCCAACGCAGGAAAAAAAATCGAAAATTGAATGTACATAGCCCGCAAAATTTGAAAATTCACCTTATTTTTTGAACAGACTTCGTATACTTTTTGGGTTACCCTGCAAGGAGAAAAATAGTTCGAGCAATTTTACTCAACTTTCAATTAAAGTTGGACATATGGACAAGTTAGAAACTATTTAGTATCGCTGTAATAATTTGTGATGTACCAAATTTTCAAGAATGAATCACAGTTTGGTAAAATTCACAAAAATATATATTATTACTCGTAGTATAATTATAAAAAACCAATCTCCTATTCATTCACTTCGCTCGAAAGTTTGGTAAAACGTCAGTCGCAAGACTCGTTCCAGTTCATACGCTGAAAAAATTTCAGTGCACCGGTTGCACCACCTACAGAACGTCGACTGCACTGCAGATTCGAAGCAACGGTTGCACAGATTTCGGGCGCACAGATGTGCGAAAGTAAGGGGTAAATATTGTCGCTTATGTATGGTACAACTCGTATGCCGAAACTGAGTCAGTAATCGCATCATGTAAAAGTGGAATTTACTATACATTCAAAAAATTTACAGTTTTTAATTATTACCAAATTTGAACTTTTTAAAGGTAGTTCGTTCACGAAAATTAGACCTCAGGCAAAAATAGATAATTTTGCGTTCAAGAATAGCAATATTATTATCGAACGGCTAATTTGAAAGAGAAAAACACAAAAATATAATTTAATTAATCAATTTTATTTTTGCCCAAACTTAGTTTCTTATCGCTTCGAGCCAAATTTTTAAAAATGATGCGATTCTAATATATCATGGTTCATTTTTTCAGGAAAAAGATTCTCTATAACATGATCGTTTCCTATTTTCGAAATAGAATTATTTATTATCAAATACAGCAATTTGTTTATAAAAATTTTGTTTTGAAAACTTGTTTCTTTATAATTTCAGCCATTAAAGAATTCATTTTCAAAAATTAGAAACGGTCAAGTTGTAGAGAATCTTTTTCCTCAAAGAATGAACCGTGATTTATTAGAATCACATCATTTTTAAAAATTTGGCTCTTGGCGATAAGAAAATAAGTTTGGGCAAAAATAAAATTTATTAATAAAATTATTTTTTTGTTTCAAATTTTTTCATGAAAAAAAAATCTTTTCTCTTCCAAATTAGCCGTTCGTTAATAATATTGCTATTCTTGGAAGCAAAATTATCTATTTTTGCCTAAGGTCTAATTTCCATGAACGAACTACCTTAACAATTAGAATTTATTAAATTGTTAAAAAACTTACTAACTGTTATTTTTATTTTCTCAACTTTAGTCTTAGTCTTAGAAAAATACTTTTTTCTCAGCTTCCGACATTTAGATGTACTTTGAATCAATTTTATTTGCATGTCGAGTAAATTCAAGATATATAACTAGTTTATTATAAGCTTTAATATATGCACAAGGCATACAATCATATAATGAATCTAATAATGTGCCATTTATTTATTAAACCTCTTCACATGCAATGAAGAGGTTAAGTCACTATTTTTGCTTAAGGAATTTATAGGCTACATATAATAAACATATTTACAAAGCTTACAATCATGTTAGAATTGTACACTTGCATTCAAATACTCCTTTCAAATTCTCAAAATGGTTTTTTTAATAAAAATATCCATCACGATATCATTATATCACTATAAGAACAACGCGTTCCCTCATCACTGGTGTACCATGGGCCCCGAAAGCTATTTATTTTTCTCCGTGTGCACAATTCAAAATTTCATGTTAAAAAACTTCCAATTAAATTAATATTACGGTTAAAGAATCCAGACATTAATACTAAAAAGTCATGAAAAGAAAAGCTCTGGGAATATAAAGGAGAACTCTATACGGTAGTAAAGAGACCTTAATGTTAAGCGAAAGCTTGAAATTTTTTTAATATTTTCCAATTAAGCTGACACAGAACAAAGGTAAAAAAGCTGTAGCGAAAATGCAGCGGCAACCACATCAAGGAAAAATTCCTGTTTTACATTCAACGGTACAATAAGCTTTGGTCAGTCCATTGGTGAAGGAAGAATTCCTCCCAATTTGGAATTCGACAAATTCTTAAACTTCCTCATACTCTTTATTTCTAACCCTTATTTGCTCCAAAAATGATGAAAATATCATCGGTAGTTGAGAAACGATGTTTAATGGATTGGCTTTGACATCAAAGTAAGTCACCCCTAAGCAGGAGGTAAACCCATTAGGGGAATCTTGCTTATCAAATTGGTAAACGTACATATTCGCATAAGTACTGTCACTTATATGCATATAGGCATAGAAAGTGGTTTTCACAAATTTTAACATTTTGTTTTTCGGTCTGAAGATTCTAATTCTCTTCTCAAATGTTAGAAGAAAGTCAGAGAATTTTTTAGAATAGTAATATGAAGGAAAAACGGTTCAATTTTGAAAGATGGGAATTTTTATAACACTGAAATCTTTATATTTAATTTCCGGTCATTGTTCTCTATCAAAAGTTCTATTTACGAGCAAAACCGTAGCTGCGGATTAAATTTAGATGCGAGGATTGTCCGAACAGTACGGAAAGTTTCTCCTAAAATTGGACCGAATTTCCGGGAAGGCAAATCTATTATGCGCCCGAGCTTCACAAATCGAAGTCACACTACGTCGCTAACCAGTGACCATTTATAGAGAACAAACGATGTTGTGAATTTTCCACCTAGTTATTGTCACATTTTTCTGCAATTTCAAATCCGGTACTATTAAAATATTCTATAATGTTAGAAGGTTTTTGTTGTGTAAAAATTGTTCTCTTTTTGATTAAGAATATTTATGGTTATAGAGTATTGCTTTGTCTGTCACAAATGCAGGCAACTTTGAATCTGAAATGTAAAAAATTCTCTACTAAAATTTCGGAATGTTGAAAAAAGGTTCCAAGACATCTCTTTAGATTAAGTAATTTTGAATAATTAATTTTTAAGTTGATACAATAGTGAATTATTATTATTATTATTATTATTATTATTATATTTTTTTGAGTAACCAACATAAAAACAAGTCACAGGAAATTTTTTAGCAAGTATTTTATCATACACCAGAATGTTAGCAAAATGGAATACTATTATTTTAGAAAAAGAGTTGTCGAAACTGAATTTTATAATTTGTCAATGCCATGTGGCCAATATGGTACAGTACCATAAGGCCATAAACCATCTAGACGACGCGACGTGACAAGTATGTTTTGACGTCGGAACAAATTGCAACAAACTTCACATTAAAGCACCATACTTGAGCTTCTTTTGACAGTATTTGTCATTCCGTTCAAGTGTGAACAGCATATTATTTTTTGAGCTTCGATTATGCCGAAATACGAGCCGACAAAGCGTAATTTACGGGAAGCTATGCTTTTTTGCTTTCATTTAAAGAAATTAGAAGCCGGATGTCATCGTTCGCTTGTAGATGCATAAGGTAACCATTCTCTAACAGTTCAGACTGTTGAGAATTGTTCTCGATGATCCAAAAGTAATGATTTCGACTTCGAGGACAAAGAGCGCCCTGGGCAGCCAAAAAATGTTTGAGGACATGGACCTAGGGGCTAAAATCGACCAAGGCCGGTATGTAACGCTTGAAATGATGACCAACGAACTTAGTGTTGATGTCTCAACCGTTTCCAAGCTTTTAAAGGCGATGGCTGTCATCCAAAGACAAGAACATTGGGTGCCGTACCAGCTGAAACCGAGAGACATTGAAAGGCGCCTTGTGATGTGGTGAAAACGTACCTTGAAAGGCTTGATTTGGAAATGTTACCCCACCCGCCATACTCTCCTGACATCGCGCCGTCCGACTACAATTTGTTTCGGTTGATGTTTCATGCCCTGGCCGAGAAGCGTTTTCAGTCTTTTGAGGATATCAAAACATGGGTCAATTCGTGGATAGCCTCAAAAGATGAAGAGTTTTTTCGCAAAGGAATTCGTAAATTACCAGAAAAATGGCGATATGTCTCTTTTGAACAAAGAAAAAACCCAAAAAATCAATTCAAGTACCCAATATATAAAGTTTTTCGGGCTTTCAAGGTCACAAGACCCATGTGGGATCATTTGCGGGTTCCCGTGTATTACATGAAATTCCATATGAAAATCGTGTTCCATGACACCATGGCAGGTTCTTTTAAATGAATTGACACCCCCCGAGTCGAAATTTTGTCCCTACGTTAGTCCTGGATGATTCGATTAGAACTTTTTTCAGTCCTGTGCAACCCTCCAAGTCTTCTTTTGTTTCTAACTAGACCTACTTTAGCCCTTGTTAAAACCTCCTATTCATGCCAAACCCTACAGGCCCTCTTCATTCTCTCACGACCTATATGTATTCATTTAAAATTTACATTGTTTAAATAATTAGTATAATTCAGTTTTTAAAATAATATTTCCAGTTGTTTCTCACGTAGAGAGCAAGAACGAAATCTCCCACATCCTCTAAAAGACATGGAGTGATGTCCTATGACAAGAGGTGACCGCTTACGATAGGACAAGCACACGTACATTAAAAAATATACACGGATAGAAATTTGATAGTTGAGAATACCACTTTTGACGGTAAACCTGAACCATTAGGAATTTCTGGTAGTTATTCTCAAAAATATGCTACTTAATATTACACGTTTCGAGAAATGCAGGGTTTCCCAATGAGAGGTTTCATTTTGATTTATAAGAAAAACGCGCGTTTTTTGTGAAAAATCATTTGAATTTCATTTTATTCAATAGCGGAAAGTTTGCCATTAATAATGAAAAACAATATCATTGAAATGACCTCCACGGCTACGTTTGCAGGACCATGCTCTTTTCATGAAATTTCCCATTACATTTTCGCACATTTGGGGCTCTATTTCGTCGATAACCGCACGAATTTTCTCTTTGAGTTCTTGAATTAACTGAGGATCATCAGCATAAACCTTATCTTTCACGTAACCCCAAAGAAATAAACATTGTTCACATCCATATCTTCCCATTCTGGTCATAAGAATTCATTAATCATGGTTCGATAGCGCAATCCATTCTCTAGAACAGCCACTCCAGCTTCATTTTCAAAATAATAAAGCCCAATGATCCCTCCTGCTCAAAAACCGCACCAAACAGTCACACGTTGCGGATAAAGAGGCTTTTCAATAATCATTTTCGGGTTTTCTGAGCCCCAAATGCGACAATTCTGCTCATTAACGTAGCCTTCAAGGTGAAAATGAGCCTCATCGCTAATAATGATTTTTCGGTGAAATTCAGGCTCATTTTATTTATTAATTCCATAGTTTTTAGTTGTCATCTGTCAAAAAATAAAACCACTTATTATGACAGTTGCCATAATAGGGGGCTTTTCAAAATGAAACCTCTAATTGAAAAACCCTATGTCATTAAGAATTATGGTAGAAATTGAAAATTCATATGCCAACTTTTTTTTGGATAAAATATACCTTTAAAGATGTGTATGTATATCTTTCGCGTTTACATTATAAGACATCCCATAAGTTGAAATATTATTTTCACGCATTTACAGAATATTATAATCAAAACGCTTGAAAAAGTTTTCATCAGAGTTCAACCGTTGGAATCGTAGATAGTACTTTTTATACTTCTGAAAAACGGGTCGGCCAATCAGCGAACAGCAGACTTCTAATACAAGTACCAAAATTTCGAACCGCAATTGCGAGAGTAGTCTAGTGCGTTAGTAGTAGAACGTACATGCGTTAAAAGCAGTAGGTCGTAGGTTCAATTCCCCCTCGGTTGGGCCCATTTTGGTAGGTTTTATTCGGCTAAAATGTTTGCCGCTTGACAAATAAATGAAGGGAATCGACAAGGAGCAATGAAGATCAACAGTAGCACTACGAAATGATGCAATAAAAAAAATTTTTTTTTTTCAATTTGGAATTATTACCATCGTAGATGGTAGAATTCACTTTTATTGATTTGAGTTTATAAGCCCTACTGTAGTCGAAATAGGAGAATGCTCGAAAGTGAAACGTACTTATCATAGATAGTAAAAATTTGCTTCAATCTTTCCATTTTCAAACACGCGCTGATTCCAAAACTCTGCTCTATACGATAACGTATATTTACACCAGAAGATTGGGTAAAATGATATGAATGCCGCTATTATATCTCATTATCAGACTTCAATTTCAGATAGACAGCGAGTAATGATTGACATAATAAACTTTACTATTATGATGGGACTTTTTCTCAACTTTTTCCAATAGTTCTGATTTACTCTCTAAAATGATACTTCTTTTCACGGAACGTAATACATTTAGCCATCAAATTTCTTTCCATTTGGGCTAGCTATTAGAACTTCAATATTTTAATAAAAAACAACGATGCTTTTTCAAAAACAATTCTTGAAATAAATATTTATTAATTTAAAACAAATGCAGTAAATAATGAGTTTATAAAAAAGAACTATAAAAGTTACTAGTCTGATATCAAAATACTAAACTTTATGATAAAAACTAATGTAAAAAAGGTTGTTTCTTATTGATCTATTGAAATAATAGAATTTGGATCTAAATATTTTTTATGTGTAGGCGTGTTTGTTCTACAGTAAAACGGACATCTTTCCATGTGACGTTATTTATTGTCTTAGAAGGTTTAGAGGACTACTGGATGGTCCAAACCGAGGCTGTAAGAGGGTTTAATTTATATTAAATTAGGCCCTCTTTGAAACCTCAAACCGACAAAAATGGAAATATGTGTCACTTTGCAGGGTTAAAAGGGGGCCTAGTATATCATAAATTAAATCCACTGTAGGCCCTTCTAACACCTATTTAGTCCTCCAATTTATAGATCTAAAATAGGGCTAAAATTTGGACTTGGGCATATTTGATAGACTTTGTGGATTTTTTTATATAAAACTAAAACTTACAAGAGAATAGAATATCACTTGGGTTAGCGGTTGGATAGATAATGTGACGCGTGTCTTTCTGGCACTTCACCTCACTCACAGTTCAGCCCTCGGTTGAACTTGTCCTGTGGCCTGAGTGCTAAGTTCCTCGAGGTATTAAGCGTATTAGGTACAGTGGTTTCAGACTGGAGAGAGCATCGGTCATTAGCACGGATAGATTCGAAGGTTATTAGCTATTACCGCCATTAGGCGGCCCTTGTCTGCCCGGATGTCGTCGACGTTGTCGTTGTCGCTGGCGTCTCAAGACTTGTCCTGAAACTTTAGTAGTAGCTGCTCTGTGGTTACAGGACGTTTCGAATTATGGTTCTGCTTCAGTTGTTACTCGAATTAACCATTAGTAGTTTAATTTACTAACATCTACCCTAAGTCCAATTTAATCGTATTAACTAACTAAATCCTAAGTCATTTACCGCTTTATTACATTTCTTATATGAAGAAAAAAATATGATTAAGGGTACAATCAGCAATATTCTGGTCCTCGAGGAAGAATTTTTAGATCCGTAAAATAATTTGGTGCCATTAATTTTACCCAACTCTGAAACATCACGTGGGAGAAGAAACAACATAACCTCACAAAACAATAGCTAGAGAAGAAATGCTACTGGAGTCGTTAAAATGATGTTTTTTGTACATGCATGCATTTGCTAAATACAAAAAGGGAGACAATTAACGCTGCGATACTGCCATGATTATGCTGAGTATTAACGAGAAGAAAAATTCCAAGTGTTTTATTTAATTACAATATTCAAGTACTTTAAAAAACTATAACTAAACTGTGAGCTATGCGACTTTTAATTTTATCATTGGTTGCAGTTGTGGTGTCCTGCCTCGGGTTGGTAATATTCTTTCTTCAACTCTTAAAAAAAAATCACCATATGAGTCTAAGAAGGATAGAGAGTTTACAACAAATAACAATACTTAAATATTTAGTACTCACTTTCAGGAAAATCCGTTATTGGGGCTTCAATTTTATTAATGTATCATCGCTGGTGGGACATCAGGCCAGGTATCCACTGATCAGTAAATAAATAGAAACTGCACTCTGGCTCCGTACTGGTAATAATAATAATAGTGATGATACAGTCATGGATACGTGATAGAAGTATTATACTAAACAATAAAAATAGTCACCGAAAGAAATTGCGAAGATGTAGGTTTAATAGAAATCTACTTCGCAGCACTTCGATTTTTATAAATAATACAGATAGGAAACCATGGAAGATTCTATGTAGGGAATGTTATATGTTCCTATGTGAACTTGAGTTTTATTTCCCTCTACACTCTAAAAACGGAATATTGACTGTCGAACAATTCCGTTCACTATGAATGGATTTTCTACTCAAAATTGGCATTAGAGGAAATCCTCTAACAGTTGAAGTATTTTCGTTTCAAGTGCTATCATTTTATTGCCAAAGTTTATCCTTTGGTCTGGAAATAAAATCCTTTGTCGTGTGAAGGAAATATAATTTCGATGTTAAAAGAAAACAAATTCTATGATATAACGTACCTATAAGAAATATACACAAGCCAAACTTTGACAAATCCCAATATTCAATCGATCATTTTCAATAATATAATAACGACCCGTCTTAGATTTCAGCTTAAAGAAATTTTAAGATATAACTTTGCTTACATTACAAATTTTCCAATACGTATAAAATTGAAAGTCCATAATATATTAAATATATAATGTTGAAAAAGTGTTACAAAATTATTTTTAAACTTTGTTGCATTTTAAATTTCACAATAAATTCTATAGTAAACATTTTACTAATAATTTCGAATCAAAATATTTTTTTACAAATAAAAAACAACTGTATATTTCATAAAATGAATAAATTGTATAAAAAATTATACATATACGAAACTGTTTTACGGAAAAAAATGTGTAGCTCTCACAAGGATATTTTAGGTTATAGTAGCCACATTTATGGTTAGGATAGTTAATAATATAGCTTGAACAGCAATATGTTTCTTTGTACCAGCTACACATTTTTTTGCGTGTAATGTTAAATAAGTGTTTTCAAAATTCATTTAAGAAATGTTTTTATTCAATTTTATCAATGATATTACAATGGATTTCCATATAAACTTTAAATGTCGACATTTTTTTCCAATACAAAACTATTATTCGTTTTATAAAGTATATATTCCATGATCTTTATTTTTACAGTTTGAAAATTTCTTGAATGTATACATTTTTTCTTGCAATTAAATAGATATTTGTCCAAACTTTGTTTGAGGATCTGGAATACTATTTATTGTTAGAGAAAGAATTATGGATAGAATTGAATGTTTTCATTTACTTATGTCTTTTTTTCTAACCTTTAATATTATTTCATCAGAATATTTCGGAAGGAATAGAATATAAAATACCCTGAAAGATGAAACAAAAACTTTATTCATAAAATCTCGGCTATTCAACAGTTCTACAATTGTTTTCTTAACGATTAGATATAATTGAACTTATTTCTACCTATACACCTATAATTAACAAATAAACTCAATACACTGAGAAAAAAATGCTATTGAATCTATAGAATTTCTGCCAAAAGCATGTATATAATTGATTTTAAAAAATATTCTATAAAAAGCAATAAATATGCTATAAAAATTGTATAGCATATTGATTTAAATCAATGATAAACATGCTTTTAGCAGAAATGCTATAGATTTGATCATTTTTTTTTCTCAGTGTAGAATCAGAATAAACGTTAAAGGTATGTTTTACATAATTATTGACCGTCAAAATATTTGGTATGTCCGGATCTTCGTTTATTTTCTTCGAATCAACGATATATTTCTCCAAAATTATTTTTGCCCCAATGCTAATCTTGATATCATGATACGCAATACATCTTGAGTTATGTGATGGCCTGTAATGCATTCGATCGTTTAAATAATCTTTTGAAAATAATCTAAACACCGAAAGTCTGAGACTAAAAAACGAGGACACTTCCCCCTTTTCACACCCCGTTATCACAATTTCAGTCCCTACAATGCTTTTATTGACATTCTTGGGAATATCTTTGAATTGTCATCAGAAGCAATGAAAAATAAGTTTATGCGGATCAAAATTGTTTGTTTTGGTATACGTACCTTTCAAAATTTCTACGTCGCACTCTGGGATTCCTAATAATTTGTAGAAATCCATTATTTGATTTCGTTAATTGATTTTGATCATAAATAAATATATTCTTCGTAGTTGGCACCGTACTGACAAAATATCTGTGAACAGATTACACTGATAGAAAGGAATGGCTGTTACAACGATATTTATGATTAATATAACCTTACCTTATTGCTGGCATAGATACAGCAATATGAGATTTGTATTTTAACCATCCAATTATAACTGAATAAATATGAACGAATCAACCATATTATTGGTTGCTATGGAAAAATATATTGTTCGACTTCCCATATTATATCTCTGATTCGACCAGTTTCACTTACAATATTTTGATTTCTGTATTTAACATCCTGCGTTGTTCAGAGAGACATATTACTTTATAAATACAATTATAAATTCCCAACCTACAACTGAATGGCTAAAACTCCCGAACCATTTCTATCAGTGTAGCACCAGACGACGTACACTCACTAATGCGCAGGCGCACTTCTTCTCCTAGTCTAGAAATGCAATCCTTACATAATTAGAGGATTTCTTTTCAGAGTAAAAAAAATCGTTCATTGCTAAAAATATTTTCTTTTTGCATCTCACAAATGAGTTTTGTAACAGGAAAAAGATTCTGTTGGTAGACAAAAGGAATATGCTTAATTTCAATGGATGCATTCTGAAAAGAACGTAATTTCACTATGGATAGACTTTTTTTTAGAGTGTACGTAATTACAAAGTATCCTATGTAGGAACATATGTGACGTGCGCTGAAGAAAGGGGGCTTCCTTGCAAAAAGGAAGATTTTAAAGGAGGAGCGATCGAAACGGGCCTAGCGATCGGAGTTTTGGGAGAAAGGGAAGGCCGTTTTCGGACACTTTGGTGCACTTTCACTAGGTTTATTAGGTCACTGTTTTGACCCTTAACGTAATTCCGGATTATAGTGGCGGATCCATTTTTCATTCATCGTCACAAATCAACGCAAAAATTCTTTCAGATTGCGGTTAAAGTAGGCCAAATTTTGCTCCAAAGAGGTCACACGAATGCCTTTTAAGTCGATTGTGAGCAATTGTGACACGCATCTTGCACAGAGCTTTCTCATGCACAAATGTGTATGTAAAATATTGACCAAACGCTCAGTTGAGATGGATACGATCTCACGCACTTTCACTTTCGGGTGATTCAAAACAATATCATGGATTTTATTGATCATTTCTGGTATAGTGATCTCATTTGGACGACCTGGACTTGGTATGGTTGCTGTACTCATACAACCACAACGAAATTCGGTAAACCACTTCTGAACCATTCAACACGACGGTTAGTGCTGCCAGATGAGCGATTCTCCCGCAACCTGTCGCGGGATTTGGACATGGGGCCGGGAAAAAATCATCTTTATCTTTATATTAATCTCAATATAAACAACGTATTATTATATAATATTTGTGTCCGTGTTTTCACTGAAACCTCTCCCCTCTTTACAGCAACAAACTCCCACCCCCTTTTCTCTCCTTAGTTCCATTCCATTTATCCAAACGAAGATATTAACTTTGCCACTCGAAGACCTTATTTATTTCTAAGGTACAAGAAAGGTTACCTGATACGGACTGCCTAAGATTGGTCACGTACGGCCCTTTTCATGCCGAGCGTGACGAAACACCATCAGGGCCTAATAGGATTTCCTTATCCGGGCCGTAAATAAAATAAGGAAACCTTATCAGGACCTGCCAATGCCCTGATTTCAATTTCTGCGCGGGATATTCTTCTCTCCGCGTGGCGGATCTCAAGCGCACGAGCTCCATAACTGAGCTGCTCTAATCCCTTCTCTTCTTATAAATTAGTTATTCGCCTAAAAGCCGATAAGTTTCTATTGATCTGTACATCAAGAGCTATTGGAAAGATGACGCAAGGTTATCAAAAAACTGTTTATAAAAATGAGATTCTGATGAAATTTACTCAAATGGTATGTTTACCTACATTTAAGCATACTTATGAAACATGTCATTGCCAACACTTTTGGAAATAAACCGCTTGGGAATTGGCACGTCCCGTGACATTATCGAAGCATGTTATCAAAATATCGTAATAGAAAGGTTAAGATGGTATTACCATATATCGATATGATATGAACACAAGCTAATAAATTAGGCATTTTCACTTCTATGAAGAGCTAACTTCACTTTCGTTGAACAATGAAAAATATTTTAACTGATACAGTTTTTTTGAAAAATGATTTATTACTGCAGAAATTCGAAAATAATTTCCCTTCTCATACATTTACAATGAAAGAAATTCTCTCAGTGTTCGACGAAGTGAAGTTAGCTGTTAATGAAGTGAAAATATCTAATCGACTTACCTATCTGAGGAGGAAGTTAATGAAGTTCTACTATACGAGAGGCACTCTGAAAGTTTTGTTAATAGGGATGTTTGAGGCATGCTAGATGAGTCACACATACGTGTTGCAAAACTTGGATGTTTTTATATACGATAGCAAAAATCCGAATGTAAGAATAATAATTTTTTTGTTTTAGGCGTTATTAGAAACTTATCAAGTGTATAAAACAAAATGGATTTGACAAAACATTTTCGGGCAATAATTTTTTATGAGTTTTGTTCTAATTTAAGTGTGGAAGAATTTTCGCAACGGCTTATTTCTGTTTTTGGTTATAAGGCACCATCGATGAAATTTATGAAATGAATTTAAATTTAGACTCGATTTGGATTGGGATCGATGTTGTGCGTGAAATGATTGAAGTGGATCGGTGTTTCTTTTTTTTTTGCAAAAGAATCTTAATATCGAAATCAATGTTTGTAATCTTGTAAAAGCCCTCAATTTTCAACTATAATACTTTGTGATAAGCTTAATTGTAAATAAATATTTAAAATTAAATTTGTTTTCATTGATGCTCAAGTACTTTCAAAAGTAACGTTGTTTCATGAAGAAGTGGGTATAATAAATTTTTGCATTGAAAAATATTTCGAGATTATTTTCTTTATCTGCTTTTTTCTTCGTCTATGAGAAAACAATATCGTAATATTGATGTATCAAAAATAAATTACTGGATACAATGTAAATAGTCAGGGAAAATATGTACAGAGAAAAATGATTCGAGAAACTTTACCCAAGTTTTGAGCAAAGTTGGGACATGGACAAACTGGAGATTATTTGATATTATTGTACTTTGTGACATACATTTTGAAACTTTGCATGTTTAAAGTTTACCGAACTGTGATGCATTCTTTAACATTTGGTACGTTTGAAATTATTACATTAATATTGAATAATCTCCAACTCGTCTATATGTCCCAACTTTATGTATTTCTAATGTATTTGTGCATTCTTTTCTGATTATTTCTTTACATCCACAAACCACATTATGCATTATTTTATCTTTTTTTGTACTATATGTTTCCTTTGCTTTATTCTGCCTGTCGGAACTATTTCTTGGAAAAATTATTTTATTTGCAGAATAAAATCTTTTGAATTTTAGAAAAAATTTCCGCAATATTCAGCATTCGAACTTAAAGTGAAATGAAAAAGAATCTAAGCTCCAATTTGTCAACAACTTTTCTCAGAATTCCAGAGGGATTTTGCAGTCCAGGAAAACGATTTTTGAATTCCTGCAGGCATCCCGGGTTGATGATATACCCTAGAAGAATTTGTCAACAGATAGAGTTTGTCCATCAGGCAGAAGCGTCATGACGTTGCTACTAAATGTCCGGACATTTATGTGACAAACGAGATATGTCACAGGAACTCTGTCTCGGGTCGAATGAACCAGGACTCTTGCCCCCCGTTCCCCACCCCATAACATATCCCGCCTACTCGTTTCGCGTTCTGCGTTTAATCCATTGATTAATTTACTTCGTTCCCACGTCCTTTATGATTAGTCGGCCCTTTAGTATACTCATTCTCTCCATCCATCCCCCTCCCTCTCCTCTCTATTTCGTTTTTCTCTTCATTTCTCTCTTGTGCTCGCGGGTCGAAAATAATGGCATCCACTTGACCGCACACGCAATTTTGCCAATCAAGTTTCCTGGCGCGAAAGAACCTCGAGTTTGTTTTTCAACATGATTACGCACAAATAGATACATGCGATACTTGTTTAGTCAATAATATTAAATCCTAACGTAGCCAATAAGAAATATTTTTACGTCTAGTGAATTTAGGTAGTTTTTGTTGTGAAATAAAGTTTCCCTTTTCTTTTTGTTTCAGGTAAATTTTAGGATAACTGTTAGAAGAACAGAAAACTACATATTTGTGAGTAAAAACTTGAGTAAGCTTTAAGCAACTCGCCAATTTCAACTTTTCATCTGAATCATTTCCGTGACCTGAAGAGCACTAAGTAAACGGGTCACGCGATCAAGAAAAAAATGTTAGTTTTCCCCAAAAATTTTCTATAATAATAAATATATTTGACTGAAACTTTGAAATACGATGAAGGATATATGAATAGAGAGTCGTAGATTTTAATTGGTATTGAAAAAATGAAAAATGAAAAATGAAATTCCTTTTTTACTAACATCACAATTTGTTTAATTGTTTAAAATTCTCTTTCTGTTAACGTGACTCATTTACTCCAAGCTCTTAAGGTCATGGATCATCCGGAACACGTAACGTTCATAATTTAAATTACAGTCTGTAGTGTTATTTGAAAAATTATTTGCTGAAATTGATTTACTGTAACAAAAAACGTAAAAGAAGAATAAATAAGGTCTTCCTGGTACAGAAAATGGAGTTTAGTTATTAGTATTCAGAAAATTCGTTTAGTTGTTACCAGTTTTTGTTAAAATTGTTGAGGATGATGGCCTTTCTGGTATTCGAATATATATTCGAATAACCTTAAAGACTGTAATTTCATTTGCCTAGATCGTAAGTAGAACAAATTATGTGGAAGCAATCACGACAATTTCCTGTTTCGAAAACGACAAACTATCTTGATTAAACTTAGAATAATGAACGAGAAAATTATCGAATTTACAAAAGTTTTCAACTTGACCTATTTTAATTGTTTTTCCAAAGAATCACCATTGTTAAAAAACTTAATAGAAAATCAGGGAAAGTTCGATTTTTCACCTAACTTCTTTGCTAAACACTCACGAAAATATTTAAAAGTCTTTTCATCATAAAAACTTGGTTCTGATTCTCATACGCGGAGGACATATTTATGGGAAATAAATATGTTATTGGGTTACCCTACGATAAATCGTTTTATTGCCCACTGAGTATAGGTATTCAAAATTCATTGTTGAATCTTTGAGGGCAAATGAATATTGAAAGAATAAAATAATAAGAAAGAATAACCTATTTGAAATAAAGTACTATTAGTATTATTGAATTCGAAATTTGTCATAAAGTTTGCCAGAAGAGAAGAGAAAGAATGTATGTCGCTGTTTTCTTGAAAAAGAACTGTCGATCATTTTAACGCCAATATAACTTGCTTCATCGTTTTACGAGCAATTTTAATGCAATAAAAAGACACTCGATTTATCCTTATCGCATTATTCCTTCGATTACCATAAACGGGAATGATTAACTACATTCTGTGCACGACTGCATAGGATATTACAGTCGGGGAATATTATAGACTCTACTTTCTCAAATTTTAGGACACTGGAATTAAAATTTATTTTTTATTCGGATTCATCAAATCTTACACTTAAATATCAGGGATCACTGTTTACTCCTGATTTCTTTGTTTTTATCCCCTATTTTTCATGATGATCTCCTAAAGCACCCTGAACCCACCATTTCTTCTCCTTCTTATTCTAATTTTTTTAAATCGAGAAATTTCAGTCCTGATAAAGCATTTTTCAAATTTGAAATTTCAGCTCTTTATCGCCTAATGTTTTAGCTTGATACTTCATTTGTCAATATGAAGATTTTGTGAATACGTCTCTTAATTTTATTATATAGGAATCCATCAAATTTTTCAATGTGATTTAAAGTCTTGTTGATTAAACTTCAAAACTAAAAATATTCAACCTTTCAATTTTTAATCAGGTTTCAAAAATAACGATTTCTTTAATCATAAAACACAATAGTAATTCAAATAAATATTTCGAAAAAGGCAGCATTGCAAAAAAATTCAACGCATTACTGTCTTCTCTGGAAAATTTGTTTAAATTATTATTTAAGGCCATGTCCTAGGTGGGCCACGTGACCAAGTAATTACTTTTTTTTTTCACCCATACAACTTTTTTTATAATGAAAATACCATTCTATAACATTGGAAAATGTTAGAAAGAATAATAAACTACTTTTATCTATTTAATTTGGGGAAAAATTCAAAAAAAAATTATTCCGAAGAAATTAAATATGGATAAATTTTGTCGCCTGTCTCATTTCCACACAAAATAAGATATTGATTTGAAACTTGGTGAAATTGAATAAAAGACAATAAAGAAGGTTTATTTGGTCCTAAATATTTATAAATGTAAAAAAAAAATTCAATAAATTAACATAGTTGTGTAAATACCGACCGCACTGAGAAAACTGGAGTGTCAAACTTTGAGTGTCAAAATTTAGATAGTCAGTCTGAACTTCTAGATAGTACAACACTCTTTCCGAAATTTTTTCTTTTTGGTCAGGGAGACACTCATTTGATATTCTGCTTAACTGTTACCAGAGTGTCAGAATCACTATAAAGAGTGTCGATTGGTGAAATACGCGCCAAAATTGTAAAGTCACGTGGGTTCGCCTATTTTTCCTCCAATATCACCAGCGTGGACTCTAACCTCATTGCCGGTTTCGCGTCCTTTACGTGTTAAAGTGTCACGAGGGTTATTTTTACCAACTAATTGGTGAGTACCTATTTCACTTGCTATAATAACATAATAATTGTGAAAGCTTAAATGTAATAGTTTTGAGGTTAGCCATAGAGGTAGAATATAGTCTATTTTTCCCTCTTCGATAATCTATTTTTCTCTCTGCGATGATCAACTTTTCCCTCTAAAGTATTCAAGTTGACCATCTTATTTTCACAATCCACAGGTAATAAGTTACACTATCTAGAAGGCTGTCCTATAGTTTAACCTCAAATATAGTCTGCTTCACCCTCCAAATGTTTAGGTTGACACTCCAGTTTTCTCAGTGCGTTCCCATAGAACTCTGTACGCGCACGATCTAGCAAGATTTGTCATGATAATGCAGATTTATTGATTGATTATTTTATAAAAAACTTTTTTTGTTCCCTTAAATATGCGTTTTCACTCACACTTTCAATTCAACTTTAATAACATTTTCCCAACTTTTTTCCGCTTTCTTTTAGCTTTTAATTTTAAATGTGGACCAAAAAAATTGTGATCAGAGGACTGACTTGGTCACGTGACCGACCTAGGAAATGGCCTTAAGGGGGTCGCCTTATGATACGCCCGGAAAAAAGGTTCTTTTTAATGATTTTCGTTTGTCAAGAAAGAAACGATATACATCCATGATATTTTACATTTATTTTAAGCTACTTCTGAACAACATTGCAAAAAAAACACGGTCAAAATTTCCCAAAATGGCGACGTTATTTATGGCGGACTGGGATATCTCGCGACTAGAGTAGTTGAACAGCGTGCAGGATAGCGTCAGTAATTTTTGTCTGAAATCAATGAAATTTTTTTTTTTTATTCAGTACCCTTGTTTATTCTACATGAACCACTAAAAAGTCAAAGACAATAGAAAATTCACTATTTTGTTCTGTTTAAATCAAAATTTACGATTTCCCGCAGTGAAATTTGTTAATATTGTTGCATAAACAGTGTGAAAAATTGATAAAAATATGAATAACTGTGGTTCATATTTAATAATTGTTTATGAATTAATGAATCCCGTTGAAATGTTTGGTTGGAAATGATCCAGTCTCGAGAAGCAGTGGGAACCACACACCGCCTTTATTAGCCCCTTGACATAATTGAATATAACTAGGATATAAATTAATATTTTACGATAAAAGATTTATTGTGACATGCATTTTTTGATTTTAGAAAAATTGGTCAAGAAATAAATAAACCAGTCTTCAAAAAAAATTAGTGTAAAAAGCCTTCTTTTTGGCTTTCTAATTGTCCCTAGCCCCTTAAAGCATTCAGAATTGAAAGTTTTTACATTTAATGGCATTTAAAATATCATACATTTTGAAATTTTATACATTCTATAGGCCCTATTTCTCTCAAAATTGTACTTTTGAGACAGTGTAATTTCCAAAAAATTTCAAACTTCATTATCTTTTATCATCATTATCAACCATTATACTTGAAACGTTTTTAACTGTCACATTCTGATAGATAAATAATGAAATGGTGCTCAAATTGGAAGGATTTATTGATTCTCAAGTTTTTGGTAGAAAGAAGTTTCTTATACTTTGGGATGAATGTTTTCGCAATGTGAATATGTATCGGTTGTTTACTCAGGAAGCCATGCTAGATACAATATTTTGATCTGATATGCCGAAAACTTTTGAATTTTCCGGAATCGTAACTCAGGAAATTCTATTGCAATTCTGTTTAAACGTCTCTATACTTTCTTCAACAAAATACAGATAGATAGTGATCAGTATCTAAATATTGTCATAATTATGACTTTTACTGTACCTACTATATGAAAGAGGGTAACTAGTATAATATTTGATTTTCCAAATACAGGTAAGCATCTTCATAGTATTTTATTTTATTTTTGCCCCAACTTTTTTTCTTATTGCTTCTTACCAAATTTTAAAAAATTATGCGATTTTAATCAATTACAAATCACTTTTTCAAGAAAAAGATTCCCTACAACTTAACCATTTTCAATTTTCTAAAATTAATAAATTATTATCAAATTCAGCAATTTGTTTATAAAAATGTCGTTTTGGAAAATGTTTTTTTAATGGTTTCAGCCATTAAAGAATTTATTTTTAAAAATCACAAAAGATGATGTTGTGGGAAATCTTTTCTCTGAAAAAATGATTCATGATTTATTAGAATCGCATAATTTTTTAAAATTTGGTAAGAAGCAATAAGAAAAAAAGTTGGATCAAAAATAAAATTTATTAATAAAATTATTTTTCTGTGTTCCAAATTTTTTTCATGTAAAATAATCTTTTCTCTTTCAAAATAGCCCTTCAATAATAATATTGCTATTCTTGAAATCAAAATTATCTATTTTTACCTGAGGTCTAATTTACGTGGATGAAAAATACCTTAATGGCAAGGGGGGGGGGGGGGGGTTAATTTGGTGAAAAAAAGGCATATTTTTAAGAATTTTTTTTGGTAATACAGATAGTGTTATTTCATTCAGTCAATTTTCATATAATAATGCAACATTTGAACAATATTTGCCTAAATTTTCATTGCAAAATATTGAAAATTGAGCAAGTGCATCTCTGAAGGCGCCTCAAAAAAAAAGTTGTTTTGCGGTGTACATCATAACTCGCAACAGAATCATTTGAAACAAAAAAATCAAAGTGCATTTGCTAACGAAAATGTTTCTCGAGGTGACCCTGCGACGGTTTTTTTTTCGATTTTTTAATTTTTCGTAGTACTTGGAAGCCAAAAAACTGATTTTTGCTAAACACAATCGGCTAATTTGTTATTGTAAAATTAATAATTATTAAAATAAACAAAAATGCCCCGAGATATACCTGGTGAATTATGTGAAGAAGTACTGTGCATAATTTCAAAACGATTGGTCCAGTAGATTTTGAGTTATGATGTACACGGACTTCAAAAATAACAAGTTTCAGGAAACCGGTATAGAAATCCGGCCTGGAGCAACGGACGCTCAAATACTCATAATTTCGTCAATTTTGCTCCGATCGACATGAAATTTTGACACGATATCCTTGAGATATTATGCAGTCATTAAAAGAAATTTAAAAAAAATGTAAAGTATCAGTAAATGTTTCTTTGGTATATAGAAAATTCAAAATGGCATTGCTTGAGAATAAAATACTTAAAAAACTTGACATATTATGCATGCGGATAAATTCTGCCCTAGTTTCAACACTAAAATTTGAAAAAAATATTATTTTGATATTTATTTTCATATCAAGAAAAGACTGTTTAAAAAAATGTATGTAAAATCAATTTATTTATCTCACTGTATACGCATGAAATACCATTCTCAAATTTTAGTCCTTAAACCATATGGCAGAATCTATCCTCTCCCATAATATCTCACGTTTTTTCAAAGTTTTCCCCATTTTATTTATACCAAAATATTGTTTATTTTTTTCAAATTACACTTTATATACCAAAGTAATTTTAATCTACAATTTCGTGCATGAATTTCAATAAAAATGCTATACTTAGATATTCAAACCAAAACTGTTAGCTTCTTCAAGTTTTCTGAGTATTTTATGCTGAAGCAATTTTATTTTGAATTTGCTTTGAAGCAAAAAAACATTTACCCGCACTTACATAATTAAGCAAAATTGTTAATTTTTTACCTGTTCTACTTTCAAAACATTTTTTCCTGTCGTTATTCAGAAATTTGCTTTATGTGGAAGAAATATTTACTCTAAAGCTATTCTAAAGTCTCTTTATAAAATTGTAGAAAAGAAATTTCAATTACTGAAAATTATTTTTATAAAGGAAATTCTATGTAAGCAACCTTTTTTCTGTATTTTTTAGATTCAAAATAAATCACTGATGAGGGCTCCAATCAGAGCCGAAACGTCTGACAGTTTTTTATTTATGAACCTGAAAGCAATATAATACTACAATACTTGAAGTAATTATTAATGGTCAATATGATTTCCGATTTTTACATTCTCATCATGGATGAGAAGGTATTGGTTTTATGTGAAAAATGACTTTCGAAATTTCCATCAAATCTTTACGTTTTGAGACCCCCTGAGTCAGAAAAAATGGTTTTTACGAAAGTGTCTGTCTGTCTGTCTGTCTGTCTGTCTGTCTGTAGGTCGTGTGCGGCATAACTCTCGATATAATTATCAGATTGAATTGAGCTTTGGTACACTTTATCGGAGCCGAAAAAGTAAGGACAAGTTCGTTAACCAACCACATCCAATTAAAATTGAGGGATTGAGCACTACTTTTGTGTTTTTGAAAATAATTTTTTGAAAAAATAAAAAATTTCAATACTGGTTTTTGATAGTGCTCATAAATCTCTACAAATTATCCTAATAACATTTTTTGATTAAATCAAAATTAGAAATGTTACAGCATATTCAAATTCGAAACAAGTCAATATCAAAATTCCATTTTCAAGTTAAATTATACGAGATACGAAAAAATGTTATGATACAATATTATTTTTTACATAAAGACCTTCAAATTTTAATTGTAACATTTTTTCATAAGATGCATATTTTTCTTTTTAATTCAAAAAAAAACTATTTTAAATCCAAAATTCAATTTTTTAACAATAATATTCGAAATACGAAAAAAAACGTAAAAATACAAAGTTTGTCGTTTCAAAAAGATCTACAAATTTTGTCTCACACAGTTTCTGATAAAACATATATTTTTCGTTTCAATTCCAAAAAATACGATTAAAATTCAAAAATTCCATTTTTTAGACAAAATATGTGAGATGCAAAAAAAACGTTTAGATGGAAAATTGTTTGCCTAAATGAGGTCTACAAATTCTCATCAAGACATTTCGGGACAGGATTTATATTTTATGTTTTGATTTTTAATATTAAAAAAATTCGATATTTTCACCAAAATATGTGAGATACGAAATAAGCGTTGTTCTGGAAAATCGTTTCCTTAAATAAAGTCTACGATTATTTTTCCTTTTTGAGAGATTTGGAAGAAAATAAATGATTTTAATCATGTAATTTATTAAAAAGTTACTGAAATGTATACAGAAAATCGAGCGCGAAGCGCGAGCGCCATGATGAGAATGTGTTCCTTAAGGCTGATAGAGCCTTAAGTAAATTGAATTTCCTGTTTCACTTAAATTCAAAAAGAAATTGAGTGACTTTGAGAAAATGTGTAATTCACATCATCTGTAATATTATTATAAAATTGGTTTGAGCTTCAGTATCAAATTATAATAAATAAACTTGAATGTATGTGAAGAGCACAAGACCGAGCGCGAAGCGCGAGGTCCAGAAAGAACGGAGCGCGAAGCGCGACAATCAAATCGCGCGCTCTAGGCGCGCTCAAACTTGCGCGCTAAGCGCGCCATGAGAATGTGCCCGCCAAGCGGGCAGATTTTTTTTTAGTGTTTTTGTTATTTTTTGTTATAGATTTTCCATTTCTGATAAAATTGTTCAAATAAATTGTAACCTGATGTATGAGGTAGATAAAGAGAGTGGAAAAGGAATTCAGGAACAAAGGAAAATCATTAGACTTGATCCTGTCATAAGCTTTGAAAGTTTCTTTAGCGTAACCAAGAATGTTTAAGTGCATGAATAAGCTGTTACATCGCGTTATGTCGTGGAGTTGATAAATCGTCTAACGTGTGCGACTTCAGAACGTGCGTGCTATGGCTATCCTTGGCTTATCCGGAGCATAAACTCTCTGCTAGATGAAGCTTTAATCGTTCCTGCAAAATTTCAGATCACTTTATGCTTGCGAATATCACAGGCGAATAATTAAAGTTAACGAGCTTTTCAATAACTTACATCCTAGAATGATAGGCTCTTCTCACTTTGTTCCACTTATGAAAACTTTCACTTTTTACATTCTCATCATAATAATGAAAAGGTATTAGTTTTATGTGAAAAATGACTTTCGAAATTTTCATCAAATCTTTACGTTTTGAGACCCCCTGAGTCAGAAAAAACGATTTTTATGAAAATTTATGTCTGTCCATCTGTCTGAATCTAGTAGTAGTAGTAGGTCGTGTGTGGCATAACTCTCGATGGAATTATCGGTTTAAATTGAGCTCTGGCATACTTTATCGGAGCCCAAAAAGTAAGGACAAGTTCGTTAACCAGCCACATCTGGCCAAAATTCGGAAAATAAGAGCATATTTTGTGTTTTTGAAAAAATCCAAAATTCCAATACTGCTTTCTGATGGTACTCATAAATCTCTACTAATTATCCTCATAACATTTTTCGATTAAACTAAAATTAGGAAATGTTACAGTATATTAAAACTTGGAAAAAGGTAATATCTAAATTCCATTTTCCAGTTAAATTATATGAAATACAAAAAAAACTTTAAGGGGTTTCATCAGCTTTGCATTTTCACAAAATAATTTTTTTTTATTGCATAAAAAGGTGCTTTAAGGTCTTAAGAATGGTGCCCAATAGATAGCTAGGTATAGAGTAGGCATAGCAGATGAGAGGTATATCAAAATTATAGTACTTTTTTATGTTATTAAAACTTTAAACGCGTTTTTCTCGAAACTGACTTTTTCAAATCGGCAAGATACGCCATTTCAACAATTTTCAACCGATTGACACGAATCTTGTTTTGAATAAAAAATTATTAAATTATCTATTGGAGAACCTACGATTTCTAAGATTGGTTGACAATTGTTTATTATTTTAACAAATCAAGGTCGTTTTTTTGGGCCAAAATAGAGTCTTGTGTTCAATTTCTCACCATTTTTGCAAAAATGAATATTTTTTTATAATATTGGGTACTTCACTGGGAAATGTTATGAGCATTGGGAAAAAATTTGTTTTTTGTTCTAACTGCAAATCTCAATTTTTAGAATTTCTTGCTGAGGAGGACCTCTGAAATTTTTTTTTTTTTAACATGATGATACTCAGCCGCTATTTTGTATTTCTCAACAAACATTTTCTTTTATAAAGTTAATATAATAAATTATAAACTCTATAAATTTTAATTGGTTTACGTTTTGTTATCTGCCTGGAAATAAATCATAAAAATGACACTATTTTTAGAGACTCAAAGGTGATGAAACGAGGTCTATAAATTCTCAGTGGGACATTTTTTGACAGAATATATATTTTATGTTTTGATTTTAAATACAGGGGAAAAATATATAGCTGTCACAAGGATTTTTTAGGTTATATCAGCTGTAATTATGGTTGGGATAGTTAATAATATAACTGGAACAGCGATAAGTTTCTTTGTACCAGCTGCACATTTTTTGCGTGCATTGAAAATAAAATATTCGATTTTTTAATCAAAATAGGTGAGATACTATATAAACGTTAAAATTCAAAATCGTTTGATTAATTGAAATCTACGATTGTTTTTCCTTTTAGAGATATGTGGGAGAAAATAAATTTTTTAATCATATAAACTATTAAGAAGTTGCAGAAACGTATAGAGAAAATTGAGCACGAAGTGCGGGTATCATGATGAGAATGTGTTCCTTAAGGCTGATTGAGCCTTAAGTAAATTTAATTCTCTTTTTTATTTGAAATCAAAAACAAATTTAATAACTATGATATATACAAGCACGTGTCTTATTTCCAAGGTAAAGTTTGTTTTCTTATTTGTTTGTTTGTCTATGGTAATTTCTGGAACTACATGTCCGATTTCAAAAATTATTTTTTGTTACAAAACATATACGTCACTGAAGCTTATAGGCTATATATGATTGCACTTATGACGTAAGCACCCACTAAAAAGCGATTCTTTGAAATTCAGCACCTAGGGGGATGAAAAATGATGAAATACGTTTTTACGGATTTCCCTTATAACTCCTTAAGGTTTTGGCTTATCTTTGTGTATAATTAAATATACCTTATTATTTAATATCATTTGAACATGATACTATTTTTGAAAGCGGATATTCATAGCTCAGTCTGAAACATAATATTGTGATTGCTTAAGGTAGTTGTAGTAACATAAATTAAGTCTCTAGAAAAAAAAAGTATTTCTACGATTTTATTTTTACGATATATTTATCAGTCGTGTCGTATTATGAAAAAACATTATTCTTTATAAAAATATTTAAACTTAACGGAAAATAATGCTTTCAATAATGTTTTTTGTAATCGCATTTTTCCTTACTATTGCTCCTTATCAATTTCTTAAAAATGACTGCTTATCTAATGTTTCAAAATCATTTCAGTCGATTACATCGATCATTATTTAGAAGAGTATATCATTCACCGTGACAACGGAACTCTACTATATCGACTTTATCAACCTGTGATTTAGAATTAACTTGACGTCATTTTAAGACAAGATGGAATTTTTCAATAAGGCTTTACAAATTTGTTTTAGAAAGTAAATACTTTTACAAAATACGATTTTTTTTACGATTTCAGCCACTAAGAATTTCACTTTTAAAATTTGAAACAGTAGAGTTGTAGAAAATATTTTCCCCGAAAAAATAAGTAATGATTTATGAGAATCCAATCATTTTTGAAAAATTTGGTAAGAAGCGGTAGTGAGGACGAATTCCATTACAAATTATATTAATGAAAGTATTATTTTTCGTAAGCTTTACATTTTTTTCATAAAGAATAATGTTCTTACTTTCATACAAAACGACTGATAACATTATTTCAAGTCTTAAAATCATAGAAAAACTTTCTTTCCAGAAACCTAATTTTTGGCAGGACAATTATTTTACACTGAGAAGAAAATGCTATTGAATCTATAGCATTTCTGCCAAAAGCATGTATATTATTGATTCAAAAAAATACGCCAATAAAACTGATACATATGCTACCAATTTTATAACATATTGATTTGAATTAATGATATACATGCTTTTAGTAGAAATGCTATAAATTCAATAGCATTTTTTCTCAGTGTAAGTCATCAAGAGCGTTACATTATTTCGTAAAAAATAAAAGCATTTGTAATTTATTTATTTTTTTTAAATTATGAGTTTTGCAAGAGAATTTACTGTGTACTGAAAAAACAGTGTGACATTACCATAAAAAGTTTTTTCGGCTTAATAATTGCTACTTGTGCTAGAAAGCAGTTTTGTTCGTTCTTTTTCTTTGCCTGGAATTTTTTTGCTGAAAAGACGAAATTTTTCTGTTTGACTAAGAAAATAATTGTTGGCTCATAAAATAGTTTTTTGCATTGAAGAATATTTTTATTGACAGAAATAAATATTATAAGTTGAAAAAATATATTTTTTACACCTTAGAAATTTTAATTATGACAAAACCATTCTGCCGCTTAAACTGAGAAACCATTCAATGTACTCGTAAAAATTTACAAAGTCTTCTTTTATCTTTAATATAAATTATATAAATCTTTCCAATTAACTATACTAATTAGTTTTACTTTTAGTCATTAAGAATTTTTATTTTGTTCTAATTCTAACTTTTTAAATAGTCTACAAATATATTCCCGTATATTCAGGAATTCAATCTTTGGTTAAAATCGATGCAGAGGCATATAAATAAATTTGAAAAGTGGTAATAATTAGAATTTTTCAACAAGGCAAAATATTGAAAGACAAGAAATTGATCCTTTCCTTATTGAATTTCCGAAAACGAGATTAAATTCCGATTTTACCAATCAGATCTATTTGTAATGATTTGGTGATATTTTTCTGTCGAGCTTTTACAATATTGTATAAGGCGGATTTGGCAAATTTCCCGGGACCCTTACAAATTGCCTTGTCAATAAATTATCTAGAAAACGGACGGTCCAGTCGGGTGGTCGGCCTCACGGCAAGATAAGGTATCTTGCGGCTGTTATCGATGGCGATCGTAGGATTTACGGTTGTGCCGTAAAAAGCAGCCCTCTGTGAAACGCGTGCCTGCGCTTCTTGACTACCCCTTCTCCTCTTGTTATCGCTCGTGGTGTTGCATCAAGTATCCACATTTCCGATAAAATTTTTTAAACATTTTCACAGCCTATCTGAATTCTCTCAATTTATTAGAAAATCATTTTTAATCATCCCGTTTACTGTCAGTGGCACATACATTTACAAAAATAGTCGTGCCATTTATTTTCCATGGCATATTTATGAGATGCTTCAAGAAAGTATTTTTATAAGATGATTTAATCTAATTGTGTATGGAGATATCTCAAGAACTTTTGGATCGTCGAATCAAAATTTTATATCAGAATTTTAAAACTCAAAATGTCGAATTCAATATATCAGGCAAATATTAGAACAAATTATTGAAATTTGACGAAATTAATCATCACATGGGGGTCGATTTAATGATCTCGCGCACAGAAAAAAGATTAGCTGCAGCAGTTAAGAATTAGCTATTCGAAAAATTAAACTCAAATTATCTGTGTCAGTTAAGTTTTAGTTATGTCAGCAAATGTGCAAATGCAATTAATAGTGAGTCTGACCCTCTTTGCGGATAGTCAAGATAAACATAAAATGTGAGTCTTTCTGACTGCATGTCGAAAAAATTATGAAAGGGCCGTCTGAATACCTAAAAGGTCTGACAGGCTCTAAATTTGGACTTTCTAACTTTAACCGTCCATTTTTCCCTGTGCACCGAGAAAACAGTTTGTTTGAATAAAAAAAATATATGTTTTTTAATCAAAACGAATTGTTTTTTTTTAATCAAAGAAAATTTATTTAAATTAAACAAACATTGTTTAATTGAAGAAAAAAACTTTTGTTTCTTTCAAAAAAACGGTTTTCTCAGTGTGTAGATCTCAGTGTAAAATTTAGGGTTGAATGTAGGTTGTGTATACCAGAATCTGAATGAATTTCACAGCGAATAAATAGTAGATAATTTTCAATTAGTGGTTTTCTATTAATTCATGTTTAAAGAGCATGTCGTGCATAATTTTTCATCTTCTAGAAGAGGAAGTTACTAATTTTAAATAAATTACACTTCAAAACAAATAATCAACCGTGGTGCTATAAATTTCATATCACAAGTACAAATCAATACCACATATCTGCTTTAAGTTCTAAAGTAGACTCTGACGTCGCCAATTATATACGACCGTTTTATAATTAAAATTATTGTTTTATTGACAAAACGGTCGTATATAATTGGTGATGACAGACCATTTCCGAGAAGTTGGCATCGCCATTTTTAAGTTTCAAAAAAATAAAAGTTGTGCTTACAAGGAACCCTAGGTAGGTGTCCCCCTCCGATTTTGTTCGTTCGCACATATGTTGTAGTACTCGAAAAACTAAGCGACACGTTTTTTTTTTACGTGCCCAAAATGGTTTTTAGGGGGTAAAAATCAGCCCCGAAAAGTACGGTACCAAATACCCATTTAATTGTTTCACATATAATAACAGAATCTTTCACAATCAAACTAACTCGAAAAATATCCCCATTATATGAGAAATGAAATATGTGATTTTGCTAACTTGATAAAAAAGATTTTTGGGGGGTAAACTACCCCACAATAAGTTTTAATTATAAAAAAAATAATGTCTGTTTGAAAATTTTTTGTTTAATTAAAACTTATTGTGGGGTAGTTTACCCCCCAAAAATCTTTTTTATCAAGTTAGCAAAATCACATATTTCATTTCTCATATAATGGGGATATTTTTCGAGTTAGTTTGATTGTGAAAGATTCTGTTATTATATGTGAAACAATTAAATGGGTATTTGGTACCGTACTTTTCGGGGCTGATTTTTACCCCCTAAAAACCATTTTGGGCACGTAAAAAAAAAACGTGTCGCTTAGTTTTTCGAGTACTACAACATATGTGCGAACGAACAAAATCGGAGGGGGACACCTACCTAGGGTTCCTTGTAAGTCTTAATAGAAACTTGGATGACAAAAATAAAATTTCCCAGAGAAAATACTATAGTTGAGTTTTTTTTTATAAATACCATTTATTCATAACAATGCATTTATATAGAATTGAACACGGAAAAACTTTAAAAATCGGCTTCAACAGTTAAGGTAAATGTTTTAGTAATCGGCATCTTAGTTTCAGTAATCGGCATACGAATAATATTATATTTTATTGGATTATCATTGATTTTGACAATTTTTTATAATCCATGTTACTGAATCGTCCTATCAGTTGTTGTAAAATACTTCAATTAAAATTTGTTTTCAGTACTTTGTCAACTTTCATGAGTAATATGACGATCACTGGTATACTTATGATTACTGGGTCATTTAGCTTAGCTTAGAAATTTAATGCTGAGTATTTTCAATAAGGTACATAGAAATCCATCAAAAATTGCGTTCCCAAGTTTGTTATGAATCCTAAATTCCCGATTCGCCTTACTACGCACCATGGAGGTCCACTATAGAAGAGAGTCTTCTTATAATTTTATTTTTATATTTGAAATTATTTTTTTCATTTCAATTTCATAGGTTTTCCTTATTTTAAAAATCTCAAATTTTTCAAGTGTGATTCCCCTTCAGTTGATAAAGAACAATAAAAGGAATGATTTGCGCCTGTTTTCATGTAGCCCTTATTCTTCCTAAATAGACGAGTCACTCGTATCAATTCTATCCGTCAGAAATCACCCTCTAGGGAATCCCCTTCATTCGAGAAAAAATCGTTCATTACGTAAGCGAGAATGGGCAGTGGAGGTATTTATAGCTTATAAAGTTGTGCCGTAGTTATGCATCCTACGTGTTCCAGGTATATTATGTTAGGTGAAGGAAGAAAGGAAGGAAGGAAGGTACGTAAGTAGATATAACAAGTGGAAGTAGGTGCCCAATGAAGTATAGATATAGATAAATACGTTTTCTGTAGAATATAGAGAAGAAAGGAGACCGCGGGGACGATGGAGCTTCACTAATGCCATGATACGTATGTGCGAAGCGTGCCGCTCTCCTCATGATAGCGTATTCCATATCCATTCTATATAGCGAATCTTGGAATCGGCTGTAGGTGTTGCGCAAAAGAAAGTTGAGAGGGCTGAGATGTTACACATTCATTGGAAGGAGGTGCGCCCTGATTTACCGAAGCAATCGCTCTTTATTTCTCTCCAGGCGGCCCTCTTGTACGACGTCTTCAATAGATATTGTCTTGTAATAGCTTTCCGTTACCTGAATATCTGCTGTTCCAAATTTATCAGGAATCCCTTTCTCTTCTAGACATTTTCTATCTTGTTCCATTATTTTTTATTTTATTTTTTCATTTCATAAAGCTATCTTTTATAGAGCCCATTATCTAGGTATTAACTGTCCAAATACATAATTTTTCTAATATTAATAAATTGCAAGATTTGGAGAATAATCTCATATCTGAATTAAATATTAAATTCATTTTATATTTTTATCAAATTGATGTTTTTTTTTGTGTATATTAACTCTTTGTGGACGAGAGATTCATGATGAAAATGGAATGGCATACGTGGGGTGATCAAAAGGTAACGAGAATTTTGAAATAGCGTATACTGTATCTTCTCAATTGATTTGATTTTTTTCCTGTACATAGGCAGTTCTGTCAGTGACGTACGTGTCAATTGTGCAGGGAAGCGTTCAAAAGGTTAAAGAAGGCCTTTGGCGACGACGCGATTTCATAACCACGAGTTTATGAGTGGTACAAATGCTTTCGGGAAGGACGAGAAGACGTCAAAAATGACACAAAGCCTGGGCGTCCTAGCACATCCATCACTGATAAAGATGTGGGAAAATTTAAAACGGTTGGGCTTGCTAATCGCAGAATCACTACACGCTTTGAATTATGTTTGACGCGACATCAAGGACGTTTTGATACGAGCAACTTTGATGGCGCACTAAATGTTATTATACGGGTATCTTTTTTTTTAATGCTCCATTCAAAATTGTTTGATGGAGCAACAAACATACATTAGTGATTTGTTTGATTGAGCATCAACTTCTGTTGTGGCGCCATCAATTTTTAATGTCATCGAAAGGATATTATTTTTGGTTTGAGTGTCAAATATTAGGAGACCAACGCTTGGTATGTTCTGAGATCACGCATTCAATGTGTTGAAATTCGCCTAAGCATTTTTATGATTTCAAACAATTAAATTATGAAGAGTTCTCACCGACTTTCTTTTCTTTCTTTTCTTATTTCGTCTCCTCCAATTTTTATCATTTGATCTTGGTTGTGAGTTAAAATCTCAGAAGAAGACAAATGAATTAGATAACTACACAGGCTTCGGGGTTCCTTAAAAGCGAAGTTAACAATCTTGGACATATTTCTTAAAAAGCCTACAGCAGATATAGGTCAGTTACAAAACATTATTGTGCATTAGAAGCTTTGCAGCAACCATTCTTAGAAACATTTCCCATTTACGCAATAACTTACAAATTAGATCCTCAAACTCGCCTAAAATGAAAAGAACATATCCAAGGCTGAAGTTATTGCCTGAATTCTTGCACTGTCGCGAAAAACTATTAGAAACTAATAAAATGTTCTCAAAAAGTGAAGAATTTGAAAAAACGCATTCCAACGTAAAGAAACCCAATATCGCGACGGTAATCGATCTCATGATCAATCGCATACCAATGGGGCATTTTCATATGCAACACAGTATCGAGTGTTTTGCCATATTTGCAAAGATACCCATTTTACACAAAATTGTGAAAAGTTATTAAACTCTAACGTACAAGAACGAATTGATATGGTGAAAAATTTAAATCTTTTTTTGAATTTCCTTCGCTCCAATCACACTGTCGAAAACTGCAAGGCGACAATATCTAAGACATGCAATAAAAAGCATCATACTCTTTTGCACAGTAAAAGCTATTTTTGGGGTACGATTTTTTTTTTAATTTAAATTTTCACTATGTTCCCGACACCTAGGCTACTTCTAATTTATCAGAAACGTGTTCTCGAGACTTGTACTTTTAAAATATGCATTTAAATAGTTTGTTTTTCTTTGTTCTCTAATTCAAAATGGCGTCTGGACGTTTGAAATTTTTTGAAATTGAGAATATTGATCCTATTTCGGATTTTCCAGGTTACTTTGTAGTGTGATCACACAAATAAGTTATTACGAGTTATATCTCACCGATTGTGATTGGCGGAAGCAATATTAGCCCATAAAATTAAAATTCAAAATGGTGGCTGCCATGAAGCTAGTAGAAATACGTATATAGCATAATTATTCAGTTACACCAACATCAGAATGACATATTATTATAAGTAGGTTTCATGTATGATTCATATGAACATTATTTTATGAAATATTAGCAAAGTCTGAGACAAAAAATATAGATATATGTAAATTTCTAATAATTTCGGGAAGCCTCATAATTTAGGAATTTTTTTCTCGAAAACAACTCTTGTAATCGAAAAAGACATCAAGAATAATTTTGATTTTAAATTTCTCGTAGAATGCGGCAGTATTTTTTTATTTCAGGAATATCAAATTTTACATAAAGGGTCCGCCATATTGGATCAGCCATTTTAAATTTCGAAAAACTCACCTAACATTCTAATTTAGTGATGACTAAAACCTATGAGATTGCTAATTGGCAAATTTTACACCATCCTGGTTTGTAATAAAACTCGAAATATACGTATTTCTACTAGCTTCAATTTCTTGTATCTTTTTTACGTTCAACTAATTTAATATAAAGTGTAGTCTATAAAACAAAATTTCAAGACTCATTTTATTCAAAACTCAGAAATCACAAGACAATACAAAAATGAGCATTTGTTAGCTTAACAAACTTGTATGATCGCGCATCAACTTGTGTTTATCATGCATGCTTTGTTGACGCATTGAGTTGACGCGTTAGGTTTTCGATGTTTTTTCTATAAGCTATTGTTTGTTGACTCAACAAATTTTTTTAGTGTGCCATCAAATTATTTCTAAGCGTGTATAAGAGAGGTTGCTGAAGAAATAGGAATTTCATACAGCTAATGCAAAGTAATATTCACTAATGTTTTGAACATGAAAGTCGTTTTTCAACTATAAATTAAATAAAGACGAAATCTCAGGCTAAGCTCAAGACGATACCTATAAAGTGGCGTTCTACCAATGTTTCTCATGCTGGAAGCAACGTTGGAATAAGTGCATAAAATCACAATGGGACTACTTCGAAGGGGACGAAATAAATCTTAAAGAATAGATATACACTTTCCGACAAAATTAAAATTTTTGTTAGTTTTTGATCACACCACTTAAATACTTTTTAATAGAAATAGTGCATAAAGTTTCACACATTTTATCACTTAAGTGGGGATAAATTTTGAAATACAAAATTTTGGGTCCAATATGGCGTAGCAGATTCCTACTTAAATTTTTTGATATAATTATATAGAAAACGTTCTATCAACCTCAGTTTTATCTCTTTTTAATTTCCCATATCGATTTTAAATTTGTATAAAATGACCCTCGAAGCTATCAAAAAGTCTCTAAATTATATGTATATTGCTAATATAATATAATATATACAGTATACCTATATAATCAATCTTATATAAAGCTATTCTTTGGAAAATTTAGCTTTTTATGCTCATTTGCATAATTCAAGATAGTGCTTATTTCGCTTTGAATAATCAGCCTGACTTCCTGAATATCAATAAGTTAAATTTTGGACGTTTTTATTTTAAATGAATAACATTCTACTAATTTATATGAAAAATATTTATAAAGAAATCTTCCTGTTAGTTTTGATCAATTTAAATGGAAGGAAAACCGCCAGGATTTTCAAATTTTTTTAAACCAATTCTCAAGGATATTTATAATAATGTTCTTTTGTATTAAGGGATCATTCTGGTTTATATGCTCAAAAAAGGCTATTTTTGTACATTTTTTAAAGAGTTTATTATTATAGATATTGATATGAAATTTTTTGGGCTCAATAAATACATTCTTGAAATAGATTGAAAATTTTTTATCTATTTCAAACATTTTTTATGCGCAAAAATGACAGGCAAACGCGAGGGGCCGTTCACTCAAAATCGATTCTGCGTGAGCATAATTATTCCATTAACTAGCTCACGATCGAGAGTGCAGTGATTCTTGGCGATCCTGACTGATTCCCGGTGATTCTTCTGAATCTTACTGTGATTCTTATGATTCTGAATCGATTATAAGTATGGAAAATCATTGATTCTTCCATTGCACGGCCCCTCGGGCAAACGTAACTTCTCGAAAAGTATAACGGCTCATCTAAAAAGAAAAAATCAAGAATATTCAGATTCAGTATGTGTTGAATCTTGGGTTCATAAATAAATGACAAGATTCTGTGTTTAAAGTTCTATAATTTAAATGATCTCTACTAATATAAAAATTAATGTTGAAAGTACAATTTGTCGTCGGAACTGTGCCCGGAGATGTAATTTTCAGTTGACCCTTTCGGTCGCGTAGTCAAGCTGACACTCCTAGTTTTCGACTATTCGGAAACTGCAGTGGCAATCACAAGTCACTGAAAAGATTGTAGGTGGGGTGAGATTTGTTTATGACGAGAATTTTCTCACGCCGAACAGTCTACGCCAACCCTTAGATCGCATAGCTACGTAGGCCTATCGTCACGTGGACACCAGTTGTGAGGGAAGTACATCGCACTCACCCCTTTTTTATGTCTTATTGTGTTTTCCCAAAATGCTGTATACTGAGTCCGGTCTTCTTCTGAATCCGCCTTTCAAGCTCAGAATATCCCGTACACTCATAAATAACATTCGTCACTTAAAGAATACTATGGATACAAAATTGTCTTGTTCGAAATTCGGAAACTAATAAATCAAGTTGCTTGTCGAAATATAACATCTGTGAATTTACTAAACTTATGCTTAGTCCTATAAGTACAAAAAATATGTTTTTATTTCTAGTCTTAACAGTATGATTGTAACTCTGTTGCATTTTATAGCTATTAAATTTATTGATAAATAAGAAAATGGCAGAGATTTAAAAAGAAAAAAAAATGAGGTATTTTTTCACTATTTTTGGCAAAAAATAGTAAAAATTGGAATTTCAACACGATTATAGAATTCAGAGAAGCTATTCATGTGTCAAATATGTGGTTGAAATTTCATAAGGATCGGTTCAGTGGTTCCGGAGAAATCACCGCCACCGTCTGAAAAAACGCTGTTTTGAGAAAAACGCGTTTAAAGTTTTTTTTAATGAAAAATTTTGAAAAAGTCTTACCTTAAGTAAATCAGCGACGCCTGCACCATACAAAATGCCTTCCGCCTCTTCGAAATTTGGATTTTCTTCCACTCTAGCCATCTTCCGCTTTTTGAAAGTTACAAACCAGAATGATCCCTTAACGCGTGAAAATCTAATATATGTTTCTTCAAAAATTTCAGATTTGTACAAAAATACTCAATAGTTCACAATTAAAATTATCTAATTATCTTTTTAGAATTTATAAAAACATAAAAATTTATCAACAGTATAACACTATTAAAATCTGCAACACATTTATATTTATACCATTTTCTGTTGCCATAAAAAATAATATTTATATATTCATGCATATGTGATAAACGTCTTATATAATCTAAGATTTTAATATTAACCTATTCAAGTATTGAGGACTTTGAAGCTGAAGATTTATATAATGCAGTTAAATATATAATATATAAGATGCATGTCAAATACACTGAAAGAAAACTTCTGCTCATATAGAAAAAATCATTTGTTTAATCTCCTTTCCTCAAAATAAAATAAAAATTTGTTTATGTTACAAAAAAATATGTTTGATTTTAACAAATGACCAGTTTGAATAAAACATATCCTTTGTTGGGATGATTTGTTTGATTAGAGGAAATATTATTCTTCAACCAACTTAAACCAAAGCAATTTTATTAACAGTAATGATGGTTTTAATTCAAAATTTCGAAACCGTTCGAACTCTCAAAATACAAGAAAAAAACAATCAAATTTGGACCTAAAAAATTTCTTAGGATCAACGATTATGAGGAACCAACAAAAAAGGAGGAAAGATTAAAGAAAGCAACATTTCAAAACCCATTCATTCTTTTTCTTTCTTTCGTCCTTTTTTATCTTTACTACCCACAACCATCTGCATAAAAAATAACACGCCGATATCTCGGTCCTCTTCCAGCATTCTCTTCAAAGCTGAAAAAAAAATTTGTTATTAATAAACTGAAATTCTTAACCCGTCACCCTCCATTCCACCGCAAGTGCCAGCAGGAAATTTAATTTGGTTGTTTTTTTTTTGTATTTTGCGAGTTCGAACGTTTTCGAATTCTTGACATTTTGAATTATACTTTTGTTTGGACGTTAAGATGAATTTGAGTTTATAGTGACGCGGGTTCGAATTTAGTTTTGATTGTTTTAAATTCGAGAAATCATTTTTTAAAATACACTAAAGTTTATTGTAATTAGAAAAAGAAAGTTAAGGAAGAAATTCGTTTCAATTTAAAAAACTTTTTTTTTACCTCATAGTAATGCACAGATTAGTTTGATATAAAAAATGTTGTTTCAATATAAAAATTTGTTTTCGTGTGTAGTCGAATATTTATTTTCCTCTGTGTACCAATTACTATTGGTCGCTTTTTCAATAATTCAGAAGAAACCCCACGAGAGAAGAGTCTCGCTTTACGGGGATCTTTGGTGAAAATTAAATTAAATTTGACTGTCATATTATTGTTTTCTCTCAGCCGATAGCTTTCTTTCTACATTGAGTCGTTTAATCTCGTCTAATTCAGTTTCGCTCAGTCGACTGTAACCAAATGATTTTCAAGCAACATGAGAATGATGTCGATAAGCCGTAACGAATAAGTAGTAGGAAAGAGAGCGTCAAATAAATGTAGTACAGGTAAGCAAGAAAAGAATGCAGAAAATAGACCACATTTGCCTTTTAATTTTACTCTGGGAACATTCAGGTCTTGATAATATACTATTGGATCATAATTTTGTCATTTGCAAGTCATGTAATTACCTCAATCAAGCTTTTTCAATATTCTGTTTATCACTCCATAATTTTTATCTCGCACATGCTTCAACCTTATGGCATGCTATGATTAACTTTTATCGATTTATTAATTGTCAGGGTAATAGGTTACAAGATTTTCCAATTAAAATCCGAACCAAATAATTCCACGCTTTGATTAAAGATTATTAACACTCGCAGCTCGCTCTAGATAGTGCAATTTCATAGTTCTGAATACCTCAGTTGTGTAAAGTTCTCTTCCGTTCCTATAAACCGGCAATTCTCAATTTCGAATACTGCAAAGTGCTTCCCATTCTCTGCTAGAAGTACTTTTCCAACAATACAAACTTTTCTGTTCACAGCTTGCAAACAGATTAACCTCTTTTAAGTGTTTTATATGTTATAAATTATGTTTCAATGAGGTAGGTGTAGACATTTTTTGAAGTGACATAAAAAGTAAAAACAAAAATGAAACTTAAGAATGTTTCTAAAAGATCCAAACAAATGGTGATATGCTCCTTATTTTTTTTTTGGAATTTTTTAAATAATTATTCGCTCTATCCCTCAAAGTTTGTTTTATGACTAAAAAATGAAGTTTCTCAGAGAGCGAAATCGTTCAACATTCATGCATATCTTAAAACACATTATTTTTGTCTAGGAACCTTGAAGAAAATGTGTCTTTACTATAAAATTATTTCAATAATAGAAATAACAATTTCTCTATGTTGACAATTTTTATAAGAAAAACAACTTTTTTCCTTTTAAAACGATATGATTAATAATAACCCAAGTGCGAATATAGATACGGCCCATCAGTGACCAAGCATCGGCAAAAATGTTGCCGAAAATCGGTTGTCAATATTGTACCGTTGCTAGAATGATAATTCCGGTATGCACTTGACGGTCAATTCTGACCTAAACTCTGTCCGGTATCAATTGTTTTCGGCACAGCAACGGGCCGATGCTGTGCCGAACTCTGGCTTCTCACTCCCACAATGTTTTGCCGTGGTAAAAGTGACACATGGCCCAGTAATGTGCCGCCCATGGGTCGGACTCTGGCTCTTCTACTCTCGGAAGTGGATGCCATAGTAAAAGTGAAAATAGGATTGGTATAGGGCCGATATTGGGCCAAGTTTCGGATGAAGGTCGGTAAATTTAAACAGTCGAAAAAAGCCGCCGTCGTTGGCCCAGCACTTGACCGATGCAAACATCGACACTGACCCAATAACAATAGCCGAGTATTGCCGGCTGCCAAGATTGGGTCAATATTGTGCCGTATTATCAGCTTTGACAATTCGCACTTGGGAATATTGCAAATCTCAAAAGTAATGTAGTTTTTTATACATTTTGTTATGATTTTCTATAACTTATAAAACTTAAACCTGATAGGAAAATTTTCATTGTGATTTATTGTATTTTAATGTGAGAAAAAAATTTAAGTATCTTTTCTTCAATAATGAATTGTCAAAATTTTAATTCAGGATCAAATTTCTTAAATCGATTTTTAAAAATTTTACGTTTTCTATTTGATCTATTATTAGGATATTTTGAAGAAACATCGCGCGTTAGAAGATACGTGCCAATATTGAACGATTTTGCTTGAAATTTTCAATTGATTTTTAGCAAAAGAGCAATTTTTTGCCTTTTTGTGTTTCTCTGTTCTCCAGAAAATTACTCAAAATTTCAAATTTATTGATACAGGTTTGGAATGTAGTTTAATCATTTGTGACCTCAGACAAAAAGTTTACAAAAAATTAAGACTAACTTATTAGATTTTTAAAATACAATTTACGCAGAAATTTATTCCGTAAAACGTTTTGCTTATTTTAAATCCAGTTTTTGCTCAAATTTTTTAATTGATTGAAAGACCACTGCTTTGCCTTATTTTACTGTTGGCTTCTCTACAAAATTCGTTAAAATTAATAATTCATTAATAAAATGATCGAATGTAATTGTTGAACATTGATTTTTTGACCAATAAAACGAAATGTGAGTGAATAGGGAATAAGAAAGAAAAATCCAAAACAGAAAAAAAAACCTGCTGAATGGTAGCAGATTTATAGTTTTTAGTTTGGTGAGATTGTGAGGAAGTCTAAGCAGTCTCTTCCACGTTCTCTGCGACCTACTCTTATGTCGTTGTGGCCAGATGCGGCAGTTCCATTGTTCCGCCGATCGTTATCCGCTTCGCGGTGGAGCAAAAGTTAACGCGCTCTATCTGGAATCTCAATTAATGACGCTACCCTTATCGCAAGATCATCCCCTTATTATCGACGACCACCAACTACGTCTTGCTACCAACGCCATGTTCTTCTCTCAGAATTTATCGTTGCCTCTGAATCCACCTTAAACCAATATAAGTACATCATCAGATATTTTCCATTTTATTGGAATTTTTCTGTTTATTGCTTCTACATCTACGTAGTTCCTTATTGTATTCTATTATAACTTACAAACTTCCAGAAAGGTGTTTTCGCACAAAAGAACGATCTTACATGAATATAAACTATAATAATTAGGTTGGTCCATATGGTTTTGAATAATTGGATTTTAATCAGGCAGAGTTTTCATTACAGATAAGAATAATCACAGCGTAGTTGAAAATTTATAAATTTAATTTTATGCTGAAAGATTAGAAAAATAATGACTGGGTATGTAAAATCAAGGACCTGGAGTCGAATAAGTTTGGGTATCATGGTTGTTATTTTCGGAGAGAACCAATAACTGAATGGTCGAAAAATTGCTCCTGGGTGTTTGATTTCATTTAGGCGCAGAATCCAGGACAATGGGTAGAAGCTTCCCATACCTTCGCCTTTCGAAATATTCCCTTGTTTTTCAGAGAATACACGTACATGCAGTGCCGTGGCGCTTGCTTTTTTGGTACATATTGAAATTGCCATTCATTATTGGTGGATGGTCGACCTTTATTGCAGTAACGTTCTTCTGTAAAGCCCTTTAGATATCCTTTTAATTGCATTTTCAAAAAATTTATATGTACTTGAAACTCTCCTATTTTTAATCTTATTTCATATTACTAAAGTTCTGAAAATATCAATTTTACAATTCCGGATGAACTTTTACTTCCCAGTAAATATTTGCACTTACCGGGCAGAAATTTCCAGGCCTGAGCCTAGACAGAGAACCAGGACTAAATATCAGATAACTGCTCTGTAGTCCAAGCATTTATCAAAAAGAAATTTATATAATAAAAAGTAAAATAGTAAACTAATTGGTCCCCAACAAATTACTGAAATGCTAAACATTTTTTGATAATACGAAATTCTTACAATGCGAATGTAATGGGCGATTGCATCTACGATCATGTAAAGTCAGATATAAATGAATTTATTATATTTTTACAACGCATGTAATGCAATCCTCTAAAAGTTTCTCACTTAAATATCATTCATAAATTTTGTGAAATATTGCTTAAGTGACCTAAATGATATGATCATGAAACGCTACTTTTTTAATATATTATTCATAATAGGAATTATTAAAGGTCATACATTTATAAACCTAACTTGGAAGCAATTTTTATTGTGTGAAGTTTCCGCCTTCCGAAAACCTTTTTCCGGTTTTTTTTTCACCTTCACTTCGTATGTAATTCTAGGTTTGTGTACGACTAAACGTTGAGCATACTACTTTTTTGATTTTCAATAAGTGTTACAGACGAAATATAATATACATATGAATCGGCATTTTTTTAATATTTCGGCGCATATTGCATGTATTGTAAAATCATATTACGTTTTGCAAATAAACTTCTAATACATTTATTTAAAAAATCCACTATGCATTTTTTACAGTGTGGGTTAGAGCTTCAAAACATACAACAAGTTTAAGGACATGTGATACTTAAGAACTGTAGCAAGCTTATGTGGTCCAGTTTCTACATGTTTGTGTCCAAAATACATAAAATATTGTTGTCAAACTTTGGGAATTGGTAGAGAAGATGAAAACAAATGTAAATAGACTACTTTTGGTTTTGATAATAAAAAACTTTCTTCATAGATTTTGCTGAAATTGAACATTTTTCTGTCCATAAAATTTGCTAATTTTCCAAGTATCATATGCCCGTAAAAAATTTCAATAAATGAACTATATATAATAATTACTATAATAATACATTTATATTGTAATTTCTGACGCAAAAAAAGAATTACGCGATATGGATTGAAATCAATCTTTGCAATTGCAGATGATTTTGTAGATAATTCTAACGCAATCTCATTTTATAAATTATAAAACAGCTTTTCTCTAAATCCGAATTACTCAAAATCTACTGACTATCAGTGAAATTCGACTGATTAAAAAAAATTTTAGAAATTTTAAAATTTAAAAAAAAAATAAAAAGAGGTTACTGTGAATCAGTCAAATGTCACTGATTGCTTCAGTGAAAATTAACTGTTTTAACAATGCAAAATATTTTTTCACCGATGAATCAGTGATAATAAACTGATTTAAAAGTGAAAGATATCATTTTCACTGATGAATCAGTGAAAAGCCAAATAAATGATTCAATCAGTGAAAATTTGACTGATTCGGATTCAGAGAGTTTATTCCATTTATAAAATTATAGGTTTCACTGGAAGTTATCCGTGATAACAAAAATTGTTAAGGTAGTTTTCATCCACGAAAAGTAGACTTCAGGCAAAAATAGATAATTTTGATTTCAAGGATAGCAATATTATTATTGAAGGGCTATTTTGAAAGAGAAAAGATTATTTTACATGAAAAAAATTTGCAACACAGAAAAATAATTTTATTATTAAATTTTATTTTTAACCCAACTTTTTTTTGAGCCAAATTTTGAAAAATGATAACTTCACCGTTACTGATATTTAAAAATAAATTATTTAATGGCTGAAACCATTAAAAAACATTTTCCAAAACGAAATTTTTATAAACAAATTGCTGAATTTGATTATAATTTATTCATTTTCGAAAATTGGAAATGTTAAGTTATAGGGAAACTTTTTCTTACAAAAGTGATTTGTAATTTATTAAAATCGCATAAGTTTTTAAAATTTGGTAAGAAGCGATATATTGCTAGTTTATATTTATTTTATTTTTCCAAAAAAGTTATAACAATTTTTTATGTCAAACTATAATATTTTTTGAAGAAGTTGAAATGGTTTCTAAAGTTGAAGATATAACATTTCCTGAAACTTATGAAAAATTAATTTAATGGACCAGATTGCTATTCTTTTTACAAAATTCATAAAAGCTTGAAAATATTCAATGTGTTAGATTTGATTTGAAGCTCTTTTAACATATATATCAAAATATTGAACAAAATATTTGAATTTATACTAGGGCTTTTCGGAGGACTTCGCATCACTAGCAGACAAGCGTCTGTTTGAAGTTGAGCTGATTTTCCAAAACAGAGTTTGGCTGAAGGAACCATAACGATGTTTCATCTGTTGCAGCCATATCAGTTTGGATGTGTGTATTAAAAATATATTACTGATGCAGTAGTATCCCTTCAACTATAACTGTTTTTATGAAGCACCCATACAGTTTAGCTGTATCTGAGACAGCCAAACTCTTTTGCTAATATAACCAGAAAATTGTCTATATTCACAATAAATTTCTTTCAGTGCAGTTCAGAACTTTCGGTTAATTTTTCCTGGACAATTTTGTTTTTATCTCTTAATAATTGACTATATTGTACCAAACTTTCCTAAAAATTTGCAATCAATAAAAACTCCTCCAAAAGTGTTGGAACTCTTTATAAATTTTTTATCAAATAATCTTTTTCGTGTGGAATTTGCAGTGGTGATGTTTTACTTTCAAAAAGTTTTACTCCAATTACGGCAAATTTTTCAATTTAGATAAAATTATTTTAATTCTGGGATGTGGTAACAAAAAATTAAAAAATATGGTGATATTTTTTGTGACCTTAACCCTATTGAGTAGATAATGATTCGCCACAGAAGTGTGTTATGTTAGGGTTACAGGGGATTGGAGAGGTTTTGATCGGAAATTCGGATATGGTCATCGGACGTAAGATCTTAGAGAGGCTGAGTCCTCACCACGCAATTTACACCCGGCAAACATTATGCAAATCGAACGATCGACGAACGCAAAAGATAACCACGTCGTCGCATCGTGGTGAAAAGGGACATGGGTATGAGGAGAGCAAAGGGTTTAAGGAGGATGATGGGGGAGGGGGGGGGGGGGGCTAGTTAGTCCCGGGTCTATGAATCGTTAATGCTAATCAGAGTGGCCAGATCCTACTGTCCAGGTGACGTCAGACCTTCGCCCGGACGAACTAGGAGGCAACTTGATGTATTAGTCCACCCGTGTTTTTATAAACGACCTCTTCAAATACTCTATTAATTCAATTCAGTTTCGGACTGAGTCGGATTGATTTTGAACCAACTTGGGTCGAGCGATATCGAAAATTTTCTTCGGATTGGCTTTGATTGGCGTTAAAACAGATTTGTGTTTTGAAAGATACTAAGTTTTATTTTTTAGCATTATTTATTCATCTCTCCTCATATTACTTACTTCTTCAGTAGCTAGCCAGTAGCTTTTTGATTAAGAGTGGAATTAATATTCAGAAAAGGGACACGAAAGTCTCCCTATTGGTTTCATGTGCCTTATCTTAAGAGAATATAAATTCAATGGTAAGGTCTGCAGTGCGTTGTGACTAGCACGTACTACGATTGGACATCTTCCATTAACCAACTTCTGTTTGTTTTTGCTCTTTACCCAAGATTGTAAGCAGAAGATAAATACATGCGTATGCGTTTAGGTTAGGTTCCACATATGAGATAGGTATGTACATTAATATCCCTTATATAGGTTGCAGTATAATCGAAATATTAAAGCACAACATAATTAAAAATTGATATTTTTTCGGCATACTAAGAATATAAATGATGAAAGAATGCAAATGCTTATGACGCAAATTTTTTTATGTCTCTCCGGCGCGTAAACGCGTTTTTCGCTACAGTTAAGAGTAGCGCAATGTTGTGTATTGCGCTACAGAGGAATGAAATGTAAAAATTAAACTGCGCATGCTCCATTACAACAAGCTACTACTACACAAGATCGATAAAATCAGAATGGCTGGGACTAGTCGCGAAATATCAAGTGTAATGACTAACGCTGTAAACAACTACAATACTAGATTAGATTCGAGTGTACGCATAAAAACTCGTATTAACACCGAAGTCACATAAAATAGAATACGTGCCAATGCACACAATTCGGGAAATTACGAGACTCGCGACAATGCTCGCAGGACTGATCGCGCCTCGGCTTCGATCTCCTGCGAGCATTGTCGCCGGTCGCGTACTAACCCTCATTATGTGCCTTGGCACATAATATACTATTAATAGTTGTACAACTTTGCTTCCACCGGTTTTTCTCAAAATTTGAGGCTTTATTCTTACACAGTGATTATCTATATATGATTCAAAGTACTGTCCATCGACAGCCACTACTTTTTTCCATCTTCCTGGCAATTGTTGGATACCATCTCGAAAAAACGATACGTCTTCTTGACCGGTCTTGCTACATGTGGCCGAGCATTGTCATGCTGGACGATAAGTTTGTCATTTCTCTCTTGGTATTGTAGCCGTTTCCCCTTCAATGCTCGGCTTAAACGCATCAATTGCGTTCGATACCGATTCCCTGTGATGGATTCACTCGGTTTCAACAGCTTATAATAAACAACACCGAGCTGGTCATACCAAATGCAGAGCATAACCATGGCATCGTGAATATTCGGTCTGGCCGTCGACGTGTAGGCTTATCCGGGCATTCCCCATGATTTTCTGCGCTTAGGATTATCGTAGTGGACCCATTTTTCGTCACCGGTCACAATGTGATGTAAAAATAAATTTATGATGCAAACTCTAATTTAATAATGTGGTGCTGTCTTTATGTTGACAGATGTACAAGCTTACTGTGTGACATTTTTGATCTGCCTATTTCGACCAGCACTTACTGCTGCAGCCATCTATCGAAGAACGCCGAAAACAAAGCGGAACACCTAATACGTTTCTATCATACATATTTTTATATTCAAGAGAGGAAGAAAAACTCTATTCTACTTTAGAGTTTATAAAACTCTTTACTACCCAAAAAAACATGTGCGTCAAAATCCGTTATAATGGTACAGTAAAATAAAGTAGTTAAAACTCACTTTTTTTTATTATTCTATATTTGAATGATAAATAGAGTATGATAAGAATGACCATGATCTCAAAGTCACAATTAGACAATTAAAAACATTGCAGTGATGCAGGTGAAAGAACAAAAAGTATAGGAACTCGAATGTACTGCGAAATAATTTAATTAATTATATTTTGTTGATCTCCTAGCCGAAAGTACGGTCCTCCCGGCCGCATTTCACTCCAGAAAGAACGACTTTTGTGGCCGTTTTTTGTTTTTTTCGGCTCAGTAGTGTCGCTAAATTCATCGTATAATTCGTTTGTTTAATTTAATTTAATGTGACTTCATGCAATGGCACGAAAGAGTAACTGTTAAAAAGAAAAACAAAAAATTTATGTACACGGTTTATTTTATATTAATAATTATATTAATAAAAGTAATAATAATTATTGTAATAATATTAGTATTACTGGATGTGTGATGTTAAAGTTACTGTTGATCAATATTAATATTGCTATCGAAGAATACAGTTTCTCTGGTATTTGTTAATTTTTAAAGATTTTTTTATTAAAAATTTTTTTTTGCAGTTATTAGAATGATAGAATTTTATTTTAAAGTTTTTTGCAAAAGTCGGGCGGACCTCCCCCTTCCCCCTACAAAACCTCGGCTTCGTCTCGGTTTTGGGCGTTCTTTCGGCTGGAGATCAAGAAAAATAGTATACAACCCACGGCTGGAATGTTTGATGCCCTGGCGTATGTGATGTAAATGCCTCGGCTTCGCCTCGGCATTGATATCTCATACGCCAGGAAATCAAACTTTCTGGCCTAGGGTCGTAATATACTATTCATTACTTTTCATATTAATACTTTTTAAATAGGTTTGCAAAATATAGTATAGTTATAGGTATCTCCTGAAAGCAGGAAAGCATCTCGGGAAGCGTGACAGAGAGTGCGGACCCCGAAAGTGGTTTTCTTTATTGACTCTACCCGTTGTATCTTCATGCGCAGCCTTTTCAGGTTTCCTCTTCGGGCTGCCCCCGAAAAGCCGCGCACCTTGTAGTCCCCGGAATATGATAATTCCGGAGCTTTTTCTTTCTGGCAACGTAAAGGTAGTCTTCCTGAGGACTCTGCAAGACACCCACTGGATTTTACTATGGATTGCTTTAATAAGATGCAGAGACCGAGCTTCCTTCAAGAGGACATACGCCCTTTGGGTACCTCTGAAGTGCCTCTTGGTTCGTGACACCTCCATGTCCAATGTCGATCTATGCTTGAAGAAGCCTCTTACAGCTTCTTGGGCATCCTCGATCTGAATGCTGAGATCAACATTCGTTACTTCTAGCTAGACTTGACTTCACGTGGCCGTTCCCGCAAGTCCGGAGTTCTGCTCACCACAGGTTGTGTGGCTGTTTCACAGCCCTAATCCCTGGCCCTCTTTACACTACTGCCTTTCCCAGCTGATATTCCAATGATCCAGCCCAACCTTTAGTAAATTCGGTATCTACACGGAATTGCTCTAATTCGTGCAACACATCCACAACAATCTCTCTCTAATTGGCAGGAACATGTCTTTATTCTGCTACAAAATGCATCCATCTCTTTTAACTTTCATTTAAATCATTTTTCTTCATATTGTTCGCACCACTACCTAAGTAAGTATAATGTACACCCCTGCAAAGCCCCGCAAGCAGGGCTAAGGTCTGAATTTTCGAGGAAGTGACCTGGTTTCCGAGAGGCACCGTAAAAGACACAACTACCTGGTGCCATGCAGCCCAAGAGACGGTAGTTAACACCTTGGTTTCAATAGGGACCTTCTATCAGCAACCCGAGGGTCCGCCTGGTGACATAATCTAGGGCCACCTGCTTGATTCCAAAAAAACCAAAGCAGGGACAAGTTTGCGAAGTTACTGAGGCCATCGTTCAACCGAACGACGTAACTAGATTCCTACCTTACCGACATTTTAGTATGTGCAATCCCATTTCCGTGCAAAATGAGATACCGAGATAAAAATTTATGAAATCAAATAAAATGGGCTAAGATAGGTATGTCTGAAAGTAAATGTATATGATATTAAATAAAAACTTCCTCCGAAAGAAAGTAATTTTATAATTTCAATTATTTGTGACAAGTCAGAACTACTTTAGTGTATTTCATTCAATTTTATACATTTTCAACTTGGAACCTCGTTTTGCATGAAGATGGCGTTACACAAATTAAAATGCTGGTAAATAAATCATTCTGAACGACAGACCCAACGCGTTGAACTTCATTGAAAGATACTCCTGATGAAGTCTTAGCAGAGCCATCAAATACGACTCAAAGTTTCGTAGTAGTGCTGTTCTCTTTGAATACTGCATGATGAGGTAAATAGCAGGTCGGTTTGTTATTATGGTGCAAGTCTTCTGAATTAATACGAACCATATGACCCTGACCCTCATATTCAAGCATGAATTAATTATATTTATTTTTGATTTCTGGTTGACGAGCCAGTTTTCGTTCCACTGATATCAATCTTTTTTGGGCGATTTGGAAAGATTCGCCGAGATCGGTGACCAGTTCATTAAAGAGAAGAGCGACAACAAATCTCCCTTCAGAGTCACGTTTTGTTGTGGTTCGAAAATGTTGCTCACAAATGACACGTGAGTCCAATGCTGGATAGTCTTGCTTACTAGGAAAGTGCTCGATTTCCCAGAACCGCTTTACTTCGTCATGCAGTTGCTGATTGGTAATCAGATTACATGCAAGTTTTTGTTTAAATTGTGTGGATGGACGTTCCATCGGTCCAGCCACAATCCATCCAAGCTTAATTTTCTGAATGATCGGCTGATCATTTCGAAGTTGGATCTGACCGACGCATAATAATTTCCAGAATAGCGCTCCGCTGATTAAAAGATCAACGGGCCGAGTGTCCGTAAACAGGGAGTCATCAGGCATGTCATCAGTTATCGCAGCAGTAACTAAGCAAGTGATTACTGGCGAATAGGCAGTATATCGAGACTGAAGAGTCACTGAGACGCGATGACTTGATTCGAGCGACGTTTTGCCTACGCCTGAGACCATAGTTACGAAGGTACATTGTTTATTGCGGTGACCGGGTGATAAACAATTAAAACAGACTCGCAATCGACTGGCTTCCTGAATCCTAGATGGTACAGAGAGTTCTAATAATTTTTCACATTTATACAATGGATGAGATTCGCTGCACAGAGGACATACCCTTTTGGCAGTTGCATGTGAAACGAGTCGCTCTGATGGTTTACTATGGTTATTCTTAAAAAACTGTTTTTTCTGATCCGAATTCGCACTTGCAGATTCTTGCTTATCGACAGTAGTTCTTTGTAAGTATTTACAACGAAGTTCTAAAAATTCTAACATATCCATGAATTTAGGTTTTTCTGACATAGATAATAACTGTTTTTCCCATTCAAATTTAGTCGACAGATCGAGTTTTGTTGTAATCAAATGAATAATAATCGTATCCCATGCGTCTGTATTCTCGCCTAACGATCTTAGTGCTAATAAATGGTTACTCGCATCATCAATAAGTTGTCTCAACAATACATATGAGGATTTAGTTATAGTTGGCAATTCGAAAAAAGATTTTGTGTGATGATGGAGTAACGAGTGCGAATCTTCGTATCGATCCAATAACGCCTTCCACGCTAACTCATAATTTAAATCTGATACACCTAGTGATTGGATAACACGAGCCGCATCTCCTCTCAATGTCGAGTTCAAATAATGGAATTTTTGTATACTTGAAATTCTTGCATTTTCATGTATTAAAGATTTAAAAGTGTCACGAAATTGCAGCCAATCCTTTAGTGCACCATCAAACTTGGGTAACGTGATTGTGGGGAGATTGACTCCAATTTGATTTACAGATGGGAAATTTGTAACATTGACAAGAGAATTGGTATGGGATGACGATGAATTTTGATAATCATGAGGTTCTGATGATAAATTAGATTTAAATTGAGTTACAAAGTCCCTAACCTTGCTAACAATTTCGAAATAATTGAATTCAAACGTTTCTCTTTCTATTTCTTCTGCTTGAACTGCATTTTGATTATTAAGAACTAACATTTCAATTTGTGTCTGTATCGCGTCATATTTGTCGAAATACGGTTCGAATTTTTCTAATCTAGTTCGCCAAGTACCTAATCCTGAAGATTGATCATAATCTTCGAATGCGTTCGTAAATCGAGTGATTGTAATCTAAATTCACAAAATTAGGAAAGGGAAAGGGTTGGAGACTCACCGAACGGCGTAAGTTTGATGCCTAAAGTTTCAGCTACTCCGTGATCCTGATGATTCGTGTCCTTGTCTTTGATGAATTTCGGAGCGCATGGAAGTACAGTGCGCAAGAAGGTTCACAATAGTCCAATCAAAAAAACAACACAGAAGAAATACACCATATATGTCCAAGTCCAAATTGTAAAACAGTGCTAGTCGCGACACATCCGGCTCGAAGGACCAATGTTTAAATACAAAAATAATTGCCTTTTTTAATACGACATGATTTTGTGTTTATGTTCAGGGTTGAAATAATTGTTCACTATTTATTTAAATACACACACTTTTTTTTTTTTTTTTTTTTTTTTTTTGGTGAGGAGGAAAAATGGCAAAATCTTTTATAGACGTTGTACAGGACTCTCCTAGGACGGGTCTAGGCATACCTGTTAAAACCAGAAAACCCCCTCTCTCGAACCAATACACCACCCGCGGAACCGCCTTTCGGCTTTGAACTTCACGGGTGGTTGGTTCCATTAAAGTCGCGTGCGACTCTTCCGTCATCCGTTCGCTCGGAACTTCCACCCGCGGCCACCCGCCCACTAGGACAACCGACCAGCCGCGCCACCCAGGGGAGAAACAAACAGATTCCTCCCCCGAACGACGCGGACAGTCAAGTCTACCCGAGACGCAGGACCGCGGGCGCAGGCCCCGATGCGATTTCTACTGGCCCTCCCCGTTGTTTCGCTCCCGACGCCCATCAAGCTCCCTCGTCTTCATCACAAGTGTGACGAATGACTCGATGAGCGTCCAGAACCGCTCAGACTGGAGCATGAGGGGGACCATCGTGTCAGGAGTAAGTTCGGAACCCACCGCCTGACCGAGGACCTCCCTTGCCACACCCCATTTTGCGCAGACGAAGAGTGCGTGCTCTGCGTTATCCACCGGGAAATCGCAGTAGCAACACGTCTCCTCGTCTCTCTTCTTAAAGCGCCTCAGGTACGCGTTAAAACAGCCATGGCCCGAGAGCGCTTGTGCCAAGTAAAAGCCGACTTCCCCGTGCTTTCTGTTCAGCCAGGTGGCGAGCTCCGAGATCAGGCGGTAGGTCCATCTCCCTGTCTGCTCACCATGCCATCTCATCTGCCATTTCTCGACGAGTCTGCGCCTTCCATCCTTGCGGATGGCCTCCTTCGCGCGAGCTTTTTCCTGCAGGTCGGCGCAGGTAAGCTCCTTGCGAAGCTGAAAGGTTTCCTGCCTTTCCTCCGCCAATAAATCTATTGGCGGGACGCTCGCCAGGACCAGCACAACGCTCGTCGAGATAGTTCTATATGCCGAAACTATTCTCCGCGCGACAAGTCTCTGCGCCGAGAACAGCTTCTTCTGGATAGCATGGTTTTTCAAGGCATTGGCCCAGACCGGAGCTGCATAAAGCAGCTTCGAATGGACCACGCTCGCCACCAATCTTCTTTTCGCTTCCCTGGGTCCACCAATGTTTGGCATAAGCCGGGCCAAGTTTGCTCCACATTGGATGGCTTTGGCGGCTGCGATCTTTAGGTGTTCGCCAAAGCTAAGCCTACGATCCAGCTGCACCCCCAGGTACTTAATGCTTGTTTTCCACTCGACTTCATGCTCTCCGAGAACGATCCTCGGGTATTGGAAGGATCTCCTGTCCGTAACGAGCAAAGCCTCGGTTTTCTCAGGGGCCAATTTAAGACCTCTGCCATCCAACCAGCGCTTCGCTCGCCACAGACTTTCATTGATCCTCAGCTCTAGGATTCCGACGTCGTCAGCGGCGCACACGACAAGTGCGTCATCCGCGAAGCCGACGATGCTCGTTCCAGCAGGCAGGTCCATGCGCAGGAAATCGTCGTACATGACGTTCCAAACGAGTGGACCCACCCGCGACCCTTGAGGGGCGCCACATGTCATCTCCTCCTTGAGAGACCATTTGTCGCCCTCATATATCACTCCACCTGTCGCTCAGATAGTCATCTATCATTCGCAACAGGTAGTCTGGAACCTTTTTCCGCACCATCGCCTCGATGCAGATGTTCCATCTCGCGGTATTGAACGCATTGCGTATGTCCATGCTAATCAACGCACAGAATCCCTTACGCTTACCAGTTCCTTTTCTTGCATTTGTGGCGATGTTAACCACAGCTTGGATGGCGTCCACAGTGGACCTGCCTTTCCTGAATCCGAACTGGTTTTCCGAGAGCCCGTTCTCCCCGACCAAGAGAGCCTGAAGCCGTTGTAGAATCAACTCCTCCAGAAGCTTCCCCATCGTATCCAATAGGCATATTGGTCTATACGACGAGGCGACCCCTAGAGGTTTGTTGCCCTTCCTCAGCAGGACCAACCTCTGCTTCTTCCAATCTGCGAAGAACCTCCCCTCCCGAAGACAGGAGTTAAAGGCTTCTAGGAGGATCTCTGGGTACGCCCCGATCACCTCTTTGAGGATCTCGTTCGGCACCCCGTCGATACCTGGCGCTGTATTTGCCTTAAGCCTTCCACCCGCTCTCTTTAGTTCTTCGAGAGTGAAGAGTTCTTCGCGCCGGACCACGCAGGAACTTCGGTCCTGTCTTTGGAACGGCTCCACGTGTGGAAACAAGCTACACACAATGTACTGGACTCGATCGGGATTATCCATTTATTTTATCCATTTATATTTACAGTAATAATAATATGAAAGATTTTGGCAACATCGGAAAATGACCAAAAGGGTCTCATTCGGCGATGGTACATCAGGTAACAATGACCGACCATTGCAAGTTGGAGACGGCCGATTACTTTATTGTCTCTTGGGTCTCTTACTGCATTCTATGGGCCAGACGTGATCAAGACTTGAGTTCCCTACTTATAGAATAGGCATACAACGAGTATTCATAAAATTATAACAAGAAGAAAATACACTCAGCAAATTTACTAAGCTGCAGCGGTGAGGGAAATTCCACAAGGTACAGATTGAGGTTGTCGATGATTCCAACAAGTAGGAATCTAGTCAGGTGGTCCACTTGGTCCTTGGCCGCAAGAGATGAAAGTTGATATCCCCTACTCGTACAGATCTTCTATAATAAATATTTTCGACGTGCTATTGGTATTGATATTTTATTTGTACTTCTTCAAAATAACTTTAAAGCATATTAAAGGTAAACTCAAAGTCATTCAAGGTCATTAGGTCAAAAGAGTCCGAAACTTGTTCACAAACACTTCTCGAGACACAGAATTAGACAAGCTTTGGATTTGAAGGAAAATGATAATTGCATTTTATTTTCTAATGAAAATATTTAACCTCGAACTAAGCAATCATTTTTTCAATAATTGGGACTCACGCATTGTATGAAATAATGATTTTTAAATAGTTATAACTTAAGTAAAAAACACAATTATACTACTGTGTCATGTGAGTTTCAACACATTATAAACTTGCATGAACTCCAATTATTGTATATAGATGAAAATTTGATCCAGAATATGCAATGAATATGAATAATATATAATCTGAACTGAAATACGAATTCTAATCTGACCTTCAGGTTTTATTTTTTATCTTAAATCTAAGATATAATCTATCCCAGAACAAGATACATATAATCTTAAGAGGGTTTCTATATTTCTAAACACGTCTAAACACGTAATGCCAGTGAGTGGCCCCCTAATTACGCATGCGTCAAACCGGCGTGGATCTGAAAGAAGCAAGAATTAAAAAATTTTTTATTCAATATACATATTGATTTTTCAGATATAGAAATTATAAGATTCTTTTACTTTTGAAGTAAAAAAGAAAAATTGTGTTTTTTAAAAATGTTTGTTTTTACTAGTTTTTCCTTTTTCAGCTAGTCCCTAGTGTAGAAATTCATAAAAGGCCCACCTAGGCACGTCACGCTGTCCTAGCTAGGCCCTAACCATATTATTATCATAGGTAGAAAAGAAGAAAAACTATTTTAAAAAATAGTTATATATCCCTTTTTGAGTTGAAAAGTAAAAATAAAATATGATTTTGATGACTAAAATGTCATTATTTCTGTTGAATATAAAAAATTATAAACTGATATCCTGTTAAAAAACGCGTAGGCTTAATGCATGCAATGCAATTAGAGGTTGATTTATTGGCATCACTGTTGCCACGAAACAATAATAAATTTAAACTCCTTCCACTTGTTTAATTTTTGAATTTAATTAAGGACATGTGATACATTGATATGTTTTCTACCATTTCACAAATTTTTAAAATGAAATTTCATGTATTTTGGATACAAACAAGTAGAAACTGGATCCAATTGTTTTACACGAACTTGTAACTTTTTGTAAGTACCATATCCCCTTAATCTGTTATTTTTAATCTTTAAAATTTATATTCGTTGACGTTCGATCAGGTGGACTGAAAAGTGTGGAAGTCCAGTCCATGATCTTTGTCACATTATAACTCTCTGAGGCAGCTCCCATTCCGTTTCGTCTATTGGGTACGTCTCGAGGGAGTTTGTGCGAATTTTCCAGTCGGCAGGAGAATCGTGTTGGCGAGAAGTTGCGTATTACCCTTTCAGGATATTCGATGTGGTGAGAAAGAAGTGAATGGGTGAGGGAAGGCTAGGCTAGAGGCTTGGTGACATACACAGTGCGTGTACAATGACTAGCATATGAACGTTCAGGCGTTCTGGGTTAGTGGCAGTCCCTATGGCATTAGACGAGGGTATATTGAGAATAGTCAGCGTGATTGGTGTTGGTCAGACTGACCATTTGAATACACTGTACTGTAATCACGACAGGGCAACAACTCCCATCCTCCCTCTCACTCCATCTCTTTCTCATTCTCATTCTATTCCTTGTCCTCCATATCCGTTCCCTCAACCATAGTCATTGCACTTTCTCACCCTTGCCTTCTGGTACACGCACGTCTGGACGTTCGGGAAATACCTTAAAATTGTTAGTCCTACTCCTTCTCTTCATCGGAGACGTGTTCAATTAAAGTCCACATAATGATAATGCATGCCGACCCTTCTTGGATGTCAGACTCTGCTTTCATTATACGATAGATTCCAAAATTATTTTTTTTTAGATGTGCAGGGTGGGCCTTCTAACATTTGGAATTTGAATCGGCTATTAAAAAAAAACTTATGGATATTATTTCAAAAGTATGGTTTTATTAAAGAAATTTCAATTTTTTCAGTACATTTTCGATTGTTTGAGCTTCAATCCCATGAATGGTAACTTCGATTTCGTGTTTCAAGGCCTCAATCGTCTCTGGATGGTTAGCGCAACACTTTTCCTTAATGGCTCCCCACAAAAAATAGTCCAACGGGGTCAAATCACAGCTTGGAGGCGGCAATTGACATCAGAATTTCGGCTGATTATTCGATTTCCGAAAACGGTGCGCAAAAAATGTCGTCCATGTCATCCTCTTCAATTTTTGGAAACAAAAATTCTTTGAGCCCATGAAATAAAATTTTTCTTTATATCTTAGAACATATGTAATAAACTCGCAGAACAACATTTTTGTATCTTTATTAGTAGAGTCTAAAAAACATTCTTAAAAAGGCCTCATTTTACGGCAGGTTAAAAAGGTCTAGTCCCTTGAGAGTTTCATTTTTTGTAAATAGACCACGTTAAAAATTTGTTTTCAAAACGATCTCCTTTCTCCGTTAATTATTTCCTAGTGAAAAGAAATTCATTCAAAAATCTGGTCAGGGAGTTTTGAAGTCAGAATTTAATATTGCATGATGACGTTTTCATTTTATGAGGATTTTCGTAAAAACCTCCATGTAAATTCTCTTCGTAATAATGAATGCACGCATTTCTATATCGACTCCTGTATGTGTCAGTGGTTGGTGCGATTTGCATGCAGGTTCCTCCATCTGGTTGAAAACCACAAGGAATGATAAGGGATTTCGAAACCCATTTATAAAATAGGAACAGAACCCTAAAACTTCTTTGCTCTATTTGCACTGTTAACATTTTTTACACTCTTCCTGGATGACTCCCGGATAAATCCTCATAGATCAGTCTCTATATGGATTCTGTCAGTAGCCATCCGTCATACATTGAATTGCATAAAAAGCAAAGGGCTGTTCATTCCGTTTTGACTGATTTTTAAGTTACTCGAATCTATTACGAGTTACGCAATTCTTTCCAAAAATCTTTAAAATATATCAAAAATCTGCGAGAGTCTGTAAATCTCATCGATGCCGATTTGAGTAAGATATGAGATTTGTAATACTAGAATACCGCAAAATATTGTTAAGAAATGATCAAGTCGCTAATTGAATCTACTCGAGCCCTTATTCGGAGTCTGGACGAGTTTTCACGAGTCACACGAATCCCGAAAAATCGCAGGTCAACAGATGTGTCGGCGGAGTCTGCAGATATGTGTACGTATGTACGTGTGCATCAACACAAGCCCGATTATCAGCAGTTTAACGAGTAACATCTTTAGTTTCTTTTTCACTGGTAAACAGTATTTAATACAAAAAAAATTGATATAATGAATAAACATAATTCCAATTTTGATGTTATTGTATTTTACGACATATTCTTTGTATGAAAAAAAAATAAAAAAATTTGTTATTTCATGAAAAATCCTGAAAAAAGTTTGCGATACAACTTCTCTTAATACAGTAGAGAAAACAAACAAATTTCGAAAAAGTTATGAAAATTCAAATAGAAATTTTAGTAATTACAAATGACAATTTCTCCTATTTCTACTAATTAATGATCGAAAATTGGAACAATATAGCGTAAGACCATTAACTTCCTTGCAAATAGGTAAAATTTACAATAAAATTAATTTGATTTCTTACGGATAAAATAGTTTTTTATGATTGCAATGGTTTTTTCAGTAATAAAAATCAAGTATTCAATAGAAATTGTGAAAAACAATTATACAAATTACATATAAAAAATTATCCGATATTATGGGATATATTCGAGAGTGAACAGCTCCTCGATAAAAGATCACATGTATATCTTAAATTTTTGGACTGTTTCGTTAAAGAAATGAATATGAAAATGAATACCATATGTAATTCAAGTTGTATAATTTAACAATGTGAAAAAATTTTGTCATACTAAAATTTTGAGTCTTTGTGAAGTACTTTGATACAAATTAATGTTTTTCAGATGAAATTCAAATAAATCATTATGAATTTTGATTGTTAGTAAAGTTGGGACACATAGTCAAGTTGGAAATTATTAAATCTTAATGTATAATAATAATTTGTGACGTATAAAATGTTAAAAAATGCATGGAAGTTTAGTAAACTTCAAAAATGTAAAGTTTCAAAATGTACGTCACAAGTTATTACAATAATATTAAATAGTCTCCAACTTGTCCATAAATGCCAACATTACTTAAAAGTTGAGTAAAGTTTATTAAACTATTTTTTTCTGTGTTACTAGAAATAAATCGTAATTTTTCAAATTTAACTTAATAATGATCAGAGGAAGTAATTTCAAGAAACAATCAATGGGAAAGCATTATTTTTTTGTTCGTACAGATCTGTAGCGAGAACTTCCCTTATTTTATTTCACCCATATGCTAATTTCATTTCATAGCGAATTTATGAAAAATTATATAAACTAATTATCAATTTATTTGTTTAAATGATTAGTGCTTTATAAATTCCTTAATTTTCGTGGTAAAACTTGTTTAAATCTCAGAAGAAACAAAATTTAGTTTGTGTTTGTCGTCGCATTTTCTATCCAGACATTATGGATAACTTAGGTTAATTAAGTTTTCGGGCTCTATGAAAATAAGTGAATTTAAAGCGGCCTTCGATGATTTATTCAGTTGTGAAGAGAAGAACGTTAGCTTTTGAGCACAGTTTACCAGGAAATCAGTTAACTCTTTCCCCTTTCATTAATTTAGGCAACAGTTGACTGTGCGTTAATTCTGTGTGTATTCTGTTGTAGTTAGGTGCTGTCGTATTCGTACAGGGCATAACCACTACCCGGTGGGACTACCGATCTTCCTACTCCTCTTTCGAGCAAGGCGAAAACTTTCGCTTTTACCGTCATTTTATAATTCATGGCGTCGTCGTGTCGGTGTATGTAACAGTCTGGTTCCTTCTATACATCGTTTTAGTCAGTATAGTAGGAGAAAGTAAAGAGGGTCGAGGTTCGTTTGGTTCGTTTCAGCTCGCAGGGTAAAGGGATAGCTAAATCATGCATTTTATTGAGACGACCTTACTCGTAACGTTTACCATCTAGATGCTGATCAAAGAGTATGTCTCTTTTCTACACATATTCCAATAGAATCGAGCGAAATCACTGCGCAACCAAACTCAAATTCTCTAAATAGCTTCTTCCGCTTTTTTTCAGTCCTTTAATAGAATTTTAATTTTAGGTTAATCCAAATCCTCTAAGCATATACAACCATTCAAAATACCAGTTTTTAATAGTTTTATCTTAGTGTAAAAAACACCTTTAATATCAATCAACCATTTATATCATCTACTCAGTTCTGGTAAAAGATTATAAGAACGTGGAAACATATTCACTTTTACCTGTGGATAATTTTTGAGAATTATTATTATTATTATTTACTTAATAATGAAATGTCTCATTTCAAATTTTGAAATTGATAAACGTGTACAAAATAAATGGGAGAAAGGGTTTGGGCGTTTTGTTGGTTTCATCAGATTTGATCGAACTCAAATATTTTAATTTCTTGCAATTAATAGAAGAATTTCGCTATTATGCCCATTTAATTGGTAATTTGTACATACATAATATTGTGGCAGTTGTTATTGTTATTATAACATTATGCTATTTTTATGATTTTTAGAAACTGCAGAAAAAATTTATGAATATGATTTTTAATTTCTGGAAGCTCGTATCGACCCTGAAGGGTTTAATATCTTAACTGGAATAAGTTTCGAGCTCTACCCCATTACGTTTAATCGTTGGTCCCCACCACGTCTTTGCATCACTATAATACTATGCCGCCATGCTATGTCCCGGTGCTTTCTCTCTTCTACATAGAACGTTTCTTGCCCCCACCCCCATTATTGCCCACTGGCGTAAATCCTTATTAAACTTTGTCCTGAATATCTTTTCGTTTTTGTAATAAAAAGAGTTAAATTTTATTAATAAATAAAACCAGTCAAAGAATTATTAAATATTATAATATCCATCAACCAAGCGATTTTTAAAGGATTAATTAAAACTAAATTGAGAAAACGATTCGGTTTGACCAACAAAATAATTTTTTTGGGTCTTTTTGTTGCCCAACAAAATTCTTTTTCTGGCCGAACGGAATTTTATGTTGACTCAACAAAATTTGTTTGCTCGCCTATTAAAATGATTGTTGTCTTGACAAAATGTTTTTGAAGATAGGACTGTAAGCTGTAAGGTTGGAAAGAATATTCTTTTTGCGTTTCAATTTATTATGAATATATTAATGAATTATTTTCCTACCTTATATATCCTACTTTCATTTTGGTTTATCTGCATATTATATTATTGAACTTAGTTCATTTTTATCGTTCCTGATAAATTTTTAGGAGCGATGAAAGTGTATTGAGATCAAGAGTAAATTACGCCACTGTGCAAGGGTTGAATTTGGACGCCAGAACGACGTTCGCCGGTGAGGACACCCCACGATTTCTCTCTTTATCTCCTTGCACAGATTTTAATATAAATTATAATCTAATGCCGTTTCTTAATACCTTTCCCTCGTTTCCCTACCTACGGGACCTCAAAACGACGGAGTCATTATTAGGGATTTCTCATTACGCGATCAATCATTCTTGGGGATCCTGAACCTAATTTCTTGCATCAATTAATATTGCGATGCCACTTCTTCAGAGACAGTAAGGATTTTCTCCTAATTCATTCAATTGTTGAGGATTCTGATATTTTTCTGCGAAAAAAGAAACAACCAATTTCACATTTATTCACTTCAATTTTTTTTACATAGTATCTTAAAAATAATTCATTTCATCTTCATTGCAAACTTTTTCCATTATGAGATTTTTTGAAAACTGTAAAAAAATTTCTAGGCATTTTCGCAAAGCGTTCCAGACGCAATAAAGACATGAATATCGGCAATTTTCCAAAAGACAATTCCATTAAAGTTTTCTAATGTCTTGGATGGATTTCCATATTCAATAACTTATCAGTAAAGTTCTCTATTTGTTCTGAAAATATTTTTTTGCAAAACAGGCACTAAAGTAGTACTTCGAGCCCCTGTAGAGCGGCTGTAAAGTTGTCCATTTACGACCAGCATGTTCATATTGTATCTGTTTTCTTCCTTAAGTCCTACTTTCGTTCCTTATGTCCTACTTTTGTTCCTTACGCCCTCTGCACAGTTGCGAGAAATGGATTATATTCCCCCCCCCCCCAACCAACTGCAGCATTTTTATGATTGTTAAAATATTCCCACTATTTGGAACTGTACAATTTCTTCTGGAACTAATTTTGCCTCTGCGTTAAGCATACGAGAAAATTGATTTATTTACAAAATACCATAATAATCGATTATTTTTCTAATAAAGAATGTAGAAAGGTTGTTATCAAAAAATTCTGACATTTGGTCAATCAATAAATAAAAATGATAATTTAGAATTACCTAAAAAGAAGTTTTTTAGTGACAAATTACTAAATATCGCAAAAATTGTACCTAAAATTTTTTAAACTTGAAGAAAAAACATTTTACATTCCAGAAAAATATTTAATTAATCTAATCAAAGTTTATACTTTTCCATACATTATTAAATTCAATCAAATTTGTTTCATACAATTCGGGGGGGTCAGCCCCCCGAACCCCCCGGCAGGGGCTTCGCCCCCTGCACCCCCACCGGGGCTCCGCCCCTGGGCCCCACCCCCCTACGGCCCTTTCCACCTCCTTCGTATCATATTTATCAATATTATTGTTACAACATGTTCCTATACCAGCACCGAGTCATAATTGGACGCTCTCAATACCATTCTACAGACACTCGAAATACTTCTTTAGGACGTATTTTGCAAAAAATATCGTGTGTACCACGGAGGTCGGCCATTTTGGGACTCGACCAATGTATTCAGTCCTCGCCCCAAAAGACCTACTTTACCTCCTAGATACACAATATACTATTTCATAAATGATGGAAAAATGTAAAAACTTCAATTTAAAACCTTTTATTAGCCAATTTTTTCCATTGGGAACATGAATTTGTTAATTTTTCGAAAAGAAACAAAATTGTTTAGAAAGTTCTGAATAGTTTTTGCACCAAAGATGAAACCTTCAAGTACAGGAGAGAGCATACAATCTATTTGGGGGCTAGGCAGTAAAGATATTATTACGTTCACAGTTTAAATTAGTTTGATGTACCGATCACAGAGTCTCTGCCTTTATATCTCGACCTTAGCGATTTAAACTTGTATAATTTAGATTTTTCAATATGGTGAAATAGACTGGTTAAGAAAAAGGTGTGCTGGTGTTCTTCATTCAAAAATCCAATTAATCATGTGCAATTCAAGCCTCAAGGCTCTATAAAACAGATATAAAACTGTTTTCTTAAATTATTGTTTGAAAATTATATTGTTTTTAAATGAAATTTTTCTAAAACGCCGAGTAATTTCAAGGGGATTCTATCAATTGAAAACTTTTTTTAATGGTTACAATTTTTTAGGAAATTCCTCTCAAGTTTTCGATAATTTATTAGAAATGTTTCAAAATTCTCCATAAAACTTAAGGATTATATGAAACTCCCTAAAATATGTCTTGAGAAAAGTACAAAATATTTTCAGAAATACTTCACAACAGTACTTGAAAAATTTATTTGACAAATTTTAGGAAAAATTTAGGAAAGTTTCTGGGAATTAGGATCAGAAATTTTTTTGGGAAATTCATTAAACAAATTTCTTGCAGTGTACACATATTTTTCAACTTCACAATGACTGTAAAGCAGTAAAATCTAACCTACCTATATTATCTACATAAGTAAACGCATTCCTAATGCCTTAAGCCTCTCGGCTATTCTCGCTTACCATATTCCGAAAAAACTTTCAATGAGTGAATTAAATTTCTATAAAACACAGTATTTTTGTATGGAACTTGGAAAAAACTTTTTTATCAAAAACATTATCTGATAAAAAGTTTTATACTTTAAAAGTATACATTTTACAGTACGTTAGTAAAAATTTACATAGTATACAACTTTTTACATTTTAATGTCAAAACACAAGTTGGAAAATTTTTTGCGATTACAAAATTTGAAATTTTTATGCATCGAAAGAATTTCACTAAATCAGTATGATTAACTATTTTAAAAGTATATTCAGAAAAATCTTATTGTTTTTACGAATCTAGGCCGGTTTGAAAAGGTTATGACAGAGTCAAACAGAAGCGAAAATCAAAACAAACGGCAGCAACAAACGGTAGATCCTGATCACCAACAGAGTCGACCTTATCTGTATCCTGTCAGGGCCGTACGGGTACCGTAAATACGGTATACTTCAGGCTGCCTTAGTTAATAATAAGGGGAGCTCATTCAGGCCGTATACGAACCTTATCTGGGCCGTTACATAAATTTTTTGATCAAGCAGCCTGCTCCGAACCTGGTCCGAGCATTTTTTGAAATAAGGCAAAATAAGGCAATTTCCGCACGGGTAAAATCATTAAAATTTCCTAATTTTGGAAATACCACATGCCCTTAAGGAATATAAAAGATTGTACAAGACTTTAGAAAAGTTCATTAAGCTTGTTTATAGAAAAATAACAGAAATTTTTGTGTTTACTGCATCAAAAAATGTTGGAAAATGCCCATAAACATTTTCACAGTATATAGTTAAATCGTCAAAAAAACGTTATTACACGGAAAAAATAGTTTAGTGAAGTTTATAGAACTGTTTAAGAGTTGGGGATGGAGGCATTTACGGAAGAGAGTTCTAGAAAATTAACAGAACTTTTCAGGATAAAATGTGAAAAATTTCATGAAAAATCATTGAAACTCCTACATTTTATTCTGAAAAGTTCTTTAAATTTTCTAGAATTTGGTTCCGTAAATGCCAGTATCCCCACTTTCAAATAGTTCTATAAACTTTACTAAACTATTTTTTTCTGTGTATATTTTTCAACGAGATGACTACCTTAGCGGCTTAGAACTTCTAATCTATTTGTTCTCCCTAATTCTTAGCGAATGTTTTGATTTATAGCCGAACCTTCGTTTTAACAAATTAAAAATACTCGAAACAGTTGAAGATTTGAAAGGGAATCTGCTATAACGTTAATCTTTCGAGCCATATCTCGTTTTGCTCAGCCCCTGGAGGTGGCCAGCTCAGATAATAAGAAAGCTAGGATAAGGTCAGGAGTTAGTAAGAGGAGGTGCAGGAATAGGATAAAGCAAAGATAGGAAACCGATGGATTTATGTTCTGGACTCCCGACAGCCTCATTCAGGATATATGTGGCAATACTCTCCCTCGTGTTTACACTCATACGCATCGTGCTCAAATCCCGTATTTACGCACAGATACTCCTGTCTATAACCGTATCCAATATTTGCCTTCTTATATCTTGCCATGTATAGCATTGCGAGGTCTTCGGGCATCTTTAGGCACCCCCCTTAAATCGAATCAACCCTCTTAGCTGACTACCCCCTTTCTTGATCCTTTCGCTTCTTAGTGTACATGACAAATTTAATTCATTTTTATCCCCAGTTTTTTCGCGCTCTTGATATATTTCAACAAAAACTGTTAGTGTTGGATCATTTCTGTGGCCATTTCATTCCAGATCAAAATATTGTTCTTTATCTCTTAAACTAATGCATTCTATAATTATTTATTATACTTTATATTTATGATTGATCGCCCAGTTTTTCATGTTCAATTTACATACGATATTTTACTAATAATTTATAGATTTCAGATAAAATATGTTTATTTATTTTGTTGCAAGTCAGTCAGTTATTAAGATTTAGTTGTTGATGGTTGCCCGTAAGTAGCTTTTTATCTTCATTAAAACAAATATAATAATAAGTCAATTTTAATGTGAATAGTATTACGTTAAAAACTTGCGTATATGTAAAAAAGTAGGAGTCATTTACTAAATTTTTCTTTCATCACCTAAGAAATCCCACACTTAAAACATTAAATGTATAAAATATTAACTGTACATGTTTAGCAATTTTCAGCATCTCGTTATTTTTACAAAAAATAATAAATTTTATTTATTTTTATTCAACGCATTTTTAACGTCTGGGATTTAGGATATTTAATTGAGAAATAAACGGTTTATCTTGTTCTTAAATTATTTGGCTGGAAGAATCATTTATTTATTTAATATTATTAAGGGTAATGAATCATTTGTTGAAAATTCTCTCAGAGATTGTACAAGATATGAATTCATTAAAAATGTTGTTAACTATAATTACGGGAAAATTATTTTAATGCAAAAAAATTTCAAACTTGTATTTTTTCTTATTAGAAACAATTCCCCAATACACTTAGAAAACCTTTGCTACTTTTATTTCAGTTACATTTGTTCGTAACAGTTTTTAATTAATTAACCATCCCATTTTTACGTTTTGAAAATTGCAACTAAAAACGATTTTTTCATATCTCCATACTTTGATTCTTTGATGAATAAAAACAGAAGAATCGTTCATATAAAGTTATTCAAAATTTGGAAAAATCTAGTACTTATATCTGGAGTAAAAATATGAAAAAATATACTTACATTTCAAATCTAGGCAAATTAATACATTATCTTATATCATAAAAGTATCTCAAGCAAAGGAAAATAAATTTATAGTTTCCTCAACTATGTCCTCGATGAGTTGAGCGGCAATAAACGGCTAAACTCCAGAGGTTGAACTTTGCCGTCCGACTGAACCCTGCTTTATTTTACTCCTCGGTCATTAACATACTTTGCCACGACGAATTTTTTCTCACTTTCCTTGCGACCTTCAGAGGTCACAAGTTTGCATAATTGCACGTTACACGCGAATCGAATCCGCCACGAACTTCCAAGAGCCGAAAGTAGGCGAGAAAGCGCGTTAACTTAAGTTTGAGATAAGAAAAATAGAAGGAGAAAGTGGATCGTTGTTGAAAAGACAATTCTCTGTCCTCCAGTTTCGACCTCGTGTACAGGTAATTTCTTCATTGTAAGAAAACATCCCCTCTCTCTAGAAAAAATACCCTCTACTCTACGTGCATTCTCAAGACAAAAAAAAGTCAGCATCAAAGAGAAGGATAGTAGAAAGTTTTTCTTCTTCCCTTCTACCCCTAACTCTCGCGCCCTCCACCCCTTCGCCTTTCAAAGCTTTTTCCGTGACGCAAAGGTACTGTACCTAGCGTACACCTGCCGTACATACCTATACTTTCTCCCTTACGGGACAAAAAGTTGGCGGAAGTAAGCCTGTCGTGGGAGGCGTGGAACGTGGGGCGAGAAGCTTCGAACCATCCTGGAGCTTTTTAGAGTGGGATTTTGCGCACGCGCAGCTCGGTATTTGGCTGGAGAGGAGAGAGAGAACAGAGAAGGTGGTACCTGGGAAGAGGAGGACGGATTTGTGGGGGAGAGAGTGCTCCTGAAGATCTAGATATGCTAAGAGTTGAGTGAAAATCGTAGAGAGCTTCTGCACTGGAGGGGTACATTTAAAGGTGGGGCTAAGACGTTTCGTCGCTGATCGTGCAGATTCTCGGACGAAAGACTGCCCGGAAATGGCTTTTTACGATTTAATGCTCGTTAAATAGAGCCGCACGTTCAGTAAAAACCTGCTTAATCGACTAGAATTCAGAGAAGATTGGTCAAATAATGGAAGAAATTTTCTACTTTGAGTAACCCAGAATTCATTTTCTGAATTAATTATTGACAATATTTCAAGATATTTTTAGGGTATTTTATAGTGTTCTTTATGATATCTTAGGATTTTTTAATGTACTTTAGTACATCTCATATAATTTGAGATATTTCACTTACATAAAGATACTTTTAAAGTTTCACGATATTTTCAAGTTCTCTAGGATATTTTAATGTACTTTGGTATATTTCATTCAATTTTAGATATTTTGCTTACTTAAGAATACTTTACGAGCTTCGGGATATTTTCAGATACTTATAGAAGCTTTGAGATACTTTAAAATATTCAAAGGCACTTTAAATATTTTTTTTCGAATGAAACTTACGTATTTTGTAATGGTGCATTCGAACCTGCAATAAAAAATAGAAGTTCCCGTTTGAAATTTCAAAGTTACCCCTGATCCTACACCAAAGGTGTAGGATGAAAATTTTTTAGTGTCGCTTTTCCCCCTTGAAAATAAAAAGTTTTCAATGCGAACATTTTTTCCGTACGATGCGTATTTATTGAGATATTTCAATGTCAAGAAAACTCACTCTGTATACCGTTGATTGTAATTAGAGGTATACATATCTCTGATTTAGATAAAGAGAGCATAAGCTTAGTGATATTTCAAAATAATTATGGATGTTTCAAGGTACTTTTGAATATTCACATGTATTTCATGATATTTTGAAGAGCTTGACAATATTTCAGTGTCCTTCAGTATATTTTATATAGGTTTGGATATTTCTCATAATTCAAGATACTTCATAAACTGCAAAATATTTCAAGTTGCTCGATGATGTTATATATTTCTGGTTATGAGTTAAATACTATAATTTTAGCGATATATGCTAATTCGAAATGTCGAGAAAAGTAAAAGTCAGAATTATTAATTAAATAATAATTGAATCGGCATTAAAGTGTAATAACTGAGGTCAGTTATTATTATATTGTTTACTTTATGGAGTGATTGATTCAAATTGATTGCAATTAAAATACTCGTTTCGGTTCCAGTTCTCGCACTCGACTCTGTAGCCTAAGCATAATCAGATTTGAGAGAAGGGGGAAATAATCGAATTGAATATATTCATATGCGATATAAATCAAGCGAAGTTCTAACGACAAGCTGAAATATTGATATCGACTTGCAAAAAAATCATAATATTATGATTGATTTTATTGACTTCGTGGTAATATTTGACAACCATTGAACAATTTTGTTTAATCTCGAATAATCGATAATTTGCTTATCATATACTCGTAAGAGGTGACATCGTTTTATTATACACCAAATACTCTAACCTGCATATCTACAATATTGTGATTTATGTAATGAAGGTTACAAAATAAAAAATATCAAAGAAATACGTATGTACACTTTGTTGATATAAGCTGTTTTATGTATTTTCTACACTAATTTAAACTTCTACTTTAATCACGTAGTATTTTATTAAATAAAAGATGCAATAAAAGTTTTAAACTGTTTCATATCTGCGGTAGACGTTAGCATGAGAATAGTTTCAATTTGTTCATAAACAGTTGGAAATTTATTCTTTGATGAAAAGTTGAGCTAATCGACTGCTGTTTGTGATCTATCGGTGGCTCATTCGACAGGTTTCGAGTGCTGGTAATAGACGAAGTAGCTAGATCCTGATGGTCCCCCGTAGCTAATTTATGACTTCGAAGCGAAATTTCGCAGGAAACACATCAAAGTCCAGTAACGGTCAATGCAGCCGCGCACAGAGTAGAGCTTCACGGACGGTAAAGCAACCACGGGCTGCGCTAACTACGTTAAAAGTTTTAATATTAGTTTAGTCGACGGCCACGGTAGATTGAGACGTAATTCCAGGTAATACTCCGCTTCTACGAGCTACTTCCAGGCTAATACCGAACGAACCGCGTTCTACAAAGGACCCTCTACCCCGTAACCCTTAATCTGCATTAAAGTCGACGTTCGGTAGCTCAGGAAACGAACGCACATCTCTCACACCCACCGCACAGAGTGCGGGTGGCCGATACCATCAAAGGTCATCATAGTCTTCCAATTTCATATTCTCCTATCTATCCACATTTTATTCCTTCCATTTTCCTGGAAGAAACCCTTCTTTCTTCCTTTCTCAATCAGAAAATTTATATATCAAACTCATCTTAAGGACGTTCTCTTGAAAATCACTTTTCTTTAGATTTCTTTCAAACTTCGTAAATAAGTACTTTTTACCATGATCTACAAAGCGGTAAAAATATTAGCATCAAGACCGGTACTTAAAATCGAGAAATTAAGCTCTAAAGTTGAATCTCTTAACACGTGTTAGATAGGCGTAGTTCAGTTTCACGATACCTTTCTTTACATTAAAAGCACAATTTTCTTCAGATTTTTTTGGAAAACTAGTATATTATACTAGAGATTATAAGAAATCGTATGCCATCATAAAAAATACGTGTACCGGCACTTCTTTTAAAGATATACGTTATTGAAACTCGCAGTTGCACAAATTCTTAGCCGGCTTGCTGAAGCAAATACGGTGACTTGGCAACACCGCATCAACAGCACGCGCGTACGCTTACATGTGACATTGCTTCCAGAGCATTATTTTTACGAACAGCTGATTTTTGTGAAATAAAAAATCTATTTTTGTTGCGAAATTTATTAGACATCTTATTAGTATTTACAAACTGTCAATAAACTCATAATATAACCTCTCTCACACCATATGCTTTCGACTCGATATGAGAAAGACAGGAAAGCGGTGTTGCCAACTCGCACTAATCGACGCAAAAGACACATTTTGTTACTTTTGCGCATAAACGGTGCTCAACTCATTCGGTTAGAATGCTTAACACTAATCCCACTACCTATGATAGAGTAGGATGGGCACATCTACGGACAAGAGAACGTCCTTAAGTATTAATGACACTTTATACATGTGAGAAACCAGGTTTCAAATAATTAAAACTTTCAAGAGCTTGACAATTTGATCAAGTGTACACTTACTTCAAATTACTTCAAAATATTGCGGGATGATTCAAGGTATTTAAAGATATATAAAAGCATTTTAAGATATTTTAAGGTACATACAAATATTTCAAGGTACTTTAGAATATTACATAGTACTTTTAGGTATTTCGAAGTTCTTTTAGATATTCCAACGTACTTAAGAAAATTTCATATATTCCTGGATATTTTACATGCTTTAAGATACTTCACTTACTTCAGAATATCTAAAAATACTCCAGGATGTTTAAATGTATTCAAGGATAATCAAAGGTATTTTGGAATTTCCCAAGGTACTTCAAGATATTTCAGGGTGTTTAGAGATATTTCAAGGCACTTTAAAATATTTCAGAGTACTTATGTTGTTGAAAAGTCCTTCTTGATAATTAAGGATATTTAAAGGCACTTTGAAATATCTCAAAATACTTCTTGATATATTAATGTGCTTCAAGATACTTCATACATTTTATGACACTTCATATACTTCAAAATGTTTCACAAATTTCACGATACTGCAAGATACTTCAAGATGATCTAATGTTTTTCAGAATATTTGATGCATTTCATCATTCTTGATGTAATTTTTACACCATATAATTCTCTCCACGAGGCATTTAATTAAAGCAGAGATAAATCAGACTTTCAAACTTTTCACCTCTGAAATTTTTATTTGAAAAGCATTGAGATAAATATCCCAGTAACCGGTATACAAATAATCTTACTTTTTATTGGATTATCACTGATTCTGACAATTCTTGATAATCCATGTCACTCAATCATACTATCAGTTGTTGTAAAATATTTCTTTGAAAATTGTTTTTTAGTACTTAGTGAAATTGAAAAGGTAAAATTTCGATTATTATTATTCGTACTCTGACGATTACTAGGTCATCTACCTTAATACTTTTATTTAAATTTAAAAAAATCATTATGTCAGTATTGAAGAACGTTATAGATTTTTCTAATGATTAGCTAAGAAATCCTGTGTTGATGATCGGATCAAAGTAGATAGTGTTAAAGCGCTTTGAACACAACTACTTTGTACAAAGACCAAAAGAATTTGCTCAATATTAGGAGTTTTAAACATATGACGCCACATAAGCAAAAATCACTCCCTCTGTATCACGAGCTGTCACACAATATCTCTTTCCTAAACGCATGATGTGAAATGTGAGCGCTTTTGTGAAGCATTGAAACTTGGTTTTGAAATTCAAGGGACAAACGACAAATAGTTTCTTACGTCCACTTTCATGTTCTTTACCATTTCTCAAATTTTGAATAAAATGTTTAGTTCCTTTGGCCATAAACATGTGAAAACCTAGAATCAATCAAATTAGCTAATTTATTAAATGACTTTACTAGTTCCAACTTATTACTAGAATGATTATTCTTTTATGATGAAATTTCGGAATTTTTCAGAAAATAGGCCAACTCATCGAAATTGATTTCCTCTGAAATAATCTCTACGAATCACAAAAAAAGTTAGAGATATTTACAAGACTGTATAAGTTTATGTAAATTTTATAAGTATGAGTTACAAATTAGGGAATGCATATGTTAATGCATATTTTTAATAAAAATCCTTGACAAAAGTGCTGAATTACTTTCTGTATTCTCTTCTAGTAACGAAATTTGAATATCGTCATGGAAAGATTTTAACTTACGACCTACGATCCTTCATAAGAAGAATTTCTTTAGTGCCATGAAAAAATCTGAAACCAGTACGCTCTTCGAGAATCTGGTACGACCTCGCCTTGGTGCTGGAGTCGATAAAAAATGCACCTGCGACTGGTAATAATTTGCGGGGCCCAGGCAGTACTGGGGGAGGGTTAACATAGGGGTTGAAGAAGGGTGGTTGCCGCCACGGAAAAAGGAAATAATTCGAGGTGGACCACGCGTTTTGCTTGGAAGCTCGTCTCCGCAGCAGCGAAATCGTGCTACGCCCTCTCTCACTCTCATCGTTTCTCTATTTTAGCGCTATCTCACTTTATTTTTCTACTTCCATCTCTTTCTCTTTTTCTCTATACTTACTTCATTTCCTTTCTTTCTCTGCTCCTCTCAGTCCCTCTCTCTCTCTCTCTCTCTCTCTCTGGAGTCGATGCGTGCGTACGAACACAAGCAAGAAAAGTTTTACACTCACCATCACTAGCTCAAAACTGAGCTCGCGTTTACCAGTACACTCTCCTCTAATCTAACTCCTCACGAATAGTGCGTGGTTAACTTGGCTGTAGTATAGTGCTATCCTCACTAACACTGATACGAAATCCTCCTCTTGTTCCTTCCCCTCTTGATGTTCCTGTTCCTCTTCCTCCAATTCCTTCTCCTTTTCCTTCGTGGTTCTCGTCATCGTCGTCGCCGTGGAGCTCTGCTTGTGAGCTGTACTTTCGGGGTGACTCGTCGAAAAACGGCGTGATAGTTCGGACAACTGTGAAGATAGGATAGATTTCCATATTTACGTGAATTTTGTTTTTCCGGAATGCCTAAACACGCGATCTTTTGAATTAACAGTTGGCAAAATTTTTATTTTATTTTCGGTTTCAATCTTATCATTCCTCTACACTTTGATCGTCGATCTTCGGCATTTGGGATCTTTCTGTCTTCCGCATCCGACGGACCTTTTACTTCTGGACGACACCAGGTCTTGTGAGTAGGAATGATTTTAGGATTTTGAATGAATTGTAAGACTATTATATCATTTTTGGAGTTTAAGCAATCGATCGTTACTAAAGAACCTTTTCTTTTAGCTTTAGCTGTTATTAAACTCAATTATAACTAAAAAATAAACATTAATTATTCATTCTTTGTATATTTCGTTTTATTTCTGCATGAAGTTGTTATTCATGATTATGAAATAATCTGCTGGACGCAGGACAGGAATTTAATTTTGAAGAATTAATGAATCAGCAATATTCGCATGAAATCACAATTTTTTGAAAGTGAGAAACGTTTCAAAAAACTATTTTTATATCTATTAAACATATTTAAATCAATTTTGAAACATTATTTTTAGAATAATAAGGAGCGTGATAGGACTTGAAGTTCTCTTCGTAGACAATTCTTATTGTATATAAATATGTAGTATAAATTACAATTATTCTTATTATAATATCAATATTAAACATGAATTAAAGAAGCTATCATGAATATATATTCAAAAAATTTGTTTGAGATAAAGAATCCATTTCATCTATTAATTTACAAATAATATTTCTCATAATAATTTGTGAAGTGGCGAACATAAATGTTCTGTTAGCTTTAAAAATATTTTTTGGACACCCATTCTGAATGTTGTTTGAATCACGTAGTAAAAAGTGACTAAAAAACATTAAGCCGCATCAAAAATACTTCAACCTAAAATTAAAATTCGAACGAGTATCATATTTCTATTATTTGACAAATTCCATATTTATCTATCAGGTACAATTTTTCAGGAATATATTCGGTCTTCTTGAAGGTTGAGAGGATCTTAAAAGGAGATTCTCTTTATCTGCAGTTGTATAATATCAAATACAGTTTCTCACGATAATTTATCTACATTTAATTAGGAGTGTTTGAGCAAGTACTCATTTACAAGTTGAATGTGTACATCGACAACAAGTTACCTATAACAACAACAGGCGCGACAACAATCTTGTTGATGTTATGAATTCCTAGTCGTATTGGGTAGAAACTAGCTTTGTGCCAGTTCCTTGAAAATGGTGTCCTACTGGATGAGGTATCGAAGTCTCTGAAATGTAGAAGTTCACAGCTTTCTCGCAATGGATAATGCAATGAGTTTTGGAGAACAGTCGTACACGTGGAATTTGGTTTTAGCTTAAGTTTTCAAGGTGAGGTTCTTGCGCCAACTTGGTTGCGTACGTCTTGAAGGAGGGGGTAAGAGTTGGGGTGTAGGTAGGAACTTTGTTCTTGTTCTTACGAAGAACTTTGAACTTCCTTTTCATCGTGCCATTGAACAAACTAGTCTGCCTCAACGATAGTTACTTTTTTCTTGTTACGCGGTTACCAAGTTTCGTACTGACGCTGGGCTACGAAGGTTACGCTGAACTTGGTTATTCAACTCTCCCTCACTCTAAACTCTCTTTCGTTGCAGAAACAGATTTCATTTTGTGGTCATCCTTCACTACAAATAAGTCTTAGAATATCTCTTCAATTATTCACTTTGCAGCTTTCCCAATTATTTGGGAAATTTTTTGCGCTTTTTCGATCACTTGACCTATATTTCAAACTGTGGACCAGTCACTATCTTTAACAGTGGTTAGAACTTGCGTTCTAAGACATAGTTGTTATTATACTTTCCTGTTAGCAAGATAATAAATGATCACATGGATCATAAAGTATAAATACAAGAGGGTGATATCGAGGAAAAAATATTTTCGATACATTTCTTCTAATTTAGAAAACGATATTCTATTTATTTCGGACACAAACATATATAAACGTGAAATTAATAAAATTTTCTGATTTCGTAAGTATCACATACCCTTAAAGATATTTTGAAAGATCTCAGAATATTTGAAGGTAGTTCAGATTATTTCAAAGCACTTCAGAATATTTAATATTAATAATATTAATACTTTAATATTAGTACTTCAAGATACTTTACAAACTTTAGAATATTTTGAGGTACTTCAGATTATTTTATATATTTTCGGATACTCTACATACTTTGAGATGTTTTAGAAACTTTAGGGCACCTTAATGTACTTCAAGATATTTCAATATGCTTTAGTACAATTCATGTTTCTGAATATTCCCAATAATAGATACTCTACAAAATTCAGAATATTTCAAGGCACTTCGAGATATTTCAAAGTACCAAAGAGTATTTCATATATTCCTGGACATTCAACATACTACAAGATAATCTACAAGCTTCATGATATTTCCAAGTAATTCATCATGTTTCAATGTGCTTCAATATATTTCATGCATTTCTTGATATTTTACATGCTTTAAGATACTTTATAAGCTTCAGAATATTAAAAATTACTTTAAAATATTCTAAAATACTTTAGGATACTTCAGTGCACTTGAGGATAATCTATGTATTTATGAATATTTCACATACTTCAAGATACTTCACAAATTCTCTTCCCGCTGTGTCAGTGAACAAACCATTACCATTGGGTTTGAAACTCGCTTTCTGCACGGAGATGAATTCGATATCAAGTAGTGCCATTTTAAAGACTAAACTAGAATTATCAGAAAAACTTATGAGAAAATCCCAAGATGATGGTATAGTTCAGCAACTATGGATTATCGATTTTTACCATCTCTCTTCGTAAAGTATCGACAAGTATCGTAAAGTTTCCCAAGACGATGACAGAATATGATATATTGTTGTGATTCATTAATAAAATTTCCTAATAATTCTGTCTTACTCTTAAAGAAGGTACTATTTGCTTTCAAATTTCTCTTCGTGTACCTGATTGGTCTTATAGATTTTTTCAGACCAGGGATAAATGATGACTTGAATCAAGTATAAAGAGAAGAAAATGACATCAAGAATGGATAACAAAAGAGATAAAGCAAGTAAAGGAGAGACAGGGACAAAGAAGGAGAATCTGAACTGGTGGGAGAATTGTTAGCCGAAGTTTAAACTTGGTTGTCGACTGCCGTTAACAAGGTTTGCCATGGGGCTGCTTCAGTAGTGTCTAGGTTCCGGGATCTGCTGCATCTCGCGTCTACCTTTTCACCTTTTAACCAAGAGTCAGTGATTTTATCCCAAATCTACTGTTTTGTGCTGGCAATTTTCAAATTCTGGACAACACTTTCTTCTATTTCTTTAAAATAGTACACAACACTTTTGACAATATGCATTGTTTTGTTTGAGGGTGTTGCGTTTATATCATAAAGATGCTTCAGTAAGTTCAAAGTCATTGATCGAAATAGAATTAGTATCAGCAACTTCGCCGAACCGTTGGATGCTTTAAAAGGGTGATGCACCCTTTTCTCAGGAAGGGTCCGTAGTATAGAATTTGGAAGGAAGAATCATGGTGAAGGCTTGATGGGGTAAGCGTCTGCTTTGAAACCACGGTTGCCGATTATATCGATCTGATGCCTGTATAACAGAATTACACACAGAAGAACCCTAACCTCCCACAACATTAAAGCCATCGTCTAAGGATGATTGTACTTCCGGTTTAAGATTATTCTCCCTCTTATGAGGCGTCTTCCTATTCTCGAAATTCAATTATTTTAGGGACCATTTGCATATTTATGCAAATTCAGTAAAATAATGGAAGATCGCTAGAAAGATTGAAGGTTAATTAAGAACATTTGAATAAAAAATGAGAATGAAAAGAATTTCAAATCTAATTTCAAGATATTTAGTTTTTATATTTCAAATTATTGACTATCATTAGTTAAGTGTCACTAGGTTACTATGATCTTTAGAATTTAGCAATATGGCCCTTCTGTCCCCCTTCAAACTACAATTACATTCCTTCGTGTTTGACGCCCCGTCGCTATTTACGTGCACGAATCTCCCTTGATTTTTTCCCTTCTCTTCCTTAGTTTTCACTTCATCATGCAGCTAATTGCAAATGTTTGACGTTTACACGTACTTGGTGTGACCGGGACCAACGATCGTGTCTGCTAGGCTTACACAATGCTGAACGTCAGGGGTGCTGGTGATCGATTTGCTAATTTTCGTCACGATTCCTTCTTAGATTAAAGGTCGACACCTTAAACCGATATTCCAAGGCACCAACAATTGAGATCTTTACATTTTTCTGGCATTGACAAATTCATTTATACATTAATATACTCATATTTCAGCTGTAACTGTTTGAAAAAATACTTCCGATGAAAAAGAATACTAAATACTGTAAATGTGGCATCACCCGTTATTTTAGCAACTTGTCTGTATAGTTCGTTGAGTGTTCGTGCGATAGCGTGATCCAATTTGTCGAAGAATGCGCTATCGTGGGCAACTGGGGGGGGGGGGGGGGGTTAGGCAATTAATAGGACGCGAAGGCATGCACGTTGGCAGCCAGCCTCGAAGACTCGCTTCATTAGGATTTGTGAACGGCACAACGCTGGGAAGGGTTGATTTTTACCCCAAAAACTCATCTTACCCGCTCAGTGCTTTCCAATTAACGAAATCCCGTTGTCTTGAAGAACTGCCTGCCTCTCCAGATTAGAGCTTTTTCCATCCTATTATTCAATCTTGTTTCCATACTATTAGAACATAAGATCGAAAATAGGTTTTTGACATCTCTTGCAAATATTCACGAGTAATTCAAAGTGGAACATCTCTACACTTGTATATCGATCCCAAAATTATAAGGATTAACATAATCCAAAATGCAGATACCCTCGTTACTCTCAGATCCAAATAATTAACAAATTTTGTCAGAATCCAGCTGTCTGTCGGATTCTTATTTAGCCTGTCATCCTTTCGCATTACTATCTATCTAAACTTTCTAAATATTTCAATAGTATCTAAGTCCAAGTCTCATCAAATTAAAACCTAGTGCAGCAGATAAAAAATAAATCTCGAAATATTATTTTTCACATACCTATTTTTGGTATTTAATGATATCTTCAATATCTTGAAATCAGCAATATAAAATTCACCCAATCTGTCACACATTATTGATCGATGTCGCTCAGGCAGATATGAAAAAGGTAGATAGAGACAACCAACATCCAAGAGGATATAAAAAGGAGCTAGAGATTTCTTATACCTATTGCTTCGGCCAATTTCAGAGCAACGGGGGTTGCTAAAGCGAAAAAGAAGAGTAAAGAGAGGACAAAATAGCTGGAGAAGAAGTAAACGATGGAGAAGAGAAGAAGGCAAGAGGAAAAGGTGGGTAAGGAGGAGGACGGTGAGGGGGAGTGGGAGGGTATGAGGAGGAAAATGAGGGTTGAGGTCCGCGGGGTTGCTGGAAGAAACTCGGCGGGGGTGGTCCAATCACAGGCGACGGTGTCGGGTGGGGCGGACCGCCCATCATCTTCTCCTCCCTTGTTCCCTCCTCACCCCTCGTTTACCCCTTTAACAGAAACCACCACCATCGTACCGATCCCACGAGCCCCCGCGGCTTCTGGCTGCGGCCCAAGACAAGTGCCCGCGAGATATTCTCAGCATGAGTGGTGATTGTTACTGCTCCTCGGTATAGGAACTGCGAGATCTCGAAGATCCAGGCCAATATTTTCGATTTTATCAGAAAATCTCGTCGGAAAGTTTCGAAGGTCACGAGTCTTGAATACGCGTTTCTGATGCGTGAGATAGAGTTACTGATGATTGGTACCAGAAAGTTCTGCGAGTTAAGAGGTTGAGATTTGTATTGGACTGTTCTCCAAGAATTTCTGACCCTTTCGGGACACTAAAGTGCGCGAGAAAAGGCATAGAGGTTTTTCAAGGGGTGGAAAAGCTGGTACCGTAAGTAGAAATTGATTTGGGGTTGTAGAATGGTCAAAGATTGGGATTAGGTTTTTTTACTGTTTTTTTCTATGGATTTGGAGTCTTTATTGTAATTAGTTTTTTTGTAGTAAAGCATTTTATTTATTGCTATGAGGACCGAACAATTTATAGAAAACTGTAAAATTTGCCTATGAGTTTTCTGATGAACCATTCAGACAAGAATTTCATTAATAGTAGATTCAGATCACTATTCTCAAAATATTATACATCTGAAATCAAAACACCAATTATAGTATCGCGATTATTCCTGAATACACAATATTCCACTAAGTTAGGCAAAGATTCTATATTTTTGGAAATTCTTTTGATGATGTCACGTCCCTTTCTGTAGAAAACGGTCGGAGTACTTCCCAGACAAATAGGTATCATGTTCCACGTCGCAATATCATAAAAGAGAGTTATTCTTTTCTTTGGAGTGGAATCCCAGAGATTTGAGTAAAAACCACGGTCGGATAGACACCTGCCTGCCAGGGTGAGAGAAAGAGAAAGAGACGTGTGCCCGGATTGCCCGAGTGAAGCGTGGGTGATTCGATCCTTTCTGACTCATTGCACCCGATTTACTTTGGTGAAATATAGTCGGATTCCCAACAGGGGGCTTTACGCATACGCTCGTAACTTTGTATTGCTCGTAACACTGATAATGCTTATTATTCTAGATCCTGAATACGATTCCTCTCGCTGATATAATCATCCAGATAGCGCCTTAAAATCGGCTGACCACGACGTCTGTTACTACTTACTTAGTCTGCCCAAAAAGAGAACTGTCCTCACTTATCACTTATGGTTGAGTTTATCCATTGGATTGAATCAAAATTAGGGCTTTAGAAATAATTGAAACGTAGTTTATTATGTGAATTCGTTGGCACTTGGATGGTAATATCTGAAGTTAATTATTAATAAACCGGTTTTCTGCAGTTTTTCTTCCCATTGGCTAAAAAAGACTCAAAAAAAGTTGATCAAGTGGAAAAATTTAAGTAGGCGGATTTTTGATAAGTAAAAATCTGAGAAGGAAACGCGTAAGAGAAAATAGTATATTAATAACTAATGAATAATTAACCTTCTAAAACTCGCGTTCTTTTTATTTCTGGAAACATTCTTTTTTGCTCTATAATTCCCTTGCTTTCAAAGATATAATGGTTCCAATTCCTGAATCGCTTGAGGGTTCATGTCGTTGATTCGTTTTGGGAAAACTTGTTGGATGAAATAAGTTTAATTTTGTAGCAATTTTGCTTTAGAGCACATCCAAAAGTTCTATTGTATTTTTTTGTACGTGTCACGAAGGAGGGCGAAAATGATAGAACATCGAAGTAGGGCGATGAGATTATCTTGGCCAATAAAGCGAATGGTTCGGAATGATTGCAATTATTGATATGCGTGTGTTGTTGGTGCCGATCAGACCGAATGGGTCAAGATAAGGGAAAGGAGTTCTCTCTTGTCTTCGCGTCCCCATAGAAAAACTCCCCTTTTGCTCAACACTTTACGTGATTATCACGTTTACGCGAAACTCTAGATATTCTGATAATGCGAATAGATTAACGATTTTATTACATATTCGAGTTTCCACAATTATACCGCAAGGTACAATTCTTCTTCATTTTAATTGGTTCTTTTTATTAAAACTGGATTAGCACTTATCTTATATTTTTTCCCTATTTATTACATTTTCTTTGTTTTTTTTCATTCTATAACATTTTCTTTGCCTTATATGGAATTTTCGCTGTTAGATAAAACAGATGTGAATGCTTTTTTTACAAGAAGCGTTTCATAAAGTCATTATTGATACTTCAAGTTCAAGTTGTGTGCGAGCGCACGTCGTATACATATATCTATAATCTACTTGTCGAAACTTTGCCGACGCTATGCTCAATCATACTTCTTTTACTTTTATTTGTCGTTTTTTTAAATTTTGTTCAACTGCAATAGTCTTCATTGTATCTCCTGATGCCGCTTACTTATGACATTTTCTTACAATAATTAGTGAAACAATTCTCGAAACCATGTGTTAAAGATTACTCAGAGCGATTGTGTTATCATGCGGCTATACCAAAAGTATATTTTATAGTTACATTCATAGACATATTTAACTAACGACGAGAAGTTTAAGGGTGTGATATAAAGTTTTATTGGATCATAAGTGGATATGTGGATTATAGCCCCGATGTAAAGTCTAGAACTATTTAGAATCTTCTTGTCAGTATACCAAAAAAAATGTGCAGTAAAATCAATTATGGAGGTATATTCAAAAGACAGAAAAATATTTCGTTAATCTAACTAAACTTCAGTTGAATCATTTAAAGAATTTGCTTCATATACGTTTCACCAAATTTTGTTTGATTTAACCAAAGTTATTAGTGCATTTAAGAAAATTACTTACTATTGAAATCAATAAGATACAATTGTAAAAAGATTAAAAATACAATTTTTATAGCAATAACTATACATAAAGGTAGTATAACAGAACCAAGTATAATAGAAATAACCATGATCTCTTAGTTACATGCAAATAGTTAGAAGCATTGTATCAATGCAGTTAAAGTATTGAGCGTACTTCAAAAAATAAAATCATCTCATTGAAATTTGGCAGTGAAACTTAGTTTAGAAATTGATTTTAGAAAAATGAAGTATTTCCCACTTAATAATGTTAAATTTGAATTTTTATTTTCCAAGTTATTAAAGAAAATTTAATTTTTCTTAATCAAAGTGTGCTAATTATTGTATTTAGTATATAAGGACACTGCGCACTAAATCGGTGAAGTATATATTTTCTTTAAGTTATTAGGATTTAGGATGTTTTTTAAGTTTATTCGTAAGTTCATTGTGTCATACACAGCTACTACTTTTCTTAGGTTTACTTATTCCTCATTGAATAGATATTCAAACTATAGCTTAGTTAAAAGCGCCTCTAATCTAAGGAAGAAGTAGTAAAATAGGAGATTTTTTTGGTGTGTATTTGAAGTAATATTTTTGTGATTAAACATAATAATCAAATCTTGAAATTATTCCTAGTAAATTAGTTTTTCCCTTTCATGTTATAAATGAGAGAAAATAAGGTCGGAAGAAATGCAGTTTTGTGGTTGTTCGTAAGCTGGTTGCAAACGAACCATAAATTAAGGAATTGTCGATCGGCGATTCCCGACAAGCAATATTATGTTCTTGGCATATGCACGCACCGTTTTAGCATTAAGTCACGTGAAGCTGCAACCGCAAAACATGCAATGCATAAATCTTATATCTACGGTTTTTCATTTCCAATAATAATTAGTAATCTAAATCGAAAAACTTTTCCGCCTATCCGTACGTGCTACAAAAAGTAATATTGACGAAAATAAAGATTATAAAGATTTTCCTACTCTCTAAAATTTCTTGGAGTGGAATTTTCACTCTAATAGGAAATACCTCTCCATTGGAGTGGTATTGCACTTTTTTTAGTATAAAATAAGCTTCTAGAATAGAGAGTAGCACGCTTTTTACCTTTAAGAGTGAAATTTCACTCAAAAGAATTCAGAGGGTAATACTTCTCGATACATATTGTCAAACATTTATTACAAACAAATGCAATTTGTCATTTCAGTGCTTGTTTTTGAAGATAAAATTTTTTTTAATTCTAGAAAACAAAAATTGTTTTTTCATTTTAGTAAAAAGCTTGAAATTTCTTTACAAAATTTGCGGTTAGATGATTTTACGTTTCTTCATATGAGAGATTTGAATTTTGTTTTAAAACACGTATAAGCCCTACAGTTATTTTGTAATTTCAAATTGATAAAATTTCAGTTTTCGTTGAGCATATAACTTTTTAATTCTGATTATCTTGTAAACTTTATGCTTTTGATTCTTAATTATTGTCAATTTGATACAGCAATAAATTCACAACGCAAATTTAATATACTTTTGAAATTATCAAAATTAAATCTTGTTCATTTTTTAACTTTACGATATTAATAATTACATAATTAAATATTGTCAAATCTTGAGCTTCTTACTTTCATTTTTAACTTAAAAATTCAATTTTTAGATTTTGGAAAATATAAATCATATCAAGTTTCTGAATTCAAAATCAATCATTGTCATATTTTGACTCTAAATTCCGAAATTAAAAGGAATTCTTAAATCTACATTTTTTTTTTAATTTTCAAGCTTTTAAACTTCATAATCATTCGATTAGATTATTTAAATCATACTAAAAATGGAAGAATTAATAATTAAACTGAATAAATTCATTGAAAATCTTTTAAAATCCTAATTTATTTTAATCTAGAAAAGTCAGGACAAAATTCACGGAATTTTCAACTTTGATCTCACTGAATATCGAATAACTCTGACGAGATAAGTTGGGCATAATTGAAAGAAACCATAAGATTTTTTGAAAAATTTACAGGACATAACCGCTACTCACTGCATCACTCCAATATTTTTATATTTTCTCAGTTGTTTTGCTCACTTTTCGCATTTATTCATCTTGCGATTGTTTTTACCTTAGAGTTCATTTCTTTCGACCCACATCCGTTCACCTTAGTAATCAAAGTACAAAGACAGCAAGTCAAGGTAGAAAGATAAAGTGAGAGAAGAAAGAGGAAAAAGAAAGAGATGAAGGAGCAGAATGAAGTAAAGAGAGAGGAACCTAAGCCGAGAAACTTTTCCTGTGCAAAGTACCACGCGGGCTGGCTCGCGGTTATGAAATTCTGATGGCTCATAAAATGTAAGAAAATTTACAGACTTTGTACCCTTCCCCTCCTCGCGTCTTCGCCTTTTCGCCGTGTGCCGTCTATCTCACTTCCTCCAGCTCTTTTTCTTCGCCTTCTTGTATTCCTCTCATTTTCTTGCGCTCGCTTCCTCTTCGACCCTTGCGAAAAGAAGGAAAAGGCGGCAGCCTGGGGTGGCGGTATAAAGTTTGAAACTCGTAGCAATCGATTAGGAGCCTCAGGAAAGGCGAATGCAGTCGGTTTTCTCTTCTATTCTCTGCCCTTTCAGTGCTGCTCCATTTTAAAAATATCTTTCAATTTATTATCCCTTTTCAATACTTCATTAGTCATATTCAATTGGAGGTTGGGAAATTAGTATTATATATTGCGGGAGAAATCTAAAACTTCGATTTCGAGGTTCTTTTTCATCTCAATTAAACAAAACTGATATCTAATAAATAGGCTTAGATTCAACTGTGATTAGAGCAATGAAATTTAATTAGTTAATTTCAATAAAGGTTGTTAAAATAAATATAAGCATAAGAGGCCTTTCCGGTGTTTTTTAGCAGTTTGTTTGATTTTTTGTGAATTATTAGTAATTTTAAAATCCAAGATCCTTTTTCCAAAAAGTTTACTAGAAGTCTTAATTTTATTGCAAATATTTTTGGAAAAGAATCTGATATTAATTTGAGTTTGATTTTGAATATGAGTTAGTAGGATTTTGTATGATACACATTGCAGAAGAAACATTCTTTGTATTTCTCTCTTTTTTAAATTTTAAGTAAGTTTTTTATAAAGTTTTATGTCGTCGACTAGACACTGATTATATTTTGTTCGTAGGTAGTTGTAGAAACCAAGTGTATTGTCCAATTTGATGTAGTATTGAAGTTTTAGGCCATATGTATGTATTGTAAAATTGATGTTACTGGTAACTTTTTAAAATAAAATACCACTTATGCTTCTATTTATTCAAAAAAATTACCGGTAATATCAATTTTACAATAGACTCATATGTCCTAAAACCTTAATACTAAAACAAAATGGACAATACACCTAGGAAGAGAATATAATCAGAGTCTAGTCAACTACATAAAACTTTCTAAACAACATACTTAAAATTTTAAAAAGAGAGAAATACAAAGAATGTTTCTTCTGCAATGTAGATCATACAAAGTCCTACCAAATCATATTATAAATTACACGGAAAAGCTCATCATTGTAAAATTTAATATTATTATATTTATATTTACTAAAAGTCAATAAGAAACAAGGATAAAACACTAGTTTTTTAGATATTACTTTTTTGAATATTAAACTATGGAGTTAGTAACAATATTGGAGGAAATGGTGAAATAATCGAGACGCTTAGAGCAAAAGGAAAGTAACTATTGTTATCTTAGAAAAGTGAAACATAATAACGGTTGGAGCAAAAGCAAGACAAATCTTCTTCAGCGGTAATGCGAAACAAAATAAAGTTGAAACAAAAGAGAGACAAATCTTTTTTAGCGGTAGAGCGAAACAAAATAAAGTTGGAGGAAAAGAGTGACACGGTTGTCTCGCTTCTGCTCCAACATTAAAGCAGGACAACCGAATCGCTCTTTTCCTCCAACTTCATTTTGTTTCGCTTTACTGTTGAAGAAGACTTGTCTCTTTGTTGCTCCAACTTTATTTTGTTTCGCTTTACCGCTGAAGAAGATTTGTCTTCCTTTTGCTCCAGCCGTTTTTATATTTCACTTTTCTATGACAGCAATATTTACTTTCCTTTTACTCTAAGCGCCTCAATTGTACTTATGCCTAAAAACAAAAGGGAGTTTTATTTCCTGAAATAGTAAAATTGTGATCGACACACCGAACGAATTATATTGAAGTAAACACAATAAATGTTTCATTAATTTCTAAAACAGAATGTTAAGTTTACAAAAGACAATAGTGAAGTCACATCTTCTGTCTAACCGAATTACCATAGTCTTTTGGAGATAGTGGAATCATATTTGTAACTTTTCCTATCGAAAATAGAGAGTAATTGTACCTCCATAATAAAAAAAATTCAGTCATTCGTAATTATAAACACAGTTATACATATGTATTTACATACACGTATAAACGTGTCAATATAAATAGTAAAGATACCAATACACGCTCAATTACTAATGTAACGCAACTTAACCTAGCCGCACAACGAACACATTCATAAACGCATCGCATTGATATGACACTTGCAATCTAGCAACTTCATTATATACTAAATTGTGAAAAATTTTACAATTTGTGAGAAGAAGCTCGGTAGTCCCTCTACTAGAAAAACTCGTAAGTTAGAAAGGCGCCACATTTAAATGTAAAAAAATATATTACTATATCGGGTAACGACAAATAATCATAACGAGAACATGGAGCGATTCTCGGGTAGTATCGGAAACGTTCGGCGTATCTGACGTCACTTGAGAGTATATTTACCATTTCAAATGGATATTTTGGCAACGTACTATTCCAATATATGAAATATTCGATTGCAAAATATTCAAATCTTTCTCTCTTCGTTGTTTATTACTATTGACAATGGTAATTTCTCTAAAATATTTTGCAATTTATAATATTCAAAAGACCAATTCACGGGTGGTTGGTTCCAGCCTAAAGTCGCGTACGACTCTTCCGTCATCTGTTCGCCCGGAACTTCCACCCGCGGCTACTCGCCCGTTAGGCAAACCGACTAACCGTGCCCACCAGGGGAGGAACAAAGAGATTCCTCCCCCGAACAACGCGGACAGCCAAATCCACCTGAGACGTAGGACAGCGGGTGCAGGTCCCGATGCGATTTCTACTGGCCCTCCCCGTTGTTTCGTTCCCGATGCCCATCGAGCTCTCTCGTCCTCATCACAAGTGTGACGAATGACTCGATGAGCGTCCAAAAACGCTCAGACTGGAGCATCTGTGAAACCATCGTGTCAGGAGTGAGCTCGGCTCCCAGTGCCTGACCGAGGGCCTCTCTTGCCGCGTCCCACTTTATACTTGTTTTCCACTCGACCTCATGCTGTCCGAGAGCGATCCTTGGGTACTGAAAGGATCTCCTGTCCGTGACGAGCAAAGCCTTGGTCTTCTCAGGGGCCATTTTCAGGCCTCTGCTATCCATCCAACGCTTCGCCCGCCGCAGACTTTCATTGATCCTCAGCTCTAGGATTCCGACGTCATCAGCGGCGCACACAACAAGTGCGTCATCCGTGAAGCCGATGATGCTCGTTCCAGCAGGTAGGTCCATGCGCAAGACATCGCCATACATGACGTTCCAAACGAGTGGACCCACCCGCGACCCTTGAGGGGCGCCACATGTCATCTCTTCTTTGAGAGACCATTTGTCGCCCTGGTATACACCCACCTGTCGCTCAGATAGTCATATATCATTCGCAACAGGTAGTCTGGAACCTTTTTCCGCACCATCGCCTCGATGCAGATGTTCCATCTCGCGGTATTGAACGCATTGCGTATGTCAATGCTGATCAATGCGCAGAATCCCTCACGCTTATCAGTTCCTTTTCTTGCATTTGTGGCGATGTTGACCACAGATTGGATAGCATCCACAGTGGACCTGCCTTTCCTGAATCCGAACTGGTTTTCCGAGAGACCGTTCTCTCCGACCAAGAGGGCCCGAAGCCGTTGTAGAATCAATTCCTCCAGAAGCTTCCCCATCGTATCCAATAGACATATTGGTCTATAAGATGAGGCATCCCCTAGAGGTTTGTTGCCCTTCCTCATCAGGACCAACCTCTGCTTCTTCCAGTCTGCGAAGAACCTCTCCTCCCGATGACAGGAGTTAAAGTCTCCTAAAAGGATCTCCGGGTATGCCTCGATCACCTCTTTGAGGATCTCGTTTGGCACTCCGTCGATCCCTGGCGCTGTATTCGCCTTCAGCCTCCCACCCGCTCTCTTTAGTTCTTCGAGAGTGAAGAGTTCTTCGCGCTGGACCACGCAGGAACTTCGGTCCTGTCTTTGGAGTGGCCCCACGTGTGGAAACAAGCTACGCACAATGTACTTGACTCGATCGGGATTGTCCAGGCCCCGGGTCTTTCTTCTACACGGAGAGAAGTTTAGTAGAACCGTTGCACTACCTGTGAGAAAGCCGCTTCTCTTTGATTTAGTGTGACGTCTACTCTAAAATTGGGGCACTGGTTACCCCAAACTGACGAAAAGCTTGCGAGAGAACGGCTGTCTCAAGTATTTCGCGTGATGGCTTGCCCGTGGCGAGGCATTGAGTGATCACATGCTGCGATCACTTTCCGCCTCACCGCCCGCACAGTGTCCTCCAACGACCCAGCAGGCTCGACCCAACCAAGCTCATCGATGAGCCTGGTCGCCTCGAGATGGACTTTAAGTCTCTCCCTGCAGAGCCGTCTCGTGTTCCAGGAGGGGCTTCTTCCTTCACCAGTCGCCTATCCTTGAGGCGAGGCGAGGCGCGGCAATCCTCGTCTGAACGTAAACTCCTTGCCCTGATTCAAGACGATCAGGTCATTCCTAGCGACCATCTCGCCAACCAAGATTCCCCTCCTATCTAGGCGGGCCTCACCACATTCGGGCGACTTACTATTAAAGTCACCCCTTATGAGGGATCGCCCGACGGCCTCACTGAGGCTTTCCTCAAGAAGGAGGATCTGGGTCTCAAAGACCTCGAAGGGATCGCCGGGAGAGAAGTAGCAGCTGTACACACGCACACCCGCCACCTCCACCCAAACAAACTCCGTGTCGGACTCCAGGAAATCCCCGACGCTCAAATCAGGGCTACAAACAAGGATGCCGGCCCTCCTTGATGCATCCTGAAACCAAGCAGAGTTCTCAGACCATTTGTACTGCTCACTGATGAGCAGCACATCGGCCCCCCTGCATTGATAGTTTTATTTTTTATTTATATAGGTATCACTTATTTCTAGTTTCAATTTGCCATAAAAGATATTAATCTTTGCAACTCTCAATGGTAATTTATAGAGTTACACTATATTTACAACTGCTTCAGAAAAAGTATTTCCATCCTATCGCTATAATAAATAAAACTAGTTTTCTTACACTTATTAAGGTAGTACTGTCGTAAATGGAAATACCGCTCAGATATTGATCAAATTGAAATCACTGGTGAACATTAAGCCAGAAATGACAGTTAAATTTTTGAGGACCTAGGGTACACTGGAGGGGAGTAATTAGTAATTGCATTTTGAGACGATTAACACCTAACCTTATGGGAAACCGAGTTCATTCACAAATCCTGCCATAATAACCTTTCAGATTTCAATAAAAATGACTGGTGGAATGATTAATAATATAAGCATCATTTTGCAAGTTAAAACATCTCAATTGGATACGTGTAAGCGTAGCAAAATCCAATTAAGTAAGCAAAAGTACAATTTTTCTCCAGTAACCGACGGCGATTCAATAGATGTGGCAACGTCGCAGAATAAGTGAAAGCGCGCGCCATTCTTATGCTTTCTTTTGCGACGTTGACAAATTTAGATATTACTTGAAGCATATGAGAAAAAGTACTCATTTGATTAGCTACGTACCGACAGTACTACCTTAAATCAAAATCTTCTTAAAATGAAATCGAAAATGTCATTAACGTCACTGAATTCAATTTTGTGACCTAATTTCGTTCACTAATATTTAGTATTTTATTTTTAATAAGTGACTTCAAGAAGATCTTCTTTAAAATGAGATTAACAAAGATTTTTTTCCAGGAATTCAATTTTGTCATACAAAGTATCATTTTATATTTTAATTAATTAAAATCAGATATTTTGGATAGTTTTATTCGTCTGAACAGTATCCTACAACGATAGATTCTAATGTGAAGTCGCGGGTAAGTTCCACCCTTTTAGATTTTCTGGGCTCTTTAAGAAACGTGACACGGAAGAAAGTTTTCAGAACTTGAATCTTGGAAGTGATTAATGAGATTTCGCCAGTCTTCGATACAATTTTGTAAAGTCGATTGAGAATCTAAAGTCGGTTTGAAGGAGAAGGGAATTGCAGAAACAGGTGAAGTATTAAGGCATATTACGAGTGGAAGAAAGAGAGAAATGTTCATGGCAGGATATTGAGATGGAATTAATATTTATTCACCGGAAATGAGAACGAAATATAAATACGATCTCTTCAATCTGAGTTATACTCGTATTTCTGAAGCCACATGATTCTTACTGAAGCCTACTTAAATATACGAAGAAACTAATATCTCATTCAAATTAAAATTCGAAAACAAACAAAAGTTTATAAATGTATTATAAAAAAATTTACTTAGAATTTGAATAAAATATAAAATTATAACGCAACTTCAGAAGTTTATTGATTCACTCAATAAGAAATTGCAATTGCCAGGCTAGGAGTGATATAACAAGGCCAAGATACATTCAAGTACTTGAGGAAAAAATAGAACAGAACACTCTTAGTAACAAAAAATCCTTATTTTATTTGAAAATTTGATAGGAGCTATCATCCTTTTAGCTATGTTTGAGAACTTCAGACAATATTATCCTGAGTTTCTAAAACACTACATAAATATTAATAATTTCGCATACAATTTAACCAGTTAACTGTGATTGACGAGTATACTCGTCATAAATACATGGAACTTGCCATAGTCACCACAGTTAACTGGTTAAGGGGTTAATCGCAGTCAGAGAAGGAAGAAAAGCGTATTTTTTGAGAATTTTTATCTCTTTGTTACATGCATATATTTTCTCAATAATTTCAGCATCCGAAAGTATATACCTTTATTGATGCTCCGTCAAAATTTCTTTGAAAAATAATTAAAAATGAAAGAAAAACACGTAGTTTGCCAGAGAATATTTTGCGAAAGACGTTCTGCGGTGATCATTCCAGTTCCTCAATGGGTTACTCGAAATTAAAAGTCCCAAATTATTTCTTTAATTAATTAGTTTCTACGGTGTTTGAATGTAGCTTGTCAACAAAAAAAATCTGCCCGCTTCGCGGGCAGATTCTCATATAATTTAAGTTTGTTTCTTATAATTTAATACTGAAGCTCAAACCAATTTTATAATATTAAAGATGATGTGAATTACTCATTTTCTTAAATTCACTAAATTTCTTTTTCAGTTTAAGTGAAACAGGAAATTCAATTTACTTAAGGCTCTATCGGCCTTAAGGAACATATTCTCATCATGACACTCGCGCTTCGCGCTCGATTTTCTGTATACATTTCAGTAACTTTTTAATAAATTACATGATTAAAATAATTTATTTTCTTCCAAATCTCTCAAAAAGAAAAAATAATCGTAGACTTTATTTAAGGTAGTACGATCACGAAAATTAGACCTTAGGCTAAAATAGATAATTTTGCGTTCAAGAAAAAATTCAAAAATAGGAAACGGTCAAGTTGTAGAGAATCTTTTTTCTAAAAAAATGAACCATAATTTATTAGAATCGCATCATTTTCAAAAATTTGACTCGAAGCGATAAGAAAATAAGTTTGGGCAAAAATAAAATTTATTAATAACATTATTTTTTTGTGTTTCAAATTTTTTTCATGAAAAATAATCTTTTCCCATTCAAATTGGCCCTTCAATAATAATGTTGCTATTCTTGAAAGCAAAATTATCTATTTTTGTCTGAGGTCTAATTTTCGTGATCGTACTACCTTAAGGAAACGATTTTGCAGAACAACGCTTATTTCGTATCTCACATATTTTGGTGAAAAAAATCGAATTTTTTTAATATTAAAAATCAAAACATAAAATATACATCCTATCGAGAAATTTCTTAATAAGAATGTGTAGACCTCATTTAGGCAAATAATTTTTCATCTAAACTTTTTTTATGTATCTCATATATTTTGTCTAAAAAATGGAATTATTGAATTTTAATCGTATTTTTTGGAATTGAAACGAAAAATATATGTTTTTTCATAAACTGTGTAAGACAAAACTTGTAGATCTTTTTGAAACGAACAACTTTGTATTCTTACGTTTTTTTCGTATTTCACATATTATTGTTAAAAAATTGAATTTTGGATTTTCAATAGATTATTTTTGAATTAAAAAAAAAATATGCATCTTATGAAAAAATGTTAGAATTCAAATTTGTAGGTCTTTATGTAGAAAATAATATTGTATCATAACGTTTTTTCGTATCTCGTATAATTTAACTGGAAAATGGAATTTTGATATTGACTTTTTTCGAATTTGAATATGCAGTAACATTTCTAATTTTGATTTAATCAAAAAATGTTATCAGAATAATTTTTAGAGATTTATGAGCACTATCAAAAACCAGTATTAAAATTTTTGATTTTTTCAAAAAATTATTTTCAAAAACACAAAAGTAGTGCTCAATCCCTCAATTTTGATTGGATGTGGCTGGTTAACGAACTTGTCCTTACTTTTTCGGCTCCGATAAAGTGTGCCAAAGCACAATTCAATCTGATAATTCTATCGAGAGTTATGCCGCACACAACCTACAGACAGACAGACAGACACTTTCGTAAAAACCCTTTTTTCTCACTCAGGGGGTCTCAAAACGTAAAGATTTGATGAAATTTTCGAAAGTCATTTTTCACATAAAACCAATACCTTCTCATCCATGATGAGAATGTAAAAAAATTGGACAAAATTGTGACTAGACAAATTTGGTCGTCCGATATTCGCTAAAAAAAATCACTCGATTTTTGTTAATTAAAGAAATAGTTTTGAATGGGGAAAAAAATCTACGATCAAGCACCTTTTTTTATATATATCAAAGAAGCCTGTTAAGTTTGATGTGAATCGTTTAAGCGATTTTTCAGCAATCGTGGTCACCGATTTAAGAAAGGTGGTTTCGAGAAAAACGCACTTAAAGTTTTAAGTATAGCTTACATGTGAATGTAATGATTTTAGAAACTAATGATTTTATCAAAACTACATGTACAGAATAGAATCTTATCAAGTCTTTGCTTTAGAATTTTTGTTTTGATAGCACCTAAATTTCTTTAGCGTAATCTGGAAATTGATAAAAAATTTTATGAACGAAATGAATTTTTTAAAACATCCAGTGAATTTAACTAAAAATAAGTCAACAATTTTCTGGAAAATGAAATTTTAAATTCTGTTACTATTTTAATAACATGGGAAAATAATTCTTCTCAACTTTTCTAGCCGTTTCAATTTGTGAATTCATTCGAACTTGAGTTCTCACTACTTGAAAGGAATTAAAATGTTGCTTCAGATAGGTCTAGGATTTGTTCGTATTTTGTCTTAAGTTACTTTCAAATTATAGTATAGAATTGAATTTAGATTTATACAAAAGTAGGGTAAGACTAGTTTTGGGTTTATTCTGACCAAAATGATTTTACTATATAGACTTGGATTCAAACTGATTGAAAATTTGCTACTGATGAATTTTGGACTCATTGTCTATAAAATTTTCATATGAATGCACGAACTAAATGAATTAGGAAATTGATTCAAATGCCACTTCTATCATCGGAGATTGGATGGGGAACAGATTTTAAAATAAGCAAAGTAATATGAATTAGCTCGAATTAAAATCCCATCCTAAGCTTGCATCAATGTTGCAGCAATATTCGATGTCAAGAGTAATTCTTTTAAATTTGGGTAATTGCGATATAAAGATAAATTACCAAAGAAATGATTCGTCGAACAATCACGGTAGTTAGCTAATCCGAAAATTAATTACTGTTCTAATATAGAATATTTTAATACACTAAATAGAATGTTATCCCTGGTCCAAGTTTCAGATAGAACCTCATTCCGCACTATTCCGCTCTATTCGACACCAATTCAACCCATTTCAAGTTAATCTGAAAAAAAAATTTTAAATCGCTTGATGCAAGTTGATTGAAAATATATTCGATTCAATATCAAAGTCCCAATTCGAATGAATCCGAACCAAGTTCTCAATTCGACTTATCAAAGGTCGAAATAATTCGGATGGGAACTCTTGGATTAAGGTCAGATAGATTTATAACTTATTTCCTTCAAGCGAGATTGAAAACTATTTTTTAGATTGGTTAGAAATTGTTCGGATTGATGCGAAATAGGATGAAATAACATGGAATGGAATCCTATCCGAAAATTACACCAGGGGTTTTAACCTTCCATGTAAAGCTGATATTTAAGAATATAAACTTCCTTTCCCACGAAACCATCAGTCACTATTATTTATTTTCTGAAAGAAAAAAGAAAGATTTTTGTTGGAACTCTTAAATTGCACGAACCTCTGTTGCAATAAGAAAACTCATGGCAAGTGCTCGATCGAGTTATACAATTGTTATTCAGATTATGATACAGCAAGTTTCGTAGTTATTTGACACAACTTTTGCGTGCAGTTGAATCTCAGAACTGCGCAAGTGGTTTATAAAAGTTTGTTTGGATTTCATTACCTTCAAAACAATCCTTTCCTTCAAACCTCTTTAGGGTTAAAAATATTTCGTGTTCCAATTTTACGATATGGTTCTAAAATAGTCAAATAGAAGCGCCTTTTTTTAATTGCTTAACGTATAAGTTAGAAACCTGGTAGGACATTTGTTTCTGACAGGTTGACATATTATACAAGGTACGTGACATATTTTTCCCTGCTCTCAGCTTATTTAGGAAACTCGATCGTGGTCCGAAACTTCGGGTGGAGAACTTTTGGTGAATAGCGATAGAATTAATGTCAGGATCTGTACACGTACGTAATACATAACTACGTAAGCGGGAACGCTGGGTACTCGCCAATCTCGCGCGAATAATTATGTATAAAGTCGAGGATGGTGCAAATGGTGATGTTGGTGTGTTAGCACTACGTGTAATAGTGTTGGCTTGCCGCTCAAAATACGTCTAAATATTAATGAGCTGTCCCTGCCTACGGCGCAACATGGGACAACTTCGTTCAATATATTCACTGTTCCTTGGCCATTGCTTCTACTTATCTTCATATTGAGAATTTTCTCTCAAAATAAATTTAATAAGCAAATATTTATATTTGTAAGGTCTTTAATTTTCGGCAAGCATACCGAGAAAAATGCTTAGTAAATTGTACTATATTTCCTTAGCTCCAGAAGGCGCTCGTAACTAAACTATTATTCGAATATTTATTCAATTAGTAGTAAGAAAAACTTAGTAAACAATTCTAACCGTTTCAAAAAATGTTTGTAATCAAATTTTAGACATTTATGACACTCTTTTTTCGTCCTTCGCATTTCTACATTAATTAAGATATCGAGTTTAAACTTTGGGTAATTGACTAAAGAGCAGTAAAGAAAGTTTATCTGGTGTCCTAAATTTTTATAATTATGAAATAAAATGTTTCCAAAAATAAATTTTCTCATAATTATAAATATTTAGGAGCAGATAAACTTTCCTTGTGCTTTTTACCTAATTACTCAAAGTTTCAACTCGATATTTCAATTAATGTGGAAATTCAATTTACTTAAAGCTCTATTGGCCTTAAAGAATAGATTCTCATTGTAATACTCACGTTTAGCATTCGATTTTTACTTTATATCCATTAGAATTACATTTGCATTAAAAATAAAACGAAAAATTTGTAGATCTCTTTGTTGTAAACAATTTTGTATTAGAGGAGAAGCGGATAAATTGGCGCACCTACACGGAGAGTTTTATAGCAAGTAGTACCATCTTAATGAGTAAACTAGAATTATGAGGAAAACTTCTGAAAAAATCCCGAGAAAATCCTAAGATAATGGCATAGTTTGGTAATTGGATTTTCAATTTTTAGCATCTGTCTTGGTAATCTATTGGTAACATTTCCTAATGATTCTGGTTTACTCTTATAGATGGTATTACTTGCTATCAAATTTCTCTCCGTGTAACAGAAAGTGGAAGTTTAAAATAAAAGTATAAAATTAAAAATAATGAAAAATTATCATTTGAATAGCTTGATATCTTGACTAAACTGTTCAATGAGTAAATCTTTTATGAAAAATAGAGAAAGCAGGTATTTATCGAATTATGTATTGGTTATTTATTCTAAATTTTAAATTATATTTGAATAGCAAAAGTCACTTGTAAGCCATTTTATTAGTTTTAAACTAATTTGGAGGCACAGATAGAATATATATTATATATTTTTACACTGCAATACAGGGAATTGTATACTCTCATCTGAAAAATGAAAAGCCTTTATCAATAAACTTCACTTGTTACCTAATTTCTTCTAATATCTACAATTTCTGTGAACTATATTGATTTGTATATTATTTCACAGTAAAAAACATCACTCTTTAATATATCTTGATACATAAAAAAATAAATATTCAAGAAAATGGTAGTAATGAAGTCTAACAAGGTTAAATTATATGTCTTTTAATCATTAAATTTGTAATTACTATTTTTTCTTTTATTTTCTCATCACTGAATTTGGATTCACTTGATGGTTCCCAGAAACACGTAAAAACACAACGTCACACGACGCGCGGCAACTTGGCATCCAATTTGAAATTCTTTTGCACCAATTTACCCGATAGTGCCCCATGATAAAATACACATTTTCTGCATAATACGCGTCGGTTTCATGCAAAAATCTTCTTCCAATCGTAATTTTATATATCAATGAATATAACGTCGTTTATGAAATCAATTTTTTTGAACCAACTATTTATTGTTATTAAACGTAAAGCCTTTAAATTTTACTATTTGTAGAAATACAAAAATAAAAGGGGCCATATCTGGACCAGATCGGGCCCCCATATTATAGGCACAGATCTGGGCCCGATCGGGTAGGGCGTTTCATTACTGGTCTGGCGCTATACAGATTACCCTATCGGGGCCATATTTTTCCCGATCAGCGCCCCACCAAAATTTCTGCACGGGATATTATCATTTTCTGTAAAAAAAACGTGTGGCAATTTAGCCGCTTCTCCCCATATAACGTGTTTTTCGTATCCCATATAATTTAACAGAAAAATGGAATTCTTATATTGACTTTTTACATTCTCATTATCAATGAAAAGTTATTGGTTTTATATGTGAAAAATGACTTTCAGGATTTTCATGAAATCTTTACGTTTTGAGACCCCCTGAGTCAGAAAAAACGACTTTTACGAAAGTCCCTATCTGTTTGTCGGCCTGTCGTCTGTCTGTTCGGCGTTTGATGACGTGATAACGTCCCATAGAATTATCGAGTTGGATTGAGCCACATCTGACTAAATTTGTGAAAATAAGAGCATTTCTTGTTTAATTGAGAAAATTTTAATATAGATTTATAATAGTGTTCATAAATCTCTACTAATTATCCTCATAACATTTTTCGATTGAACCAAAATTAGGAAAATTACAGTATCTTGAAGCTTGAAAAAAATCAATATTTAAACTCCATTTTCCAGTTAAATTATACGAGATAATTCGAAAAAATGTTATCGTACAAAATTGTCTACTACAAAAGCATCTACAAATTTAAATTGCAATATTTTTTTATAAGATGTATATATTTCTTTTTTATTTACAAAACGCGTTTCGATCCTTCACCATGATACTTTTCAAGGCTTTTTTTATTCATTTAATTAACTAAAATTGATATCCTTTCTCTAATATTTTATTCGAGGTTATGCATGTTGTTTTTATATTTTATGATGTTTGTTGTACTTTTCAATATTTTGATTAACCAAAAGTTAGAATATTTTTGTTTTGTATATTTTTTCAAACATATTATTATCACATTATGATTGATGTAAAATTTAAAATCTTTAAAAATTTATAAAATAATCATTGTGCAAGCCCCATGATTGTAACTGAAATTTTAGAATTAAGAAAATGTTATTTTTTTAACTTCTTTCGTTTGACTATAAAAATTATATCTAATTTTACAACACATCTTTTTTCCATGAGTGCATGGAAAGGAATCAAGTTATAAAATTTCCTAACACCAATGTCGCAATTCAGTATAATTTTTTACATATGCGGTAAATCGAGTCTTTATATTGAAAATTAATATCATCTCTATTATAAACTTTTAAGAAATGTTCTTCTCTAAACTGATGTCAAATAATTACGAAAAGTTTAAAAAAAAATATAATATCTATAATAAACTATATTAAATTGTAGCAAGGCAGTTATAACAAATATTTGTGAAAATCGTAATCTGTAAAACATTCGTTGCAATTCATATGATTCTAACTATTTATTACCCTAAATAGTTTTATATCCTCCATAATATCACTAACACTTTTTATCATTCTCCAATTTCATACAAAATATATCAATCGCCCTTGCTGGCTATACTAATTTTCGTTTCCTTAAAATTATAAGCATTTAAATTTTCAGATTACACTTTTTTAAGTATTTTAACTATAATTTATAAATTAACTCGATTTCCCTAAATCTACCTCATACTATACTAAAAAAGAATATTATATTGTAATAACAAGTATTGCTACTTAATTTCTTTCCGTGTGTAGTGTTATTAATGGACAAAATTATAATTAGGACCATATTTATATAGAACTAAATTCATGAACTTCTGTTGAAAAACTCTGAAATCGTAGGGGATATTAAATTAATAAGATCGATTTTTCTCTGGCATAATAAAATTAGCAGGAAAAGAGATTATTACGAAGCGATGAGATCTTCGTTTCGCGATCTGGAGACATTCTTGAAAGTGACGTTGATCCTGCTGTGACTGTCGCTCGCGATTAGCAATCCCAAAGGATTCAGGAAAGAGAGGTAGATGAGAGGAGGAACAAAACTAGGAAGTATAAAGGGCATGGGACAGTCAAAGACAGAAAATAAGGGATTGAGAAACAAACTGCTGTCTAGAGCTCTGGAACGTCACGTACATGACACTCTTCGGAGTATCGGGTAACTCCTTCCTTTTCGACCATGACTATCTTCTCTACTTCCCACCCTTTCAACTTTTCTTCATTCATTGCCAGCGGAGGGAACTAAATTAACGCTGTCACGACGAGTGTTAATCTCATAAAGAGACTCAAAATATGGGCGTGGAAACTTCCTCTACTACAATTATAGCGGTAGCGTTTCCATTGTTATAATTTGTAATTTAAGGCAATGGAGTTTGCCAAGTTTTTGAAATGTCATTCATTGATAATCAGAAAAATAACGACTGTCTAATACTATTAACATATTTAACCCTAGGAAAAGTTCCTTTTCAGTCTTCAACTTTTTCTGAAAAAATAATTATCTCTGGCTAAAATTTTGAAGGATTATATAGAATATGCTGATGGAGGTTTCTTTACTTCTTCTATAGAGTAAATTATCCAGAAGAATGATTCGCTGCAATATCGACCAAGTTTAGAGAGTTAAATTGTTTTATACTTCAAATCGAACATAATTTTTGAGAATTTGCCCTTAATGTGGCCCTTTTTAGCGTCCCAAAATTTTAGCATGAAACAATTAGTATTTGGGAAGTAAGTAGGAGGAAACTAATGTTAATAAATCTTATTTATAAATGATATACTGATAAATACCAAAAGCAGGTAAATAATTGATTCAAAAAAATATGCTATCGGGTTGTCCCAAAATCAATTGCCAATTTCACATATAGATGTCTTTGACCATCTTTTCAATTGCCTCCTTTCAATGTCATGACTTTTTCCTTCTGGAATTTGTTAGCTGTCACTCTTAGCTTGCTTTACAAACAAATTTTCGCGTAATTTCGTTTACAGTTGTTAGTTCGGCATCAATTTTAAGATGGAGTGTAAAAACGAGCATTTTCGTCATATTTTGCTTTTTTATTCCGTAAAGGAAAGAACGCAGCACAGGCTGCTAAAAAGTTACATGATGTTTATAGTGAGGAAGCCTTAAAAGCCAGAGAATGTCGAAATTGGTTTGATAAATTCCGTTCTGGGAATTTTTCACTCAAAGATGAGCAACGTTCAGGTCGGTCAAATGAAGTTAATGATGAATGAATCAAAGCCATAATCGAATCGCATAGTCATGTAACTGTGCGAAAGATTAAAGAAATGTTAATAATACCAAAATCAACAATCGACCGTCATATTCAACGTCTTGGACTCGTTAAAAAACTTGATATTTGAATTCCACATGAAGTGAAGGAAATTCATTTAACAAATTGCATCAACGCTTGTGATTTGCGTCTTAAACGCAATGAGTTCGATTCTTCTTTTAAACGAATTATCACTGGTGATGAAAAATGGATTGTTTAGAATAACGTAGTTCGAAAAGGATCATGGTCCAAGCATAATAAACCACCACAAACAACATCGTAAGCTAATTTGCATCAAAAAAAGATTAGGCTGTCTGTTTGTTGGGTTCAAAGAAAAACGGCCAAACGGCACCATCAGATTACTATTTATTTCGTACTTTGCAGAACTTCATGAATGATAAAACTGTTAATGACGATGAAGCTGTGAAATCGTACTTGGTTCATTCTTTTGCGATAAAGACCAGAGGTTTTATCAGCGTGGAATCATGAAGTTACCAGAAAGATGGCAGAAGGTCATTGACCAAATGGAAAATATGTCATTGATTAAATTTTATTCCTTGTATTTAAGAAAATGTGTTCAATTTGTATGAAAAATTCGGCAATTACTTCTGGGATAATCCAATATAAGAACTAATAAATATGCTACGAAAAGACGCGGAGAAACTTTTTTCGTCATCCTCACACGAGAATGATCCCATTCCAGCATCAATTTTAGCACGCAATGTATGAAATAGGGCGAGAATCATACTTCCCCTCAATTTTTCTCCTCAGAACACGTATACATCCACGTATCCTTCGTCTGTGTTGTCGTCTATGGTAAATCAACGCCATTTGTTAAGAAACCTCGGCGGCTTGTTGTTTTTTTCGGTCTGGTACCGACACGAATAACATTTGGAGGTTAAGTAATTGTCATTTTTGGTGCCTTGTCAAGCACATTGCTTACTAAAAGTGGTAGTAATAGAATGGGGTCATTTTCATGTACAAATAACGAAAAATAGAAAGTGTTGCGCGGGCGCGATAGGTGATTCACTTATTAATGTAAGGCCTGCACTCAACTGGGCGCAGACACAATATAAAGGGTTTTCCAATAGGGACATAGCAATTTTATCTATGAATAAAACACAGAAATATTTGAGATATTGAGTTCAAATTTATTGTGGGTGTAGTGCAAGCATTACATTTTATGAATGAAATTCGATATCGGTCATATGACCACCACGAGCACGTTTACAGCGGTCGATTCTTTGGATTTTTCTTTGAGGTCGTCTAAAATTGCTGGCTTGTTGGCATAGACCAGTGACTTGATATGGCCCCATAAAAAGAAATCCAATTGCGTTAGATCGCATGAACGAGACGGCCATTCGACCGGACCATTTCTCGAGATAACACGTTCACCGAATTTGCCTTTTAATAAATCGATTGTGACGCGTGCTGTGTGGCTAGTGGCACCGTCTTGTTGAAACCACATATTTTTTATGTCAAGTTCATCCAATTCTGGCCACAAATAATCTTCCATCATAGCACGATAGCGCTCTGCATTGACGGTAACATGACGGTCGTTTTCATCCACGAAAAAATACGGCCCAATCACACCTCCGGCATGAAAACCGCACCAAACAGTCACTTTTTGCGGATGCAACGGTGTTTCAAGAAGCACATTTGGGTTTGTTGCTGACCAATAACGCATATTTTGCTTATTAACAAAGCCATTGAGCCAGAAATGAGCTTCATCGCTGAAGATGATTTTTCGATGAAATTCTTCATTTTCTTCAAGCTTTGCCAGAGCACAGTTGGAGAAGTTTCGGCATTTCAAATGATCAAGTGGCTTTAGTTCTTGAGTCAATTTAATCTTGAAAGCATGTAGGCCAAGATCTTATCGCATAATACGCCACAGTGTTGTTTGAGCGATGCCCAATTCTTGAGAACGACGTGGAATCGACTGATTTGGCTCATTTTGAATCGATGCACCTACGGCTGCGATTATTTCTTCGCTTCGAGCAATACGACGTATTTTTGGCACCGGAACGTCAAATAGTGTAAATTTTGTCTCGAATTCATCCACTATAGCACGCACAGCCTGTCGAATGGGACGATTATTACGGCCGAAAATTGGAGTAAGCGCTCTTAAAGTTGCGACCACCGACTCAGAATTTCGGTAGTAATTTTTAATAATTTCCAAACGTTGCTGGTTCTTGAACTTTACCATGATGAAAATGTTGACTTTAACTAACGTTTTGACATTGACAGTTCATTAAAAAATTTTAAGGGTGCGTTTATATAAAGATACGAAATTGTTATGTCCCTATTGGAAAACCCTTTACTATCATGGGTATATATGTTTTTCAACAATAATTGCAAAAAATATTGAAAAGTTAGGGAAAATTAAGTTACAATGATAATTATTCCTAGAAGACCGGTAATTCTTTGCAGTAAAAATATCAGAATCTCAAATAATAATATGAAACTTTACTACACATTGAAGTGAAGTATGCTATAATATATAGTAACCTATAGTTCAGTTTCCCTAAAATTTAGTATTTGACTGTAAAAAATTATCATTATGAGACATTTTTCTCTAACTTGAAACGCAGTTTAGTGAAAATTCTAAACTTGTGTCTTTTCATGCCATTTTCAAAAATATGTTTTTTATTGCGAATTATTTCATTTAAAGTATCAAGAATCTGTAGCAAAAAGAATTGAATGTGTTTATAAAACGAGTATCATGGAGATTAAAGTGTTCAGCGATGCATAGACGATTCGTTCTAACTTGAGGGACCAAATATTATGAAATTTATTATAACAACTTGAGAGAAGGACAATACTTCATCGAGGTCAAATCGATGCGTCGTAAACGTTCTTTGGTCTGACCTCCCCCCCCCCCCCCCATCATACTTCTCTTCTGTCGCATCCAGACCACCCCTACCGCAATCTCAAATTATTCATTGTTAGTGGGCACAAACTGTGAAACTCGTTACCGCGATAAATCAAAAACCCGTACTTTGTGTAATCCTGTTGGCCGAAAACGTTGCAAATATTTATTTTACACCAAAAAGTAAATTTATTACTGTAAAGTAGGTTGTATTCATTTAGGGTCATGCAATAAAACCTCGAGTGCAAAGCAACCGAAAATTAATCCACCGAAAAAGCATAACGTTACTGCATGTCCATATTCATTATTCGATATTGGAATCTCACCACTGAAAAAGAAGGTTAGTTATTCCATTCAATTTATTGGTTTAAACAAACATTTCTTGAATAACACAACCACGAGTTGGTTGTTGTTATTATTCAGGATAGTTACATTAAACGAATCAACTATCCCGAATATTAATACCAACCATTACGTGGTTGCGTTAACCAAGAATTGGTTGTCCTAGCCAATAAATTGAATGGCACTTCAGGTTCCAACAAATTTAATCTGATAACCAACCTTTTTTCTTAGTGTATTAGTAAGAATTTGATTCGGAACAATTCGATGGTTATGAAGGATTGTAGCAATTACTTCTTTTAGTACTTGATCTCATCAGACTGTATTCATAAGATAGTTGACGGAGGAAATATAATAATAAAAAAAAATCATAGTTATGGTAAATAATACTACTTTTCATTTGTCAAATATGAGTTTGATGATTTTAACTACACAGGCCGACAAAAAGGTAATTTTTTTGTAATAAAAGACCGGACTAAAAGTCCCCAAGTAATTTTGATATCCTAGAAACAAATTCGTTGCCCAAATTTCTCCAGCACGTCAGGGTTTTGAGATATCTCAACTTAAAAGTGCTGCTCTGAAGGCATCAAAATTCTTCATTGCTAGTGATAACGGAACTTGGTAAATATAAAAATGATCTTATAGTGACACTTGAATTGTTAGAAGCACTACAGTAATGTAATTAAATTATTGACTATGATTAAAAGAATTAGATGCCCCCATAGTAATCTTAAAATTCAGAAATTGACCTTTGGAGAGTAAAGTATTATACACTTTTTTCTATGGAATTAGAATCATTCCTTTCTAAATTCTTAATACAAAAATGTAATTTCTCACAACTAAAGTGTATTACTTCATCTAAAGGGTTTCCCAATAAGGGTGATATGTTTTGAAATTGAAAAAAAACACTGAATATTCATTCGGAATTGATCGAAATCTTTTTTATTATATTGGATATTCTATGCCATTTATGATTTAAACAATATATCGGCCAAATTTCCCCCGAGACTTGAGACAAAAATGCGCCTCATCAGAAAAGATGATTTTTTGATGAAAATTGGGATCATTTTCAATTGATTCCAGAGCCCAATCCGCGAACTCCCGACGAAAACGATGGTCATTAGGCTTCAGTTCTTGGGCCAGAATCATCTTATAGGGATGCAGGCCAAGATCCAATCGCAAAATACGCCAGGTAGTCATCCTGGACAGGCCCAATTCCTGAGATCGGCGTGGCACGGACAATTCACGGTTTTCCTCGATACTGGCCTGTACGGCGGCTATATTCTGTGTAGAACGTGCGGTACGCATACGATTTTTAGGCTTAGTATCCAATAGAGTAAATTCACTCTCCAACTTATCGACTATTCGACGAATTGAGAGCGCGGATGGAGCAGAATGACGACCATATTTTGCACGATATGCTCTTTGAACACCGACAAAACTTCTCGAATTTTGATAAAATAATTGGACAATTTCCAAACGTTGTGGAAGCGTGAAACTACTCATGATTAAATGGCAAACCTTACTGATGACAACTGACAGCAGACGTCAAAAATTTCAGTTCAAATGAGCCCGATAGGGACATTCAAAATCATATCACCCCTATTGGGAAACCCTTTATTAATTATATGGGAATACTGTGTTTTTAAGATTAATTTTAAGTGTATCGTGTTACGCACAAATATTAATTTTAGTTTTTTACCACTCATTGAATAGATATTCGAATCAAAGTTCAGTTACAAGTGCCCCCTGAGGCTATAGAAAAGTAATGCAACTCACTAAGAATTTTTTTCGGTGTCGAAAAAGATATTATTGAAGTTAGACACATTTTCGTGGTATTGAAGTATTTGAATTGGTTTAAGAACATTTCAAGAGAGTTAGTCGTGATGAATGTTTGCGAATAGTATTGAAAATAAAAGAGTCTTTGGTTTCAAGTTTACTTTCCGTTTGCAGTGCATATACCTCTCCTGGTTCCCAGAGAAGTTCGGTGACTGTATTTACCATGGTGAGGTACTTAATTTTGCTTTCGGAATTAAGTCGAGGGTAAGGCTAGGGAAAAGCTAGGGAAGGTGGGGTTGGGGTAGGTGTTACAGAAAGGTGGAGAAGAGGATGGGTCGGTGTTGGAAGTACTGTTGAAATATCCTACGTGGAGGATTCCCGTGAAACTTCCGTCGAGTATTTTCCTAAGACTGTCTCTCACAATTAGAATACTCTAGAGAGTCTGCCTTATTCGACGAGATAAGGGAAACAAGACTGGCACATTCTAAAGAAGATGTGTAGGTACATTTATTTTTATTATAACGCTTAGAACTATAAAAATATATTTTTCCATAGTTTATAATTATTAATATATAATAATTTGACATGGTGAATTCATACTATCATCAAAATTTGCCAATTATGAACGCAAAAATATTTTCTTTGATACTCGGGCGGGAAATGCGATTTTGGGGCCCTGGTGCGAAACAGCAAAAATGATCGATAATGAGTCCGTGTGATAAATACTTACTTTTTCACACTAGTCTAAATTTAAATCACTATTCATGATAGCTTGACTGTGTGGCATTAGGGATAGTTTTTAAAAGTAAGGTCATTTTTATGGCAACATTTGACCACGTCCAGATTCTTAATTTTTTTCTTTCATTTTTTTTTGTACACACGAGAAATCACATATTTTCCGGTTTGCTTATTTTTATTTTTCAACATGGTCTCCTTCTAGCTAGATAAATTTTGCCTAGCGATTTTACATTTTCTTCAAGCTGTCTAAAAAGTAATATTTTGGAAGTTCTTGAAAATAGGCCTCTGTTTTGGTGATGGAATTCTTGTTTGATTCAAATCTCTTTCCAGCAAGCGATTTTTTTTATGTTTGGAAACAGGAAAAATAACTGGGGACTAAATCCGGTGAATACGGTAGGTATGGCAACAATTCGAATTTCAATGCATGCAATTTCGCCATTGCAACAGCATAGATGTGCATGAAGATGATTCCGTTCACATCCCAAAAAACAATCACACGATTGCGTTTTTCCTCGACGGTCGCTGCTCCAACTCGACGTCCCGAAAGGGGTTCTCCAGGAGTGGATGTACGACCACGTTTAAACTCATTCACCTAATTGTACACATTTTCAAGCGATGGTGCAGATATGCCATGAACATCATCTAACTCTGCCTTTGCTTCTTTTGGTGTATTGCCTTTTATATAGAAATATGATATTATTAAAAATAATCATTGCATGAAAAAATAGCAAATAGAAAGGGTTCTTTCTTGTCATCCTCTACAAACCTATATATAAAGAAGGAAAAAATTTTACTTTTACAATTTCCATTCACCAAGACCCTCAATTTTCAATAAAATTGAATACAACATTTTTCAATAATTTCGAAATTACTAATAAACAAGTTTTCCTTTTTCTTAATTTATTTTCGCCAAGATTCGAGCGAATCCTAATATAATCCGAATCATAGCCTTCGGATCCTTTAAGATAAGATTTCTAATAGGCAAGTGAATTCGAATGGATTGTAATTATCTCTAGGATTTTTTTTTTTTTTTGGTTTGGAGGAAAAATGGCAAAATCTTTTATAGACGTTGTACAGGACTCTCCTAGGACGGGTCTAGGCATACTTGTTAAAACCAAAAAACCCCCTCTCTCGAACCAATACACCACCCGCGGAACCGCCTTTCGGCTTTAAACTTCACGGGTGGTTGGTTCCATTAAAGTCGCGTACGACTCTTCCGTCATCCGTTCGCTCGGAACTTCCACCCGCGGCCACACGCCCACTAGGATAACCGACTAGCCGCGCCACCCAGGGGAGAAACAAACAGATTCCTCTCCCAAACAACGCGGACAGTCAAGTCTACCCGAGACGCAGGACCGCGGGTGCAGGCCCCGATGCGATTTCTACTGGTCCTCCCCGTTGTTTCGCTCTCGACGCCCATCAAGTTCTCTCGTCTTCATCCCAAGTGTGAGGAATGACTCGATGAGCGTACAGAACCGTTCAGACTGGAGCATGAGGGGGACCATCGTGTCAGGAGTAAGTTCGGAACCCACCGCCTGACCGAGGACCTCCCTAGCCACACCCCATTTTGCGCAGACGAAGAGTGCGTGCTCTGCGTTATCCACCGGGGAATCGCAGTAGCAGCACGTCTCCTCGTCTCTCTTCTTAAAGCGCCTCAGATACGCGTTAAAACAGCCATGGCCCGAGAGCGCTTGTGCCAAGTAAAAGCCGACTTCCCCGTGCTTTCTGTTCAGCCAGGTGGCGAGCTCCGGGATCAGGCGGTAGGTCCATCTCCCTGTCTGCTCACCATGCCATCTCAACTGCCATTTCTCGACGAGAAATGCAGGCCTTCCATCCTTGCGGATGGCCTCCTTCGCGCCAGCGATTTCCTGCAGGTCTGCGCAGATAAGCTCCTTGCAAAGCTGAAAGGTTTCCTGCCTTTCCTCCGCCAATAAATCTATTGGCGGGACGCTCGCCAGGACCAGCACAGCGCTCGTCGAGATAGTTCTATATGCCGAAACTATTCTCAGTGCGACAAGTCTCTGCGCAGAGAACAGCTTCTTCTGGATAGCATGGTTTTGCAAGGCATTGGCCCAGACCGGAGCTGCATAAAGCAGCTTCGAATGGACCACGCTTGCCACAAGTCTTCTTTTCGCTTCCCTGGGTCCACCAATGTTTGGCATAAGCCGGGCCAAGATCGCTCCACATTGGATGGCTTTGGCAGCTGCGATCTTTAGGTGTTCGCCAAAGCTAAGCCTACGATCCAGCTGCACCCCCAGGTACTTAATAGTTGTTTTCCACTCGACTTCATGCTCTCCGAGAACGATCATCGGATATTGGAAGGATCTCCTGTCCGTAACGAGCAAAGCCTCGGTTTTCTCAGGGGCCATTTTCAGGCCTCTGCTATCCAACCAACGCTTTGCCCGCCACAGGCTTTCATTGATCCTCAGCTCTAGGATTCTGACGTCGTCAGCGACGCACACAACAAGTGCGTCATCCGCGAAGCCGACGATGCTCGTTCCAGCAGGCAGGTCCATGCGCAGAAAGTCATCGTACATGATGTTCCAAACGAGTGGACCCACCCGCGACCCTTGAGGAGTGCCACATGTCATCTCTTCTTTGAGAGACCATTTTTCGCCCTCGTATATCACCCACCTGTCGCTCAGATAGTCATCCATCATTCGCAACAGGTAGTCTCGAACCTTTTTCCGCATCATCGCCTCGATCCAGATGTCCCATCTCGCGGTATTGAACGCATTGCGTATGTCAATGCTAATCAACGCACAGAATCCCTTACGCTTACCAGTTCCTTTTCTTGCATTTGTGGCGATGTTAACCACAGCTTGGATGGCATCCACAGTGGACCTGCCTTTCCTGAATCCGAACTGGTTTTCCGAGAGCCCGTTCTCCCCGACCAAGAGAGCCTGAAGCCGTTGTAGAATCAACTTCTCCAGAAGTTTCCCCATCGTATCCAATAAGCATATTGGTCTATACGACGAGGCAACCCCTTGAGGTTTGTTGCCCTTCCTCAGCAGGACCAACCTCTGCTCCTTCCAACCTGCGAAGAACCTCCCATCCCGAAGACAGGAGTTAAAAGCTTCTAAAAGGATCTCCGGGTATTCCCCGATCACCTCTTTGAGGATCTCGTTTGGCACTCCGTCGATCCCCGACGCTGTATTCGCCTTCAGCCTCCCACCCGCTCTCTTTAGTTCTTCGAAAGTGAAGAGTTCTTCGCGCTGGACCACGCAAGAACTTCGGTCCTGTATTTGGAGTGGCCCCACGTGTAGAAACAAGCTTCGCACAATGTACTCGACTCGATCGGGATTATCCAGGCCCGGGGTTTTTTTTCTAGTCACCAATCTCTTGGTGACTATTTTGAAGGCGAGACCCCATGGATCCTTCTCGACCTCACCGATCAAGTCTTTCCAGCATTTAAGTCGGCTTTTCTTTATGCCGCGCCTCAAAGCTGTTTTTGCCCCTTTCCATGCCTCGTGCAGCGTAGCATCCCCCTTTGAACGGGTGAATTTTCGCCGCGCCGCGAGGCATTCTCGACGTAGGACTGCCAACTGGTCGTTCCACCAGTACATCGAACCCTTGGCTTGCCTGCGCTTACGGCGAGGCATCGAGTAGTCACAAGCCGCGACCACCTTCTGCCTCACCGAGCGCACAGCAGCTTCAAACGTCCCAGCAGGGCAGACCCAACCAAGCTCATCGATGAACCTGGTTTCTTCGAGGTGTTCGCGAAGTCTGTCCCTGCTGAGTCGTCTCGTCTTCAAGGAGGGGCTCTTTCCTTGCCGCCCCTGCCCTTATCCACCGCCTGACACCGTTGTTCTAGTGTAAATTCGATGCACCGGTGGTCACTCAAGGTTATTACCTCGAGGACCGACCAGTCGCTTATCCTTGAGGCGAAGCGAGGTGCGGTAACTGTGAGATCAATTATTGGCCCCCCCGCTCTTTGTCTGAACGTAAATTCCCCGCCCTGATTCAAGACGATCAGTTCGTTCCTAGCGACCATCTCGCCAACCAAGATTCTCCTCCTATCTAGGCGGGCCTCACCCCACTCGGGCGACTTACTGTTGAAGTCACCCCCTATGAGGGATCGCCCGATGGCCTCACGGAGGCTTTCCTCAAGGAGGAGGATCTGGGTCTCAAAGACATCGAAGGGATCGCCGGCGGAGAAGTAGCAGCTGTACATACGCACACCCGCCACCTCCACCCAGACGAACCCCGCGTCGGTCTCCAGGAAGTCCCCGACGCTCAAATCAGGGTTACAAACAAGGATGCCGGCCCTCCTTGATGCATCCTGATACCAAGCAGAGTTTTCGGACCACTTGTAATGCTCACTAATGAGCAGCACATCAGCCCCCCTCTCCCTGTGAGTCTGCATCAGGAGGTCCTGGAGATCCTTCCCCCTTCCGAGGTTGAGCTGCAGGACCTTCAATTCCTGCCTTTCAACCTCCGAAGCTCTTCTCGGAAGACCGGGCACAAGCCGCTCCCCGACACATTGGCGACATCTTTGTCGCCCCTGTCTGCGCATGACAGGCACCTTTGTGGCGCCTTACAGGTCCTGGCCAAGTGTCCCGTGGCGCCGCATCTCCAACAGGCGTTTTTCCTGTCGGGGTTGCTGCAGCCCAGGGACCCGTGGCCGTACCCAAGGCACCTGAAGCAGCGGGTTACTTCCAATTGCTCGCGAATGCGGCACTCTACCCACCCGATCCTCAACTTGCCTAGCTGAAGCAGACGCGCGGCGTCTGCCAGAGCTAGCCGGATCACTGCAGTCTTCACCCCACCAAAGCGGGTGAAGAGCCTGCAGGACCCCTCAAAAGCTGGTCTGCCCAATGCCAAGCACAGGGCAGACACAACCTCTTCTTTTTCAACGGTCTCGTCGAGGTCCCTAATTTCGAGGGACCTCGTCGAGACCAGGGCTGAAATTTGCGCCCTTTCCCCGACCGCCAGGTCGAGCTCCTTTCGGAAGGCCGAAACGTCTCCCCCCTTTTTGAGGACCAGAAGGACTTCTTCCTTCCTGGTTCTCCGGATAGACAGGACTTCAAGTCCTGCCTTCCGCGGGTCGACCTTCGCCTTCATTTCCCTCAAGATGTCGGCGTACGACTGGCCGTCCTTCGCCGACACCTTGATGGCGTCGCCTGACCTGGCGGGCGTGGAGCGCTTCGACTTAGGAGTGGCGGTGGTCCCCTGCGCTTTTTGGACAGGGTCCTCCACCCTTTTCTCCTTTTTTTTTCTTTTTTCTTTTTTTTTCTTTTTTTTGTGACCACATGCCAGTTCCCTTCTTTATGTGGGGGCTGCCTCGTGGCCACCTCGGCATAAGAGGGCGAAGAGCCACCCTTCCCCCTCTTGGGAGTTTTTTCCAGAGGGGTAGAGGGCGCAGATCTTTTTTCGCCCTTCGCCTGATTTTTTGGGGTATCTCCCAGAGACGCCGAACGTGGTCTCTGGAAGATCCCCAATTTCTTCATAGCGGGGTGAGATTCCATTTTCTTCTGGAATTTCACCCCGCTCTCCAGGAGGCACTTGTGGGTGTTGAGCATACCGCTCAACACCTCAGTTGCCTCGTTCACCGAGTCTTTAACGAAGCCAGGGTTATTCCTCAGCATACCCTGTTGTATAACGCTGAGGGCCCTGGCTAACTTTTCCATTTTTTCATTTTGCTCCTTCAGGAGCTGAAGGACATCTTGCCATCCCTCAGCTCCTGTAGGAGTGTGTGAGTGCGCATCTGGCGCCTTCACCTCTCCATCTCGTTTATTTTTATCTGAGTTCATATTTATTTTCCTAGTGTCTTAACACGGTTCGCCCATCATTGGAGCCCTATTGCAGTAGGGCTACTATCCCCGCCTGTATAGATCCCTAGTTATATGCGCCGAAACCGAGAAGCGGCTTATCGGAAGGTCGATCCTATCGGCACATTAAATGAAGCTAGCAAAAAAGGTTACGGGATAGGCCCGCGCCATTATGATGCTAAAGGTTTAATGTCACCCCTGTCGAGCGAGTGGTGCCGTGTCCGCCCCGACACCTGACCCGAACTTCAGGCTAGCGGTGTGCGATTTATCTTACGCAGCGTCGGATATAAGGAAATACTGACCAGGTAATCCTTCATTCCTGCGCCCGGACCTCCATGATTTCAACCCCGACATTGGCTCCAGGCAGTAGGATTGTGAGCGGTTTTCCCAGATTAACATGTGGTTTCACGGGATCTTTGCCCTTCGCGGTCGAACACCGGAGGGACTTACGGTTACCCATATTACTTCCACAGAGGTGAGGTACTGACATCGCGTCCTACCCTGGTCGAGAGGCTGCTACTCCTCCCTTGGCTAGTCTATCGGGAATATCCACCAGGCGCCGGCTGCAGCCCCATTCACTCAGCGTCCCATTCATTCTGGTGTGTGTGGGTGTCGGTGTCGTGCATGTGATTGTGGTGTGACCGCAAGAGCGCACGCGGGAAGTTCAGCGTCATCGCCGCCTACGCATTTGGGGCGATACCCCGATTAAGGGCCCCCCCGCATTCACTCCGTGTACGTTCATTCGGCATCAAGAGACCTGTTCAAGGTCCCCTGATGCTTTCGCTCCAAACCGCGTCCTCACGCGCCTGAAAGTCGCAGAACAATCGTCGTGGCACGTGCGCCCGGCAGGCCCATCACTAGAGAAAAGCCCGTCTATAGGGCTCCCTTGGCAGCCATCCTGACGGCGACAGCCCTACTGCTGGCAGATTCCTTGCGGCTACTACCGTTGGTGGGCTGCAGGACGCGTCTGCTCCGTGCTAGGACTCATGCGTTCACCTCGGCGAGACCCTGCCCGTCCACAGAACGCTCTCTCGGTTGTTAGGTGTGTTGTGTTTAGTGTCGCTGTAATGTGTTGTGTCATGTTGCTGTCTGTGTGCCCCCTCCTCCTTTCTCATCCGGGCTTGGGACCGGCAATGGCAGAGTTATTATCTCTAGAATTGATGTTGGATTGTTTGCATTGACTTCTGAGAGGACGTGCGGATTGAGGTGGTTTGAAAAATTTTCTTAGATTGATTTCGGGTTCAATGGATTAAGTTTGAAGTGGATGCACAAATTGAAACAAAGTGAAAAAGTTTCTAGGATTCATCCATATTGAATTTAAAGCGTATGTACGGATTCGAATTGATTGAAATTATGACTCAAATTGATTTTGAAATAGTTTGTATTGGCGCAGAAATAGCTTATATATTAGCGTGAAAAAGAATAGAATAAGATTCTATGCAAAACGTGAACCAGGGTAATTAATTATTTCAAATTATTTACGAAATAAAATAATTACACTATAGAGGATTAAAAATCGCAATTTGAATATAACTTAATTTGTATATTTCAATTATAACAAAATTTCCATTAAAAACTTAATATTAAAACGATTGATTTTATTAAAAATTTCTCTGAATTTGTACTTATGAGTATTATTACGTTATATGCATGTTCATAAATAACTACATTTTTTTTTGTTTCACATCGAATATTTTTTTGCATGGTTTAATTTATGAGACATTAATTGTATCGCATGGGAAAATAGGGGAATATAGTGTGTCTTCATAAAAGCATTAGTGTCCGGAATTAATTGATCGCGAAGGGCAGAAGGTAGCTGAGAAACCTACATGCTATGATAGGAGGGTCGTCACATCGCGTCGGTGCAAGGTAATATCAGTACTAGTTCGTGTCAGTCGATGAGCCACTCCGCCCAATTCGTGCATTCTGCTCGCATTGCCCCCCACTCGATTGCTGCAGGTGCAACGATACAATTCGATACCTCGTTTCAGACGACCCTGTAGACACGATTCAGACATGCCACCCTTGCCTTCACTATTTAAGATAAAAATCTTTATTTTCCCTCACGCTAAATTAAGCTTTCATTTAAAAATTCAGAAATTCATTTGGATTATATTCAAATATACATGCAATAATACAATAATAGGTATTTCTAAGAATTTTTACTTTTAAAAAAGGTTCTTAAGGGCGTGCGATACTCAGGAAATGAGCAAAATTGATTGATTTTAGGTTTCTATATGTCTGTGTCCGAAACTTTCATCAAATCTTTACGTTTTGAGACCCCCTGAGTCAGAAAAAAGGGTTTTTACGAAAGTGTCTGTCTGTCTGCCTGTAGGTCGTGTGCGGCATAACTCTCGATAGAATTATCAGATTGAATTGAGCTTTGGTACACTTTATCGGAGCCGAAAAAGTAAGGACAAGTTCGTTAACCAGCCACATCCAATCAAAATTGAGGGATTGAGCACTACGTATTTTTTTTTGAAAATAATTTGTTTAAAAAATCAAAAATTTTAGAACTGGTTTTTGATAGTGCTCATAAATCTCTACAAATTATCCTGATAACATTTTTTGATTAAATCAAAATTAGAAATGTCACAGCATATTCAAATTCGAAAAAAGTCAATATCAAAATTCCATTTTCCAGTTAAATTATACGAGATACGAAAAAACGTTATTATACAATATTATTTTCTACATAAAGACCTACAAATTTGAATTGTACCATTTGTTCATAAGATGCATATTTTTTTTTTAATTCAAAAATAATCTATTGAAAATCCAAAATTCAATTTTTTAACAATAATGTGTGAAATACGAAAAAAACGTAAGAATACAAAGTTGTTCGTTTAAAAAAGATCTACAAGTTTTGTCTTACACAGTTTATGAAAAAACATATATTTTTCGTTTCAATTCCAAAAAATACGATTAAAATTCAATAATTCCATTTTTTAGACAAAATATGTGAGATTCAAAAAAAACTTTGAGATGAAAATTGTTTGGCTAAATAAAGTCTACACGTTCTTATCGATAAATTTCTCGACAGGATGTATATTTTATGTTTTGATTTTTAATATTAAATAAATTCGATTTTTTTCACCAAATTATGTGAGATACGAAATAAGCGTTGTTCTGCAAAATCGTTTCCTTAAATAAAGTCTCCGATTGTTTTTCCTTTTTGAGATATTTGGAAGAAAATAGATTTATCAATAATCATGTAATTTATTAAAAAGTTACAAAAATGCATACAGATAATCGAGCGCGAAGCGCGAGTGTCATGATGAGAATGTGTTCCTTAAGGCCGATAGAGCCTTAAGTAAATTGAATTTCCTGTTTCACTTAATCTGAAAAAAAACTTAGTGAATTTGAGAAAATGACTAATTACATCATCTTTAATATCATTAAATTGGTTTGAGCTTCAGCATTAAATTATAAGAAATAAACTTAAACGTATGCGTATCTTGCAAGCGAAGCGGGCAGATTTTTTATGTTAAATTTCATTAATCTGCATCAACTACCTTTTTTCTTTTCAACTCTGTTTAACAAAATTTAACTTCAAAAAGTAGTTTTAAAATGAAAATCAATTTTTTTAGAAATACATTAATAAATAATCTGCCTTGCTTATAAGCGTATCATTCCACTAGCTTATAGCGGTACCGCCATATTGGAAGTTTTGAAAACGTGCTTGAAATATGTACATGTGAGGTGAATTATTGCGCATGAGTATACATGCATTTCGTACAGTCAACAAGAAATTTATGTTGGCTTATCAAAACTTTGTTTAGAACAACAAAATAATTTTTTTTGTGTTAACAAAATATTCAGTTGATAACAAAATAATTTCGTCTCAATAAAATGACTGTTTTTGTCAGAATAAAAAATACTCAAAATGTGATGGAATAACATGGAATGAAATCCTATCCGAAGCTTGCACTATCGTCATTATAGATTTAGTGTTTCTGGCTGTTTTAAACAATAAATTAATAGAATCTGTTATCATTTAACTAATTTCAGAATTTTTTTTATACCAAGTAGCGTATTAAATATGAGCGGTTCTCAACAAAATCTCATTTCTGATTGTTTGAAAATAATAGTTCTTTCTTATAATTTGCTTTTCTTTCCAAATTTTGAGCTCATAGAAATGTTTTTCTTTTTTTGATCTTTTCTATTGCGTCTTCATCTCTTGCTAAAGTCAATTGCTAGGGTACCAAAGACTAAGGTAAAGAGACAAGCATCAGTTAGGAGCGTTTGTTTGACGAGGCCGAGGGCCTAGGGTTATTAAGCTCAGCCCGCAGACCACATCAGAGCCAACGGGAAAGAGCCTTGGCATATTCATCTACCTCGTCCTCTTCCCTTTTATGCCTCAGACTCATACGCTTTTAACCATTGTTCAGTTATACAGTATTTTGTCTGACATGCCATGTCCCATTTATGGCTCTTGACTAAAGTTCAATTCCACCTCAAAATTGCCACTTTCTGCAATTTGGGTTATTGATGAACTGGAATTAATTCGAGTTACTTAATCACTAGTAATAAGTCCAATTTATTTGCTTCATTTTTCATAATGCTTTCGGATTTTCTCTAAATTTAGTCAAGTTTCGCACTGTTTTATATTTTGACCTCAAAGTTTTAACTTAGTGTAATATTAATATATACAGAGTAGCCACGATTGGAATGCAGAATAGGAATATATCGTTAAGACTTTATTATACCGTTTATAAACTGTTGATAATAAATTACATCGTATACTAAACTCTGTTATACTATATAATTCTTATCCTGCAACCCACACGGAGAAAAATGGAGATCAGAAGAATATGAATGGTTATTAATAACCAAGAATGGTCAGCAGGTGAGAAAAAAGAGTGTTACGCAGTTTTGGAATGAGTTCTGTACTGGTTTTTAGTAGTCATTCATATTTTTCTGATCTCCATTTTTCTCCGTGGATTCGTGGCCACTGTATATATATATATATATATATATATATATATATATATATATGATATAAGTTTCAAACTTTTTTTGGATCATCCTATATTTCAAAACTAATTTTTTTTAAGTATGGAGCAGTGTTAAGTGTTTGAAAACACAAAAATATTCATAGATAAATTATAAAAAAACATTCTTTCGGATATTTAGAAGATAGATTTCTGAAATAATATAACTTAAAGTATTTTAATTTTGATTCAAGTTTAAAAATGTTCAGAAAAAGAAAAAAATTTGTTGAGAATCTAATTGGTCTCAAATTTCTTTATAGTATTTTAAGTTATATCGAAATACTTTTATCTCTTTTAAAAAATATTCAGTAACACTTCTAGTACAAAACTATTTATCAAAATCGAAAGAATTAAAAAAAAAGATCCTAAATATAAAACATTTATTTACATTTACAATTTGTTCAAGTAGAATCTTGTGAAATCAGTGTGTACAATTTAAAATTGATATATGATCTATAAGTGACATTTTGAGATTAAGAAATAGAAATACAAAATTGTGGTAGACTAGAAAAATTTTAAACATCTCAATAATTTGCAAACGCAATGTTTAAGAGTAACAACAATTGTATAGGTAAATATATTCGTGTCAGATAACTTTTTGTACAAAAAAAAATCTTAGAAATTTAAGGGATATAATAAAAATACAATTAAAGAAGTCTCTCTGACTTGTTTAAGTAAGAAATTTGCGAAAAATTCGTTTCAAAAAAATTGGTATAGAATTTTTATTGTCAATCACAGTTAACTGTATAAGTTTTTGCGAAATTTCTACCATAACAAATCAGATAAACGTTGCTTATTGTATTCTATCATATTTCCGAAATTTTCAAAAATATTTCGTATAAAAAGAGTTATTTTACATGAATATGAATTTTAATGTAGTTTTCTTGTCGTTTTTTTCAAAGATATTTACACTTGGAAAAATAGAAAATATAGCTCTTCATATATATTAGATATCATGTAAGTCATTTTTTTAAAATCCGATAAATGTCTCACTTTAAAATATTTATTTTTAGTTAAAAATATTCGTTCTTCATCTTGCTCACCCAAGCATTAATTAAATTCCGTTTAGTTTAAGATCCGAGTTGCTGTAGTGGTTGCTTACATCACATGTCTGTTCATGTTCAACCACTTAACATGTCGGATCTAACAACGCGTAACGCAAAATGAGCCTAAGGCAAGCACCAGAAAATGAGAGCAAGCAAGTGAGAACATCGCGATGAACAATATGAACCGAGTATAATTTAACCTAATAAAATATGGAAACTGTGAACTTATCATATCAATAGCAAATACATTTCTGCAATACTGTACGGGAAGTTTGTATTTTGCGCACAGAAAAATGTTCGCAAAATGGCATATTCCTAATGACCTTAAAAATGTGCGGAGATCATGAGATTCCCGCACTCTTGCCGCATTTCCGCACACTTTAGTATGCGGGAGTTTTGAATATTATATTATTGTGCACAATTTTCGGTGCACTAAAGTACGAACTCCCCGTACAGTGTTGAGAAAAATAGTATATGATACTCGTTGCGGGTTGGTGGTTTCCCATTCGTGTGAGTTACAGTTCATACTCTTCGGAAATCACCAACTTCCCGCACAAGTATTTTGATGTACTATTTCACCCTGATCATATATAGTTTGTCCTAAAATGCCTAGTAATGTATTACTTTTAGTAAAAGTATTTTGAAATTCAAAATATTGAATAATATCTATAATTTTTACGATATTTTCAGTAAAATTTTTATTAATTTATTCGGTAATTGTTGAAAATATCCTCGTAAACATGAGAATCCCAGAAAGAATTTCCACAAGAAATCTTTAAAAAAAAATCAAATATTTTAAAAAATACCTCACAAGAGTTTTTGGAAAATTTTTTCTACTAAATGTATGATTCTAATCAAATCGTTAATCATCAATGAATTTAGCAGTGCATCAAAATTACTAGTGATCAAGTCTTTAAATTAAACATTATAAATTATGAAGAATTTTATTATTTTTTAATATCTGTTTTCATTTGTAATTCCTTATACTAGAGAAGTTGGGGTTGAATAATGAAATCAGGTGGCAAACACCATCATAACCATTTTATTGGTTACATATGGGAAATTATGGTTTGAAATGCTAACATGCGTGTAGATTCATGTGCATATATCGACATTAAGATCGTTTAAGAGGAGCATGATTACATTCGCATGCTTTAAGGATATATCTGACTGATATCGACTTGACTACTTGAATCAGCTAAACCACCTTCAGCAGAATTCAGCTCTCCTTCTCTCTCTCTCTCTCTCTCTCTCTCGCGCATTCACTCTCTCATTCCCGATTTCCATCACCCCAGTCGACTACGTAGTGTTCGCACCCAAGCGAGTATTTACCGTTTCCAATTGGTTTCGTGATTGCGCTTAAGTGCCAGATAGACCCGCGTGTTTCGCAAAATTTCATCGCTTGCTGAATCTAAATACGATGATATCGAATAAATCATTACCACTATATTCATTTAACGTCAAAAACTCTGAGGCAATTGAGAGGTTCAAAATAAAAGTGGCGTGAATACGAAAATTAACAAATGTCGATATTTTAGGAAACTGCTTTTTAAAGTCATATTTTTTCACTGCTACGGTGGCGCGAGTCAGTAATTCATAAATAAAAAATCTGCTTGCGTTTCGCACGGTCAGATTTTCTCAAAGATACTAAATTAGTTTTTTATTTCAAACGAGAAAGGAAATTCAATTTACTTAAGGCCTTGTGGTGGGGTCTGATGTCACCAATTACATACGACCGCTTTATTGATAAAATAATAATTTGAACGAATTTATAGGAGAAGACAGCGATGCAGAGAAAAGCAACATTATTTTAATTATACAGCGGTCGTATGTAATTGGCGACGTCATAACCTACCACACGACCTTAAGGCTCTTTAAGCGTTGAGGAACATATTCTCATCATGACACTCGCGCTCGATTTTCTTTAAACATTTCTGTAACTTCTGAATAAATGGCACGATTAGAATAATTTATTTCCTTCTGAATATCTCAAAAAAAAAAAAGATTGTAGCATTTATTTAAGCAAACAATTTTTCATTTCAATTCTTATTTTGTATCTCACATATTTTGCGGTTGAAAAATTGAATTTTTTATTTTCAATAGTGTTTTTAAAATCAAAATATAAAATATACATGTTGTCAAAAAATGTCCTAATAGAAATTATTTGAAATCGTTCAGAGAAATAATTTTCCATCTCAACGCTTTTTTCGTATCTCACATATTTTTGTTAAAAATGGAATTTTTAAATTTTAATCGTATTTTGTTGAATCGAATCGAAAAATATACATTTTATCAGCAACTGTGTCAGATAAAATCTGTCGACCTTATTGCAGCGAATAATTTTGCATTCATTTTGCATATCAGACTTTTTTTAAGCATCAATTTCATATATTTATAATACGATTGTATATCGGATAAAATTCATGTATAATTATTGTGAAAATTGAATTCAAGAAAAAAGTGTTCTTCAATTATTAAAGGAAAAATATCTATGATATAAAGAACAGACTTTGTTTTACTTGTATATTAATAGTTAAATATTAGCCTCGAACTTTCAAAATTGTCAAATAAGCCTACTGGAAAAGATTATTCCAGACTTGATGATATTTTTCACATTTTTCTCGAAAATATCTTTTTCATGATGAAAGAATGAAATAGAACTATTTTAATACTGGAGGAAGCGGATTTACTGTTTTATGTGGATTAGCTTTTGACCCGTTGATTAAGCACGATTTTTATGAAGGGGAACGCTTCAGCCTTGGCTTTATTATTTGCAATGGCAAAACCTGGGTCGAAAGCGATATTATTAATAACGTGCTCGGCTTTAAATTATGTCCGTCGGCTAATTACTGACACGAGACACGTGACAACCATGCATGGCAATAATTAATTTTCGCAATTATGTCTACCTTTCCTTCCTCTTACTCTTGGCTCATCTTCCCATCATATCCGCAATTTCTGTCTGCACTGTCAACCTTTCTATCAACCTAAAATTCTACAAAATATAACTCTGTATTTCTATTTTGTTTTAGGTAAATGCTGATCTGATTTTCTGGTTTTACTACTGACGGGAGGTGAGTCAATATTTTATTGTTTTTCAAATTGAAACTGACTTCCTCAACTAGTGAAACTTTGTAAATGAGGATTATTCGTCCTAAAAAAATTTTATAATTTCCTACACTATTTCAAACTTCACGACTTCAAACTCATGAATCATTCTCAATTAATACAAGGTTTCTAAGTAAAAATTAAATAATGAAATCGAATTATATTAAATAATTACATAAACTGAAGTTATTTTTCAAGTTTGGGGCCGGCTTAAATATTAATCTATAGTATTTATAATATTTTATGATTACCAACCAATTTTCGCATAGTAGTAATTTGATAAATAGTTACTAAAGTTCCAAAAAGACGCCCCAAGGAATTTTTATTTTATGACAGACATATTATCCACTTTTGTAGTTTAAAAAAAAAAAGTTAAAATTTTCCATATAGTTCTATATTAAAAAAAAAAAATTTCTCAGAATCAATTTTGAAAAATGGTCACATTAAAGGGACCATTTAAGGCCATGGATCGACCAGTCTACATGACCTCGGTAATTGCAATCACAATTTGGGATGTTATTCAAAAACTAATAACTAAAATAGATTTTCAGTGCCAAATCAATTTTTTTGGTTCTCCTGCTTATCTACATTATCCATTTTGGTGTGAGTTTTGGATAAAATTTCATTCCGTGTTATTCCGTCATGCTTCGCGCCAATTCGAAATCTCTTTCCGCACCAATTTAAAAATGTTTCCAATATTCCTCGATGCAAATCAGTTACAATCAGTTACGAGTTTTTGACCAAACTTGATCGGACTCAATTCAAAGCTGGAATTATTGGGGTTGGCAGCCACGGATTGAAAACTCCATTCAATGGATTGCTTTTCAACCGATTTGCTTAAAGTGAGATGGGAAACTTTTTCTTGGATTGTTACGGAATTAAATTCTATCCGAAACTGGCAGCATCAATGTCACGTGTTCTAGTCGATCCAAGACTTTAATACCGCATTAAGGGGGTCTCATTATCCAGAACCAAAAAAAAGGTACATTTTCCTAATTTTTTTTTTAAGCAGAAAATAAAAATACAGGTCAACGATTTTCCGCATATATTTAGGTACATATCTGAACTTGTAAAAATAGTTCTTTTATTTGAAAACGACAAAAAATCTCGGACTAATCGAAAATCCCGCGCAGCGTCTCGCCACGGAGAATTGAAATCGCGCGCATGATATTGTCCAAAGTTTTCATCTGAAACACACATATATTTTTTTTTCTAATCAGAAGAATCTTCCGCTTATAGTGAACCTAAAAAATTGTAAACAAAATTTTTTTAATTGATCTTTTAAGTTACTTATCAAAAAAATCAAATTTTCCGCCCTTTTTTTGTTGAAAATGCGTTATATATAATAAAAATAAATACTGTATCATGTAAATTAAAGGTTCACTATAAGCGCATTTTAATTATCTACAAATAAAAAAAAGTTTATAATAATAGCTTTAATGGTTCTTTTTTAATCCCGCACGCAATTTTGAAAAATGTGGTTTCGACAAAACGCGCTTTAAAGTTTTCAGACGGTGAAAAATCAACTTACGCAGATGAAACGTTAATCCGCTATACATTAACACATTCAAAAATCGTCAAATTCCTCAGGCTTATCTTCGGAACGATAACATAGCAAAAAAAAAAAAAAAAATTGAAGTGTTCGAAGACGCCAAAGAGATAAGAAAACTTATCTAGACACACTGAGCACTACGCCTTCCTCCGCCTATCTTTCGCTCGCTCCGCGCAAGCCACTGCTCGCAACTCTACCATCAAAACTATACCGATATGGACTGTAAAATTTTGCGACAATATTCTCTGATAATAGTTCCATCGATTGAAAAAAAAAATAATCGATTTTTCGAAAGTTCTGGATAAAGAGACCCCCTTTATCTGTCTATTATGACTATTAGCACGAAAATATTTTTACTAGAGATTACTGTTGATTTAAAAGTTTTAAGGAACAGGGGTAAGAAAAAGCATTGCAGTTGACAGTAAGAAACACAAAGGAAGAAGAAATTCTAGTGGGAGGCAAATTAGTAATTAGTAATCTGATATAGGTAAGGCAAGTCGAGGGATGTTGTTTCGGTATAGCGTGGCTCCGGTCGCGTGGACTTGTGCGACAGGTACGGCCTCGCGTGACTCGACGCCCTGGGGAGAGTGGGGGGGGGGGGGGGTGAAAGTCCATACATACAACTAGGGGTTGGAAAACGTAAGGGATGACAATTATGCCCTACAGGTAATTGCCAGGTTGTAGCTAAACGGAGCGAGTACTCGGTTGGCCTGCAACCACCCTTCTGCATCGAAAACGCGAGCTTTCACCAGAAAATCATGGCCTTTTAAATGCGTCACGCCGCGCCGCACACATACTTTTCGCTTCGCCTTCTAATTTCATACTACGACACAGCGCCTTTATATTGCCTTTAACTTTAATGTGTATGTAAGATCGAATTGGCAATTACCAAAAATTTGTCAATTAGAGATCGCTTTTGCCATGATGAACTACTAATTTATTCAGGTAAAACTGTGAATATGTCACTAGATTAATTATTACTTAATTGGTCATAGGATTTTATGATTTTTATTTAATATTGTAGAAGGTGGGCTGAAAAGTGATGAAATTGCTTGAGACATTATTCAGGTCTTTCTACAAAACTTTTGGTGATTCTACACATATCTCACAAAATATGAAAGTGCAGTGTTTCATATCTTCCCTATAGAAGTTATAAAATAAATGAATCGCTTGTGATTTTAAGAACTCATTTTAAGGATAGAATTAGTCATGCAATCCAGTGTATTAAATAGAGGATAAAGAGTTGAAGTAATTTTGTAATATTGACAATCAAGAAGAATGCTTCTGAAGCAAAATAATCACTCCTCTACGAGCTTTCCTCTTGGATTAAGAGTAGCATGAAAGTATCGTTTTCTACACGCAAAATCGTGTGAAATAACTTTTTTATTTCACAAAATATCTTCCTGAAAATTTAAGAAATATAACCGAAGCCGATAAAGAACGTGAATTAACTTCGTTTGAGTGAAAATTTTGCACAAAATTTTACAGTTAACTGTAATTATCGATAACTTCCCCAATTATTTTCAAAATTTTTGCTGAAAAGAAGTTAACAGACGTGCTTTATTGTCTCTTGTTACTTTTGCCAATATATCAGAAAGATGTTTTTTGAATTAAAAAAGTTATCTTACATGAAAAAATTAATGTATAATATAAGTCACGTGGTCCGAATGATCCATTGCCTCAAGAGAAATTTCTCTTGACACAGATCTTATCTGCCAGCAAGATTACGTGAATTTTGTTTCTAAAGGATAATGATTTTGATGAGCACATATAGCGAATCTCATTTCATCCTGACATTAAATTGTTCGTTATGGCCTAATATGCATCGACCATGAATCACTTGCACGGCAAGGTAGGAAATTTTGTTGCCAGGTTTATACAAGATTGAGGCAAACTTGAAATTTCTTTTATGGACAAGGTTGCGAGAAGGATGCAGCAAGGTTACGAAAACCTTATATCAAAGTTATTATAGTTGTGGCAAGGTTGCTTTACATCTATGAAAATTTCACTGCTCTATAAGAAGATGCCTGACCCAAGCTGAATACTTTTTACTATCGTACATCAATTTTGTAGCAATTTTGGGCATTTGACTGCATGACTTTTCAGATTCTTTACCGGTACCCATTTCTGGTAGTTATTCATTGCTGGTAGTAATCCACAGTTACCGTTTCTCTCAGATTTAGTAACTCATAATACATTAAGTCTTTGATATCTGACTAAATGTTGAGGGACGCTTTCTTAGCATGGATGTTGAGATTTGCAGTTGAAGTTGTCGGTTCGCTATATCAATCTACGATTTTTAGCATTAAGACCGTGTGCTAATGTATGTCATTACCAATTATATGCTACCGCTTTATTAATAAAATAGTGTCACGTCCCGCGAAGCACACAAGTGCATATATTACATACAGGCTGGGTGTGTTGAAAATCTATTAGAGAATCGTAAAAGAGAAACCGGAATTAGGGAGAAGTAATGAGGGCCCTCTCTTCTAAGAAAAAACAACTACGTTCAGAAAACGCGGACTGTCATATTATATTAAATACTCTAAAAGACTTTTTTTTCTCCTAGGACGGGTCTAAGCATACCTGTTAAAACCAAAAACACCCCACCACTCTCGAACAAAAACACCACCGGTGGAACCGCCTTTCGGCTTTAAACTTCGCAGGCGGTTTGTTCCAGCTTAAAGTCGCGTACGAGATCTCCGTCATCCATTTGCCCGGGACTCCCATTCGCGGATACACGCCCGTTAGGTAAACCGACTAGCCGCGCCGACCAGGGGAGAAATAAAAAGATTCCTCCCCCGAACGACGCGGACAGCCATGTCCGCCCGAGACGCAGGACCGCGGGTGCAAGCCCCGATGTGATTTCTACTGGCCCTCGTTGTTGCCGCGCTCTACACGCCCATCGAGCTCCCTCGTCTTCATCATCAGGGTGACGAATGACTCGATAAGCATCCATATCTCTTCAGACTGGAGCATGAGAGAGAAATTCGTGACAGGAGTGGGTTGTGCGTCCACTGCCCGACCGACAGTTTCCCTTGCCACGCCCCACCTGGCACAGACAAAGAGTGTGTGCTCTGCATTATCCACAAGGGATCCGCAGTAGCGACAGGACTCATCGTTTCTTTTCTTGAAGCGCTTCGGGTGCGCATTAAAGCAACCATGGCCCGAAAGCGCTTGCGCCAGGTAAAAGCCGACTTGACTGTGCTTTCTATCCATCCAGGTGGCGAGCTCCAGGATTAGACGGCGTGTCCATCTTTCGGATTGGTCACCATGCCATCTCGTCTGTCATTTCTCGACGAGTCTGCGCCTTCCATCCTTGCGGATGGCCGCGTTCGCACGAGCGATTTCCTGCAGGTTGGTTGAGCAAGTGAGCTCCTTACGGAGCACTCGTCGATGTATTTCGGTATGCTAAGACAATTCTCAGCACCACACCTCTCAGTGCCGAGAACAGCTTCTTCTGGATAGCATGGTTGTTAAGGGCAGTTGTCTAGACTGGAGCTGCATAAAGCAGCATCGAATATACCACACTCGCCACCAGCCTTCTCTTAGCTTCCCTGGGACCACCAATGTTGGGCATGAGCCGAGTCAGAGCGGCTCCACATTGGATGGCTTTGGCTTCGCGATCTGCAGGTGTTCGCCGAAGCTAAGCCTTCGATCCTCCTTTTCTGACTTATCCTCATTCCTAAGCGAGGATCATTCGATCCTAACTTAAAACGAGGAACCTTCAAATGATGTAAGTATTTACGTAATTGTGACGTAACAATAGTAATTTTAAAAAAATTTCCGAAGAAGACAGCAATGCAAGAAAATGTAACGCATTACTGTCTTCTCCGGAAAATTTGTTTCAATTATTATTTTAATTATAAAGTGGTCGTATATAATTGGTGACGTCGGAGTCTACCATACGGCCTTATGATTAGCTTACAAAATTAACTGTTTATGAGCATTTATTTTACAATTTAGGAATTCAAACTTCAATATGTTTTTTCAAACAAACAAATTGTAGATTAAAAGGAAAGGTTTTTAGTAATCTGTAGATGGAGTTTAGATATAATGAAGTTCAATATTGCCATAAAAGAAATATTCTTCATGTTATGAATGAGTTAAGTTTGAGATTGGAAAAAACGTGAGTCCTAAAGGGTTATAATAGTTCTTACATTAGGGGAAAAATGAAGTACCGAGTTCGTACACTTAATACATGCCATTTTCTCCACCAATTTAAGTTTTTAATGCATTCTTGAAATCAAGTATGAATCATGGGTAGAGACACAGCAAATTTGACCACAAACAGCTGTTACTTCGGCAGCAGATATATGAATTTACACAATCAGGAATAGTTTTATACGTTATATATAAATAGCATATATATATAAAAATAGCATATGTAGACGATCTAAAAATAACTGAAATTTCTAGTTATAGAATAAAACAAGCATGGTATTATGTTTCATAGCTAGTATTTATTCAAGATTGGATCTATTTAACTCAATACAACGTTTGGAACGATCAACCAATTTATCCATAGACTTTTCAAACTCGGTTTTTGGGATGATCTTTAGCACCTGTGTCACAGCTGTTTCAATGGTTAGAGCGTCATCATTAAAAGCTCCTTTCATTGCAGTTTTCAGTTTTAGGAATAGAAAATAGTCACACGGTGATAGATCAGGTGAATAAAGAGGATGGTCGATGACACAAATCTGTTTTTTCATCAATAATTCGTAGAGTTTTTTGGTCTTGTGACGTGGTGCATTTAACTGATATGGAACAAAACGTGCACAGACCTTTCTTTTACCCAAATTTTCAGTTAATATTGTGTAGATTGTACAGTAAGATGAATTTAATTCTTCTGCCAGCACTCTTACAGTGAAATTTGCATCGATAGCGATTATTTCACGTATTTTTTCCACTAACTCAGCATGATTTGATGCTTCTCGTCGTCCAGGTCTTGGATCATCATTTAAATCGTCACGGCCATTTTTACAAAATTTTTGCAAATTTACAAAATTTAATATTTGCTCTTTGTTCCGTTATGTTTTTACGAGTTTTTTGCGAGTGCAGAATTATATGATTGTTTGGTTAGAAAACGTGAAATTTTTTGGAGTTATGTGTAATTTTTATGGAACAAGCTGTAGCGTTGAAGAGAAAGCTAAGAATTATTTAGTAAAGTCATTCTCTTTTTTGATCATCAATGATATAATGGCTTTTGAGTGCATATATTTAGATTATATTTTATTAATATAATAATAATATATTTTATTTTTAATTAGACATCAGATAATTGTATGAATATACATACATGATATTTCGATCATGCTTAAAGGGGAATTTATTCCGCCGCGATTAAACGTGCAAACCCCCCCTTTGTTTACACACTGTTCAGGATTAAAGCATATCTCGAGTAAAGGCTAAGGTGTCGTGCACATGTTATAATTGACTAAGAATAAAAACTCGATGGTTTCGTGAGATGTCGTGTTGTTCGAGTGGCAGTCGCATGCCAGCCAGAGTATTACCGTCAAGTGGCTAGGGTTTCCATCGTAGTACGAACAACTGACGTTGCATGACGGATGTCGATTCGATGGCCTGATTTAGTATAAATTTCGATGCTCGAGTTACTTCAATGAAGTTTGAACTGTCGACAGTATATAATCGATTAAGCTTTTTGGCATGCATAATAACATTCACATTTTATGACTTTATAAAATATAATTTGAAAGGCATGATATTGACCTTAAAATCGCAGATGCCATAAAAAAAGATTGCGAACTTATCACACTTATAAGATCGTTCATGCGTGCATCAAAGTCTCTTTTATGTCCCTAGCAAATCCAGGAAGTTAGCTTGTCCCGTCCCATAAAATGGTAACTTTAAACGGTCATTAAGAAGCCATTAATCATACGGAAAGGGCGGGAGCGATTTGCTTGGGTTAAAACTGGACGATACGAGACGGTCAGGCAGATTGAATTATCTATAAGACAGACCAGCAACGTCCCTTCTGGTTTCCTGGAACTAGACCACCGATAAGCTACGATATTATTAATTATTCGTCTTTCGTGCACCGTTGCTCGCCACTTCTCTTGCCCACCTGTTTTTTAGAACGTGTGCAGTGACCCCAATCCAGCCTGTTGCTACTGCGCTTGCGTATATCTGGGTCAGTTCATTGGACGTATTAAGCGGGTAATTCAAAACATTAAATTATTAATATAATTCATGAATGTATAAGTTGCGCAAAAATATATGACATTGTATTACATGTCATCAGTTAAGTGCATTAATATACTTAGAGAAAAATGCAAGCAGGTATTTGTTCAAAACTTAGAATTTATTCTCCATTTTAAATTTGTAGCACTCAATAATTTTCAAAATTATTATCTGTTTCTTTATAGAGAGAGGTTCGATAAGTATAATAGTTTGACTCGACGTGAAAGACAACAATTAAACCTCATTTTCAATGCTTCTGATAATCGAAGCATTATAAATTTATTAATTTTCAATGTCTTTAACCTTTGAAGGGTAATTAGTCGTCTCTTTTTGAAATGATTTTGTAAAGCGCGTTTGGATTTTAATGAATATTATAGTTTCCATCAAAGTTGTATCTTAAAATTTCTTTATGCGGAATTCTAAGACAGGTCGTTATTATAGTATTGAAAATAATCGATTTAATATTCACATTTGTCAAAGTCAAAAACACAAGTTGGGCTTGTGTACATTTCTAATTAGATTATATCATACAATTTTTTTTATGTGCCTCAGCCGCGGAAACTCGTTTTTCCGTTACAGCTGAGAGTAAAGCAATGTTGTATATTCCGTTACAGAGGAATACAATGTAGAAATTGAACTGCGCATGCGCATTATAGTCTTATAGCGGAACGCAATCTATTTCTTATTCTTCTTCTTCTCACGTCTTCTTCGCACAGCGTTAGCACTGACTACTACACAAGACTGATAAAATTAAAATGGCCGGGACTAGTCGCCAATTGGCGCCCGCTTCGTACAACTAGCGCGGCAAACAACTACAATAAGTACTAGATTAGATTCCAATGTACGCATAAAAACTCGTATCCGCACCAAAGTCACATAAAATAGAATATGTGCCAATGCACACAATTCGGGATATTGCGAGACTCGCGACAATGCTCACAGGACTGATCGCGCCTCGGATTCGTCTCGGCTTTGTCTCGACTTCGTCTCGGACTGAATTGGTAACGTTACCTGCATGGCCCATGGCCTTGAGGTGCAGACATACCTCGTAAAGTAAGCATTTTGCTTGTCTTGACCAACTCTGCTCCATGCAACCTGCAACTTCCATTTCGCATATTTTCATATTTCTCCTGGAGACCCTGTCAGTTTTCTTGTCTTGTATCGTGCCTTATTTTCCGACATGATCTTCTTGAAGTTCAACGCACTTGGCCTAACATTTTTCCAGCTTCCAAATTCCTAGCCTGATGTGGTTATCTTCAAGGCCCTCAAAATAGTCGTTGACTGCCTGGTTGGCTTCTTCATTGAACAAAAATTTTTGTCCATCCAGAGAATTGTTGAGTTTCCGGAACATATAGAAGGCCGAAGGAGCCAGATCAGGTGAATAAGCTGGGTGCGGAAGCAGTTTAAAGTATCGTTCGGTCAATTTTTGCTGAGCGACAAAAGGTTTAAATATACCGGTGCATTATCGTGGTGGAACTACACTTTTTTTTGTCGATTCCCGGACGTTTCTTTGCGATCGCTGTCTTCAATCTATCCAAAAGGTATGTGCGGTATATTTACCAGTGAATGGATTTCTTCTTCACAAGGTAGTCAATCAGGAGGATTCTTTTCGCGTCCTAGGAAACTGACGCCATCATCTTTTCAGCGCATGGAACGCTTTTCGTCTATTTGTGGTGTAAAAATAAAAACGTGATCACCCAAGCAGAAATCATGACTCTCTGCCGACTGTGATGATCGGTTAAATGTTGGTCCGATGTTAGATATCAACTGTTGATTACCAACGTTGTTACAATGTTGGGAAACAATTGGCCCAACCTTATTCCGACTGTGGAAAAAGTAATTTACCGACAGTGTGTAAGATATTTATTTAGTTGACTAGAATATTAATTAAATTTTCACCAAGTTGAATCAATTACTTGTCATATGAAAGGAGCGAGGAAGGATATAGCATTAGGAATTGCCAGTCAATGTTGTAATATCTGAGGCCAATTGGCTGAGTGATTGAGAAGAGGGGGACAAAAGATATAGGAAGGCAAGAGAGAAGGCACTGAAGGTAGTTTAGTTGGATCCAACAGGCAAGCCCTCTGGAGGCATAATTTCAATAAATAAAAGTTGCCATAGACCAGAATTCTGGGAATTCGGCATTGCCGTTACCGCCACTTTGAATCACTGAGTGCCTTGATACCTATTGGCGATCATCAACTTCTGAGGCTTATGCTGAAGCAAAAACTGAAAGCTCAGATATTTTGTTATATTCATTCTTCATGCTCAACAACTTCGTCAGAGGATATTAACAACGGTCATGGGATAAAACACCTACGGAAAAGATCTCAAAATAAATTGTTATGTATTGTTATACTTGTGAGTACATTTCGTTTTAATGTAAATTAATATCGCTATTAATTTTAAATAGAGTGAGTGGAATCCTTCTAGTGATTAAAGATTGTGGACATTTTAATGTGTGAGTGATAGAGGAAAAGAAAAATAAACAAATTTATTGTTATAAGTGGATGTACAAGGTCTATCCAGTGTCTAGTCAGCCCCCATAGTCGACTGTGAAATACTAGCGTTTGTACAATGTTAGACTTACAACAGGCCCTACCTTCTTCCAACTGTATGGAAAAAGTAATTTTCCGACAATAAATTTATAAGGTCCACCCAGTGTCTAATGGACTCTGATAATTAACACTGTACAATTCCAGTGTTTGTACAAAGTTTATTCGACACTGGTACACTCTAAGAAAAGTCTATTGATAGTGAAGTTAGGTTCCTTTCAGAATACATCCATTGAAATTAAGTAGATTTCTTTTGTCCATCAACAGAAATGCTTTACTGTTATTGTAGTATTGATGATAACCGATTTAATATTGGCATTTTTCAAAGTTGGGCTTGTGTACATTTCTAATATTTATATTAGATAGGTTATATCATACAATTTGTTTTCTTTTATCCTCGAAATTTTTTTTTTTTTGTACGAGAAAGGATTTAATTTCAAGACCAAAGGAAATACTTTGACAGCAAAAGGTTAGCATTTGAAACGATAATCGTTCAATTGCTAAAGCATTTCATATCATGGATTTTGGAAATGTTTTCTGGCTACACAGCTAATTTTGGAGTTCCAGAACGTGGTGTTTCTTTAATGCTTGGCCTGCCTCGTTTGAATTCATTTTCCCAATGTCTCACTATGTTGTAGGAAGGGCAAAAGTCGCGAAAAGTAGGCGCAATCCTCTCATGAATTCCGTTCACAGTTTTCCCTTCCAGAAAAAAAATTAAATCATACCACGAATCCCAATTTCATTCAATTCTGAAAGTGAATCGCTTTCACTGGAAACGCTTCTATTACAGCAACAGTCAAAGACAATAACTTGTAACCACAGAATATTCAAACTAAATAGCGCTTTTCAGAAGTCAGAGAAAATAGAACAAAAGTACATTTCAACACATTTTGATAGCATCAGTATCATATTTCTTTTAAAAGATTATTTTAATTAAAATTATTTGTTAATATTTAGTTATTTGACATTTCAAAACCTTTTATAACTCTTCAAAACCCGCGTTGTTTCTAATATCAAACTTATTTCATTTATAACAGAAGAAATATATTTTTTTCATAGTGTTATGCTTCATTATATCTTAACTCTAACTTCGGATTTCTAGAAATCGCTTTTTTGTATCTATAACTTATTACCTTTAGAAATATTCATGTTTTAATTTTTGAATAGCGAAAGGAATGTGCATATAATTTTTAACCAATCTCAATAAAAAAAATAGCTCATTTCTTTCATTGAAATATTTTTTGTAGTTTTACTTATTAAACTCTAAACAAATTTTGTTTCAAAAACTACTCACTATACAAAATTTCTTTATTCAAAAAAGCATAAATAAAAATAATTAAAAACAAAAAAAAGGTAGAGTGCCAGGAAATGTTCCAATAAACAAAATAGGCTCATGTTTATTCAGATTAGATAAAAGTCAAGATTAGTTATAGGAAGGTTGAGCAAAAATCTGCAACGTCGAATAACTATTAATAAACAAATAATTTTGAAACAAACTCACTTTTTTATAAATTTGTATTTCCTCCTTCTACAGTGCACTGCAATTAATTTTGATTTTATTTTTCCTGCTCCTATAATCTGTTATTCAGTCAAAGGTTATAACAAGAAGTCGATGTTACAGAAGAAAATACTTGAGTGTTTTTGAACTTCCTTCTAATTACTGCATTTTCACAATTTCTCCACTGCTGCATGTTCAATGATGATTGTTTTAAGGTCGATAAAACTTGGCAACTGTTTACCTTAGAATGCGCTAATTAAGAGCCAATTTCCCCAAAGGCAAGGAAAGAGTGGCAAAAGCCAATGGCTGCTTGCAAATTGGAAACACTGCGGCAGTCATCCTGTTTCCCGCGCAATTAAGATATGGTTGGGAAAACCTTTAAAAAAGAGGTCTCTAGGAAAGAATGGAATTTAATTAGGAGACCGTGCTCTCTTGTTTTCAGAGATCCATGAAGAAACGAACGAGAGAGACAGGTAAAGTTACAATAGGGGGGGGGGGGGGTGTAGAGAAAACGAGTGAGCAATCCGCAGAGAACGGAGGAATATGGAGTACCTGAGACTGAGAGAGGAGGAATATCGCGAGCGAAGACATAACAATCAGGAATATGATAACACGCGGGACGGATGCTTACCTTCATCTCAGACCATCGGTGGAAGGTTGGCGAAGGGAGTTCTGGAGAGAGACAAGAGCGAGATGAAAGATGATGAGTGAAGGAGCCACGGAGGCAGGGGTGCTTAATTAGAGCCAGACTTCCGTAGGATGCTTGAGGCTTCCCTACGGTCTAAACTTCTCTCTTCCTACAGTTTATCCGCGTAAAGTGGCTATCTTGGAATTACCCTTCAAATCATATCGAATCTTAGCTTCTTATAATCCACCAATTTCTTCATTATTCACCATGATCAAATGATCTGTAGCTAGAGTCATTCTTTCAAAGTTCCTGCATTCGTTCACAAATTTTATTTTCTGAGATTTGATCCAAGAGCATAATTACTTGGCTTTATTCAACAAAGAAATTTACTCAGTTTGAGTAGAATTTACATGGCTTTTGAGGGGGGAGGGGGAAGGGGGGGAATTAAACTTTTTTTTGTATTTAAAAAAAAAAATTGACGAAGTTATGAGTATTTGAGCGCCCCTTGCTCCAGTCCGGGTTTCTATACAAGTTTACGAGTTGCGAATTAGTAGAGCAAAACTTTAAAGCGTTTTTCTAAAACTTGTTATTTTTGAAGTCCGTGTACATCATAACTCAAAATCTACTGGACCAATCGCTTTGAAATTTTGCACAGTACTTTTTCACATAATTCACCAGGTATTCCTGGCAGCTTTTTTGTTTATTTTAATAATTATTAATTTTACAATAATAAATACAGTAAAACCTATCGTAGCCGACACATATGGGAGACAAGTTCGGCTACGATGGGTACCAATGACATGCGATGATTGCTAGGGACTTATTATTAGCTTGGTTCAGTGCTGTGGGAACAGGTGCCCCTGTGTTTAGTAACACACGTGTACCGGCTTGTACATATTTTTTGTGTTTACTTTTGTGCAAACAGGTGAGTAAAAGTTAGTTTGAAAAATAATCAGTTCTTTTTGTTGATAATTTAAAAATTTCATGGATAAATTCAGTCAATAAAAAACTATAAAAAACACTTAGTTCTTTTAGTGGAAAATGTATAGATGACAGTTGAGGTTATGTTGCACGACTGTTCATACATATTTAAGATCTTAATAAGTTGAAATATAATTGGTTATGAACATTCTCCAATTTTTCGAAGTTAAATTGTAATTAAATTTTATAATTCAAATATAATCATTAAGTAAATTAATATATAATTTGAAATATTCATTGAAAAAGAAAATTACTAAGACGTTTTACAAAAATATGAGGACCCTCCAAAGACGGTATTTAAGACGGCCCTGACCATGCACATTTGTCGGCTACGATAGGTTTTACTGTAAGCCGATTTTTTTTTAGCGAAAATCAGTTTTTTGGCTTCCAAGTGCTACGAAAAAATGAAAAATCGAAAAAAAAAATCCTCTCAGGGTTATCTTGAGAAACATCTTATTTATCAAATGCACTTTGATTTTTTTGTATGAAATGATTCTGTTGCGAGTTATGATGTACATCACAAAACAACTTTTTTTGCGAGGCGTCTCTGGAGAGAAGTACCGGTATTGATCATTCAAAAAGACCGCTTAAAGAGATTGTCAAAAACCTTTTTGACGCTAAATTGGCACTACTGTGCTCTATAAGTAATGACGTGGAGTTCGGGCGCGATCTGTCATTTAGTTTGTTGACAGTGCTCGATGTTATTAGTTTATCTCAAGTGTGTTTCACGATTTTTTCAATGGATAAGAATATCGAACAAAAAAATTGTGTCAAATTTTGCATTGCAAATGAAATTTCTTGTTCGAAATCACTGAAAATGTTACAGAAGGCTTACGGTGAATCGACTTTATGAAAAACACGTGCATATGAGTGGTACAGTGTATTCAAAAGCGGTTGAGATGTGGTGGAAGATTTGCCTCGCTCTGGTCAGCCATCAACGTGTGCAACTGAAGTCAACATCGCTAAAATGAAGGAAATGGTGACTCAAAATCATCATTTAAGTTTAAGAGAGATAGCCGCTGAACTTTCTGTGTCTCACAAAACAATTCGTACCATTTTAAAGGATTTTTTCATGGATTTTGCACCACGATAACGCACTATTTCACAAGGCTATCATTGTTGACATGAGTGTATTATTTCGGGAGGGGCCTACTCTTACTTTGAAAGCGATAAAATAAATTTGGATGAATAATAAATAGTTTGAGTTTTATTGACCTATTGCCGGTACTTTTTTGACAGAATGTATATGTACTCTTTGAGTTAAACAAATGTTACTAAGACTAAGTCAATTTCTTTGTTAAATAGAGTTAACTAATTATGCTCTTGGGTCAAGTAAATTTTATTTTTCGAACACGGAGAAAAATTGAGACTCAAAATAAGGGAGTTGAAATTCAGAGTCAGAGCTTTTTAATAGTCAGACGGTCCTTCTATAATTTTTCCAACATAGTGAGAAGGATTCTTATTATATGTTTAAGGCCACTATCCACAGAAGGTTAGGCACTCCAGGTAGATCGAATAAACCCCCCGTAATGATCAAGTTAAATTTCTTGTCTCCACCCTATAGAGATTTTCAGCTTGACCATCCAGAATACTGTCCTATAGTGGGCCTTCAAATATATTTAACCCGACACTTCAAATATTCAGATTGATGTTTTATTACTAATTTAAATCAGTAACTGAATTAAAACTATACAATCAGTCGTTTTGATTTATAATAACTGACTGCATGACTAGAATTCAGTCGCTGCTTCAAATGAGTAAAAAAAGGTACTGATCAAAATTAAGAGAGCAGAAAATTTCTTCGAGTGGGCTAACTATTAAATATTATATTGAATATATATATATATATTGAATAACTATAGAATATTGTGGTTAATATTAATTTTTTTAACTTTATTTCAGAAACACTTTTTCATTAAGGAAATTAGATAATTGAACCCTTCGAATACCGCGTGGGGTCCCTGCCTACCCCACGCTCATTTTTTCCTAACATAAAATTGTGTCAAATTTTTCACACGGTATTTAGAGGGTTAAGTAAAAACTTAAATTTCTCCATGGAAAAATTCGTTTTCTGCACCGATATTTAATAGTTTTACAATATTATTTTTAATAGAAAAATTTAAAACTAGTTTTGACTTTCTAAGGCAGCTAGATGATGTAGGTGCTTAGAATTTTATAAGAATTAGATTGAAGTAAATTAAAAAATATAGAATAGGAAAAACTAAAAGAGAAAGGGAGTCAGAGTCGATGTTTATTTTATCATCACTAATCAAGGGACGTATTTGCGTTTAAGAGGCTAAGAGGGTAAAATCTGAAAGCTTAGTGGAATCTCCTTTCGGTTGGGAGGGTAATCCCGACTCACTCGGGCCCTTCTTGGTCTTTCTTATCCCGTTCCCTTATTCTCCTTCATCGAAGTAGGGATAGTGGCGTCTGAGCTCGCCTCATGGAAACTCGCGCCGTCGACTTAATGGCTTATTTTATCCGGTAATATTGCGGCCCGCGATTCTCGTAACGTTCAAATATCGACACGATAAATTATCGAACGACCTATGGCGCGGAATTCATAGAATCGATAACCATTGCATGTTGCATGACACTAAAAAACTTTAAAAGAATTAAAGTAAAACAAAAGAACACTTTAATAATCTTCGTAACTGCCACAATCAATTTAGTTGATATTGAGAAGAAAAAAGTTTCAATAAGTGCAAGTACTTTTTGTTTTCAATAGATCAATTGAACTATTATAGCATTCATATGCTCACGACATGCGAGTACTTAAATCTACGTCAGTACAACTTCATTTTGAAATTTTAAACCAATTGTGGCTACCAATTATACCAAAATAATTCTTTCCTCCACAGAAATTCTATAAAATTATTTCCTATTTTTCCCAAGGGAAAGGAAAGTTTAGTATAGTATTAGGAACAACTCGATGTCATTTAGGGTTTAGATTTAGTCTTAAAATAAATTGTATTAGAATGATATGAAACTTGAGTATAGATTATAGTAAAATTTGATACAATCTGTAGTAAATGATCATATAGCTAGTCCAAAATTCAATATTTCGCCATGAAAAAATGTCGCTATGACACGTTTTTCCCTAGATTGAAATACAGTTTAGCAAAAATTGTAAACTTGGGTTTCTCTGTGTTCTACCGATTTCAGTAATTATCATGGACCAAGTACTAGAGTTTTTATTGCTAGACAATTAAAGAAAGTCTTACGAAAGGTCGGTGAATTGTCATTATAACAGTTCAGATTTTGTTAATTTAGATTCCTTACTTTTTAATGCTTATAGTTTTACTGAATTACATAGAATTCGTAAAGTAATAGAAATTCAAAACTTAAATTCATAATTTTACGAAACATGAATTTCAAAATAAAATAATACAACGCAGATAAATAAAAAGGAAGTAAATTAAAAAATTAATAAATTACAAGAAATTTATTAAATATATTATAAATACATAAATAGAAAAATAAGTAAAGTATATTTGTAGATAAAAATTTTTTTCAGAGCACTTATGGGAGACCTCAACTATTTCACTGCTTTAAACTATAATATATTTTATTGATTAATATTTTATTTCATAGTATAATATGAACAAATTATTAGTTCAAATTCCAGAAAGGTATTTTTGAAATGTTTATATTTTAAAAAAAGTTTCATTTTAATTACAGTAGTAATATATAGTGTATATACTATATTGTATTTATTATAATATGTTATATAATATGTAAAATAATCAAATTTCATAATACAGACGTTAATTATTAGTATCAATATTTAAATTAACGCAAAACAATTATAAAATAAAGAACATGACACATAATGCAATTCCCGCCAGAATTTGGAAATTAAATTTTTGCCTAAAATGAATTTCTTAACCTTTTCGAAGAGAATAAATTTTTGTAAAAAATATGAAGATCTTATTAGATTATTGTCATGCATAAGAAATGCGATAAAATAGTTTTTATTAGGAGAAAATTAAATTTTTATGCTTTTCCATGCATTTTTTTAATCTAATAGGGCCTATGAAAGGTCAGCGCCGCCACCGGCGGCAGTCAACTTTTACGTAATTTTTTTCTTATGCATTTAATGGCAAAATTCAGGGGGCTGATTTTATTCAATTTTACAACTTTTCAATTTTACATGGAAATGAGGTTACGTAAACTGAAATGACGGTAAGGTAGAAATCTAGCCGCATGGTATGGTTGGTCCATGGCCCTATAGGTACGGAGTAAATAGAATACGTGATCAAGAAAAAATCTATTTTATTTTCACTAAAATTTATTTACAATAATGAATCAATTTTGATTTACAACCTTCTATCATGTCCCAAAATTTCAGACAAAAATATTCAAAATTGTGGAAACATTTTGGGGGAAATTAAAGTTCTTTCTTTTGATCACGTGACGCGTTCTGAAGGCTACTACAGTTCAACCCGAACACGTGTCTATATTCCAGTAAAAGTTTCTGTATGACAAAATTTTTTAGTTTTTAAAATATCTTTCTGAAAAATAAAAAAATACAAGAAGACAATCAAGAATGTCTGCCAACTTTGTTATAGTGAAAATTTTTCAAAGTGTAAATTTTGATAACTTTAGCATTTTAAAATTTGATTTCCAAGCAAATACATTATGTCTATTCGCTTTAAAATTGACTCTTTTTATGATTTTCCAAAGTTTTTAGATAAAAATAGATCAAATATATTCTTCACGGCGCTAGGCACAAAATTTGGAAATATAAGGGTGATATTTTATTTTTTTTCATTCTGTCTTATAAATTTTGATAGAATATCCAGAAAATCCCTAGAACAAATAAATTGAGTGCTCATTAGGAATTTTTTCAAATTTCTCACGTTATGAAAAATATAAAAATTGTTGAGTCTTTAAGCACGAAAAATCTAAGTAAATTTCAAGCAATCAATCAGATACAAAAGCATATGAAAGTTCTTTTGCAAAAAGATAATTTCTTCGAACACGGATGAGTAAACAGGTTTTGTTTACGATAAATCGGTTAAGGATTGAATTGCGATAGGACGTATAGGGGCCTAGAGGAGTGGAAACAATAGCGAGGAGCCGTGCTTGCGGCAACATTATCTAAAATTCAAGCTGTAATTACTTTGCTGGGCGGCGCTCGGCTTGATTTATAGTCATCGCGCGATGCAGCTGCGTGGGTGTAAGTAATTAAAAATGTACCATCGCGTGGTACGCCGCAAAGCCGAGAAAGCTGGCCTGGGACGAGGGAATCAGCGAGGAAAGGGGCCTCGTTCTCGGTTGGAGTCCTGGTACCACCTTGTTCTTGAGTGAAAAATTCGTAATCGACCTTAAGGAGAAAACACAGCAAGCGAAATTTATTTTTAATACCTTCGCCCATCTCACACTGAAAATCTAATCTAGACTGAATGTTTGATTCAGTTCCAAAATTGAATACGGATCTAAAGTGTTTCTTAATGGTCAAAGTCCATCAGGTTAGGTTAGGTCAAACAAAACTGAATTCACTTCGGGCAAAGGCATTTAATTGGTCCAGCTGCAGGTTAATTGGCCGTTCATGGATAATTTAGTCGTGTCGATGTGCGAAGCGTAAGGCGATAGGGCAATCTGTCCGAACTTGAATGTTCTCGACCCTGGGGATCTGCTTCTCTCCCATTTCGTATTCGCCTCGGACGCGAATACCCTTTGGTGTGGACAGTTCGTTGGTCGATTCTTGGTCGTTCATTGATTCTCTGAATAAGTGTTTGCAAGCCTTGGCCTCGGCCATAATTCACTGTCTTAATCCAACCCTTTCATTTTACCATGACAACTTTGGAACCCAGATGTCTCTGTGGACGGAGCTTAATGCATCCCTTGACGAAACATTTGCTCGATACTTGGCGCGTGTATTAATTAGCTCAAGCTAACGAGAATGTTGGCAAATGGTTTGTGGCCATTGTGGGTATGCTACCTTGGAAATTGTAATGCTGATAGCCAGGGTGGTAATGACGGTAATAACGATAAAACTTTGGCGCATAGGTGCACGGAAAGAAGATCCAGAATGGAAGTCAAACATGCCTCTTCACACTATAAAAGTTTCGAGTTTAACCTTATCGAGCTAATAAAATCCCCCTACATAAATTATTAAACTGATAAAATTGCATTCCGTGAATGCGGTTATAAAAGAATCTCTTTATCAGTTATGCAGCTATCTATTGTTCCCTTAGGCAAATAAATTCCATTTCCCAGCGAAAAAAATTTAATAATCTTATTTATAAGTATTTCACGATTGTGGATATAAAATAATGAAATATAGAAAAGTAATCAAAGAGAAAAAGTTTTATTCGGGATTGGATCAAGTCATTGATAATAATAGTTTGAATAAAATTGAGGTTTGGATTAAACTAAAACCTGAGAGTTTGGGCAGATATTGATCGGGGATACCAATGCGGATTATGGTGACAAAACCGGAGGACGATGGACCAACGGAGAACTCGCTCGTTATTACATTTCGGTATTAGGTGAATCTACAGACGTTCTGAAATGGTAGACTAAGTAGAGAAGTGTATAACCTATTCTAGCCGCGTCAGCACGTGAATGAACTTTGTGGGCTCCTTATCCATTTGCGTACGTGTTGCTTAAACACACCATCCAGGACATGCAGTGACAAAGTTTCTAGTCAATCCTGAGATCGGATTTCTCAAATACCTCTACCCATAACGTAACCTATGTTCAGGTTCCTCTCCTTTATTGGATTAGAGAAGATACACCGTACTTCTGCCGTACAACTTTGGTCAACACATTACCGACAGAACATTTTAGATATGCTTACATAAAGGTCAACGAAGCACATCAGCAGAATCTTAGGATGTCAGCAAACTTCCGCTCGTTCAAGGATATCATTTCCTCAGCAAATCTGTTCGTTTGTAAATTGATTAAAACAAACAAGTTATTTAATCTGTGCAATCTACCTTGATTTAAAATTAAAATTTTAGGTGCAGGGATTAATTACATCCTTCTTTCTTGGACAATTAAAACTATTTATAAAAAATGTTTTGGGATGAAATTATTTGTATTTTTCAATATTTTTGACAACTTATATGTAAATTCGGAGAGTATAAGATGAGATCTATATTTAATTTTATAAATAGAGGTAATAACAATCTACTTTTTCATCGTAATAAGAATTGAAATACTTGTTGTGTTTCCGTAAAATAAAATAAAACTTTGACTTGTGTTGTTGTGCAGGAAACTTGACATGTATTGCTATGCCAGGAATCAATATTTTTTTGGTGATTTTCAGCAAAAATATATCAAGTTTTAAAAAGGGTCTACAAAATTTATTTACAATTCCTGAATTTCAAGTTTAAAGAAATTCAATTTTTATGCTATTTTTACATATGTATTTGAATCAATCCTCACTTGATTTTATTTTCAATCTAAAAACAACAGAAAAACATCCTGAAGAAGACGTCTCAATTAAAATTGTTTTTTAATTTTGTTCAATGTTGAATATTTTAAAAGAGGTGAATTTAAAATTTTCTCATTTTTGGTATATTTGAATGAATTTTCTAATGCCTCAAAAGCTATTAAAATCTTTATTTTACAACACCAGAGACATTTACAAATACACAGAGTGTTAAAAGGATTGTTCATAAAAGTTGTTACGTTGTCAACATTTCTAACATATTTAACTATGTTTTATTCAATAACAATTGAAGATATCTTGTATAAATAAATTGATTACAATAAAGATCGTTATGCCGGGCAGTCACAGAATTAAAATGCATTTGTCGAACAGATAAGGCACCGAGTGAAGTTTACGTCTTTCTACATGCTTTCTTGGCTTTGGACTGTTTTAACTCGCCAACTTGCCCCTCTGTTTCAAAAGGAAAACCTACCTCCCTTTCAGGTAGTGGTCATACCGACAATTTGCCTTTAATCGAGAAAAAGCCGAACCGTCACAAAATTCTCTCGGGGCTCTGCTCAACCTTTATTTTATTAATATCAATTGTAACTATATTTTAGCTTAACGGCCCTAAGGAAATCAAGTGTTTCGCCTGGTAAAGAATCTTATTTTCTACCTTACACTAAACTCCCGATACTACATTATTTTTATTTTAGTGATATTACTTTTGGCTTTAAATTTGAGACTTTGTGAGAGACGAATGGTTTAGGTGGTCAGGAGATAAGACTAAAGTCCTTTAGTATATTGGTACCATAGGTTACCTTCTCAATTGATCATCTGTTGTATCCGATGATAAAACTTTGTGGTTCCGCGCAGTCCGCGCTTGCTTTGAGAATTCGGTTTAATGGGAATTCCTGAAGATATGAAAATAGTAGCTTAGCCCTGTGGCTCGTGTGTACTGGATCCTCTTATACTCGAAGAAGGTACATGAGAGAAGGAGAGGAAGGGTTTCGATGAGAAGATCGTACACAGTCTCTATCCTCTATTCTGAGAAGCCACAGCAAGCTTGCTTGAGCCACCACCATAATCTAAATTAATGCCTCGCCTATGGCCCACCTAAGAGATATTGGCTTAACACCGCACTACGTCGTCGACGATTTCATCTTAGCATGCTCCTAAGAGAACTCTAATAGATATTTCAAGCAATTGCGTATTTCCAAAATGTATGGAAAAAATTTAGAGAACCGCACTGAGAAAAATGGATACTAAACAATCTGCCCGCTGAGCGGGCACATTCTCATCGCGCGCTCCGTTCTGTTTGAACCTTACGCTTCGCGCTCGGTCTTATATTCTTCGCATACATTTAATTGTAATTTTATACTGAAGCTCAAGTCAATTTATTAATATTGTGGATGTGAATTATATTTTCTCAAAATTACTCAATTTGTTTTTGTTCTCAAATGAAAAAGGAAATTCAATTTAATTAAGGCTCTATCAGCCTTAAGGAACACATTCTCATCATGACTCTCGCACTTTGCTCTCGATTTCCTGTATACATTTCTGTAACTTTCTAATAATTTACATGATTAGAAGATTTATTTTCTTTCAAATATTTCTGAAAGGAAAAACAATCGTAGACTCTAATTAAACAAATGATTCTGCATTCCAACACGCTTATTTCGTATCTTATATATTTTGGTTAAAAAATGGAGTTTTTGATTTTCGATTTTAAAGTCCTTATTATAAATCCCTATTATTAAACATATATTTATATCCATATATTTATTATATATCTTTATTATAAAACATAAGATATACATTTCACATATTATGGTTAAAAAATTGAATTTTTGATATTCAATATTTTAATTTAAAAAGAAAAATATACATCTTATGAAAAAATGTTACAATTCAAATTCGTAGATCTCTATGTAGTGAAAAATTTTATATCATAACTTTCTTTTCGTATCAAGTATAATTGAACTGATGGAAAATGCAATTCAGATATTGACTTTTTTCAATTTTTAACATACTGTAACTTTCCAGACTCTACTTCTACTACTGCTACAGATAGACAGACAAAAAATTTCTTAAAAACCGTTTTTTCTAACTCAGGGCACTGAGAAAAATAGATACTAAAAATGAGATACTAGAATGTTCGATATTACCTTATATCATCTAGATTATACTACATAATATCTAATATATCCTCTTAAATATACAAGATATTAATGGCCAATAACAGTTTATATTCAAAATTTTAAATATTAGATATTGAACTTCAATATCTAAGATGTTATAAACAGTAGCGTGCACGTGCCTGAGGAAAAGTTACGTGATCAGAGTCTTTGAATTTCATATGAAATTTGTCTATCGCGCTCGCCCATAGCTTTTCCGTTCGCGCGGTTTTTGATTTCGACACTCAATTAATAAAGTTGTGTCTATATGAAGTTTTTAAGTGTCATTTTTGAAAAAATTTCATATTACTTGTACTGAAATCAGTAAGTATCTATCTATATAAGTATGTCATTTTTATACCTTCAATCTTTGAAATGAATTTTCTGACTTCTCAATAAAACGTTCTCTATGTAGCCGTTTCCAGTTTAACATCTGAAATTTTCCAGTTTAATATAATGAGCTTTTTGGTTCAATATCTTAGGTATTGCGAAGAAACATACATAAATGCTCATTGCTATTTATTTCTTTTATATTCATACGTACTATAGTCACATCTAAATAGAAGAGTAAGAAATCGCAAATATGTCGCCAGAAAAAATCGATAGTAAAAATTTATTACTTTCACCTCGAGGCAATTTGTATATTCCGTACTTTTATCGCAATTTTCTTTTGATTGAAGTCGTCAACCCTTTGTTTTTATGAAACTAATAGATTCCTTGAAATCGAAAGTATTAGTATATATTTGATGTATGGGGAGTCGAGATTTTATTCCGGAGTTTCGCCGATTTTGATGAGGAGTCCCTTAAGACTACATGATAAAACTGACACTTTTTCGGTAGCGATTTTTTCGGAAATGACATCGTTAACCATGGCATTTCTTTTTTCCAAATGAATCTATTATATTTTATTCAGATAATCTCTAAGTTTCAGAGCCATCAGTGATTTTTTTTATAAGCGCCGAAGCCACCTTAAATTGTTGCAGACCTACACTTTTCATCATGTATCGAGTCAAAATCTATTTGCTATTTCAACTTAATTCTCCTACCATTAATCAAAAATTATTCACTAAAAGTTCATAACCAAATTTCAATTCATTTGGCCAATGGGTTATCGAAGAATTGTGTTTACCAATTGGTACTGAAATTTTACAGCGCACAACACGGGGGTGAGGATCTTTAGAAATGTTTGGAAACAAATATGGCTGCAGAAAACTAGTGGCGATCCAAGCGGTGCCTGACAAAACTACTATCAAGAACGGTATATATGTATTTATAATATTTTATTATTTTTTGTTGTTTAAACTTTCTGGACACAACAGTTAACAGCCAAAACAACTAAATTCTCAGTTTAAAAAAATCTATAATCCTCTTTTATAGAGATTTTTTTAGTGGAAGTGTGGAAAATTTTATCTCGAATAGAATGAGCTTTTGAAAGTTTAAGACGGATAAAAGTTAAAGATTTATTGTCAGAGTGATTTGAGCCAGAACAGCCTAAGTTTTTCTATTGATTCTGACTAAAAAAGTTATATTATTTTCACACAACTGAAATTTTTGATGGCTCATTTCATTTGAGATAACATTTTTACATTCTCTATAAAAACTCAATAAAAGAAAATTTTGATCCGAGGTCTATAGCCGGCATGCTGTTCCTATTTTGTTTACAGTTTTTCAAGTGAGACAACTTAACACTTTACCAATGTACTGCACATTAGAACTTGACCTATGCTCGCTTCACCCCTGTGGTGCACAGCAAAAACTGTTCCGAAATTTTTTACTGTTTGTATTTCAGTTTATTGTCCATTTATTAAAGAAAATTAAAAATGCGCCTCTTCAAAGATTACGTGCCACCTCCTTTCCTCTTCACTTTCTCTCGACAGATCTGCGTCTTGAATACATGCTATACAGTCAACAGGTACACCTTCTTTTCCCATTACTGAATGCAAATCGGGCCTAATTTTCGTTTTACGTACATTAATACTGACGCCATCTCGAAGGGAAAGATTCAGAATTGCAGGGAAGAGGAAGAAATGAAAAAAATTTTGAGAAGTCATATTGAGAATAAAAGCCGGAAGGAGACGCCCTGCGATTATCCAGGAATGACTAAGAAATGCATGGCGTCTCCCTTTCCTCAAAAGGACGTGAATCTAGGGACAGACCAGAGTCTGAAATTAGAATACTAACACACCCATAAGACCTGTTCGCCACGTGCGAGTTCCAAGATACCGGTGGCTTTCGACGAGACTGAGAAAGTCTAATTTACATACATACGCTTTCAGAACGTCGATGAGAAGCAGTGAAAGAGGTTCGGAAGCTGTTGGGGTATAGTGCTACGTAGATATCTGAGAAACTGCGTCACTCTTCTGGAAAATACTGTAATTGGTTGTGCGTTGAATTCGCGTGAGACGCGAGATGAATTCTGAGATTTCCGTAGGATTACTGAAACGAACTCACGTTCCAGAACTCCTCTCTTCATATAAAGTGAAGCTCTTATTAAAAATTGGGATTGCAGGGTGCAAAACTAGTTTTCGATGTTTCTAATTATGTTCATGCTTTCCAACATTGTTCAAATATCACGAACGTAAGTCAGAAGGCATTTTCAATAATTTCATTATGGAAAGTTTTGGTATTTCCAGACGTTTCATATCATATTCCCGGCGACGTAAACGTTAAAGACTGAGATACTTTATTTGAAATTACCTAAGTGGACGCGTTGGAGTAAACGTAGTCCGGCTTCAGGGAAGAACAAAGAAAACCAGCTTCTCCTAGAAACAGAGAAAGTTTTCGCGAGCTTGGAAGCCCAGCGAGTGAAGGAAACTTTGTCCAAAGCTTTAGATGGCTGCTTGGTTGGCTAGAAACTCGGGGAAGCCCCGTCAGCTCTCTCGCTGTCGACCTCGACGCTCTCATCAACCTCTTCGTCTGCGTGGTTGGCTTTCTCTCGTCTCCTGGTCCTTCGGGAACATAATTACTGCTGTGGCCGCTTTTGTCCAGCTCTTCAGCAATAGGTTTCCACGTGAGCTTTTGTCCAGTTAAGTTGCTTCAAAGGAATTTAATGACAATTATGTAACCGAATGGAAAACGATTAGAAATTTTTTTCCAGCATCCATCACCATTGACTGGTGCTAAAATTTTACCTCATTAGGTATGTAAAGGCACTAGGCTATGAAGGCCTATTTTTTAACTTGGGCGGATTTGGTTCTCCTTATGTATTTATACAGTATATGGGTCAAATTAAATTTAAAAAATAGCCATTTTCTGTCCGGGAGTTTCAATTTAGATTTTTCAATACAGTTGAAAGCTTCTGTTTTTTACAGAAGAATTTGAAAATTCTTCAAATTTTCAAGAACATTGAGTTCATGGAAATAGTATATTACATAACAAGGGCAGAAAGTAATGCCTCGGGCATTATGGCGCGCAGTGCAGGGCTCTCAAATTTCTGCCCATGTAGTGTATACCATTTTTCTTGCTACCCGGTCGAAACTACGAAAATAATTGCATGTGTCCATTGGAATATATTGATGCCTGCCCCGACATTTGCGGCACGAGCGGAGCGAGTGCTGCTGGTCGGGGGGGGGGGGGGGGCAGGCATCAAATACATCTATAAATTAAGGTTTAGATTTCTATTTCCTTGTTTCCATCTTTGGTAATTATCATAGACTAGCATGTATCTGTCAACGAACTTTTTGGGTAAGATGTCAGTTTCTACTATTAATTGAGCTTCAGTTTAAAAGTTTTTATTCATTTCTTCTTCATCTGTCGATTCATCAGATGATATGTCATTCATTTTTTTATTTTTATTTTTGTTACACATCAGTCACTACTATTACATTCTAAATAATATTCACTCATTGCCACTAATAAACATTAGCAGAGAGCGGACAAATTTTGACGCTTGAGGTTATTGACGTTTTTACTCCCGCTATTATAGAGGGCGCGCATATAGCTTGACCAATGCATGAAAGTTAGACTTTCTGCCGTGAAATTGGTGCCGAAACCACGTGCTTTCGACTAGGGTAGTAAGAAAAATTATTTTTGTAGAACAGTAGATCTTCAAAAAATTTGTCCGGCCCCTTCAGGAGCCCGACACGTTTTCATCACGCGCGTAGCTCGCTTCGCGCTCGGTTTTGTGTTCTTGCCAGGCATTTAAGTTTCTTGAAGATTTATTACAATATTTTGAGTAAATTTTATAACATTGATGATGTGAATTTGCTTTTCTCAAAGTTACTTTGACTTCAAGAAATACATTTTCATCATAATACTCGCGCTTCGCGTTCGATATTCATAATAAAAAAGAGGAGCTGCGACTTGCGATTTGAAGGAAAAAAATGTGCAGATGAAAATTCGTATACCTTTTTTAAACAAACAATTTGGAATTCTGACGCATTTTTTTGCATCTCGTTTAGATGAAAAAGTAGGATTTTTAATTTTCAATGGTATTATTTGAACTCTGTAAATCTGAATCAGTCAAATTTCCACTGAAGAATCAGTGGAAAAAATTTTTTTTTACTTTTGAATCAGTTAATTTTCATTGAAGTAATCAGTGGACTTTTACTGATTCATAGTAGCCTCTGTTTAGCTATTTGAATCAGTTAAATTTCACTGATAATCAGTATATTTCGACTGATTCATATTTAGAGAGAATTGAAATGAAAAATATATATCTGATAAAATAATTTGTAGATGAAGAATTTTAGATCTTTGTTAAGCAAACATTTTTGAATTCCGAAATTTTTTTCGCATCTTGGATAGTTAACCCTTTGAAGTATACAATTTGCTAACAGACCAATTTAAACGAAACTTCATACTCGGGGGTTTTTGGGGGTTGCTGATTTCAAATCCGAAATTCAAGTTTAAAAATTGCAAATAACGGATCCAGTTGTAGTTTCCTTAATACGCACTTTAAGACACATTCAATTGTTTAGCAATTTTATGTTCTATGACCCATGCATTTACGAATATTGTTCGTTTGCTGAACGAATGCTTGAAAGAATTTAGACATTCAATTTTACGTAGCTGATTTCATTTGTTTGTTTTCTTGGTACACCCTGCTAACCCTATTCAATTATTTAGCGACACATTTGTTTTTTTTTTTCATCAGTCGTAAGATTACCGTTTTTTCGATTATATTTTAATACAATTTTTATGTCATCCCGTAATTTTTATTTTCACAGTTGAAAATATTCATATAGTTTCTTAGAAAGTAATTCCTTGTGTGCCCAAAAGACTGAAATCAGAATCGGTACAAGGATTTCCAAAAGTATTATTTTTTTCATGAAAAGAAGAGATTGACACCCAGTTCACTAAAAAATAAATGATATTCAGTTAAATATAAAGTTTTTTGTAAAATCATTTTTTTTCGTGTTTTTTTAGTTTTTTTGTTTTTTTTTTAAATTGTCACAGGAACTGTATAAGATATCGAGAAAACAATCAGTGGATTCTGCTTCAAAAAATGCATTGAAATCATATATTGCTTCCTGTTTAAAAGCGATTTTACACCTTTCTATCATACGATTTGTGATGTTTCAAAAAAAAATTGAACTTAAAAAATCTGAAAAACTTAACATGCTGGGAAAAATAGGGGCCAGATTTGTACTCAGCACAGAAATTTAGTCTGGAAATGATATATCGCATTCCTTGAACACATAGGTCATATTTTTATGACCAGTGTAATTTGCATATACAATATATGAAATTTAATATACGCAGTTATGAATGGCGTGTTTATACGCTTACAATTCAAGCAAAATAATTTTTCTAATACTTGGATATCTGAAATAATTTGAAAATTAATTTGTATCCGGTATATGAAAGAAAATAATCTACTTTATTATTTACATCTTAGATTCAGTGCAAAAATAACTTTATAATTGTATAAAATCAAATCTTGTCAGATATTATCTTTGGTTTATTAAATTTAATTCCTCAGTATATTATATCTAATACACTATTATATTGTTTGTTAAATAATATACAGAAATATTAAATTTCATATACAAAAATACATAAAATTTAATATTATTTCTAACAGTGTACATTGTTTTCACGTATCTTGCACACTTATTTCAGTTAGATTAACTGCTACATATTTTTTCGATGCACAAAACCATTTGTGCTGGATAAGAAAATGTATTTTCTAAATAAAATACTGGCATCAATAAATAGGGGAATATTATTAACTCTTACCAGAGGGTGGCGTCGTACTTCAGAGAAGCGATATAGAAATATTCGCTCTGGGTTAAAACGCGCAGCTGATGTCTCTACACCATGGAATCTTGAAATAATCTTTTAAAACTCCAATGTAACGTTCAGCCTGTTTACGAATAAACCTTTGAATTTGAAATAAAAATGAATAACTTCTTCAAAGAAAAAATGATTTTTAATGGAAATAAATACGTGAGTTAAAACTAAATTTTCGATTTAGAATGATTTCTTCAATGGAAAGTAAATGCTCTTAGAAAGTCACTTTACTTAGAAATGTTAAAGCGACGTGTTCCTTTGAGATTAGAGAGAAAGAGAGGAAAGACTACCCTTTCGTAAGGAGATCTTGCTGGTTCTGAGAAGCGGCAGTGGGTGATATGATCTTTTAATGGGTGCTTTGTGGCTCAATCCATTGCTGAGATCTAAGGCGAAGGAAGCTAGCGGTTGGCTGGTTGACTGGCATGAAGCACAAGCCTGTCCTCCGTCATCGTCTTTGTCGTCTGAGCATCAGAAACGTGGTTCCTTCTCATCTCTCGTTAACGGAACGACAGACGGATGGATGGACGGTCGGACCGAATGGCGGCTGCGCTGGTGCTTAATTTCCCCTCGTAATTACGCAAGTAAGGATCTCACTACACTCCTTCGTATAGTAGCTGTTACGATCAAGAGTGAGACAAAGCTTTTTCATCATTCTGATTACTTCATTCGAAAACACGAAAATACCTTCACAAGATTTTCATGAATGCTTCTAATTATATTAGCTTCTGGTGATTGTATTGATCCTGCAGAATTTTTATTTTCTCTGATCTGAAAATAAATATCCTGTCTTTTGAAATGGAAAATTTTTAAAACTGAACAAACTGTATCCTGAACATCAATTTTAGAGGGACGATCTGGTGATTTCTGAATGGGGCAATTTTTCTGATAGAGAGAAATTCAAGGTATTGGATTCTCTAATTGCGACGGTTGTCAGTAATTCAGAGCTAAATGTTCGGTGGGTTGTTGTCGATCAGGAACTTTGCTTGAAGGCCACCTATATTTATACTGGGCCTCGATCTTGGCCGCTACAGGAGGGTGCAGACTGAGTTTACTATGGTGGATGAATTGGCTATTAGTAGTTCGGAACAGTACGCTCTAATGGCGACCTGTTGGCCTTTGCTTGCGTCGTTCACTCTCATACCTCTTGCTCGTCCTTCATTAGCAAAAGTCCCTGCGTTTCAGCTAACTTGAAACAATTATTATTGAATCAGAAATCATTTTCTCTCAATTGCAGTTAGAACTTTCCTATTTCTCAAAACTTTAGATCCAGTTATTATGATCATATCAAATTGCCATAGATTTATCACTTTTATTTTTTATTATCTTTTCATTACGATGGTTTAAATCGTACTAGTAAATTCGTAGGAAAATTTTCTTAATTCTTGAATGGCTTTGTTAAATCTATGAGATGTATGAGAGCCTTTACAATACGTCCTTGGCAGCGAGCTACCCTTTCTCTTAACGTCCAAAGTTTTCAAAGTACGACATTCAGTGGGCGCTATCACACAAATACACATATACACACACATACATATATATATGGCTCCCTCTGCCAAAGACCCCTAGTCCGTTCTTTCCTTCGCCCCATCAGGACCCTGACTCTGACGCGTTTTGTGAAATCCGACAAGATAGCGCCAATGCAACCCGCTTCATGGTGTTTCTGAGGACCATTTTCCTATTTTATGAACGTTGGTACTGACAAACTCAACAACCCCTGAAAAAATAATCTGTTTCTTACTACTTACAATTCCAAAAAGAATCACCTGAGAAAAATGTATAACAATAAATAAAATCAGATATACTTATCAATGTACAAAGTTATCAAATGATGAGCGGATGGTTATTACAAATTTTTCCAGAATCGTATTCTTTCCTGCTAATTAATATTTCTAGTAATTATCTCACGTTGAAGATCTCTAATCATTTGATACTGAAGCTCAAATCAATTTTATAATATTACAGATGATGTGAATTACACATTTTCTGAAACTCACTAAATTTGTTTTTGAGTTTCTTGTTTTGTATAAACATCATCACACGAACTTTTATTGTTTTTTTGGCAATTCCCTCTTCTTCCAAAGAGTCATTATTAAAGATTCATTGATAAATGTTATGAACCTTTTAACAGGCATAACACCTTAATGTCCCTTTGCTTTTGATAATTCCAAATTTGATCCAATATAACACGAGCAACGAATTTTTTTCTCAAAACCGCTTACGACTTCATTTAGTACTTATTCTATCTTTAATTTCCATTTATGATAGTCCCGAACCGATTTTTTTCTTCCGAGGTGTGTCACATTAACAATTTCAGTTTCACACTGAAAAACGAAAAGCTGACCGAAAAGAAGGATTCAAGTATTGTGAAGAACATAGTTATTCGATTAATAATAATTAAACAAACTGACCACCTCTAGAGGGTGGAAAAAGATGTTCGACTTGATAATTTCAGAATGTTGGCATGAATTAGTTAAAACATGATGTTCAATTTGACCATCATGGAGAAGTATCTAGACTATCTTAATAGTCAGCCTGCAATCTATGGATAGTCAAGCTGAAATTTTTATTTAAATCAAATTCGTTACAAATGATCAAGCTTATACTAATTATACTGTACATAATTAACAATGTATAAAAATCAAAACAAAAAAAATCACCGGCAAAAAGTATTGAACTCGCGCCGCGAGCATGCCAGCCGATAGCCATAACCATTACGCTACCGCTTTACTGTGCTGAAGGACTTACCGGCCTTTACTTACTCGGCGCGTGCGAAAACCCCAATTTTCAAAACATATTTTCTCGAAATAACTGAGGTAGTGGGTCTTGTCACTCCGGCATTATTACTCATTCATATCGAACTTTCGGTACTGCAAGTTCGTGCAGAAAGCTCAGGGAAGATTGACGCACTTCCCTTGTGAGCGTAAAACAAGAGTCTTACTGACCATGTCCAAAAAATTATAAAAGAACTATCTGAATATCTAGGTCTGACTGAGTCTCCAAATTTTTCTTCCTGACTTTCACTATTCATTTTTCTCCATGTGATGTCTAAAGATTTAATGAATCTGAGCCCAAAAATGTTCGTTCGGAAGATCTAAAATGGAAATGAAAGGTGCGAAGAAGTACTAAACCATACCATAATCGGTTTTTGTGGGGAAAATCGCTGCTTGTGTTAATTTGGTTCAAATATGTCTAAGAATGGCCACTTTTACTGTCATAGATCAGGATATCTTGAAATCCAGGCGTGCTGAAAAGATTTAGACAACGGATTTATTTTGAGGATATCAAAATCCTTCAGTGAGATTTAGTCCAGTCTTTAGTTATACATTTTATTGGACAGTATAATTAAACATTGTCCCTAATCTTTGATATCTTTTACAAATTTTTTCTTTCTATACTATCCAATGATTTTTAGAGACAAAAGACTTAGCAGAAAATCTTATAAGATACACAGAGAATCAAATATACTACCGGATACTATCATAATGTTTATCCCTATACGAAGAATGAAATATTATACAGATTACCATCTACATTCTAGTGAGTATCATACAAATGGCAATCCTTACAATATTCACGTACGCTTGACTATCTGCATCGTACTAGATACAATAGATATAGTAGCTTGTACTATATTTTATTCTAAAAACAGGTATGAGCATCTTGATAGTAAATTTTTAACATATTATATTTTATTATTTGCCTAATCTTTTGAACTGGGACTTCGTTAAATACTTTTCCCAGAATACCAACAATAAGTAAAGTAACAGTTCTGTAGTTACTGCAGTCACCTTTATATGCATTGTTCACAGGAAGACCTAAATATTTAGTTTGATGTTGTCCACTCAAAGGCAAGCGTTCATTTAGAGTTGTCGAGATCTAACCGGATGCATTGGTCCATGAGCATCATGCGATATGAGTCGATGGTATGAGTTTTCTACTCTTGGTGGTGGGTGGCATCCCTTTGTTGACGGCCTCTTCCACGGAAACAAGGCCCGGGAAGGCAGCTAGCGCGACGGGAAGGACTCCCACTAGCGTGACGTCATACACCACTGACTTCATCTCGTTACGTTACGTTCCTCGACGAGACGTCGGATGCAGGAAGCCTACCGCTCGCCTCTCCCCTTCTAACGTCCTCACTACTATTCCACACCCTCCACCCTCTCATCTAGTCCATCGTTCTCCCGGTTCAACCCGTTGGCTCTTGGGTGGCCCGTATGGCGGACGAGAAAAGCCGCAGGGTGGCGAGAAGATAGCGTCGATCGATCCAACCAAAATACGTCTGAACTATACTTCATCATAATATTAATTCAGGAATGAATCAGAAAAAATCGAGGATTTATTTAAAATCCGTTAGTTCTAAGTTTATAATTCGTTTGTATGCTTAATAATGAAGGAAATTACTTTGCTAAAATGGAGTGACATTCTATTATTAATTCTAAGAATTATCCTTAAAATTTGCAAAGAGTTCATCGCGAGAAGGTGCGAAGAGATGAAAATGGGATAAAAGAGAGGTTGGAAAAGGGAAGTATTCTGGAAGCTTTTCATAAATATTGAATGACACCTAGGGTGCACCCAGACACCCGAACTGGTCTCGTGAATTGGGCTCATCGCACCAACGCGGTGGTTTTCGTTGGATTTTAATAAAAGGGTAATTAATACGCTTTAAAGTCGTACCTCGGAAAGGAGGAAAAGAGTTTTCTAAAATCTGTTACTAATAAAAAGAACGGCCTATCATTTTACAATATTCAAAATCTAATTTGCCTAATTCCTTCGTTACTTTTCAATTGTTTTATATAATCTCGAATTCTTCAATATTCTTGCAACTTTGTTACCAGAAGAATGTTCCTCATCCTAAGCCTTTCCTTGAACAACTAATTAGCAATGTTTCTGACCAAGGCTTGAAATCAAGCTGACGAGATTTTATAATATCTCTCGTGAATTACGAATACGAAGTTAGTTGCCCTTCATTGGGGATCTTTTGAAAGTATTAGCAATTGGGGAACTATGAAGCAAAATAATGAGCGAAGCTACCTTTCCCCAAGTCGCGTTAGTGGAATCCGAGAAGCACTGGGAAGTCTCGTGCAGAAAATTACACATGGTATGGGAAAGTGCAGCGAGTTGGTGAGAGACGTAATTATCTTAGCATGGAGAATGGTGAGAGCACGAGACGGCGTGGCAGGGTGATTCGCTCTGTAAATCCGGACTCGTGTGATGGCATAGACACGTCGTTGGAAGAGCAAGCGGGATACTCCTTCTCGGTAAACCCAATTTATTTCGTTCCGGGGGCAGGGAGGTGAGAGCGAAACGAGAAAGCCCTTTCGGGGGCGCCAAACGGTGATGCCACCGGCGACTTGTGAACCACTTGTCGCTGTTACGGCCCCATAAATTCCCCGTGTCTTCCCATCTTTCCAACGTGGCCTCTTTCGCTTGGTCTCTTAGACTCGTCTCTGGATATCTAGTTACTCATTACTTTGTGTCTTATAACTGAAATCAGAACTCTTGAATCTCACCTCAAAGAACATCGTTACATTATTGTTTTTCAGGATCTGTAAGTAGACCAAAAAAAGTTTTTAATTAAAGCCTGACAATGAGCTAGATTGTAGGTGTTACATGAAGAATACTGGCCTGACCAAAAATCATTTTGGAACGGAAATTTTGTAATAAACTTCTAATAAATAAAAATAGATAAAAAAGACTTGTAATAATAGATAAACTTTGTAAAAAATTTTGTAATAAACCTCTGCATATGTTAAAGGTTATTCATCAGTCAAGATGTATGCTTAAAGGAAGCGACTACATAGTTTTGAAAGCAGTCTTCTATCAAACCTAAATTAGGCTTTGATTTCGGGTAGAAATATCTTTAGGTGAAACTACGTACAATCTAATAGTTGGCCAGTTGGAGACGAGTTTTTCTAATCTAGGAAATTTGAAAAGTCACTCGATTGTTGCTGACCAATTTCCTTGATCAGAAAAGCTTCACATCACTTGTCTGATTTATTACCAAGCTACTAGACAGAAAATCTAACGAAAATCCAAATTTTAATTAAGTTTGATCCTATATTCTTTAAATTTCGTCATCGTAACGGCAAGTACAATACGTAATGTTAAAGATAAATATATGTGACGCGATCTGAGAAAAAGGACCATAACATCTTAGTGAAGTTTTCACAGAAGAAGAAAAAGAATAGTCAACGAGCAGATTAGAGCTTCTGATATTCTTTAATCTCTCTTACATCTCACAAACTTGGTAAAAGTGACTTTATGAGAAGAGAGAGAGAGGATTCAAACATATTTCGAACCGCTGATGGAAAAAGTCTTACTAGACGAAAAATATTGCATAAAAAATTATTCTGATTTCATAATATTAGAGAGTGAAATTAAACTTATCTAAAACGATCATAATCCCGAAAATAATTTCTGGACGCTAAGGTTCCTTTTTTCAGGTCGCGTCATGTATATAATATCCCAAGCAGAAATTAACAATCGTACCAACATCGATCCAACGCTGGATACCAACTTCCGACCGTCGAAATCCGACTGTCGGCGAACAGTTGAAATGATAACGATGTACTGCGTTGGTACAACGCTGGCTATCAACATTTCTAAAATACTGGTTATATACTTTTATTATTAAATCCATGTTTTATGGGTAAAGACGAACTTTAGAGAAGGCTACCAGTGTCGAATCAACTTTGTGCAAACACTGCAATTTCACAGCGTTAATTACACAGGTCTGCAAATAATGGGTTTTTATTTTTTGTTGGAAAACGAAAGATCATTTCCGGGGTAATTTTTGACGTAGAATCCGAATCCGAAATCAGAATCAGCCTATCACGTCAGGATTTTGAGATATTTGAGGTTATGTGCTCGAAAAATGGTGTTTTTCGTTACTTTAGAGGTTGTGTACAGGGCGCAAGAAATTTTTTTGGATTTTTTTCTCAAATGTCATCATTTAGCACTACTCTTTCCCTTCAAAATGAGCTATTGAACAGTCACGAGCTATTTTTTTTCACAAAGATACGGCCATATCAATTTTCTACATTTATCCGAACAACCTAATGAACATTCGCATTGACTCTGTGGTGCATACCGTTTCGAATTCGAAAATTTATCTTGAAAATTTGTGCTTGCGGGTTTCGATTGTCTGTGAATAAGAATTTACAGTCAGAAAATTGAGTTTTTAGAGAGCGAAATCGTTTAATTTCGTCAATTTCGATCGACCATTTAGAATCCGCCATCTTAGAAATGAAAATGTCAATTTTCTGACTGTAACTTCTTATTCACATAGCATCAAAACCCGCAAGCACAAATTTCAAGATAAATTTTCGAATGCAGAATGATATGCACCAAAGAGTCAATGTGAATGCTCATAAGGTTGTTCGGATAAATGTCAAAACTTGATATGGCCGTATCTTTGTGAAAAAAAATCGCTCGTGACTGTTTAGTAGCTCATTTTGAAGGGAAAGAGTAGTGATAAATGATGACATTTGAGAAAAAAATCCAAAAAAATTTCTTGCGCCCTGTACACAACCTCTAAAGTAACGAAAAACACCATTTTTCGAGCACATAACCTCAAATATCTCAAAACCCTGACGTAATAGGCTAATTCTGATTCCGGATTCGGATTCTACGTCAAAAATTACTCCGGAAATGACCCATAGCTTTTCAACAACAAAACCTTGCAGACCTGTGTTATAAGAGTCGATTAGATATTGGATAAATCTTGTACATCCACTGTCGGACAATTACTTTTTCCACAGTCGGAAGAAGGTTGGGCCTGATGTACACCCAACTTTGTACAAACGCTGGTATTTTACAGTTGACTACTAGGGCTGAATAAAGATTGGATAGACCTTGTACATCCATTATCGGGAAATTACTTTTTCCACAGTTGGAATAACGTTCGGCCAATTGTTTTCTAACGTTGTACCAACGTTGGTAATCAACAGTCGATCTCCTACGTTGGACCAACATTTAACCGATCCTCATAGTTAGCCGAGTGTCATGATTTCTGCTTGGGGTTGTAGGTATCTGTTTAAATGAATATTAGACTCAGTGCATTATGTTATGTTTCCGGGAATTAGAAATTAATAAACGCACATTGATTGCAGCTTAAGTGAGGAAACACCGAGGGTTAAGAAGTGCTTTTCTAGAAACTATACTTCGTATAGCCAGTATCTAGAAATAATGCTAAATACTTTACTGGCTATTATACTAGAATCAATTTCTATTAGTAAACAAGATTATAATAAGATATAATCTAATATAATCGAAACTGACAATATGCATTTTAGTTTTACAATTGAATAAATTCATAAATTACAATTAATTAAGGCTTACAAAATTTTGCTAAAGGTTTGAGGCACGTGGAATTTGTTTTGAGCCAACGCATTAAAAGTTATCCATATCAATATTTACTCTTGAGTTGAAGGCCTATAAAGGCTCCTTTAGAAACACTTTCGTGACTAAATAATGCCATGAGTTTGATTCGAGACAAAACTCAAAACAAGACTAACATAGAAATTTAAGACTTTCTTTTTTATATTTCTAATGATTTTGACTATACAATTATAATGCAGATATTTTAAGAGGACCTCAGCTCTTTTGATTATTTCAAGTCTGTTTACTTAAAAGTTACCCCGGATTAGATAAACAAGAAAAGGTGAAAAATTCTCCTTGTTCTTAATCGGAGCATTGTTAAGTGATTAGGTTGTATGTCTAAGATGGAGTGCTACCCCAGTTGAAGGAGAGAAGAAAGGCGACGTTAGGAAGCTAAAAAACGAGACAAAAAGATCACGTGGAAGGGAGAGTTGCAAGCCGTTTGTCTGTCGAATAGTCCACATATATCGCTCGTAACACTACTAGCTCCTAGTGCTCGAGGGGTGAGTGTGCTCAATTTGCTACGTCGAGGGTTGCAAGACCCGGTGTACCGAGCAGGACTTAAGAGAGGAGAAAAGAGGGTCCTGTCGAAGGACGAGGTAGTACGATGTAGGGCCTCGGGTGGTACGATGTACGACGGGATCTAGATGAGATTGTCCCGTTAGGCGTCTCTCTTCTAATGCTCGCGATCACCCTTTACCCTTAACGTCCCCTCATGCGATAAACTCTTGCGAAGCTCCTTCCTGCTCGTTCCTCAGCCCTGCCCAAACCTGATATCATCCTTACACATCGAAGCATGTACTGAAAAAAAGACTACACATGATAGGATCCAGATAACTCCACTGCGTAACATATGAACACAAGTTAGTATACACGGTTACCTATACATGTTACATAATCAATTTAATTAAATCGAATTCAAATTTATTGATTTTTCTTTAAAACTATGTAACGGTCTTTTCCGTACATAAAATCGTAAATAATTATATTCTGATAAAAATGTAGTGTAGAAGGGAGATATTTATTTCAATGGACTGGATCAAAAGGTATAGATACTATAAAACATTGGTTATTAATATTTGGTCAACTAATTTCCTGATCTGGCGATAAAAAATACATATATAATTATGTCACTAAATTAAATATTAATGTGACGAATGAAACATATGACTTATCTGACCGTCTCAACGAAATACAATTTCAATAATGTCTGCTGATACCTTAACTTCTCCACTCTCTCCCATTACCAATCGACGTCATCAATCACCTAAACGCTTACAAACTTTATAGTACTTCATCACGTAATGATTTAACACTCTTTATCCTTACAACCAACTCCCCAATGTCTAAGTGCATATGTCTTTCCTTTCCTAAAAGTCTTGTGTTTGTTACATCTTGAAATCAGTCGGTTTCGAGGCTTAAAATAAGTCATTATTTTTACAGTGGTACAAAAGCCAATTAGAGGGGTCATTTTTGATACTCTGAGAAAACAGTTTCTTTGATATACGGCCAAAGAAAAAATTTCTTTAAATTAAAGATAGTTTTGTTAATTGAAAAAAAAATTCTTTGATCCAACGAAATAAATTTGTTTTCATTGAAGACAATTTTTTTGAATCAACAAAATTTTCTTTAATTCAAAGACATTTTTTCTTTTCCGTTTATCAAAGAAACTGTTTTCTGGTTGTATCTTTGATACTTAGTGCTAGATACGCGATGTGTGTCATTATTCAAAATTAATTTATTCTATCTTTTATTTAAAGCTAATTTTTCAAATACCTCTAGCAATTTATCTAAGGAATTGTTACACTAAACGATGTACACGATAGAAAATTTGTCTTAATCAAAAAGAACAGTAAGTTCTCACACTCAGGAAAGTGAAGATTCTTCTTTTACATCTAGGGATAAAAGTTTGAAGTTTTCGTTCTATTTGGTTAAACTTCGTCTCCTTTAGATACTAAATGTTTTGAGAATCCTTTCTCGATTTTTTCAAAAGATTCATAACATTGCATACAAACTTCTGTGCCCACACTTTACTTTACTCCTTTACAAGTTTCCTTAAATCAAAGCTTTGAGTTTACTTTGACATCAACGTCTTCAATTGGAAATTCTTTACACAATTTTACGCCTTTAATCGTATAATCAAATGAAATAGGATTAAACCAAAGTAAGTAGGTGATAAAGCATTATCATATGTTTAAAAGAAGCTTATTAGTTGAGCACTAAATTTTGAACATGTCGAAGTTTGTTTGCAAATTAAAATATTAAACAGTATGTCCTAACACTTGCGTAACAGCCCCTAATGACGAATAAAAAATTAGAAAAACAAATTAAAAGGTCTTCTCACAAACTTTTTTTTGACTTGTAGTTTTTGATCTACAGAGATTTGAAGATGAATTGAAAGTATTTTTGTAGGAGATAGAGATAAAAAACTTTCTCTTTGTCATGCAATAAGACTTTCTATTGAACTTCAAATCTCTCAAACTTAAAAACTACTAGATTGACAAAATCTTGTAAGAGCCCAAGCAGAAATCATGACACTCTGCCGACTGTGACGATTGGTTAAATGTTGGTCCAACGTAAGAGATCGACAGTTGATCACCAACGTTGGTACAACGTTAGGAAACAATTGGCCCAACCTTATTCCAACTGTGGAAAAAGTAATTTCCCGATAGTGGATGTACAAGGTCTATCCAATCTTTATTCAGCCCTGGTAGTCGACTGTAAAATACCAGAGTTTGTACAACGTTGGGCGTACAGCAGGCCCAACCTTCTTCAGACTGCGGAAAAAGTAATTTCCCGACAGTTGATGTACAAGATCTATCCAATGTCTATTCAGCCCCGGTAGTCGACTGTAAAATACCAGTATCTGTATAAAGTTTATTCGACACTGGTAGTCTTCTTTAAAGTACGTCTTTACCCGTAAAACATGGATTTAGTAATAAAAGTATATAACCAGTATTTTATAATCGTTGACAGTCGGAAGTTTTTATCCAGCGTTGGATCGACGTTGGTTCGATTGTTAATTTCTGCTTGGGAGGACTTTTTAACTTATTTTTTGATTTAGTAGTCATCATTAACGGCTGTTTCAAAAATTGTGGATAACGTTGTATATATCAAAGGTATTTAAGAAATTTAAATAAATTAAATCTGCTCGATCTTATTCAAAAAATCAAGAGCAATATATTGAGTTGTAGAGGTTAAATTTTTTGCCGTTTACATAAACGGTACGTAAAAATGTATATGTATAATTCTCAACATTTTATGAAAAGGCACGTCTTCTAATAAATACAATTTGATTCGAAACTTAAAAATTTTTATTTCTTAATTTTTAATATGTAGTTCTATATTTGAAGAAGTTCTGTATGCGATAAGATCCTTTTCAAATAATGGGATGGCATATAATATAATTTAGGGAAATGAAAAAGAAGAAAATTAAATTCAAGTCTAAAAATCGGCTTACTTTAAGATGCAACAAACACTAGACCATTAGTAAAGGACAGACGTATATGCTGGTCACTTGCATTGAGAGTAATCCTTTCGAAGAGTAAACAATCCTCTCAAATGATGAGGAATAATTTACATACAACACCATATTGTAGAGGAGAATTTGCCTAAAAATAGGGGATATCCTCTTGAATGGACGATATTTTTTTTTCGTAGTCGTTAAGATCTGTTAAAAAATTAATAGACTCACATGTAAGATTATAAAGAACAAAATTACCTCTCAAGTAAGGCTGTTGATCCCTGTTCGAATCCAGATCAAGGCAGATTTTTCCTCGCTTATCAATTACTGTTGGAAGGAAAGAAAAAAATCTGCCCGCTTGGCGGGCACATTCTCATCGCGCGCTTCGCGTGCAGCTCGCTTCGTTCGCAAGTTTGAGCAAGTTTAAGTTTATTTCTGATAATTTGATACTGAAGCTCAAACCAATTTTATAATAATATTACAGATGATGTAAATTACTCATTTTCTCAAATTCACTAAATTTCTTTTTCAGTTTAAGTGAAACAGGAAATTCAATTTACTTAAGGCTCTATCGGCCTTAAGGAACACATTCTCATCATGACACTCGCGCTCGATTTTCTGTATACATTTCAGTAACTTTTTAATAAATTACATGATTGAAATAATTTATTTATTTTCTTCCAAATATCTGAAAAAGGAAAAACAATCGTAGACTTTATTTAAGGAAACAATTTTGCAGAACAACGCTTATTTCGTATCTCACATATTTTGGTGAAAAAAATCGAATTTTTTCAATATTAAAAATCAAAACATAAAATATACATCCTGTCGAGAAATTTCTCAATAAGAATGTGTAGACCTCATTTAGGCAAACAATTTCCCATCTAAACGTTTTTTTTGTATCTCACATATTTTGTCTAAAAAATGGAATTTTTGAATTTTAATCGTATTCAAATAGTAAAGAATTTTGAAAATCTTTCTGTGGAAAATTTCGGCAGAAATTTCAAACTCAACTAATTAATTTTTGATCGTATTTTTTGGAATTGAAACAAAAAATATATGTTTTTTCATAAACTGTGTGAGACAAAACTTGTAGATCTTTTTGAAACGAACAACTTTTTATCCTTACGTTTTTTTCGTATTTCACATATTATTGTTAAAAAATTGAATTTTGGACTTTCAATATATATTTTTTAAATTACATAGAAAAATATGCATCTTATGAAAAAATGTTACAATTCAAATTTGTAGGTCTTTATGTAGAAAATAATATTGTATCATAACGTTTTTTCGTATCTCGTATAATTTAACTGGAAAATGGAATTTTGATATTGACTTTTTTCGAATTTGAATATGCTGTAACATTTCTAATTTTGATTTAATCAAAAAATGTTATTAGGATAATTTGTAAAGATTTATGAGCACTATCAAAAACCAGTATTGAAATTTTTGATTATTTCAAAAAGTTATTTTCAAAAACACAAAAGTAGTGCTCATTCCCTCAATTTTGATTGGATGTAGCTAGTTAACGAACTTGTCCTTACTTTTTCGGCTCCGATAAAGTGTACCAAAGCTCAATTCAATCTGATAATTCTATCGAGAGTTATGCCGCATACGACCTACAGACAGACAGACAGACACTTTCGTAAGAACCGTTTTTTCTGACTCAGGGGGTCTCAAAACGTAAAGATTTGATGAAAATTTCGAAAGTCATTTTTCACATAAAACCAATACCTTCTCATCCATGATGAGAATGTAAAAATTAATAAAAATTTTAGTTCATTAAAATGAGTTGAATAGCATTTTTAAACAAATATGACTTGGCATATTTCTTTTGGAACTGAATGTCACTGAGGTATTGCTAGTATAAAATGATGAAGCTGAATCTGAAATTGTGAAGCGACTAATCAATCACGTCATGAAAGAATCTTACCAAGGGTTGCTTGGATTGAAGTACGTTGTGTTGTATAGCTTCCCGCTCAGCGCTCACTATGCCGACAACAAGATAGTACTCGGTCTCGATCCCAACAGAATCATGTACACATATCCGTGAGGCGCAACGTGCGCTTGATAGCCTTATCCTGAGGCGAAAACCTCGTCAAGACGTAGCATGAGAAAGTTGAAGGACTTTGTATGGAGGGAGGGTCGCGAACTCGAGAGTTTAGACACACGAGACACGGACGAGACGAGATGAGTTGAGACAATGCGGATATTAGATCGAGGAAATATGGATGCGAAGTAGACGACGAACTGTCGATAGTGAGAGAGTAACGTGAGTAGACAAACTTCCAGTTTAAGGTATACCGGTTATCAAATACCGCCGCAAAGGAGCAAACATATTTACTCCGAACGGATATGCGTCGATGAACTTTCCAACTTGATACCAGCGTGACGCATTTTAGACTTATCATTTCCCAACCATTTTAATTAAATAAAACAGCCCAGGTAGGAGTTTTTCTAGACAAAACTGAGTTTAACGTATTAGCTAATTATTTAGAGTCGAGTTCTTCTAATTTAAAATAACTATTGCTATGTTACTTAAGAGAAAAACTCACAAAAATCGAAACAAAATATCTGAAGGAAAAGTGGAGTTGTCACTGGAGAGACAAACAGCCAAAAATCGAACATGATTCTGATTCAAACATTGATTTGTCACTGGACTGAAGAACTGACCAAAATCTAGATTAAAATTCCGATGTTAATACCGTTTAGTCACTGGACAAAAAATCTATTAAAAATCAGATGATGATTCCGATTCAAACATTGTCTTGTTAATGGGAAAAAAATCTCTTGAAAATTGAATGTCAATTCCAGTTCAAACACTCATTTGTTATTGGAGAAAAGAACTGGAAAACCTTGCAAAACAAATTTTGATGCAAGCACTGACTTGCTGCTGAGAATAAATAGTAAAAAAAGTCCATATAAGAATTCTAGTCGAGTTAAAGTGACATATAAACTTTGTTACATACTTATAGAGCTGTCGGACACAAAATTGAATGCAGTCTTATACCTTTTTGTTTTAAATTTCGTCAATGCACCGGTGCCTTAGTGAAAGTTACGGGAAGAAATTCAATCCGGGCGAATCCGAGCGATTCTAAAATCGGTTTCAAATCATTCTGAATCATTCCGAGCCAATCTGCAAAACTTTTTGAATCTTGTTCGATGAAAATCGGTTAAAAATCGATCTGACTCATTTCAGTTTAATCCAAATGAATCCAAGCTCGTATTTATCTTAACCGAATTTCCAATCTGAGCGAATCCGAGTTCGGAATGATAATTTATGCATTCGACAGTCTATAATTTTCCACGCATTTTTTTGCAAATCCGCTAATTGGCATTTTGAAAATTCGACTCGATATTTAAAATCAATGACTCAAAAAACTCCTAGACACCAAGTCTCAGCGGACTTAGTTAACATTCTAAAATTTCAGTCCACCATCGTGAAATTTGAAAAATTCTTCAACGTAACTCCATATATTTGCATTGCTGATATTATTTTTGAGTAACATCAGGCGTAGATAATTATTTCAAAAAATCACTAGGAAAATTGTGCATGTTGTTTTCTTTTTGTTGTTTTTCACGTGTTTTGAGAGGTTGTGTACGAAAGTGGATAAGCTCAAGGAGGATGTTGCATTTTTCAGAGGTATTCTTATCATCTTTACTCAATTTAATCGCTGGGTGAGAAGTCTGCGTTCATTTATTGTGAAAATAATGAATTTTCTAAGGTCTTAGGATAAATATGTCCCACCAGGCACAAAAGGTTTAAAGGAATTGAAATTACTGTTTTACTCTGAAAAAATTTTAAAAGACAGAACCGTAACGGTGAGATAGAAGATACCGGAAGTTAAAGATCAGTTTGAGGTCTGTGAATTAAGGAAAAGAAATCAATTCGCTGAACGGTAAAGGTATTCGAATCCTCCGACGGGTTCGTCTCAGAAGAAGGAATAGGACCTGTTTAATGGAGCTCAAGCCATTCTGGAAATTTGATCGGCGAGAACAGCCAGCCAGCCATTCTTCCTTTCTTTCCTTCCGTCTTGTCTTCCTGTTTTCTCTCCTTCCGCCACGGATTCGAGGTTCTACCAACTTTGATTTGATTCCGCGTCGTTCCCCTGCTCCCTTTTTCTGAGACGAGTCTCTCCAAACTTCGTATTCTTGCTACAAATTCCGCGTTGATATAAAACAGGACAGATTTTAAGGATTCCTGCCTTCAAGTTTATTGCCAGTTTCCTAGACAAAGTCTTACAAACTTGTCTAACCATAGCAGCAGCTCGATCCCTATTTCCTTATAACTGAATATCGTTTCCCGAGTAGAAATTGAAATCCGCTCCTGGAAAGATACTGATCAGCTTTTCTATATGCTGGCCAGTGCCTGTCAAGAAAATCTGACATTGTTTCATAAATTATTAATACATTTGAAGACCACTTTTTAGCAAACAATTACAAGGTGAATCAAGGTTATGGATCAACCAGACCACGTGACCAAATTCATGTAAAAGTTTATGTTTATTTTTAATTTTACAAAATATCTTCCTGAAAATTTGGAAGATACAACAGAAGACGATAAAGAACGTCTGTTAACTTCGTTTGAGTGAAAATTTTGCAAACATTTTTAGTGTTATTTGTAATTATTGATAAGTTTTCCAATTTTCTTCAAAATTTTTGCTTGAATGAAGTTGACAGACGTACTTTATTGTCTTTTGTTATGTTTTCTAAATTTGCAAAAACATGTTTTGTAAATTAAAAAAGTGATCTTACATGAACAAATTGATGTATAATTTACTCACGTAGTTTGATTAATATATAGATAAAATATTTTTACTCTGTATTCAATATTTATGATATAAATTTTAAATGTGGATACAATTTTCAAAGATTACAATTTGAAAATGAGATAAGAGCAAGGAGAGCGAAATTCTGGGCAAATTACGAAGTATAAATTATTAGTGACGAATCAATTCTCGGAGTACATTTGTTATCAAATTCGTGGCCAGTTTTTCTGTTCATTCAGGAACCACTTCTCAAAGCTTATTTATTATTTGAATTGTGGTGAGTTTTTCTGTTTAGTGACGGACCAGTTTTTAATGGTCATATATTGTACACTTTTTTCGCAGTTTGGATTTCCACATTAATTGAGATATCGAGTTGAAACTCTGAGTAATTGAGTAAAAACAGTAAACAATGTATATCTAGTCCTAAATTTCCATAATTAAAAAAAAATTCCAAAGATAAATTTGTTTATGATTATAAATATTTAGGAGCAAATAAACGTTCCTTAGTGCTTTTTTTCTAATTAATCAAGGTTTCAACTCGATAGCTCAATTGAGTCATACATGGCCTTAAAACGTATTTTTTATTTATATTATGATTAGCTCTTCTGTTTAGTTTCTTGGTAGAAGTACTCAAGTACTCTAAAAAAAAGCATCCAGTATATCTGCGCAGCTGAATTGTCCAATGCCAAACTAAGGCTTTTCTAGATTTCCTAAATCAGGAAAATTCGCCACAAATAACTTAGATACTGGGATGAAAACGGTTGTGATGATTTTTTGAAATAATTGAATATTTTTTCTTAACTTCTTACGACATTTTGGATATAAATCGAGTTTTTGATTTCAAAATCAAGATTATAGAAGTGAAATAATATTAAAGGTAGTCTGAGAGGACATTTAGACGACTGTGGGGTCAGGGACAGCTTGTTTGCATGTCCATTCTTCGTGTGCTCATCATTGGACCATCCTGTCCCAGTAGTTCGGCCAAGAGAGACCCTCCCGGGTCATTACTCGGACGGCAAACACACTTCGACCCTTGGTCAGCCCCTTGGTCTTCCTCCACTATGAGCCCCTTCTGTATCGGCATGAGATTTGTATTTAAATGAGGATCCATTAATCTGCAAATTCTTGCAGCCATGGCAGGATAACCGAATTCGAAAACTTTACTATTTCACCGGACGTTGATCAGCATTCGCTGGTATCCTTGATCTTGATTTATATGTTTTCAAAAACACTTTTTCTCGTTCAACCGTATTTGCTATTCTAAAACTTAAAATCTAGATGATTGGGTCACTTTTGTTCAATTTAGAATTTATCCTCCAAAATTCATATCTCAGGATCAATGCGACAAACTTTTTTTCAAAAAATATCACAATATTGATTAAAAATTCACAAATAATAAGAAAATAAGATGGAGAATTTTCAATATTTCAACTTGGAAAGATGGCAAACAAAAAAATTATTATATAACAATCGATTATTTGAGTAAAGAATCATTAATCATGTTACAAAGTACGCATATGGAAGATTTTCTTGCTTTCTCATGAAAAGCTAAATCAGAGATGTATGAATAATAAAATATAAGTAAGAGACTCGATCGATGCAGGAAAGGACCAATAGAAAATGAAAAGACCAAGAATCTTCACAGGTCAAGGTAGCGACGTTTCGTTGGCTTGTAGACCAAGCAACAGGGTATTTGTTATGAATGATTTATGACATTATTTATTTCAGAAAACGGACTGCGCCATCAGAAGAGAGGTTGGCCATAGAGTAATTGTGTCATGTTTTGGACAACGAAATATGATTTATAAATTTGTTATTAACATTTAAGACAAAAAAATCGCACTTTTTAGTTTTTTGTTTATAACATTAAAGGTAATTATCCAATCTTAATGACATTACTTGAAAAGTTGTAGAAAATTGAATTGCGAACAAAATGAGCCGCCGTTCGATCTGATTGGATAATTAGAAGCGAAGAAAATTCGGAAAGATCGGGAAATTGAGCTTTTGTTAAACAAATTAATATCTCAGTAAATTTTTAACTTTTCAGGTTGAGGTTTGGTGGAAAAGTAACCGACTTTATGCTCTTCAAATGAATAAAAAAAGGGACACTTTAAGATAATACGTTTCCGCGCTATTGACACTTTAATTTATTTCATGCGTTAATTGTAAAATGTCTGCTTGCCGCAGAGGTGGTCCAATTTTTATTTTGAAAACGGCTTTCAAAAATATAAATCAAGGAAAACAGAACGCCAATCTTGGTTTTTCGCTAAAATGTTGCAAAGTTTATTAAAAAAAGGTCCAAACATGGCTCTAAACGCTTGAACACAGCAAAGTGACACAGTGAGCCTACTCGCCTTCTCCCCCCACCACTGTCACTTTGCTGCGTTCAAGCGTTCAGAGCCATGTTTAGACCTTTTTTAAATAAAATTTGCAATATTTTAGCGAAAAACCAAGATTGACGTTCTGTTGTGCTTGATTTATATTTTTAGAAGCCGTTTTCAAAATAAAAATCGGACCACCTCTGCGGCAAGCAGACATTTTACAATTAACGCATGAAATAAATTAAAGTGTCAATAGCGCGGAAACGTATTATCTTAAAGTGTCCCTTTTTTTATTCATTTGAAGAGCATAAAGTCGGTTACTTTTCCACCAAACCTCAACCTGAAAAGTTAAAAATTTACTGAGATATTAATTTGTTTAACAAAAGCTCAATTTCCCGATCTTTCCGAATTTTCTTCGCTTCTAATTATTCAATCAGATCGAACGGCGGCTCATTTTGTTCGCAATTCAATTTTCTACAACTTTTTAATTAATGTCATCAAGATTGGATAATTACCTTTAATGTTATAAACAAAAAACTAAAAAAAGTGCGATTTTTTTGTCTTAAATGTTAATAACAAATTTATAAATCATATTTCGTTGTCCAAAACATGACACAATTACTTTATGGCCTACCACTCTTCTGATCGCGCAGTCCGTTTTCTGAAATAAATAATGTCATAACAAATTCCCTATTGCTTGGTCTATTGGTTTGCCAACCTCATCAGGCTTAAGGGTTCAGTTCAAATTAAAAATTAAAGATTTGTGAACAGTCAAAAAATTTTCTAAACATATTTGAGCCGACGGTCTTGGTCTTTTCATTTTCTTTTGGCCCTTTCCTGCATCGATCGAGTCTCTTACTTATACTTAATCATGGAGGGCGATAACTTCTACCATTTAATAATAAAATAAGCTCAAAATAAAATAAAGAAAGAGGATTCTTAAAATTACCTTTATTCTTCTTTACAGATTGTTTTACCAATAATATGTGATATTTCTTTTCAAATTACTTCTGATTTTTTAAAGTTAAGAAATTCTTAGCGAAAAACATTTAAACAAAAGACTAAAATGGTTTTATTAGAAATAATAAATTTTCAACTCCGTTTTCTTGCAGGAAAATGTAAAAAAACTATAATATTTACAGTTTCAAGATTGTCTGGTTTAAAACAACAATTAATTTTTGTTCTTTTAAGCGTATCCATTTTAATTTATGCAAATTAGAATAATTCTAAAATTTGAGATATACTCAACACTTTACAAACTTTTTAAGCAAAATATTATAAACAAGTGGAGGGCATAAAATTTGACTCAAAGGATGTTAAGATATTTTATATAATTAAAGGCATTTCAAAATTTTACAATGCCAAAGACTTCAGAGGATAACAATATTGATGAATTCAAAGTAACCATTCGTTTCGAAAAACTTTTAAAGGATATAAACAGATTCGAAAAGCATCAAAAGATTTTTGAAAAATTATTTCATGACATTTTTGGAATTGTCTTCATTTTTTTCCTTGTAAAATAAAAATTGCTTAATATACGTTTTTGATACAGTCAGAGAGAAAACTGACTCAATGCTGAAATAATGAGGATTTAGTCATTTCTGAAAGACTTTACAATGTTTTATATAATTTAAAAATCTCGAATTATAATGCATGATAATAAGAGCTTTAAAGCAGTACAAATTGAAAAATAGTTAATCACGAATACTTTTAAGGTTTCGACTTTTTAATTTGAAACGTTAAGAAATTTAAAATACTCTGAAGAAAACTTAGTTTTAATGAGAATTTAGAATTGCAATTAACATCTTGATATTAGAAAAAGTAAAATAAAAAAAAATAAAATTTCAAGGATTTTTATTACTTTCTAAATCTGAATCAGTCAAATTTTCACTGATTGAATCAGTGATTTGTATATTGACTGATTCAGCAGTGAAAAAAATATTTTCACCGTTAAATCAGTTACATAATAACTGATTTAATCAGTGAAGAATTATATCTTTTCACTGATTAATCAGTCAAATTTACTGAATCTATCAATGAAATTTGACTGATGCCCAGTAACCTCTTTTAAGCTATTTAAATCAGTCAAATTTCACTGATAATCAGTGGATTTTGACTGATTCAGATTTAGAGAGTACGGTTTTTAATGTGATTATAGACTCTATAAAGTCAATTTTTCAAAACAAAGGTTGATAATTGAAATGAATTTATCGAATTATTATAAGTGTCTCTCAAGAAGCAATTTGATTATTTACTAATTTTCAAATTTTGATTTTTCTGTTTGTCAATATTTTTTTTCCAGTCTTCAGAACACGATCTCCATTGTAAATGGCAAGTGTTCCACTTTAGATGAAACAATATGATCTATGTATTTAGAAAGTCTATATCACACATTTCTTCGAATAAGAGGTGGTATTCAAATCATATATGATATATAGGATTTTTCTGTTTATTTTTCAATTTTTAGAACAGAACGACATTTAAGTATACCAAGTTTATCTTTCAATGAAAAAAATTGATTTATGTATATAAAAAGACTATATCACTATAAAAATAGTAAAAACTTATTCGATTTCTATAAGGAAAAAAAGTGCCTGTAAAATGTGCACCAGTAATCACATCAGTAATGAATCCACAATATTCTACTCGGCAGCGATTTTTTTCCATTGCATCTAAATCACAATTATATTCACAGGTATTTTCAGAAATCTAACTGAAAAATGTTTATTCTGATTTGGAATACTTGGAAAAGATTTGTAGTTAGTTTTTTGTATTTCTTTGTTTAAACGTTTACAGCAGGGTTGTATCCATAACAATATAAAAAATTCTATGTAAACACTGTAAAATTTAAAACTATTTTCTAAAATACCCCATGCTTGAAAACAATTAAATCCAAGTTAGCAATTTGCCTCTAGGTTTCTTAATCAAAACACGCACGTTGAAATCGCGAAATGGGACAGGCTTGCTAATAGTAGTTAATGAGCCTGAGAGCGCGACATAGCTTGGAATTTCCAGGATTTCGCATGTGTGGGACGTTACCATTTTCATGAGTTAACTAAACTAGTCTAACCCTAGTTTGATGTAGTGAATGTAACATGGCTTGATCACGAAATAGCGGATGGGCGTAAAACGACGTACGCGCTAGTTGCGTATGTAAAGGGGTGCCCTTATTTACCTTCCCTGTAGCTCGCGACCTTCATTGAAAAGAGAGCAAGTAAATCCGTGGAAGAGAAAGGGAGAGAAGTAGTGCCAGAGAGATGACAAGCCGCTCGTTAGGCCCTCCGAGGGTCCTCACGGCCAACGCCAAGAGTGAGAACGTGCTCAGACCTCGATATGTCCCTTCGCCTCTTATTCTCTCTCTTTAACTCTCGCTTTACTCTAATTTTGCCTCCTTGTTGCTCACTCGACCACCCTTTCACTGTCGGTCCGTTGGTCACTTCCCAATCTCAGAAAAGATGGTCCAGACGCCAGATATCTCGAGAGGTCTCGTCAACTCTCACAAAAGTCTTTTTAGGTGTAGACAAATGTTTATTCAAAAGTACAATTTTCACAATTAAATATTTTCGAAATAAATTTTGAGTAAAATTCCCTTAAGGTAGTTCATCCACAAAAATTAGACCTCAGGAAAAAATAGATAATTTTGCTTTCAAAAATAATAATATTATTATTGAAGGGCTGATTTGAAAGAAAAAAGATTATTTTCCAAGAAAAAAAATTTGAAACATAAAAAAATAATGCATTTAACGAATTTAGTTGTCGAAAATTGATTTTTAATGGTTTGAGCCATTAAAGAATTTATTTTTTTTTAAATTGGGAAAGGTAAAGTTGTGAAGATTCTTTTTCCTGAAAAAATGATTTGTGATTCATTAGAATCGCATCATTTTGTAAAATTTGGTATGAAGCAACAGGAAAAAAAGTTTGGCAGGATAAAATTTTTGAAGTGCATTATTTTTCTTAATTTCAAATTTTTTTCATGGAAAATAATCTTTTCTCTTTCAAATCAGCCCTTCAATAATAATATTGCTATTCTTGAAAGCAAAATTATTTATTTTTGCCCGAGGTCTAATTTTTGTGGATGAACTACCATAAACTATATTCTCTACTAGGGAGTTCAATAAGTCCGTAGAAAGACATAAAGATGGCACCACAAATTATAGTTTCATATTTTTTCCATGAAGTACAATCTTACAGACGACAGCTGTAAAAATTTGAGTCAGTTTCATTGTTTATTTTCAAATTTACAAACCATAGAAGCGAACAAGTTTCGATTTTTTTATTAAAATGTAAAAAAGTGGATTTCGTGTAATCATTAAATACTGTTTCCCAATGAAAAAAAACCGTGCAGACGAAACAGTGGCTTGATAAATGTTATGGGGAATCTTCTCAACCGATACAAATGGACGTTACCACTCCAGAAATGATCGATTTGGTCATGAGAAAGCTAACCTCAAAATGGTTACCGGGTTTGCTAACAATTGAGCACACCGATCAAATAAGGGCCTCTCCGCTCGAAAACGGGTAGAAGTATTGTCCACTCCAAACCGAGGCGAAAATTTTTTTTTTTTCAAAAAAACGTTAAACAAAGAATACTGTGATGTTCAACTCAATAAAGCGCATCTTTTTTGTTATATTAATTTCCTTCCCTGATAATTTGTTTATTCACTGTAAAATAAACGATAGGTTTTTTCATACCTTCGAAAATCAATGCCGTTTGGAACTAAAATTGCTGAAACTCAACTAATATTCAACCGATTTTGTTGAAATTTGGTTTGTGAATTTCCATGACGCATTAATTGGCACCGAAATCATAGAATTTTCGAAAAATATAATATTATTATTATTATTTATTAATTTATCAGCAGCGGTTGGAAATCAATCAATTTTTCTTCGACATGCGATGAAGTTTTTTCCTATTGAAGCTAGGAAAAACTTCCAGCGGAGGAGTTGGTGAGGATCATTTGAAAAAGTTTTTGGGAAAAAATGATGTTGGTTGGAGCAATACTTGATGAGATAGAAACGTTTTACTGAGAGCGCGGAACGCGCTTAATAAAGTTGCTCACAGGCTCGTTGTTCTTGTGCCCGTATTAAAACAAAAAATACACTTACTTTGCATGCAATTGAACGATGGTTGTTAAAAAATTTATTTTTAACATTTACAATGAAATTGTTGATAAGTTTCATCAGTCACGAAATCACTGACACTTATCTTTTTCAACTTATAATCATAGACATATTACAACTTCTGACATTGCGAAATTCAAAGAGCGTCGAAAATTATGCAATATAATTTAAAATTATGTCTTTCATGCAAAATAATAGAAAATGACTGGATTAATGTATCCATAGAATTTTTTATTATGCGCTTCTACATTTTGTAATGACATCTTTTTTTATTCTATATTTGTATTCGTTGGAAATACATGCTCAGCGATGAGATAATTAATTTATTCCGAAAATTGCACTAGATGAGTTTTTGATATTATTTATTTTATAAAATCGTACTTAAATAATCTCTACAGTTTCATTTTATGTGTATCGTATACAGAAAATTAGAAAATTTAAATTTTCTCCTCATTCCGCATGTGATATATACGTAAAATGCGATATTATTTTGTTTCTTCAAATAAATATGTTCGAAAATATGTCTGAAAATATTAGTCAACAAACCGTTCAACTTGTTGGTTACATGTCAGCGTTCGCGACTTATGCGTTCACGTGAATTTAGTTCAGTTTTTCAAGTTTTGTAATAAAAATTATTGTTTGCTTATCGTGAAGATTCCTCTTTGAATTCGAATACAACGAAAAATTCGAGAAAAATTGTGCAAAAGAAAAAGTAGAAAAATCTATGACAATAACGAAAACGACTGTTCTAAAAGATAATTTCGAAACAAAACTGCGAAAGTTAAAGAAAAACAGTTTCTCTAAATTAAAAGAAACTAGTAAGGTAGATGTTAAGTTTTTAATGCATAGTTTATATTAAAAATAAAAGCGTGATCGAGTGCAACTTTTGGAATAAATTAATTATCTCATCGCTGAGCATGTATTTCCAACGAATACAAATATAGAATAAAAAAAGATGTAATTACAAAATGTAGAAGCGCATAATAAAAAATTCTATGGATACATTAATCCAGTCATTTTCTATTATTTTGCATGAAAGACATAATTCTAAATTATATTGCATAATTTTCGACGCTCTTTGAATTTCGCAATGTCAGAAGTTGTAATATGTCTATGATTATAAGTTGAAAAAGATAAGTGTCAGTGATTTCGTGACTGATGAAACTTATCAACAATTTCATTGTAAATGTTAAAAATAAATTTTTTAACAACCATCGTTCAATTGTATGCAAAGTAAGTGTATTTTTTGTTTTAATACGGGCACAAGAACAACGGGCCTGTGAGCAACTTTATTAAGGACGTTCTCTTGAAAATCACTTTTCTTTAGATTTCTTTCAAACTTCTTAAATAAGTACTTTTTACCATGATCTACAAAGCGGTAAAAAGATTATCATCAAGACCGGTACTTAAAATCGAGAAATTAAGCTCTAAAGTTGAATCTCTTAACACGTGTTAGATAGGCGTAGTTCAGTTTCGCGATACCTTCCTTTACATTAAAAGCACAATTTTCTTTAGATTTTTTTGGAAAACTAGTATGTTATACTAGAGATTATAAGGAATCGTATGCCATCATAAAAAATACGTGTACCGGCACTACTTTTAAAGATATACGTTGTTGAAATTCGCAGTTGCACAAATTCTTAGCTGGCTTGCTGAAGCAAATATGGTGACTTGGCAACACCACATCAACAGCGAGCGCGTACGCTTACATTTGACATTGCTTCCAGAGCTTTGTTTTTACGAGCAGCTGATTTTTGTGAAATAAAAAATGCATTTTTGTTGAGAAATTTATTAGACATCTTATTAGTATTTACAAACTGTCTCTAAACTCATAATATAATCTCTCTCACACCATATGCTTTCGACTCGATATGAGAAAGACAGGAAAGCGGTGTTGCCAAATCGCACAAATCGACGCAGCAGACACATTTTGTTACTTTTGCGCATAAACGGTGCTCAACTCATTCGGTTAGAAAGCTTAACAGTAATCCCACTACCTATGATAGAGTAGGATGAGCACATCTACGGGCAAGAGAACGTCCTTAAGCGCGTTCCGCGCTCTCAGTAAAACGTTTCTATCTCATCAAGTATTGCTCCAACCAACATCACTTTTTCCCAAAAACTTTTTCAAATGATCCTTACTAACTCCTCCGCTGGAAGTTTTTCCTAGCTTCAATAGGAAAAAACTTCATCGCATGTCGAAAAAAAATTGATTGATTTCCAACCGCTGCTGATAAATTAATAAATAATAATAATAATATTATATTTTTTGAAAATTCTATGATTTCGGTGCCATGTAATGCGTCATGGGAATTCATAAACCAAATTTCAACAGAATCGGTTGAAAATTAGTTGAGTTTCAGCAATTTTAGTTCCAAACGGCATTGATTTTCGAAGGTATGAAAAAACCTATTGTTTATTTTACAGTGAATAAACAAATTATCAGGGAAGAAAATTAATATGACAAAAAAGATGCACTTTATTGAGCTGAACATCACAGTATTTTTTGTTTAACGTTTTTTTGAAAAAAAAATTTTCGCCTCGGTTTGGAAAGTGGACAATACTTCTACCGGTTTCGAGCGGAGAGGCCCTTATTTGATCGGTGTGCTCAATTGATCAAAAACGCCAATGAGTTCGTGATTCAAAGTGTTGTTTCGACCTTCTTAACAGCAATCCAAGCGATTTTTTGGGCCAATTTTTCGAAAATGCCGATATACGTGTTGGTTAATTTATTAGAAAGAAGCTATAAACATTTTTTTTTGCAAATCTAAATTCTGAACTCAAACTGGGTGTACGATTTGCAAAAGAATGTCCCATAAATAGGATTTTTGCCAAAAAAGTTGTTTTTTCTTTATCATCCTACGGACTTATTGAACTTCCCAGTAGTTGAATGAAATAAAGAAGAAAATATTTGTTTGTGAGGAAAAATTGGTATTCTGAATGAAAAAAATTGTGAGATATCTGTCTCAATGGTTTTGCATAAAGTTGAAGTTTGTACAAATGGTCGAGAAAGAACTTTTCGTAATGGAGAAAAAAAGTAAAATCAACAAGTTAAGGTACAGGTGGAAAATAACGAGAGTGGCAATGCGGTACCATGGGAATTGGCAATCAGTCAGGGTGGCATTTTTCCCGGCTGAGGTGACCCAACTGGGGGCCGTTCCATCACTTCTGGCCATGATGTATGCAAGAGGTCACGCCCGGTGGCAATCGTAGCACATACGTCCCCCAAGCACCGCTGCTTGCCTCTCCCTATGAATATATGAATCGAACCTCGTCCCCGAGTAATGCTTGAATTGTGGGGATGGGTATACTCACACGTTAACATCGCGAGATGCTCGTCCCTCGATCCCGCAACGCTAATATCATCAGTGATGTATTCCACTTTCTACCCACCCTTAGTTTCACCTTCATTTTGAGCACGTTTACTTAAAACTTGTTTCTGGTTGACACATCTTGTATCTTTTATTTCAGGCAGTTTGTCATTTGTATATATAGGTCATTCTACCCAAGATTTACATTGAAGAATTTTTTTGCGCGGAATATTTCTTTTGCGTTTTTTGATCAAAAATATTTGACACGTATTTTTTTATTTTTATATGATATTAAAACTTTGTGAGCAGTGAATTTTTAAACTTTTCAAGTTCGGAGAAGTAATCTTTTACGACCATGTATACTGAAAGAAGTATTTTAATATTAATCATGTGTACACTTACTGTAACTTACACGAATCCGCACCTGTATATTATACTATTTTTTGCACCGAAAAATGTGCGCAAACGATAGTGTGCAGGAATCAATATTCCCGCATGCTCAAGTGTGCGGGAACGTTATTTTTCCCACGAAATTTTTAAGGTCATCAGGAATCTGCTATTTTGTGAACATTTTTCGGTGCAGAAACTGTGAAATTCCCGTAAAGTGTTGCAGAACATTGTTTACAGTATACCAGATAAAGTTTCTTTCATTTCCTAAGCTTATGGGATTTTGATTAGAAGAATTTAAGTGAGTGTTTGACACATTATTGATTAAATGTAACGCGTTATCTTTACGTTCATATTTAAAATCAAATATTTAACAATAACTTCAATTTTCCAAGAACTCATGAAAAATTTGTGTTATTTTCGAAAGCTTAAAATTATCTTTAGATTGACGCTCTTTGGAACCTAGCTTATCCCCACTCTTGCATTTCAGGAAGAGAAAAGCAAGTTAAGATATTATTGACACGATTTAACTATTTTCCTGATTAATTGACTTGACTACTACTAAACGGAGAAAAATATTTGTTTAAAATTACCAAACTATTTGGAAATGTATAATGAAATTTTAAAGCGACGTACTTTTTCCCAATAATCCACATTTATTAGGATTTCTATTATATAGTATATGCTAAATTACCAATAAAAATTCCCATCTTGGTGGTAAAGTTTTCTAATAATTTAATTTATTTTACCATCTAGATGGAAATTTTTATTCGTAATTTAACGTATTTTATAATAGGAATCCTAATAAATGTGAATTATTAGAAAAAAGGTACGTCGTTATAAAATTTTATGTGACCCCGGCGCATTTATGCGTTTTTATGCAACAGTTGAGAGTAGCGTAATGTTGTGTATTACGATACAGAGGAGCATAATCTAAAAATTTAACTGCGCATGCGCCTATTACGATACAGCGGAGAATAATATCCACGCACGAAAATCATGATAACATTTTTTGTCCGACAGCGGAGCGAAAACGCTCGTTTTAGCTCCACTGGGGAAAAAACACTCAATTTTTCGTCATCAAAAATGATCGAAAATCAGTGTTTTTCAAAACATAAATTGCTAATACACGGTCAATTTTTGACGAAATCGTTTGTTTTTTTCTTTTATTATACGTGGAATACTTTAGCGGAGACAATGTATTAAATGAAATATGTCGAAACATCTTGCTTTAAGTAATATTTTAATGTAAATAAAAAACCATGTTTTTGTGCTTGTCCCGGTAGAAAGTCTCTAATAAATTTTCGATTTCGGAAAACTTCCAACGACAAAATTGTTTTTTACCGTGAGAGGAAGTTTTCTGGAAATTTTCAGAAACATTTGTTTGTTATTGCGGATGTGGCAGCGATGCATTTCGTGCGTGGACAATAGTTTTCCGATATCTCGAGCGCTCGGCGAGTTATTGCTGGTGGCCGTTCATTAATATACGCTTCGTAGTTCCAGACGATTTAAGTGTAACATTCATGATACAATAATAAATACAATATAATGATTTCAGACGTTATTACAATCTAACCTACAAATCAGTCTCTCCGGACCACTCATGTATTGACTGCGTCTCGTGTCAATTGCGTAATTTTCTATTACCGAAGATTCGATTGGAAGATTCTGCGTATACTAGATTGTATTCCAGTGTGCGCAGAAAAGCTCGTAAATGCGCCGAAGTCACATAAAATAGTATATGCGCCAATGCACACAATTCGGGTAATTACGAGACTCGCTTAAAATGCTCGCAGGACTGATCTCGCCTCGACTACGCCGTGGCTTCGATCTTCTGCGAGCATTGTCGCTCCTCGCGTAATAACCCTCATTATGCGCCTCGGCGCATTATATACTATTGTCGTGCGTTTCCAAATAATTTGATAGTTTTAGACAAATATTTTTCTCCGTGCAGAAACTGAATAAGGTGTTCACTACATGCTTACAGTGAAAGTTTCATTTTATGAAATTTAGAGTACAGATTACAATTCTAAGTAGTATTGTTTATATAAAACTTTATGAAGAGTGAAAACATTGACCTTCACTTGTTTATAAGTTTGAGTATGAGAAATACAGTTGAACTACAAATTTTTGTGGTCGGAGCAAGTGTCCTTTCGGGGAACCAAAGAGCTGAGTCGAAACCCCAGGAGCTTAACGAGTCATGTCTACTCACTTTAGAAACTCTTGCACGATATTACAGGGTGGTAATAGAGTTAATTGCCGGTCCGGTGGAACCGGGCTTACAACTTGAGATACACCGTGCACCTGATACCAACAAATTACTGGGTTCTTACCTTACCACGTTCATCTTAAGTGCGTAAGAGGACATCATAAGGATACCTTAAGCTTCTCTGGATCCCCTGGATGCTCTTTGCTTAATGAAAGACCTTACCAGGTTTACTGCATCTAATTTTGATTAAGTCGTTGATTTAGCTTTATCTTGTGACACAAATGTACCACAATTATGTTTAATTCACAATTGTCAATTACCTCAAAGAGCAATTATGGTTCTCAATTTCAAAACTTCAAAAAAATTTACCCTTCTTACTGATCACGACATTCTCTAATCAAACCAGAGAAATAAGTGTTACAAGTATTGCGATTTTTTAAGATTACTGTGAAAAAGAAAGGTAAGGGGAAAAAAGTTATGAAAAATCTACCCGCTTTCCGGTCACTTTCTCATGACGCGGCTCGCTTCGCTTGCAAGTTTACATAAAAACTATTAAATTTTTTTTTCACTTCGAATGAAAAAGAAAATTCCATTTACTTAAGGCTTTATCGGCCTTCAGGGCGTGTGATACTTGAGAAAAGTATAAAGTTCATTTGAACAATTTAGTCCAGTTTCTACATGTTTGTGTCCAAAATACATGAAATTTTGTATTCAAAATTTGGAAAATGGCAGAGAAGATGAAACAGATGTAGATGGGTTACTTTTAGTTTTAATGATGAAAACAAATTTTCCAATGTTTTTTCCTAAAATTGAATTTTTTTCAATTTCGAAACCAATTTTCAAACCAATCTTTGGATACAAACATGTGGAAACCTAAAATCCACAAAATTTATTAATTTCCTAAGTATCACATGCCCTTTAGGTCATGTCAAAAATCAGATTTCTGGAAAAAAATATTTTTTATGATTCAAAGACTCAGAATGATATTATCAGTCGTGTTTTATGAAAGAAAACACATTACTTTTAATGGAGAAAATTGAAACTTTACGAAAAGTAATAATTCACATAATATTTTTTCTAATAGAATGTTTCCTTACTATTGCTTCTTATCAATTTTTCAAAAATTATTGGATTTTCATACTTTTTTTTCGTTTTCTACTTGTATATATTCTGGTTAAAAAATTGATATTTTGGATTTCAATAGTATTCTTTAAAATAAAAATAGAAAACATACATCTTATCAGAAAATGTTGCGATTAAAATTTGTAGATATTATTGTAGTAAACAACTTTGTATTTTAATGTTTTTTTTCATAGCTCGTATAGCTTAACTGAGAAATTGAATTTCGACATTTAATTCTTTCAAGTTTCAACATACTGTAACTTTGCTAATTTTGTCATAATCAAAAAATGTGATAAGGGTAATTGGTAGAAATTTATGAGCACTACACCTAAAAAAATCTCTTTCGAATTTCGTATGAGGTGCCGTTGCAACTTTTGTACGCGACTTTTAATGTGATATTGGTATAAAAGATTTACCATTTTTGGATGAAATCATACGATTATGGTATGGCAGTGTTGTATCCCAAAATAATAAATGCGTATACGAAATTTGCACAAAATTGCGTATACTATAAACGCAACTTCAGTGTCTTACCAAGAAAGCACCCCACTCTGCTTGCGAAAAAGGCACAGAACCCGTACTCTCTCGGTATGGCTAAGTTGGTTTGACAATGTATTGCAATACATTGCCAAACCAACACAGGTTCCGTGCGTTTTCCGCAAACAGCGTGGTGTGCTTTCTTAGCATGACTCTGGAACGAATTTGGTATATCGGATTTGTTATTTTGGCATGCTGATGTCCATACGAAATTCGCCAAAATTGCAATTTTTGAATTTTTTAAAAAGTATTTTCCAAAAACACAAAAATGCTATTATTTTCACAATTTTAATTGGATATCGCTGGTTAAAGGACTTGTCCTTACTTTTTGGGCTCTGATAAAGTATATCAAAGCTCAATTCAATCCTATCATTCTATGCAAAGTTATCGTGCACACGACATACTACTATTACATACAGACACTGTTGTAAAAATCGATTTTTCTCACTAGGGGGGCCTCATAACGTGAAGATTTGATGAAAATTCTGAAAGTGATTTTTCACATAAAACCAATAACCTCTCAATCATGATAATTAATACTCTGACTGAAGTAAATTTTTTAATATTCCTAAATGTGAGCTCTATTTTTTCAAAATTACTTCGACTTTGAAGTATACATTCTCATCACATTAGAGATCGATATTATTAGTGAAAAATGAAAAACAGGGTCTTGTACTTTAAAGAATAAATTGAAAAATGCCTGCCTTTTCTTGTCGTGTTCAAATTAAAGTGAATTTTATATTTCTGAAGAAAAGAAGAATTCTCATGATTTCTCGTATCTCTTGTCGTTTTTGAATGCAATCGAATTCTTATTTTCGTAATTACATAATTGATCAAATAAAAACTGTTTGCAATCAAATGAATTTCCAGAGTACATTTTTGGATGAAAGTTTTTCGGAAACTATTTGAATATTTGAACAATCTCGAAGTTGCTTTAGTTATTACTGTTAAATTTAGATAATTTTGCTTAGGATTTAGACTCTAGTCAGATGAGAGAGTGAGAGAATAAAGTTAGGTCGTTGGTATCTGTTGTCCGCGTAATTCGGAGCAGGACCGTTGAGAACAACGCGAAATAGGATAATGCGTCAGGACCTTCCCCGCCATTTCCGCCAAGGGACGTTGGAGGCATAACACAGAAAAGACATTAGCCATGTTGCTGTGGGGGTGTCGTTCAGAGAAAGAGAAAGAAAGAGAGAGAGAGAGAAGATGGCAACCAAAGACTTAAGAGATAGTGTGGTAAGAGAGAAACCGCGAAAACCATTGCCCGATGGAAGCGGACTTACGTAAAGTCACGTTTACACTACCGAGATAAATCTGACAAACTCCCAAAAGTTTCCTTAAGGGAATCATACAACTATCACCTCAGATGTTTTCTATATTTGAAGACCCATCAATTTAGACCTAGTAACGTAATTTCAACAAAAACTAATAAAAATGTAAAAAGAAATTTATAGAATAAAAATTTGAAGGAATAATTTAAAAATTACAAAGTCTTATAAATACCGACAATTCTGGTGAAAGAGTAATAAAAATGGAAAGCTCGTACTGAGAGAAAAGTCCTTAATTATGTCAAAGCGTGGCATAATTAACTGTGGACGCGCAAGGTATTTCCTCGAGTTATTAACGCCATTGGTTTCTCTCGTTCAATTAAAAACTCATTTCACAGAGTCCAGTTAATTGGCCTTGTTTCAAGCCATAAAAGATATTATCCTTTGCGTCACAACTTCTTCATTTCGTTTTCGTATTAGTCAAATAAAAATGTAAATTATTGCTTAAATCATTGTAAATCATCAGCAATTGAAATAATCAGCTGAAAAATAAATTGCCTTTGACAAGAATATGAAGTAAAACATAGAGGTTGCCATTTAAAAAAAAATTGATCCAATACAAATAGGCTCCAAACCAACTTTTTCTAAATCGACAGCTACTTTTATCTATCAGATGAAAAGTGGGATGACTCAATCTCTATGACCCGCTAGTACAAAAATAAATAATTACTCAATGTCTTATATTTATTTTATTTAAGAAATTTGAGGCAATGTTTGAAACATTTTCGAATATAATTCATTATCGGCTATGTTTAACAAAAAATAATTTTCTTTAAAAAATATTCTAAAAATTGAACATTGTTTAATCAAATGTGGATTTCATTTTCAGGCTCGTTTTCGGGTAAACTTTCTTTTTAAATTCACATTTCACAAAGTTTAGGAAATGATACAATTTTTCATGATTGTAATCATTTGAAATAAATCAATAATATTTCTTATCAATAATTAACTATCTTGGTTGATTGACTTTTTTAAAGATCAAAAAGATCAAGGTAGGAAAAATATTTTTATCTATGAAATGAGCTAACATCTATCAAAATCGCTTACTTTTTATAAAATAGATGATAGATAATTAGAATTTTCACATTTAATTTAGTCCTTCGTGTTAGAATTTTTACATTCTCATCATATGAGAAGGTATGAGTTTTATGTGAAAAATCACTTTTGGAATTTTCATCATATCTTTACGTTTTGAGACCCCCTGAGTCAGAAAAAACGGTTTTTACAAAAGAGTTTGTCTGGAGTAGTAGGTTGTATACTCGACAACTCTCGATAAAATTATCGGATTGAATTGAGCTTTGGCATACTTTATCGGAGCCGAAAAAGTAAAGAAGGGTTCGTTAACCAGCCATATCCGAACAAAATTATGGATATACCAGGTGTACAAGTATGAAACCGGTAATCACATCTATGTGTCGCTAGGTAAAACTATACGCTCTGTCAAACCATATCATTGACGCCATTTCTTCGCATTGAGTTCTGTCAACAATATTCAGTTCATAAACAATCAAGTTTCATACAACAACTAATTTTTTTTCGCTAGTAAAAATGTCGATTTTTGTGCCTTGAAACAACGATTTGCGGACATCATTGATTTTCTGTTACCAATTGAAGAAATCTGCTTTGGAAGCCCATCGAATGCTTGTGGAAGCTTACGGCCAGCATGCTCTAGGCAAAACACAGTGCAACGAGTGGTTCAATAAGTTTAAAAGTGTCGATTTCGATGTGAGAAACGAAGAACGTGGAAAACCACCGAAAAAGTTTGAAGATGCCGAATTGCAAGCATTATTGGATGAAGATGATGGTCAAACGCAACAACAACTTGCAGAACAATTAAATGTGACCCAACAATGCATTTCTCAACGTTTAAAAGCCATGGGATTGATTTTGAAGGTGGGAAGATGGGTGCCGCATGAATTGACTGAAAGACAATGCACCAGCACATCGAACAAAAAAGAATCGGGAATTGGTAAATTCGTACAGCTGGGAAGCCCTCCCCCATGCGGCTTATTCACCAGACTTGGCTCCATCTGACTATCACTTATTTTCATCAATGGCGCACGCACTTGCTGAACAGCGCTTCGATTCGTACGAAAATGTGAAAAAATGGCTCGATGACTGGTTTGACTCAAAAAACGAACAATTTTTTTTGCGAGGCATACACAAATTGCCAGAGAGATGGGAAAAATGTGTGGCTAGCAATGGCCATTACTTTGAAGATTGAATGTATAACCATTTTTATTAAATAAACGTGTATTTTCTCAAAAAAATTACCGGTTTCATACTTGTACACCTGGTAAGAGCACTTTTTGGGTTTTCGAAATAAAAGTTTTGGAAAAATCTAAAATTCCAATACTGGTTTCTGATAGTGCTCGTAAATCTCTACTGATTATCTCAATAACATTTTTCGATTGAACCAAAATCAGAAAAGTTACAGTATGTTAAAACTTAAAATAAGTCAATATCTAAATTATACGATAAAACAGTAGTATACAAAATTGTTTTCTTACTACCCTAGTCGAAAGTACGTGGTTTCGGCACCAAATTCACGGCAGAAAGTCTAACTTTCATGCATTGGTCAAGCTATATGCGCGCCCTCTATAATAGCGGGAGTAAAAACGTCGATAACCTCAAACGTCAAAATTTGTCCGCTCTCTGCTAATGTTTATTACTGGCAATGAGTGGATATTATTTAGAATGTAATAGTAAAAAAATGAATGACATATCATCTGATGAATCGACAGATGAAGAAGAAATGAATAAAAACTTTTAAACTGAAGCTCAATTAATAGTAGAAACTGACACCTTACCCAAAAAGTTCGTTGACAGATGCATGCTAGTCTATGATAATTACCAAAGATGGAAACAAGGAAATAGAAATCTAAACCTTAATTTATAGATGTATTTGATGCCTGCCCCCCCGACCAGCAGCACTCGCTCCGCTCGCGCCGCAAATGTCGGGGCAGGCATCAATATATTCCAATGGACACATGCAATTATTTTCGTACTTTCGACCGGGTAGCAAGAAAAATGGTATACACTACATGGGCAGAAATTTGAGAGCCCTGAACTGCGTGCCATGATGCCCTCGGCTTCGCCTCGGGCATTATGGCGCGCAGTGCAGGAATCTCAACTTTCTGCCCTTGTTATGTAATATACTATTACTACAAAAAGATCTAAAAATTTGAATCGTCACATTTTTTTATAAGATGTATATTTTCTTTTCTAATTTAAAAAAATACTATTAAAAATCGGAAATTCAAGTTTTTAACCATACACAGTTTGTGATAAAATGTATATTTTTCGTTTTAATTTTTAAAAATACAATTAAAATTTAATAATTTCATTTTTTAAACAAAATACGTGAGATACGAAAAAAACATTGAGATAGAGAATATTTGACTAAATGAGGTCTAAAAATTCTAATCTGGAAATTTTTCTACAGAATCTTTATTTTATTTTTTGGTTTTAAATAAACAATATTGAAAATCAAAACTTCCATGTTTTAACCAAAATATGTGAGGTACAAAATAAGCATTAAAAACAGTCTACTAATTTTTTTCCTTTTAGAGATATTTGGAAGAAAATAGATTTTTTTTAATCATCTAAATTATTGAAAAGTTACAGAAATGTATACAGAAAAGCGAGCGCGAGTGTCATGATGAGAATGTGATCCGTGGGGCTGATAGAGCCTTAAGTAAATTGAATTTCCTTTTTCATTTGAAATCAAAAACAAATTTAGTAACTTTGAGAAAATGTAATTCACATCTACAATATTATAAAATTGACTTAAGCAAATATTTTACATTCTCATCATATGAGAAGGTATTGGTTTTATGTGAAAAATGACTTACGAAATTTTCATCAAATCTTTACGTTTTGAGACCCCCTGAGTCAGAAAAAACGGTTCTTACGAAAGTGTCTGTCTGTCTGTCCGTAGGTCGTGCGCGGCATAACTCTCGATATAATTATCAGATTGAATTGAGCTTTGGTACACTTTATCGGAGCCAAAAACGTAAGAACAAGTTCCTTAACCAGCCACATCCAATCAAAATTGAGGGATTTAGCACTACTTTTGTGTTTTTGAAAATAATTTTTTGGAAAAATCAAAAATTTCAATACTGGTTTTTGATAGTGCTCATAAATCTTTACAAATTATACTGATAACATTTTTTGATTAAATCAAAATTATAAATGTTACAGCATATTAAAACTTGAAAAAAGTAAATATCAAAGTTCCATTTCCAGTTAAATTATACGAAATACGAAAAAACGTTATGACACAATATTATTTTCTACGTAAAGAGCTACAAATTTAAATTTTAACATTTTTCCATAAGATGCATATTTTTCTTTTTAATTTAAAAAAAAAACTATTGAAAATCCAAAATTCAATTTTTTAACAATAATATGTGAAATACGAAAAAAACGTAAGAATACAAAATTGTTCGTTTCAAAAAGATCTACAAATTTTTTTTATACAGTTTTTAATGAAACATATATTTTTCGTTTCAATTCCAAAAAATACGTTTAAAATTCAAAAATTCCATTTTTTAGACAAAATATGTGAGATACAAAAAAAACGTTTATATGGAAAATTGTTTGCCTAAAGGAGGTTTACAAATTCTCATTTAGACATTTTGGGACAGGATGTATATTTTATGTTTTGATTTTTAATATTAAAAAAATTCGATTTTTTTCTCCAAAATATGTGAGATACGAAATAAGCGTTGTTCTGCAAAATCGTTTCCTTAAATAAAGTCTACGATTGTTTTTCCTTTTTGAGATATTTGGAATAAAATAAATAAATTATTTTAATCATGTAATTTATTACAAAGTTACTGAAATTTATACAGAAAATCGAGCGCGAAGCATATGTCATGATGAGAATGTGTTCCTTAAGGCCGATAGAGTCTTAAGTAAATTGAATTTCCTGTTTCACTTAAACTCAAAAAGAAATTGAGTGACTTTGAGAAAATGAGTAATTTAAATCATCTTTAATATTATAAAATTGGTTTGAGCTTCAGTATTAAAGTATAAGAAATAAACTTAAATGTATGTGAAGAGCACAATAATTTAGATTTAAAAAAACTCAAGCTTTGTGGTATTTGTGATAAGGAACCTAAAAGCTCTTGAAATTTGAAGATTAAAACTAATTGAATACGTAAAGAGGACGGATTAAATCAACAAAATAATAGATATTCAAGAGCATTTGGCCAATGGTAGAAGAGAGAAGCTGGTCCAATTATCATTGCAACTGGAAATCCTAATGAGAGAATATGAGTAGAACCAACCACGGAAAATCAAACTTTCATCGGTATTAAATGCTAATGAGTGCCTTTGGGTACTTACGCTTATGTGTGGTCTGATGTATGTTCGAATTAGTGGAGAGAGGGTTTACATCGAGTGTAATAGGGGGTCAAAAATCTTCCTGGAACACCAGCTTCAGACTACTTTTCCCATCCTCAATCTAAATTGGAATCGATTTTTAATACATCTTTCCTCCTAATCACACTTTTACTCTTCCCTATAATAATTCAGAACTTTTAATAAATTATTAAATTTTAAATATTTAATAGCAAGAATTATGGAAGAAAATAAGAAAGCGAAAAACTGTCAAGTAAAAACTCGTAATTTTTGCATAATTCAAATATCTCTTAAGCAGGATTTGAAGTTAAAATTCTCTTGGCACACTATTAATCCTTGGCTTAAGGGATTTAGCCTCCCGAATAGCTCGTCAGCCCTCGTCGTGGCTGCACGAAGAACAGGTTTATTAGCGCTCAGATTTCTAAATTCTTTTCAACGCCAGGACAAGCAGCCTCTCACGCCGTTTACATAAGCGAGTTCCCTGGATTGCCTTTTTGATATGTAGATAAGGGGTGGGCTCGCTTTTACGCCGTTTACGCCCTTCTGCCTTCGCCGACAGAAAACCTCGAAGTACCTACCGTTTCCACTTGTTCTTGGTGCGAAACATGCTTGACTGGGAATTCTTAGATTTTCACGAGACACTTCGTTATGACCTTTTTTTCTTTAAAGAACTTCAGATAGAAACCTATATAGGAGTATACAAATTTCAGGCGTCCAAATTTCAAATGTGCTGAATGAAAAAAATCGAAAATTATAATAATGCTATGTAAAGGTGATGTCAAAAACCTATTTTATCCGTTACCATTACTAGATATTGGGTTATCCCAGAAGTAATTGCCGATTTCACATATAGATGTCTTTGACCATCAGTTGGAATGACTTCTGTCAATATCATGATTTCTTCCTTCTGGCATTTGTTAGCTGCCACTCTTAGCTTTCTTTATAAACAAATTGCGCGTAATTTCGTTTACATTTGTTAGCTTGGTATCAACTTTGAGATGACGTGTAAAAACGAGCATTTGCGTCACATTTTGCTTTTTTTTAAAAGTTACGTGATGTGCATGGTTCTGGGGATTTTTCACTCAAAGATGAGCAACGTTCAGGTTGATCAAATGAAGTTGATGATGACCAAATTAAAGCCATAATCGAATCGGATCGTCATGTAACTGTGCGAGAGATTGAAGAAAGGTTAAAATACCAAAATCAACAATCCACCATCATATAAAACGTCTTGGACTCGTTAAAAAACTTGATATTTGCATTCCACATGAATTGAAAGAAATTCATTCAACAAAACGCATCAATGCTTGTGATTTGCATCTTAAACGCAATGAATTCGATTCTGTTTTGAAACGAATTATCACTGGTGATGAAAAATGGATTGTTTACAATAACGTCATTCGAAAACGATCATAGTCCAAGCGTGTTGAACCACCACAAACAACATCGAAAGCTGAATTACATGAAAAAAAGATTATTCTGTCTGGTGGGATTGCAAAGGTGTATTTCTTACCAATTTTTTGAAAATGATTGGATTTCCATAAATCTTGGCTTATTTTGCGTGAAAATTATTCTCTTCTACTTTAATGTTTCCAATTTTGAAAATAAGTAAAAAATCATAGAGAATTTTTTTTTCCAGAGGCCTGATTTTTGGCACGACATCTATCTTACGGCCGTGTGGTAGGGTCTGACGTCACCAATTACATTCGACCACTTTATTAATGAAACATTTTTTTTTTAATTTCCAGAGAAGAAAGTAATGCGTTTTGAGTAATCGATTTGGCATCATAATTTTTTTTTGCATCTTATATAGTTTGACTAGAAACTGGAATTTGGTTATTAATGTTTTTAATTTTTAAAATACTGTGGTTTTACTAATTTTTCGGATTCAGGAACTCATGAAACGTGGGCATTCTTTGAAAAAATGGGTGTCAAATTTGTATGTATAGGGGAGAAGTGGCGAAATTGGCGCGTCGTCTAAATTGGCGCACCCTATTTTTCAGAAAATGATAACATAACAAAAAATAAAAATAGTTCTATCGTGTGCATTCTTGTATGATATGTATTTGATAGAAAACATTATAAAAATCTAATTGCTTAATATAGTTTTATTGCGATTAATCGTTTTTTGGCATAATGGTTATGTTTGAAGCCATTGAGTTAAATCGTTAAATAATAGTAATTCAAGGTGAATTAGATTAATGCAACGATTTTATAATCTTTGATATTTAATCTTACGATTAGGATAGAATATTTGTATGAAAAAATAAGCATTTTACGTAAAAAGTATTTAATTAATGAACGATACACTTGCGGCAAAATTGGCGTATACGAGATTCAAATCAGAGGCGAAGTTGGCACACATGTTGTGTTTCTGGAAACCGGTGACTGAAGTCAAGTGCTCGGATGTTTATGATTGAAAATATAAAGAAGATAGTAAGTACACAATTATTAATATATAGATATATACATTTGAATGTTGCTGGACTTTTCTGCTAATTTTTTTCTTACGATTTTTTGTGACATGGGAGGTAATGTGGTTCGCAAAACTGATGTAACGACTTTGTAAGGTTATATTCATTTGAACAATCTGTGGTCAAATTGTTTTTTTAAGTTTGAGGTATTAAGGTATTTTAAAAGCGATTTTTAATAATTAATTTGCAGTCTGACAGTGTTTTGAAAGTTTTCTCGATTTTAAGATGTGAAAGCAATGTAAGTAAAAAATTTGTATTTTTGATTGATTGTTTCTATTATTTATAAGTCTTCTAAAGTTAATAATTGTATATACTTCTGATTACAAATTCAAACAATTCTCTATAAAAATGATTTCAATTTGAATATTCACTTAAATATCTACAATTGCCAGTATTTTATTGTACAAATATAAAATATATATAATATATATATATGGCTGGTTTATGTGAATAAAGGTATAAAAAACTTCACATATCTTGATATACAATCTCAAATTTAGTTTCAAATTATAACTACCTCTTTTCATCAACCTTTGCTACTGAAATGTAATTCTAAATCTATGAAAATATAACTAATACGTGGCAAGAGAAGATTATAATATTAGTGCGTCAATTTACCCGACATGGCGGGTAAATTGACGCAGGTGCAGTCCTTCGGAAATCTGAATAAAAACCTGCTTTAATAATTTTCAATGCAATCTTTATCCATTGGAAAGTATAGAAAAGATATCCAGCTATTAAATAAATATTTTTTCATAATTTTTAGTCATATACTTTCTTTTTAAACTCGCACTTTCTATTAGGTGCGCCAATTTCGCCGCTTCTCCCCTATGTCTAGAATTGAATTATTGTAAAAGAAGTATTATAAAATAATATTATAATAAATTTGGAAATTATTAATTCAATTAAAATCCATACTTGAAAACATTTTATTGGATTAATTTAATTTTTATTAAAGCTCAACCAAGAAAATTTTTTAGAATTCGAGACTGATTTTGATTCACATTTATGCATGTTTTTATAAAAAAAACTTGTTCACGAGGTATGCAATCAAAAAATAAAGCATTGGAGTGTCCAAAATCAGAAAAATTATAGCTCAAATTGGAATATATAAAAGTATTATTTTTCAACTTCGGTTTTAAAAACAGACACCGAAAAACAAAAATTTCGTATAACATAACCTATGCAATATACATTTGATTGGCCATGCTCGGGCCATAAATGGAAAACCTCATTAGAGTCACATCGTAAATAAGGATCTAGTTGAACTATTTCTGCCTTTTACCGACTTTAATGGTTTTATTGCCAGTGGAACAGCAATGGCAGTGAGTAAAATTTTTTAAGCCTCCTGCATCTTTCTTACAATATTCATTTTTAATTATTTTTCCACTCCAACCGATGAATGCAATTTGCAAATTTTTTTTAAAGCACTTGAAGTACTTTGCCGACAATTTTCCTCTGGGGGAATGGAATAATAATTTTTGTTTGACGAAATTTGATGGAGTTGATTTTGTCTGACGAAAGTTTCTAGACTCCAAACTTGAGCGACTTTAGTTTGACAAGAAGGTCCAACTTGTTAAGATCTGTAGATCGATAAAAAGGATAAATGAGCAGGCTTCAGCCTTCGACTGCTCTCTGCTTCTGGCTGTTTCCCGTGAGACTTAATCCCCAGACTGGGATCAGCTGCAAAATTGACGGAGGAAACTAAGGAAGTTCACTTCTGAGTTTGGTGGTTTGCCGATATTGGCTTGCTTCATTTCGTATTGAATCGTTCATTTACTTCTATTATCCAAGGTAAACAGATTTAGGTTGTACTTAGTTCCTTTTTAACTATCACGCAGTGTAGTCGTCTTTGCTTTTTGTGCAAAATATCCTATCCTTACATTGCCGAAAATTTCTTGAAAGAGGTTTGCCCAAAATTGTTGGGACGCAAATTTTTCTGAATTTACTGTAAAATTCGGTAGAAAGTATTCCCCTAATATTCTTGTTAAATTAAAATATTCTGATTTTTTTTCAAGATACACGGAAAAAAAATACTTCAGTAAAGTTTATAAAACTGTTTGAGAGTTGGGGATACAGGCATTTACGAAACAGAGTTCTGTAAAATTTACAGAACTTTTCAGAATAAAATGCGAAACATTTAGGAAAAGTGATTGAAAGTTCCGCATTTTATTATAAAAAGTTCTGTAAATTTCGCAGAACTCTGTTTCGTAAATGCCTGTATCCCCAACTTTTAAACAGTTTTATAAATTTAACTGAACTATTATTTTCCGTGTAATTTGAAGAAAATTTTGTAAAGTTTCTAAAGTTCAGGGGATATTCTTAAATTTTTAAGATAAATTGTTGAAAGTGTAAATGAAACCCGCTAGAATCTTATTGAGAAAAAATATTCCAACGAAAAGGTTCAATATTATTCTTAAATTGTTTGACTTTTTCTAGCAATTCATTTCTGTGTGTTATCGTCTAAAGGACTTTTTTTCATCTTCTCACATTTCCACGACGTATAATTTTCTATACCGAAAGTGCAGGTGAAGAATTTTTCTTAAATATGTATATTATATATATAAATTCTATTGTTTATGAATCTATCTATCAAAAATTCTAGTTATCGGTCAAATAATGCGATGCATGAAAAATAAGTTAAGGAACAGAATTATTCGTCTCATTTGATTAATTTTTCGAAGCGTCGTTTTGAATTTTACTGTGAAAAAAGTTATTAATATTTTTGAATGCGGTTTTTTGTAAGTTTTATTAAACCTTGAACTAAAAAATGAAATGGTTCTCTTGGGAAAATGTTCATCGGTTTGTTCACTGAACCCTTGCGAAGAGAGGCCTTCCAAAAAATCTGGGTCATCGGTTCACACGATACCTCAAGTTCGGTTTGTCTGAAATAAAAAACGTATAGTGTTTTTAAATCTGGAGGAGTGCAATTCTCGTCTGACTATCTTTCAGATTTTTAACATAACAATTTTCAAAATGGCGGAACTGTAAAAAAAATGATTTTTACGCTTTTTTTCGATCTTAAAAAATTTATAAAATAATTGTTAAAAACAATAGGGAGCCAAATGATAGTCAAACGTTTCGAGAAAAACTCGTTTAAAGTATTACATTTACTTTTCTCCGGGAAATTGGCGCCTACAATTAATTGATATATATACAGGGTGAGGCACGTAAAGTGTTACAGAGCAATAGAACTCAAACTATTGATCATATCCAAACTTGTAAGCACTTGTTAATTCGCTGATTAAAAGGCCGTCTAACTTCAGCCAACATTTGTGGTGTAATTTCGGTACATGCTCGGCGTATTCTTTCTTTCATGTCGTCAGGCGTGGTAGGTGCTACCGCCATTACGCGTTCTTTGACAAAACCCCATAAAAAGTAATCTGGTGATGTTGAATCTGGCGAACGAAGCGGCCAAGCTACAGGACTTGTCTTGAACACAGAGCATAATAGGGTGGTGCACCGTCGTGTTGCATCCACATGTTCATGCGAACATGCAAGGGCACGTCTTCCATTAATTGATGCAGTACGTCTTTCAGAAAGTTTGCGTAAACTTGCCCAGTCAAGCGACCTTCAAAAAAATATGGACCAATGACGTGATCATCAACAATGCCGTACCAACAATTAACGGACCGCGGATGTTGAAATGGTACAGTTCTCATCCATCGAGGATTCTCATTTGCCCTCATTTGCAAATGTGAATACATTTGCCGTATTTGCGAAGTTAGCTTCATCAGAAAAAAGCACATGACTCAAAAATGAGACATCTGTGCGTATTTTTCTACGAATCAAATTTCAGAAATTGACGCGTTTTAGAAAATCATTGCCGTACAAATCCTGATGTAATGAGATACAAAGCGGATGAAACTTGTATTGATGTAAGATTCTTAATACAGATCGCTGACTAATTCCACTATTTTTTTCCATTTGCCTGCTGATCGCATGTGGATTTAGTGCAGAAAAAGCTAAGATAGCAGCCGCATTATTTTCATTAACAATTGGTCGACATTTGACTCTTGTTTGTTTCAGTGTACCGAAGCGACAGAAACGGTCATAAAAAAAATACATAGTTCCATTTTTAAAAATGGAGTTGACCTTGACGTAATTTCAGCGCCTCCAACGATAAAAAAATAGGGTGGTCCAGTATGACGGCCTTCTCGAACACTGAAACTTTTGTCTGAAACATTTTTGGATATGATCAATAGTTTGAGTGCTATCACTCTGTAACATATTATGTGCCTCACCCTGTATATATATACAATTAATTAATATTTATAGTAACATAAGCTGTTGAAAAATGAAAAAATAATCGATTTTTTGAAAATGTTACTACAGAAGACTCCCTTAATATAAAGAGCGATGAGAATGTACCCACGCCCTTAAAATGGGCCATCCTCATTTTTAAATTAAAATCTGTGTTATGGATTTAAATCATGTTTAATATTAAAAATGAGATTAAAGTTGTGGATCCAAAATAGAATGACAGGAAATGGGAAGCAAGAAAACAAGATGGGGTGTAAAGGGGTGAGTGAGGTTCGGGGTAATCACGCGACAGACAATTACACAGAGTCCCTGGTAGAGTCCGGTGTTGGGGTTCGCGGATGCCACAATGCCATGGCCAGCAAATGATTAAGAGACCAGTCAGCATCCACGGGCCAATCCCTTTGTCCTTTGGGTTTTCTTTTCGATCCCATGAAATTCCGCAACCTGAACACGTATAGGTTTCTGATTTTTCCTCTTTTTTTTTCTTTTCACTCTTTAATTTCCCATTCCCCTTAAAACAAAAATAACCAGATGAAAGAATAACTTTATTCGCTCGACGATTTTCAATTTGGACATATACCTCTTTCCGATTTAAATAATATGCATTCAAATTCATTTACTAAAATAATTAGCTATTGAATTGTCAATTTGATTCTAATACTATCACTTATTATTTAACTTGCTATGTTTAATGCGATACTAAAGAGAGGTGGCGGGTCTAGGATTAGTGCTGTAGTCAGCGAATCAAAGGAAGCTGTTGTAGAAGATGTGAAATTTCATCGGAAGCCATGTGATAGACAAGAGAGTGAATGAGAGAAAGAGGGAGAAAGGGAGAGTCAGTCCGAGTTTGGGAGTTTCGAGCCAAGGGGATTGCCGTGTATTAAAGTACTTTTCGGTCCTCTCTTCCTCTTCTGCCTTTAGCTCCATCTCTATCTCTTGCTCTGTTTCACTCGCCCATTCTCTTCCTCACAGTCCTCATTCCTCTTTTCCTTGACTGTAGTTGTCATTCGGACCGCGAGCAATCCTAAGCCTGGGCTAAACCTCTACATGTATTTTGATCATGATATTCTATAGTTGCTCACAATTTTCACGTTTGCTTTAACAAGAGATGTTTCATGTCCGTCATTTATTAAAAAATCAAGTTTCATTCATTAAGCATTTAGACGTGCTTTAGGCTTACCTGAATGTTTGAAATGTTCAAATATTTACAATTTTAGAACATTATTTTATATTGATAAATACCATTTTCTTGGGCACTAAAAGTTTCATCAGACCGATTTCCTTAGAACTCTCTATCAAAGAGTTTTTCAGGTCACTGATTACGAATTTGAAGTCCGAATTTGGATTTTTTAAATGGTAGGTCAAGATTACGTAGGAAGCATCTTGAGGTCTTAGTGAGGATTCAAAATTGCCATTTTCGCAGACCTGTCTTACATATTTATTGCCCATTTTGATTCTGACAATTTGAATTTACCCGAATCATTTTTATTACCATATAGTGTAATAATTTAGGTACAAAATCTTTCAGATGAAAAGTTACGACTTAACCAATATTCATGGCTAATCGCGTAAGATTGAATTAATTACTTTTAGCGTGTGATCTGATACTGGCTGAAAGTAATATAAAGAATGGAAAATTAATAAGGTTAGGTAGAAGATGAATTTGTGAATGTAACTTTATGAATATGTTTGAAAGCAGAATGTGAGTTGCCCGGAATGAGAAAGAGAAATTTGAGAGGCAACGAAGTTGAATCACATATAGTAAGACGCTAATCCGTGAACCGTGGCCGCAGCCTATCCATTGGGGCTCCTTTGGTACCATTAGTCATTAGCGATTCTAAAAGCTGGGGGAGAAATATTACGATGGTAGCGGCGGCCACGCCGGCTTTTAACATACTTCAGCTTTATACGAAGCTCATTCATCAAAGCACGAAGCCCAGTCGCGGCGGGTTATACATACGGCACAGCCGCGGCCATTGCCGCGCCGTGGGTTATGCACTGTGGTGAGTTACTTACCACTTGCCAGCCTTGTGCCTCGAGCTTATTTCGTCCTTCATTCACGTAATAGCCATCTCTAAATATTACTTTGCCTCATCACGGTTATATATATAGGGTAGACCAGGGCAAAGTTGTCCGCCGGGGCAATATTGTTTTCGGAAATAATATTACTATTTCTTAACTTTTTTTTTTTTCGCATGTAATAAATCAATTTCATAAGAGGGATCATATTATAAACAAACATTTCGAAAATTTATGCTACAAACAAAAATGTATGAAAAAAATAGTTTTGATGATGAAAGAATGGAAGATTCGTTGACCGGAATATTATGTTCGTGATACGAGTTGATACATCGTCACCTAAGTGTAAAGAGGTTGTAAGTCCACTTTTAGAACTTTTTGAGTTAATGCAAAGAATTGAAAATTGAGGATATAGTTTTCAATATTACAATTTTATATTAACGTCAAGTGATGTTATAATAGTTATAAAGTATAATTAATAAATTATTTGAAATAATGCATTAAATCGCCGAATTTGCATAAATTTTAATGCTATGGTGTTTTTCGGACTGCTAAATATAGATGAAGGATTCTATGGCCTAAAAAATTTCGAAGTGGCTTTTCAAAAAATATTATGTCAAAAGGACATTTTTCATGTGGGTATTGAGGAATGAATAGAATGTGGGAATGAAAGGTATTCCATACATTTTTAGGTATAGATTAAGTGATATTTTTACTCCAAAAAAAGTAATTTATTCATTAGATAGTTGAGACAATGAAAACAAACCAGTCATGAAAGATTAGATTAGGTTGTTAGGACATTTTTTGAGCTTTAAGTCTTCTTTATCCTCTTTTTGTGTCTATATCAAAGATAGTACTTTTTCTCTAGATTATTAAAATATTGAATAATTATTGAATATTCAGGAATACCATTTATTTTTCATTAATTATTTGCGATACCATTATATTATTAGTTGAAACAAACATTATACATCTGTAAGTTAATGTTACTATCTAGTTTGCTACTTTGAAAAGCTACCAGCTACTAATGTAATTGTTCCAATAATAAAATAGCCCAATTATCATTTTTTCCAGCAAACAAGAAAGATAATGATGATTGAGTATAAAGTGTACATTTTGGTTTTAAGTTTGAATAGAAGTAATGATGTAGGTGTTGAGAAAAAACCTCTACTTGATTCAGATAAAAAGGGAAACAAAAAGGTGGGAAGAAGAATTGAGGAAGGAGGAATGCTGTCAGCCCTGTCAGGCATCCAATGGACCGTTCTATCCCCATTACTCGGGTCAGGGAAATAATAAAAATGCCATTAGTGTCCCGTCGAGCACCCCATTCCAGATTCCTGTAGTATCGTCCATTTCTTCTACCTTTTTGCCGCTTTGTCACGAAATCTGCCACTTGACGATCATAACCCTTCTCCGATTTCCTCTTTCCAAAATTTCTTTGCTCGTATATACCAATACTAAGATCGAATCCGTCCCAGAGGATAAAATCCACTCTCCATCTGGATGGACAATAATTGCGTCGTGATTTTTCTTCTCTCTATCGCTATCCGGTTCATCCCTCTTCTTTTCTTTCTTTTTCTCTACAACTACCCTCGATCTTTCTCTTCTAACATGGTGCAACCGATAGGACATAAATTCTCAAGCGGGATCGTCGCCGAAAATAAGATAAAGTCGGCGAAGGGTGGCGGCAAAGCAAATGGGATGGGTGGGATCCACAGGAAAAAGGAGAAGAGGCAAATTCCCGAATAAACACATCCGCACCTCTTTATGGCAGCACATTGTAGATTTACCAACCCTGAGTCAAAATCGACCTCGGTTTGTGTACCACGCGTATTATTAACTCATCCACCGGAAAATGTCAACGATACCGGCCTTATCTACCGCTATTACCTTTTTCTTTCTTTTAATTTCAACTTCCTGACTTCTTTTATCCCGCGATTTTTCTTCTACGTTAAATCCCTTCACCAGCAAAAACATTATTTTTTTTTATCTTATGCTAACTGTGACTAATTCTGTTTAATGATTTGTCATTTTGAGAAAGCACGTATCTTAGATACATTTAAATAGTTGAAGACACTGCAATAATGCAATTAAATTATTGAGCGAAATTCAAAAGACAAATAGAGTCCATAAAAATTTTTTAATAAAATTCTGTTTAGAAATTTCTTTTAGAAAAATGAAGTACTCTGCACTTTTTTTTAAAAAATTGAAATCATTCTTTTTCAAATTATAAGGGAAATACTAGTTTTCGTCACTAGGAAATAAAGTTTGCGTACTACGTCGATGTATCAACTATATGTATTCGTAGCGTTATTAGGATTTAGGATAAGTTCAAAAATTATTGAAGACTGCGATTCTTTATGCGGTGAAAAAAAAATTCTTTTGTCAAGCTATCTTCAAGGAATTTTGCTAAAGAATTATAAAATGGAGATAGTTGCATCGTTTGCACGTTCCTTAAAATTTTAACTACTTTCAACCTCTTTTAAACAAGCTCTATATACGAAGGAGAGTAAAAATTGCATCTTTTCTTCTTACTGCGAGAAATTAATTTTTTTGAATAGTACAAGTTTGAGTGAGTTTCTTGTAATTTTGCTTCAATAAATATAGTACGTTATTGTCTTTACTTACTTGTAATCATATCACTGAAAGGTACATTATTCCTGAGTGTTTGGTTGTGTTTTTTCTTGAAGCCGTTTTAATCTTAAAATGTTATTGGTTCATTAATGCTCAAAATAGTGTTTCAGGAAGAACAAATTATTGGAGTTGTGAAAACTTTGTTACAAAAATGAGTCTTCAGTGTTTACACAGAAAAGACTGTATAGGTACTATATTTATACAGTTTCTTTCAGTATAAGATTTAAAATCTTTGCATTTTTCGTCATGGACTAATGAACAAATTCTAAATAACTGTTAGAAAAAGATCACAAATCATGTTTTTCTTACATCGATTAAATTTAATTTTCTCTTCCAAAGATCATCAAAATGAATTATGTTCCAATTATCGTTAATTTGATAAATTAGTATAAAGATATAATTAATTTTGAGGTTGATTGTACCATCTGAAGATCCTTAGCGCAGAATCTTAGTAAAGGAATTAGGTAAGAAATAAATGCTCCCTCCAATCCTGTTGTAAAGTGTTTTTGAATCAAACTTTTCTTTGGTTCCTGTGTTGTTGCATCTTGCTTACAATTTCTTCTCGCTCGCACCGTATCTCCCTTTACGGGAGCTCTTTTACGAAAGGAGTTATCACCAAAGGAAACTACAGGCGCTGCGTATTCGAAAAGCGACGGGGTTGGAAACGAGGCGAGAGTAGAAAACGACCTCGGAGTATCCCCCGAGCGGGGCTGAAGTCTGAAAGATAAGGTACCCCTCTCCGCCTCCTAGATTATGGAATGGCACTTTAATTACACTAATGGGAGAACCAAATGTTAATTACAATTCGAAGTCTAAAAGAGAGACGATTCGCTAGCCCATTGGATGAACAAGGAGAGGAAGATAGACAGCCAGGCGAGAAAAGGGCGAGGATGAGATTTTCTTGCTGGGGAAAGTTCCTTTCGGGATTAGTATTATTTAATTAAAAATGCCCTTCTCGATTAGTTAAAATATCAGTGTCCTTTTCTCGAAACTTTAAATAATTTTGATTTGATAATTGAAGAATCACCGACATAAGGGAAAGAGCATTTTCTTAAATTTACAGGTTTTCAAGAAACAAGAGATGATCTCGTAACTCTGAACATCTTACATTTGCGGTGTGTAAACAAGTCATAAATGTTTTATTATACCTCACGTAGTCTGAACGACAGGGTGTCGGAGAAAACAGCCATAGTCAAGTAGGCTTGTCCGAAAACGAGATGAGAAGAGCTGCTCAATAAAAAAGAGAGAAATTGGAGAAGAGTCAGGATCATCCGTGCGTGCTTTACGCCACAGATAATTCTTCGGGGCGGTTTTATTGTTTTTAGGGATGGAGGGTTGAAAGACGCCCTCGAAATAACGCTGTAAGTGGTCTGACATGTGATTTCTAGGGCGGGACCGGAAGTCACATAAACATGTTTCGTCGTCTCAGGGTATTAAATCACTTCCAGTATCTTCTTTGTTGCCATTAGCTACTTATTAGATAAAACGTAAGGTTTCGACTTGAGAAATAAATTACATCAGCCATTAGGGTTTCAACATCAAGTCTCTTCTAACTTCTTTATTTATTTTTCATACATATGGTATAGCGGCATGAAATTAAACCTTATTCAAGAATAGTTTCCATAATATTGGAGTATAATCGAATTGATAGAAAGTATACTAAACTTCTTATTGGAACTTCTGACACGGTGGAGATTTCAATTTAAACTTGACCGGACGTGTCGAGATTTCAATGTACAAAATACGTATGCTAAATATTTCATTCTCTCGCCCTCGTTTCTGCCTGTCGTATCGTCTTTCAGCTTTCAACAGACTTGAAACGAACAAGAGGTCCAGTGATAACTAGAAAAAATCAGCAAGTCTGATGTGGCCCACATTGAAAGGCTTGGGAAACGCTTTGACCAGCTCTTCATCAAGTGGATACAATACTAAAAGGTCAGACTATAGTCCCGGATAAATTTTGTAAAACACTTTGAGAGCGTTAATTACTTTTCTCATCACTCCTTATTCTGTAAAGAACGTAACAACTTGTTTGAATTGCGTAAAACATTTTTGCAAATTGTTGAGTTTTGAATTTTTCATAAACACTGGTATGTATTCAAATGAAATGAAAAAATGGCAAACGCTTGCAATAAGGCCTTTGGTAAGTTGGAAATTTAGACCCTAGCTTGGATTACGGCAGTGGCTTCGACTGGATTTGAAAATCGAAGGTCCGGAGCTCTCTAGGATTGAATAAGGACGGGGCGAGCGTGATTGATTTTGCATACGACACGGATTGGACAGGTTTGAGAAATTGGACTGCCTTTCTGGCTGGTTTGCCATTTACTCTCACCCTCTTGCTGTCGTTCTCTGTCGATCTCCGTTGCCCCATGTATATCTCGAGAATTTTACCTATGCATGCATATACTAGGATAGTTTGCGATATAGAGGGTCGAACACTCACATTTCGCTTTATATATCGAAGGAGATTGGCGATTTGTTCGATATTTTCTCACGTATTTATGACTTCTGTCCACACGAATCACAAAAATAGTTTCCTACTCACGTTTCTTTTATATTTAATGAATTTCTCTGCTTTTCAATTTTCCTCATGAATCGCATAACAAAAACAAATAATTTTGAAAAATGCCTTTACTATCTTTGTTTTCTGGTTAACTTAACTCTTCTAGATTCAAAACCGCCATCAATCTTTCATGACATCTTTTAATGAACTGTAAAATAACGTAACTTACATTATCTACGAGATTTGTGGATCAAAACATTGCATAAGTTAAAATATGTATTTTACTTGGTATAATACTGATAGTAAACCAAACTTAAATATTGTAAGGATTACCATATCTGTTTTCTACTCACTTTAATGCAAATGGTAACCCGTTCAATGATTTATTCTTCGAATAGGGATAAGCATTTTCATAATATTTTTCTCTCTTTATCGATATTTATTTTGACATTTGTTTGTGGAAATTGTTATTAACAATTACGTGAATTGTTATTCAGTGCCTCATATGTAATTTTTAAAATCACTGTTGATTGTCAGATAATTTAAGAGAAAAAAGGCTTTTTTTGTTTGTAGAAATTATGAATCTAAGCTTGTTTTAAAAAAATGTTTATAACAATTATATGAATTAATGTATAATCAATTTTTTTGGTAAATAATCACAAATAATATTATTTCAACAATAATTGGAGAAAAAAACATTTTTTCCTCGAGAAAACAGGCAATTGAGATATTTTTTTAATAGGAATTGTTATAAACAATCTATATTATTCATGTATGATGTAGCCTGAAGTTTAAAAATGTCTTCAGAGACAATTCTGAATCAGTTTTAGTCAGAAGAATTGAATCCTGCTGTGAGAAAAACTCATTAATATAGATATTGTTCATGAAAATGTTTATAACAATAATAATAAGATTAACTCAGCATTTTTTTTCAATATAAAAATTCATATTGCTGATTTCTGAGAATTAAATTGAAAAATCACGAATCACAGTTCTCTCAGAAATTTAATACTGAGTATTCCTAAAAAACAAACATCCAAATCAATTTAGAATTACGGACTGCGGTTGATTGTGAACAATGAATTTCTGATTTGCACGACTGTGCGCCTATCAGATTCACGCCTTGAAGACTTGATGTCTTAATGATTCTCGAGGACCATGGTTTCCCCAAATGTTGGTGCAAAATTTGAATAACTGGATTTTTCTATTAAAAAATTATAAAAGCGTATTGAATAAAACATATGCTTCAATTATTTTCGTAGCTTTAACTTTAATAAACAGGACAAAATATAAAAGGCTAAAGTAAATAGTCTAAAAAATTAATTAAAGACAAGCGTATGGCACAGCCCCTTTTTGATTTGGCTTAGAGTCTATGTAGTATCGATAAGTGAGTCCCGTCTCGTCCGATTCGGTATTCAGTATCCCAATCACGCGCCAAGGGTGAACCATCTCCTTTAATACCTGAACCGGCTTGGACGGTCTCGCTTGGGTATAAAATAAAGGGCTGACATGCGAGCACGGGGAGTCGACGGAGCCAGAGAACCGCGTGGAGATAGAGAAAGATCACTCTGGAAAAAGAGCGAGAGAGAAGTGAGCAAAGAGAAAAGGATCTGAAAGGCGAATCAGAGAGAGAAGGGTGGCTTCGCCATCGGGGTGAGGGATGACTGAGCGAGTCGGTTAAACGGGCGTCTTCTTTCATAAATTTCGAGGGGCCTCGGATAAAGGTTTAGTATAAATCGTTTGCCCCGTTATCCACTCCGACGTCGAGAGATAGCTCTCTACGAAGTGCCAACCTACTTGCTATATCTCGAACCTACTCTACTATTTCTTATATTTAATACCTTAACCCCACACTTTTAAGAAAAAGCTAAATCTTCTTGTTTTTGTTTCAGCTGTACCTGAGTAAAGCCCGCCAAAGTACCCATCCAGAGGGACTTGAGTCAACTTTAGCAAGATCTGGCTTCAACCCACGCAAGCAAGGTCAGTCTAATCTAAGTTTAATTTTTATTTGCTTGATATCCAAGTCTTACTTGATGGTTAACTCACCTAAGCGTGGATCAACAGGTCCCTAGCACTGTCTCTTAAAAATGTTCGTAAACTTTACATATTCCATTAGGTCTACAACTCGCCACTTTACTGTTCCACTCATGTGACTACCCTTTGGAAAATAGTAGTTAGATTCAAGAGTTGGAAACAAAAGGCCGACGTTTCAATTAGGTCCCTTATTAGTTAGCGATAATAGAGCAGTGAATGTGGATACAGGTATATTCATGAGACCGGGCTTTCTAGTGCTTAGCAGAGGTTACGTTAGGTTCTCCAGGGTTGTTTGCGTGGGTTCAGCTCTTACTATATGTATATTAAGGGCTGACTAGACACTCGCTAGCCCCACCTGCGTTGTGGCTGGGATGGTCGTACCCCTTTTACCAGGGACGAGATATGCCCTGGTGTATTGGTTTGGGTTGAGATTCGAAAAGCCCGTGCGCATTGACCTGTCGGTCGTTAGGTCGATTGATTTTCCTGCGCAAGTTCGCCAGATAACCGCGTTGAAAGAGAGGTAAGGGGATTTCAAGAAGGGTTGGATGTTTTAGTTGCAAGAGTTTGTCGCGCGAGAAGGTCCCAGCAGTTGCCTGCGGTTCACCACAACGATCCTCTCGCTCCACCATCCTTATGCCACCACACGATGCCATGTGTATTAACCCATGGGGTGTCACATGCATCCCCACGATTCGCTTTAACCATTACCAACGCCTTATCAAAACTTGCGCCTTATCAATTCACATCCGAAGGAGATTTTGTTAGGTGTTCTGTTGGAGTTTTTATAAAGCTTCATCCTTTGTATCCTTTCTTTGATAGCTTCAAGATTTCTCTACTCAAAGAATTAATGAAATTTAGGTACTCAGAAGGTATTTTTAAGGGAGAGCAGATATTATTTGAAGACGAATTGGACATGTTATTATTCATAACATAAAGAAGGAATTCTCGAGTATATTAGAGCAGCAATTGTATTAATGCAACATTTCCGTGACAACATCTACCATTTGCTAACTATCATCAATCATTTTTTCCCTTCAGTTAGAAGGTGGCAAGCACACATAGTCTATTTATTTTCTTAGTGTTATATTATAAATATTCAACGGTGGGTATATATTTTTTGCCTTAGAAAATAATATTTCGTAATTTTACTTCTTCATCATAACCTACTTTGATAATCAACACCATGAACAGAATATTGAGCTTAGTTACATCTTGGTTGGGATGGCGGGATTCAATTTTGAAACTGTTTTACGTGGAGTTTTATGAGAATTATTCTGGTACATACTAACTAAGCCATGATGTAAAAGAAATATGCTTAGTTTCATTTTGCTTATTTCTTGAAAATTCTATTAATGTTGTAAGAAGTTATGTTCAAAATAAATGAAATTATATTTCTGTGAAATGTTGTTCTCGCAGAAGGAAATCTGAAGAGAACTGGGAATAGAAACGTGGTCGGATGGTCGCTTGCGGGCGTGGCAACATCTTGTATTGTCGAGTACTAACGCGACAAATTCATAATTACGTTAATGCGAACATGGCGAAGACCCATGCCGCAGCCACCACAAGACGCGTCTTGAAGTCTTGCAGCAAAGTGAGCTCTCTTCTGTCTCTCTCCCGTATAGATCGGCTCGTTAATCATCTAAGGATTATTTCGAGAGGAAGTATCGCAATTGTCAATCTCTTTTAAGCCGATGATTATTAATCAAATCGGCCTCCCAGCTTCTCGGTTCATCGATCCCTGAAATAAAAGATTCATCTTTCTTATATGAAAGTTAGAGGCTGGCATATTTCGTTCCAATCAATATTTAAATCCTACGTAATTAATTATAATGTAATAAAAATATCCAAATTATGAAATCTAAATAATTGCATAACTTGGGTTTAACGATATTTTTAAAAGGAGCCTGATTAAATCTTCGGGGCTTTTTGAATTGACTAGAACTTGATTTTCAAGAGTTGATGAAGCGATAGGACGCCTTGAATGAGATAAAAGGAAATGAAAGTAGAATTACGCATGAGAGAAGCGCGAACGAGTCGAAATAAAACGTAGTGATATCGAGGCATTTCACGCACGAGTGAGAACGTTTAGCAGATTCAACGTGCGTGCCGGCACTCTGCTGCTGCCTTTCCATGCTAAAATGCTCCCTTGCTTTTTCTCTCTCCTCTGTATCTTTTTCACGTTTTCCATCTCCTTTTCCTTCTACCCTTCTCAGCCTGTTGAAAAATACTGCTCTCGCTGACACCTGTAGCTTCAACATTCTACATACGTACGCTCATGGCAAACCCAACAGCTCGTGACGACAAAAAATAGATATTTACCTAAAAAGGGAAAATCTGCCTTCTCGACATCTAACTCATTACCAAGCACTTGCCTAAGTTATTTAATTTCTGCTTAAATCTGATGATCTTGAATAGTTTACTAAAATTTGATATTCTCTAGCGATGGTAAAGATTTCTGCACCGCAATTTAAATTAGTAAAAGCAAAGTTTGTAGAAATATAAAAAAATGTAGAATAGCCTGAGCTTTTGCGTGACAATTTAGAAGAAACAGAAACAACTGATTATGTTGTTAGTATTTAGGAGGGTCGGTTCATGGTCGTTAGACATCGTTTGCTTTAACCAAATGAGTACTTTTGCCACGAGAGCATGAAGAGAAAAAGAGAGGAGAGACCTGGTAGCTGGTACAACGCAGGGGAGAACAGACTCCACAAGTGGTGGACTTTACGGGACTTAAGATTAATCCTCATAATTACCCGATCCTGTTTCTCCACCTACAAAAGCCTACCACTCCATTTCGTTTTTACACGGGGCTTTTACCTCTTTCCTGGTCTGCCTACCGGAAAAGAAGGATGATGAGAATTTAGGATATGGCTAGGCAACCAGCTCGAGAATGTCCCCCGACCATCCGACCATAAAGATATTTATCAGGTGACAGCACCGGTCATCCCTTACAATCCTTCGCCAATATTCACGAGATTTTCCACAGAAATCCACCATCCAACGTATGGTCTCATGTCGTTTGCTCCCCTCACCGATCTTCGCATTTCATTAGAATATTCTTTCATAACTATGAAAAAGATTATTAATATTTTCACTGAATATATTCTTTCCTTTTCTGTATGAAAAATAGTTTTTCTGCATTATCAAGGTCTTCGTAAAAACTGGGCAACGTATTTCATTCTGCTGACTTAACGACAACAATTAAAATCGATATCTTAATTAGCGAACGTCGTTCGACGAAGCTGGTAGGTCCGTTGGTGTGTATTACTTGTTCGAGGGTAGTTTATGGTCGAGGACAAGGGGAGTAGTGGAGAGATCCGGACCGGTAGTGGGGAGGAATAACGGACGCTGGACCGGAAACACGAGTCTGCGAAGCCCTCCGGACCTCGACGTCCCACCGGAAACGCTATTCACACGGCCGTCTCGCTTTCCTATATAGTCACCATCGTTGTCGTCGTCGCCACTGATACCGTCCTGAATAAACAATGCCCCGAAAAAAAGGTTCGACCGACTCGTTGAAAAAATCGATGACTGGTTGTGCGATTTTGACTAGGGTGCTCCGACGGAAATTCATTTTACGTCTCGACGTTTCCTCAATTTTCTTTAGAAATCTTCATGTCAATTAAGGGTACATTCTCATGTGAAACTTTTTAAAAACTGGCTTTTTTTAGGAATTTTTACAAAAGGAAATCTGTTTGCACAGATCTTTAAGAGAGGGCACAGACATATCCTTGTATTGCGCTTTGCGCTGAGGCTGACATATTTCCCGCGGATATTTCAGTTTATTTCTCGCGATTTATTATTATGAATATAGTAAATTTCATAGCATTGTAAATGTGAATTCAATTTTTGCAAAGTTACTTCACCTTTGAGGAATACATTCTCATTACAACACTGGCGCTCGATATGAATGGATAAAAAAATTAATCCCCCGCTTTGAAATAAGATTCAGAAGAATAAGCGAAATGTGTCTACCTTCTGTATGAAAATTATTACATTTCAAAACAATAACGTGTGTGGAAAATTAATAAAACTAAAACTGTGTTGATTATCAAAAATTTTACTAGAGAAAATTTGTACAATTTTGTTAGAAGAAAAACTTTCTCCCTTGACATACTTTTGCAAAACGTATATTTTAGTAGACAAGATAAATTTAGAAAATATATATAGCATTTTTGAATTTAAATTGAAAACTGCGCGTTATATAAAAAAATAATCGTGTTTAATTGAAATTTTGTGTTTAATTAAAAGAAAAAATATACGCTTCAGAAAAAAAGGTTAAAAATAACAATTTATAGATCTTTTTTGTGGAAATATTTTTGTTTTATAACTTTCGCTCGAATCTCACATTTCCAAACATAAAGTCTTATATTTTTAAAAAATGTTGAGAAAGGTTTGATTTTTTTATCAGCTATGTGTCGCTAAAGAATTCATCCTTTTCTATTGGGACCTGATGATAGGCGGTCAGGATTGAAAAAAACTTTTTTCGAATTCAAGTCATTAAATGTGGAATTTTTTTAAAAATAAGGTATCAAATGTTACACAAATTTAATACCCTTGCATACGCGATGATAATGTAAAACTTAAAGGCACAGGGTAAAAATTCTTTTTGGAATTCATCAATACAGTTTCTGAAATATTAACATAAATTTTTATTAATTTTATGCATCTTGTATGCCGGAAATCAGTGAGGACTATGGCATTGTATGAAAAAATGCTTGAATCGTAGACAGTAGACAATATCTGAAAGCAAAAAGCGAAATTTTCTTAAAACTTCTATAAATGGCTATCATATGACGCTCATATTTGAAGAAATAATAAAAATCTGAAAGTTTTGGTTGTCAATCATACGAAATAGAATTGATTTACGATCCATATCTTGCAAGAATGTTTAAAATCGGTCAGTAAATTTTCGTAATTATGTCTATCACATGAAACAAACAGCGATTCGAGAAAATCGCTCTTATAAGGCTTTTTTTTGTCTATCAACTATTGAAGAATTAAGCTATTAAGCCTTAATCAGCGATTTCTGGTTCATAGAGTTACCCTTCAGCTTCCTCGAACTGCTCCAAAAGTGATTCATCGGGTCACATTTTTGATTAACTCGACTACTTGTGTTCGGAGCGCCACTCATAATTGTTCCCTTTACGAATTTCTGTTTGAAACTTCCACAGTGCGTGTTTAAAATGTTGTACTATTGAAATATGCAATAAAAAAGTAATTATTTTTTTGAAAATTTCACATCAAAATAAGACATGAGTAAAAATAGTCGATAAGATTTTAAAGCAGCTTTGGAAAGCGTTGAATATTGGATTTTCAACATCTGACCGGTTGGATCAGTTTATTCAATTCGATCGTTGATGCGCGTCGAATCGGAAATATTCAATTCGATCCAAAAGAATGCACAAATCTAATGAGGATTTTATTATTTTCATCAAATACTAAGACTTAATTTTATTTAAAATTAATCCATCACATCCGAAACTTTATTAAGGTAGTTCATCCATGAAAATTAAACCTCAGGGAATATAGATAATTTTGCTTTTAAGAATAGCAATATTATTATTAAAGGGCTACTTTGAAAGCAAAAAGATTATTTTCCATCTAAAAAATTTGAAACACAAAAGAATAATTTCATTAACAAATTTGATTCTTCCCGCAACTTTTTTTCTTATTGCTTCTTACCAAATTCAAAAAAATTATGCGATTGCAATAAATTATGGATCACGTTTTCAAGGAAACGATTCTCCACAACATAACCATTTTCAATTTTTGATAATGAATCAATTGTTATCAAATTCAGCAATTTGTTTATGAGAATTTCCTTTTGGATATTTTTTTTAATGGTTTCAACCATTGAGGAATTTATTTTAAAAAATCGAAAACAGTAAAGTTGTGGAGAATCTTTTCTCTGAAAAAATGATTCATCATTTATTAGAATCGCATAATTTTTCAAAATTTGGTAAGAAGCGATAAGAAAAAAATCTGCCCGTATTGCGGGCACATTCTGATCGCGCGCCTAGGGCGCGCGATTTCATCGTCGCGCTTCGCACTCCGTTCTTTTAGGACCTCGCGCTTAGCGCTCGGTCTTATGCTCTTCGCATACATTTAAGTTTATTTTTTATAATTTGATACTGAAGCTCAAATCAATTTAATAATATTACAGATGATGTGAGTTACACATTTTCTCAAAGTCACTAAATTTCTTTTTGAGTTTAAGTGAAACAGGAAATTCAATTCACTTAAGGCTCTATTGGCCTTAAGGAACACATTCTCATCATGACACTCGCGTTTCGCGCTCAATTTTCTGTATATATTTCAGTAACTTTTTAATAAAAATATCACATATTTAGGCTAAAAAATGGAATTTTTTCAATAGTGTTTTTTATAATCAAAACATAAAATATACATTCTGTCGAGAAGTGTCTTGATGAGAATTTGTAGACCTCATTCAGGCAAATAACTTTCCATCTAAACGTTTTTTTTGTATCTCACATTATTTTTCTAAAAAATGGAATTTTTGGAATTGAAACGAAAAACATATGTTTTATCACAAATTTTGTGAGACAAGAATCCTAGATCTTTCTAAAACGAACAACTTTGCATTCTTACGTTTTTTCGCATTTCACATATTATTGTTAAAAAAAATTAAATTTTGGATTTTCAATAGTATTTTTTTAAATTAAAAAGAAAAATATTCATCTTATGAAAAAATGTTGCAATTCAAATTTATAGATCTTAATCTAGAAAATAATTTTGTATGATAACTCTTTTTCATGTCTCGTATAATTTAACTGGAAAATGGAATTTTGATATTAACATTTTTCAAGTTCTAACATGCTGTAACATTTCTAATTTTGGTTTAATCAAAGAATGTTATGAAGATAATTTTTAGAGATTCATGAGCACTATCAAAAACCAGTACACTCGAGATTCCCTATAACGACATTCCCTGTAACAAGGCCTCCCTTTTACGAGCGCGTCACGCCTCCCTATAACGAGCAGACTATCGACCCCTCTTCCCCCACTACTACGGAATGAAGCTCGCTCGAATTTGAAACGTTGTATTTTTGGAAAATTTCCCAATTTTTCATCCCGTTTTCCAAATTTGTCAAAATTTCCATTTTTTTATTCACTGTCAAGACTTTTCTTTTTTTCTGAAAATATTCAAAAATACACCTGATAAGCATAGATATTTTTATTATTATATTATTATGTTTTTAGTATTTTGAGTACATACCGTCAAATAAGTTAATTCCATGTTCAATACTCACAGAAATCTTTTTTATACGCTTTTAACTATGTAAATAAATTATTCACATAGCCTCACTGACAGACTGACTGCGCGCATTATATAATGCGCATAACAGCGCGTAGCAACAAGTAGGATATGGAGGGGATCCCTCTCGCGCTCGTTGCAGAGAGGTCTCCGATGCTCGAGCTTCTGGTTATAGGGAATCTCGAGTGTATTAGAATTTTTGATTTTTTCAAAAACACAAAAAATGGTCTAGTTTCCTCAATTTTGGTTGGATATGGCTGGTTAACGAACTTGTCCTTACTTTTTGGGTTCCGATAACGTGTGCCGAAGCTGCATTCAATCTGATAATTCTATCGAAAGTTATCGAGTATGCGACCTACTACAGACAGACACTGTCGTAAAAACCACTTTTATTGACTCAGGGGGTCTCAAAGCGTAAAGATTTGATGAAAATTTCGAAAGTAATTTTCACATAAAACTTATACCTTCTCATCCATGATGAGAATGTAAAAAATTTGGGGCAGAAATAAAATGTATTAATAAAATTATTTTCTTGTGTGTCAAATTTTCTTTCATGGAAAATAATCTTTTCTCTTTTAAAACAGCCCTTCAATAATAATATTGCTATTCGTGGAAGCAAAATTATCTACTTTTTCCTGAGGTTCCTTAAGCACTTTTTTCAGAATCGTTCGGAATAGTTCAAATTGTCGTGGATTTAAATCCCATTTAAAACTTGTACCAAGGAAGACATCACTAATCCAATAAACTGTCTTCTGTATACATATTACTTTTCATAAACATTTTACTCTATTAACAAATGCATTATCATAATTGATTTTAGAACAAAATGCCATTCAGTTTCTTAAATTTTTTAAATAATCAAAGCTGTGAGTTTCCCAAGGTCTCGGTATATGGGCTCGTTATATTACTTGCTTTCATGTGAGTATTTAGTTGGTGTTCGAACGGTGGTAGGTTTGACCTCTCGTTAATCACCCGAAACCCTTGAGCAGGAAGGTGAATCTGACAAGCTGTGTAGTTAACCGCAACGACTGACCATTGGCTTGTGTACTTGCCCTCATAGATGAAAGTACGTACTATTGAAGCTTGACGGTCAAAGTTTACCAAGTTACTCTATATAACTTATCTACTTTTATATATTCTATTTCAGCATATTGAACAATATTCTAATAAGTTCTAATAAGTTTAGAGTACCTAGATATTCGTTATAATTCTACAAAACTTAGACTCGTAGAGCTGATAAATAATCTAAATTTGTTTCAAGATCCATGTTGTATCTCCTTTGCAGGAGTGTATCAGATAAGACGAAATCAAATGTAGAATTTAGCTTTGATCAGCGAATTCAAATGGAGTAACTTCCGTTTGCGTGCTAGTCAAGAGCAAACGATACGTACCTATTCCGATTTCACGCCAGTTGAAACGTAGCCTCGAGATACCATCGACATTTGCTTGCGTATACCATCTAATCGCTATATTAGTCAGCATTTTGGGTAAACTATACTATTTCAGATTTGGGATAATTTCCACCTTGTGCAACTCAAGTAGGAGAGAGATACAACTGATCGAGACTCGAGACGAAATTATACTAACCTACCTTCGAACAAACTATTCAAAAACACTCATGTGTTCTTCATGGATATTTAATTTCAATGTATTTTAATAGAGTTAATTTTATACAAATCGAAACACTTTAACAATAGCTGCAAAAACAGGTGTACCTATAATTTTTGATAGAAGTCTATACATATATATGATATATGATAATATGTATTGTAGATATTTTCGAGAAATTTCGCATTTATAAATGTTTTTCGTATCCGGCATAGTTTAATATAAATAAAAGGATCTTTGATTTATAATGTTATTTTTTTTAACTAAAACAAAAAATATAATTTTTATTAAAAAGTGTATGGATAAAAATTTACAGACCTTTTGTATGCAAACAATTTTGCATTCTGATGTTATTTTTGTATTTCGAACAGTTTGACTCGGCAACTGAATTTAATGATTGATTTTTTCAATTATTAAAGCACTGTTCTATTTCCGAGTCAAATTATTCAAGATACGAGAAAACGCCGGAATAAAAAACTTTTTACTTAAAAATCATCTGCAAATTTGAAAAAAATATGTAACTGAGTTGATAAAAGCATGCGGCTGGTCGAATATCGAGCGCAAAGTGCAAGTGCTGTAATAGAAATGTATTCCCTAGATTCGAAAAAAATTTGCGAAAATTGAATTTACATTTATAATATTATTTTTTTTTTTTCGTGAGGAGGAAAAATGGCGAAATCTTTTAAAGACGTAGTACAGGACTCTCCTAGGACGGGTCTAGGCATACCTATTAAAACCAAAAAACTCCTCTCTCGAACCAATACATAGCCCGTGGAACCGCCTTTCGGCTTTCAACTTCGCGGGCGGTTGGTTCCAGCTCAAAGTTGCGTACGACTCTTCAGTCATCCATTCGCCCGTGACTGTCATCCGCGGCCATACGCCCGTTAGGCAAACCGACTAGCCGCGCTGACCAGGGGAGGCATAAAAAGATTTCTCCCCCAAACGACGCGGACAGCAAAGTCCGCCCGAGACGCAGGACCGCGGATGCAGGCCCCGATGCAATTTCTACTGGCTCTCGTTGACGCAGCGCTCCGCATGCCCATCGAGCTCCCTCGTTTTCACCATCAGGGTGACCAATGACTCGATAAGCATCCATATCTGTTCAGACTGGAGCATGAGAGAGACCATCGTGTCAGGAGTGAGTTATGCGTCCACTGCCCGACCGACAGCCTCCCTTGCCATGCCCCACCTGGCACAGACAAAGAGTGTGTGTTCTGCATTGTCCACAAGGAATCCGCAGTAGCGAGACAACTTATCGTCTCTTTTCTTGAAGCGCTTCGGGTACCCATTAAAGCAACCATGGCCCGAAACCGCTTGCACCGGGTAAAAACCGACTTGAGCGTGATTTCTATCCAGCCAGGTGGCGAGCTGTGGGATTGACGGTGTGTCCATCTTCCGGAATGGTCACCATCCCATCTCATCTGCCATTTCTCGACGAGTCTGCGTCTTCCATCCTTGCGAATGGCCTCCTTCGCGCGAGCGATTTCCTGCAGGTTGGTTAAGCAGGTGAGCTCCTTACGGAGCTGAAAGGTCTCCTTCCTTTCCTCCGTCAATAATGGGACGCTCGCCAGGACCAGCACAGAACTCGTCGACACAGTTCAGTATGCTGAGACAATTCTCAGTACCATACCTCTTTGTGCCGAGAACAGCTTCTTCTAGATAGCATGGTTGTTAAGGGCACTTGTCGAGACTGGAGCTGCATAAAACAGCTTCGAATTTACCACAACTGGTCCATCCACCAGTACATCGAACTCCCGGTACGCCTGTGCCTGCGGCGAGGCATTAAGTGGTCACATGCTGCGAACACTTTCTGCCTCGCTGCCTGCACAGTGACTTCCAACGACCAAGCAGACGTTGCCCAACCAAGCTCATGTATGAGCCTGGTTTCCTCAAAATGTTTCTGCAGCTTGTCTTTGCTGAGTCGTCTTGTGTTCCAGGAGGGTATCCTCTCCTTACCATCCCTTCCCGCATTCACTGGGTGATACCGTTCCTGGATACTAAACTCAATGCACTGGTGGTCATTCAAGGTTATTACCTCGAGGACGCACCAGTTGCCTATCCTTGAGACAAGACGGGGCGCGGCAATCGTCAGGTCAATAATCTACCCCTCCCCCCCTCCCGCTCCTCGTTTGAACGTAAAATCCCTGCCCTGAATCAATACAATCAGGTCGTTCCTGACGACGATCTCACCAACCAAGATTCCTCTCCTGTCCAGACGGGCTTCTCCTCACTCGGGCAACTTACTATTAAAGTCGCCCACTAGCCTCTCTAAGGCTTTCCTCAAGGAGAAAGATCTGGTTCTCGCAGATCTCGAAAGGATCGTTGGGGGAGAAGTAGCAGCTGTACACACGCACACCCGCCACCTCCACCCAAACGAACCCCGCGTCCGTCTCCAGAAAATCCCCGATGCTCAGAAAAGGGCTACAAACAAGGATCCTAGCCCTCCGTGATGCATCCCGGTACCAAGCAGAGTTTTTGAACCATTTGTGTTGCTCACTAATGAGCAACACATCAGCCCCCCTCTCCCTGGCTGTCTGCATGAGAAGGTCCCGAATTTGAGCTGTAGAAACTTCACTATCCACCCCTCAACCTCCGGAGCTCCGTCCTAAATACCTAGGTGAAGCCTTGCACTCCTTGGCCACACACCTCCAGCAGGCGTCCTTCCTGCCTGGAAGTGTACAGCCACGCGACACATGGCCATATCCCTGGCACTTGAAGCACCAGGTTACCTCGACATTCTCGCGGATGCGGCAGTTCACCCACCCCACCCTTAGCCTGCCGAGCCCGAGCAAGCTCCGAGCGTTCGCCTCGGTTAAACGGACCACCGCAGTCTGTACACCGCCGAAACGCTTGTACAGTCTGCACTGGTCCCTGAGGTCTGGCTTGCCCAGCGCGATGCACAGCGCGGCAACGACCTCATTCCTTGTGACGGTCTCGTCGAGGTCCCTAACTTCAAGGGTTCTCTTTGAGACCAAAAACTTTACATCAGCCTTCTCCCCGACCGCCAGGTCGAACGCCTTCTCGAAGGCTGAGACGTCACCACCCTTTCTGATGACCAGGAGGATATCCTCCCTCCTGGTTTTTCGGAGGGAGAGGATCTCCTCTCCTGAATTTTGGGGGTTTATTTTTGCCTTCATGACTTTCAGGATCTCGGCGTAGGACTCAACGACCTTCGCCGATACCCTGATAGCGTCGCCCAACCTGGCGGCTGGAGAGCGCCGCGGCATTTTCCCCTTTTTTTCAGGTTGCTGCTATTCTGAGGAGTCTGGCCTCTGGTGGTCGCAGCGTAAGTGGGCGTTGTGCTGCGCTTCTCTTTTGTTGGAATCCGATCCTCAGGGGGAGAAGGCGCAACCCTCTTCTCCCCCTTAGTCAGCTTTTTGGGGGTATTTCCCAGAGACGCAGAGCGCGGTCTCCGAGAGATACCCATCTTTTTCGAGGCGGGGTGGGATTCCAGCCTCTTCTGGATTTCCACCCCGCTTTCTAGAAGGCACTTATGGATGTTGAGCATTCCGCCCAACACCTCAGCAGCCTCATTTACGCATTCAGTAACATGGTGAGGGTTGTTTGTCAGCATACCCTGTTCACACCTGTGTTCAATACGCACTAACTGATCAAGGTTTCGAAGGGGCTGGCTACTGATCCCGCACGATACACCACTTTGGCAGAGCTATGTTCACATCAACCTCGCCTTCTCGTGGACTGGGGAAGGCATCACTCGGCGACAAAGCACTCCCAGTGGGATGCCATACGGAAACGATTGTTTTGACTGTTCTTGGTCACAGACTGCGGAGGCTTTGCAGTGCCCCCCAAGAGTTTCCATACACCAATTCGCTCTTTGCCTCACTCAAGAGAGAGCCCGTTTATAGAGTCTTCTCTCACATTCGAAGGACACATATCACAGTCATGCGGCGGTGACATTCATTCAGTTCACTCATTCCTCGCAGGCACTCGCAGCCTCACTCTCAGCGCCGCTGCCTGGGGCATACATCCTTCTCCATGCATGGGAATAGACACGTCTATTACGTCCCCCGCTTTCAGCCTGGGTATCAAATCATGAAAAATAAAGTTGGATTTAAGCGAAAGCGATCGGAATGTGTGCTCCTGAAGAAAGCAAGGCACATTTTTGTATTTCGCTCCAATTACAAAATTTTACAAGGACAATATGTAGGTTTCTTAGCATTAACAGAAATTATTATTGAAATTTTTGATTTTTCAAAAACACCAAAAGATTTTATATTTTGGAATTTTTATCGGATATAGCTGGTTAACAAATGAATTTATCGTGTCTACTTTCTTTGGATACAGGAGCTCATAAAATATCATATTTTCAACATTAAAGTAAAAAATTGTGAGAATGAAAATTGTTAAATCATCACGTGATGAAGTACATCAAAGTTTGTAAGCGTTCTAGTATAATTGAGGACGTAGATTGGTAATGAGAGACAGTGGGAAAGTTAAAGTATCAGCGGACAGTTTTGAAATTGTATTTGATTGAGATGGTCAGATAAGTCATCTACTTCATTCTTCACATTAATATATAATTTAGTGACATAGTTATTTATATATTTTTTATTTTCATCTTTTACTCGCGCCCCATTGGGAAGAGAATCGATTCGCCTACTTAAGTTAATAATCTTTTTGATTGATTTTATAAACGGGCTGTGAGTGTTGTACGACGAATTTTTCTTTTAAAATCAAAATTCTAAATGTTTACAGTGTGGCGTTATAAATATATCTGTGAAAAATGACGATAAACAGAAAGTTACTCATCCAATGATCGCTTACTACTCCATCATTGAAATTCTATATTGTAATATTTCCACCAAATGAATGACGATTTAACTACAGTAAAACCCCATTTATCGCAACACCCGTTTATCGCAACTCCCGTTTATTGCAACTTGTCTCTCCCGTTTATCGCAATAAACTTTACCATTTTTTTCTCCCTCTTATTAGTAGAAGGAGTGGTCACGTGATTCTTAAGGATAGGCGGGAATACCCCTCACTTTTAAATTTGTGATGCATATATTTATATGAATTTTCATATATTAGGGATATATGAAATATATTGTTTATATGATATGAAACTATCGTTTATGTATATATTGCTACATATTTGTGTTTTATATGTAACAGAAAAATATATAAATTTTTCACATTTCAATGTATATTATTATGACAAATTATAGCATGAATTGTGCCTAGTACAGCAATCGCTTTACCAATTGCGAATCAATTGTTTTACAAAATGCGGGAATATTTCTACTGAAAAAATTCAATCATGCATTCGAAAATTATGAGAGAAATATGTAAGCTTTAAAGTAATTAAAATGTATTGTTTGTACTAGTCGTTTACGTACCATCGTTCGGTTCCACGTTTTCACTCATTTATAATTGCACATATAATGACAATAAAAAAACGCATTCGAGGTTATTGGAACACGACTGTAAACAATGATAAACAGCGAAAGCGCGTGAAACTATTCGTTTAGGCGCATGTGCTGATAATCAGTTGTTCAAGCTGGTGGCGAAGAAGTGGGAACCCCTCCGTTTTTGCGATAAACGGGAGGCATTTGATTGGAAGGTGTTGCGATAAACGGGGTTTTACTGTACAATTCGTCAAAGAGCGTGTAACTCATCATAAATATACCTGGCTGATAAGTATTATAGTAATAATTATAAGGGGTTAATATTGGGCCACTAATTATCTGATTACGTCTATAGGATTTATGGTGATTTTAATTTGAATGTCTATACGGCTTTGTAATTATTATAAATAATATTGACAGGTCACGAAATAAGCTGACTAAATATTAATAACCCATGTTTGATAGTATTTTTACCCTTTTATCTAGTTTATTAAAATAAATATGTCCCTTCTAAATTAAATTTTCATTTGATTTATATCAGAATATAATCGTTTATGATTTTATGTACGGAACAGAACATTATAAAATGTTAAATTATATTGACTATACTCTTCTGACAAGGGCTTATCTAAAATCTAACAAACAATTTCTTACATCTTTCCAAAAATATTGTTGTGGTCTTTTGTACTCCGTTACAAAAAACAACAAAGAAACATCGGCATCCCTTTGTTGTAAATGTTGTACTCTTTCTTACAGAAAAGTGAAAGTTTGCAAAAATTTACAGTTGTAGAAATATTATAGCTCCTAAGAGAAGTTTATTTCATTAGAGTCTTAGTTGGTTCTCGTCTTATACGGTTGTTTGTAAATCCTGATGAGTAGAAGCTTTGCGTATCCCAGGGCGCGTATCGTTTGTTGGTTTTGCGGTTTGCCATAACGCTACCTAGCATATAACCTCTTCCTCTACTCCTGGGAAAACGTGCCTCAGCATCCTCCCTTAGTAAAGGGTGGTCACCCTTTCCAGAAGCTTGGCTTAAATCGAATCACTCCTGAACTTTAACATTGACGACTTTCCAGCAATAATAATCTTCAATAAAATCAAAATATTTCTCGCCTTCAAGATTCTCTGAGCCTTCCAGGCAAAATAAAAAACACTTTTTCCACTCTGGTTTTGCAAAGTTCAAAATCGTTGGCGCAGCATGATTTCAGAGAGAGCACCGCGGGGGATAAACAGAGGTGACGTAATTACAGAGATTAATGCGGTCTCGAGCTTTTGGTGGTAACCGAAGCTCCCGGCTGCTGCTGCTGCTTTTATCTCACAAGCTATCACCCAAAGCGCGGCTTGCTCACTCAGTCTCTTAGTTCCTCAGTTTGGCCCACCAGAAAGTAATTTGAGTACGAGAGAGACTTGGTTTTAAATATTACTTATCCCCCAGATTTGGATTTATCCGCAACGCCTCAGGCGACCTTATGCCTAGATGCCACTACATTTACAAGAAGAATGCGAAACGATCCGTTCGCTCAACTTTACAGAAAATTTAAAGACCTAACCACCCTTCTTGTTGTCCTATAACGGCCTCTAATAATTCATATCTTTTTGTAATAACTTTGAGGCCATGGGCCACGGCCACATGACAATAATTATATATTAATTCAACCATGTAAGATAAATTTTTTTGTTTATAAAATATCTCACTCAAAATTTGCTAAATGTATCAGAAGATGATAAGGAACGTCTCTTAACTTCTTTTTAGTTAAAATTATGAGATTTTTTTCATTCTAAAATATAAAACTGAAATGTTATCGTCAATTACAGTTCTGTAACTACATTTCGACGGAGAATAAAATATCATCTTGAAACTTTTGGAAAATAATTAAAGATTGCTGAGACAGGTCTCTTATGTCTTGAATATTCGCAATGATATCAACAAATTTTGATAAAAATATGTAATTTCAGCAAATTTGCAGACAATATTACCGACAGTGTCAGACCAGTGCAGCAGAATTCAAGACACTCAGTTGTTATTATTGATATAACTTTTAAAAAAATGTATTTTAATGCGCTATGCCTTCCCCTATTTCTTTTAAATGATATTATTTATCATTGCGTAAATTTTGACCGATTTATTTTTATTAAAAATTTTATACGTGGAGAAAAAAATCGATAAACAGGGTCTGAATTGTTCACGTCTCCTGCATGGCTCATGACCTTAATAAAAAAATAAATTATATAATTACACTTTGTGGATCTCACCTAAAGTTTGAAGAATAAAGTCGCTAAACGATCAAGTGGACAATATGGAGGTTTCTGTTTTAATTCAAACTACAGAATTGATAAAGAAGAGAAAAATCTAAGGAGGGCTGTAGAAATTTGACAAGCAAGAATTATAAAAATATGATTCAATGCGTGGATGTAATTTGAAATAAAGGAACTGACAATAGCAGTAGGCAAGTTCTTGGCACCCCAAACAATCACAGGAAATGGAGTCGACGGTTTTTTGCATCGGGAAAACTCAATTACGAGTTCATCGTAAAAGAAGTCGGACTGTTGAGAGAATTTTCCCTCCTAGTGAGATTTCACGACACGACACCTACACCCACTAAGCAAACCACAACGAATCCTCTTCTCCAATCTTCTGTCTTTTCCGTCTGTCTTGCGTCCAGAGAGAAGAAGAGAGCCGAGAAACTTGCTTCTTTTCACCGACAACATCAGCAGCAGTAGCATCAGCAACACTTTTCTGTGCGCCTTTTCGTATTTGTCCGGGGGCAAGAGGAGCTACTATTCACCTCCGTAAAAGACCCCTTTCTTTCCCCGTGGCAGGGGAGCTGCGTCGAGACAATGATATCGCAGGAAGAGAGCGACGCTTTACAACTCCCGACGGGCTGACGCTACCCAAGCGAAATTAATATCATAAATAATATTGTAAAAATACACTAACAACCACTACGACCTCTAACCTCAGTAACTTTAAAGGCATTTCAGGCTTGATGAAGAAAAGCAGCCAGAATAGGAGGAAGTGTTCAAGAGAGATTATTATCTCGAAAAATGTGATTATTCTAAGAGCTCCGAAACTCGGTTAGGTTCAAAATTTTTGAGTTAGTGGTGTAGGGAACAAAGAATTAGTAATTTTTCTTGCAATTTTTTACATCTTCTGAGGAATGGAGTTTGAGCTTTCAGTATATTTATTTAAATTTTAAAACGCTATTTATAATAGAATCAATCTATTAATTAATGCGTGACACAAAGATAAATTTAACATTGAAGGATGCGATATTAGTGTTTTTAAAGTTTCATTTTTGATTTTGATTGATTGCCGTCAGTGTCACACTAGTAAAAAAGTCAACTTAATATTAAAAATAATATGTTGTATAAGTTGACCTCAAACTAGCGCCATTATTAAAATGCGATTTCAGGGCCGTATTTTCTTTTTTGTGAGATAATTTTTAAAGATTTTTTTAGCAAGTATAACCTTACAAAACGCTAGTAATAACAATAGAAACCGATAAATTCACTACATATTTAAGGGATCATACCACTCTAGACCCCCCAAAAAAATCTATATTTAAGAATTTTTTTAGAGGTTGCTAATATAAATATTGATATAAAACGTGTTGTGATTAATAAATAAATTCTTGAAATACATGAAAAAAATTTTTGTATTGATTTTACACAGTTTTTGTATACAAAAATGTCAGGCGAACAAAACTCTTCGAAAAGTAGGTAGTTCGCTTGCGCAGATGATTTCTCCATAAAAGACCATCTGAAACAGATAAAGCAAAGAGTTTTAGATTTAGTACGACAGTAGCTATATCCTGAACCTCAACCAAGTAAACATTTTATTTTTTACTATTTTGTTGTGGTTGCAAAAAAAAGTGAAAAAAATGTTTCTTTGAATTATTTCCGCCATTTTGAAATTTGTAGATGAATTTTATTGGTTGAGGTTCAAGACATAACTAGTGTTGTATTGAATCTAAAACTCTTTGCTTTATTATCTTTTCGAAGAGTTTTGTTCGCCTTACATTTTTGTATACAAAAACTGTGTAAAATCAATAAAAAATGTTTTTCATGTATTTTAAGAGTTCATTTATTGAGCCCAACAAGTTTTATATCAATAGTATCTTAGAAACTTTTGAAAAAATTCTTGAAAATAGCCTTTGTAGGGGGGGGGGGGGGGGCTATAATGGTATGATCCCTTACCGAATCCCAACAAGAAAAATTGCTGTACAAGCATGTGATGCAAATTTTTTTACTCTTTAAATGAATATTGTATCTTATAAAACATAAAATTATTGTTGATCAGGTTTCGAAGGAAATTATTTCGATCTTAGTGACCATGCTCACGCTGCCGAGCTCCAAAGGTTTTGGATAACGATTTTGAAACCTTACTTGCTCAAAACTTGCTACAGATGCAGCAAGAAGAATAACAACTTGTTTAACAAAATCTTCACGGAAGATAGAAATAGGTTCCTTAATAAGAACCTAAAGTTTCATGGGTTGATCCTAGAAAACCAACAAGTCTCTGGAAAAAAAGTTCAAACTTAAAAACAGTAGAGTTATAGCGAATATTTTCTTCCAAAAAATAAATCATGGCTTATGAAAATCCAATCATTTTTAAAAAACTTATAAGAAGAGGTATTAAAAACAATAGTATTGCAAATAACATTATTAAAAGTATTATTTTTCGTAAGTTTTACATTTTTTTCATAAAAAATAATGTTTTTTGTTTTATAAAATATGACTGATAATATCATTTTAAATCTTAAAATTAGAGGAAAACTTGTTTTCTAAATACCTTTTTTTTGGCACGACAACTATCTTAAACAACAAATCCACGTTAAAAATACTCTTGTGTATCCACAATGGGTCATGAAGGGTGATTTTCATAAGGTCTTAGAACCAGGTCAAACGCAAATTAACAAGGATCCACTTTCGAAAAATTTTACCACCAAGGCATTCACCTGCTACTAGGTCTGTGGTGCCAAATTGTCAAAAAAGCAGACAATATTACTGTATGTGTTCTCCAGCGTCCCCACAAGGTGACCGATTTGACAATTTTTAATTATAATCATTACTACATGGAAAAAAATAGTGCAATAAAGTTTGTAGAACTGTTCAAAAGTTGGGGATACAGGCATTTACAGAACCAAGTTCTCGAAAATTCAAAGAACCTTTCGGAATAAAATGCAGAACTTTTAATGTTTTTTCCTGAATGTTTTACATTTTTTCCTCAAAAGTTCTGTAAATTTTCTAGAACTCTGTTCCATAAATGCCTGTATCCTGTAACTCTTGTAACTGTAATGTCCTGTAACACACCTAAAATATTTTTGAAAATTTGCCATTATATACAGTTAAAACCTTAATGGCCTAATGTTTTTTTAAATTTAATGTTACAAAGAAAATTTATCAGTGCCATGTTCCATCTTTAAGAATAAAACTGATCGAAACTAAAATATGAGTAACCACTTGATCGAGATAATAACTAGAAGTAATTGCCTTTGAGACTATAATCTTTGGTATAATTTAGAATAGCAATTTGTTTCTTGTTTCTAGGAAGGTTAAAGTTATTACTGCACAAAAGACAGAGTGTATAATGCGAGAAGAGAATCACAGGAACAGCGGATACGCATCGCACTATTATGCGTGTTATGATACCAACTCCCCTCGCTTGTGTGACTTTATGTCACTTGCCAAATGGCAATATAATCACTCTGATGGTACAAAGCGACTACCCTCCCCACTAGGTGCTTCTTTAGAGCCATCAAATGCTGATGATACAGAAGATATGACATACGCGACACTAATTCGCGCCATTGTCGTATTTCTCGCAGAAACTGGCAGAAGCCACAGGTAGCTGGATTTCATCTCCATTTGATGTCCTCTTATGTTATAGATAAATCTTCTGTCGCAGATAACAAAGTTAAATATTAGAGATGGTGGTATATGTCACACATATAAACTTTCTTAATATTATAGTATACAGGGTGCATCAGAAAGATCGGAACACCTAAATATTTTGGAAACCGTTAGGTTTGATAAAAAATTACCTTCAAATCATTAGAATCATTTTTTGTCAAACTTAACGGTTTCAAAAATATTCAGTTGTCTCGATCTTTCTGGTACACCCTGTATACCGTTACTAGACAATAACCTTTTTTCGGGAAAAATGTGTGTAGATTAGGATGCTGAAATCGAGAGAACGCCGTTAACTTAAATTTCATGAATAATGAATAATACGAAATTCTAGTGGAAATAATTCATGTATATTTATTAAATAATGCACATGAATTACACATTTATTGAGTAACAGCCAATATGATTATTGATTTTGTCTAATTTTAAAAATTCTGTAACCTTCTGGATTTCGGTCAAATTAAATAATGTCTTTGTAATAATTTACTCAGATTTTCAAGTACTATTGCAAATCAATATTAAAATTTTTGATTTAAAAAAAATAGTCTTCAGAAACTCCAAAAATACTGTATCTTCCAGAATTTTTGTCAGATATGGCTAATAACGAACTCGTCCGCAGGCAATACGATGATGATTTATGAACTTTTAATTTTGAACGTCGTTTAATTTAGCCGCAAAATAGGATTTCTGAGTTTCGGTGCAATTTCTTTTGGTTAACACGAAAAATATACGTCATATGTTCAGAAAAAAAAAATCCGTATATATTTTCTAATCAAATAATTTTTCCCTAAATTTTTTCGCATCTCACATAGTTTGACGTGAAAATAAAATTTGATTTTTAATTTTTTAATGCTTTCCAAATACGACATCTTTCTTAATTTATTGCGCATCGTAAAATGCCATTGACACAATATGATAAGCTTTTTGAGAGTCATCAGAAATGAGCATTAAAGATTCTTATTTGTTGAAGAAGTAGTTTTCAAGAACTCTAAAAATGTTCTAATTTCGAAATTTTTGGTCGATATGTTTGGCTAACATACTCGTCCTTCCTTTTTGGGCCCTGATAATTTGTATCAAAACACATTTCGAGCTGAACATTTTTTTCAAAGATACCATGTCCGCAGACAACGACACCGACAAACAGACAGAATTGAAGAAACTCTTTTTTCAGATTTAGGTGCCCAAGCAGAAATTAACAATCGGACCAACGTTGATCCAACGCTGGATACCAACTTCCGACTGTTGGCGGACAGTCGAAATGATAACGATGTACTGCGTTGGTACACCGAAAAAACTTTTTTTCCGAGAGTCAACTATCGCCCATAGTTAAGTCTAACCTAGTTGAAATAACACGGATTCCTGTTTAAGAGAATCACGTACATACAGTTAAACAAACCAATATAAACCTTGTTACAGAGAAATAAATAATTCTAGTTCTATTTACAATTAAATTCAACTAATATTGCTATGCTGTTATTACAAAACTCCGCTGTAAAAAGAATATCTTCTGTATTTATTACTTTTTCACTGTGTAAACAAAAATTTATTTTTGTCAATAATTCTTTAAGACCCACTTTTATCAATATAAATTTTGCTCTAGTAGATCATAAACGTAAAGTTGTTTTTTGGTTATGTTTAATACATGCGCCTGAAAGGATCTGTCCGTCAAATCAACTTGCTTTCTTTGTTTGTCTTACTAAACTTGAACTTTGTCATTTCAACTAGGATTGCAAAGTTGGCGCCTGACTTAACTAGGCAAAATAGTTGATTCCTTGTACACGGGTACAAGGAATTTTTTTCGGTGTACAACACCAGTTTCCAACGTTGTATCAATACTGGTAACCAACATATTTTCAACGCTGGCTGTTAAGATTTTTAAAATACTGGTTATATACTTTTATTATTCAATCCATATTTTACGATTAAAGACATTTTTTAAAGAAGACTGGACTCTAAAAACAGAGTATTGACACTCAAACGATTCCCTTCACTGTTAAAGGATTATGTATTCAAAATTGGCATGAGAAGAAATCCTTTAGCAGTTGAACGATTATCGTTCCAAATGCTAACCTTTTACTGTCAAAGTATTTCCTTTGGTCTTGGAATGAAATCCTTTCTCGTACAAAAAAAAAATAATTTCGAGGATAAAAGAAAACAAATTGTATGATATAACCTATCTAATATAAATACAGTAAAACCTATCGTAGCCGACACTCTCCTAACGAACATCCCACTCTGACGCTTCACATTATTGGTCGAGAAATGTGCATGGTCAGGGCCGTCTTAAACACCGTCTTTGGAGGGTCCTCATATTTTTGTAAAAAATCTTAGTAATTTTTTTTTCAATGAATATTTAAAATGAAATATTAATTTAATTAATGATTATATTTGAATTATAAATTGTAATTACAATTTTATCTTCGAAAAATTGGAGAATTATTATAACCAATTATATTTCAACTTATTAAGATCTTAAATATGTATGTACAGTCGTGCAACATAACCTCAACTGTCATCTATACATTTTCCACTAAAAGCACTAAGTATTCCTTATAGTTTTTTATCGACTGAATTTATCCATGAAATTTTTAAATTATCAACAAAAATAACTGGTTATTTTTCAAACTAACTTTTACTCACCTTTTTGCACAAAAGTAAACACAAAAAATATGTACAAGTCGGTACATGTGTGTTACTAAACACAGGGGCACCTGTTGCCACAGCACTGAACCAAGCTAGTAATAAGTCCCTAGCAATTATCGCATGTCATTGGTACGCATCGTAGCCGAACTTGTCTCCCATATGTGTCGGCTACGATAGGTTTTACTGTATTAGAAATTTACACAAGCCCAACTTTGAAAAATTCCAATATTAAATCGGTTATCATCAATACTACAATAACAGTAAAACGATTCTGTTGATAGACAGAAGAAATCTGCTTAATTTTAATGGATGCATATTAAAAGGAACCTAACTTCACTATTAATAGACTTTTTTTGGAGTGTACCAGTGTCGAATCAACTTTGTACACACATTGGTATTTTACAGTATTAATTATCAGAGTCGATTAGACACTGGGTGTCTATTTTAGGCGAATTGATGAAAAAAAAATTTGTTTAAACAATTTAGGATTTATTAGATAATGTATAGAGGATACCTTGAAATTAAAATATATAGGTTTATCACAAGAAAAGCTGACTTTTTTAACATAAATTACAAAAAAGTAGAAAATTAATAATAATTAATTGTTTAAACAATAGAAAGAAATTAATAAATAAATAAAGAAATAAATAAAGTTACTTTCAGATAATAAACTGCCATTCCGATCTCAGAGAATAGATTTAAAACGAATTTTATAGAAGAACATATTATTTAAACAAATAGAATTTATTTAAATAAATGGAAATTAACTAAAAAACATGTGAAAACATTCCAATAGACCTATAGTAATGATTTCCGGAAAAAAAAGGAGAATAAACTGCTTAAAAGAGTCAATTTCCTGAAGAATGTACATTTTTCGATTTAAGGGTAGTTTTCAGGGCATCGTGTGGGTGTATTAGGGGCGTTAAATCCATATGTATGATAGGTCAAATTTTTCGTTGGAAAGTACTCTAGAAGCCTTATAACTTTAATGTCAACTTTTCCCTAACCCTGAACAATTATTCGAAAAATACCAAAAAGTGACTTTTTCCCATGCAAATTTCAAGTCCCAACAGGCACCATATAAAATCAAAATTTTGAAAAAAGAAAAAATTGGACCTTTATTTTTTTGGATTTCGAAACTTTTTGGGGGATCCTTTGCATCTAGCATCAAAAAAATGTTTGCAATGCATTTTTGGACCACCCTATTGTACACCTAACGTTGTACAAACGCTGGTATTTTACAGTCGACTACTGGGGCTGAATAGCCACTGGTTAGACCTTGTACATCCTCTGTCGGAATATTACTTTTTCCACAGTATTAAGGTTGGGCCAATTGTTTCCCAACATTGTACCACCGTTGGCAATCAACAGTCGATCTCCTACATTGGACCAACATTTAACCGATCGTTACAGTCGGCAGAGTGTCATGATTTCTACTTGGGTGGTTATGAAACGTGTACATTTATTGAAAAACGATGTCAAATTCAACACAAATTTACCCAGTAGGAACAATCCGTATTGCAGCGACATTCACAGAAAATTCAGTAATACTGCACCAGTACTGGGAAGATAGTATTGCTCCAGTACTTGGTAACAGTACTACGCTAGTACTGGTTAGCTGGTACATGGTACCGGCAGGCAGTAAAGTCTGATTGGGTAATACCTTTCTATAAGTGTAATAAGCACGTAAAATCAAATTTTTTAATAATTCTGGAAAATTTAGATAGAATTCGCACAATTTCTGGCATTTATTGGTATTTTCTGGGATTATTAATAAAGGTTTATAATTAGGGTTTATTTGTTCTCGTTTAATTAAGTCATTAGTGCGTTTATCTTATTGCCCGTTAGTCGTAGTGTGGAAATGAGCGCTGGTACTTCTAACGGCGCTCTCATTAAGTTTTTGGTTGAGTGCCAGCTGAGTAGACTCTAGTTTCGTCTGAGATATTTTGTTGGGATAAATGCATCCTCAAAGAGTTAGTCATTGAGCTCTAGCTTGAGGCGAAACTTAGAGTGAACTTAAGAGTGCGTAAGGGACGCCAGGAAAAGTCAGAATAAGAGAAAAGGACGTAAAGCCAGGGGCTGGCACTTAATGGAATTAAAAGTAAGCCTAGAGATAGTGAGATTCCCCCGTTTATCTCGGTAAATACGCCATCACGCCCATGAAATCTACCTACTTACCTGTCATCTTATTTCACCCAGTTCGTTCCACCTGACGTGAATATCGGCGACAGAGCAAAAAACTATTTCCTTTTAAGAGTTGCTTTCGAAAAAGTAATTCAAGAGGATGTGAGTTTTTCAAGTTTTTAAATAGAATTTCAGAGTTATTAGCAAGATTGTTGATGAAGCAGGGCGAGGTTTGAGATTAAGTTCAATGGTGTGGAAGGGATGGAAAGGGAAGCTGAGTAGGCAGTTCGGGTATTCTGTAAAGGATGAGAAGACGCACAGATGGATGAATAGATAACTTGGAGGTATAACACTGATACAATTAGATATGATCTTAAGGCCATAACTCAAGGCTAATCTCGAGGTTAGCACCGGTCTAGGGCTGGGTCGACTTGCCCTTCCGGTCGAGGCGCGAGTCACTTCATTATTCATCCCATTCTGCGGCACTGGTTATCTCACGATCCTAGCACCCGGACGCGGATATACCAACCAACCGAGATGCCCACGGTCCGCGGATACCTTACGGATTCTATGGTGTGAATCGGCTACTAAGATCCGGACAATATCTATCGTTCTGCATTCCACACCTAGCTGCTCTCACGTTATCTACTTACCCATCCGCTCCTGGAATTCCTCACTATCCGGCTTTACGCAATCTAAAATTGAACATTTTGGTATGGTATTACTTGTGATGGGTAATAGTTTTTAGGACCAATTATCGTCTCTATAAAATTAATTTATCACGATTTCCAACAATTTGTGTCAAGATTCTTCCGCAATGCGTATGTTTTAGTTAAAAAATAGCATTTTTTAAATTAAAAGAAAAGGTGAGTTATATAAAAAAAATTTCTTAATTAGAATAATTTGTCTTGTGATTAATTATTTTTTGTATAGATCGTATAGTTTGACTAAAAAATAGAATTGTTTTATTTTTAATGATTTTTTTTAAATTCATATTGTATTATATTTATATATTATACTATTATAAATTGTACATCTCATAAAAAAGGTTCAGAATAAAGATTTTTAGATACTTTTTGAGCAAATCATTTTTGTCTCTAACTTTTTTACGTATCTCACATAGTTTTGCTGCTCTTTGTTAATGTATCTTGGATCAAAAAATGTCATTAAGATCATTTGTAGAGCTATTTAAGTACTAATGTTTTAAATTTTTGATACATGACTCTGGCTAAAGAACTTGTCCTTTTATTTCAGGGCCTGATAATGAGTACCTAAGCGTATTCCAATCTGATCATTAATTTAAAAGCTATTGTGTCCCCAGAAACGAATGACAACAAGAAACAGACGGACAGAATTGAAAATAGTATATTGTACAACTAGGGAAAATAAATGTTTTTCTCGTGATGCACGCGATTTTTTTCTATTGAGGGGTCAAAAAATGGATTTGTTTATCTGGCAGGGGGCAATAAAATGAATTTCAGGACCCACCAGTAGAAAAAATAATTTTTCCAAATTCAGGGACTCATGAAACGTGGACATTCGTTTAAAAAATACAATGTAAAATTTTACATACATTTTAATACCTTCTCATATGTGATGAAAATGTGATGTTTGTATGAATGTTACTAAAACGTTGAGAAATTTAGGCTTTCGATTAAAAAATAAGAAATAAGTTCATAAGTAGCTGAATTATTTTATTTTCATAATTTGTATTTGAACATAGAACGCGAATACTAATTTACAAAATTTTAAAAATATGTAAAGTCCTGATGAGAAATTTCAGAAATACTGTAATAGTACATTGTGCAACTAGGGAAAAAAAAATTTATTTTGCGAGTGTGAAGTTTGATGCCCAAGCAAAGCGAGGGTAACAACCACACGAGTAAAATAAATGTTTTTCCCGTGTTGTACACGATTTTTTTTCTACTAGCGGGCCAGAAAGTGGATTTGTTTGCCCCGCACGGGGCAATAAAGTCCACTTTATGGCCCGCTAGTAGAAAAAAATTATTTTTCGCGCTTGGTTTAACAACGTTTTTAGATTTGCAATTATTGGGTTGTCCCAGAAGTAATTGCGGATTTCAGATACAGATGTCTTTGACCATATTTTTGAATGACTTCTGTCAATGTCATGATTTTTTCCTTCTGGCATTTTTTACCTGCCACTCTTAGCTTTCTTGACGAACAAATTTCGCGTAATTTCGTTTACAGTTGTTAATTTGGCATCAACTTTAAGATGGAGTGTAAAAACGAGCATTTTCTTCATATTTTGCTTTTTTATTTCTGTAATGAAAAGAACGCAGCACAGGCTGCTATAAAGTTACGTGATGTGTATGGTGAGGAAGCCTCAAAAGACAGACAGTGTCGAAATTGTTTTGATAAATTCCGTTTTGGGGATCTTTTACTCAAAGATGAGCAGCGTTCAGGTCGGCCAAATGAAGTTGATGATGACCAAATCAAAGCCATAATCGAATCGAATTGTCACGTAACTGTGCGAGAGATTGAAGAAATGTTAAAAATACCAAAATCTACAATCAACCGTCATATACAACGTCTTGAACTCGTTAAAAAACTTGATATTTGGATTCCACATGAATTGAAAGAATATCATTCAACAAAACGCATTAACGCTTGTGAATTGCATCTTAAACGCAATGAATTCGATCCCTTTTTGAAACGAATTATTATTGGTGATGAAAAGTGGATTGTTTAGAATAACGTCATACGAAAACGATCATGGTCCAAGTGTGATGAACCACCACAAACAATATCGAAAGATGAATTGCATCAAAAAAAGATTATACTGTCTGTTTGGTGGGATTGGAAAGGTATGGTATTTTTTGAGCTGCTTACAAAAAACCAAACTAATATTTTGGATGTCTTCTGTCGTCAGCTGAACAAATTGAACGCAGCGGTCAAAGAAAAACGGCCAGAATTGGTCAATCGTAGAGGTGTAATTTTTCATTATGACAACGCTACACCACACACATCTTTAGCCAATCGCCAAAAATTATTAAGGCTTGGACGATATAGCCCTAACCTAGCATCATCAGATTACTATTTATTTCGATCTTTGCAGAACTCCTTGAATGGCAAAACTTTCAATAATGATGCAGCTGTCAAATCGCACTTGGTTCAGTTTTTTTCCGATAAAGACCAGAAGTTCTATGAGCGTGGAATCATGAAGTTACCAGAAAGATGTCAAAAGGTCACTGGACAAAATGGAAAATATATCATTGATTAAAGTTCATTCAATGATCTTTAATCAATTTTTAAATATTTAAAAAATGTATTTAAAAAAATGTGTTTAATTTGAATGAAAAAATCGGCAATTACTTCTGGAACAACCCAATATATTCACATCTTATTGACATTATTTAGTATTGGGGAATGAGAGAACGTATAAAATTTGTATTGATTTGTATAAAATTTAAGATCTACCTTTTTTAACAAATGTATACTTTCAGAATTTGCAATGTTATTATTGATGATACCGTTTAAAAGAGATAAGATTATTGTTGTATTAAAAAATGTCATCGTGTAAAAATTATTTGCTAAAAAACTTTTATTCCTGACTGAACATTTTTTTATATAAATAAACACCAATTTTCTATAAATTATGAGGATTTTGATAAATGAAAGTTTCTTCCCTCGAGAAGATAATTCTTCACAACTTGAACTTGACCGTGTTCAATTTTTGAATACATTAAAAATAATGTCAAACAATTTTATTTGTTCAAATTTTTTGTTTCAAAAATTGATTATTTGTGATTCAAGGCAACAAAAAATGAATCTCGAAGAATTATATATGGTCAAGTTGTGAAGTATCTTCTTCCAGAGGAAGTAGGCTCTCATTTATTAAAATCTTATCATTTTAAAAAAATTAGTGTTTATTTATAAAAAAATAGTTTGGTTAGGAATAAAAGTTGTTGAATAAATTATTTCTATATTTTAACATGTTATTTATAGATCATTTCTATTGGTAAGATGTATCATTCGCGTTTTAATTTTTTTTTCCTTTTAATCGCGAATTCCAGTTCCTTCTATTCGATTCTGAAAATAATGTGCAAAGCGCGAATGTCTTGATCAGAATATATACCTCAAAGTCAAAGTTACTTTAAGAAAATTGAATTAATATTAATAATATTACAAATGTTACTCCAGTTGTAGTAATAAATCATGAAGAACAAACTTAAGTGCCCGCGGAGAACACAAAACCGAGCCCAAAGCCAGCTGCAGACAATGAGAATTTGCCCGCGCTCCTAAAGGGGACTGCATGGGCAAGTTTTTTATTTTTAGATTCTTTTCTTGAATTTTATAAATAGTTAACAAAATGAATAAAATATATAAAAAAATGTATTGAATAATGATTTATTTTTGTTGAAATACGTCTTTTGCCATAAGAAACTGCTTTTACAAGGAATCGTAGCTTTTATGTATTTCTGTCAAAATGGAAAATATAAGCTGATGGTAAAGTCTGAGGATTTTCTACATATTTTTCATATTGTTTTGAACAGCCAGTCATGAGAATTTTGGAAACTTGAGTTACAATACTGTCTAATTTTTTAAGGAAAAGCTTCTAGAGTTAATATTTCAGCTATGAAAAGAGTCCCTCTTTAATTTAGTATCAAGCCGAAGAGCTTTGTTCGTATTTATGGAGTTAAATGGAGGAAGCAGATGCCATTGTAAATTTTAACTTCCAGTTTGATCACCTTGAACGTGCCGTCGTCTCGGTGGCAGCAAAGAGGACACTTTTTTTAATAAGTCATAACTTCATCCTTCATGAAAACGAGAGTCGTAGTAAAGCCGCCTGCTAGAGTCACCCGTCTCATATTGACTGAGTTCGTTTATATACTCTCAGTTTATTATGCTCCTAAAGCTCTGGAAGAATCTCACTATCAAGCAGCTCGAAAATAAATATACCTTCTGCTTCGATATCACATTTCTCGTGACTCTAGATTATAATTCTCTGTTCATAGAAAACGTTCTGGAAATATTGGGGACGAATGGAAAAGATGAATGTCTCTATGTAGTACTCGAACGAGGGCCCAATTCATCCTTAGAACGAGGTACATGGCTTGGAAACAGACGGTGATAGTTTCTGACCCATTTACCCAGATAGCCTTGCGTCATTCCTGGCCAATAACATGGATAGCGCTCTTCTATGTGAGGGAACATAATAACGAATTATACAATGTCTGCTTCCACTTTCTGTGTTGCATCAGAAGAAAGCAGGTTTCAATTTTCACATAAAGCTGTGAATTATTTTTTTAATTTGAAAAATTATTTTTAATTATATATATTTTAACAATAAAATAGAATGAGCTAATATAACGTGACTACTGTAGTTTTTAAAATAAATTATAACCATCCAAAAATTTTCAAAAAACTAATTAAATTGCAGAAAAAATTGCATTTTCTTCCGAATCGCATTGTAATTTTCTCCAAATTGGTTGTAGAAAATGATTTTATTCAGTGGAATCCTGTGAATCAGTCGATTTTTTTAATACTCTCTTCAATGAGTTAATTGACGGCTTCAGAAGTCAATCAATTAAAAAAATTGATTCATTTTTTTAAATTTCTTAATATTTTGGGTAAATGAAGTCAAATTTAGGGTCATAATATGAATACATAAGATGTTTGGTCCAATATGGTAAATTTTCTTTCCATTTTTTTTTTTTTTTTTATAAAAGATACATAATATAATATTTAATCATGTTGTAACTTGTGAATTGACGTTTAGTGAAATTGCTTGCAAGCAAAGTTTTGTGACTCCTAAATGAATTAAAGTTTTTAGAAGTTTTGAGTTTTAGGATAATTGGGAATGTAATTGAATTAATCCATTGGATGGTGTTGGCTAGGAATATTAGTAAGTGGGGTCTACGAAGGAGAGAAGACTAGAGAGGACTAGAGCTGAGAGAAGCATTAGAGGCTGGGGATGATCACTGAGCGCGAGGCACTAATCAAGACGCATGATTATAGGCCCCAGAGCGCTCTGCGAAACTCACCATAGCTACTAGAACCCAGGAGGATGCCTTCACATCCTCTAGAATATAGTCACTTGCTCATTTCTCTTCTTGCTGACTCTAAGATTACAAGGCCGTGGTTTTTGTCCTCCAAATATCTCTCCTCTTATGTTACATCTAGAGCTTTACATTCATACCTATCAAACTCGGAAATACCCTTTCAGAAATTAACTTCATGCTTCTAAATTCGAAGCTGCTACAGGCTTCTAATTTCAATTCTGGTAGAAGGAATTTCTACGATAAATTCTAGATTTTCATGGAAATTACTTTTCTGTAAAAATATATAACTTTTCAAAAAATTATAAAGATAGAAATCGCGAAGTTTTATCTGTAATTTTTTGAAAAAGAGTACGATATTTTACTATATCTACACTAAAAAAAGTCTATTGATAGTGGAATTACTTTCCTTTCAGAATGCATCCATTGAAATTAGGCAAATCAACAGAATCGTTTTAGTGTTAAAAAACTCATCTGTCAAATGCACAACGAAAATAGTTTTACCAATAAACGATTTCTTTTGATTCTGAAAAGAAATCCTTTAAGTGTTCAAGGATTGGATTTGTATGCTAGCGGACCATTGAAGGGTTATCAGTTGTTCTTTTTTTAAATGATTTTATAAAGCGTCCTCGAATTTCATTGAATATTATGGTTTTCATGAAAAATCTAGGTAGACTTAAAAATCTCAATTTATTAAAATTTGCATTTCATGAAATCTGAACATTTTTCTCTGTTGTATAAAAAAAGGACCGGAATAATTATTGTTCGTCTCCCGAATATAATAAGATAGAATTGTGATGAAAAGCGAGAAAGTCTAAAAATTTTCAATGAAATTGAAAAAAATCATAGTGATATCTTAAAGTTTGAATAGATTCTTTTTTTTTTAAGTACAATATTGTTTTCAAAATTTATTGAAAATTGGAAATTATTGAAATTACAACTGTTTAAAAGTCCCAATTTGATCAAAGTTTAATTCTATTTACATAATTTTTGAAAATCCTATCCTAATTCACATTTAGAATTTAATACTTATTATTTTTCATAAAATTTAAATTTATAGTTAAACAATGATGAAAATTTAAAATAAGACCTGTAATACGAATTTCAATTTATAATAAAGAATAATTTCAAAATAGTAATGAAAAAACATGTCGACATTTAAAGTTTATATGGAAATTCATACTAATATGATTGATAAAATTGAATACAGACATTTTTTAACCCCCTCACTGTGCAGACCGAAAATCCCAAGGGGGGCCCAAAATATGCGGGACGTTCTAATGGATGGATTTAATTGAAAATTGGTACTTAGGGGTTATTTTGGTCGCCGAATACGAATTCGGGGTCAAAATTCGAAATGTCTGATCTAATGTGGCGACCAAAAATTTTGAAAAATCCAATGAGTTGGTGGATTTGGATGAAAATTGATACCAGGAAGTTATTTGGGTCGCTGAATACGAATTCAAGGTCAAAATTTGAAATTTCAAAATGGCTGATTCAATATGGCGAATCAAAATTTGGAAAAATCTAAAGAATTGGCTGATTTCAATGAGAGTCGGTACTAAGGGCTTTTTTGGTTCATTGAAAACGTATCTGATGTCGATATTTAATCTCAAATTCGTATTCAGCGACCCAAATAATCCCCTAGTACCAATTTTCATCCAAATCCGCTAACTCAGTGGATTTTAAAATTTTTTGGTCGCCATATTGGATCAGCCATTTCGAATTTTGACCCCGAATTCGTATTCAGCGACCAAAATAACAAAAACCAAAAAACACTTACTTAACATTACATTATACAAACAAAGATGTTCATATTTTTTGCATATTCTTGTATATAATGTCATTATAAGTAAATATTGTAGTTATATTTGTATCATATAGGGTAAGTGTGGGTATTACTGTGGATGCCCCAGTTACTGCGGTTTCAAATAAAACTAATGATATACAATGTTTTAAAGATATATAACGCTACAGAACAATTAAAAACAATTAATTTCTAATCCAAGCATAATAAGTATCAACGAATTATCAATAGTTACGATATTTGTAGCTAATTGATTGCAATTTGAAACTCTCATGTTCCCGATTCCCATAGTTTTAATGCTTAGATTTGTTGACAGGCCATGAACACGTTCTGAAAAACTTGTTATAATTCCGTTTCTGAAAATAAAATATTTATTGTGATAATATTTTTTGCAAAGTAAATATCTTATTTTTCTAAATATTTATGCAAAATAACAAAAAATACGTTTTTTAATCATTTTTTTACCAAAACAGTATTTGGTACATGATTTTCATAGGTGTATGAATTACTGCGATCTGTCAGGCGGCACTGCATAACCTTTCAATTTATTACAAATGCTTCGTTATGCTTACTTTTTATAATTGAGATTAAACAAAATGTTGAAAACTCCAAAATCGTTGCTAATGAGGCAAGAGGAAGTCAAGTAATATAATTTTAAAGTAAATTAAATAAGAGTTATAATATTATTTAATCCTAATTTGTTAAAAATGCTTCATGTTCACTTTTTATAATTTAGTTTAAATAAAATGTTCAACACTCCTTAATCGTTGCTAAAGATGCAAGAGGAACTCAAGTGATATAATTTTAAGTTAAATTAAATAAAATTAATAAAATTATTAATCTTAATTTGTTACGAATGGTTCGTCGTGTTTACTTTTTATAATTGAGATTAAATAAAATGTTCAACACTCCTAAATTAATTGTAAGTTCACTCAAAATAATATCGCAGTATTACGCGCGCAGAAATTGGGGATTCCGCAGTAATTGGTGCGCAGTAATTCATGCAAACCTGCAGTAATACCTACATGGAACATTTTTTTTATATTCGCATTTTTTAAGTAAATCTGGTTTCTTTTCAGGGTTTAAGGACTGCATGCTACTTACTTAATACCAAATACTGCTTTAAAAATTAATTCGCGACGACTTTTTCATCTCAAAATATTTTTTTTTAACTTTAAAAGCCGTCTTGATTTTTGATCCGCAGTAATTGGCACATTTACCCTATTCAACTTTTTTGATATCATTTTATAATTTTATTTGCAATGTTTATTTGAACTATAATTACACACGCACAGTTTTGTATGTATAATTTTTTATACAATTATTCATTTTATGAAGTATAGAGTTGTTTTTTATTTGCAAGAAAATATCTGGATTCAAAATTATTAGTAAAATTTATACTATAGAATTCATAGTGAAGTTTAAAATGCAAGAAAGTTTAAAAATTATTTTTGTAACATTTTTTTAACATTATATCTCTATAAATGAGAGAATTCAATATTTATTCTGTATATTTTTTAATTTTTTGTGAAAAAGTACAATATTTATCAGGAGATTCAATTGTAAATAAATTCTTTTAAAAAAGATAAAACCTTTTAAACGTATATAGTATATTTTCATAATTCGTTATGGTTCGGGCTTCGAATCTCTGTACTTAAGAATTTTGAAAGCAGTGATAGTTCTTAGGATCAAGATTATATAATTGCAAATTTTTTGAAAAACTTGTAATTACCTGTACATTTTTACTAATGACAAGAAATGACAATTGGCACTTTATTGTATAGTTATTGTTGAAGGATGTTATATAAATTAGTTTAAAGATTAACGATTCTTCGAGAGAAATAACTGAAAAACGAAAAAAAATCTGTCTGGTCCCTGATTCGAACCAAGGTCCCCACTTTGCATATGTGGAATGTTAACCGATTACGCCACCGTTGCGTAGGAAGCGCGAAATTTTTAATTATGAAATTCACTTGTTTGTAGTTTAATGTAATTTATTGTATTTTATTGTAAAACCATGGATAAATCCAGCATAGTTTAGACAGGAAATTTCTATCCTGTGTGCATTCGAAGACATGCAAATTTTCGTTAGAGTGTTCGTGCGTCTTTAATAGACTGTAGCGTCGACGAAAATGTCAACGATTTAGCAGCACCTAGGAAATTTCCCAACCTACCAGCATAGATACACTACAGTAGTATTTGAGGTTACTCTAAGCAAGTTAGCACAACCCCAACGTATCGTGTTAAATTATGCTTAGTGCCAACATGTTCCTATCGAACATGCCGCGGCACACACGACCGTAAGGAACTGTAATCACCGTAAGCACCTCCGGCGCCATGCATTTGACACGAAATCGTCTTCTGCTTCGGATCCTCAACCATCAACGTGGAAACGCAAGTCTCATATATATGTACCGCAATGTGTTCTAGTTTCATGAAAAAAAAATTAGCAATCAAGGATGTTGCCCGGCTATCACTACTTTAAAATTGAGCATTTTTCAAAATTATTTAAATTTACAAGAAAGATACTCTTATCATTAATTATAACTAATTTTGCAAGTGAGCCGTGGGCGAACTTTAAAAAAGATATTTCAGATTAAAATTATTCCGCTTTAATTAGATGGTGCACTTCTTCAATTTTAATAATTCATACACAGAGAAAAATATTTCGAGAAACTTTACTCAACTTTTGAGCAGAGTTGGAACACATGGACAAGTTGCAGATTATTTAATATCATTGAAATAATTTTAAATTTTCCGAAATACTTCCTTAAATGCAGATAAATAACTTTGTCACTTCATAATTTTCGAAACATAAAATTTATTCGTCACTTTTTCATTCCGAATCGCGATAAACAAAGAATTGACAGGTATTGATTTGTTATTGAATATTATCAAATGTTGATGGTATTTATTGTTTTTAAATGACTATTTGGCATCAGTAATGAATACTGAATAAAAATACGCAAAATTTAATCCATTGCGTGCAGTACTTACCGAGAAATCGCAATTTATGTTTCTTGAAACATTGATTTTAGGTTATTCAAAAAATACCTTTTATATTTCTTTTTTCGTAATAATCATGTTAGACTAAAAAATACTTCAGGACTAAAAGTTGTATTTTGACAATCTCTGTCAACTTATATTTTTTTATTTTGAGTTTTTACAACTTTTTTTTTTATTTCAATTTTAGAAAGTGGACACTACTTTTCCCCTTTTTCGAGCGCTCGGCGAGTTCTTATTCCCGTGGGCTCAATTCATTATGATGTTTGTTAATATAAATATGAATCAGACTGCAATTTATTTTAAAGTTACTTCTCGGTAACGTTCCCGAGAACGGGTAAATTACTGGGGTAATATTATTCTATACTAAGAACTCTAACACGTGGATCAATAAGTCCCGGGACTAACTAGGAACAACACATTTTTTGGCAAAACTCGACTTTATTCTTCAACATAGTCTTCTTCAAAAACAACACAATCAGTCCAGGGCTTCTCTAATATTTTAATACCTTTCTTGTAGGACGATTTATCTTTGGCCTCGAAATAAGCGTTCGTTTCGGTGATGACTTCCTCGTTGGAGTAGAATCTCCAGATCCGGTGAATATGGTGAGTGCGGAAGCAATTCGAAGCTCAATTCATTCAATTTCGCCACGGTAGCGAGCGACTTGTGACACGACGCATTGTCTTGGTGAAAGAGGACTTTTTTCTTTTTCATTTGGAGCCGTTCCTCACCGATTTCGTTCTTCAAACGCATCAATTGGCCAATGTAACGTTCGCTATTGCGTTTTATTGGCTGCTTTGGACGCTTCTCACCGACTGCAGTCCACTCGGCTGATGACCGCTTTGACTCCGGAGTGTAGTGATGGATCCAGGTTTCGTCCATTGTCACATACCGACGCAAAAAATTCGGTTTATTTCGGCGAAACAACTCCAAACAGCGCTCGGAATCAACGACACGTTGTCGTTTTTGATCCACCGTGAGCAAACGCGGCACCCACTTTGACAACAGCTTCCTCATAGACAAATGTTCATGCAAAATAGCGTACACACTGCCGTATGATATCTTTAAGGTGGCAGCTTTCTCACGCAATTTTAATTTGCGGTTTTCGAAAACGATTTGGTGGACTTTTTTGATGGTTTCCGGTGTAACTACCTCATTTAGCCGGCCGGAGCGTTCAGCATCTTCAGTGTCTGTACGACCACGTTTAAACTCAGCATACCACCGAAAAATGGTTGTTTTTGATGGAGCAGAGTCTCCGTAGCACTTTTCAAGCCATTCCTGAGCTTGCACTGTGTTTTTTTTTTCATCAAAAAGCAATGGTAAATCAACACACGAAATTGTTTCGAATCCATTGTTTTGAGAATATCAAGACTAGCGTCACTTGAATCACTGTAACTCGTGGACCAAACATCAGAATGTCATGAAATTTTGACAGGTATCTTTTGAAGGTTGGTACTCATGAAAAATCATACAGAACTTTTGTTGTCAACGCCATCTATGTGTCAGTCCCGGGACTTATTGATCCACGTGTTATAGATGGTACAAGAATTGTGTATATATTTCAATATTTCAAGATTTAATAGAATTTCCTGGATTTGAAGTTTTTTTTTAAATTTCACGGTAATTCGAGATACTTGAGAATTCTTAAGGTTTAAGAATTTGATACGACGAATGATAGCAGATCGTTCGCTAGTTAATTGTAGAAGTGCTGAAGTGTCGAGTTCGCAATTTGAGCAATTGGATATGATATGATGTAACGTGTTTAGATAGACACGAATATGATAACATATCAATATTGTAATTTCGCCCTTGGTAAATACATATATAGGTTAATTCTTTTTTCAAAAACGTACCTTATTATTTAAGGAATACATTCATATATAGAAGAAACTAATAATTCCAATTATAATCATTCAGGCAGGTAAGTTTTCATAAAAATGAAGAGGGAATGAAATAATAAGTCTAAAAACATTTGTAACTTTAGATATTTTTAATACATAATTTAAAACTGATATACAGGTCATGGATATGAAATACAATGAAGAAGGTTAAAATTATCATGGACATATCATACACTTTCATTAGTTGTAATAAATAATGGAAATACTGAAAATAATTCTCAAATTAAGCTTTAATTTGCTTATTTCTTTGCCTATTGGTATTTCACCTCTAAAAGCAATATTGGTGACTCGAATTACATCTCTACTCAAATATAAATAGCTTAGATTTCATTAATTTCCTCCTCTTCAAATTGGATATTATTTCTGCGAAACATTTTTTATCTTTTATCATATAATATGTTATTCTGAATACAATATGGTATTTCACCCTCTCGTGGTCAACTTCCTTTCTTAAATAAAAAAACCTCCTCTACAAAAAAGTAAAATAGATTCCAAGAATATATAGACGCATAAAATATACTTGCATAAAATACTTGAATTTCACTAATTTCGTCTAAAATAATAAGATAATAATTTGAAGGCGAACGAAATCCAAAAATTAAATTAAAAATCAGCACCACTCAAGGTCTCTTAAAATAAGGTGAAGAATCATAGATACGTGAAGTTTCTTATGAAAATAATGGAATTGTAATCTTACTGTGTGTCTAATGTGCTTTGTTAAAAATTAAAGCCTCCCTTTTGTCTTCTTCGGCCATATCTTTATCGTCCCAGCCCCAAACATTGTCGTCTCCATGCTCGTTTTGATTATCGGACTCAACAAACTTGCTCTTTCTAGAACCATCACCGGTTCTAGCTGCTCGTTTATTAATCATGCTTATTGGAACGGTCTTGAGATCGTAAGCAAGGCCTAGCCATGCAAAGAAGTCGATGAAGGCAGTGGGTGTATTAGTTTTGTAATTGCCTAGCTCTGACGACTTATAATCCCAAGGGAATACGTGATGATAGTTATGCCAGCCTTCGCCCACTACTGCCACAGCAAGTGCAAGGTTATTTCTGGCTGTCATAGTCCTACAAAATTCACATCAATTACTGAAACTTACAATTTTTGAATCGCACAAATTTTCGGTCTACGCCAGTAAACACAAGAAATCTTAGATTCGTGTGGGGCGCATAAATATCCCTTCAATTCTGTATTTACTCAAATTCATTTTACCGCAATCCATCAGAGCAAATTATCATTTGCCCTCATTTGTATATGTCCGAATGAACAACTAACATAGTTCTTATTTTCACGTATAATCATCTGTCATAGTTTTTATATTTTTGAATCGCCATTTTATCTAGTTCCCAATTCACCGAATTTTCATGTTACAGAAAAACCATCAAACCTAAAACACATCGGGCTAAAAAATAAGGGTGTCAAAATCAAATTCAACTATTCGGAATTAAGATTTTGAATTATTATAAATTCTGATTGTTTAAAGTAAAAATTTTTCGGACGATATGATTTGAGTCAAATTATTTTTTTCTAACATGACAACTCATTGAAGTGGGAATTAATCAAAATAATGATTTGGTAAAATACACAATTTAGAGGATGTTCATGCGCCTGCCTCGATTCATGTATATATCCTGGTGGTAAATCTTTTTATAATTGTTATTTTGAATGTAATTTTCTTCTAGGATACTAAAAAGTCAACAAGATTTAGCAATAGTTGATTTATTTATTTATATTGATAGTGATATCACGTTTCCAGACAATTTTATTCTAAAATATTTATATCAGTGTTTCAAAATTTTATATTACTGACTAATTAAATCAGATTAAATAGAATATAAGAAACATACTTATCATAGGGTCTGGCACCCCACATATGAGCACCGGAGTTGATTAGCCACGTCAAATGTGTACTCCATAAAAATTTGGCACAAGAAAGGTGATAAGCATCCCACCATGATTCTCCACAAAGATAGTGAACAGTCATAGAAGGGATTCCGAAGCAGAAAAGTGCCACCATTGGAGCATAAAATCTGTATGAAATTTAGGCATATTATGCTTCAGATATAATAATTTTCAATTAAAATAAATTGATTAAAGCTTACTTTTTTTGGAACATTACAACTGGGTCTTTTTTAAGGTCACTGAGGTCGACAGTTGCGCCCTTTCTTCTCACTTCCGGGTGTTTTCTAACCATCAACCATCCCATGTGAGAGAAAAAGAAACCTCTTTTGGAATTGTGTGGGTCAGCATCAGTGTCCACAAATTTATGGTGGACTCTATGGTCCCTCACCCATCCATAAATATGACCCTATAAAAAATAAATTTTAAACAAGAAATTAATTCGTTTCATCAAACAACATTTTATTTGGTGGTCTTTTCAGTTATTTAGGAATTATTGTTTTTCATTTCAATTATTTCATATTTAGCTTTGAAATTATAAATAGAGAGTTTATATCGTAATTTGAAATTGTTGGGAGATTTTCGAAATGTTAATCTGTTAAGGAAAATTGTTTATCATTTTGTTGGAGAGGATATGCTTTAAATAGAAATCGTGCTCATTGTTGTTCTTAATGTACGGTGCATGTCATCCGTCCCTATGTAATAGACGGTGATAATGTCCGGTGGACGTCATGAGGCCTTGAGTTAAAAGGTTTATTTATAACTAGATAGATCGTACTGCACATCTCTTCAATGTACAGTCAATAAAGTTAATGCTGCTCACCTGGTAGCCTATGGTCTGAAGACACATCATAATTATTCGCATTGGCAACTTAGCTTTGTAAGCTCTGTGACTCCAAAGTCTATGGCATCCAGCTCCAGTTCCTAATCCAGTCAATACTACGAATCCATACACTAAAATTTCAAAAAATAATAATCAAGTATAAAAATACATTCATTTAAAATTTTCGAAATAGGATGGTAGTAAAATTACTAACAAAATAAAATATCAGTAATCTATTAATTTGAATATTAGTTTCATTACTTTCTTTCAACTTTTTATTTGACTGAACGATATTTATTTGCACAAAAAACTTTCAAAATATTATAATATGGTAAGGACTTACTGATTATTGGACTCAAGATATGAGATTTGGTGCACATAAGATACATCCCATAAAATCCAGCAAGATGTAGGTATATAAGAACGATGATTCTGCTCCAAACTACTTCCATTTTATGTTCTTTATTTTCTATTTTCGGTTTTTCTAAAGATGTTTCCAATTGCATTGCGGAGTCTGAAGTTTTGTAAGTCATTCCTTCCAATATCTTACCAGACGGCTTTGGAGTCATTTTTCTATAAAAATAGAAAGAGTTCATAAATAAACTTAGAAATAATTTATTTTTGCATCTAACTGAATTAATTTTCACGTAAAATTAACGATAAAAAAGCTCAATGGAAATTCAGAAAAGAATGATAGGTTGGACCAGCCTACTTGATTTCACTAATGTCAATTTATTTGTTGAAACACGAATCTATTCGTGTCCGGTGTCTAACCAATTTGCTTCTCTCACTAATAAGTTGGTTGATTTAGCCAATCCATTCGTTAGCCCTACCAATTTATTTTGTAATCTATGCCTAAAGCAATTTATTCTTTAGAATTATTATTTATTTTTCATTAAATAAAGAGTTTCTCATTATGGTAATAAATCACACGGAGTATTTAGAAATTAAGCAGAACTCTTTTCATTATCAAAAGGAAAAATTAGAGTATCAACGTCCGTTTGTATGTGCCTTGACTTTTCCTAATTTTTTTATTTTATGATTTTAATTATTCTGGAGGTAAATATGTAGAAAGCGGACGACCTGGTCACACACATTCTCTTTATAATTTCTTAACCTTTGCAATCCTGGAAGCTACTTAGTGGCTTTTAAATATTTTAAGGTCTATCACACCAAAAAAAATTTCCGAATGTGTTCTGAATTTTTGGCCATAATAAAATATTTTTATGTGTTCGTACCACTATTATTATGTGTTTCAAATACTTACCTAGTTGTTTGTAAAAAAAATTGATATGAAAGAAATAATGCATTTTTTTTATTTTAACCACATAAATAATGATAAAAATGTTTCAGCGTGAAATATTAATTAAATATTAATTAAATTTTTTGTTTAAACAATTATTCTTACGATATTTATTGTTATTTTACCAAGAAAAATGGAAAGAAAATTATGAACCAGGTATGAATTTTCCACTCCTGCTCGAAAGCATTTTCAGAATTCAAACCAATGGCATTGATGAAAAATTTCTAGCACTAACATCAAAAACGTCAGTCAAAATCATGCCAGGATTGTAAAAGTAAAATATTACATAAAACATAGAAAAATTCACTTTAAAATCTGTTATATCCAGTTATTCAAAATATATTAGTTTCAACATCGATAAGTAAAATTCACGTTGATGATTTCTTCATTTCACTTTTTGTTAAATAATAGGAAATGGTTTTTCTCTTCTTTCAATAAAAAATTTAACCCTCCGTTACTTGTATAAAATTTTCTAATCGCAGTAAATAAAAAAATAGAAAAATTTGAAGCGACATTCTTAAACTGCTTTAGATTTCACTTTTTGCTATGCTTAAGAAGTTATTAAAATATGTGAGAAATATTTTTTGAAAGAAGATCTACTTTTCACGTTTTTTCAGCTTTATTACCAATTTACATAGAAAAATTTGGACATCTGCTACATCGTGACTTATTATCTTCAGTCGTTTTTAAAATGATTGCCTTGAAAGGTACTAGAACTTTCAAATTGGAATCTGAAATATACTTGTTTAAATTTCATAAAAACACATCTGTCAGTGTGAAAATCTTAGTATGCGATTAATAAAGGGATGAATTACATTTGAAATATTTGAATGTAAAAATCACACAGAAATCCCTATTATTGATAAAAAATGAAGACTGAAGAATACGTTTGAAAATTGTAACAATACTTTACAAAACTTTTACAACACTTTTACTTTACAATACTTTTTACAATAGGTAATTTCGAGGCGGAATCTAAGACAGTTTTAATAGCCGGCGAATTTGATTGAAGCTTAAAGAAGTATTTAAACAGAATCACATGAAACTTTTGTGAATAAACTAAGGAACACCCCACTACTGTCACTCGAAGTCCGACAACTTAACAATTGTAAATAGTGCTATTTTTACGAAAAATTAATAATTTGTCAATCGGTTGAACTAACATTGATAAATTCACTTGGTCAGAATGTAAGTAAATCTTGCCTAAATTTGATAAAAACTGAATTCACATGAGAGAGAATGAGGTTAAACTGTCAGCCAGTGCAGGATGTCAGCGATTGCAGCCCATAGCCTACGTGTACTGAGCCAATATTTCCCCTCTGTTCGGCCACAACGAGGATCCATTAAATTAATTAAAACGTTACGTTCCTTGCTATTGAAACACTTACCGTTCTGATATTAGTATGACAAGAAATCGTAAGGTAAGAAGCTTCAACTTCTCTGGCCAGATACAGACGGTTTCAATCAAACCCTTACGGAAAAGTATTTCAAAGTTTTTCGCATGACGGAATAGAATAGTAGGGTCGTAAATTAAGTAAAGGCTGTTTTCAAATTATTCTTTATATACTTATTTTCCTATGATTACTTCGCGACTATTGAGAATTGCTTAGAGGGTTAAGTGATATGAAAAGTAGGAATCTTTAAGGCCATGGATCAATCAGACCACGTGACTAAATTATATATTTATTCGTTCAGGTAAGATACATTTTTTGATTTACGAAGTATCTTTCTGAAAATTTGGAAAACTTAACAAAAAACAATGAAGCCCGTCCGTTAACTTCATTTTTTGAAAAATTTCGAAAAGAATTCGAAAACTTATCGATAATTACAGTTAACTGTAAAATTGTTTGCAAAATTTTCACTAATACGAAGTTGACTGCCGTTCCTTATCGTTTTTTGTTGTCTTTTCAAAATTTCCAGGGAGACATTTTATAAAATAGGAAAGTTATCTCACAGAAAATTTTAAAGGAAATTGGTTACGTGATCTGGTTGATCCATGGCCTTAAGGCTGTGTGGTAAGGGCTGTCATTACCAATTACATACGACCGCTTTATTAATAAAATAATAATTTTAATAAATTTTCAAAAAAAGACAGCAATGCAGGAAAATGTAACACATTACTATCTTGTCCGGAAAATTTTTTAAATTATTATTTCAATTATAAAGCGGCCGTATATAATTGGTGGCGTCAAAGTCTACCATACGGCCTTAAAGAAAACTGCATGCTTGATTAATGAAGATTGTTTTTTATTATGAATTTCTTTAATTCAATATTTTGTACTTAACAATCATTTCTGTTTAGAGTATGTTTGATGTTCTGCGAATACACAATTTACGTTCACTAAACAAACACTTTTTTTTAGTTGTTAAAGACATTAGAATGACATCAATCAACGAAAACTCATTGTTTGATGAATGTAAATTGTGTATTCGTAGATCGCAAAACATAATTCAAACATGAATGATTGGTAAGTACGAAATTTCGCAACATGAAAATGCATAAAAAACAATATTTATTCATTCATTCATATCTACAACCAGTTTTCTTTGAATATACACTACCGGTCAGAATTGTAGGACCACCTGTTTTTCTATGATTGCTTAAATTATCTTATCTTAATTTTAATTCTGTGAGGGGTGAAATTTCTACTCTTCATAAATTGAAATCCATCAAAATTATCTTTGAAATGAGTCCAAAATTAAGTTGTTTTGTTAAATTTCGAAGAAGTTATTGCAAAAAGTCCAAATATCAATGTTTTCTTAAATTTTAAATAACTTTCGAAATAATCAACATTTTTTAATGTTCTTGGGCTCATTTCAAAGCTGATATTTTATGCAATTGCAGTAAATTCTCATTATAAATGTATAATTTTTTTCTTGCTTAATTCAAAGAGTTGAAATTTCAACAAAAAATAGGGAAAATTCGAAAGCATTTCATCTGTAGGTAAATCATAATAAAGATCATATAAATATATATTTTAAAGGGAACTCTATAGAAAATTCATGGTTTCATGTTTTATATATCTTATAAAAATGTTTTTATGAACGAAAGCAATATTGGTATTTTTCCAACTTTTTTATTTGAACTATTCGATTTTGTAAAAATTCAGCTTTAAAATGAGTCAAAGATGTTGATTATTTCGAAAGTTATTTAAAATTTATGAAATCATTGAAATCTTGACTATTTCTGCAATAACTTCTTCAAAATTTAACAAAACGAATTTATATTAGGAATTTTAATTAGGATGATTTAACCCTTCGTTGGTCGCGCTATGAGCGTGGCGCCGTACGGAGAAAAATTTAGAACTGACCAACGACGGGTTAAGTAATTATCGAAAAATAGTTGGTCCCACAATTCTGACCGGTAGTGTAATTACTTTTTTATGTCACTTAACTCTATAAGCAATTTTCTATAGTCGCATAGTAAGCATAGGAAATTAAGTACATAATCATAAAAATAAGCCTAATCTTAATTTGCTATCGTACTATTCACACGCTTACATTATTTTTGTATAATACGATTCGGTATGGAGAATCAGCAATAAAAAGTATCATTATTCTATTCTATTGTTGCAAATACTACTTAATTCTGCTCTTCCTCTATTGTGATTTTAAACACTTTTATTCACTCTGCTGATAGTTTCAGATAGAATTGTATTCCGCCCTATTTCGTGCCAATCTGAAATCTGTTATTGCAACAATCCGAGGCATTCTGAGCCAATCCGGAAGAAAGTTTTCAATCTCACTAGATGCAAATTGGCTGAAAAACAATCCAACTTCATTCGAGACATCTAAAATGAATGAATTCAAAGCTAGTTTTCAAATGGAGACCTCCAATCCAAATCATTCCGACTTTAGATTGAGTCATATTCAGATGGATTGAGTATTTGGTTCATATTAATTCGAATTTAAAGCCCGGATTGAGATGGATTGAGTTGTATTGTTTTGGAATAGGACGGAATGACGCAGAATTATTTCCAATCTGAAACTTTTACTAGGGTATATTTTGTTGTCTGTATTGTCAGTGATGACATTTAACATTTATTTTACCCAATTTCTTCAAATTAAAATAATAGCGCTAGTGAGTTTATAATCTCAGAAAAAAAAAAATTTAAAGAAGTCACCAAGACACCAAGTACTTTGTAAATCTGTTTTATGAAGGATGCAAATTAAACTATAGAGTGCAACTTGTGGCGATCTGACCAAGTGAATTAAATACCCTAATTTTCTATTGATATAGATTTACATTTTTAGAAACGGCCAATTCTTTTCAATGCGTCAGTGCGTAAGATTCTAATTTTGCATTTGGATTTTTTCAATCCCTTGGTACGAATTTATTTGTATGGCGGTTAATTCGTCTGAATTCGAATGTGCAAAAAACAAATCTTGCACAAATTATCACAAATTCATATTATTATTTGGCTACAATTTTTTTGAGATAAGTTTTTTCACTCGAATGTGGTATTCCGACTTGAAAAACCCCCTATCTAGATAGGCACTAATTTTCCAAAAGTAGCATAAGTATTCTTGCTAACAAGAACAATCATTTTAAGACATACAAATTTTTAACGGTATAAAAGTAAATTATCGATTATGTACTTTAACAAATTTCTTTTTCGGTGAAAATATCAAAGTATTATATAATTTATAAAAAATTTTAGTGTTAGAATATTTAAAAATTAGAATAATTACAAAAAAGTTTTGATAATTTAAAAAATTGTTATTTGAAAGATAAAGGTCTCTGAAAATTAAAAATTAAGCACTTTTAAACTATTTACAAATTTGTCCAAATCATTTCAGTCTATTATGTCGATAATTAGAAGAGTGTATCACTCACCATGATAACCGAGCTCTACCATATCGACCTTATCAATCTGTGATTTAGAATTAACGTCATTTAAGACCAGATGGATTTTCCAATACACTGACAATCGAAAGGTCCTGGGCTCGATACCCAGCGGAGTGGAAGCGTTCCTTTTTTCACAGAACAATTTTCCACTCTTAAACTTTTAGATTCATTTAATTTCGCAACGATTAACTAAAATATTTTATTTTTGGTGAAGAAAATCTTAGAAAACTTAAATATCGAGATATTCAGTCAGTTTTCCGATTGATTGAAAAAAATCCCAAAAAAGTTATCCACCAAAACCGAGAGATCTGTTCATAATATCATTTTTGTAAGAAGAATAACAATTATAACATTCTTCGTATATAAGTGAGTTAATATGAATGAATTGATAAGATTAATCATAACAATAATTGAATCAAGTATAAAAAAAGACACACTAATAAAAATAAACACTCCAGACTTGATACCATCGAATTTTGTCATCAGCTATATATACTCCGGATAAATATATCCCTCTATTGTATGTGTCGGAAGTATTAAGTACGCATAATTCTTTATGAAAATAAATGCGTCCTGTGCAAAGAAAGGGGCTCATGGTCAATCAATGGCATCTCTATTTTTGAAACAAGTGTAGTGCAAGTTTCTAGGGATCAACGCGTTACAACTCCATCTTGCATCAGATTAAACTTGATTTCAGAATAGTTTTATTTAGCGGTAAAGAATGCGTACCCTTTGCGTCCTCGTGACATGTCTTTTACTCAGAAACCTTCTCGCCTCGCCTTTTATTCGAACCCATTGAAACTTCTCTCGCATAGTTATCAAACGACTCAAAGTGCTGCCATAGCAAAGTCTTGAACTACATTCGATGGGGTCTACGTGTATTTGCTTTTATTTAAATTGTAAGTTAGAAGCCTCGAAGACGTAGGTTGGACCCGAGGCTTTTAGCGAATGGAAGAAATGTTTGCGCTAAATGGTTCGAACCCATATGGAAATGAGCTTGCTCCATTGGGGTGACTCTTTACTTCTGACTGATCTCAAAAGTAGCTTCGCTTCTTTACCTTGGTCCTTTTCTTTTTTCGCTTTTTCCTCCTCCAAAGTCCATCTAACGTATTGCCAATATGATTTACGTATGCATGCGTTACTCTATCATGAAATCAGAACCAAATCAAAGTCTTGAAGATTTTTTAGAACCTTTATATCAAGAAAGCATTGGTGGCATGGGTTAATATATGATGATGTATTCATATATTGGAATATTAGCTTATTATTGATGAATTTAATTAATTGTAAGTTATAACTTTATCGTGAAACAAAATTTATAAAATATCACTAGTTTGCATTAATTAATGCACTGTATTAACCTCAAGTAACCCCACTAGAAGATTGAAGAGTGACTCTATTATGAAGAAATTGGAGCAATTAGTATAATCATTGGCTCCCTAGCCAGACGATGTTGACAATTATAAGCCTTCCGATTTTAATTAAGTTTTATAGTATTTAATGATACGTACTATAGCTTTGTATGGAATCAAACTTGTCTAAATAAACCAAATTAATATGAAATTTATTTGAAATTAAGCTGATATATTTCTTGATAAACTGCTGTGATGAATGAAAAGTAAATCGTTTATATATTTTCTCGAGCTTACAAGAACTTACAGAAGAGGAAATATATCAGTGATAAATTTATGTATTTTTTCACTCAGATTAGATTGTATTTTCATTTTTCTACATTTTTTTTCAATTATATTTTATGTAAAGAAACCATTAATAAAATTCGTAGCATTTATGAAATACATTCATTTTAATTTTTATAAAAAATTATAATATAATAATTATCTCATGGACAATTCAAAACTTTATAACGAAGAACAATAAACGCATAAAAACTCTTTATTAAAAATAAGTGAAAAAGTTAAAGTGATTTATTTTTTTTTTGGTAAATCATATGACAATAAATCAGGTATTTATAATATGATATCGATATATTTTACTCCTTATAATACACATTGAATATTTTTGTGAATTTTAATCTATGTCTTTGCACATTAAAAAATGTAACAAATATAATTTGACTTACTTTATATTTTTTCATAAATTAAAATTAACTCCTGACATTCCCCCGATCTTTTTCTGTTCTGCAGGTTTCTAGGAAAAGTGGTAACCCTTTAAAATGAAAAATATTATCTACGAAATTGTTGAAAAAATTCCGGGATGTTTTTACAGTAGTATTTTTCTGAACTTGTAGAAAAAAAATTGCAGATTGACACTTCGTAATTTTCCTCTTATGGAATGATCATTAATGCCTAATCAGGATTAAACCAGATCTTTTTTCTAAGTTTGTGAAAGTTTGATTCTTGAGTCAACTCCAACTTGGGAATGCTTCACTCTCTCAGATGTTTGTTAACGGGAAACTCCATACGGAGAATGCAGAGTCGGGTGATAGAAAGAGAGAGCGAGTTAGGTCCACATTTGCATACTCGTCAGCTGTGCTTCCTTCAACTTTTCCGTATCACCCTACCCATGTACTCCCCCCCCCCCGCTCTCTCTCTCTCTCTCTCTTTTTCACTTCTCGAAACCCAAAATTCTATCTTTGTCATTCTCACTCTTCAAAGTTCTCATCATATGCAATGTGCGTGTTAGACGAAAGAAGAGAGGACGTGGCATGGAGGAGAAAAGCGGCCCTGTATTTCTAGTCCCGATTCATAATTGCAAATTTCCTTGCTTTATTTATGCAGTCAACCCACCTGCCGCACACACCCCTTGATTCTCATAGCTAGCTCGGTGAGCCCTGATACACCCTGTATTATATATCGCCACTTGCGCGAAAGGTGCGACCTTTCGTGAACACTCTTGAGTGTTACTTACGGAAATTACCCAACTCGAAATTGAAATCTAATTAAGGTGGCGCACAAAATTGGTTCCTTATTAAGTATTTATTATTAGAATTATTACGCCGCAATCGATGGAAAGCAGATTCATAAAATAAAAACATTTCTAAAATTTAATTTTTTTTGTCATAAATAAGACTCAGAATAGGTAAAACACAATAAAAATCAAAAACATAGCGAAATATTGAAGAGTGACTGTCAACTTTTCACGATTTCAAGTTGATTTCTTAACACGATCCACCATTTGAGATTTATTTTCCAATTTTGGAATGTTATTTTTGATTTTTGATCAATAAACACATAACAATGTGGAGTGGACATTTTTATTAGCCTATTAAGTTCAATGACTCAATTAAAACTGAAGTTAAAAAAACTTATTTTCTTATAAATGATGTTATAATTTTATAGAAAGAGCGAAAAATACTGTTTAGAAAATCGTTCTTGGTTATAGAAAATTACAAAGAGATTCACAGCAAACAACAATTTTTTTTCTGGATTTTCAAGTTTCATATTTAATAAATAAATACAAACTTTCATGAAAATTGCCATCATCAATTTACTGGAACTAATTGTAATTTATCCTATTCTAATATAACAACACATTTTTACCAAGATATTTAAGATTTAGTAGAAGAATTTATCAAATTTTGTCAGTAAATTATAGTAATTTAAATGATACAGAATAAAACCAAGTAACAGTGAACGCAGGATGATAATTGAATACCTATTTTAAGTATTACAACCAGATTGGGGAGTATATTTAAGTAGTAACTGATATCATGGCCAGACTCGCTCCAAGGTAGACATTTTCAATAGCCTATTAAGTTCTCTAAATCCTTTCAAACTCTAGTGAAAAATCGAAATTTCATCTAAATGCTGCTATAATTTCCTAAAAAACGTAAAAAATACATTATTTGGATTAATTGTAATCTATTTTATTTTACTATAACAACACATTTCTACCAAGATAATTAAGCATTAGTGAAAGAATTTGTCAAATTTTGTCAGTAAATTATAGTAATTTGAATGATACAGAATAAAAGGAAGTAACAGTGAACGCAGGATGATAATTGAATACCTATTTTAAGTATTACAACCAGATTGGGAAGTATCTTTAAGTAGTAACTGATATCATGGCCAGACTCGCTCCAAGGTAGACATTTTCAATAGCCTATTAAGTTCTCTAAATCCTTTCAAACTCTAGTGAAAAATCGAAATTTCATCTAAATGCTGCTATAATTTCATAAAAAACGTAAAAAATACATTATTTGGATTAATTGTAATCTATTTTATTTTACTATAACAACACATTTCTACCAAGATAATTAAGCATTAGTGAAAGAATTTGTCAAATTTTGTCAGTAAATTATAGTAATTTGAATGATACAGAATAAAAGGAAGTAACAGTGAACGCAGGATGATAATTGAATACCTATTTTAAGTATTACAACCAGATTGGGAAGTATCTTTAAGTAGTAACTGATATTATAGTCAGACTCGTTTCAGTGTGAATCCAATCTAAGGCAGTTATTTTTTCCTTTTGCTTTTTTTCCGCCGAAGCGATTTGTCAAGAGGTATACTTTGCTTCTAAAGAGGCTCTTCCTGCGTCTTTCAATAAACGATTTTCATTTTATGTGGCTGGATATTTTCATGATTTACCCATATGCATAATGCATTACGGGTCGCATCATCGTATCTCCATTTCTACGGCATTGCCCTTTGTATCGAGCATCGAGGACTTTGGGACTCGCATCGTAAAGTGTGTCGCCACTGACAACCCCGACGACGACGGCTGCAAAGGCGACGACAGAGACGACACGTGTGCCAAAGTGAAAATATATAGCCTCTCGCACGTGAGACGACTCCTTTTGCTAAGAGCGGGGGTCGAAATGATTCTCATAACTTGATACGAGGGATGCCCGCGATATACACGGTGCCTAATCTCTTTTAAAATTTAATCAATCAATTATGCAATTCGGTTTTTACTAATCAGTAAAAAATAAAGGAAAAAAATTTTGTAAACACAACACTGGAAAATTTACAATATTATCTGTGTATACTACAATATCATATTCAGCAATTGAAAAGGAGAAAACTATTATCTTAAAATAGTTATTAATGATTAAAAAATTGTACTCAGGCGAAAGTAATAACTTGCATTACTTGAGTTGCCATTTTGAGTGAGAGAATTTTTAAAATTTTTTAATTTTAACGAAGGCGAAATCGAATCATTTAAGAATTGGGATAATGATCACAACTGCCAGAATTTTGGATTTTAAAGTTTTTGTTTTGTTCGAATTCAAATTGTCTCTCAGAATTTCAGAATTCAGTAATTTATGATATCTAACTCAATATGACAGATCAAAATTTGAAAAAATCTTTGGTTCAAGCAAAACTCCATTCGATAAAGCTTTTGAGCTCTTTGAATTTAAATCTACTCTCAAAATTTTGAAATTGAAAATAACAATTCCAACATGGTGGACCATATTAATAATAAGTTATGTGATTTCATTCATTTTCGGAATACACGGAAAAACCAAAGTTTTAAATTTCTGCTAAACTGCGTTTCAATTTAAAGACAAACGTGTCATAGTAATAATTTTTCGTAATGGAATACTGTACTTTGGAAAATTGTATGATAATTTATTATAGATAGTATTCGCTAGAAATAATTACCATTGCACCTCCATTTTCCCCAAATTTCTATTCTTTCTTAGAATTATCATCATGAAATAAAACATATCTTGCTATAAAAAGTTTCTCCACGTATATGATGCGATCTCGTGAAACTCAGTGTCTGAAAGTTTTTGAAATTGTCAAATTCAAATCTAAAATCTATTTGTTTTTTGAATTGCAACTTTAATTTGGCGATCATATCACAAGGAATTGATCCAGTTTATATTACTTTTATAACAAGACTATGTAATTAACGTGAAATACAGTTTCGAAAAATCTTTGAGATTGCTGAATTTAAATTTAACAACTTTTGTGGATATGATTAGCCACATTGGATTCACCAATCAGAATATAAAAAGTCTAAGATTATATTAGAATTTTGTAAACATTAAGCACTATAAAGAGTTTTTATTCAACATTTTTTCTGGTTTTCTTCTTGGAAAATCATGTTAGGTACTGGAGTGACTCACCCTATTATCGAGCAATAATCTGTAATCCAAGTAAGAAAAGTGCAGAAATTCTGTAGAATTTGTGGAGAAAAATGGAAAGAATTTTAAAAATAATTTAAGAAAGTAGAATGCGTGCAAATTTTTTATGCCTACAAGTTTGAATAGGATGAACTAATGTTTTTTATTACTTTATGAAAATATTCTTGCAAGAATATAAGAAGCGTTGTTGTGTTTTCATATTTAGTATCCAAACATACTATAGACAAATCAAATGATAATATACAGAGTCTATTAAAAAGATTGGAACAATAAAATCCCAAGCAGAAATTGACAATCGGACCAATATCGATCCAACGTTGGATTCAGTCAGACTTCTGACTGTCGGAATCCGACTGTCGGCGGATAGTCGAAATGATAACGATGTACTGCATTGGTACAACACCAGTTTCCAACGTTGTATCAATACTGGTAACCAACATATTTTCAACGCTGGCTGTCAACATTTATAAAATACTGGTTATATACTTTTATTATTAAACCCATGTTTTACGGTTAAAGACATTTTTTAAAGAGGACTATACTCTAAAAACAGACTATTGACTCGCCAACAATCCCCTTCATTATCAAAGGATTTTCTATTCAAAATTGGTATGAGAGGAAATCCTCTAGAAGTTGAACGGTTATAATTTCAAATGCTAACCGATATAATAACGATATAACCTATCTAATATAAATATTAGAAATGTACACGAGCCCAACGTTGACAAATGCCAATATTAAATAGGTTATCATCAATACTACAATAACAGTAAAACGATTCAGTTGATAGACAAAAGAAATCTGCTTAATTTTAATGGATGCATTCAGGAAAGAACCTAACTTCACTATCACTAGATTTTTTAGAGTGTACCACTGTCGAATCAACTTTGTACAAGCACTGGTATTTTACAGTGTTAATTATCAGAGTCGATTAGACACAGGGTGGACCTTGTACATTTACTGTCGGAAAATTACTTTTTCCACAGTCGGAAGAAAGTTGGGCCCGTTGTACATCCAACATTGTACAAACGCTGGTATTTTACAGTCGACTACCGGGGCTAAATAGACACTGGCTAGACCTTGTACATCCACTATCGGAAAATTACTTTTTCCACAGTCGGAATAAGGTTGGGCTAATTGTTTCCCAACATTGTACGAACGTTGGCAATCAACAGTCGATCTCCTACATTGGACGAACATTTAACCGATCATCATAGTTGGCAGAGTGGCATGATTTCTGCTTAGGATGTCTCGCAAACAATAAGTATAACAAATGTATTACATACAAAAGTTGTTAGGATCTAAAAGTTCTATTTACTGGCAAATTTAGTTACGATTTCGCGGCCTTAGTTTGGCCCTGACTGGGCCCAACTCAATTTAAAAAAATAAAAACTCTTACTTTTTAATTAATCACTATTTTCTCCTACACTTTGTCTGACAATCTCAAAATGTGACTTAGAAACACTCTTAACTTTTCAATCAATTTATTTTTCTCTCTTGTTAAAAATTACAAGTTATGGGATAAATTTTAAAATCGTGTCAATTTTACAGCATCTTTTTTGAGTGATCAGCTTGAGTCTAAATCTCAACCCTATGTATGTATTCGACGTTTTCACTGACTCTATAATCATGTTTGTTTTATGGCTCGTAACGAGCGATGGATATTTTAACTAATTGCATAATTGCTTTCAAACAGGCAATGGAACTGTGGGCGTCGCGATTCCTCGCGTCCGGCGTTGGCAGTTTGACTCTGCTTTAAAAGAGGAAAAAGAAAGGGGTTGCTTTCCGACAACAGGGTGTGGGATTTTAAATGACCCCGTAAACACAAACGCTGCCACTGCCACAGTGGTTCGCTTAATTCACTTGGCCGCTAATTGCACGCGTTTTAATTTGCGAAAACTCAAAGTGCCATCCGGTAACTCTTAATCGGCGCTTCATAAAATTCCGAGAAAATGGTACCCTTTTTCTCAACTCTTTTCTTATTCTGTTTCTATTTCATCTTATTTTGTGCTTTCTTCAAGCTTTCATAAGAGTTTGAAGTTTTTCGTTCAACTTCACATTTTATATAGATTTTTTATTTATTATCTAATTTACTTTATATATTTCATTTAATATAATTTTATCTGATATAATTTTACAAATTCTAGAATATAATGTTAAAAAATGCTAGAACTTTACTTCAAGAATTATATATCTTACTGATAAAATAACGAAATAGAAATAGCAATAACTTTTTATTCATCTAAATTCTTCAATTTCAATTCCGTAGGATGCTAATTATGGGAATAATATTTTAAATAGTAAAAATATACCAAGTCACAAAACTCACAAATGAAATGTAACAAAATCGTTGTTTCGTAATCGTGTAATGCTCCATCTTGTAAGTTTTTACTTACAATATTTTCTGTATTACTGATAACAAAATTACTTTGAGAATATTCCTCGGAATCCTAAAACTGCCCATCGTTAATTTCTGAATCTAGATTTATAATCACACTTATTGCACTAAATTATTCAAAGTAAAAAGTCACTCCAAATGGAAGAGTACGTTTCCTTCTTTACAGAGCAAAGTTTTACTCCTAAAAGGAGTGAAGTTACACTCCTATTGGATAGGCTTATTTCATGCAAATTAACATCAAGTAAAATTTATAGTGTAGAATCATAGATTTGAATAGAGTTGATTTAAATAATATTAAGAGCAGTTAGAGAAAGCAAAGGCTTTGAAAAAAGCAAGAATCATTTCCAAGCTGGCATTGGCTTAATTAGAGAAGGTTTTCAGTCTCTGTAAATCACGTAATGCGGACTACACTGCTCACTCAGGAATAACTCAACCGACTCGATCAAAGCTTCTCGACGTGACCTCTTATTAACGAAACCTACAATCGTTTCAAAGCCTCCAAATCTCTTCGGTTACAAATTAAAATCTTCTTTCATTTTAAAAGCTCAATATTGCGAACATCTGATATTGCTTTATAAGGTATAGAACTTAAAGAAATTGAGAAATCAATCTTGAATTAACTCATGTAAAATATGTTCGATTAAAAAGTGTTTTTGGAATGTTCTACAACTTCTAATGACTTTTTTTCAAGCTTTTGCAAAATTTCGTAGAACATTAATTACAGGGTTAACACTTTCTCTGGATATCTGAAAACCATGAAAAAGTCAGGGAATTAAATTTTATATGGAAAAATTAGGGAAATGTCAGAGAATAATTTTGATTTGTAAAACAATATAATGTTAGTGAAATTATATTAGTATATGTCGATCTCAAATTACAAATAGATACATACAGAGAAAAAATTCCTAGTAGATTTGACTACTTTTCACCTACTTTCCGTAATTCCTAAAGGCCCCGAAGACACTTTTTTTGTCAAATTAATCGTAGAACATGCAATACAATTAATGAAGAAAAGCTGTTGTACACCCAACGATGTACAAACGCTAGTATTTTACAGACGACTACCGGGGCTGAATAGACACAGGGTTGACCTTGTACATCAACTGTCGGCAAATTACTTTTTTCACAGTCGGAAAAAGGTTGGGCCTATTGTACACCCAACGTTGTACAAACGCTGGTATTTTACAGTCGACTTAACCAGGGCTGAATAGACAATGGATAAACCTTGTACATCCACCGTCGGAAAATTACTTTTTCCACAGTCGGAATAAGGTTGGGCCAATTGTTTTCAAACATTGTACCATTTGGTAATTAACAGTCGTTGGACCATCATTTAACCGAGCTTCATAGTTGGCAGAGTGTCATGATTTGTGCTTGGGATGTTAATTGGAGTACATATTTAATTATTATTATCTTATCAACACAATTAGATCTGATACTAAACTGCTGTTATTGATTCAACTATGTACAACACTAATTATGTTAAATTTAATAAAGAAAGTAGATAAATTTACTACTTTTAACATTACTCTGGATCCTTAGTTACATTTTTCACGCGCACTTTTTTCAGTGTACTTTATTCTTACATGTATTATTATCTCCTAATTTTTCCCCTGAATGAACATAAATGTTTTCAATAAATTTTATTAATTTTAATAACCATTTATTTATATGGAGTAACAAGAAAATCTAGGAAAATAAAAATTTTGGATCTCAAAAACCTAGAAAAGGCAGAGAATTTTTGTGCACGAAATGCTGAACAATACAAATTACAGAAAATCACAACGTTCAAATGAGGAAAAAAATTTCTGCTTGAATGCAAAGAATCTAACATAATGGAAAGAGTCACTACTTCCGCCAGGAAACATAGAATAAGATGCATTAAGAAAGAATATTTAATATTACAGTACTATACAATAATAAAAATGAAAATAAGTAGCTGAATATAAAAGTAATTTTGAGTAGGCATTTGAAAAAGAATAAATTTCAAGTACATCGGGGCCGGTGGTAAGGGGCACAGAGCAGTTATGCGAGATTAGCAATTCATGGCCGCGCAGTTGTTATTGTCGTGAAGGGCTCTCCCGCTTAGAACGATGGCAATAATAATAATTAAGAAACATCGTAACAGTAGCATATTTGGATCCACCCAGAGTCTACACACTTTGCTTGACTTTACCATCCACTTTTCTCTTTTTTCACTCTCTCTATCTTCTTCTACCTTTGTTCTCCTTTCACCTAATCTCGAGCAGGCGCTTGTTAAAAACGCCCGTGAATATAAAGAGTTGCATTATTAAAGAAGTTTGTGCGACTATAACAAAAAGTTCCGGCCTGTGGGGGAAGGTTCGAGAGAAAATGAGAGAGAAAGAGAGAGACTCGTGAGAGTTTTGGAGCGCGAAGGAAGAAGGAAAGAGAAACAGGGTGCGACATGAGGGTGCGAGAAAAAACTAGAGGGGTGATACTCAAAGACGAAGCTAATTTCAGTCTTGAGTTTCGTATAAATTGGTATCATAAATGCCACAGAAAATTACCTGCTTGTTCAAAGTATTTCAGTCTTCAAAAAGAGAGTTTTCCTAATTAAAAAGTGATAACTGTTGACATTTTGATTTTATTAAAAAATTGAGTCAATTTTGAAAAAAAACAGGACTTTTATAAATTATCCTGCTCTTTTTGGAACCCTTAATGCCAGAGATACTTAAGTCATAGTTATGCGGATGGAAAGTAGAGGGAAGGGATGGAAAACAAAAACGATATAGCAGGAAGAAACGGCGCATAATTAGCATAACGACACTAATTAAAATACAAATGAAGAGTCTTAAAGAGCTCAGGCTGGGTGACTCATTATCACCGAGCTGTCGGCCTCCTCTCTCTAGAGCATCGCATTCTTTTCTTCCTTTCTTTTCACCTTTTGTATATGTGTTAATCACATTTTTAAATAACTTTTACTGAACTTATTGTTATTCTTAAACCAAAAATCGTGCATAAAATTATTCCACAAAATCCCTTGATATATCGTTAAATTCTTTGGAATCCCTGAAAATTTATGTTATTTCATAAAATAACATAAGATTTAAAAATATGAATTTCTATGTAATCCTATAAAGGCTTATAAATAACCTAAAATCTCTTGTCTCAAAACTACATAAAATCCCTTGAATTCCCGTAAAATCTTTACGATACAAGTCTTTTAAAGTCTCATGAAATCATGGGGTATAGACCTTGATGCAGTCCAAAGAAAATTTTTTGAATAATACATAATCATTTGCAATTTTAAATTTTCTGGCTAAAGTTTCAGAAAAAATTTAATCCTGGACTTCAATCTGAACTTGCATTGAGATTTAATTGAGCTCGGATTGATTCAAACTGAAGTCTAAGATTAATTTTCAATTGATTTGCATCAAATGAGATTCAAAACGTTTTTTGGATTGGTTTGGAATGATTTGTAATAACTCAAAAATGCGTTCTGACACGGAAAAAATAGTTTTGTAAAGTTTATAAAACTGTTTAAGAGTTGGGGATACAGGAATTACGGAACAGAGTTCTAGAAAATGTACATAACTTTTCAAGATAAAATGCGAAACATCAAGGAAACATCATTGAACGTTCTGCATTTTATTGTGAAAAGTTCTTTAAATTTTCTAGAACTCGGTTCCGTAAAAGCCTGTATCCCTGACTCTTAAACAGTTCTATAAACTTTACTACACTATCTTTTTCCGTGGAAATGGCCCGAAATAGCTCTGATTCACTTGAATTGAACTCCAATCTGAAACTTTCGCCTAGAATCCCATAAATGACCTTAAAATTTATGTAAGCCTCCCACATTTGGAAAATTTCTGGAAAAAATTACATAACACTTTAAAAATCCCATAATATTTCATAATATTTCTCAAGATTTCCTGGGAATGCATGAAATTCTACAAATATCGTTAAAAACGTTTATAATTATATAAAACTTGTATAAAATTGTAATTTTCTGTAGAGTCTAAAAAAAGCTTTGCAAGTCACAATAAATTTTCTAGAAGTTTTAAATTACATGAAATCTTAAAATAATGTAAGGTAAATGTTCCAGTAATCGGCACACAAATACTCTTACATTTTATTGGATTATCATTGATTTTGGCAATTCTGTATAATCCATGTTATTAAGTCGTACAATCAATTGTTGTAAAATATTTAAATTAAAATTGTTTTTCAGTACTTTGTAAAATTTCAAGAGTAAAATGACGATCACTGGTACGCTAATGATTACTGGGTAATTTACCTTTCCTATTACAAAATCTGATAAATCTTTTTCAAGTCCCATAAAATTTCTGAAATCTTAATTTTTATGCTGAAACCAAATTTTGATAAAAAAAAACCTGTACGGAAAAAAATTGCTTAGATATAAATATTAAAAAAATATTAATACCCAAGCAGAAATTAACAATCGGACCAACGTTGATCCAACGTTGGATACCAGCTTCCGACTGTCGGAATCCGACTGTCGGCGGACAGTCGAAATGATAACGATGTACTGCGTTGGTACAACACCAGTTTCCAACGTTGAATCAATACTATTAACCAACATATTTTCAACGCTGGCTGTCAACATTTCTAAAATACTGGTTATATACTTTTATTATTAAATCCATGTTTTACGGTTAAAGACATTTTTTAAAGGAGACTATACTCTAAAAACAGTCTATTGACTCTCAAACGATTCCCTTCATTATTGGAGGATTTTCTATTCAAAATAAGCATGAGAGGAAATCCTTTAGCAGTTGAACGATTATCATTTCAAATGCTAACCTTTTACTGTCAAAGTATTTCCTTTGGTCTTAATATGAAATCCTTTCACGTACCAAAAAAAATAATTTTGAGGATAAAAGAAAGAAAATTGTATGATATAACCTATCTAATATAAATAATAGAAATGTACACGAGCCTAACTTTGACAAATGCCAATATTAAATAGGTTAGCATCAATACTACAATAACAGTAAAACAATTCTGTTGATAGACACAAGAAATCTGCTTAATTTCAATGGATCCATTCTGAAAGGAACCTAACTTCACTATCAATAGACATTTTTTAGAGTGCACCAGTGTCGAATCAACTTTGCACAAACACTGGTATTTTACAGTGTTAATTATCAGAGTCGATTAGACACAGGGTGGACCTTGTACATTTACTGTCGAAAAATTACTTTTTCCACAGTCGGAAGAAGGTTGGGCCTGTTGTACATCCAACATTGTACAGACGCTGGTATTTGACAGTCGACTACCGGCGCTGAATAGACACTGGATAGACCTTGTACATCCACTGTCGGTAAATTACTTTTTCCACAGTCGGATTAAGGTTGGGCCAATTGTTTCCTAACATTGTACCAACGTTGGTAATCAACAGTCGATCTCCTACATCGGACCAACATTTAAGCTTTCGTCACAGTCGGCAGAGTGTCATGATTTCTGGTTGGGTACTTATATTAGGTGCGCAACTAAGTTCCCGTTGTTTTGTTGATAAAAATGCAACTTTATTGTGAAAAAATTGTTACAAATGAGTCACATTCAAAGTATTGCCAATCGTTAGCTACAACTTTTGCCCATCTTTATGGTAGAGCTCGAATACCGTTACGGTAAAAGTGTTCATCTTTTGAGGCTATCCACGAATCAAGACATTTTTCGATGTCTTCATATGAGCGGAACTGCTGATCAGCCAGACCATGTGCCATCGACCGGAACAAGTAATAATCGGACTACGCAATATCTGGGAAATACGGCGGGTGGGGTAGGACTTTCCATTTGAGCGTTTCCAAGTAGGTTTTAACGGGTTTGGCAACGTGAGGCCGTGCGTTGTCATGCTGTAGAATCACTTTTTCGTGTCTCTGCTCGTATTGTGGCCGTTTTTCACGCAGTGCTCGGCTCAAACGCATAAATTGCATTCGATACCGTTCCCTAGTGATGATTTCGTTCGGTTTCAACAGCCCATGATAAATAACATCAGCGTCTTCGAAGGTTTTTGGCCTTCCTTCACGCGGACGGTCGTCAACATCGAAATCACCGTCTTTGGAGCGACGGAACCAATCACGGCACGTTGTTTCACTTAGAGCAGCATCTCCGTAAACTTTTTGGAGCTCTCGATGCGCTTCAGCCGCCGTTTTCTTCGAATGAAAGAAGAAAATCAACACTTCCCGCAAATAACGATTATTTGGCACAAAACCAGACACTTTCACACAACCAAAAGTATATGACGCCAAAACAAAATCACTAATGTGTCAAAACGGTTTGTTTACCATATGCCTAAGCTTGGTTCATGACGTTTTGGATAGATCAAAATCGACCAGCACTTACTGCAGGAGCTTTCTATTGACAAACAGCAAGAACTTGGTTGCGCATCTAATATTTTTTAATTTTAGCCAATTGAAAAAATTTAAAAAGAAATTCAATGCAATTTTCTTGATGTTCTTCTTAAAATAATATCCAACAATCTTCCATATATTCCTGTAATTACAGTGTTAGAAATTTCTACCGTAATTTCCCGAAACACGTGACTGGAGTTTTATTCAGTTACAGTTTCGTAAACTTAAGATAGAATTTCAGAAAATGTTTTAATTTTCAGTTACAAAGTGTTAAATATTCTGATACTTGTATCTGGAAATTCTGAAACTTGTAACGGGGATAATGTTACGTTTTGGGTAACTGAAGTTTTATGCAGTTACATGCAACTGAAAATTTTTTACAGTTTCATAATTTTATAATAAATTTTATAGAAATTCTGTTACAGTTTGATAGTTTCAAGATAAATTTCATGAAAATTCAATTAAGTTTCATAATATTAAGAAAAATTTCAGATAATTCAGTACACTTTGCACAATTTGGAGATACCTTTACTCAAAAACATTACGAATATCGTTCAATTTTACGTTACCTTTGTGACATAAAAATTTTGTAAATTTCCAAACATTTCTAGCAGTGTGAGAATATTCTTACGTAATATTATATACATATTTTAACCATAATTTTCAAAATATTTGAGATATTTTTTTTAATTAAAAAAAAATTCTTCCTTTTGAAATGGGAAATATTTTAAAATATAGGTACCGTGAGGAGTATATTTTTCGCATTTTCTGCACAATTTGCCTATTATCGAGGAACGCCTTTACTGCCAGTAGAGAACCTTATTTCGTTGGAGTCAATTTCAGGGATGTTTCAAAGTCGCTGTCGCAGGATTGTTACGCATTAACGTACGGACGATTGGCGTAGGACTACTTTTTTACGATACGTATCACAAATATGGGGTTGCAAAAGGGCGGAGTAGCAAAATATCGATAGAAGTATAAGCACAGGAGTTCCCCCTGATTCGGGAGAAGAAGCCGTCATAAAATATCATAAACCATTCGATTTGGTATCGTAATCCCTGATCCACGTGAAACACGTCAACTGAATTCAAACCCAAACCCCACGGATAACCGACGCATCGACGACCTACCGACGACATAAATATGATTGGGAAATCGCTGCCAAGGGTAAAAGAAAATAGAATAGTGCATAACTTTTCTATAAATCAATCCACTATTTCTTGTCTTATAATATTTTATCCTTTTTTTATTTCTTTTATATTGAAATTTATCTTCTAACTGCCACCAAATCTCTTTCATATTTTATCGGCGCTAGACTAGATTTTCATGACTAACAAGATTTTTATTATTTTCCAGTAGGATTTTTAGTTTTTAAGATTAAATTTTCTTGATAATTGTAGGTGTTATTCTATTCGGCGCGCAACAATATTTCCTAAAATATATTAATTCGAAATCCATGCGACTAAATTACCAATTGCTCTAGTTTTTATATTTTCTGATTCATCATTTAACCTAATGTAGGAAAAATTTATGCACAAAACGGTGAATATTATTTTAATAAGAAGAAATTTACGATCCTGGAGCATTAGAAATTTATCTCGAAAAATGAGAAAATTTTCGAATGCATACTTTTTAATTTTGAGCTCCACACTTGGAAATCGAACTGCACAAAGGGTATCGTACTGGAAAAAATGTTAGGCCCAGCGATATAGGTCGAGTTGAGGTGAGAAATAGTGAGGATGTCACGCAGTACAAGTTGTTAAAACCCTATAAACGAGAAAGGTAAAACTACTCGCGGGAAAGACTCAAGATCCTTGGTTTTAGAGTGCCGCGCACGTAGCATTAATCCCGGCGGGTGCTTATGTATCCTCAACCCTCTTTTGGGCTTGGTGTCTCGCTTTTATCCTCCCTGGCTCTTTGGCGGAGGCGGGGTTGCTTTCCCACTCGACTCGAGTCTACTCTCTTTCGGTTGACACTTAATTTCCGTTATTCGTACGTAGTACTCAGTACGCCCGGTTTATGTCATACTCTTCACCCCCGTAACACTCTCCCGAGTAGCTTACTTTCACCCCCAAACTCATTCCACTCTCTCCTTCATTCTCTTGGTTAACCATTCGGTCCCTTGTACAGATCAACGCTGCTATTTACTTTAAACAACTAGCTGATGGGCCTCGATATCCTCTTCACAAAATTTATTACCTGTCTAGGAAAGACAAAAAACGTGAAAATAGAGTTAGTACCAAAAATAGAGATGATAGGGAAAATAAATACGATTTTTTTTTGGGTAGAGCTCATTCTAAAATGTCTCTTTATACGGAAAACTATATCAACAGTCAACGGACGGCATTCCAGAGTAGGAAATCTCCATGAAATGATTTTCAATGTACTTCCACTCTAAAATTATCCTTCGCGGATATAAAAAGTCCAAGGAGGGTGTTAATCATCGAGTGCCGTTAATCACGATTGACCGAGCACAATCGTTGCTTTCTGAAGAGATGATAAAAATTACCCTTTGTCTTTCAGTTCTCCTGAAAGAAGATGGTACAAAAAAAATCGAATAAACTGTCGTTGCGAGGATTACATTGTCGTAAAATCTCAAGAAATTTACATGAGAAGTGCTCGCAATAAAATACTGATGTGGCGGATTTAAATACAAGACCCTATAGTCTCTTTCTGGAAATGATGATATTCCTTTCACTGACCTTTTCTTCACAATCCAAATCCTTCTTCTATAAAAAGCTATAACTCTCTTAGGATTCTCGAAAAACATAGAATTTCCAATCTAGAAGTTGAGTCAGCCTCATAATCCTAAAAAGAAAGGAAGGTGAGCAAACGAAACGTGGTCATTGCTGATCGGTTGTTGGAGACGACGTCTGAAGCTCCTGCCAGCTGGCAGTTTGCCGCGGCTTGCTTCACAACGATTCACATCCTTTAACTCCTTCGCCGTCACTCCCGTTACCCTTTTATAGAACCACCAAACCTCTCGCGAAATATTAATTAACGTTATTAATGCCCAGCATCGAACTCACGGGGTGGTAATTCTCTGACTTTCTCCTTTGGTCTATGGCTCACTTACTTCATCTGCTTTTCCTTCTCTCGTCCTCTGCTTGTCTCACTTCGTTGCTCTCTGTACCCGCGGCAGGGAAAAAACCCATTATCGTAAATCATCGTTTTCCAATAACGCTGCCAGGCCTCTTTACCGTTCTTGCCATCGAGCGGCCTTTCCTTTGCTCGGTTCTGCTCATACTCTTCTTCTGTTTTTTTTATACTTTACCGCGCTCAGTTGAAGAATGTTTTGGATTTATGTCAAAAATCTCTCTAGTCGAAATTCCCAATATGTCCTGTTTCAGCATTGATCTTCTTCAGGTCCCAGGAAGGTGCCCCACTCTAGCAAAAACCAAGTGGCTCCTTTGAACTTTATTTTAACTTTTTAATATTTGTTGCAAGGAACTACAATTTTTTGCTAGAATTCAAACAGTTTTACAAAATTTCGAATGTAAGTAAGGGAGAAGCGGCGAAATTGGCGCACCTAATAGACAGTGCGAGTTTGAAAAGAAAGTATATGACAAAAAATTATGAAAAAATATTTATTTAATAGCTGGATATCTTTTCTATACTTTCCAATGGATAAAGATTGCATTGAAAATGATTAAAGCCGGTTTTTATTCAGATTTCCGAAGGACTGCACCTGCGTCAATTTACCCGCCATGTCGGGTAAATTGACGCACTAATATTATAATCTTCTCTTGCCACGTATTAGTTATATTTTCATAGATTTAGAATTACATTTCAGTAGCAAAGGTTGATGAAAAGAGGTAGTTATAATTTGAAAATAAATTTGAGATAGTATATCAAGATATGTGAAGTTTTTTATACCTTTATTCACATAAACCAGCCAAAGTTAAAGTATATTTTATATTTGTACAATAAAATACTGGCAATTGTGGATATTTAAGTGAATATTCAAATTGAAATCATTTTTATAGAGAATTATTTGAATTTGTAATCAGAAGTATATACAATTATTAACTTTAGAAGACTTATAAATAATAGAAACAATCAATCAAAAATACAAATTTTTTACTTACATTGCTTTCACATCTTAAAATCGAGAAAACTTTCAAAACACTGTCAGACTGCAAATTAATTATTAAAAATCGCTTTTAAAATGCCTTAATACCTCAAACTTAAAAAAAAATTTAACCACTGATTGTTCAAATGAATATAACCTTACAAAGTCGTTACATCAGTTTTGCGAACCACATTACCTCCCATGTCACAAAAAATCTTAAGAAAAAAGATTAGCAGAAAAGTCCAGCAACATTCAAATGTTCAATCTATATATATATATATATATATATATATATATATACAATCTATATATTAATAATTGTGTACTTACTATCTTCTTTATATTTTCAATCATAAACATCCGAGCACTTGACTTCAGTCACCGGTTTCCAGAAACACAACACGTGTGCCAACTTCGCCTCTGATTTGAATCTCGTATGCGCCAATTTTGCCGCAAGTGTATCGTTCATTAATTAAATACTTTTTACGTAAAATGCTTATCTTTTCATACAAATATTCTATCCTAATCGTAAGATTAAATATCAAAGATTATAAAATCGTTACATTAATCTAATTCACCTTGAATTACTATTATTTAACGATTTAACTCAATGGCTTCGAACATAACCATTATGCCAAAAGACGATTAATCGCAATAAAACTGTATTAAGCAATTAGATTTTTATAATGTTTTCTATCAAATACATATCATACAAGAATGCACACGATAGAACTATTTTTATTTTTTGTTATGTTATCATTTTCTGAAAAATAGGGTGCGCCAATTAAGACGACGCGCCAATTTCGCCGCTTCTCCCCTACAGACTTATATATTGAATTTAATATTTCAGATTATTATGTTTTATTGCGAACATACACTTTGACCAGGGCTGTTTTGATTGAATTAAAAAGGAATGTAAAATTTTTTTCAAATAAAACTTTTCTTCTATAGAGAATACTTTCTTGGAATTTTTGAGACACTCCTCATTGGGATATGACTGAGCAGTATAGTTGGGAAAACTTTAAACTGTAAAGATTGAGAAGAGTGCTATGAGTTTATGTGTTTATAAAAGCAAGTGTTTACGAGTGTGACGATCAGTATTTCCGAGCACGTGATCCAGGGTTAACAGCATCGTGGCTGGTAGTGAAAGCTACCTTGGAAATAGATAGATCGGACGACGGGATGCGGTAGATGGGAAACGAAGGGCTACCATCGAAAGCTCAGGTCGGCAATCACCCTTGGGGCTAATGCCTTCAGGGCTAAACAAAGTATAAAGTAGATACCTGCTAAGTAAGCCCCGAGCAACTAACCGAGACTGGACGAACTAGATGCGTTTCTCGCATACTAAGGATTCGCTTTCCTTCTACTATCGCCTCTAAAAACACCCTCTAATCCATAGATTATACGATTCACCCTGGTATAGACCATTCCTCATAAATAATTCGTATTGAGTTTTTTTCCTTCAGAATTTAAAGTCTTTCCAAAGTGAAATTTTAAACATTTATATTTTGACAACCACATCTTTAATTTTATAAAATAATTATACTTTTCATAAAAATGTTCATACCGATTTCTCTTCTAAATTGGTTTTGAAAATAAGGTCTGAACTGTATGAAAGAAAATGAGGGAGTAAAAACGAGAGAAGAAAATCTTATCCAGGGTTGATAATCTTTCTTTCTCTTTATATCAGTCTGTCTCTCTCCCCCACCCCCTTAGTTCAGCCGTCGACTCCTTCCATAATTTGATTGTTTTAATTAAATTTCGTCGGGGAATCACTTTACGCTGGGCACACTGGTCCGGACACAATGCAAACTGTGACGTGCGTCGAATGAATTTCGATTTCAGAGAGGTAGGACGCCATCTCCCAGGTCCCTAAAACCATTTCTTGTTTAAAGATTGTTTAATTTTCTCTGGGAAGATTAGATGAAAATCAGGATTTTGTATTTGCGTTCTTGGATACCAACCCGAAATCGAGTCGATCGACAAAGGGTAAGTTAGTCCTACCCAATATTCCAAGGCGTAATAAGACGAAGGTTAGACACGACCGCGAGGAACGCCATGGCATGGTGGCTGGTAGCGACGCGCCATTCCGCATATTTCTCCAGATATTGGAATTTGTCGCGGTTACTTACTTCAAATTATCTTCCGCTCTAGCTATTCCGACGCGGTCTATCCGTCTGCTTTAATACGTATACTCGTTAGTCGATAACTCACTATATTCTTCGATAATTAGGAATATCCTGTTACATCAGATTTTATGTTATTATTTCGACAGCAGGATAATTGGAACAAAGCGTATTACAAATTATAATATCACCATTTTAGAATTTTTAGGTTATTTCTATCACAATAGTGCTTAATGCATGGAAAATAATTACTTAAAACGGTTTCTTCTTTTATTAAACGAAATATTACAAAAAATCAGGGTTTCACGCGTAATTTACCTTAGCTAAATTATGTCAGGTTTTTTTACGTATTTAAAGTACGTATAGTCCATTTACACTGAGAAAAAAATGCTATTGAATCAAAAGCATTTCTTTCCAAAAGCATGTATATCATGGATTCAAATCAATATGCTATAGAATTAGTAAGATATTTATTGTTTCTTATAGTATATTTTTATTAATTAATAGTATGCATGCGTTTGGAAAGAAACGCTTCTGATTCAATAGCATTTTTTTCTCAGTGTACGTCCGTTTTTATCCTTCTTAACATTTCCCAACTTTTGAAAACAAAATTTTCTATATTTTAGACACAAACATGTAGAAATTCGTAAATTTGAGCGCGCCTAGGGCGAGCGATTTGACCGTCGCGCTTCGCGCTCCGTTCTTTTTGCACCTCACGCTTAGCGCTCGGTCTTATGCTTTTCGCATACATTTAATTTTCTTTCTTATAATTTGATACTGAAGTTCAAACCAATTTTATAATAATATTACAGATGGTGTGAATTACACATTTTCTCGAAGTTACTAAATTTCTTTTTGGAGGAAATTCAATTTACTTAAGGCTTTTTTAGCCTTAAGGAACACACTCTCATCATGACGCTCGCGCTTCGCGCTCATACATTACAGTAACTTTTAAATAAAATACATGATTGGAATAATTTATTTTCTTCCAAATATCTTAAAAAGAAAATACAATCGTAGACTTTATTTAAGGAAACGATTTTGCAGAACAACGCTTATTTCGTATCTCACATATTTTGGTGAAAAAAATCGAATTGATGAGAATTCGCAGACCTCATTTAGGCAAATAATTTTCCACCTGAACGTTTTTTTTGTATCGCACATATTTTGTCTAAAAAATTGAATTTTTGAATTTTAATCGTATTTTTGGAATTGAAACGAAAAATATATGTTTTTATCCTTCTTAACATTTCCCAAATTTTGAAAACAAAATTTTCTATATTTTAGACACAAACATGTAGAAATTCGTAAATTTGAGCGCGCCTAGGGCGCGCGATTTGACCGTCGCGCTGCGCGCTCCGGAATTTTTGAACGTCGCGCTTCGCGCTCGGTCTTGTGCTCTTCGCATACATTCCAGTTTATTTCTTATAATTTGATACTGTAGCTCAAACCAATTTTATAATAATATTACAGATGATGTGAATTACACATTTTCTCAAAGTCACTCTATTTCTTTTTGAATTTAAGTGAAACAGGAGATTCAATTTACTTAAGGCTCTATCAGCCTTAAGGAACACATTCTCATCATGACGCTCGCGCTTCGCGCTCGATTTTCTGTATACATTTCAGTAACTTTTTAATAAATTACATGATTAAATTAATTTATTTTCTTCAAAATCTCTCAAAAAAAAAAACAATCGTAGACTTTATTTAAGGAAACGATTTTGCAGAACAACGCTTATTTCGTATCTCACATATTTTGGTGAAAAAAATCGAATTTTTTTAATATTAAAAATCGAAACATAAAATATACATCCTGTCTCGAAATATCTTAATGAGAATTTGTAAACCTCATTTAGGCAAACAATTTTCCATCTAAACGTTTTTTTTGTATCTCATATATTTTGTCTAAAAAATGGAATTTTTGAATTTTAAACGTATTTTTTGGAATTGAAACAAAAAATATATGTTTTATCAGAAACTGTGTGAGACAAAACTTGTAGATCTTTTTGAAACTAACAACTTTGTATTCTTACGTTTTTTTCGTATTTCACACATTATTGTTAAAAAATTGAATTTTGTATTTTCAATATATTTTTTTTTTAATTATAAAGAAAAATATGGATCTTATGAAAAAATGCTACAATTTAAATTTGTAGGTCTTTATGTAGAAAATAATATTGTAAAATATGCATCTTATGAAAAAATGTTACAATTCAAATTTGTAGGTCTTTATGTAGAAAATAATATTGTATCATAACGTTTTTTCGTATCTCGTATAATTTAACTGGTAAATGGAATTTTGATATTGACTTTTTTCGAATTTGAATATGCTGTAACATTTCTAATTTTGATTTAATCAAAAAATGTTATCAGGATAATTTGTAGAGATTTATGAGCACTATCTAAAACCAGTATTGAAATTTTTGATTTTTTCAAAAAATTATTTTCAAAAACACAAAAGTAGTGCTGCATCCCTCAATTTTGATTGGATGTGGCTGGTTAACGAACTTGTCCTTACTTTTTCGACTCCGATAAAGTGCGCCCAAGCTCAATTCAATCTAATAATTCTATCGAGAGTTATGCCGCACACGACCTACTACAGACAGACAGACACTTTCGTAAAAACCACTTTTTCTGACTCAGGGGATCTCAAAACGTAAAGATTTGATGAAAATTTCGAAAGTCATTTTTCACATAAAACTAATACCTTCTCATTCATGATGAGAATGTAAAAAGAGAGTTTATACTCATTATATTATACTCTTTCCGAGTCCGCCATCTTTATTACGTTAATCACCTTTGATACATGTTTTTTATGTAAAATAAATTTTTGACGTAATATACGTAGAAAACCTCGAGTGACGCGTCACTGTACAACCCTACACAAAATATGAAAATGTAATTGATTATTTCATGTAAATAGATTTAATTGAAATAGTACCAGTGTAGCCGCGATTGTTGGTAATATTATTGTGGCGTAACCCTTGCCACTACCGCCAGATGGCTAGTCGACATTTTTCACAAGCAAAATTTTTCATGCAGCTACACGGGAAAAAATTCCGATTTGCGTAAACCCTAAATAGCCGGGTTGATAACGTAAAAAAGCCCGACAGCAGAGTTGAATCTACTCGCATTTCGGGCTTGACGGTACCCCAATTCCCGTTTAAGCGCGCTATGTGCAGTATGGTGTATAAGTCAACATGATGGACTTCATAAACGACTTGCTGTCAGAATTCGGTCTGTAAAATTTTAAAAATAAATATTATTATGGTTGATTACATGTGGTGGCGTTGGTGGTGAATAATTATGAAAATTAATTACATAGATGAACTCTATGATTATTCGCTACTTTCAAGATGCGAATATTTGGATTCATATTAGAAAATATTCAAAATGTTTGGAGTTTTTGTAAAAATGAATTAGTAACTTCATTTCGCGTTATATTTACACAAATTCTAGTTATAACACTGTATTCATTTTTCTGATGATTACTTTTTGCATAATTTAATGCGTTTAGGCCAAGTTATGTGTAATGGCACATAAAATCCGCGATTTTACTATTGTTATTATTTTTCAGACATCCAAAAACGTACTGCGCTACATTTTCATTCTTCGGTAGCATCAACGCGAAAACCGAGTAGAATTTATTCAAAAACGGGCTTCTGAATGCACATTTATAGCATTCACTCCTGCATTGCAATTAGTGATGATATGTTACCGTAATTTTTGGTTATTACTAAATTTTTACTGTAATTCGGTAATTTTCTAGCAATTGTGGTAGTTTGTTATTAATTGTTGGACTGATGATACATTTTAAAATATCATGTATTGCTGCAGTTCCATGATAAAATAGAAGATGTACTGAAAAATAAAATGCTGAATAACTGTTTAAAAATTGAAAAACGTAATTTAATTTCCTTTCCATATCAAATATAACTCCCAAAAAGAAGCTTGTAATGCATATTTATTACCACTATGGAATGGATATGTTGGATCAGGTATGTATATTATTTCATAGAAATTACTTCTGAATAGAATAAATGTCGAAATATTATATACAAAAATATTTTTGATAATAGTAATAAGTCGCCAATACTTCTGAAACCAAATTATGGAAATTATTAGCGAGGAAAATCTTTGACTCAGGTGCATCTTTCTCCATTGTGGAAAATGAACATTCAGAGGAACTGAAAAATCTAGATAGCATGATTTACATAAACTGAAATCATAACTGATTTGAAGTAGTTATACTGCGCCATTTTTTACGAAGGTTTCTTTCAATCGACTTTGGCCAGGTGGAGAAAAATAAAGTGGTTGATAACATATGTTATTAATAAACTCCACATATTTTTTAGGTAATTAGAAACGTATATAGTTCGATACACAATATCGCTAAAATTGTTTCTTTCGTATTCTACAAGATTAGAGATATTAATAAATGTTAGAAAAAATAATAGCTTAACTAAATAGGAAATCAATATCTTCTTACAAAATAAAAATATAACGTGAGCGATAATAAAATTACAATAAGGAATTTCAATAAATTTGCCAGAGATTGACAAGGTAGATAATAGAGTTGTAAAGATGATCTTCTTTGATTTACAATGAGAAGGCTTGTTTCATTGGCGGGTTTCAAATTGGAGTTGGCATTAATAGACAAACGTGGAATTTAATCACGATATTTTCCAGATCTTTCTACTCTCCAATAATGACTAAGTGGTTGAGTATAAAAATTTATCCATGTGTTTTATAGTATCTATGTGTCTGTGCTTATCGGAGAAACAAGTTTGTCTTTGCAGCCAATAAAATACGTTTCTAATAGTTGCATCCCCTCTCCTTCTCTTGATATTGAACTCTTTCTACTTCAACTGTTAAAACTTGAAATGCATCCAAAATTTCTGAGGATTCATACATGGTGTATTTTTTCCTACAGTGATATTTTTTCCAAATATACAATAATGCAAGACTATAAAATCTGTTAAAAAACGACGGTGGCTTGCTGTTTTTGTTTCTAGGTTATGTAATTGTCATTTTTGGTGCCTAATCAGGCACATTGAATACTAAAATTAGTGCTAATAAAATGGGGTCACTCTCATGTACAAATAACAAAAAATAGTATTTTTTCCGTGGGCGCGATAGGTGACTCCCTTATCAACGTGAGAACTGCACTCAGCTTGGCACAGACGAAGCCTCTTCGATGGGTTGCCGGTCATACATGACGTTCCAAATGAGAGGACCCACCCGCAACCCGTAAGGGGTGCTACATGCCATTTCTTCTTTGAGAGACCATTTGTCGCCCTGGTATATCACCCACTTGTCGCTTAGATAGTCATCTATCATTTTCAACAGGTATCCTGGAACCTTTTTCCGCTCCATCGCCTCGATGCAGATGTTCCACGTCGCGGTATTGAACGCATTGCGTATATCAATGCTGATCAACGCGCAGAATCCCTTACGTTTACCAGTTTCTCTTCTTGTTTTAGTGGTGATGTCCATCACCGCCTGGATGGCGTCAACTGTGGACCTGCCTTTCCGAAAGCCGAACTGGTTTTCCGAGATACCTTTTTCGCCGGCCATGTGCGCCTGTAGTCTTTGTAGAATCATTTCTTCCGGAAGCTTTCCCATTGTATCCAATAGCCAAATAGGTCTATAGGATGAGACATCCTCTAGAGGTTTTTCTCCCTTCCTGAATAGAACCAACCCCTGCCTTTTCCATTCGTCGAAGAGCCTTTCCTCCCGAAGACAGGAGTTAAAAGCTTCCAAAATGATTTCCAGGTATACCACGATCACTTCTTTGAGGATCTCATTTGGCACCCTTTCGATCCCCGACGCCGTATTGGCTTTAAGCCTCCCATCCGCTCTCTTCAGTTCTTCGAGAGTGAAAAGCTTTTCGCGAAGGACCATGCAGGAACTTCGGTCCTATCTCAGGAATGACTCTACATGTGGAAACAAACTTCGCACGATGTACTTGACTCTATAGGGATTATCCAGGCCGGGGGTCTTTCTTCTTGTCAACAATCTCTTGGTAACAATTTTAAAGGCGAGACCCCATGGGTCCTTCTCGATCTCACCGATCAAGTATTTCCAGCACTAAAGTTTGCTTTTCATTACGCCTTGCCTCAGAGCTGATTTTGCTATTTTCCGCGCTTCGTGCAGCGGAAAATCACCCTTTGAGCGGGTGAATTTCCGTTGCGCTGTGAGGAATTCCCGACGCAGGACAGACAGCTGCTCGTTCCACCAGTACATCGAGTCCCCGGTACGCCCGTGCCCGTGCTGCGCACATGCTCCGACCACTTTTCCCCTCGCCGCTCGCACAGTGTCCTCCAACGACCCAGTAGATTTTGCCCAACCAAGCTCATCTATGAGCCTATTTTCCTCAAGATGTTTCCGAAGCTTGTCGTTGCTGAATCGTCTTGCTGTGTCGATGATCGACCCCGCCGCTCCTCGTCTGAACGTAAAATCCTTGCTCCGATTTAATACAATCAGGTCATTCCTGGCGACCATCTCAACCACCAAGATTCCCCTCCTGTCCAGATGGGCTTCTCCCCACTCGGGCGACTTACTATTAAAGTCGCCCATAATAAGGGAACGCCCACTAGCCTCTCTGAGGCTTTCCTCAAGAAGGAGGATCTGGGTCTCGAAGATCTCGAAAGGATCGTTGGAAGAGAAGTAACAGCTGTATACATGCACACCTGCCACCTCCACCCAAACGAATCCCCTGTCGGTCTTCAGAAAATCCCCGATGCTCAAAACAAGGCTACAAACAAGGATCCCACCCCTCCGTGATGCATCCTGCTGGTACCACGCAGAGTTTTCGGACCAATTGTGTTGCTCACTAATGAGCAACACATCGGTCTCCTCTGCCTGGCAGTCTGCATCAGAAGGTCCTGGGCTTCCTTCCATCTCCGGAGGTTGAGCTGTAGAAACTTCACTTTCCACCCCTCAACTTCCGGAGCTCCGCCTTAAATACTGGGCAAGAACCGTTCCTTGAAGCATGAGCGACATTTTTTTAACTCCTATCAGCACAAGTCAGGCACCTGGCTGATGGGGGGGGGGGGGGGCTTGCACTCCTTGGCTACGTGCGACGCGCCCGCACACCTCCAGCAGGCATCCTTCCTGCCTGGAAGCGTGTAGCCGCGCGACACATGGCCATATCCCTGGCACCTGAAGCACCGGGCTACTTTGACTTGCTCGCGGATGCGGCAGTTTGTTCACCCCACCCTTAGCCTACTGAGCCCGTGCAAGTTCCAAGCGACGGCCTCGGTTAAACGGACCACCGCAGTCTGCACACCGCCGAATAATGCAAAGAATAAGAATAATGATGCAAGACTATAAAATTGTGTTTAGTGCATCAAATGACATTGCGAAAATATTTCAACTTGTCAATCAAAACATTTTTGTCATCCTCACATGAGAATGACCCTATTCTAGCACCAATTTTAGTAAGCATTGTGCCTGATTCGCGTATCTTTGGAACGGAGCATGAATTTTTGATACCCGCATTATTCTATCGCCGAATAATGCGGGATTATTCTCGCATTACTTATACCTGTATATGAAGCAGGGTGAGAATCATACTTCTTCTCAATATTTCTCCTCAGAATACGCACAGATCCACATAACGTTCATCTGTGTGTCATCCAAATTAGCGGCATCTGTTAAAAAATGACGGTAGCTTGCTGTTTTTGTCGGTCTGGTACGGGCGCGAATAAAATTTGTAGGTTATGTAATTGTCATTTTTGGCGGCTAATCAGGCACATTGAATACTAAAATTGGTGCTAATAAAATGGAGTCATTCTCATATACAAATAAGAAAAAGTAGTATTATTGAATTAGTGATATTACCCTCCATGGTTAATTCTTAGAAAGATTTGTATCGATCAGTAAGGGTATAAAAATATCAATAAAACTACTTGGATACCCTTACAAAAGATGCTGGTTTGCGATCGATGAGAGTAAAATATAAAGAAGAAAACTCTTCATAATGTCAAAATTGAAGCGGCGTTTCGTTCGCTATGGGTTTGCCAACCTCATCAGGCTTTATTAAATTGAAAAAACACCAAATAGTAAAATTGTCACACACAAGAAAAATAAAAAAATTATTAATTTTTGAAAGCTGTATTTAATTTTATTCATACGGATTTTTATATATTTATCGATGAAGCTATTTGGATAATCATTGTTCAATAATATTTGAACCACGTCCAATTTTTTATTTAGATGGCACAGTCGTCGCAGACAATATTTTTAAGTTTCACAGGATATACAAGATCGATGCCACTTTATGGCTGACTCAACTCTGAATAATTAAAGAAATTATTAAAACAATTTAAATTCTCAATACGTAGATGGCGCAAGTGTCGCAAACAGTATTTTTTAAGTTTTACCAGATATACAAGATCGATGCCACTATATGGTTGACCCAACTCTAAATAATTAAGGAAATTATTAAAACAATTTAAATTCGTAACACGTAGATGGCGCAAGTGTCGTAAAAGACTTACTTATATGAAAAATACAATCTGGTCGCTCAGTGGCGAACATTATACGAACACGTGTTTAAGAGGCATAAGAATGCTTTACAAGAATAGATGGCGCTACTGGAAAAGAAAATGTGTTAAACGAGGATGCACTTGGTTGAAAGATTCTCTCACACTGGAGCCTGGGGCAGCGTACCTAGAGTGAGAGTTACCAAAAAAGAAGAAAGAAAAAAACGTTAGCAAGTCATTTATTGGAGCCTGGGTGGCGTGCCCAACAATGTACGTTGCCGCTTGATCTCTTTCTGGAGCCTGGGCAGCGTACCCAGAAAGAGATGCAAGATAAGATAAATGCGATGTATCTGAGGAGCCTAGGTGGCGTACCCAAAGATACACTGCGTTTTTACTACTTTCTGGAGCCTGGGCAGCGTACCTAGAGAGCAGTATATTTTAAAGAAAATTTTTTTTTTAAAATGTAATGAGTGCTCTAGAGCCTAGGCAGCGTACCTAGAGTCACTCAGAAAAATAATCACCAACTATTCTCCTTCCTCGATGACCCTTTGGCTGCTTCTTTAAGTGGGTAGTGGTTTCTAGATAGAGAGTCTGACCCTAGTACCGAAGTCGAGAAAGTGGAACCCTGGCTAGAGGTACTGAGACCCCGGCTGGAGATGCCGCTGAGAATTGAGTGCGCTCGGTTATAGACACGTGGTTTCAGGTTTAAAGCGGGCAAACTTGCGCTGCGAGCCTAGCGGAGACTGTTGGTACCACTACCCCTGAGTTCCTACTGCGCCGCGTGTACTATACCTTTAGTAAGTCGTGGGCTCAATCAGCTGACGTGAATCGTGACCGTTTCAGTCTTTTAAAATTTGTAGGCAATCATTTTCCAAATCATCTATAAAAATATCTGCGAATAGAGGTGAAATTGGTGAGCCCATTGGAGTACCAAAAATTTGCAAATAAATATTATTGTTAAAGGTAAAGTATGTGTTTTCAAAAAGAAATTTAGTACAATTTATAATTTGGTCAAATGGAATTCTACATTTATTATGAATAAGCTGACATCTTCGGTCTAAACTCTTTAGGACCAAATCATAGGGTACATTTGTGAACAATGAACTGATATCTAGTGAAATCAGAACATGATCATCATCTAGAACGAGATCTTCCATTTTTTTAGACCTAAACTGTCATTTAAATGTGTTTTGGGATTTTTATACAGTCTTTTAATTCATCATATAATATTTTGGATAACAAATGTGTGGGACTATTGATCAAAGAAATTATGGGACGAAGGGGTGTATCTTGTTTGCGGATTTTTGGTAAGCCATAGCATTCAGCTAATACAGTGTTGCTTCGTAATTTTTTAAAAGGATTTCTTGTTACTGGGATGTGGGTGGAAGTATTTGAGAGAATTTAAGTTATTTTTGTATTATAAATCAATTTTTTGGGACAAACAGTAAGGTTACCTTTGTCAGTATTAGTAAAAAAATATCAGGATTGTCTTTTAAAAATTGTTTAGTAACTTTTAACTTGTTAACAAAATTTCTGTCTTCCATGGAAATATGAGTATCTTTATTGAAATTGTGCATTATATTATTTGTTACTTTTTCTCTTATCTCATTTTTGAGATCACTATTGATGTCTAAGGATAACAAGGAAGATTCTACATTTTTAATTGTATCAATAATATCTTGTTTTGAAATTTTCGGTGGAGCACAGTAATTTGGTCCCAGAGAGACAATATTAACAATATCCGACGGTATTTGTAAGTGAGATAAATTTCTCAACCAACTGTCTTTATTTGTTTTCCTGCAGTGATATTTACTTGTTGATAGTGAATAAAATTTCTTTTGATGTTTCTCATAACATTTTTGTAGTATAGAGTTCAATTTTTATAAATGCAATAATACAAAAATAGCTAAACTTCTCTCAAATATTTCCAGCTACATCCCAATAACAAGAAATCCTTAAAAAAAATTACAAAGCAGTACTTTCAACATTTTAAAGAGACTCAATGATAATGATTTTTAAAAATATAAATTCCACAATAATCAACTTACTCGAACCAACACTGTATTAGCTAAATGCTATCGCTTACCAAAAATCTGCAAACAAGATACACCCCTTCGTCCCATAATTTCTTTGATCAATAGTCCCACACATTTTTTATCCAAAATATTATATGATGAATTAAAAGACTGTATAAAAATCCCAAAAACACATTTAAATGACAGTTTAGATCTCAAAAAACAATTGGAAGATCTCGTTCTAGATGATGATCATGTTCTGATTTCACTAGATATCAGTTCATTGTTCACAAATGTACCCTGTGATTTAGTCCTAAAGAGTTTAGACCGAAGATGTCAGCTTATTCATAATAAATGTAGAATTCCATTTGACCAAATTATAAATTGTACTAAATTTCTTTTTGAAAACACATACTTTACCTTTAACAATAATATTTATTTGCAAATTTTTGGTACTCCAATGGGCTCACCAATTTCACCTCTATTCGCAGACATTGTTGTAGATAGTTTGGAAAATGATTGCTTACAAATTTTAAAAGACAAATATAATTGCTCTACTTTATTCTATTACAGATTTGTAGATGACAATATTCTGTATGTGCAAAAGCAATTTATTGATTTGGTTCTCAACATTTTCAACTAACAAGATAATTCCAAACAGATACCGCTTTGCGATTTCAGAAGAATTAGGTATAATCGAGTCTTTTAAGCGCTTGAAAAAATTCAGTTGCTGGCGTCTGACAGTATTCATATTATTTACAGGTAAGGGAGATGTACCAGGTACGGGACGGGTTTTGTTTTTCGGCCATATCATTTGACTGAGTTAACATTTTGAGTTCATATAAGGATCAAATTAAAGCTAATGTACACCGTTAATGAAGAAAATGTCAATTTTGATTAATTCTGAAAGATTTCAGTGGCAAAAAGGAATATAAAAAATGGTGTTTTTTCATTATTTCAATCTAATTGACAAATGGACAAAACCAAATCAAAATATCAATTTAATTGTTTAAAAACACTTTAGTTCGATAAAAATGTCGATACTTGACAGTAAATATGCCAAAAATACATTTTATTTTTAAAAATCCAAGTGTCTCATACCTCGTGACAAAAGCTGTCCCGCTTGACATGACGCCATCAATTTATGAAATATTTGCAAATTGGCTCAACGCACCATTTCATCATAAAATATATGGGAAATACTAAATTTATATGCAAAACACTCAACTTGTACTGTTGAATAACTTGGAATAACAGCACTTTGAAAATAATTCGATAAAACTTTTTAAAATGATTTTCACAGACGATGTCTTGAGCTAACACAAGGAATGCGACTATTCACATTGGTGTTTTACCAAAAATTAGCTACTGTCTTTGAAACGTTTGACACTACTTTAATTGGCCATATTGGTATTTTAAAATTGAAAGAATCAGCTGTCGCGCAACTGTTACTTCTCCCCTAAATAGATCATTAACACTAGGTGCAGCAGTATATCAGTACAAAACTGAATAAGCATTCTCGGACAATATTCCAGGGATGGTTCCGAAGGAATAATCCCCAAGCCAAGGTGTTAACTATAGTGCTGAGGGCTACATGGCAGCAAGGAGTGGTGTCTTTCACGATGTCTCTAGGAAACCAGGTCACCTCCTGGAATATTGAGACCTTACCCCTGCATGCAAGGCTCTGCAGGGGCGGACCGAATACTTCCCTAGATATTTGTAAGATTAAGATAGAGTTTAATAAATTGAATGAAAGTTTTTATGTGGAGACATTCGGAGGAGAATTCAACGTAATGGAGGAGCCTGTGGTTGGGAAATCTCATGCTAGACAGCACTGAGATTGACTCCATGAAAAGCATGGAAGGCAGCTACAAATGTTGTAGAAGGCGAACCAAGGACCAAGAACCATATATTCCTCTTCATTAGGGAGGGCATTGTGAGAAGCCGCTCGACAAGCTATCTGCATTGCGCAGAAGCATGCAGGATAGTGATTGTTACCTCAAGCATTTCAAGTACCATCTGAGAGACAAGATGGTATGAAAATTTAAGGAGTTGAAATCTGTGCAAACAAAGGATGTCGCAAATGAGGGCTATCAAACCGCCCCACAGCCGGCGCCGATGTCTACTCCGGATGTACGTATGCGACCTAGAGAGCCAACTGTAATCCGCAGGAGTGTGTGATCAAGAAGCTAGAAGAGAAGAGGCTGAGAATCTCCAGGAACAAAGAGGAGTGGGTGGGAGTCCCGGCCAGAAAGGACCTCCGGAAGAGGAATCCCAAACTGGAGAGAAAAAAACGGAACGACTAAGGCGTGCCCTCCCAAAAGCGATGACAAAACCCGTGGAGAGAGTGAGCTACGCGGTTATATTGAAGAACCTCAAGAGCCGCATCAACTCTGAGGAACTGGGTGCAACTGACTTGGGAATCAGGGAGACTCGCTCAAAGGATCTTTTGGTAGAAGTTTGCATCAAAAGGCAGAGGGAGACTAGACTTTGCCTTTAGAGACGTCTTCAGAGAGAGTGGATTTGTCCGTCACCTCGTTCTCATGCTCGAAGTGGAGATCATAGACATCGATCCCACTATGGAAATCGAGGAAGTCGAAGAGGAACTTATGAGCTGTCTTGATCTCCCCTGAAAAAAAGTGTTCGGCGTCTGATATTATTCTTATTATTCACAGGTAAATAGATCACCAACACAAAGTGTCGACACTACATCAGTACTGTGTAAATGTGGAGCATTGTGGAGATACGGAGTTTCATCAATCGTTAAAAGATACCACATAAAACCTATTGGATTCATCTGAAATGCTTCCAAATAATTGGCTGATGTTCGTGTACTAATTTTATTTCACCCTGTGGTCAGAAGACGCAGCATCTATCGATACTTTAGAAAAAAGTTTTAATTCAAGACCAAAAATCGTCTGATAAACGTAATACATTAAGACGATTGTTCTGTGTGATGGAAAATTTTAAAACTTCAGGGTCATGTTCTATAGGCGCTTTGCGCAGAGCCTCGGCATCCCCATCGACTGCCTGCTTGGCTCCATACGCGGTCTCTCAAAAGCTTCCTCTTCGGGGCTCTACCCATTCCTCTTCCTTCGGGGAGGCTTTATGCCTCTTCATCTCCGACTTCTTGGATGCAGTGTCCTGTAGGCTCGCGGTCAGCTCTCTCGACCGTCTTCGCAAGTCCGAAGTACTGTTCATTACAAGTTGTGGGGCTGTCTGGCAGCATTCATCCTTGACGCTCTTAACACTTTGGGCCCACACCAGTTTCACCTCCCTACCAGGAGCCCTTCTTATCTGATTTCTAAATGATTCGGCGCAGCCCTGCGTGTGTTCGGTATCTTGGCATAGTTGCTTCAATTCAATTTAATATGGTATTAGATTACAATATATGATTATATTATTATATTATAATTTACTGTCAAAATGGTCTTTGATTAAATAAACTTCTAAATCACAAAAGTAACTTAATTTAAAAAGTACTCAGAAATAAATTAAAATTAAGGTTCAATTAAGGTTCGTTTTTCAAGTATCTGTGCAGTGCTATGAGCTTACGTTTCTGAACTTTTGAGACATGCATCTATGAAAATGAATAGCTTGTTTATTCCACCAATTCATACGAGGGGCACTATTTATATCTTGAGCCTAATAATGAAAAACAGTAATTTGTCATAAAGAACGGCTTTATTGGTTTTCAAAGTATTTTCCTTTATGATCTATACACTTTCGCATGCGTTCAAACTATGTGTCACAGCATTTTTTCCATTCGGCTTGAGACATCCCTGAAACATGGTTTTGTCAAATTATATGTGAACCAACAACAACAAATCTTTTTCACGGCTAAGTGTTCATGCAATATTTTATATATGCTAGTGGAACTAATGCCTAAGGTTGCCTCGATCTAGCAGTATGTTAAATGACGATCTTGCATTATCAGTTTTTGCACAGAATTAATTTTTTTGTGGTCCAACAACTGATTTTGGGCGACCTTTACGAAAATCGTACATAGGGCTCAAAATATAAATAGTGCCCTTCGTTTAATCAATTGTATCCAAACATGGCTTCAAACATAGATATAAATCATAGCTTTGATCATCTGTAAATTTTAATAATGACTTTATCGTAGTTTTTATTTTTTTATTAATTTTATTTCTTGCATTTTTGTAAATACGTTATTTTATAATAGTTTTCATAGTGACAGAAACATAAAATTGAAGGAATTATAATATGCCTCCGTTCCAGGTTGGAAGTTGACAAAACTCAAACGCTAAAATATGATAATAGATCTAGAATTTTAGTTACATTTAGAAACATATTCTGCTTTATATAAAATTAAATATGATATAAAACAGAGGATTTTTTTCTTTATTATTATTTCGATGTTTCAATTGATCTAAAAATAATAGTGATTTTTAAAATTCAATTATTTTATTCAAGCTAAAACTGATCACAAGACTGTAGTTTTACATTTCAAACGATACAAATACCTTATAAACAATGTTTGACATTTTGGCAACGTATGACAAACTGATGTCATCATAATGCACGCAGTCCGAGGGAACTTCTAGTTTTCAAAAGTAGTCTTACCCAATTTTCATAAGTATACATTATACTAGGCATAGTACAAAAGCCTGCAGTAAGAACAGTGTAGGCGCCTATGACAACGCCAACACAGTAATGTTGATAATATGAAAATAAATCCTTATCCCGTGATTTTTTAAATCGGGATATAAGAACAGAGGTTTTCGGTGGCAGCGTTCTTCTATAACTGCGTGGTATTCCATTTTCTATTTTACCACCCCATGAAAGTGCTGGAGTAATTCCTACACAAAGTAACAAATTATATTTCTTAACAATGGGATAAATAATAAGTATAAGAATACAATAAATGAGGTTATAGATATGGCGGGTGAGAGATAGAAAAAAGCAAGTTATTCAAGACATTAAATATTCATTTGATAATTATGAGGTACAATATACCATATTGTGTGAAATGCTTAATACAATTTTTCAATCTTGAAGATTAAGCTACTGCTTAAAAAACATGAAAATTGTTCTATCAATAGTTTGATACAGACAACGAAAAAAGTCTCATGAACTTCAGGCGGCAGTTTGCTTTAGTGGGGTGGGAGTTTATAAAAATTAGTAAAAGGTAATTCTAACACAAAGTATTAATTCTTGGACCTTCACGGAAAAAATTCGGGTACAACGTCGAATTCAAAATTGATCTGTATCCAGGTATTGAACTGTATCAATCCATAAAATACCGATATGTTCCTAGCTGTTCGGCCATCTGTAATGGATATACTTATGCCTTGCTTACTCTTCTTCACGCCGCGTTGGTGAAAATTTACATGTACTGTTCAAGTTCAATTTAAATAATAAACAAGCATATTATTCATTTTGGAGTGATAGTATTAACTGTAATAACGCTAACCTTTTTTTACCAACACAGAAATATGATTAAAATTTCAGTTGATCATCAAAAGCACAGTGTTCTGCAAAATAGCTTTAGTATTCTCAAACATTAATAAATAATTCTTGGAATAACTGGAAAATCTAATGACACTTCGGAAACTCAAAGAAATTTTCATGGATTCCGATTAAGTTTATGTAATTATGATAAATTGCATTATTTAGATAAATAACAAGTAGTATTTAATTTTAATTCCTTCGATAAGTAACAATAAAAACGTTTTGTTATGCGTTTTTGTTGCCATTGCAAAATTTTGGTTGTTATCACAAAATTATTTTGTTGGGCCAACAAAATTTTGTGTTGTTGGCACAAAATTGTTTTGTTGAGTATTATTTTGTTGGCCTAATCAAAGTTTTGATGAGACAACAAAACTGTTTAGTTGGACTGATTAGATACGCGATCACGCATGCGTGTTCACTTATTATTAGCCGGAGACGCGAGTACGTTCATATCTAATATGACGGATGCCTCTGTAATCTTGCTGTAATATTGTAATAATGTCGAGAGATTATATTATTTCAAAAGAGCAAGGCACTTCAAAAGCTTCCACAAGTCATAGTAGTAGTTGCCTTGAGGAAATACCAAACCAGTCACCACAAGAACTGTTGGAAAATCGCCATACTGACGATTCTTTATCGGAAGTATGCATATCATATTTTTACTTCTTATATTTGTTGTTTGTTGTCTCTAGATTTATTTTATCGGAATGAAGAGCTACAAAAATTAATTTTTAACCAAAATTAGGCTTCATTATGCAAAACTTCAACGCATACAAAGTGGGTCACTAACCTGAAAATTCAATTTATTTATTTTACTCAGTAAATATTAAAATTAGAAAGATTTGGCTTCTTGACGGTGTTTCTTTTCTGCATGAAATTGTGGGTGGAAGTAAAAAAAAATTCTCCATTGAATACTTCTTCGTAAAATAATATTTTCAAAAGTCAGTGTTATAGTTCTAAGATATAGTTTTGGGCAAAATGTAGCAATTTATAAATTTATTCTACCTGCACTCACACTTTGATTCAGGAAATAAACACGGCCAAGGAACCAAAAACTTACTAATTCTATTATTTGTTGAGTAAAATGAAAAAATTTTATTGTGTGGTTAGAGTTGCACTCTAACAGCTTTGATGTTTTTAATAGATTAAATTCAAAATTCAACAAGATAATTAGGTTACAAATTTATGTTTATAATAGATCGGAATTTAAGCCAAGAGTATGAATTATTTCTTAAAAAATTTGAAGCAGATAATTTGGTGATGAGTTTATGTTTTTCGAAGATCGAATATAATGACGACATCCGTAACAATGATCAAAGTTTTTGCATAAACCAAAGAAAGAAATCAGATAATTCTCTTCAAGAAATATTAGAGAACTCACAAGAACCTAGGGAGGATATCGTTGATTTCAATCATACCAATGATATACAAAGAGCTCCTACATTTTTATCTAACAAAGAGTTTTATGACTCTCGATTCTTAGTAGCGTCTCCTTATAATTAATTATAAATAGATCGACCAGCTTCGAATACTACCTGAGCTCAGGATTTGTATGTACATTAAATCTATTGTACCTCCTCTATACACATGGCAACTTCTCGGCACCTCTAAGGATATCCAAATTGTCGTGGAAAACAGATGTCTGCCAGGAGGACCTTTACTATGGTTTATTTATGTTTAAGGCGGATTGGTACGCAAACCTAGACCTTTTAACCTAAGCTCTGCTTGCACTTTATGTCTTTATGTTTATATTTTTATGCCTTATTGCAATTCATGGGTTTATTCGCATCCTTTAAGGCGGTATTCTAGTCTAGAATTTTGAAAAAATCGATTTTTTGTTTTTCCCATATTTTTTAAGAATAGACCTTTAAGAATATTTCCTCCAAAGGAATTTTAAAAATTTTAATTATTTAAGGAGTTATAGCTATTTTAGTGATACAGCGCGCGAACCGGTCCTACCACGTTAAATCTGGCGGCCCACAGTGGTACAGAATCCGAAAAAGCTGGCCAAAACTAAAAACTAAAACTAAAAATAAAACAAAATATTAGAAACAATGAAGCCGATATACGAAAGTTTATCCGATGAAAATTTGCTGCACCGTTGTTTGGGCTCGGAAACCCAAAATAACAATGAATCGCTGAATTCATTGATTTGGACAAACTTTTTTTTCAAACGGTCGCCATTTTATGAAAAAAATTTTTTTGTTTTTTTCCCTAGTTCAGGCGATAGCGATATTCTTACTCATTAAGAATCTATTTTATTTTATTTTTTTCAGATCACCAGAAGGGTTGGAATCGTGTCAATATGGACGCACCCTTTTTTTCACCCCCGCCACTTCACCAGTCTGTAACTTTGTCAATTTTCAAATTTTTTTAATTAAAAATTTTTTTTTGTATTGTTAAAATATTAATAAATATCTCAATAAAAATATTTTTAGTTCTTTTTTTACAGAATTTAAAAAACACCCAAAATTTGTAACTCTAGACTAGAATACCCCCTTAATAAGTAGTAGCCCAAACCTCACGCAGCCTTTCATCCCCCGGATCATACGGACTACCTGAAGATAGTCTCATGAGCGTGCCTGGTCTTCCTATTGTAACTCTGGAAGGCTGGCCTTCCGCCTCCCCCCAGATAACAAAGTGCGTGCACAGTGCGAGCGTTATCGCTCGCACGGGTGCGGATTGTGCTGCACGCGTGCGTTTACCACGCCACGCAGATGCGTCATCATTTGCGACGCATATCGCCGGCACGTTGTGAAGTTCGCATTCGTGACGGTGAAAAGCGAGCTTTATGCGTCTCGTATAATTTAAAATTATTTCCAAAATATTAATTATAATAAGAAATAAAAATACATAATGTACTTGCAAACATTATATTTAAATTTGAAAAGCAATATTTTATATATATACATATATATTTTTTTTCCAAGAACTCTCAAGAAAAAATAACTTTAACAAAATAACTTTAATATTTAGGTTACGAAGAACGAGGTCAATGTTTGGTGCTACGAAAATAATACTTTATTTTATATTATTGGTCATACATTTGCGGTAAATCTTTTCTAAGACGTCTCAACAAAAGATAAGTGTTAAACTTTTATTTCAATCACAAGGAACGAGATCATTTTTGGTACTATGAAAAATAGTACACTTTTTTATATTAATATAGTAATTAACTTTTTAAGTAGTCTAAACGAAAAGTAAGTCTTCTAAATCACGAGGAACAAGAAAATTACCTGGTAGTAAGAAAATAGTAGACTTTCTTATGCTAATTATAAAGAGTTACACTACCGGTCAGAATTGTGGGACCACCTGTTTTTCGATGATTGCTTGAATTATCTTAATTCCAATTTTGTGAGTGATGAAATTTATACTCTTGATAATGTGAAAGCCATCAAAATTATCTTTAAAATTAGTCTGGAATGAAGTCGTTTCGTTAAATCTTGAAGAAGTTATTGCAAAAAAAGTCAAAATTTCAATGTTTTCTTCAATTTTAAATAACTTTCGAAACAATCAACATTTTTAAATGTTCTTAGGCTCATTTTAAAGCTAAGATTCTACAGTATCGCAGTGAATTGTCATTATAAATGTTGAATTTTTTTCTTGTATAATACAGAGGGTTGAAATTGTAACAAAAAAGTAGGGAAATTTCGAAAACATTTAATCTGTAGGTAAATCATAATAAAGATCATATGAATATATATTTGAAGGAAATTCAATACAAAATTCATGATTACATGCTTCATACATTTTATAAAAATGTTTTTTTCGGCAAAAGAAATATTGGAATTTTTCCAACTTTTATATTTGAACTTTAATCTCGAGCAGTATGTAAGAAAAAACTTATAAATTAATTCTAAGAATTTGGTTCGATTTTGTAGAAATTTAGCTTTAAAATTAGTCCAAGAACATTAAAAAATGCTAATTATTTCGAAAATTATTTGTAATTTAAGAAAGCATTGAAATTTTGATTATTTCTGCAACAACTTCTTCAAAATTTAACAAAACAAATTCATGCTGGGATCATTTTATGAAGAATTTTTATAGCTTTGAATTTAATTAAAAGAACAAATTTTTTCACTTACATAATTCAAATTAGGATAATATAAGCAATTATCGAAAAACAGGTGGTCCCACAATTCTGATCGGTACTGTATATCTTCTCTAAGAAGACTCAACATATAAAAACTTTTTAACTTTCATATTAAAATTACGATGAACACGAAAATTTGGTATTGTAAAAATACTATATAAATAATAATGGAAGAATTACGATTCGTCATCTGCGAAATCTTCCCCAGACTGAGATTCCTCGTCCGTGCTTCTTTCATCACGTTGTGCTTCCAGTTCTATAATTTGTTGCTTAATGTTCTTTTCCAATGTTCCATTTTTTTCCTCTGGAAGACTTTTTCGCTGAGACTTTCTATGTCTTTGTTTTTTATGTCTCAAAACCTCCAACATGTGATTTTTTAAAATTTCTTTGTTGGATGGACCATGGAAAATTTGTTAGTGATGCCGGTCAACGCGTGGTCAACTTTGTCATTGTGGCTTGCACTTTTAAAATAAGAAAAATCACGTGTCAGACTATTAAGAAACTATTAGAATAAATATTAATTACCTTACCTGTCAAATTTCCTTTTATTTATAAGTTTATCTGTCTAATGAATTTAACGCACACTGAATTTGCACTGACTCACTGAATGCACCATGCACATAGCCTAACCAACAGAAAGAAACGCGATGTTGAAGTTTATTCCAACCATGTGATCACGCGGGAATATTATAGTGAGATAAAATAAATAGAAAAACATTTTTAAAATAGTAAAAGTAACTTAAACTTTAATTATAAAATGTCTAACTTGTGAACATTCGATATTTAAATAAGTCTGTCGATATTAGTAAATTAAAAATATACTTACAAAATTTAAATTTATATTCCAGTAATTTTTCATATTTCCTTTTTTCTGCAGGAAATTATTAACATTAGTTATTTAATTATTAGTAACATTAAATAAATAAAATAAATAAAATATTATTTATAAATTAACACGAATTAACATTTTTATTATAAAAAATCTCAAATTCACTAAATTTCTTTTTCAGTTTAAATGAAACAGGAAATTTAATTTACTTAAGGCTCTATCGGCCTTAAGGAACCCATTCTCATCATGACACTCATGCTTCGCGCTCGATTTTCTGTATACATTTCAGTAACTTTTTAATAAATTACATGATTAAAGTAATTTATTCAATTTCTTCTAAATATCTCAAAAAGGAAAAACAATCGTAGACTTTATTTAAGCAAACGATTTTGCAGAACAACGCTTATTTCGTATGTCACATATTTTGGTGAAAAAAATCGAATTTTTTCAATATTAAAAATCAAAACATAAAATATGCATCCTGTCGAGAAATTTCTTAATAAGAATGCGTAGACCTCAATTAGGCAAATAATTTTTCATCAAAACGTTTTTTATGTATCTCATATATTTTCTCTAAAAAATGGAATTCTTGAATTTTAATCGTATTTTTTGTAATTGAAATGAAAAATATATGTTTTTTCAGAAACTGTGTGAAACAAAATTTGTAGATCTTTTTGAAACGAACAACTTTGTATTCTTACGTTTTTTTTGTATTTCACAGATTATTGTTAAAAAATTGAATTTTTGATTTTCAATAGTTTTTTTTTTTTTTTAATTAAAAAGAAAAATATGCATCTTATGAAAAAATGTTGCAATTCAAATTTGTAGGTCTTTATGTAGAAAATAATATTGTATTATAACGTTTTTTCGTATCTCGTATAATTTAACTGGAAAATGAAATTTTGATATTGACTTTTTTCAAGTTTTAATATGCTGTAACATTTCTAATTTTGATTTAATCAGAAAATGTTATCAGGATAATTTGTAGAGATTTATGAGCACTATCAAAAACCAGTATTGAAATTTTTGATTTTTTCAAAAAATGATTTTCAAAAACACAAAAGTAGTGCTCAATCCCTCAATTTTGATTTGATGTGGCTGGTTAACGAACTTGTCCTTACTTTTTCGGCTCCGATAAAGTGTGCCAAAGCTCAATTCAATCTGATAATTCTATCGAGAGTCATGCCGCACACGACCTACTACAGACAGACAAACAGACAGACAGACATTTTCGTAAAAACCGTTTTTTCTGACTCAGGGGGTCTCAAAACGTAAAGATTTGATGAAAATTTCGAAAGTCATTTTTCACATAAAACCAATACCTTCTCATATGATGAGAATGTAAAAAGAGCTTATATCAATAATATTTCATATACAAATAAACAGATGCTTATTACAAAGTGCGAGACATATGCCTCGCATGCTGGCACATAGTGTGCCTCTCACATTATGCGACACATATGCCTCGCACGTGCGTGCCTGCCACAAAATGCGACGCATATGTACCGCACCATGCACGCACCGTGTTGCTCGCGTGCTGTGCGGGTAACGTGCCTCGCACGATTGTTACCTGGACCACGTCTGCAAATTGTACATCGCCTCTACCCCCTCTATTTTCAAAACATTCGATTACGATTCCACTACGGACAAGTGACAAGCTCGTGTTCGCTCTTTGCTGTAAATATCAAAGTGTCTCAATTTATACTGGGTTTGTCAATTAAAGTAGACTTAAATATCAAGTAAAGTGACAAATTATTGTGACTTAAACCCTGCTTCGGGCTGATATAATTTTAATCAGTTTTGAAGAACTCCAAGTCAAACTAGACTTGGGGCACAAAACATTGGTCCTTCGAGCCAGATATTATTCCCGCGCAAATAGTATTTCAAATAGACTTTCAGTTCATGACCAGCCATAAAGACAGTGTAATCCGTCCAAGTACGTGAACAGTGCCTAGAACATAGCGAAAACTACTTCATCGCCGATTGCAGCCGTCTACTGACGTTACTGTATTCTTCATAGACAACGAACAGGTCTGACAGCCAAGCAGGATCTGAGAAAATCATCCTATAAGTAAGCAAATTATTGATTTACAATTTCCCTTCTTTATCATCCTCACCTGTTTCTTGTCTTTGATTCGTTAGATCTCAAACACTTATAAAATTTCCGACGTAGCTATTAAGGCTTTAAGAGGTGAACGCGGCAATTAACGAACTTTGAGAAATTTCTGTCGGCATATAATCCCGATAAAGAGCATCCCGCCCTATTTAAGTACGCTAAAGAATTGGACCAAAATCGTGATGAATTCAATAAAATTCAAGGCAAATTAGAAGCTTTAGATGATGGAAACTTATCTGATGATGGTTGTGATGAAGAGGCGAGAAATGAACTCGAGAGGAGATATTTTACAAAAATATCAGAGCCTTAAAGGTTCTGACGAACCGGTTGAATCATGAGGTAGCCTATTAATCGTTTTAATAAGGAATAAAGTAAATTCTATGACTCTAGAAAAATAGGACGAATTCTCCTGCGAGTCTGAATGTCTTACGTATGAAGAAATTATTGCTTTTCTCCAGCGCCATGCTCAGTTAGAGGACACTAAATCTGCTCATTTTCGAATCAAGCCACATAATTTCCCAGAAAAGAAACCTCCTTTCAACACATGTCCAAATACTCGGTCACAAATGCAACCATAACACGCCTTTTTAGCAAATTAATCAAAAATTTCGTGCTCCTATTGCAAGGGCGAACAAAATATATTTTCATGTGATACCTTTGTAAATCTTCAAATTATAGATCGATTCAAATTCGCAAAAGGAAAATTGCTTTGCCTTAATTGCTTGGAATCAACTCACCGTACAAGTAAGTGCTCAAGCGGGCCTTGCAAAAAATGCCCCAAAAAACATAATTCACTTCTGCATTTTGAGAATCAACCCCATAACGAGAATAACGATCGTGTCGCCCCTCCTATTAACACCACCCACACGTATTTTGCAAATAATGTTACTTCCAATATGCTCTTATCCACTGCTATTGTGGATCTTGTTAGCAAGTAAGGTAAAACCAGGCAGTGCCGATTGCTCTTAGATAACGGATCTCAATCCCATTATTCAACAGTCAGTCGTCTCCTGTCTAAAATTGCATAAAGAGTTGATGGACATTTCGGTTTCGAGCTTGGGCACAATGCACACGTCTGTACGCCACAGTGTATCAGGTAGAATTAAATCTAGGTACAAGAAGTACGAACAAAATTTTGATTTTCTCGTTGTAAAGGAGCTAAATTACTTAGTTCCCTCGATTATCATCAATCGTGCCTCTCAAAATTCCTAATGTTTTGAAGACTGCTCTACAAGATAATAGACCTAAAAAAAACATATCGGAGTAGGTTTTATCTAAAGTGACGCAAGTGCGGACGAATGCAGCGGAGTAACACAAATTGACCGCGCTCGGGTGTATTCCACGACCTGTAGCACTCAAATTATGATGAATTTGACTAAATCCATTTAACAGCGAATTTCTCATATCTTTTAGATAAGAAATATGTGAAAAAAAATCGATTTTTTTAAAGGAAAAAAGTAGACGACCCCCTTAAGCACGCTGGAAATCAAACTATCCTATACGCAGTTCGGGAATCTTACTAACAAATCTATGGTCGAAATTTCACGCGATGCAATATCAATCAATGCTATTCATGTTTTCGAGCTAAACCCGGCAGGGTCAAGAACGTCATGGGAAACTTACCTGCAAAGCGACTTAATTTTTTTCGAGCCTTTTTAAACTCTGGGGTTGATTACTGTGGACCTTTTAATATAAAGGAGAGACGAATACGAAACCATGGTCGCGTTAAATGTTATGTAGCTATTTTTATTTGCCTTGCCACTGAAGCAGTGCATCTAGAAGTTGTGAATGATCTCACCATCTAAGCCTTTCTTGCTTCTTTAAAAAGATTCTTTACATGACGCGTAAAGTCCAATTCTTTAATGTCTGACAATGCCACAAATTTTCAGGGCGCCAATCAGGAACTTAAAGAAATGCATGAACTTCTTCTTTCTGAAAAACATAATGCGGAGGTTGAGAAATTTCTAAGTAAGCAAGGGTTTCTTGGAGTTTTATACCGCCTCGCGCTCCTCATTTTGAAGGACTTTGTGAAGCAGCGGTTAAGTCTTTTAAGCATCATATGCTTCGAATACACTGCTAACGCTTGAGCAGTTTCACACATACGTGGTTGAGATTGAAGCGGTATTAAATTCCCGTCCTTTATCTCCATTGTCCTCTGACCCCAATGATTGCCGCCCTTTAACTCCAGGTCACTTCCTAATTGGTGAATCATTAATGAGCATCCCTCAAGCTGACCTCAAGAACATTGTCACCAACCGATTATCAGCCTGACAGCATGTCCATGCCATGAAGCAACACTTCTGGGCCAGGTGGCATAAGGAGTATCTAAACGAACTCAACGTTCGGATTGAGTGGAAAACTAGTTCTAACATTGTCATCATACCGGGTACCATGGTGGTGCTAAAGGAAGACAACATCCCACCCATGAACTGGGTACTAGGCAGGGTCACCGACGTTCACCCTGGAAGTGACGGAATTGTTAGAGTGGTAACAATAAACACTCAAGCCAGAACTTACAAGAGAAGTGTTTCGAAGATCTGCCCTCTTCCATCTGAAGAACAGAACAGTGTTATGAAAGATTATGCTGACATAATTAAGGGAAGGTATATAGAATTGTGGGACTGCAGGTATGAATACGTATTTGACTGAGTAAATGTGCATTTGTTCTCACTCTTACATGTTAAAAATCAAGTCGCGGAAGTACAATGTATGTATATGATTGACTGAATATGCATTTCTATTACTATGTTCGCGGCTTGAAACTAAGCTTGCATTCTCCTTTTGTTTGAACAGTGATCGTTCAAAGGGGGCCGACGTTTTACATCCTCTAGGAACGTAATGGAGTTGAACTTTATATCTCGATTCTTAGTAGCGTCTCCTTATAATTAATTATAAATGGATCGACTAGCTTCAAATACTACCTGAGCTCAGGATTTGCATAGTTATCTTAAACTTAATCGAACTTGGCTTTGATCTGTGCAGCCTTTCACTTTTTTAATAGAAATATTTCATCACTGTATTGAATTCGTTTCTCTTCATTTTTGTGGCAACTATTGAAACGCTTACTCGCCGTATTCCACAAAGAAATTACCTACTGATTTTGTGCCAACGTTAAAACTTATATTTAGAAGTTTAAACTACTTAATTTGATACTAATGATTTTCATTATGGAACGCAGCATGGAAAATTCTATAGCTATCAGAATTTTACTTCTATCACGCAGTATAAGGAGAGCAGTGGGTTTAAGGGGAGCTTCTCCTGTAAATGGGTCAAAAAATCGTTTTTTGGGTTTTTGCATATTCTTATAGTGTAACAACTTGAAAATATGCTTTCCAAATTTCAAGTCGATTCAAGCGAAATTGACTGAGCTATGTTAGTAGAGAAACAAAAATTTCATTTACATGTAAGCTATACTTAAAACTTTAAACGCGTTTTTCTCGAAACCATGTTTTCAAACTGGCGTGCACGATAACTAAAGAAATGCTTGACATATTTCAAAAGTTTTTATATAAGATCAAACTGTATTAAATTTTAAATAGAATCACGTCGAGAAAAATGTGAAAAAAAATTTTTATCCCACTTTCTAAAAACAAATTTGACGATAAAAAAAAAAAATTTTGCAAATTTTGTTTTAATTTTTGTAAAAATCACTTTTTTCAAAAAACAATAACGTCACTCCACAGAGGACTCAAAAAAAAACAAAAAAAATATAGCATCCTTTGTTCCAGAATCAACTCCTGAGGCTCTACAATGCACGCCATTTACCTCTGCGAAAATAGCATGCCCCACTTTGAGCAATAATATCTCAGGAATGACTCGATATTTTTACATAAAATTAACACTGTAGCAGTCTCTAATAAAGAATAATAACTACATAAAGTTTCAAGATTAGGCAACCCATAGTTTTTTTTTTAATTCACGCTCGAAATTAACGAGCGAAAAACCCCCTTTACAGGAGAAGCTCCCCTTAATGGGCCACCTATGGAAAATTGCTTACAGCAAAATAATTTATTTTTATATAACATGAGCCACTTGTTTGAATTTGATTGAATTTGATTATTTTATAAAGAAATAACGAATTATTGCGGCCTTCAATAATTATTTTTTATTACAACATTTTAAAAAAAACTGAATTTTTAGTATAGAAGAACATTTTTTATTGCATATAATTGTATTTTTATCAACTTGTAACAAAATAAACTCATAACAGACGCGGAATCATCCTTTTTATATTTACTCACACCAGTCATCTGAATATATTTGTATTTCTGTTATATTAATAATGGAGAAATCAAGAAGTAATAAAAATTTCATTCTTATTTTAAACATGATAAAATAAATCTTTTATTCAATGCAATGCTTTATCAATAAAAACTACCTTCTGTTCCAAAAATCTTGCTCAAAGATGTGATAAGCTCAATCGTAAATCAAAATTTTTAAAAAGTTATTACACTGATGTGTTCTAAATTGCGGTTGTCATTTATATATGAGTGCGAGAAGAAGTAACGTTTTGTCAGAGTAAATAATTTTAACACGGTTTATTTAGAACTTTTTACTGCGAATAAAATATTAACAATAATGGCTTGGTGGTTGAATCTGACATTTTAATATGTGAACCTGTTCTTATCAGAGTTAAACATTTGTTTTTGTGTGAACTGAGAATCAAAATTTCTTGGTCCTCAGTGATACTCAAATAACTTAAAAAATCATGTAATTGAAAAATTTTAAATTAAAATAAATTAATAGAGTTACAGAAACTCTATAACCACTATCTAAACACGAATCAACTGAATGCTAGTCAATATGTTTTAATGATTGAATAAATTTTACGACTATTGTTTTTAACATATTTCGACCATTTTTTATAATTACAATTCCCAACATTTCAATATCCAACCAGTCTCCTTTCCAGGGGATATCACTACAATTGAATAATAAATAATGCTTTCAACAAATAATTATGTAAGTCCTAAACATACTCGTACACTCCCGAACAAAAATCTTTGCCCACCCAAAGCCAAATTTACCCATACTTCAAAGTTTCATATTTTATCAAAAAATTTTTATTTTATATTCTTATTATTTTCAAGAGCTTTTAAATGATCTAGAAATATCAAGAGACAACGGATAGTAATCAGAAATGAATTTTGCAGAACTCATTGAGGTATAAAATGTTAATGTGTGAAAGGTGAGTCACTAATTCAATTTAATGACACTTTCTACTAATTATCAGTCATTTTTTTACTAATTACTTTTCAAAATCCATATAACCACTTATGAAGTTAGTAGAGGATGACTAATTTACTGAATTTACTAAAGTAAATTAGTGGCTCATTTTTCACTAATTCAGATTTAGAGAAACTGTGGAGCGCGAGTTTCACGATGAAAATATATTTCTTAATGTCAAAACAATTTTAAGAGAATTTGGTTAATAATTGCAATATCTTTCGCAATTTACTACCTATAGATATGTAATTTTAGATTTTGATAGACTGTATATATATTTCTACGCTGATAAGCATAAGCTTTTGTGAAGTTTAGACATTTATTGAAGATCTGTATTATTTATATTGGAGAGTTATTCTGCTTTCTGTTTCAGGTAAGGCTTAGTTATCAGTAATCAAATATCGTTGATTGTCGAGGTCAGTAATAAGTGTTTTATCGGACAATTAATTAAAAAATTTTGGTGTTGAATTCGGTTCGTCAATGCGCGTAAGGACATTAAAATCCGACATCTTAATCTTTTACCCTTGAAAAGTGAGGGACAGATCGTAATACACGGAGTCTAGTTAATAATTACTTTCTTAGAATCGTGGAGAGCTAAATAGCTGAATATTCTTTTTAATATACATTAATTTAAATTATTAAACTTGTTATTGTTCATAATTAGTTTGAAAACAATTTTTTATGACTAAAGTGGTTGAAAATAAAAAAAAGTTAGACCTACTAAATTCTAATTGCCGGGTAAAGTTGCCTTTGAATTTTAGTAAAACAACCCCTAAATTCTTTTTTTAAATCTGTTAATTTTTTTCATTGCCTCGTTTTGATTACAATTTTTAAATTGGTATGATTTTTACAGATTTTAAGTAGTTTTCTGAAATCATTTTCTTGGTTTTATTATACTTTTTTTATACAGAATCACTTTTTAAAGTAAGAAAATGTGGGGACAGTACCTTTAGATACCTCTTTTTATGTGTGAAGGGATGGGAGTATGCAAAGATACCTTTTAGTCAAATGTAATGAGTATATCACACGCAATTTGTAAATATACTGATGTTTTGTGTTTTTATGTCTAGCCCTTCCAGCTACCAACTCTTATTCAACACTCTCATATGCTCAATCATGTTATGCTGACCGTAAAGGTGCATTTATTTTATAATGTCGGTTAGCGTCACCTGAAATTTGACACATGACGTAACATTATACAAACAAATACGCGCTCATTGCTACACTGATTCACTGCGAGGATACAAAAAAACAAATGCCTGTGTGAACAATTCTCATTTGTTCTTCCGAACGCTTGGCGAGTAAGAGAATGTTTTAAATTATTGTACTTACATTAAGTCTTTAGAAGTCCGAAGTCATATTGCATAGGAGTTTTGAATGAATGCATACTGGGTCGTTTGAGAAGTCCCAGGCCTAACGACCAGATGGCGCCACTAACATAAAATCCTTATCATTTTTATGAAGTGTCAACCTTGAAAACACCAAATTCAAAGTTTCATTACAATCTGTCAAATAGTTTGTTTTTGAGAGCAATTGTCGCGTTATCAGCTTAGTGATTTTGTACAAAATGAAAAAAAACTAATTTCGTGTTCTCATTAAAAATTATTATTTGAGTGGTAAAACGGCTAAAGAAGCTAAAGACTATTATGGCATATCTGCTCCATCAAATACAATAGTCAAAAGATGGATGCGAAAGTTTAAGTTTTGCCGTACTAGCACAAATAACGAATCACGTTTAGGGAGACCTGCAGACGTGACTGCGCCAGAAATAATCAAAAAAATTCTACGTTTAGTAGAAGTAAACAACATTTTGCCCAATCGTTTGCAGATGCAGAAACTATGTGCGGGATGGATGCTTCGCGTGTTCACTGATCAGCAAAAGTTGTAAAGATCTGACGTTTCTTAATACAATTTGGACATATTCAAGCATAATGCAAAAATGTTCTTGCGCCTTTTTCTAACCGTTGATGAAACATGGATCCATTACTATACACCAGAGATCAAGATACAGCCGAAACAATGGGTAGAAGCTGGTGGAAGTGCACCAGTGGGGCCGAAAACGCAACAATCGGCTGGCTGTTTTCGGTATATGTAAGATACAATTCATACTGATTATATATACCATCTGATCAAATTTGACCCGGACTGGTCCAGTTAAGAAAATTGTGCTCGAAAATCGTCGTGTTGGCATTACAGAGGTAGCAGAGGCGCTCATCATCTCTTATGGATCGACTCAACGAATTGTGGTTCATGTTTTGGGTATGAAGCACGTCGCCGCCAGACTCGTACCGAAAGACCGGAATTTTTTGCAAAAAGAACGTGGAATAAAGGTCGCAGAAGAGATGCTTGCCAACGTAGCTGATGACTCTACATTCATCAAACGTATTATTACTGGTGACAAGACGTAGGATTTTGAATATGACGTTGAAAACATACAACAATCTAGCGAATGGCGCACCAAAAATGAGCCAAAACCGAAATTAAAAAAAAATTCGCTGAAAGAACTAAAGGCCATACCGGCCGAGACCTATAAGAAGTGTATGGAAAATTCGATTAACCGTTGGCATGCTTTTATTGGCTCAAAAGGAGCCTATTGTGAAGACAATAATAAAGATTTGTATTAAAATAAATAAAAATGTTGCTTTTTTTAACCAGTCCGGGTCAAATTTGATCAGATGGTATATTGTGTTTTTATGAGGATACCTGTTATATACTGTTTTCCATATAATTCAGAAATATTAGTTAATAAATAAACAAAATATTTTGTGTAAAAAGCTCATTTTAACTAAAAACGCGTTATTCGTGAATCGTCGTAACTTCTAACTTTATTTATTTTCCCAAGAAAGAAATCAGATTGCCCTGAAAATTTACACACATACTCAGAGAAATATAGAGCATAAAAAATATTAGGTGTACAACTTTGCTTCTGCCGTTTTTTCCCAAAATTTTAAGCTTTATTCTTAAAAAGTGATTACTTATTTATGATTCAAAGTACTGTCCGTCACGAGCTACTACTTTTTTCCATTTTTCTGGCAATTATCGGATACCATCTCGAAAAAACGATGCGTTTTTTGAGGCGATCCATGAATCGATCCATTTGTTGACTTCTTCATAAGGTCGGAAATACTGATGAGCTCGGCTGCGTGACATCGATCGAAACAAACTGTAGTCGGAAGGAGCAACGTCTGGAGAGTACGGCGGGTGGGGTAAGACCTCCCATTTCATCGTTTCCAAGTATGTCTTGACCAGTCTTCCGACATGTGACCGAGCATTGTCATGCTAGAGGATAATATTGTCGTGTCTCTCTTGGTACTGTGGCCGTTTCTCCTTCTTGTGGTTCCGCCAAATGCAGAGCATAACCTTGGCACCGTGAATATTTCGTGATATACCTTGATTTTCTGCGTTTAAGATTATCTTAGTGAACCCGTTTTTCGTCGCCGGTCACAATGCGATGTAAAAACCCCTTCCGATTATGTCTTTGAAGCACTTCAGCAATTAATGCCTCAAATTCGAAATCCTCGATAATTTTCTCTTCTCCACCGTTATGTCGGTCCTCGAGATCAAAATCACCGCTCTTGAATCGTTGCACCCACTCATGAAACGTTGTTTCACTAAAAGCAGCTTCACCGCAAGTACTTGAGAGCATTGGATGAGTCCATGTTGCATTTTTCTTCAAATGGAACCAAAAAATCAAAACTTCCCGCAAATGACAAGAATTTGGCTCAAAAACTGACATCTTGAATAGAGAATAAATGTATGATGCAAATACTAATTTACTAATGTGGTGCTATCGTTATGTTGACAAATGACCAAGCTTACTGTGTGACATTTTTGATCTGCCTATTTTGACCAGCACTTACAGCTGCAGCTATCTATCTAAAAACAGTGGAAGCAAAGTAGTACACCTAAGAACGTTTTTGGAAAATGTAAAAAAAAATAAAAAATGCCAATTAAAGGTGGCGAATTCCCTCAAGGAATATAGGGTTAAAATTCCAAGTCGATCGAATAAAAATTGAATGAGTTATTAGTTCGCCCAGTGTTAAAAATATGATTTTGAGAAAAACTCTGGTGTTACGTCCGAAAACAAACAAATTAGTCATCAACGATGTTGATTATTTCATTTTCAGGTCAACACAATCGTGCTATAACCTAGGAAACGACCACGTGTGATATTTGATCGATTTGTGTAACATTTGCCGCGAAGCGCTCAAAACACTCGTATCCAGAGAATCTCATTTGACAGTCAAAAGGATTGAGGTTCAAATATCTATTAGATATCCAAAACGCCTTAACCAAAGCAAGGGAATCGGTAATTGCAAGAATAACTCAAGTGCGCCTAGTGATTTTAAACGCCTAGTACAAATAAGAGTTTGATTTATCAATTATTTTAAACGAAAATTCCAGATTTACGCCTAGCGATATTAAACGCCTAGCGTTGCATGAATTGAATGTTGATCAAAGAGTAAATATAAATTTGAAATATGCGCCTAGCGATCTTAAACGCCTAGCACAATAAAACTTGATTTATCACTCATTAATTGAAAAATTTAAGTTTACGCCTATCGATATTAAACGCCTAGCGTTCCGCAAATTAAATGTTGATCGAAGAATAAATATAATATTTAAAATACGCGCCTAGCGATCTTAAACGCCTAGCACAATAAAATTTATTTACTAATTATTTTAAACAAAAATTCAAAGTACGCGCCTAGCGATTTCAAACGCCTAGCACAATAAAGGTAAAAGAATCAAATATTTTTAATGAGAAATTCAAAATACGTGCCTAGCGATTTCAAACGCCTAGCACAATAAGAATAAAATAATCAAATGTTTTAAACGAAAATTCAAAATAAGCGCCTAGCGATTTCAAACGCCTAGCACAAGAAAAGGTAAAATACTCAATTATTTTAAATGAGAAATTCAATTCACGCGCCTAGCGATTTCAAACGCCTAGCACAAGAAAAGGTAAAATAATCAATTATTTAAAATGTGAAATTCAATTCACGCGCCTAGCGATTTCAAACGCCTAGCACAATAAGAATAAAATAATCAAATGTTTTAAACGAAAATTCAAAATAACGGCCTAGCGATTTCAAACGCCTAGCACAAGAAAAGGTAAAATACTCAATTATTTTAAATGAGAAATTCAAATTTACGCGCCTAGCGATTTTAAACGCCTAGCACAATAAGAAATAAATAATCAAATGTTTTAAACGAAAATTCAAAATACGCGCCTAGCGATTTCAAACGCCTAGCACAAGAAAAGGTAAACTAATCAATTATTTTAAATGAGAAATTCAATTCACGCGCCTAGCGATTTCAAACGCCTAGCACAATAAGAATAAAATAATCAAATGTTTTAAACGAAAATTCAAAATACGCGCCTAGCGATTTCAAACGCCTAGCACAAGAAAAGGTAAAATACTCAATTATTTTGAATGAGAAATTCAATTTACGCGCCTAGCGATTTCAAACGCCTAGCACAATAAGAATAAAATAATCAAATGTTTTAAACGAAAATTCAAAATACGCGCCTAGCGATTTCAAACGCCTAGCACAAGAAAAGGTAAACTAATCAATTATTTAAAATGAGAAATTCAATTCACGCGCCTAGCGATTTCAAACGCCTAGCACAATAAGAATAAAATAATCAAATGTTTTAAACGAAAATTCAAAATACGCGCCTAGCGATTTCAAACGCCTAGCACAAGAAAAGGTAAAATACTCAATTATTTTGAATGAGAAATTCAATTTACGCGCCTAGCGATTTCAAACGCCTAGCACAATAAGAATAAAATAGTCAAATGTTTTAAACGAAAATTCAAAATAAGCGCCTAGCGATTTCAAACGCCTAGCACAAGAAAAGGTAAAATACTCAATTATTTTAAATGAGAAATTCAAATTTACGCGCCTAGCGATTTCAAACGCCTAGCACAATAAGAATAAAATAATCAAATGTTTTAAACGAAAATTCAAAATAAGCGCCTAGCGATTTCAAACGCCTAGCACAAGAAAAGGTAAAATACTCAATTATTTTAAATGAGAAATTCAATTCACGCGCCTAGCGATTTCAAACGCCTAGCACAAGAAAAAGGTAAACTAATCAATTATTTTAAATGAGAAATTCAATTCACGCGCCTAGCGATTTCAAACGCCTAGCACAATAAGAATAAAATAATCAAATGTTTTAAACGAAAATTCAAAATAAACGCCTAGCGATTTCAAACGCCTAGCACAAGAAAAGGTAAAATACTCAATTATTTTAAATGAGAAATTCAAATTTACGCGCCTAGCGATTTCAAACGCCTAGCGCAATAAAGGTAAAATAATAAAATATTTTAAAAGAAAATTCAAAATACGCGCTAGCGATTTCAAACGCCTAGCACAATAAGAAATAAATAATCAAATGTTTTAAACGAAAATTCAAAATACGCGCCTAGCGATTTCAAACGCCTAGCACAAGAAAAGGTAAACTAATCAATTATTTTAAATGAGAAATTCAATTCACGCGCCTAGCGATTTCAAACGCCTAGCACAATAAGAATAAAATAATCAAATGTTTTAAACGAAAATTCAAAATACGCGCCTAGCGATTTCAAACGCCTAGCACAAGAAAAGGTAAAATACTCAATTATTTTGAATGAGAAATTCAATTTACGCGCCTAGCGATTTCAAACGCCTAGCACAATAAGAATAAAATAATCAAATGTTTTAAACGAAAATTCAAAATACGCGCCTAGCGATTTCAAACGCCTAGCACAAGAAAAGGTAAACTAATCAATTATTTAAAATGAGAAATTCAATTCACGCGCCTAGCGATTTCAAACGCCTAGCACAATAAGAATAAAATAATCAAATGTTTTAAACGAAAATTCAAAATACGCGCCTAGCGATTTCAAACGCCTAGCACAAGAAAAGGTAAAATACTCAATTATTTTGAATGAGAAATTCAATTTACGCGCCTAGCGATTTCAAACGCCTAGCACAATAAGAATAAAATAGTCAAATGTTTTAAACGAAAATTCAAAATAAGCGCCTAGCGATTTCAAACGCCTAGCACAAGAAAAGGTAAAATACTCAATTATTTTAAATGAGAAATTCAAATTTACGCGCCTAGCGATTTCAAACGCCTAGCACAATAAGAATAAAATAATCAAATGTTTTAAACGAAAATTCAAAATAAGCGCCTAGCGATTTCAAACGCCTAGCACAAGAAAAGGTAAAATACTCAATTATTTTGAATGAGAAATTCAATTTACGCGCCTAGCGATTTCAAACGCCTAGCACAATAAGAATAAAATAATCAAATGTTTTAAACGAAAATTCAAAATAAGCGCCTAGCGATTTCAAACACCTAGCACAAGAAAAGGTAAAATACTCAATTATTATAAATGAGAAATTCAATTTTACGCGCCTAGCGATTTCAAACGCCTAGCACAATAAGAATAAAATAGTCAAATGTTTTAAACGAAAATTCAAAATAAGCGCCTAGCGATTTCAAACGCCTAGCACAAGAAAAGGTAAAATACTCAATTATTTTAAATGAGAAATTCAAATTTACGCGCCTAGCGATTTCAAACGCCTAGCACAATAAGAATAAAATAATCAAATGTTTTAAACGAAAATTCAAAATAAGCGCCTAGCGATTTCAAACACCTAGCACAAGAAAAGGTAAAATACTCAATTATTTTAAATGAGAAATTCAAATTTACGCGCCTAGCGATTTCAAACGCCTAGCACAATAAGAATAAAATAGTCAAATGTTTTAAACGAAAATTCAAAATAAGCGCCTAGCGATTTCAAACGCCTAGCACAAGAAAAGGTAAAATACTCAATTATTTTAAATGAGAAATTCAATTCACGCGCCTAGCGATTTCAAACGCCTAGCACAATAAGAATAAAATAATCAAATGTTTTAAACGAAAATTCAAAATACGCGCCTAGCGATTTCAAACGCCTAGCACAAGAAAAGGTAAAATACTCAATTATTTTGAATGAGAAATTCAATTTACGCGCCTAGCGATTTCAAACGCCTAGCACAATAAGAATAAAATAGTCAAATGTTTTAAACGAAAATTCAAAATAAGCGCCTAGCGATTTCAAACGCCTAGCACAAGAAAAGGTAAAATACTCAATTATTTTAAATGAGAAATTCAAATTTACGCGCCTAGCGATTTCAAACGCCTAGCACAATAAGAATAAAATAATCAAATGTTTTAAACGAAAATTCAAAATAAGCGCCTAGCGATTTCAAACGCCTAGCACAAGAAAAGGTAAAATACTCAATTATTCTAAATGAAAAATTCAAATTTACGCGCCTAGCGATTTCAAACGCCTAGCACAATAAGAATAAAATAATCAAATGTTTTAAACGAAAATTCAAAATAAGCGCCTAGCGATTTCAAACACCTAGCACAAGAAAAGGTAAAATACTCAATTATTTTAAATGAGAAATTCAAATTTACGCGCCTAGCGATTTCACAATTTAAGTGTTATTTAGAATAAGTAGAAATTCAAAACGAATTGAACAAGATTGGATGTTTTAAAGAAATTGAATGCTGGAGTAATTATACTTACTTGAAATTTTTATTAGACGAACGGTGAAAAGTATTACATAGGTCACAATTTAGAAATAACCTTTTAGGAGCTAGCCGAGGTTCAAGCTCAGAACTAGTCCTTTTTCGGAGTGTGTCATCTTTGAATTTGACTCAGTTTATATACACTTTGACCCCCATAAGGTCTACGTGTAAGACGAAGAAAAGTAAGAGAGATGACAGATGTTATACTGGGTGTCCTCTTATTTTCCTAGTCTTTTACAAGTTTATCATTCTAAATTATACCTCTACTATTAATTATCTCATAGAGTTTTAATCAATTGAACTCGATTTTATCATTAATTAATTTAACTGTTGTAGATATTTATTTCATACAGAGAGAGAGTGTACTTACTATGAGTTAAGTTATAGTATTTTATATTTATATTGAATTTAATGTAGAATTATATGCAATCTTAAAACATTCGGCCTAAACATTCAACTGTCTTAGTTTTAAATCTTGAACGCAAACATTTCGTTACATTTCCCTATTTCTACACACTAAAATATTTAAATTCTAGTCCTTAATGGAAACTGAGCTTGGATTGTGTTATTGAATATAAACTTGAATAATCAAAGAAAAATTCTATTTCGACTTTGAAGTGAAAATACTTGATTTCTATGGTTATGTTATTAAGAGAGTTTAATTGAAAGAAAATTTAGAAAATATTATTTGGACGAGAATCTAACATTTTCCTAAAACTTTTTCAAGTGCAGTTCCTAGAAACTAGGGGAGCGCTCTTATCTAACGCAACCGACATGTTTATTGCACTCCTGCACTCGGAGTCAGCTGCATTCGAGTGTCCATTTCCTGTATCTACAGTGTGACCAAAATTCTTATGAATTACTCTATTTGTTTCCTTATTTTTCATAAAATTAATATTCTAAACTTATGCAGGATGTAACACCCCCGTCCTAAAACGCTTACTAGTAAATAAAGTGTCTAGGAAGCGTACGCTACGTAACCTCACTTTCACTACATGTTTCTTCTATCTTCGCCATCTTGATATGCTATAGGCTACGCATCGTCCATCTGAATTGCCTCCTTAGGTTTTATAGGAGAAAAATTTCTCCCTTACTTCGGATTCTTGTTGCTCCGACTGTGCACCACTTTGTGTTGTCTTATGACCCTTTTTTGGCAGGGTTTGTGGCTGGACCTCTAGTTCTCCTAGTTCCACATCTTCTTGCATCTTGTACCGTTCGGTTGGTACTGGTTTAGATGACCGTTTATTAATCAAGATGAGACACTGCGTGAGTGTGTTCCAAATCGCACCCATCATGTGTATCGACCATCCATAAATGCGATGTAGTAGGAATCCATTAATTATAATATCTATGATTATTTTAATTCCTTGAATTATCAAAAGGATTGCTATAACACCAGCGCTAGCTGTGCCAAATGTTATGAATTTTTCCCAAAGTCTTGCTCCTGTCGACTCTACTATCTTCGCCATTGTTTCTTCGTTCAATAATTTTAGCAACGCTCCATCCTGGTCACTTGCAATGTGACCATGCATTTCTCGTGCTACATCATTCAATAAGGATGACTTCTCAACTGGGAACATGATACGTTCTCTTAGATCTTCTAATTCTTTTTCAGTGTAGATCCCACTTGCTGCCAAGGATGCTGGGTTGACATATTCCCAAGTTGGTTTAATTGATGGTTGGATTGTGATTGGTTTCAGTCCTTCAGTTGGTCTTGGTAATAACTTGTACCAATTCCCTTCAATGAGATAGTAGGAAGGTAAGATAGAGTTACAAGTGACTCGAGTTCCTTTTTTTTTTATTATGTGCGTCCTAGGTGTAAGGTAATAAGTAGTATTCCTTAGCATCACCTTGAGTTCCGCATAACATTCTTCTCCCTGTTGAACTACAACTTCCACTGGTATGCATTTAATAATATGCACTACCTCTCCTGCAGTAACTGCCATGTACCCTGGGCCTTTCATAAGGTTATAAGCAAATTCATCTGGTGCTTGAGTAGCTATAGCGAGTCCGTTCTTCAAGGTTTCCCGCTCCAGATTGCACCGTTGTAATAAGACGTCTCTATACAAACTTCTTATTTGAGTCTTGATGTGTTTTTCAACATATACAAACTTGGAGTTCATGTACGTGAATATGTCAAGGTTATCTGTATTAAGTCCATAATTTTCTGCAAAAGATTCGCCTTTGATTGTCTCAAAAATTACTAATTTGGGATGTTCAGTTTGTAATATCGTATATCCACAAACATTAGTCGAAGATTTTACCATTAGAGCAAATGTTGTTTCCTCTGTCACTAAAGAGTACACCGACTGAACACGATTACTAACTAAGTCGTCGATCTTATTCGCATAACCTTCGAACAAAATACTGTATTGATGAAACTTACAATTACCGGTAGGAATAGAGTTCCAAAACGTATAACCGCCTTCAACATCTATGCACGTTGCTTCTGACAAAGTACAGTGTGTACCGGAGCGCAAATATATTAAATTGTTATTTAAATTTACTCTTGCCTTTTGTTCCTGTAAGGTTATCTTTAATGTACCTTGTACGACAACCGACTCCCAGTCCCCATAAGGATCTGAGTATGCCGCTCCGTTACACTTTCCCTCATTATCTACATAACCTGCATAGAGCATAGGATGTGATGTAGTACTATTTATTTTAATTCCACTAATAACATGGTTGTTTAACTCAAGTATTCCAGTAGTATATAGTTTTTTACAAGTTTCCCTACTTATATCATATATATACTCACGTTCGCCGTGTTTTACAATTGAAATGTGAGAATACATTCCGCAATAATAAATTGTTCTATGAATTTCAAGCTTACATTGTATGGCTTGAGTTTCCGAAAATTCGTTGACCTGTAACAATTGGACATACTTTCTGGAGACGTTGAGAGAACTTGGTGGTATTTCACACTGTCCTACATCTAATAGCGATATCGTTGTAATATTCAATGAACGTGATCCGCAGTCGTACCCTACCAATGCTGTAGCAGCATGGACCAGCAAGGCAATCGCTAATGGCACGAACATCTGTAATCAGAACATGAATACAATTATTCATCTTCTGAGTGTTTCCTTTTTGCTCTAACTTTTATTTCTTGGTTAATGTGCGACACTTTTAGTCTATTAGCGTGTACCACCTTACTGTTCCCTTTAAATTGAATTTTTATATTGCTTTTACTTATGACTTCCAATACTTTATGAGGGCCCGTATAATTGTCCCCAAATTTGACTGGTTTTGGTCCCTTTAACAAAAAGACGTAGTCACCTACCTAGAAATTTTTATCATTCAACTTCTTATCGTAATAATTTTTAGATCGTTGTTTAGCGCTAACAAGATTGTTATAAACTGTTGTTCTTATTCCTATCAAGCGCGTGACTAAGTCTTTTACGTATCCCTGATAGGTAGGTTGCAAATCATCCTCTCGGAGTGGTTCACATGATGGAGACCTAGCTAATCGTCCGAAAACCACTTCGATAGGCGTATGTTTGGTGCCTTCATGCACACATGTGTTATAATTAAAAATTGCAATATCAACCCACTGATCCCACTCGCAATCCTTCTCGGAATATTGCTTCAAAAATTCGCCTAATGCGTGATGTGAACGCTCTAATGAACCGTTGGATTGTGGATGAAAAGCAGTGGTTTTTATCCTTTTAATTTTTAATAGTTTTGCTATTTTCTGAATTAAATTACTAAGGAAATTTCGTCCTTGATCGGTCAAAATAACCTTAGGTGTTCCAAAAATACATATGAACCTTTTTATAAATGCGTCGGCTATAGAAGTGGCCAAGGCATTTGGTAAAGGTACTGCAAGGCTAAATTTTGATAGTTGGTCTTGTATTGCCAGTATGTATTCATTATTGTCTTTAGTTTTGGGCAGAGGGCCCACTATGTCAAGAGCAATTTTTTCAAAGACTGTTCCGGGTGTGTCTGTTATGACCATCGGTTGTTTGGTTTTAAGTCTGACTAATTTTTTTAATTGACAAGGTATGCATTGTTGTATACGTCTTTGTATATCTTGTTTCAAATTTTCCCAGTAAAAATCCTGACGTATTCTATGAAATGTTTTCGATACCCCCCTATGACCTCCTATTGGTGAACTGTGGAGCTCCTTAAAAATTTGGTCACGTCGGTCTTCAGTTACGTATTGTAATGTTCCCTTACAGATAATAATTTTTATTGGATCATTCTGAAATGTAGTTTTAAGGATTTCAATTACGTCTACCCATGGTATATTCTCGATATAAGGGGTCTTGGCTATGCTAAATTCTTTCACATTTTTTGCTGTCAAAGATTCGTGTAAGAGTGTGAGCGTCTCGTTTAGATTGTTTTTTACTATTTGCTGGGACTCTGGGTTTTCCCCCCGAATACACAAACCGAACAAATATTTGTTATTACTTCTTTTAGTTTCGCCGATCTTACCTACGCATACTGTTTGGTTGGCTGGGATTTTATTTGCTTCAATCAACACTCGACTACCATTATCGCAAGGACTTCCGTCACTAGCTATAAAATATATAATATTATCTTTACGAAATTGTAATAACTCTTTACTTTCGATTATGTTACGTCTAAACGCAGTGTGTGTTGTTTTCTTAGTTTCAGACTGATGATTATCTTCACTTGATGTTTTAGTTCTTGATTCTCCTTCATTTCTTCCAGGTATTGTACCTTGTTCTAAATGTGCAGATACATTAGAGTCAATATCAGAAAGTGACAGGTCAGTTTCTGTACCCTTATGGTCTGAATTCCAATCTACTGCATTTGGTTGTTCTTGAACTGATCTATCATTTGTGGAATTAGTTTGGTGGTTTTTGACATAGGATTTTTTTCTAGGCAACCTAATTCTTGCTTCAATGTCGCTATCGGTATCGCTCTCGGCGTAATTTATTCTTTTGCCTCGACTTCGTTTTTCCTTTATTTTTGGGTTATCCTTTAGTGTTATTTTGCTTGAGTTTAGTTCCTTAGCTTCATTGTTAGACCCCTTCGTTTTATCTTCTTCCTTGTTTCTCATCAAAGTTTGTCTTCGGGTTAAAACACTAATTCGTTTATATTCCACTGGATTTCTTGACAGTGCGTCAGCGTTAGCATTCTGTCGCCCAGGTTTATATATGATCTCATAGTCATATTCAGATAACTTAAACCTCCATTTTTGGACTCTGGTGTTCAGATCAGCTGTCTTAAACCATACCAGAGGTTGATGATCTGTAACTATCGTGAATTTTCTTCCAAAAACGTAAGGTCGAAATGTTCTTACTGCATGTATTACTGCTAAAGCTTCCTTTTCATATGTATCATAATTCAATTCTGGTCCTCTAAGAACCCGAGAAGTATAAGCAACAGGCAAGTCACTGCCGATTTTGCCTTGTGATAAAATTCCACCAACGGCGTAACCAGACGCGTCTGTTGTTATGATAAAAGGTTTACTCATATTAGGAGGTTGTAAAAGTGGCGCTGTGCACAATACTTCCTTCAACTTTACAAACGCCTTTTCTGCTTCATCTGACCAATGAAAGGTCTCATTCTTTTGTAATAGTTTTTTTAATGGTTTCGCGATTTTATCAAAATCCTTAATAAAACGCCTATAATATCCCGCTAGTCCTAAAAATTGTCTGACGGTTTTAACGTTCTTAAGTTTGGGAAATTCCTTGACCGCCTCGACCTTTTTTGGGTCGGGGTTGAGCCCTTCGGCATTAATAATATGACCTAAGTATGTGACCTCCCGTCGTAATAATTCGCATTTTTTTGGCTCTAGTTTCCAACTTGCCTTCCTTAATCGATTCATTACCTCGTTGAACAACCTTTCGTGTTCTTCCAAGGTTTTTGCGTAAATTACAATATCGTCGATATATACGAATACTCCTCTCCCTATCATTCCTTCAAATGTCATGTTCATAGCCCTTTGATACTCTGGGGCTGCATTTCGAAGTCCAAACGGCATCCTTACAAATTCAAAATGTCCGCTAGGAGTAGAAAACGCGGTTTTGTGTGCATCAGCTTCATCTAAAGGAATTTGATGAAACCCAGAGACACAATCTATCACTGTAAAATAACATGCATTACCGACTTGGTCGAAAATATCAGTTATGTTGGGGAGGGGATATGCCATTGGAATTGTTTTCTCGTTAAGTGGTCGGAAATCTAATACTACCCGCCACCTTGGTTTGCCACTTTGATCTGGTTTCTTAGGAACTACCCATAGGCTTGTGTTGTAAGGAGATTTTGAAGGTCTTATAATTTCTTTCTCCAATAGTTCACTTATTTGCTTATCAACTTCCGTTCTCAAATTATGGGGCAGTCTATATTGTTTTGTATTTACTGGATATTCGTCTACCGTGAGAATAAATCTTCTACAGTTTCTAGGTTGACATTCTGAAAGTGATGACGTTCTCCTAGGCTGGTCCTATTATCCCATGCGTCATAAACGCTGTATTCCAATTCATTTGATTGATGATCGTTTGTTTCAATTTCTTGCACCGAGGTATCGTCTTCTTCTGTCCTTGATGCTTCCGTATTGTTCCGTGCTACCTCTTCACTTGTGTGGTCCGCTAGTTTCCTCTCCTTAAATGCGGAAGATTTTTTTCCAATTTGTATGAATTTATGCTCAAAATTCAGTAAAGCATGAGAAATCTCGAAATATTCAGCACCTAATAATCCTTCGCAAGGAATTGGGAAATGTTCCGGCACTACTTGAAAATTAGTTAGGTGGCCAAAAATTGTAATTTGGGCTGTTCCCAAGGTAGAAACAGCCTCTCCACAAATTCCTTTTAAATATACAATTTTAGTATTATCTATTTCGCAATCAAATGGCAGAGAACTTATTTTAATTAAGTTTCCTTCAGATCCGGTATCTAATAAAAATTGCCCTACGTATGTAAGTTCTCGGTTTAAAACGTCGATGAGCGGTAAAGTTTGCGTCTGATAGAGTTGATTGACATTGAATATTTCATCAATCATACTGTTTTTATGTTGACCCTTATTTTGTTTAAAAGGTATCGTATAGTTACCGAAATGTAAATTCTTGAGGTTAAAATCCATAAGCACTCCGTACTCATAAAGAAAATCTATTCCCAATATACCGTCGTATGGAATATGTAATATATCCTGAATTACATGAAAATTAATCGCCTGATTAAAGATTTTTAAAGTTACACTTCCTATTGTGCAAAAAGGTTTGTCAGAAATCCCTTTAATCCAAATTCTTTTTGAATAATTTATTTCAATATTACGTGGTAGTACGTCAACTTTAATTACATTTCCCTGTGAACCAGAGTCTATCATGAGATCTATCCCCTGCTTGCTACCTGGATATTCAAAAGAAATAAACGGAATTAAATCGCAAAATTTATTTAATCCAATGGTAAGAGTTCGCAAACTTGATCCTCTGTTTGTAGAAAGTTTGTTGAGCGCATTTGGTGTCGAGGAGTCTCCGTACTTGCGCTCGCATTCGGGAGACCTTGCCCATTTCCCGACCTCATCCTTTCATTATATTGGCGTTTACGGCATTCTTCAATTGTATGTCCCTTGTTTTGACAATAGGTGCAATTTTTGTCGATTTTTACGCGACAAGTTGCAGCAGTATGCCCAACCTTATCACAAATCTGACAATTCAAATGCAATCTTGATTCTATTTGTGAATTTAACCTATCTGTAGCCGATTTAAGTTGATAACATTGATTTGCTACGTGCCCGACCTTACTACAAATCTGGCACGTATTCATGCCACTAGCTTGAGATCGGCACTGTCTTGCAGAATGTCCGGGTTTCTCACATATTTGGCACTTCATTGAGGTTGTGCATTGATTAGCTGAATGACCGTCCCTACTGCATAATTGACAAACCACCCGGGCGTAATTTATTCCGGTAATTCGATTTCGACATTTATCAGCAGAATGTCCCGATTTATTACAATACTGACAAATAACTAAAGATTGGGGGCTAATGGCTCGTACCCCTACCTTAGTTTCTTCCGAATTATAAACTTGAGATATATACGTACCCTTTTTAAACTCCCTATTTGGATGCATGGTTTTAATATTATTTTTATCTTCCCTTCTCAAATTTCTTCTAGCCTCAACTAATCTTTCTGCCTTGATGGCATTTTGTACTATGTGTTCCATGTCCCCAGCGTTTTATAACCTCTGTTCAACCTCCGGTTTCAGTCCGCGTTTAAAACATTCTATACAATTATTTTCAATCGATGTCCTGAACGCGACATCAATATTCCCCGTGTTGACTCTTTGAGTTTCTATAATGCATCTTCCTAAATCCCTGATACGATTAGCAAATGATATAACCGTTTCGTAATCTCTTTGGTACTCATTACCCATTTCGCCTAATAATTGATGCACGGTCTTAGCGGGTGCATAAATACTCTTAATAAAATCCTTCATTTCTTCAATGGTTCTGAAGGCTTGCCCATAAATAGCCTTCCGTGCTTCCCCCGTTAGTTTTGATCTTATTAATTTTACTAAATTTGCTTCGTTTTCATTTGTAACCATCTCCTTTGCTTCATCGCAACCCTCAAGAAATACACTTAAAGGGATATTTTCCCCATTATATTCAGGGACTACCGTCAACGCATCCTTCAAGGGTATGGTTTGCGCCGCCATAATTTCTGTGCTTGTAGTTGGAGTGATTGACTCTATTTTAGATTTTATAACTTTGTTTCCTTTCTCAAAATAAGTCTTCGATTCGGTTTCTTCACGTGATTCACCGCGCGGAATTGATCTATTAGGGGTAAAAGGGTCGAATGCTTCTACTTCCCTTCTAAGATCTTCGTCACTTCTCGCTAAACTGCGCGTTATTCTTTGAGTATTCATGTACAACAGGTTACTGAAATAATGTTATGGAAGATAAAAAAAAATATACAATATATTATAGGATAAGTTGGATTCTTAGATTACTCAAAATAAAATAAAATGACAACTAGTTGGGTTCAATTAAAGACTTAATTTATTATATAACTTACACACGAAAAGACCACATTAATTAAAAAAAATTTAATATAATCAATTTATTTTCAATCAGATATATCCGATTCACCAAATAATTCTCTGAGTTTATCTCTTAAAATATTTTGAGCGTGATTATAATGGTAATTACATTCAAAGCATTTTTTACAAAAGTCAGGTCGAGGTCTAACTTTACAATCACCGCAGAACAAAATCGGGCGTGATTTGCCAATGGAAGAGGAGTTGATTCTTCTCCCTGGTTTAAAAGCTACTTTGGAACCTAATTTTGGATCACGAGTTTTTATAACTGATGGCTGAACTGGCTGCGGAAGAATTTCAACGTCTGGATTCTCATCAGACCGCGGAGGAGTAATGAGACAAATCAGTGGTGGTTCAACTGATTGCTCTGGTTGAAAACAAATCCATGGTTTAACCAATATCTTGTCCCCCAAATCCTTAATTATATAAGGTTCTCGTAAAACGGCGGAACTGATGACCTTTGGCTTGCCAATTTTTTTGCGAAATTGCTCCTTGACCGGAGGACAACTAGTTACGTCCCTGTAAGTCGCGATAAGGTTCAGGCCTTCTTTGTCGAACTCTGCTTGTAAGAGTTCCTTCCTTCTCCTTATCCTTTCCCGAGTCTTTTTATTATATTTTCGTTTTTTGAAACGCTTGTTCGAGTTAGATCCTTTGCCTTCCACTAAAAAGAAAAAGAAAGTTACACACTATTCAAAACACGTAAAATCTGTGCTGTCCATCGGGTTCAATTTTCCTTTTGAAATTCTACTGTTTGTTCTATAGTGTTGTTTATTTTTGACACTTGTTCGGTTAAGTCTTTGTTTGCTTTTTCGAGATCTTTATTTTTCTTCTCTAAGTCCCTAATACTTCGCTCGAAACCTTCTAATTTTTTACACAAATATGCTACTGTGGACCAACGATCTTCGTCTAAATCTTCTAAGTCCGTAATCCTATCAGCAGCTCTTTTCAAATTTTCTAAAATAATTATTTCGGATAAAGAAACTTCTAAATCGCTTAGCATAATGAAAGCTTAAAACTAATCTCTCATTTTAGCATCCTAAGATAAAAAATATTCGGAGTTTACTTCGAAGTAAACAAGACTCGCTGTAAGGAAATAATTCGATCGGATAAAATCTCGCATTTACGAATTGTTTGAAGAAAGATAATACGCTGGATTCACAAATATCGGCTTCAATTACTACGCTCTATCACACGTTATGGCTATCCCTCCGGGGCCTCCAAAAATTTTCTTTGTTACGTCCGAAAACAAACAAATTAGTCATCAACGATGTTGATTATTTCATTTTCAGGTCAACACAATCGTGCTATAACCTAGGAAACGACCACGTGTGATATTTGATCGATTTGTGTAACATTTGCCGCGAAGCGCTCAAAACACTCGTATCCAGAGAATCTCAATTGACAGTCAAAAGGATTGAGGTTCAAATATCTATTAGATATCCAAAACGCCTTAACCAAAGCAAGGGAATCGGTAATTGCAAGAATAACTCAAGTGCGCCTAGTGATTTTAAACGCCTAGTACAAATAAGAGTTTGATTTATCAATTATTTTAAACGAAAATTCCAGATTTACGCCTAGCGATATTAAACGCCTAGCGTTGAATGAATTTAATGTTGATCAAAGAGTAAATATAAATTTGAAATACGCGCCTAGCGATCTTAAACGCCTAGCACAATAAAACTTGATTTATCACTCATTAAATGAAAAATTTAAATTTACGCCTATCGATATTAAACGCCTAACGTTCCGCAAATTAAATGTTGATCGAAAAATAAATATAATATTTAAAATACGCGCCTAGCGAACTTAAACGCCTAGCACAATAAAATTTATTTACTAATTATTTCAAACAAAAATTCAAACTACGCGCCTAGCGATTTCAAACGCCTAGCACAATAAAGGTAAAAGAATCAAATATTTTTAATGAGAAATTCAAAATACGTGCCTAGCGATTTCAAACGCCTAGCACAATAAGAATAAAATAATCAAATGTTTTAAACGAAAATTCAAAATAAGCGCCTAGCGATTTCAAACGCCTAGCACAAGAAAAGGTAAAATACTCAATTATTTTAAATGAGAAATTCAATTCACGCGCCTAGCGATTTCAAACGCCTAGCACAATAAAAGGTAAAATAATCAATTATTTTAAATGAGAAATTCAATTTACGCGCCTAGCGATTTCAAACGCCTAGCACAATAAGAATAAAATAATCAAATGTTTTAAACGAAAATTCAAAATAAACGCCTGCGATTTCAAACGCCTAGCACAAGAAAAGGTAAAATACTCAATTATTTTAAATGAGAAATTCAAATTTACGCGCCTAGCGATTTCAAACGCCTAGCACAATAAAGGTAAAATAATAAAATATTTTAAAAGAAAATTCAAAATACGCGCTAGCGATTTCAAACGCCTAGCACAATAAGAAATAAATAATCAAATGTTTTAAACGAAAATTCAAAATACGCGCCTAGCGATTTCAAACGCCTAGCACAAGAAAAGGTAAAATACTCAATTATTTTGAATGAGAAATTCAATTTACGCGCCTAGCGATTTCAAACGCCTAGCACAATAAGAATAAAATAATCAAATGTTTTAAACGAAAATTCAAAATACGCGCCTAGCGATTTCAAACGCCTAGCACAAGAAAAGGTAAACTAATCAATTATTTAAAATGAGAAATTCAATTCACGCGCCTAGCGATTTCAAACGCCTAGCACAATAAGAATAAAATAATCAAATGTTTTAAACGAAAATTCAAAATACGCGCCTAGCGATTTCAAACGCCTAGCACAAGAAAAGGTAAAATACTCAATTATTTTGAATGAGAAATTCAATTTACGCGCCTAGCGATTTCAAACGCCTAGCACAATAAGAATAAAATAATCAAATGTTTTAAACGAAAATTCAAAATAAGCGCCTAGCGATTTCAAACGCCTAGCACAAGAAAAGGTAAAATACTCAATTATTTTGAATGAGAAATTCAATTTACGCGCCTAGCGATTTCAAACGCCTAGCACAATAAGAATAAAATAATCAAATGTTTTAAACGAAAATTCAAAATAAGCGTCTAGCGATTTCAAACACCTAGCACAAGAAAAGGTAAAATACTCAATTATTCTAAATGAGAAATTCAAATTTACGCGCCTAGCGATTTCAAACGCCTAGCACAATAAGAATAAAATAATCAAATGTTTTAAACGAAAATTCAAAATAAGCGCCTAGCGATTTCAAACACCTAGCACAAGAAAAGGTAAAATACTCAATTATTTTAAATGAGAAATTCAAATTAACCGCCTAGCGATTTCACAATTTAAGTGTTATTTAGAATAAATAGAAATTCAAAACGAATTGAACAAGATTGGAAGTTTTAAAGAAATTGAATGCTGGAGTAATTATACTTACTTGAAATTTTTATTAGACGAACGGTGAAAAGTATTACATAGGTCACAATTTAGAAATAACCTTTTAGGAGCTAGCCGAGGTTCAAGCTCAGAACTAGTCCTTTTTCGGAGTGTGTCATCTTTGAATTTGACTCAGTTTATATACACTTTGACCCCCATAAGGTCTACGTGTAAGACGAAGAAAAGTAAGAGAGATGACAGATGTTATACTGGGTGTCCTCTTATTTTCCTAGTCTTTTACAAGTTTATCATTCTAAATTATACCTCTACTATTAATTATCTCATAGAGTTTTAATCAATTGAACTCGATTTTATCATTAATTAATTTAACTGTTGTAGATATTTATTTCATACAGAGAGAGAGTGTACTTACTATGAGTTAAGTTATAGTATTTTATATTTATATTGAATTTAATGTAGAATTATATGCAATCTTAAAACATTCGGCCTAAACATTCAACTGTCTTAGTTTTAAATCTTGAACGCAAACATTTCGTTACATTTCCCTATTTCTACACACTAAAATATTTAAATTCTATTCCTTAATGGAAACTGAGCTTGGATTGTATTATTGAATATAAACTTGAATAATCAAAGAAAAATTCTATTTCGACTTTGAAGTGAAAATACTTGATTTCTATGGTTATGTTATTAAGAGAGTTTAATTGAAAGAAAATTTAGAAAATATTATTTGGACGAGAATCTAACATTTTCCTAAAACTTTTTCAAGTGCAGTTCCTAGAAACTAGGGGAGCGCTCTTATCTAACGCAACCGACATGTTTATTGCACTCCTGCACTCGGAGTCAGCTGCATTCGAGTGTCCATTTCCTGTATCTATAGTGTGACCAAAATTCTTATGAATTACTCTATTTGTTTCCTTATTTTTCATAAAATTAATATTCTAAACTTATGCAGGATGTAACACTGGTAAGCCAGCATTTTTATTTTTCAATCAAACATTTTTTTTATCCTTTAATACCTGTATAATATAGTAATGAAATTAGATTTCTCATTCACTTTATTATATTTCCAAAAAAAAATTTGTTAACCATGCATGATTTTCGAGCCACTAAACTGGTGTTACCCCTTAAGGGGGTCGTCTACCTTCGCGGTTTCAAAAAATCGAATTTTTTTTTGTTGCTTATTTCGAATCTAGACACTATAAGGAACATGCCTTATGAAGGATTTATTCGAAAACATGCTGGTTCAAATACTACCGACCTCACCATTTATCTTTAAACGCGTTTTCCCTTAAAGTAGTGTTTTTTAAAATTGTTGGCACGATTTTGACGGAACTATCGAAGATATTGGAAATCTGTAAATTGTTTCGTATTCAAAAAACGTCTCACTACGATTAGACACGAGCTTTTTAAACAAACATTTTGTTTCAATTTTTTACAGCTTTTTTAAGCTAGAAAAACAGGGTAGAAAATAGAACTTTTTTTTCAAATCGCTGACATTTTGTTAAATTTTTAAATCTTTCAAAAAGCTTGTGTCTTATCGTAGTCGGATTATTAAAAAGTAAAAAAATATGATTGATTTCACGTTTCAAGGTTCTGAAGCTGAGAAATCGTGCCACAAAGTCTACTATGTCGCGCCGGCAGAGATCGATTCAAGGACGCGTCAAGGCCAAGATAACGAAAAAAAGAAATATTATTTTTTTTTTAAATTTTAATAATGTACTAATTAAATAAAAAAAACTTTGTGTGAATATCATGTGTAGTTTTTTCGCAATCCATCGTCAAAAATACGCCCGAAATTCAGGCGCGAAGGTAGACGACCCCAGTCGTGAATATCATTTAACTTGCACTCCTGATTAATTACTCGTGCAAGTAGTTTTTTTCCTTTGTGCTTAGTCGCCCTACCAGGGTAGCACGCATATAGTTCTTTGCTCCTAATTCCTTTAATTGTACCATGTTTGGAACACCAGTAGAGTTAAGTAACTGTCAGCTTCCTTCTTATGTACAGATGGTACTAGCAGTTTCAAAGAAAGGTCTTCACCTTTAGAAGAGACCTCATGAACTCATGTTGTCTATGAATTAGCGCTTGTCTTATCAAGTCTGATACCACTGGAGGTAGACTTTGAAATAGAAATAATTATGTCAGGATAAGGAGACATGAAGCTACAAAAGCGTACTTACACAGAAGTTTAAAACTAGAAGATCCGAAGTTATAGAAAATCTGCACATCATACAGATGGACTTTAAAAAGTAGATATTGTAATCTGCAAAAACTAAACAGCAGTTATTTTCGACGCACAAATAGTTTTAGAGCAAACAGAACTTAATTCGGCCCATCTAATGAAAAGCAGTAGTATAAACAGGAGTTTAGCCATACACAACATTTGTCACACTTTCCTGGAAAGGAATACTAGAGTGATCAATAAGTCCGTAGCATGACACAGAGATGGTAAAATGAAAAAAAGTGAATTTCGTGTTCTGATAAAACACTGTTTCCTAATAGAAAAAAAACCGTGAAGACAGAACAGTGGCTTTGTAAATGTTGTAGCGAATCTTCTTCATCAAGGCAAATGGTTGAAAAGTGGAGTGGTGAATTTAAACGAGGTCGTACGAGCACAAATGATGCTGAACGATCGGGAAGGCCAAAATATGTTACCACTCCAGAAATTATTGATAAAAAACGCCAACGAGTTCGTGATTTAAAGATTTGTTTGAACCTTTTTAACCGTAATCCAAGGGATTTTTTGCGCCGATTAGTTACAATTGATAAAACATGGATCCACCACTACACAGCAGAATCGAAACAACAAACAAACCAGTGTGTAGGACTTGGTGAAAGTGCACCAAAGCGTGTAAAGACATAAGAATCGGCTGGAAAGCTTATGGCTTTTGTTTTTTGGGATTTCAGTGGTATATTGTTGATCGACTATCTGGAGAATGAAAAAACAATCAACAGCGACTTTGATTTGTTGAAGAAAAAATGCATCTATTTAAAAGACAATGCACCAGCTCACAAATTGATAAAAACGATGGCAAAAGTTAATGAATTACGCTTCGAATTGCTTCCCCATCTACCTTATTATCTAGCTCTAGCCACCAGCGACTTTCATCTGTTCCCAAACCTAAAGAGATGGCTCTAGAGGCAGAGGTTTTAATCAAATGAAGAGGTTAAATAGGAAACTGATGGCTATTTTGGAGGCCTTGACAAATCGTATTACAAGCTCTAGCGAACCCGGTTGAGAGAACGGTCAGAGAATACTCTGACCGTTCTCTGACCTCGCATTATTATGGCTAAGAAAGGTAAAAAAACATTTAAGTCATTGCAATTATTATTCTGTGATCAAATTTGAATAAGAAGGTGTAGGAATAAATCCAATAATGTTATTTTTTAGCGAAAAAAGTTATAAAAACATCATATATCTGTCATCGAAGGCAGTGCAGTGGTTCACCATTTGCGAAATGTCTCCACCTTCAGGATTGTCTATTGATAGAAGTGAGACAAAGGTAGTTTTGTCTCACTTCTATCAATAGACAATCCTGAAGGTGGAGACGTTCCGCAAATGGTGAACCACTGCACTGCCTTCAATGGCAGGTATATGATGTTTTCCTAGTTTTTATCGCTGAAAAATAGAATTATTGTATTTATTCCTACACCTTCTATCCCAAATTTCGCCACAAAATCATAATTGCAATGTTTTAAATGTTTTTTTTATCGTTCTCAGAGAACGGTTAGGGTATTCTCTGACCGTTCTCTCAACCGGGTCCGCTAGAGAGAGAGCCATTGAAATGTTGAAAGATATTGTTAGACTAAGTGTACCGAGTTGAAAGGAGATTATGTTGAAGGATTTTGAAGATTTTAGTAAAAAAATTGTTTTTTCTTTGTCACCCTACGGATTTACCGAACTCCCTAGTAGAAAGCAGAAAATGAAAGAAGGAATGAAAGTTACTGAAGGTAAATAACACGGTTGAAGAAAATTTTACCACGCTAGTCAGACATATAATTTTCTTTACAATTTTTTATGCCGAATCCAAATCCGACCGCAGAATTGCTCTAGCACATCAAGGTTTGGAGATGTCCTAACCTCAAAGTGCAAAAAGGACGGTTTTCAGTGATATTTGAGGTTATGTTATGAGAACAGCAAATCTGTTTGCTCATTCGATTTTTCTTTCTCGAGATGTACCAATTTCAATCTATAGTATTTCGTGAGCAATTGGCATTATAGCCTAATGTCCCGTTTCAAACATTTTAAACAAAATTTTCTAACATTTCATGATGATTTCGCAAACCCGCTTCAAAATGGTTACTCGGGGGCTTTCGGGCTCGCTGGTCGCAAATCTATAATTACAATTTTCAAATTCAAAATGGCGGATCCAACATGGCAGCGATGCTACCCAAAATCTTGTACTAGCGTGAATAAATCATGTTTTTGGAACTTTGAGGTTAGGAATCTCGAAATCCTGACGTGATAGAGAAATCCTGCGGCCGGATGTGGATTCATCGCCAAAAAAGTCTAATTTTGTCGGGCTGTGTAATGACTAAAATCCACCAGTCGGTCGGTATCTTTTATTCTAACCAGGATTTCACTGAACGAATTTTTTCCAAATTTTTTTCCTGATTATTCTATGTAGTTTTCGACTAACTTTCGTGTCCTGCAATATTAGAGTATTCTAAAAAATTGTAGAACATTCCATAGTTTTAAGAAACGTATGGGAAGTTTGGAGTGCGGGCAAATCGGGCGTTCGGTTTTCCGGTGTAAGAGGTCGAGTAGACACGAGTGTTCTGCTCGCTTTTGAGGATTTTGTGCACAGAAAATTGTATTAAAAATATGTAAATTCCAGTTATTTTAAATGGCGTGGCTGAATTATCAAAAACCTGCGAGTAGTGTTCGCGTCGTTCATCGCTTTACTACCTCCTTGCTTAGCTTTCCACTTCTTAAATTCAAAACGAAAGGCAATGTACAGTAAGCATTCGCAAAACCTAATCCAGGCTTCTCAGCCACATTTATCCGATAAAAATTTTAAATGTTTGAAAATTTCAGAACATTCAGTCTTGGATTTTGAAAATATTCGAACGGAATTACAAATTGTCTCTATGGAATTTTGTATCCAACATAAATTTACAAAATACAGTATTTGGAAAGCATTAAAAGATCTAAAAATAAATTGTATTTTTGAGCAAATTCATGCAACATACGAAAAAATATTGGAGAATAAAATTATCTGCTTGAGGAATATCTACGAATTTTTATTCTAAAAATTTTTTTATAAAATTTATATTTTTTAATTTAATTTCAAAAAATTGCATTGGAAATTAAAACTATCCAAACTATGCGATATACAAAAAAGAAAATTCAATTAAAATTATTCTATTAAAAATGATCAGCAAAGTTAATTCCAATTATGTTTTTCTTATACATGTCATGTCGTTTTGATTTGAGTTTAAAAATTGCCATATATGTTATTTTTACATTCTCATCATCAATGAGAAGGTATTGGTTTTATGTGAAGAATGATTTTCAGAATTTTGCAGAATGTAAAAATCTGCTTAAGGGAAGTAGACACATTTTGATTATTCTTCAGATTATATATTTTTTCACGTTTACAATATCATAAAAGTTAGTGTACAGTCATAAGATTAAATCATAAGAATTAAATTAAGGCCATGGGTCAACCGGACCACAATTTGAGAAGGTCTGTTAACTCTTAAACTCATTTTGACTTTATTTTAAAGGAAACTTAAAGATTTCGTTACATTAAACTTACAATGTAGCCTAAGTATTCCTATCTATGAATTTTTAGAATTTACGAATAATTTAACTTTTTATTTATACTTTCTAAATCTGTATCAGCGAAATTCCGCTGATTATCAGCTATAAGTATACCACTGATTTTAATCAACATCTGTACACTGATTGTGATCAGTGCTATACTTATCGCTGATTCATATTTACAGAGCACTATAATATTTAAACCAATGATTTAATGTATGGATGGATTTACAAAATACGTTTCAAAAGAACTTGTACACATTGATATAATTTTTGATGAATTTTAGAAAATTTTGATAAAATATGTAGAAAAAATTGTTATAATATAAAATCAATATCTCCTGATTTATTATAAGAATTTGATAATGAATATGAAAATTCCTGTTTTCTCGACGAATGACGTGAGATACGGAAAAGGCTAAGCATCAAAGTTAATTACTTTAAAAAGTGTAATAAAAGTAATTATTAGGTTCTTTCCACTATCTCTTGCTGATTTATGATCAAATTGAATTTTAAATTTAAAAAATCAAACATTCCAGATGGTATTAAAAAGTTATGGTGGCAGAAGCTTCTTCGTACGCACAGGAATCTTGCCCAAATGTAAAAATTATACGTGAAGACGAGGATGTCCATTTCAGAATGTTTGCTAAATGGACGAACTATGCTTATTCCGAAAATAGTTAACTTGTATGAACTAAAGAATTACAGAAAAATAACTCGTCTGGATACGCTATGAAGATACACGCAGAAAAAAGTTTCTTTGATTAAAAAAAAAATTCTTTGAATCAAACAAATTCGTGCATTGCTAAACAGTCCAAGATAAGTGGATAAGCAAGTTTCTTTGATTCAAAAAAAATTCTTAATTGTTCTTTTTTCTTTGAATTTAAGAAATGAATGTTTGCGCAGTCGCATAAGTACATGTGTAATGTGACTAACAGAAATATTTTCTTTAATTTAAAGAAAAACTTGTCCTTGTTCAAGGTAATAAAATTAAATAAATTATTTCTTCAGGTTTTGCCGGTATTGTATTTGAATCGAATAAATATTTTTTTAAATCAAATAAATAATGTTGATAAAATAATTCCTTTCATATAAAAATGCTAAAAACGTGATTTTTTAAAATCAAATAAATTTATATTTCCTCTAAAGGCGTTTTTACTTCGAATTAAGGAAATGAAGTTAAAAAACGATTTCTTGAATTTAAATAAAACCTTTTTTGATTTAGGGATTGGGACTAATAAGAGGAGAGTCCCAAGTTGACGTCCAAATCCAAGTCCCAGTCCGCCAAAAAAAGGGAGAAAAAGGTCGTACACGCAGGGCCGCATATATAATACCTCACACACAAAGAAAAAAACTGAAAATTTCTACACCAGATGGTGTACTTCTCCACTTTTAAAGTTTCTTAAAAAATGACCTCATGTTATAGAAATTAAACAAAAAACTGATTAATAGTATATTGTGCAACGAGGGGGGGAAATGGTCGATTCTGAATAAGCATTCGATTCAAATAAGTATCACCCGCAAGTTGCAAAAATTATTTTGTCAAACAAACGTGTGGAATGATGATATTTTGCACAGTCTGGAAAAAATGAACAAAACGGGCGATTTCTTCGATTGAATGACATGCGAGATGGCATGTTAGTCATGACAATTGTGTACATATAGCATAAATACGAATTGTTTTGTCAACCGAAAAGCGGCTGTTTTTTTTTCATCCACTTCTTCTGCTATTTCTTCACTGTTTTTATTTACTTTCCCTCACTAGTTGAGTAATATAACATTTCTCAACAGTTATAAGAAACAATCGAGAAATCGCTTTTTTTTTTCATTTTTTTCAGACGCAAAGTGTCATCTTTTCCACGTGAATGTTTAACAAATGATTTCAAGTCTATTATAGTTTGTACACTAAAAAGAAAAATATAAATTCCAAATTTTAAGTGCTTACTTTGTCGCCGTGAATGCGAAATAGTCACTGAATTTCATATAATACACATAAATTAGCAAGTAACTTCAACTCATTATCAGGTAGCAAAAATAAAAATTCTAAGCGGTCTATGGCTTAATCAAATTGCATTACATTAATGTTTTTCTTTTATACTTACGAGGGTTGTAAATAAATACGTAATTCCTGGGTACATATGCGTAGAGTTAAGTTAGACATTGATCCTTTTTCAAATGATGCTTTCTTAAATAATAAGTAAAAACATAAATTTAGCGCATTAATAAATTAATCTGTTTTCTGTTTCAGGTAAGAATAAACTGGCACTAATCAACTATTATCCCTAACGTTCATGGTAAGAAATGAATGTTTAATTACATAATTAATCCAAACTATTGGTATAGAACAGTGTTGTAATGTTGAATATTTAATACAATATTCAATATCTTCTGATTTCCATGAAAAATGATATGGTATATAATTTGCCAATGATATAATGTGGTTGTGACGGCTCTTCTATTCCCACTTGTTTGGAATGTCACTGCCATATACATTATACATTTAGATGTTCAATAAAGTCGCGCGATTGTTAATAAGTGAGGATATAAAATTACATTAGATTTTTAGATGAGACGAAGTACTACATATGAAGATATTTTTAACCATCATATTTCCTTCCATACATTTCAAAAAGGTAATAACCAGATCGATCACAAAATATTGTAATATTGCAAGTCATCATCATGACACTCGCGCTTCGCGCTCGATTTTCTGTATGCATTTTTGTAACTTTTTAATAAATTACATGATTATTGATAAATTTATTTTCTTCCAAATATCTCAAAAAGGAAAAACAATCGTAGACTTTATTTAAGGAAACGATTTTGCAGAACAACGCTTATTTCGTATCTCACATATTTTGGTGAAAAAAAAATCGAATTTTTTCAATATTAAAAATCAAAAAATTAAAATATACATCCTGTCGAGAAATTTCCCGATAAGAATGTGTAGACCTTATTTAGCCAAACAATTTTTCATCTAAAAGTTTTTTTTGTATCTCACATATTTTGTCTAAAAAATGGAATTTTTGAATTTTAATCGTATTTTTTGGAATTGAAACGAAAAATATATCTTTTATCAGAAACTGTGTGAGACAAAATTTGTAGATCTTTTTGAAACGAACAACTTTGTATTCTTACGTTTTTTTTTCGTATTTCACATATTATTGTTATCAAATTGAATTTTAGATTTTCAATGGTTTTTTTTTAAATTAATAAGAAAAATATGCATCTTATGAAAAAATGTTACATTTCAAATTTGTAGGTCTTTATGTAAAAAATAATATTGTATCATAACGTTTTTTTCGTATCTCGTATAATTTAACTTGAAAATGGAATTTTGATATTGACTTTTTTCGAATTTGAATATGCTGTAACATTTCTAATTTTGATTTAATCAAAAAATTTTATCAAGATAATTTGTAGAGATTTATGAGCGCTATCAAAAACCAGTATTGAAATTATTTATTTTTTTGAAAAATTATTTTCAAAAACACAAAAGTATTGCTCACTCCCTCAATTTTGATTGAGTGTGGCTGGTTAACGAACTTGTCCTTACTTTTTCGGCTCCGATAAAGTGTACCAAAGCTCAATTCAATCTGATAATTCTGTCGAGAGTTATGCCGCACACGACCTACAGACAGACAGACAGACGGACAGACAGACGGACCGACAGACAGACAGACAGACACTTTCGTAAAAACCCTTTTTTCTGACTCAGGGGGTCTCAAAACGTAAAAATTTGATGAAAATTTCGAAAGTCATTTTTCACATAAAACCAATACCTTCTCATCCATGATGAGAATGTAAAAAATACTTTTTATGATCATGTGACTTACACTGTTAAAAATGTTTATGATTTTACAATACATTACAGAAGAAATTTTAATTTAAAATCACAATCGGAGTGCTGTAGAGTGAAATCACAATAATTTTAATGTAATCCTAAGTGGAATTCGGAATTACAATACGCGTATTGTGAAGTTGAAAGTTATATCACGATGCTGCGGAGTGACGCTACCGTCGGTCATCGTGGGTTGTCAGTGTGTTTCCCTTATGATACCAATTGAATTGGTGGTTATAACTATCTACCGACTAAAGCACAATTATTTTAAATATTTGCTTATTCTTATTTGGAAAATTCCAATTTCAATCCTCGTTCAATTAGACTCTGAAATTTTATTCCTTTTAAAATTCTGAATTTGTAAATCATAATTCTTTTTAAATTTGTTACTAATTTAAAGTACATTTAAAAATTTGTTTATTTAATTTTAAAGTCGAACAATTGAAACTAATAAATTTAAAAACTGATATCTCTATATTGCTTCAATGAATTAAAATTAAAATAGAAAGACTAAATATGTATAAAACTTGGAAACATATTTACGATTGGAAAATAATTTTACAATTAGGAGAGGACTAAAAATGATTCTATTGAACACACTTTGAGTCCGACTCATAAATTGCGATTTATATAAATGTTATACAAATATATTTTGTTGTAGGAAGAAAAATGTATTATTGTCGATACTTTGATGTTAAGACACCATCCCTAAAACAGCATTTACAATTACTCTCGGAGTGTCTTGATCAATTATACTTTACATGTATATAAGATTCACAATAAATGCAATGGAAGTTTATTACCAAAACGCAATGCAATTTCACATTACATTTATATTAAAATTACAATACATACGCTGTAATGTACATTTTTTGGATGTTGTTAAATTACAATACATTTACAGTAATTTTACAACATTGTACTTTAAAGATACATTTTCATGTATTGTAAAATTACGTTGCGTTTTGGCAATAAACTTCCATTACATTTGTTGTAAAATTACAATAGAAATTGTTAACAGTGTATTTAATACATGTACATAATCGCGATTCCTAAAGCTTTTTCAATCTTTGGATATCTTGTACTGTTTTTAGTGAAGATGCACTCTTAAAAATTTTATCAAATTTAACACATGAAAGCAAATCAATTTTGATATAGATATATTTCAATTTTAATATTCCAGCTCCCGATACAATTTATTTTGTTTTGCGATTTTTGAATGTTTTTTCTAATGGTATATATTTATATATTCTTAAACCTGCAATTAACGTGACGATTTTCTTTGCATAAAAGTACAAAGTTACTTTATCCGCTATTATTTATTTTTTTTACTTATCTCTTTTTTAGCTTCTTTCACTTATCTCAGATGTTATATGCTCTACAATAGCTTCTTATTACACCTATTGTTTTTGCATTTATTCTAGAAAGATCTCGTGTGTAATCTTACATTAGGATAAAAGTTTACATATCATCAAAAAATCGATGCTGCCGAACTCAATTAAGGATCGATTTTACAACGAAGATCTTGGTCTTTCAAAGAAGTACTCTGATTCCTCAAGTTGAAGTCATTCGGGATTATTGAAAATGTACAAAAGTTTACAACACAGACACGTACAATGACTGAGGCACTCGTAATATACTGCCTTATACTTCGCATCGGCAATCACAATAAAATTGTTGCTTCTATTTTACAACTAACAAGTAAACAATTTATTCTAAAATATTTATTAACAATAGTCAGGCCATTTGAGGCAGACGTCCTACCCTCTCATTTTATATTAAATTCTTCCAACAAAAGCGATCTTATTCAGAATCATACCACTGAAACTGTCAAAAGTTAATCTGCTAGTCACAATGAATTAATGTTGCTCTGCAATGGGACTTATGATTATCGTTAAAAAAGAAAATACAATGAGTTTCAAAGATTTCACGATTCGTGCAACTAACAGCTACGCGGTAGATATGCTCGGATCATATCCTTTCAATGTAAATGGAAGAAGATGGCTGTGCAGTTCTCGATTGCGTCTATCGAGATATCATACCAAATTCATAACTCAAAAAGATCAAAGTGGTGATGTCTAAATCAAAGAGGGAATATAATCAATACATTGATCACAAATAAATCGAAAGAGTCTCGCTATATTAGGTGTACAATTTTGCTTCCGCCGTTTTTTCCTAATATTTGAGGCTTTTTTTTTATTAAAGTGATTACTTATTTATGATTCAAAGTACTGCCGGTCGTTAGCCACCAATTTCTTCCATATTCCTGGCAGTTTTCGGATACTATCTCGAAAAAACGATACGTCTTTTGAGGCGATCCACGAATCGATCCATTATTTGACTTCTTCGTAAGAGCGGAAATGATGATGAGCCAGGCTGCGTGCCATCGATCGAAACAAACTGTAGTCGGAACGAGCAACGTCTGGGGAGTATGGCGGGTGGGGTAAGACCTCCTATTTCATCGTTTCCAAGTATGTCTTGACCGGTCTTGCGATATGTGGCCGAGCACTGTCATGCTCGAGGATAACTTTGGCGTGTCTCTCTTTGTACTGTGGCCGTTTCTCCTTCAATGTTTAGCTCAAACGCATCAATTGCGTTCGATACCGATTCCCTGTTATGGTTTTACTCAGTTTTAACAGCTTATAATACACCACACCGAACTGGTCCCACCAAATGCAGAGCATAACCTTGGAACATCCTTAGTCTGGCCGTCGACGTTGAGGCATGTCCGGGTATTTCCTTTGATTGTCTGCGCTTGGGATTATCGTAGTGGACCCATTTTTCGTCGTCAGTCACAATGCCATGTAAAATCCCCTTCCGATTCTGTCATTAAAGCAGCTGTTCACAAGCAAAGAAACGCCGTTCAACATCCTTGCTTCTGAATCATTCCCATGGCTTTGAGGCGTTTCGAAATGACTTGTTGAGTCACTCTCAATGATTCTGCCAATTCTTCTTGCGTTTGGCACGAGTCTTCAGCAATTAATGCCGCCATTTCGGAATCTCCGAAAACTTTCTCTTTTCCACCGTCATGCGGTACACCTAATATAATGAAAATTTAGTGCACAGTAACAACTGTCCACGGAATACACACGCGGTATCTTACTCAGCAAAAATGATTGATAAGGATAAAAAAGTGGACCTGCAATTCGTTATAGATCCAAAGAATGTTTTGAAATTGCTAATATCAATTTAGGGATCTTTGCCAAAAGTTTGGCAATTAATTTTAGAAATTTGATGCCAAACATTTAAGAAGTTTTATCGCATGACATATCAAGTTGTAAGGTATAATATGCTAGAAAAATCGGAACGCTTTACCAGACTGATGAGCAATCGACGGCATGTTCGAATCGATTGAGCGAAGGGGGCTGAGCTCAGCCTTTTGCTATAAAAAGGGTAAAGTATACCTGTATAAGATGGATGTAATTACTTTCCAAGGAGGCTTGTAGTCTCGTATGATATTTATTGCTCTTATAAAAAATGTTAACAAATATTAATTGTGATATTTCTATAGATAATTTTTTTATAACATCAATAATATTTATATCAAATAAGTATTTGAAATTAATTAACTTCATATAGTAGAATGTATTTTTTTTCAAAAATGAGATAGGCTTTAATGTTTTAACAAAATGCGTTGAAAACTGATTTTATGACAATAATTATCAAGCATTTAAGATTCTCGACACTGGACGATTTCGTTGGAAGTTATCAAGATTAAAGGACATTTCTTGGTCAAAGATAACAACGTTTATAAAATTTATTTGAATGTTCGACTCCAAGCAAAACATAATAAAATGAGAACTTCATTTTAAAAACTAAGATTCGCAAAATTGACGTAGATTGGTGTGAATTTTCGAAATTTGCATCAGTCGATCAAATTATGTGAAGTACTTCAAATTTTTCAAAATTCTGAAAATTTCTAATCCTTTTATCTAAACTGCGATATAAATTTCGAAAATTTTTTCATTAATTCATTCATTAATTGTTGAAAAAACCTGGTGATGACAGATAATTTTGCAACTTTCGGCGAATCCTTTTGCTCCCTATGTTTTTGTTGCCTTGATTCGACATTTTCAAATGGCTTTCTTTGGGAATTATTGGGCCATCAAATAAAGAAACTTGTGATTACGAAGCTCTGGAAGATACGTGTACTATGATTTGATATTTTGTTGCGTGATAGATAATGGTCTGACTTCCCTAAATGTCAACAAAAGCTCTCACACGTTGACCGATCATTCTCTCTCAACCCGGAGCCTATCTATACTCGAAACAAGCGAGAGCTCGAACTGGGCAGTCTAAAAAGTTCCGGCGCAAAGCATTTTCAATTGTTTCTTTCGAAGTTTTTGTTCTAGAGTTGTGAAATTTTCTAGATAACTTCTTTGAACTCTAATGAAAAACTTTCTCGCTGGAAGTTTTTCGAACTCGAAAATTTCCTCGATACTTTTTTTTGGGGAAGCTCGAAAAACACGGTGCTCGTCGCGCTTTGATAAACATTGGAATATTAATTAACAAATTACTTTTTTTGTCCCAAATCAAGTCTTGTGAGCATCGCTAACGTATTTCACGCTAATGTGTCAAATTTAAGCTTATTTCGTCGATAAAAAACAAAGTTTTGACGAGTTAAGCACAAAAAAAGTATTGATTTCGATCGAATTTTTTATTTCGGAAATGACAAGTCAGATCGAAAAGTTGCTAAAACATAATTTGTGCCTTTTTTGATATTCTATAGGATCATTTTTTGTTTCCTTCATTTTCCTTCATTTTCTCTGGGACAATACTTTTCCGGCACTTTGCCACGCGAACAGAGAAACGGAAGATGTCTCGCGCGCCTAAACGGTTATTGCACCGAGAGCCTCAATTTGTAACAATAGTATCTTCGTTTTAAATTATTTTCCCTGGTGAAATGGACATTTTTCTCTTGAAATATGTGTTTAACAGCAATAATATGTTCAACATTTTATTTTATAACGATTTTTCAATCATAATAATTACACAGTAATACAGTGTTAAATAAGTAAAAAATTCAATTTCTCGATAAGTGAATAATGTTACAATTCGAAAAAAGTCATTTTTTGTTAAACACAAATGTTGAAGGGTTTCAAAAATTCAAAGAAATTTTAAAAAATGTTCTCTTTCTACATACATTCTATGCTTGTATTTTGTAAAAATTTCAGTATTGTTTCATGAAAAAAATGTTCACAGTGTAGATATTTTTGAATATGGATTAGTTTCAATGTCATTTTATTGGATGATAATATATAGGGTGAGGCACATAAAGTGTTACAGAGCGATAGCACTCAAACTATTGATCATATCCAAAAATGTTTGGGACAAAAGTTTCAGTGTTCGAGAAGGCCGTCATACACGATCACCCTATTTTTTTATCAGTGGAGGCGCTGAAGCTACGTCAAGATCAACTCCACTTTTTTAAATGATTAGAATGTATTTTTTGTTCGATGAAATTATTACCGATTTTAAGACGAATTCAGTGACCTATAACACAAGGTCATTCTAGAGATTTAAAAAAGTGGAGTTGATCTTGACGTAGCTTCAGCGCCTCCACAGATAAAAAATAGGGTGGTCGAGTATGACGGCCTTCTCGAACACTGAAACTTTTGTCCCAAACATTTTTGGATATGATCAATAGTTTGAGTGCTATCGCTCTGTAACACTTTATGTGCCTCACCCTGTATATTTTGTAAATCTATAATAGTTGAAATTACTAGTTTAAAAGCAAAAACTTATTCATTAATTCAATTAGTCAAGCTATGATTAAAAACTAGCTTTAGTGAGTCAAACTATGGTCTTTTTATTACACAAGGTGAGTTTTGCATCACGAGACCCTGTATTGTAAAAGTGAAACACCTCGAATACACTCAGAAAATTTTCTATAGTATGCTGATCAGCACTATACTAGCCAGTGAGCAATAAGCTAATTTTCTTTGAAATGTAAAAATTGATATTTCAATTGAAGTAAAAGTTTAAAAATAATTTTCAAAACAGATACAAGTATTATTTTCGAGTTTTTCAAGGAAATTTTTGTTTCACTACATAGAAGGTATTCTTTCAAATTTACAATTTACGATAGAGATACTTCATTTTCCAGTCTTCGCTTCTTCCTACTAGTGACCTCGTCTTGACGGGATTGCTTCGATTGATAAATTCTCAAATATTCTTCTTCCCGTTCTATTTCTTCTTCAATGTAATCGTTTGCCCACTTTGTATTAAGCCTTGTACAAGAGACTATACTTGTGTTGAATATGAACGTTGAAGTAACAAGTCCTATAAGTGTACTTTCTTTAAATACAGGAGTTCCAACGTCGTCCGCCTAAAATACACAAGGTAAGATTCAAAATACCTTTTAAAAATTGAATGTAGTCAATCGTTAAAATTAGATTTTTTCATAGCTTGTAGTGAATTTTTCTATAATCTTCAATTCTTTAGTTTTAACTATGAATATTATTCAATGATACATAAAAAAACACCTCATGGACAATCGCTATTATCATAAAGGCATTCGGGATCTAGACAAACATATTTCATATAATCATTTTGGGTCGTTCAAGCTTTTGGAGGAAAACGCAAATCTCGAACGAAAACTTAGGGCAAGAGTCGTTGACAAAATAAAGTTATTGAGGGTGAGAGAGCATGTAATTTAAAGGCGTTGATAAATCTGACCCAAGTCTAGAAGAATATTACTACAAAACAAAATAATCAGTTGTGGACAAAGGTCTAGGAATGCTCCCGAAGGAAAAAACCCTCAAGCTAAGGCATGAACATAAAGTGCCGAACCTGGGTGACATGTCACGAACGATGCTCTTGGAACAGTGTTCTTTAACTTTAATTGAGAAAGAAGATCTAAAAAGGTAAGCCAATAAGACCAGAGAATACCGGCAACAAGGTGCCCCAGATATAGCGCTTCTAACTGATGAGGCTGTTACATCCGACACTCAGAAGCGATCCAAAAAGCCGATTGTAAGTTCACATGAATTTACCACGAAGAAACAGGCCGAGAAGAAGTCTAGGACATATAATAAGGGTAAATGGGGTGAAGTTGCGAGGAAGAGACCGAAGGACGACAAGATTTCACAAAATAAAGCAAAATTCTTGGTACATTAAACAGTATAACATTTATTATTCATTGTCTCAAACAAGACTTCATATAATTTAAATAAAACTTTACTTTAGAAAAGTTTGTTCAAGCTCAAAATGATTTAAAACTAGGCTATAATTGAGAAAAATTAGTTTGCAAAAATGTAATAAGAGTAATTACCAGCCATATTGCAGCGTTGCTATCCTCTGGCAATATACAAAATGGTTGATCTGTTTTTAGTCTATATTGTAGTTGATCTGGTTCAATACATTTTTCCACAGGAACTTCTTGCACTCTAAGTAACTCAAATACCATTTTAATTTAATTTATTTAACTTTATCTGATTTCAATACAAAGATAAAATATGGTACCCTTCTGCGGAAGTAGAAATCACGCTAATAAAGTGCAATAATAATTATTATAACATGCTGGTGAAAACTTTTTTCGGCAATAAAAAGGATCTCTTGAACTATACAACTTGAACATTTTCACAGAAATTGAAATAATTTTAAATATTCAAACTAATCAATTGATTTACTTTAGCTAAAACCGCAACCAGAAAAAAGTTGCTTCAGATCAAAGAAACATTTCTTCGACTTAAGAACATTTTTTTAAATTCAAAGACATTTTTTTTAACTAATGAAATAGATTTAATTACACTAAAGAAAACTTTTTCCAATCAAAGAAGCTGTTTTTAATTCAAAGACATTTTTTCTGTGGCAGTATTTTAAAGAAATGCTTTTTTGCTTCGAAGAAACTTTTCTCCAAGTAATATTTATACAGGCAAGCATCTAAAATCCTCCGTAAGAGACCAACGATCCCTCGAAAATGGTAAGAATTATTTCTACTTTGATCAGTTTACTAAGTCATTCTTAGTCGAGTTCCAATAACAAAATGTATTGTATCGAGTACCATATTTATCTGTCCGCAATCAGCTATATAAATAGAGGCATCTCAGAGATATATATGAAAATAAAAAAATAATATAGAGTTCGTTAATTAGTAACTTTGAATGCAAATAGGCAACATATAATCACATTAATAATCTCTTTAATATACAAAGACTGTTTTAAATTCAAGAATCCAAAGGAAACTTGCGTTTCATTTTATTACCTTACCAATTAGATAAAATATTTCAAATCCAATGTTTTATAACAACATTGCAAATACCTAATTTGCTTTGGCACATCGATTCATATATATATAATAAAATATTATCAATTTATTTTCATCATCATGTGCATCGTACAATTTTTATCTGGGATCTTTGGATACATCCATGAATTTCATTGGGCTTTTTACATGTTTATCAAATTGTCACATGTCAGTGCAAACATTGGTCCTCTCATCAGGGAAAAAGGTTACAATTTGCATTGTATGTAACAAACGATCTTTTTAGTAAAGACAATCTCGTTTTGTTTTTATATATCTGGATTGAAATATTGATTGTCTCTTGATTAAATTTATCTAAGATATTTTTAATAATGCACAAATCCTTCCCGCATTTAACTCAAATTTATATAATCCTATATTTCCCAATATATATTAACTAACTTTTAAAAAGTAGAGAGTTAACAATTCATTTAAACTCAAATTTCTTAAAAATAATAAAAAATGCATGGAACTGATATATTAAGACAATTTATAATTTTCCATTTGATAAGAGTACCAACACTGACACTGAAACGATAGGACCTTATTAATAGATAGCGGACGAGACTAGCTTAGGGAGCAGCTCACAATTCGTTAGCGTTGAGAAACATCGGCTACCGGTAGTGGAAAGAACGAATACAACAGGGCCTGTGCACAATGAAAACCTAAACTCTAGACCTAAACTCGAATGATCGTCTATCTTTTTTTGTCAAACTCTGATAGAAAGTGATACGTTTGAGTCTTTGCAATGTACAATGAAAGCTCGAACGTTAAAGGTAAACGCGTCTCTTTCTATGGTGGGTTGACAAAAAAGGATAGATTATATTTGAGTTTAAGTTTAGATAATTTCGTGACATGTTTGTATTCATGTCTTTATTCTTTATCTTGACCAAAAATTAAAATCGTTATAGTATTGTGTTGTTGTTCTTACGTAGTTGGTGTGAATGTTTTATACAAAAATCATTGCAATACATGGTTCTTGTGTGTACCTTTGAGGAGAAGCGGTTTTGAGGACTGTGTTTGAAGCGTTTTGGTTCCTGGACGCCTTGGAACTTGTCCCCTAGCATAAGTTCCTCGCATGTACTTATTGAATATTGTTTTTAAGAAAACAAACAAAAAATCTAGTATTACCATACTATGAACAACTTATAATTTTTTGCATGTTTACAGCTTATTAATTAAGTCCATGAAATTAGCTGGCACTGAGGAGGGCCCCCATTTGTGGCCAAAACGTTTGCCTTTTTATCTCTTTAAAATATTTCCTGCTTTTTTTATATCTATAATGTGTTTCCTTAATCATAGATTGCAAATGGAAAGAAGCTGACCTGTTGCCAATAAAAAAATACTATAACGATTTTAAGTGTTCCCTCCACCACGGGCAGCCGACGGTTCTCCTCACTAGCGGACCTTCAGCTGCTGCCCGAATTACTCTCATTTACTTCCTATTCAGTATGATGTGAAAACCTTTAATATAAAATTGAACTTTTGATATATGTCCGAACAGGTATACTGTATTGTATACAGGTGTATACCTTGTATACGTAATTATACCTGTATATAGGTATAATTGTATTAAAAATGCAATATATCATGTTGACTTGAATATTAATCATTTCAAAATCTGTTTACAACTCACAGTAGAATATGATCGAGGCTGCGTTGTAGAAAATCCATCTAATGTAAGACTTTCGGCTTCATCAACATCCTTTTTTAAGGCATTCCTTACCCAAAGACGAGGAAAACAGAATTTTTTCTCCACCTCATTTAAAATAGAACAAATTTTTTACAATTTGAAGGGCAACTCCTCAAGAATCTACGACTAGGGCCCTTTTAGACTAATTGAACCACTTTTCCTATTTAAAAATTTTCAAAGCACCTACACTAATTTGCATAGGTGGATTCTGTCCATTCAATAAATTATAGTAAATACTATATAAGCTTCTCTCTTTTTATCATTGATAATAAGTTTGCGCACGTGGAAAACTAATAAATCGGACTAGACTTTTCTAAATAGACACTATAGCTGTGAGCACTAAATTTATACTTCTGTACTCTCTAAATATAATTTAGCTAACATTTGACAGATTTGAAATCAGTGACTTATTTTTTTCCATGCAAGCAGTTGCATTAAAATGATCCTGAGTAAAAAATGACTGACTGTATAGCAAAAGTTCGTCACTGATTGGAAATCTGCCATATTTTAACTGATTCAAGTTTAGAAAGTAGGTTTATAATTTCACATTCTTCAAAGTGCGTTGAATATTATACATTATAAAAATAATAGACCCTTCGTCCAATTTTCTATTGGCTCATAGAACAGAAGTGCAATGCCATACAGTGTTTATTTACACTATAGGTTCTACGAGGGTAATTCTAAAAGTTTTTGGCCAGACACAGAGATAGTGCTTGGAGTATAAAATGGCTATCATTTTTCTGAAGTATAATCCTTCACGAGGTCTACTCTCAAAATTTCAGACAGATGCGTTCATCATCTTTGTTGTGAAGGAAATAAGTTTTGGTTTGATGCAAAAAACTATCAAGTCAAATGTTACGCAGTGATAAAATACTTAGTTTTGAAAAGTTTGACGCTAAAAAAAATAAAAATATGAGCTAGATTTCACTTTAGGAGAATCTTCACCATCGTTTTGAATAGATAAAAAGTTGGCTGCTGAATTTAAACGTTGTCGTACCCCCCTACATTTCGATCAACGTTCAGGTTGCCCAAAAACCGCCAGGGCTGACAAAATTTTCGAATCAAATGAAAAATAACTGTGTGAGAAATTAAGCTTCTTCTGTATCAGGACAAAGACTTTTAGAACTACTACTAATTCAAATAGTGGGTCAAGGTTGCTTAGTGGAGTCACTATATAAAATTCGTCGAATAACTTACTGTTATGGAACCGAGATCGTACATGAAAGTATGATTCCCATTATATTGTCTATGAGTCTCCATGCGTATGATATTATGATACTTTTCAGAATCAGTTTTCACTTTAAATCGCTTGAACCCATTCTCTTTTTGATTAAGATGTTTATAAGGAGCAGTACAAGTGCCTGCCGTAAAAACGGTATGTGAGCTTAGGACAACTCCTACACAATATTGCATACAATCTCCATCTACACAATTATTTGGTTTCTGTAATTTCCATATAGAAACGGTAGCACTCGGATATTCCCTTTTTCCGAGAATTTTTCCACCTTGTATTTTGCTCTCCCAAGATATTGTCGACGTTGATCCTGTGAAAAATATGAAATTATATTTTCAACAATGAGATAAATAATAACAGTGGAAATGTAATGTATAGGGGAACTATGTCTGAAACGGCCAGTTCGATTAAACGGCCAATCATTAATAATTAATTAGGTAAAGTAAATGAACGCCAGGTTTTAATACAGAATTATCGTTGAACTGGATTAACATCAATAGCAAGTCTTTCTAAGTATTGAATATTTAAATTAACATAATAAAAGGTGATAATAGTTTTTACCTGCTCGATTCTAAAATGTTACTTCAAAATTGAAGTACATCATCGAATATTTTACATTGCGCTATTAGGTGTAAAACTTTGCTTTCGCCGTTTTTCGATAGATGGCTGCAACGATAAGTGCTGGTCGAAATAGGCAAATCAAAAATGTCTCACAGTATGCTTGGACATCTGTCAACATAACGACAGTACCACATAAGTGAATTTATGTTTGGATCATAAATTTATTCTCGATCGAAGATGTCAGTTTTCGAGCCAAATTCTCTTCATTTGCGAGAAAGTTTGATTTTCTGCTTTCATTTGAAGAAAACTGCGGCTGAGGCTAATCGAATGATCTTAAGTACTTACGGTGAGGCTGCCCTTAGTAAAAAACGTGTCGTGAGTAGTTTAACCCTTCAATAGCGGTGATTTTGATGTTAAAGACCGACATGGCGATGGAAAAGAGAAAATTTTCTGAGATTCCGAAATGGAGGCATTGCTTGATGAAGACTCATGCCAAACGCAAGAAAAGTTGGCAGAGTCATTGTGAGTGACTCAGCAAGCCACTTCGAAACGCCTCAAAGCCATGGGAATGATTCAGAAGCAAGGATATTGGGTTCCGTACGAGTTGAAGCCGAGAGATGTTGAACGGACTTTCTTTGCTTGTAACAGCTGGTTCAACGACAGAAGCCAAAGGGGTTCTTACATCTCATTATGACTGGCGACGAAAAATGGGTCCACTCCGATAATCCCAAGCACAGAAAATCATGGGGAATGCCCGGACACGAGTCCACGTCGATGGTCAGACCGAATATTAACGGTGCCAAGGTTATGCTCTGCATTTGGTGGGAGAAACTCGGTGTGGTGTATTATGAGCTATTGAAACTGAGTGAAACCATTACAGAGGATCGGTATAGAACGGAATTGATGTGTTTGAGCAGAGAATTGAAGGAAAAACGGTCACAGTGCAAAGAGAGACACGCCAAAGTTATCCTCGAGCATGACAGTGCTTGGTCACATATCATAAGACCGGTCAAGACATACTTAGAAACGCTGAAATGGGTTGTCTTACCCCACTCGCCGTACACTCGAGACGTTGCTCCTTTCGACTACCGTTTGTTTCGATCGATGGCACGAGGCCTGACTCATCAACATTTCCGCTCATATGAAGAAGTCAAAAAATGGATCGAATCGTGGATCGCCCCAAAATACGCATCGTTCATTCAAGATGGTATCCGAAAACTGCCAGAAATATGGAAGAAATTGGTGGCTAACGATCGGCAGTACTTTGAATCATAAATAGGTAATCACTTTAATAAAAAAAAAGCCTCAAATATTAGGAAAAAACGGCGGATGCAACGTTGTACACCTACACCTAATAATTTCGCCACTGTTATTGACATATAGTTCAAACTTGGAGCTCATATTTTAGCTTGATTACAATTTAATATTATGACTCAATTAATTAAAAATAAAATATATATATTAATATACCGACTCGTATAGTATGGTCGCAATCTTACGTGTATACAACGGTCAGTAGAAAATGATTTTACGCCATTTGCATATTTATGGAGAAATCGCTCTCTCAGATTCTATGAAATGTCAGAAAGAAAAATGTGTACGTAGGTTACATTTATTTTCATTAGATGAAGCATTTTTGTTATTATAGTCAGCAGTCCTGAGAGTGGTTTGATGTAGCTCTCCATCCGTTCCTATCATGAGCAAATCTTCTCATTTTGCAGTATCCGCTACAATTTACCTTTCATTTACCTGTAGTCCTTGCTTCACAACCATCGAACTCCACGCTCCATACATACGTTTTAAGTAATTTATTTCTGATTTCCAGGTCTATATTTTGAACCAATAGTTGTGCTATTTTGGCAAAGGCTTTACGGGTAGGTAAGGACTTGGGAAAAATAATAATGAAAATGCGTTAATACTATAAATATATTAAGGTAGTACTGTCGGTACGTAGCTAATCAAATGAGTACTTTTTCTCATTTGCTTCACGTAGTATCTAAATTTCTCAACGTCGCATAAGAAAGCGACGATACATGTGTGTATAGCAGATGACTTCTTACGATACGTGAATGGCGCGCGCTTTTACTTATTCTGCGACGTTGCCACATCTATTTAATCGCCGTCGGTTACTGGAGAAAAATTATATTTTTGCTTACTTAATTGGATTTTGCTACGCTTACACGTATCTAATTGAGATTTTTTAACATGAAAAACGATGCTTATATTATCAATAAATGCACAAGTGATTTTTATTAAAATCTGATCGGTAGTTATGGTAGGATTTGTAAATGAACTCGGTTTCCCATAAGGTTAGGTGTTAATCGTATCAAAATGCAATTACTAATTACTACCCTCCAGTGTACCCTAGGTCCTCAAAAATTTAATTGAGTCATTTCTGGCTTAATGTTCACCAGCGATTTCAATTTTATCAATATCTGAACGGTATTTCCATTTACGACAGTACTGCCTTAAGTGAAGATATACATGCAGCGCGTGAACCATTTTCCACACTACCAGGTTGGCCAGGAGACTCTCGAGACATTCTCGCTTACTCCAACTCATGGGCTCGGGGACGTCCATTTTGCCTCCACCTAGACTCCAGTGTCTCCAGAATGTGGGATTTTTCGGCCCCCACCACGTTCCCATCTGGGAGAAACACATGCAAACGTGGCGTGTCAGTGTGTCGGCTCTGCTACACGCTGCGGTGACCAGCTTCGTGTAAAGCCGAAGGTGCACGAAGACGGACTTCGTTACAATGCTTGAGTTTTCAAGTTATTTTTAGATTTCACGCTTTCGTTTATCGAGTCGAAATTAAGAATTGTATTTTTCTCGAGTACGTGCAAAAGAGGCGCGAAGCAGACGACGAATTTGAATTTACGAAGTATATAGTTCAAGAAATAACACTTTTCTTCAATTTCTTGAAGAAAGTCTGCATGAAATAAACATCAGTATGATCTTGGAAAATTTCATGAGGATTTCAACACTTCAAAAATAAACTTTCAGTGAAATTTAGTGACAATAAATGTATAAAATTTGAATCAATATATAATTTTCCATTCAAATTTATATACTTCTTACTAATTTTGTACATTTAACAATTTATCAATTAGAACAATATTTTCTATCAAGATAAAATGAACATAAAATTCAAGTTCATAATTTATATTTTCAGTTATATGTTAGAAATATTTTCATCTCACATTTTTGTAGCCTAAGCACAAACTTTTCATTCCAAAACTTAAAATCTCTACGGAAATGGAAAATTGTCTAATAGCAGTAGATAAATTAAAAAGCTAAAATATGTGTTTATTGGTATTTCCATATTAACATATAAATATCAATCAACTTTAAATTTTACATAAAAATGTTCGTTCGAAGTGTTCAAATCTTGTTACAATTTGACAAGATTTTATGGAGGAGTGCAATATTTTGGATGAAATATTTTGTAGTTCTTAATTTGTCTGTCCGTCTGAAATCGTAGTAAGATTTGAACAGTAAACAACAAATTTTCCAATAGAATTCAGGATCAATAATAATTGATTCAGGAAATACTTCAACTCTGTAGAGCATTTTTGTATTTCGAATTCAAAATGTGTGCTTAAGCCTCAAAAAAGTAAGCTGAAAATGTAGATATAAAACTAATTATGTCATGTTTATGTCTTCTTAATGGAAAATACTTTGCATATAATTCACTAATTCGATATTTTTTTAATGTATGAACATTCAAGAAATTGATAAATATTCCATCTTTTTATAGGAACTAAAAATTTTCGGATAATGCTTTGATTGAGAAAGCTAAAACTTTGTCAAATATTGATATAAATTGCAATTTTACAATTGCATTATTTTTCAAATATTTTAACATCTCTTCAATCTTGATAATTCTTACAGAAGTTTATTTCATGCGAGTGACTTTTTCTTTTTCTAATGAAAGATTTCGTAATTCTAAATTCGGCCCAATTCGTAACATTGTAAAAAGATTGTAAATTAAGTAAATAATTTTTAATTTCTGGGAATAAACTGCTTTAATAAGACAATCTTTCTTCTTTGTGAGAAATCTCAATTTTAAAATTAAAATTCTACGCATAGGATACAAAAACATAATATGAAAATACTTTTATTACAGAATTTTGAAATATACAAGTTGACCAATTTTTAATCGAGTAAATCGGCTACTTTAAGCAAAAAATTATGTTAAAAATATTTTATCAAAAAAAATAAGACACATTAAATTACGGTTTAAAATCCACATTCATAGATTGATGGTAAAAGCAGTTTAAAGTTTTTTTAATCTTACGTTTTAGTGACGTATGCACAGACTTTTAATCAGATAAATGAAATGCTTTATAGAAAGTCAAAATTTTCTTATTACTGCACTTAATCAAATTTATAAAGTAAAAATATTTTTTAATTGATGCTTTCACTCAATTCTTTAAACATTCATTAATTGAAAATTGTACTCAAAATTTAATCTTGCAGCGTTCCAATATTCCCACAATGTTACAAAATCTTATTAATCATTATTTTAGTCGAATTATTTTCAAAATATTTAAAAAATAAATGTAAATATTTTGATTAAATACTCTGTCAAATTTTGCATTTGACTGATCTTCCAAAATTGTTGAAAGTTTTGAATACCGATAGAAGAAACTTTAAATGAAATTTTATGTCCATAAATGCTTAAAGTTCTATATGGAAATATCAACTACAACATTCTCAAATTTTATAAATAAACTACTAAATTCAAAAAGTTTCGGTTTTTTTAAACACTGTCCAAATTTCAAATATGAATCAGTCAAAATCTACTGATTATCAGTGAAATTTGACTGATTTAAATAACTAAAAACAGGTTACTGTTAATCAGTCAAATTTCACTGATTACTTCAGTGAAAAGTAACTGATTTAACAGTGAAAAATATTGTTTCCACTGATGATTCAGTGAAAAGGCCAATCACTGATTCAATCAGTGAAAATTTGACTGATTCAGATTTAGAGTGTATACAAATTTCAAATATAAAGTGTACTCTGTACATTAATCAAACAAATTTAGAAGATGAATATTTTAATAAATATTCCTAAATATTATTGGAATATGATACATATCGATTTAGAAAAACTTCTTCAAAGTACTCAGACATTTTTCTTATTTTACGACATTTTTGCACCATGTTTGACCTTTGGGTAGGATTCAAGAAAACAATTGTAGACATACTTTCATTACTTAGTAAAATACTATGAAGACTTGCTTTTTAAATTAAAGCGAAAACTTTTAAAACCTTTAGCAATCGGTTGCATAGATTCTGCTCTAATCTTGGACGCAATTAGAGAAATAGGTTTTTTTGCTTGTTTTAGATCTAGTTTTTTCCTTAAACATAAAAGAAAGAAAACACATTTGAAATATTAAAATAAGAAAGCTGGTTCATTCTTAGAGAATCCCAAATATTCTGAAATAAAACTCCTTTCCACACCACCACGGAGGTAGAGTTTACTAGTAATAGTTCAATAAATTTTATGTACTCTAAATAAATGTTTTCGTAATTGCAGAAAACTTATTCCAAATACAAAAATTGTATCTTTAAATGTACAGGATAATTAATTATAAAAATCGTTCGAATTTGAATTTCAAGGACTTGTACACACTTTCAAGGCACATCGTTTTTCCTTTCGCAAAAATTTTTAAAACTTCTAATTTTTCAAGTAATTGGGAGAAGTACATTTAAAAAAAAAATTGTTTTCTCTACTTCCACTCGCGCTAGCTTAACAAATTTTCAGAATTTTACGATTTTATTAATATTGTATTAAGTGTCTACATTTTCTGAAACTATCTACAGGAGAAAAATTTTAATACTTTAGTAAAGAAAGTTTTCTGAAAAGTTGTAGCTCAATCAGATTAATAGCCAAAAAGTTACCAATGTTTTAAATCGCAAACGAACGGTATAGAGGTCAAATTGGAGACGAAAACAAATAATAATAGCAACCTTCTTTTGTTTTCTTCTAAGATATACTTGATTCTCGCTTTATGCGTTATTTGAGAAGGCAAGAGTGTGGATTCTTCATATTTTTATCGTAATTCCTTATTGAAAACGGCAAAAGTAAGAATATTATATTATTATTTGGTGATACGTGAGTGCTTTTACGTACGTTATTGTTTGATGCTTGTGGGTAAGTTTATTTTGTGAAACTTAATTTGTGTGCAGATTACAAATTATTCACATTCGCTCAATTTTATCGACTTTTCATCTTATTAATTCTTTTCAAATAATTCTGTTTTCCTTCGTCGTATAATTTATTGTTCACAATGAGTAATCCGGTTGATCCAAATTCGAGTGTTTTGAAGGACAGCCAGGTTCAAACGAAGGTTGACCACCGTTCAAACGAAAAGGGTTTTTGCTTTCAAGCAAAAAGAAAAAAGGAAAAAAATGAAGCAAAGTGGTAAAAAACGCTACAAATGTAGCCCGTACTTCAGGCTTGCCTCTATCAAATGCCAGTATACGTCGAACAAAAATGTTTTGTTTTAAATCAAATAATGAAGAAGTTTGATTAATTCGGGATGATTTGGGGTGCTTGATTATTGTGAGTCCCCTTGCCTCTCACTTATGCCCAAAGCGTGATATTACTCAATTTCAGTATGTTTTCTTACTCACAAAATAATAATTAAAACTAAACAATTTCCATACCCGAGGCACGCGAAGAAAGGAATAAAGAACGTATCTCTGATATAAGAAATAAAATGTCATTATTTTGTGAGTAAGAAAAGGGTTTGAAATTGATTTACGCCATGCCTTGGCCATTAGAATTAATCCTCTCCTTCGTGAGTGAAGAGCGACAAACCACTTTCCCTATCACTTTCTGCCATCTCATATAGATTTTCGGTCATTAATTGCAAATGCTTCGAAGTGATGCTCGTTGTTCTGGCTGTTTCAGCTCTCGCCTTCAGGGCTGATCGAGTAACACAAATTGAGTTGACCGTCCTGTTTCCTAAGCGATTTCTTTTGGGAGCTTTCGCGTCCGTGAGCATGGAGAAACCTCGCTCCGCCTCAGCATTTGAATGAGGAAGACTCCGAACATGATTCCATACTGAGGTCAAATTTGGAAAAAGTTTTTCTCCTGTACTCGTCGAAGATACACCGATACTAGACCACATTTCGTCAAAAGATAAATTCGACCACTTTCCTTTGAGTTCCTGTCTGATTTTGAGTAAAGAATCCCACTCTTTTTGTACACCTATTCTATCAAACGACCCTAAATCTTGACAAACTTTCCAGACCCTAGGAACAGTTTCGCTTCGATCAGCATAGAAAGCTACTTGAGGCCGGAAAACAGCAACGCAAGACAAAAAGATGTCATCAAAAGGAAGTCGAGTGCGAATTTCTTCGCTTGCTGTGACATAAAATTTCAAGCAATTACGAAGAAATAGATCAACTTCTACTATTTGCAATTTCTTGTTTGTAAGTTGCTGCTGGAAATATTCTCGCGTTTCCTTACCAACGTCAATGTCTTGAAGCGGCTTTTGATTACTAGGATCTGCAAAGTTAACATTTCTAATGATTTGAAAGAATAAATTCGGTTGAAGAAGACCCTCTTTCAAATAACTGCTAAGAATCCATACAAAGAATTTAGCCGAGTTTGGCTAGAGTTCCTGAACCATTGTTTCGCGACTTTGAAATTTCGCATTGTATACTTTGAACCTATTCAAAGTAAATTTCAAGAATAGGAAATGTGCGAGTGTCAAAGGATTCTGCATTTTTCCTAACAAGTCTTTGGCCTTCTCTACCTTCTCAGATACGAGGACCATAAGATACTGAAGAATAACTTCCCAATTCTTTATTATAATATCTATGCATCGATAGCGGACAAGCCAGCGAGTTTCAGAATGACTAGGAATTTTTTGATAGTCATTTCCTAATTCCAAAACAATCGATCGAAAAATAGCCGTTCGCTTGGAGCTAGCATTAAGAAAAGCTGGCAAATCTTTGATTAAATCCTCTACATCAGGGATTGTGGCACAAGCATATTTTGCTACAATTGCTGACGAATGCGAGACACACGGGAAAACAATTAAACGGGGACTTTCTTCCTTTAATTTTGTTTTAAATGAGGACCTATTGCCGACCATCACCTGTGCATTATCACAAGCTAAAGCACAGATATTAGATAAAGGGATTTTCTGCCCGGACAATGCTTTTTCGAACGCATCAAAAATTTTAGAGGCAGAACAATCCGAAGCATTTACATTAATAAGCTGGAGCAATTCCACCCTGACAGAAAATGTCGTTGGCTCCACATATCGAACCATTAATGACAGCCACTTTTCTAGAGTCCTGTCGGTCGTTTCGTCTTCGTACACTGAAAATGATTGCTTACGCAAAATATTTGCCATGCGATCAGTTTCAGCAGCACATTCGACGTTATTTACAACTAGGACCATTTTAGTGTGGCTCAATCTAACGTCTTTTAAAACCGAAGGTTCCATATCTTGGAAAAGTCCTATCAATTCTGATGAAATCGCGAATGGTAAATTATGCTCTACGAAAAATGTACTAATCCTAATCTCTGCTTCTTGTACTTTCTGTTTGAAAGTAACACTTTCCGGAATCGTGGAATTTGTGAATTCTGAAGCAGAAGAACTTGCTACACAAGGTTCAACACTGTAAGAATTGGCAGTTACATTAGAAGAATTTTCACTTACTACTCCATAACATTCTAATTTATTTGAAAACTCTTGCTTCTTTCTGTGTGATAAAGATGCTTCATGCTTTTCAATTTCCGATTTGCCACATAGCAACGTTTTATTGCAAATTTTGCAATGAAATCTTGTTTCATCTGCTAATGTAACCACCCACTCTCTCCACGACGGAAATTCATCAAACCATCCCAACTGAAAGATTTTTGCATTTTTCATGACTTTTCTAGCGGGTTGACATTCGTTTGAATCAGAGTTCAAACGGTGGTCAACCTTCGTTTGAACCTGGCTGTCCTTGAAAACACTCGAATTTGGGTCAACCGGATTACTCATTGTGAACAATAAATTATACGACGAAGGAAAACAGAATTATTTGAAAAGAATTAATAAGATGAAAAGTCGATAAAATTGAGCGAATGTGAATAATTTGTAATCTGCACACAAATTAAGTTTCACAAAATAAACTTACCCACAAGCATCAAACAATAACGTACGTAAGAGCACTCACGTATCACCAAATAATAATATAATATTCTTACTTTTGCCGTTTTCAATAAGGAATTACGATAAAAATATGAAGAATCCACACTCTTGCCTTCTCAAATAACGCATAAAGCGAGAATCAAGTATATCTTAGAAGAAAACAAAAGAAGGTTGCTATTATTATTTGTTTTCGTCTCCAATTTGACCTCTATACCGTTCGTTTGCGATTTAAAACATTGGTAACTTTTTGGCTATTAATCTGATTGAGCTACAACTTTTCAGAAAACTTTCTTTACTAAAGTATTAAAATTTTTCTCCTGTAGATAGTTTCAGAAAATGTAGACACTTAATACAATATTAATAAAATCGTAAAATTCTGAAAATTTGTTAAGCTAGCGCGAGTGGAAGTAGAGAAAACAATTTTTTTTTTTAAATGTACTTCTCCCAATTACTTGAAAAATTAGAAGTTTTAAAAATTTTTGCGAAAGGAAAAACGATGTGCCTTGAAAGTGTGTACAAGTCCTTGAAATTCAAATTCGAACGATTTTTATAATTAATTATCCTGTACATTTAAAGATACAATTTTTGTATTTGGAATAAGTTTTCTGCAATTACGAAAACATTTATTTAGAGTACATAAAATTTATTGAACCATTACTAGTAAACTCTACCTCCGTGGTGGTGTGGAAAGGAGTTTTATTTCAGAATATTTGGGATTCTCTAAGAATGAACCAGCTTTCTTATTTTAATATTTCAAATGTGTTTTCTTTCTTTTATGTTTAAGGAAAAAACTAGATCTAAAACAAGCAAAAAAAACTATTTCTCTAATTGCGTCCAAGATTAGAGCAGAATCTATGCAACCGATTGCTAAAGGTTTTAAAAGTTTTCGCTTTAATTTAAAAAGCAAGTCTTCATAGTATTTTACTAAGTAATGAAAGTATGTCTACAATTGTTTTCTTGAATCCTACCCAAAGGTCAAACATGGTGCAAAAATGTCGTAAAATAAGAAAAATGTCTGAGTACTTTGAAGAAGTTTTTCTAAATCGATATGTATCATATTCCAATAATATTTAGGAATATTTATTAAAATATTCATCTTCTAAATTTGTTTGATTAATGTACAGAGTACACTTTATATTTGAAATTTGTATACACTCTAAATCTGAATCAGTCAAATTTTCACTGATTGAATCAGTGATTTGCCTTTTCACTGAATCATCAGTGGAAACAATATTTTTCACTGTTAAATCAGTTACTTTTCACTGAAGTAATCAGTGAAATTTGACTGATTCACAGTAACCTGTTTTTAGTTATTTAAATCCGTCAAATTTCACTGATAATCAGTAGATTTTGACTGATTCATATTTGAAATTTGTACAGTTTTTAAAAAAATCCGAAACTTTTTGAATTTAGTAGTTTATTTATAAAATTTGAGAATGTTGTTGTTGATATTTCTATATAGAACTTTAAGCATTTATGGACATAAAATTTCATTTAAAGTTTCATCTATCGGTATTCAAAACTTTCAACAATTTTGCAAGATCAGTCAAATGCAAAATTTGACAGAGTATTTAATCAAAATATTTACATTTATTTTTTAAATATTTTGAAAATAATTCGACTAAAATAATGATTAATAAGATTTTGTAACATTAAAAAAATATCGAATTAGAGAATTATATGCAAAGTATTTTCCATTAAGAAGACATAAACATGACATAATTAGTTTTATATCTACATTTTCAGCTTACTTTTTTGTGGCTTAAGCACACATTTTGAATTCGAAATACAAAAATGCTCTACAGAGTTGAAGTAATTCCTGAATCAATTATTATTGATCCTGAATTCTATTGGAAAATTTGTTGTTTACTGTTCAAATCTTACTACGATTTCAGACGGACAGACAAATTAAGAACTACAAAATATTTCATCCAAAAGATTGCACTCCTCCGTAAAGTCTTGTCAAATTGTAACAAGATTTGAACACTTCGAACGAACATTTTTATGTAAAGTTTAAAGTTGATTGATATTTATATGTTAATATGGAAATACCAATAAAAACATATTTTAGCTTTTTAATTTATCTACTGCTATTAGACAATTTTCCATTTCCGTAGAGATTTTAAGTTTTGGAATGAAAAGTTTGTGCTTAGGCTACAAAAATGTGAGATGAAAATATTTCTAACATATAACTGAAAATATAAATTATGAACTTGAATTTTATGTTCATTTTATCTTGATAGAAAATATTGTTCTAATTGAAAAATTGTTAAATGTACAAAATTAGTAAGAAGTATATAAATTTGAATGGAAAATTATATATTGATTCAAATTTTATACATTTATTGTCACTAAATTTCACTGAAAGTTTATTTTTGAAGTGTTGAAATCCTCATGAAATTTTCCAAGATCATACTGATGTTTATTTCATGCAGACTTTCTTCAAGAAATTGAAGAAAAGTGTTATTTCTTGAACTATATACTTCGTAAATTCAAATTCGTCGTCTGCTTCGCGCCTCTTTTGCACGTACTCGAGAAAAATACAATTCTTAATTTCGACTCGATAAACGAAAGCGTGAAATCTAAAAATAACTTGAAAACTCAAGCATTGTAATGAAGTCCGTCTTCGTGCACCTTCGGCTTTACACGAAGCTGGTCACCGCAGCGTGTAGCAGAGCCGACACACTGACACGCCACGTTTGCATGTGTTTCTCCCAGATGGGAACGTGGTGGGGGCCGAAAAATCCCACGTTCTGGAGACACTGCTAGACTCCCTTTTTAATGACCAGGCCTCCCCGGTTGCATGTATCGTCCAGTCGTCTTCCAGACATTGTCACGTACATTCATAAATGAACGAACATCCAAAACGCCCTGTGAATCTTACAACTTGCTCCTCTCCGCTTCCCCTTAATTCCTGCCACTGTATCTTAGTGTCGGTACAGAGAGCTGATAATTATTTTGTCCTTATACTTAGTTACCGTTCTGAATTAATTGTAATAAGAATAATGCCCCTTTGGTTCCCCTCTCTTTCCTAAAACCGAACTGATCTTCGTCGAGTGAGCTTTCTACTGTCTGTTCTATTCTTATAAAAATGATTATAGTTAGAATTGTAGACGCATGTGTCGTTAGGCTAATAATACGGTAGTTTTTATATTTGTCTGTCCCTTCATTATTCAGTACAGTTTTGTCAGGATGAAGAATTAACGAACAGAAAAATCTTAAACTTTGCACAGCGTTAGAATTATTATATGTAATATCTATATAAATTAGAAGCGTTAGTTAATATAATTAAAAAATTATCCGTAAGAAATTTCAAGGTCTGAGGTGGGTTTTTTAGTGAGATATTCATATTTCTATTTTGCGCTTCTTTAGTTGATTCAACATGGGCTCTTATGATAAATCGCGGAGATTATCGTGTATTATCATTGATATCTTTTCAACTGACGAACAGATCGTAACGGGATATGAACAGTAGAAAAATAAGATGTTCAGGAATAGTTATTAATTTTAATAACATGCAAAGGTGGGTTCTAAAAGTAATAACAAATACGATGAAGATTGGAAATTGCTGTGATTTTGAGCTTTGGTTAGGTATGTGGCAACGTCGCATTCGTAGGTTATGTGCGCGAAATTTGAAATGTATGCGTTATATCTATTCAGCAGCTCGTACCAAATGGTGATTAAAATTTGTTATGAAAATCATGTTTTTAATAAATGAAATATAACATATTAATTATGTATATATAATATAATATGTATAATTACTATATTATAATATAATATGTATAATATAATATGTATAATTATATATATATTATTAAAAACAACTTTATTTACATACATATCATAATACGTAGTACGTAAAATCTTTCTCAATGACATACTAAATTTTTCTTATTTTCACAGTCTTGAATCGATATAACAATTTTTCAATACATATCTATTATCATCACAATCGTTCATTAATTATTATTTAGAATATTTGATACATATACAATAAATATATACCAACTAAACAAAAGTAAATTAGTATTTTGTTTTCCTATGAGCTCAGCTACGACTTTAACCTTGTGTAAGCACTCTGTGTATTCTACACACATAATATCTTTATCTTTACTTCCTATTAACGCTGCATCGTAGACTCTGACGTCACCAATTATATACGACCGATTTATAATTAAAATAATAATTTAAACAAATATAATTTAAATATAATTAGTAATGACTGACCTTACCACACGGCCTTAACGCTTTTCCATTTTTATCCCTAACTATGCTTGCATCTATACGTCTTTTTCCAAAATTTTCTTTAATTTTCCCGTGAGCTGCGTCTATATTTCCTATTCTAAATAGTTTCTACTTCTTTACATTATCCACCTATTCACTGATTTCCTGCTTTCCTGCATCTTCCCTGCACTTCGTTCATAAGTTTCTTATTTTGTGTATTTCCTTGCTCGTCTTTTGCATTCTTGTATCTTTTTTATCCACCAATTCTAATCCTTTTTCATCTATTCACGGTTTCCTAGCTGCTCTTATTTCTTTCTGACAGTAATTTACGATAGTACAACTATATCCTCACTTCTTTACACCATTAATATTTTTTATACAACACAAGCATGTTTTTCTCGCTTTTTTACGCTTGTTTTGCGGGCATAAAGTTTGTCATTTTAAGCCCTAGGGCGTAAATAGGGATGGAGTGCTTAAAAGTAGTCATTTAAGCACCCCCCACTCCCTATTTACGTCCACAGGACTTAAATAACAAACTTTACGCCCGTAAAACACACGTCAAACAGCGAGAAAAACATGCTTTTGTTGTATAAAGTACCGTGTACAACACGGGGGTAAGATCATTTAAAATTTCGTGTGATGTTTACATTTCGAGGCGAAGGCGAGCACGCACAAGGCGAAATTTCGCCTCGAAATGTAAACATCGCACTCGCCTTAAATGATCAACTTTACCCCCTTGTTGTACAATGTACTATTTCATTTTATTCAAAACAGATAAACTGATCTGTGCGTTGCTCGCACCCTATTTTAAATGGGGCTACACATGGCATTTTTTGTACGGGATTAGGGATGCCGTCGCTCATATTACTAATAACAAGCATACGCAAATTCTGAGACCCAGAAGAAAAATTAAAATCATCAGAATTTTTTCATGCAAACCAAATCTGCCCTCGCTTGTATGAATTTGAAATTCCTGTCATAGTTTAGTATCCATTCTGAGAAAGATTTGACCGACTTTGGTGCACAAAATCTGTTGTAGATACTAACGAGGCTATTTTAAGAAAAAAATTTAAAAATCTTTTGACTAAATCACAGGTTTTAAAATTTATTTTTGAGGTTATAATGAAGAGTGACCACACCCATATTTCACAAAAATCTTTCGTTAGAATATTCTTGATAACATTTTTGTTTTAAATCTTTTGGAGTAGTGGAACAATGTAAAAAACGTGTAAATCTGGCATGCAACACTGCGCACCGTTAGGGTGCACTACTTCTGGCTACCTACTTTAGGATACAATCCTATTGTATTTTTCCATGGTGTAATTAAATACATGATAAATAATATTTCCTTCCTAAACGTCTGCAATTAGCCTATCCAAATTATAGTTTCCAGAGTATCGTACGAGTAGGTTGCAATACGATTTCAAACTCCTTTCTCCAGGGTGCTTTAATATTGTGAGTCCCCGCGCCTCTCACAAATCAGGGTTCCTCAACTTTATTGGTCGGACAAGAACTGAGGAGCGGGCCCTGCGCCCTGCATTATATGGGCCTTGAGTGCTAATAGAAGGGGTATCTTACCGCTAGGCATAACATTCTCCTGTTTAGAAAGATTTTAGTCCCTAAATTTTGATACGTTTACTTTGGGAGGTTCAGTTAACAAGGGCTGAACGCTCGCGTTGTGAGTGATCACATACGTGGGTGTATCTATTTTAGTTTTGACGCAAAATAAGCATATTCTTGTCGGGATGCGATTTTTCGAAAATTCAAATAATCTGAACCTGTAACTTAAGGAGGTTCTATCGTAAAACGAATTAACGGTCAGAAAAGGATGAAACTTGAAACATAGTTAATCAAATGCATAAAAATGAATCAGTCAAATTTTCAAGACACCAAGGTACCTGTGAGCACACAATTCGGGAAATTACGAGACTCGCGACAATGCTCGCAGGACTGATCGCGCCTCGGCTTCGATCTCCTGCAAGCATTGTCGCTCGTCACGCAAAAACCCTCATTGTGCGCCTAGGCGCGTAATATATTATTAGCTTACAATATTGTTAGAAGGGTACTTGTAAATCAATCAAAATAGAAATAAATGTTACAAAAATCATGATATTGAGTGATAATGTAGTAGATATGGTAACACCGCAGCCGAGTATACGTTGGTAGGTTATGGCGTGCTATTCAAAAAGAAACATTGAGCCTACACACATGTTTGCCCTGTCATTTGCCTTAGATTTATAATCTAGTTCAATAAAATGCCTCTTATGATACCAAATTTAGAAGGGACACTAAAAAAAGCGAGGCAGTGTTGCCACATTAACTACCTCGTGAGTCAACTGAACGAAATGTTTTGTTCTGACTAGCTATGTACCGATAGAACCTCCTTAAGTATAGTGTGACTAATCCAAGTGACGCATACCCTAAATAGCTTAGTTACTCCATGATTGCTTCTGTAATTGTCTTAATTGGCCTACACTGAGCAATAGAATTTAACATGTTTTCTGTATCGTCAAAACTCAACCTGGATTGTTGTAATTCAACGTTATCAATTAATTTGGGTAATTGAATGAGCCTACTTTCGAGACTTTCTAAATCACTGGCAGAATATTGAATGTCGTACTTGACGTTAAAATACTTAAGAGTGTTATACTTAATGGTGTTTCCTAGATAGTGTCGTAATTGTTATAAATTTTATATTTGTTTCCTAATAAGAGAGATGGTTCAAAAATCCTTTTCTGTTTAATGTTATTTTTGCAAGCTGAATCTAGGTCTAATTCCTTTAAAGGGATAACGATGTAGCCGTTCGTTATAGGTATAAACGTTTCTCTGTGAAGCAAGAAGGGTGATTTTTCACATTTATTATCAACATATCGCTTGAATAGGGTTGCTTTGCAGGTTTCAGTGTCTAACAATTTTATACTAGGTTGGTTTCTGAAACAAATTTTGTATTCGGAAATCTCTTTACAATTACTTACTGTTTCTTTGTCTGTTAGTACATAGGAGTCTCTGTATTTTATAACATAGTCATGGTCTGGTGTTATAGAAAAGTAAACGTTCTGTAGAGGATGGGGGATTATTCTTTGGATTTGTATTGACTTGATTGATTTGATTTGACGGATATTAGGTGTTCTTCCGAATGTTGATTCATAGGGAGAATGTCCAGTCGTTTGATTGGTAGTAGTGTTGATGGGGAGATTGATGTATTTCAATTTTTCGTGCCATTGTTTATTATTTTCGATAATACTAGTCTTAATTAGGTTCACTAGTGTAGAGTGCATTCTTTCGATGTTCCCGTTTGATTGCAGGTGGAATGCAGTTGTTTTAATATGCTGAATGTTCAATACGTTTTCAAATTGCGTCATTAATTCCGATAAGAAGTTTGATCCTTGTTCAGAGAGTATGGCCTAGGTGCTCCAAAAGTATAAATATAGTGATCGATTAAGGATTCTATTATTGAATTCGTTGATTCATTCTGCAAGGGTACAAGATATGTATATATATCTTGTTAGTCTATCTTGCATACTGAGTATGTAACGATTTCCTTTTTGTGTTTCTGGGAGTGAATGATTAGATGTTCTTATTCCTTTAGTGCTGGCGCTAGGTCGTGGCAGTGGTTGCGGCCTTGGTAGGTATTTCAGTACAGGTCTCATGACTACTTGTGTTCTTGCAAGTTGACTTTCTTTTAACCACATTTCGGTTTCTATGGCATTAGTCTGTGCCTCCGTTATTGTATTGGGTTTTAGAACTCGTATCTGTGTACCTATTTCTTTCTTAAGGTTGAGGAGGTATCGGTTCACTGCTTCTTGTTCTCTGAGCTTAATTTTCAATCGAATTTCCATAGGATTGACATGCTGTGCCTATACAGCCTAATTGATTTCATTAACAATCTGTCTGAATCTAAGAGTGAAATTTTGGACAGACTCAGTTGCTTTTTTTAGCAACTCTCTGGTTTTGATTTTAGGGCTAGGATCGAGTTTGACGATTTTAAATTTTATCTAGGTGCGTCGTATAAATCCTCGTAAGAGTTTATTTGTAAATATCTGATTGACTTTTCCGCGAAGCCAGTAATTTTCTTTGCTATAATTAAGTCCAGGAGTAACTTAGCTTGTGTACATCTGGTTTTTGCTTTCTTAACAGTTTTAATGAAATCATCTATTCCTATATCGTCTTGTCTATTGATCTCTCGTATGGTTTCGATCGCGGTTTTTGCGTTTATTCTTCCCTCTTTGATGATGTGATGCACTGAGAAAAAAGATTTGATTGAATCAAAGAAAATAATTTGTTTGAACGACTTTCTTTGATTTAAAGAAATGATTTGTTCAAATGAAATAAAATTTGTTTGATTCAAATAAAATATCTTTGAACCAAATAAATATTTGTTTGAATCAAATTAATTTTTCTTCAAAACAAAGAAATTAATGCATTGATATATGATCAAAGATATAATTTTTTTGATTTAAGGCAGAAATTTATTTGATTTGAACAAATATTTATTTGGTCCAAAGATATTTTGTTTCATTTAAACAAATCATTTCTTTAAATGAATGAAAGTCGTTCAAACAAATTATTTTCTTTGATTCAATCAAATCTTTTTTCTCAGTGTGCTGAGGGAACGGGGAATCGTACATCAGACTCTGCGTAGATGTTTTCATTTCTAAGTCGTAAGTTTTCTTGTGCTTGCTTACATTCCTGCTCTTCTTCGGACGACGAGTCATTTGTAACCTCTTGTCGTTGTGTAGTTTCCCTATCTGTTTCCACATCTCCAGAGCAACTTACTTTCATTGCCAGCTTTGAAATCTCCTCTATTCTGTTATAATTTTCTCTCTTAAGCATATTGAAAGAGATAGTGAAAGATTCCATTTGGGCGAGCATTCGTCCTAACAGTTCTTCCGTGGTATGGGAGGGGGACTGGGCCCGGACAGGTGATTGTATTTTAGACATTGGAGCTGTTGCGAATGGAAGGTTTATAGAAAGTGATGAGCCGGTATCGTCTATTAACTCAGTCTGGTACAAAGTACAGTTTTGATATTTGTCAAACACCGGTGTGCTTATTTTTACCTGTTTTCCCTATTTTAATAAAGTTTTGATTGAAAAACCATTTTAATTGAACATTTATCGATTTCGATTAGAAATTCTAACCTCTCAAAGTAATTCAATCTTTTCTTATATTTTGTTTTTATTGGATACACGGGGTTTGTACTTACCTTTTAATTAAGAAATAGATCACCGTTTGACAAGAAACATTCTACTTTTCATGCGTCAAAAAATGCAGTCAAGCTCTTGCTCAGGAACTTTTGACAGTTTATTCGATTTGTCAACACTTTTGAGCGATGAAGAATAGCAATATGTCGCGCAGTCACAACTTAATTTTCGCAATTTTTGGAATCAAAAAGTAAGTAACAGCAATATTTGCAGAAAGGAGATACAGACAAGCCGGTCTGGTCATTGCCAAACTTGGGCCAGATCAGACAATAGACTGTCATGAAATTTTTCCCCACGGGCCTCTGAAGGATGAAGGTATGCGGCCGGAAACAGCACAACGTAACGGCGCACACTGTTTCATGTGCGATTTTTAATTCTTTTGATACTGTTCCACCACTTCGAAAATGTCAACAAAAAAATATATATGTAAAACCAGTTTGTTATATTTCTTCCGTCCTCTATAATTCCCACAAAAATGTATTGTATTTACAGAGTTATCATTAGGAAAAATTTTACTTCACATGGATACAAACCTTTCCCAATTTTCTAGCATGTTCTATCTAGTCTACCGTTGAAGTTTATAATTCTACTATTTAATATTTATTATTTGATTGCTCGATATGAAATTATGATTCAAAATTTTTTTCCAGACTCATCATGATTATCTATGTAAATGTGTCTTTACCATTTCAATGACGTAAGAGCGAGAAGATTGGAAAAATTTCTACTCTTGTCGTTGCTTTTTACTAACGTATCAATGAATGACTTTATTGAGTGAAAACTTAGACAAACTGATTGTTAGATAAAAAAAAACCTGTTTGTACTGAAAGGTTTTGTTCAAATCCATTTTCGCGCCATAAAAACAGTGTATTAATTGGTTAAAAGAATGTGATTGATGAACTCAACATATTTTTTGTATCATTAAACAATTATATGAATTTGATGTTAGCAGTAATAGAATAAGAATTAAAATTTCACATTACTCACCAATGTCCACAAAGGTACATAGTAAAACAGCAGACAATATTTTCATTTTTTCGGCTGAAGGAAACGACTTTACTGATGAGCTCTGGTCTGAAACTGATACGTATCATTCATTGTGAGTTCAATGTTTAATAAGAGTAAACAATTTTATCATGATGTATCTACCTTTACAAGGAAACATAAGTTACCGACGAATATCTCTATTTAATTACTTTAAATTTCAGAATTGATAAGCAAATTTAAAAATTTTCAGAGTAATATGTTCTTTGTTGAAATTAATAAGTTTTAGAATTAAAAGTGTAAAGATTTAAATTATTTGCTTGTCACCCTGATTTTTTATCAAAATTGATCTATTTTGGGACACAAATTGCGAAAATATTTTATACAATTTACCTCTGACGTCAGTTCTAGGATTGAAACTAAGCGGCCGGATGCAATAATCGGTCGAGTGCTCGAAAACTCATAAAAAGCCATTGGACACGTTGTGACGTCACGAGTAAAAACTGAAAGTCCGAAATCATATGAATAAAAAATATCTTATTATAGAACTCTTAAAATCAAACCGAGGTTGTATTGAGAATTTTTTTGTAAAAATTCATACTTTTGACAATAAAAAAAAAAGCAACAGATTTTATACGCTAGATAAACCGTGCTTTTCAATGCATAACTCGACGAAAATTGGTTAAATTATTAGTGGAATTAAACACGCTAATTAAAGTGGTACAATATTCATAATTTATTAATAATATTTTAATTGTATAATTAAACGAACTTACCTAAGTGAAGTTCATTTATAATTGTATGAAGCGCCTCTTCCGAAATGATCAATTGGTAGTACCCCTACTTTACCCAGAAATGACCATATGCCCCAAGCTAAAAAAGTTCATTCATTCAAAGCAAATTATCTGTTATCGTTCTACTAATGGGCATCTATAATTATTTATGGAAGAAAGGGATAAAGGGTGGGATTGGTCATTTCGGAAGAGGCGCTTCATACAATTATAATTGAACTTCACTTAGGTAAGTTCGTTTAATTATACAATTATATTTCGCGCCTCTTCCTCATAATCAATTGGTAGATGTTTAAAGCCTTAGCGATAACAGATAGTGTAAGAACATTTTTGCAATAAAAATATGGACTTACATAAGAAATGGTTTATGCACAAATTAAAAAATTGTTTGCTCTTTCATAATTGTATTATCGATTAACAAAGTTGAGAATTACATAGACACATATCGCAGGTTTAGCGGAATAAACGACATTACAATATAACTTAATATCAATATATGGATAATAATCAAGATTTCAAAATTGAATTCGAAAATGAACAGGAATCCTCATTCAAGGGTAAATCATAAAATTTCGCAAAAACCTGAGAGTCTTTTGACCATCTCACAGTATTTCTAATAACGTCAATATTTACGCCTTGTCTTTTGGCGGCTCATGTTGACGCGTGACGCGTACTATGGGATGAAAATTGTGCAATATCTATACCACTGACGACTAAAAGAGTTTTTACCCAACGATTCAGTGAACTCGTACCTACGGCCTTATGAGGCTTTTCGAAGGATAGCGTTTTTGTAGGCCAATAAAGATAACATTGGACAAATTCTTCCGTCCTCTGCGTAACGTGGGATAACTAGTACAGGCTGTTTTTTATTGAAGGCGGATTTTTTGATTGGCTCCGTTATTGTAATCATCATAGATGTTTGTGATTCTTTAATATTTTGTATTTGTATAAGCGATAAAGTCTGCATACGAATAAGAGTGATAAGAGTGATAAGAGTGATAAGAGCTAGAAGTAAAATAGTTTTCATTGATAAATCTTCTAATGATAGATTCTCATTACAACCTAAATTTTCGCGAATATACTCTAAAACCACACTAGGGTTCCAAATAGAATTGTACTTGGCTCTTGATGGCCTTAAGTTTTGCACGCCTTTGAAAAACCTTTTAATTTCTTCATCCGTACCAATATGTTGACCAATAATTAGTGAAATAGCTGACTTTACACTATTTAAGGATCCGTGCTTAGCGTTGTTAACGTGAAACTCGTTCGAAAGACAAGCAAGGACGTCCGCAGTCGAACCTTTGAAAGGGTTAATATCTTTTGGCCTACAAAAGTGCCACCATTTCTTCAGTACACAAATATATTGAATAACCGCACTAGGTCTCAACGAGGAGTAGATAATCTCGATTGATTCCTCGGGCACGCCTCTCAGTCAGTAGCTCTTCCCGATAGCACTGCGGAGGTCAATATAAGGCTCTGCCACAATGAATGAGGTTCCTTGTTGGAAGAATTGAGCAAATCAATACGAGGTTTGAAAATAATTTCTTTTGAAATCCTCAAGGATTTAAATAATGGGTACCACGCCTGCGAAGGCCAGTTTGGTACCACTATAATTCCTGTAGCTTTATTATCTATAATTTTTCTTAAAACTCTAAGAATAATTGCGAATGGGGGAAACGCATAAAAGAAATACGTTTTCCATGAAATAGTAAAAATAAAAGCTTATGTAGGACGTAAAAATCCAAATTTTCCTTTCTTTGCGCCATGACCATATATCGTGAGTTATTTTATTCAAATTTTTAAATTTGAAACCTCCCATACGATTAATGTAAGAAATTGCAACCGTATTATCAATACATAGAAGAATATCAGCGTTGCGCTTTTCATTTGCAAAACATTTTAACGCGAAAAAAGCCGCTTTTAATTCTAAAGCGGTTATCGGGAGCTGACGCTCGTCTGCGTCCCAAAAACCATGTGCTCTGCGAATAATACAGGCTACTCCCCAACCGGATAATGAAGCGTCTAAGAAAATCTCTATAGAAAATTTCCTAGGTTTCAATGATTTTTCGGTATTGAAACTATTCTTCAACCACCATTGTAGTTCTGAATAAACTGAATAAACTGAATCAGACAAGATCATTTTTTCCCCGTAATCATCATCAGGTTTTTTCAAGGCTAAATATTTTTTTTGTTCCAAAATTTTCCTGTGAAAGAAACCATGTTCAAGTGTGGGACAACATGAGATTAAGAAACCAATTAATTCAGCGAATTTACGAATTTTACATTTCTTAACCTTTAAAATTTTTTTGCTCATTTTGAAACTTTTTTCACACCTGGATATTGGTAAACTAATCGACATTTTTACTGAATCAAAAACATAGCCTCAATATTGGCAAGTCGTGTCGGGTTCTAGCAAGCTTTTTTCAATGTTAATAATGAAACCAAGTTTTTATAGTAGCTGTCAAGTGTAAATTATTGCTTTTTTGCAAGCTTCAATAGTACTAGCGAGGTTCAAAATGTGGTCTAGATATACTACGCAATGAATGCCTTTACTTCTTATAAAGGCGAAGACCGGTTTTAGTAATTTCGTAAACATGTAAGGAGCAGTGCTAAGCTCAAAGGCTAAACATACGAATTCATATAAAATATCGTTGAAGGAAAATCTTAAATATTTTCTATCGCGTTTTCGCACGGAAAATGTATAATAAGCCTCTTTCAGATCTATTTTACCCATTAAGCATTTTTGTTTTAGTAATTTTGAGGCTGTTCGCCAATCTTCTAGTTTAAAATGCTCGGTACAGATGAAATCGTTCAAGTTTTTTAAGTTTAAAATCAGCCTAAATCCACCATTGGACTTTGGCTCCAGAAAAATATTTGAAATAAACTCGTCATTCACGTGTGTACATTTTTTAATTGTACCTTTCTCCTCTAGGCTAAAAACCATTTGTGAAATCATTTCAAATTCTTTCTAAATCATTTTTGTTCCCTGGCCGCAGATTTTTGCAAAACTGTGCGGGCAAATGGGATAGAATAACCGTCTATCCAGGATAAAATTTTTTGGTCTGAAGAAATTTTTCACGTCGCGCTCTTGGCTTCGTGAACGTTCACATTCTGAGGTCTGTCGGCGGCGCTCGTAGCTATAGCTACGGCCACGGTTGCGACTGTGGCTCGACAAGGATGACTCTCCGGAGCTGGAGTAGGAGGCGTCGTCCGATGAGGAGTACTGTCCTGCGCAAATGATTAAAACAACAATCAAAATATGACCTCTAGATATTTAGAGGTTAGGATATTTCATCCTTTCAGCCTAAATTCCCGATTTTTATCGAGTTTCCCATTCGAATGTAATAACATTCTCGAATACAAAGTGGTAACTTTATATTCGGCATGTGAATGCTTCGAGTGTAGTAACACTCGGAGAGAAAGTAATAACTTTTGCATTTTTCGATCCAGCACGAGTAATAACTCGTCATTCACATGCTTCATGGCAAAAGTAATAACTTTTGCGTCGCTCGTTACCAGAATCATCTAGGAGCACGTCTTGTTGCAAAAGGGTGATATCTGAAACAGAATCGTCACGTGTTTAAAAAAGGAGGTTATATACTTACGACGTCTATGACTCCTCTTTTGTCTTTTTTTCCATAGAAGGAACTCTTTACTTCCTCGCGTATCATGCGTTGAAGTTTCCTTTTCAAATCACGATCAGAATCGCGGTTTTCTGCGCTATATTTTTTCTTTTCTCTCGGCATCTCAAACAGGGACTTGCGATCACCTCGCACAAAGAAAAGGAATGAGAGCCGAGCGACACGCAGCGCCAGTGCCGAGCAAACGAGGGCGTGGGCCCAAAATGAACTTTTTTAGCTTGGGACATGTGGTCATTTCTGGGTAAAGTAGGGGTACTACCAATTGATCATAAGGAAGAGGCACGAAATACAATTGAAAATTAAAACCATGTTTTTCCCTCTCCCAAAAGGAAAAACTTTCGGACTGTTAGTGCTATGAAAAACTTTCAGCGACAATGTTGTTCCTTAATAAATGAGGCAAATTTTCACAGGTTTGGGAATTAATCAACAAAAAATCAAGTAGTTAAAAGGCGATGTAAAACTGTGAACGCTCGGCACGCGCATGACCGAATTGCACTCAGATTCAACGGTCTTATGTGCCATCGCTCACAGTTTTACATCGCCTTTCAACTACTTGATTTTTTGTTGATTGATTCCCAAACCTGTGAAAAGTTGCCTCATTTATTAAGGATTTTCAGTTGCAAAAGCAGTCTTTTAACGCTATTTCACATTCTTGTTAGTGTTATATGTACGCGAATCGCGCAATTTAAGCAATTCCAATAGGAGTTTGATACACAAGAGCATTCTGAGAGTATTCTGAGAGTGCCCCTTTCTAGGAGTCATAGATTTTTTCCATTTCGCTTGAGACATCTCTGAAACATGGTTTTATCAAATTATGTGGAATCCAACGAGAACAAATCTTTTTCACGGCTTAATATTCATACAATATTTAATATATGCTAGTCGAGTCTATGTAGTAATCTAAAAGAAATTTAATAAAATACTATAAAATATATACACATCGTAACAATAAAAAAAAGACGTCAAAACCTACGCATTTCTCGATCCCGAAACAATACGTCATTTTCTGCATAACATTTTTTTAACAGTATTCAAAGTAAAGACTAATTTTTTAATAGTGGCATCTCGTACTTTGTATATTTTGTTTTTGTTTAACATCGACCACTATTTTTTAATTTATTCATTTGGAAAAACTCTCTCCTGAGTTTTCAATAAAAATGTAGAAAGCCGTAAAAACAGGTGTAAACATTCCTCATAAATTCGATGGCAAGGCGGTTACTAGATTCCATCTTATGGTTTCAAACAAAGAGTCTTGAAATATGGGGTCATTAATCGCGCAAGGCTCGGGACCATTTCTTTTCCTTTATTTGCTACTGAATGCAGAAAATTAAGATTTCAAAAAAGGATAGAGATTGAAAGTATTTCATTGTTCCGTTGAATTATCAATTAATTAAAAATCTTGATTTTCTAAATACATTTTTTTAAATTCATTTTCTATGTCTATTATTATTGACATCTTTTTAGAGAAGTGTTTGATTCATTCTTTACGTGGATGATGTAAAAGGTATAAGGCTATAAATCTGTGTCAATTACAGTTTGTGGAAATGGCTAAAGAATTTTTCTCCTGGGTGGTAGCCCTCTCTTGATAGAGAAGAACTCCATTGAAGTCAGTCCGAGACCCTTAGGGCCCCTCACCCCCTGATCCTAACCCACCCCGTGGTAAGGCACTCGACGGGTTGAATGCGCATTTTTACTAAATTAAAAAGTATCGTGTGACTGAGCCAGAATTCTGGGGTTGCCTCTAAAGCGTTCTTAACCCCCGTAACCTTCGTGGGTTCCCATAACCCCCTTTAACTCCCTCGCTTATTCTCTCAGTCTTCGGATATTTCTTTCTTTCTCTTCTTTTCCCGTTTCAACTCTTTTTTTCTGTCTCTTTTTCTTCTGTCTCGCGGCCTCTCGACTCCTTGAGTCCCCTCCGAAATTGCTACCCTTGTTTGCGTTTAATGCTCCGCTATTTTTTCTGTCCCTTTTTTCTCTTATTTTATTTATACGTATCTATCTCACTTGGATCTTAAAAAGACGGTTCGCGGGTACTGCTCATTTTCGCTACTGGAAGGAGGAGGAGGTAAAGAAATGAAAACAAATCCAAGTGGTGCACTTCTTTCACGCTCGACGTGTTCATTCAGGTTAATAAACACAGATGCTGCATTTCAAAAAAATTATTTGAATTCAAGAACAGTGAAAGTGGAAAAAATTGAAGACTTGAATGAAATTAAAGTCTTGGGGTAGGGAGTCCATGAGTAAAAATCTTGATTGATGAGTTAATTGATGTGGACTCAAAATTAGAACTTTTTTTACAGAAATTTGTACAATCATTTACATAAAATGGACAATAATTGATTAGAAAGCTTACATAAGTGCAGAAATAAATTTCTTTTAATTGTACAATATCGAAGAAGTTGAATTAACAATAATTTTAAATTCTATTTTATTATGGAATTATTTGAAAAAGACACAATTATATTTATTCATACTTATTTACATTTTGTCTCAAATATAAAATGCGTATGTATTTTTCAGCAATCCTGATATATTTAAATTTTAAAAACTTTGAAATTTCATAAAAGTACTGAATGTTAGATAAATATGAGCAATTAATAACAAATCTTCAAAAATCTTGAAAATGTAAAATATCTATGCATTCGGTTTAACCAAAAGGACCCACAAAAAATCAAGTCTTATTTTTAGATCTGAAACGGTGCAATTTTACGTAATTCAAATAGTAAAATAATCTTCAACTAAAAATCAATTATTTTTCAGAATTTGTCTGGTAAAATGGTTGAGTAGACGCCGGTTGAGCACTGCTGATTGAATTTATAACGCAAAATAAAAAACTGTCTACACTTATCAGTCTTGGATTACTGATTGTTTAAATCATTTTGGATTGATTTTAGAATAAGGCACAATATACACCTCAAATAAATCAGATGAATGATATCGCGAATCATAGCCTGAACATTCAATATTTCTCATCAGCCTCTTTTGGAACAATCAAGAAAATTGCTGCTTAAACTTTTTTAGTTTGATAAGTAGCTTTGCCCCTGAGCGTTAATTTTCGAATACTTATGAATGAATCAGTTACTGCAGCTCAATAAATTGATTCCATAAAGTTTGATTATTGATGAGTGGTCTTTGCTTCTTTAATCAGTCAGATTCGACTGATAATCAGTTACTTTCAGTTGATTCAGATTTAAATATCGATAAAAAAGAAACTGATACTTGTATATCGGCAAATAATTCTCTTGCAATCCTTGCAAGTCTAAACGTAGTTCATGTAAAGAAAAGAGAAAAGAGAGGAGAAGGTTTGAGTTGATCCACCATTATGGTTGGTATAACGGAGCCTTAGTTACGAATACTTTGGCGAGCGACTGCGGTTTAATGGAACTTGCTGGTATCAGCCCTCGACTACGAGTCGTGCGTGTGTTTAATTTGCACAAGTATTTCGTGATCCACGTCTACCGTCTCGTTCGTTTGTAAATCGGTAAGTCAGGTTTAAAGCCACTTGTACCTTTTTACAATTTTAAAACGAAACACATTCCGTGCACAAAATTAAAAATTATTTCCATGCTTCCCATTCACAATATAATGAATTAAAAAATAGCTGTAGAATTTATTCAAAAAAACATAGCTCAACAATACTTTATTTAATCATTTTCAAATTATGACTTGTAACATGTAAATCGCACATTAGATTTCACTCCGCGGCAATCGGCATATTTTGCGCTGTTTTGGAATCACTTCTCGAACTATTCCATACTACCTACTTTTGAATCCATATTAAGTCGTGACATGATGCGAATTTCAAACTGAACTAATTCAAATCCCATATGATCCAAATTTTCAAACCTTTTTATTCAATGAAGTCAAGCGAGATTCAAACCAAATCAATCTGATCAAATTTCGAAATTTTTTTTGACAGAATCAGTTAGAGGCTCCGTAGGAACTTTCCCTAAAGGAACTTTGAAATTCTATATTTCGGAAATTTTAGAAAATCAAATTATTTTAAGATCCTTCTATTTCATAAGTAAAAGGAATATAATTTTTCGAAAAGGTGCGAATTAAATCGGTTTTAAATTTTAGATTAGATCCTCGTCGATGGTGATTGGTTGAGAAACAGATTTTAGAGTAATTCGGAAAGCCGAAACCGAAATGTTTGAAATAAAAGAGACAAAAAACTAAAATTAGAACCCATTACTCAAAAGAGTTTGACGAAATCGAAAAAACCAATAATCAAAATAATTATAACAGTTTTATTAAAATTAAAATTTTTTTTAAACCCACGTGCTACATTACTGACTTCGAGATTTCCAAAACTTGTATCCTGATTTGATCAATTTTTCTCATGAAAAACCATCTTTCGAGCGAATACTCGCATTCCAATATGAACTTTTCTAATGCAAGGAGTTTCGCCAATTCAAATGGAGCAATACTTTCAGACCATTTAAATTAATAAATTCACGGATTTTCCAAACAAATAATTAAAGAATGAGAAAAAATCTACCTCGCCCCGGATTCGAACCGGGGTCCCCACTTTATATGAGTGGTACTTTTAGATCTGCCATTCAAATTATAAATAAATAATCAGTCGAATTTTTTTATTGAAATTAAAATGCCTGATTTAAATTTGATACATTGTTTTATTTAAAGCCAAAATATAAAAAACAAACTTAATTTTTTTTAGTGTGAGCCGAAATGTAGAAACCGAGAACATTTTTTTTCGGGTATTCCTAGTCTATGTAAGTCGGGTGCAAATTAATTACTAATTCCTCTGAAAAAGAATTTTGCCAAAACAGCGGTCTTATAAACACTACATAACAATTTTGACCTACAGTCAAGGTTTGACCTACAGAGTTATAAAAAAATGTTTGTTTTTCGACTTAATTTTTTTGCATTTCAGGAACACAAAGCAAGGTTCCGGAACTGAATCACGTGATTAAATAGTGATAAAAAAACAGACTTTGTTGCCGGTAAAAACCAATAAAGCTCGAAAGGCATGCTTCATCCGTGGTTGCGGTTGAAGGTTACTGCAAGCGGTAGGGAGTTCTTGCTAAAACAAACCCCTATAAAAGAGTGGTTCACCGGTTGGACTACACTGAAGTGGTAAAGAGGGAATTTGCAAGGGAAAACCGGAACCACTCGGTGTTAAAGGGTCGTCAGTCCGGTTTATTTCTACCCCCTTTAGAATTCAACCTCTCTTCCACCAGTAATCCACTATTTTTTACAAAAATTTTCCCCAATCTTGACCAAATATTTGAAGAATTAATTCCTGATAAGTGAAAATTAATATAAATGAGTAGAAACATTTATATAAGAGGTAAAGTTAAATTTTGAATTGTTAAAAGTATTTTTCATATTTTAAATTCTTCTCCATAAAAGTGGAATTTTATATTTGATGATAATGAGCAAAGTGTTCAAGTGAGAAATTCAGAAGTCGATAGGGATCAAATTGTTACAGGAATTTTTACTGTGAAGGGCCGATAAAAGCCATAAAATATTTAAGAAAACATGCAACCTCTTTTTTTCCTTAGTTACACAGCGATCCTTCGTAGCTTCTGTACCTTCCATGAACCGCGAGTACCAGGAGGAAAGAAAAGAGGAGGGTCGGCTACTTTGCGATACGCGTCTTCACGAATCCCCGAGCGCAGATTAAGTCAGTTCCCCTTAAATATTCATCCCCTTGGAAAACCTGATAAAAATAAGGCAAGAGCCCTCTGGTCCATCGTTCAACCACCTTCTCTCTGGAAACACATCATTGTCAGTGTGTGAAAATTGGATGCTCAAGATCTACACGTCATAATTTGTCTCCTTTGTTTCGATAATAAAAAGTCACCCCTGTTCTTTGCTTTTATTCCCAAACAAGATAAACATTTTATTTTATTTCATGAAACAGCAACTCTTCTAAAGATAAGCAATACAATGAACAGAATTGTAGAGAAAACTTTATAAAAATCGTATTCCTATAATGTTGAATGTATATAAGTCTACAATGAAGGAATTTAAAACTTGGGACAGTGGATGGTATTTAATGTCAGTTTTTAAGCAGCTTTAAGCCTCTTACGCACTTTTGAAACTCTTAAGCTGCACAAAGAGAAGCTTTTTCCTTTTGGTAAAAGATCCGTGCAAGGGTGCTGTGCAGTACCTCCGATAATTGAATCAAACGATTTATTTTCCCGATTAAAAAATCTAGAGCTGTTAAGAGGTATCCGATTACAAAGCAGCTTTTCCCCATTGGCTCCTCTTCTTCACTTTCTTGTTCAGAGTCAAGAGGGTGGATGAGGGCGAAATTCGATCTTCAGTATATTTTCCTCGATTTAAATTGATAGAAAGTTTAATATGTTTGTACGATTTAGTAATCATAATACTTTTAATGTTAAAACTTCATCAATTTTTCAAACATCACCATTTTATTTTTGATATTTCTTAATTTTTCAAACAATATTCCTTAGCCAAAATATTTTCTTAGTGTTCCGTTTCTCAATGCTTCTAAAGAAACTGCTTTGAATGATTTTATTTTTTGAGAATTTGCTACAAATATTTCTGGTAAAAATTACGCATCTCGATGAGGTTCAAGAGCTTGAAGATAACATGAAGTAAACTTGAGATAAAACGATCAGAATTTAAAAATAATATTGTTCAGAACACTTTTTAATCAAATCGAAAACCAGTACTAAATACTTCATCTTTCACAATTCTTATTAAGAATTTTTTATAATCATAATAAATATGAGTTTCATATCCAAAAATCTTGCAATTAAAATTACCATAAATAAAAAGGTGTCATTCTACAAATGTCGCTTTATATTCTCGATTGTCCGTTAATTTTTAAACATACGTCATTAAAACTTCTTTCTTGTGACGATATATTGTGGACGATGAGCCAAAGGAAGAGTAAGAAAAAATATTTTTTCTTAAAAAGAGAATCACGTAACGTCATGGTACCGAGGGTTGTCGATTTTCCCGCACCGCGACGAACCTTTCAAATTGGTCTCAAACGCGATAAACTACCTAGTACCCTACGTGTGGCGCAATGGGGAATTGAATTTAAATGCGCCCGCCAGTTCTTCTCCCAGGAAGGAGCGAGACAACCCTCCGAAGTCTTCGACTGACAAACGGATAGCAGATTGATTTTGTTGGCTCCAAACCACCTATTCCCAACACTCAAGAATAAGATGGTTGGCCAATGTTTGGCGAAAAATACATGGCCACGGGGGGAGGGGCTGTCGATCTCATCTCAAGTTATTAATAATATCTGGAGGTTAGTATTTTCGTTGAAGAGGAAATAGGAGGCCTGGATGCCGCACTCACGGGTTTCACTTGTCTCTTCTTATTCCTTTTTTGCTCTCTCCTTCTCGCTCTCTCTTCATTTCTGTATCACGCGGATGACGACGGGTATGGCTGGGGCACAGATGGAAGTACCCGATTTATATGCAAATTTCATATTTGTCGCGCCGGGCGCGAGGAGGATTCTTCCTTCGTTCGTTTGTCGAAAGAAGGCCGCTCCTGGATGTTCTTTGAACGGGCCTTCCACTAACGAGTCTCAACCATTTGCGTCTAACGCCGTCATTAAGATCGTTTCTGCTAATTTTGAGATCATTCCGTTCTTTTCCATTTCCTATTCAAATATTTTTTAAATTACTTTGAAATCAATATTGAAAGATAGGTAAGTTTAAGAAACATTAAGGACAAGCTTAAATATTCATGCGAATAGTATAAAATACTCTATGGGTAGACTCAGGGTATTTTGAGTGTTTTTAACAATTTTGGGTAGAAATTTACAAACACTTGAAAACAGCAGAAAAAATATCTCTGATAAACATTTCTAATGTAAATCATCATATAGGAACCCATATGCGAATATACCGTATAGGAATTTCCTTTACGGAAAAAGGAATAGAAAATTGTGTGGGTACCTATATAAGATCCTATCGGAGTTTTAATTATAAAAATCCTATGCAATTACCTGTATCAATTATTACCATGTCAGAAATTTTATTTCTGAAGTGTGATTTATATCAGGAAATTTGCATCTTGAAAATTTGTTTTGATGTAGTAATCAATAGTGGAAATTACCTCGCAAACTACATAGAAACCTTTATGTATAAAAATCTAAGTAGTACTAATGACAATTTTGCAATCAATAACTCTTCTAGTTTTATTCTCTTTGAAATACATTTTTTCTCCATTTTCATTAAAAATAAGTTAATAGGTGTTCTATATTGTATCTTATTATTTTTTCCAAATCTCCAGAAAGATATTTTCTAAATTAAAAAAGTTATCTTACAAGAATATATTTCTATATATAAGTCACGTGGCCGGCTTGATCCTTGACCTTAATTTCGATACTATTAAATAGATAGATCAAGAAAATATTGAGGGTTGTCTCAAAACTTTTATGTATAGACTTATAAAACCTTGATGAGAGGCTTATAGAGATTCGGAAATATTTTAGGACAACTGTGAAATTTTGCCGATAATTAGATACACTAAAATAATCAGAGTGGCTTTCAAAACTGGACCAATATGAAAGAAGTCTGGCCTAAAATCCTATTATCTTTGGGATAAACTTAGATAATATTTCCTAGAAAGCTTCAAGGAATAAATCTCATTTTTCGTGGCTAGAGACTTACATTAGAGAAAAGAGACCTTTCTGATAATGTTAGTAGAGTCTAATGGGAAGGAGAAAGTTTAGCGATCGAAATTTCGTTATATGACTCCTTTTTCGTAAATAGTGGCAAGAGTGGAGGGGAGCAAAGGGGGGAGACCATGAGCCTCGTTTTTCGTACGACATTGTCAATTATCGAACCTTCTTTTCTCTACCCTCGTTGGCCGTGCGATATCGTTAATAAAGCCAGGCTTCCAAAGTTCCCTGTCTCGTCTAATCACCCAGTGGTTCTATCCTCATCTCCTTGGTCTTCTTGCTCTCACCGTTCCTCTTAGCGTCTTTCTCTCCTTACCAGGGTACTCCTGCAGAGCGACACCTGCATATTTGATGTGAAGTGTAAACAGCCAACCGCCACTGAATAAATACTCCTGGTTCATGTATTATTAATCGTCGCGTGGAAGATTAAAAATCAGAATTACCCTGAAACGCTGAAATGAGGTTGACGCCATGAAAAAATCATTCTAGAGAAGAGATTCAAAAGCTCGTCCTGGAACTTGTTATTCTCAGCATTTTTTATGCCACTTAATGAGTTAAGAAAAGATTAATTTGATTTTTGCAACACTGTGCGAGAAGTTCCTATTTCGCGCACCGAAATATGTTTGCAAAATATTATATTCCTAATGACCTAAAAAATTTGCGGGAATCATGATATTCCTGCATACTTTCCACATTCTCGCACACTTAAGTATGCGGGAATGTCATGATTCCCGCTTATTATCTTTTGCACATATTTCTCGGCGCACCAAGTACGAACTCCCTGTACAGTGTACGAGTTGGTGGTTCCCCATTGGTGTGGATTATGGCACGCGCCTTCGGCTCGTCCTGCAAACCTCACACTCATCAGAAATCACCAACTTTATGTTCAATTATTTATTTGAATATTTGTTGAACTGGTATTTGATGAGGCACAATTGCAACCTTGATGTTTTGTAATATAGTTTCAGCACAATAAAGATTCTTTGTAGATAAGGTCTTAATAGCCCGACTTTCATAAAGAAGACGAAGTAGAAAGTACGGAACCTGACACGAAATGAGGGATGATGCCAATGACAGACTTAACACCGTACAAATGAATGCACGCTAAGTCTTTGACACGATATAATTTATCACATTATCCCGTCGTTGGCATCCCTCGTCGCCGACTGTGATTGGTACAAATATAAATAAGGCGTACGCGTCTTCCGCTCCTCAATCTTTTTCTGCTCCTTCCTCTCACACAAGAACGATATAAACGCGGCTTAACGGATCCTCCTAATCCCCAGGGAATACGTGCAAGCGTGTGACGAACATGTCGGGGATCGGACTATCGCGATTACTCAATCTGAAAAATGTCGCCAAATTAGTCTCCTCAAGCACTCGACCCTTTTTTCTTCTCATTCCGTTTCTTGGCTGTTTCAGCTTTCTTAGACTATCGCCATATCCACGCGAACCTACCCCAGAAGGGAGAAAAATAGAATAATTTTTTTTATTGTTTTATAGTTTGCAAAGGTGGGTAATACAATCATATTTTACATTTTCGAACGTCGCAACACTCTTTTTCCATTTTTTTGGCTACACGTTCTCCAAAAATTTTCCAAATAAATAATAAATTAATGAATATAAAAATTTTAATGATAAAATTTCAAATTGGTTAATTTATGTTTTTTTTTTTCAAGAGAAAGTTTTATTTTATTATTTTAAGTTGAAATTTTCAAACATATGTTAAGAAGATATAAGATGTGTTAAATCTATTTAGTTTGAAAATAAAAACAGTTGAGTAACATTTATTTCCTCATTTCGTCTTGGATAATGCCTCCAATAGTGAGAAAGATTTTCAAAATTATATAACACTCTAAAAATTCACTTCCTTCTATGTAATTTTTGTTATATTGGCAAAGTTGTTATAATAACAAAGTACTGAAAAAAAAATTTTTATTCAAGTATTTTACAACAACTGATAGTACGACTTAGTAACATGGATTATAAAAAATTGTAAAAATCAATGATAACACAGGCCCACAAAAAAAAAAAAAAAAAAGTGGTCCGAACCACACATGTGACTAGGCTACCCCCGGGGATCTTGAGCCACTGAATCCGAATCCGGTCTCAGAATTTCCCCTGGACCCTACAATTTTCTCCCAGCCTAGGAAAAAAATGCGAAACGTTGCAAGCCCCAGACGCCGCCAAAGCAACGTCCATCCACGGGAAAAACACCAAAACAATGTGGTTCCCACGTACTTCGAGTCGCCAAGTCCGAATCCAGCATTAGAACCTTCCCACAGTATCCCAGAATTGAAATATACCCCTAGGCTAGGGGAATTCTGAATTCGGCAACTCAAAATACAGAAAGATATCAGCTTTTTCGTGCAAAAATAAAACTTCCGTGAAACCTCAAGTTTTGCTAAGCTATACACTTTTTCCTCTAGGCTAGGGGAATTCTGAGGAACTGTAGAAAAATTCTTATGTCAGATATGAATTCCGCAACTCATAATACGGAAAGATATCAGCTTCTTCGTGCAAAAATAAAACCTCCGTGAAACCTCAATTTTGACTAAGTTATACAAATTTTTCCCGTAGGCTTGGGGAATTCTGAGGTACTGTAGAAAAATTGTAATGTCGGATTCAAACTTAGCGACTCGAAATACGTAAAAAACACATTGTTTTAGTATTTTTCCCGTGGATAAATATTACTTTAACGGCGTCTGAAACTTGCAACATTTCACATTTTTTTCCTAGGCTAGGGGAAACATGTAAAGTTCAGACCATTGTTTTTCGTGGGCCTGTGTAATCTAATAAAATGCAGGATTATTTGTGTGCCAATTACTGAAACTAAGATACCAATTACTGCGACAGTTACCTTAACTCCCGAAATAATTTATATTTTTAAATGTTCTTCCACTTAATTTAAAGGTAAATTTAAGTTGAATTAAAAAAACGTCTCAAAAAATTAGACTAATTTTTCCTTGGATTCTGACGAAGTCTAAACTGGGATCAACAAAGGCGGTTGAAAAAATTCTAATACTCTAAAAAAGGATTTAAAAAATACATAAAATTGATAACCCACTAGTGCTAATGACATCTCTTGAAAAATCAAATATTAATATTTTTAGTATTTTTTATGAATAATTTAGCAAGTTTGAATGTTTATGCCTTTTTCGTTCTATGTTTGGACTTTTTCGGAATCTATAAGAAAATCAGTATAATTATTTTGGCATACTTCTTACATTCTACGTAAATTTATTTTTTATATGAGCCGAAGAACATCTAAAAATATCGATTATTTCGGGAATTATTCACAATTTGAGAAAAGATTGAAATTTGAACAATTTTTGCAATATCTAACCTTACAAATTGACAAAAACAGTTCATGTTGAAGTCGTTTTATCCATAATTTTTACACCTTCCATGTTTTTTTAGGTAAAATGTTTAATATGTGTATTGCCAATATTAGGAGATGTTATGTGTTTAACAAAAAAAATGTGCCCGCTTTGCTCGCAAGTTTGAGCGCGCCTAGGGCGCGCGATTCGATCGTCGCGCTTCGCGCTCCGGAATTTTTGAACGTCGCGCTTCGCGTTCGGTCTTGTGCTCTTCGCATACATTTAAGTTTATTTCTTATATTTTGATACTGAAGCTCAAACCAATTTTATAATAATATTACAGATGATGTGAATTACACATTTTCTCAAAGTCACTGAATTTCTTTTTGAATTTAAGTGAAACAGGAAATTCAATTTATTTAAGGCTCTATCGGCCTTAAGGAACACATTCTCATCATGACACTCGCGCTTCGCGCTCGATTTTCTGTATACATTTCAGTATAACTTTTTAATAAATTACATGATTAAAAGAATTTACTTTCTTCCACATATCTAAAAAGGAAAAACAATCGTAGACTTTATTTAAGGAAACGATTTTGCAGAACAACGCTTATTTCGTATCTCACATATTTTGGTGAAAAAAATCGAATTTTTTCAATATTAAAAATCAAAACATAAAATATACATCCTGTCCCGAAATTTCTTTATCAGAATTTGTAGACCTCATTTAGGCAAACAATTTTCCATCTAAATGTTTTTTTTGTATCTCACATATTTTGTCTAAAAAATGGAATTTTTTCATTTTTATCGTATTTTTTGGAATTGAAACGAAAAATATATCTTTTATCAGAAACCGTGTCAGACAAAATTTGTAGATCTTTTTGAAACGAACAACTTTGTATTCTTACGTTTTTTTGGTATTTTCAATATTATTGTTAAAAAATTGAATTTTGGATTTTCAATAGTTTTTTTTTTAATTAAAAAGAAAAATATGCATCTTATGAAAAAATGTTATAATTCAAATTTTTAGGTCTTTATGTATTCAATAATATTGTATTATAACGTTTTTTCGTATCTCGTATAATTTAACTGGAAAATGGAATTTTGATATTGACTTTTTTCGAATTTGAATATGCTGTAACATTTCTAATTTTGATTTAATCAAAAAATGTTATTAGGATAATTTGTAGAGATTTATGAGCACTATCAAAAACCAGGATTGGAATTTTTGATTTTTTCAAAAAATTATTTTCAAAAACACAAAAGTAGTGCTCCATCCCTCAATTTTGATTGGATGTGGCTGGTTAACGAACTTGTCCTTACTTTTTCGGCTCTGATAAAGTGTATTAAAGCTCAATTCAATCTGATAATTCTATCGAGAGTTATGCCACACACAACCTACTACAGACAGACAGACAGACAGACAGACACTTTCGTAAAAACCATTTTTTCTGACTCAGGGGGTCTCAAAACGTAAAGATTTGATGAAAATTTCGAAAGTCATTTTTCACATAAAACCAATACCTTCTCATCCATGATGAGAATGTAAAAAGTGAGTATAGTAATTTAGTAATCCACTGTAGTTCTATAATTAATCCCGACGAGAAAGCATTTAGATCAATAATATATTTGTTAACGGAGAGTATAAACCTTCTTCTCTAAACTAATATTATAAAAATTTTGAAACCCATTGTCCAACAGAAGTTTGATCAAATGTAGTGTCCGTCTCACGTGGAAATAGCCCTATAATGTTTCCTGAAAGTGTTGTAGCTTGCAACAAAGTTGCGTGACTCGAATTTCCAGTTTTATCAAATAAAGGAAACCACAAGAAAGCTTGCTAACTTTGGTACTTCTAAAGTTCAAGTATTTGAAGTTTGTAATTCCTAAGATGGAGTTTTCAAAAGGTTATGTTTTCGAATTTTAAACCTTTAAATTCCAAACCTGTTCGCAGAACGAAAATTTAGTTAAAGGTTATTAAACTTGAACTCTGTTACTTGGAAAGTATTTGGGTCTCCCTTATTTTTATGGTCAGAATTTTTCTGTCACTTGAGAATTTCATGCTTTAAAATATTCAAATCTGAATCAGTTGGGAATTCAAAGTCAATAATTCTAAAAATTCGGCAGTGGAATCAATCAAAAGCACCTCTTCTATTATTATTATTTGGAGGATCTATAAAAATAAAAATGTCTATCGTTTGAGGTTAGACAGCTTTGTAGCTTCCAACCCACACGGTGCACAACAATAAATGGCGACGTTTAACCAACCGTGGGCCATGACGTCACAAAGAAATATTTTTCTTTCTCTCATTGGCAGAGTCTCTTTCTTGCTTCGGTAAAAGTTTTTGAAACTTTGTATAATCATTTCTCTTGGAATGTTCCAGTTGTGCCTCACCCTCTAACTTTCCCACTGCCTCTTCTCCCACTGATTTCCCTCTCCTGTTAGTCCTCAACCGCCATTCACCACGCTGCGCTTATCTCGGTGAATTCTTTCGTGGTTCACCCGGAAAATGCTCTCGTTCTTTTTCGATTCTGCCCTGCCTTCTTGGAGAGAAGAATTTTAATTTTTCCGCAAAATTCACGATTCTCACGTTTTCGGCAACTTCAAAGGATGCACGTAGATTTACTAAAACAAGGCAAATACTGGGATTAAATTCCGTTAAACATAGAATTAACATAGTTATTAGGATTTAAAAATTTGAAAAATTCAATATTAAAAGTTATATATATTAATTTATTTTTGTGAAATAACTTTTTTAATTTAGAAAGTATCTTTCTGAAAATTTGGGAAACACAATAATAGTATATTGTGCAACTAGGAAAAAACATTAATTTTACTCGTGTGGTTGTTACCCTTGCTTTGGTCAGGCATCAAACTTCACACTCGTAAAATAAATTTTTTTCCCTAGTCGCACACGAACGGAGAAATAAAATACACTTTATGACCCGCTAGTAGAAAAAATACAATATAAAACATCTAATAACTTCATTTTGGTGAAATATTTGGAAAATATTTTTCAGACAAAATAAAACTAGGAGAGTTATTGACATTTACAGTTACTGTAACATTTTTGCAATATTTTTAGTAAAGAAAAGTTGATAGTCTGACAAATGTATTTTACAGGAATCTGGTTCCGTGGTCTGATTGACCCATTGCTTTAATGAATTGCCGTTTCGAAACAAATATTTCACTATCATATTGAAAGGCAATGGTGTAGTTAAGATTTTTGGACTAAGCATACTCCCAGAAAAGGGTTGAAGAATATCTCATGTATTCAAGTTCTTTTACAACTCAATTTCATGCTAAGTTCGTACGCACTGGATAAGAACAAGATATACGGGTGCAGATACTATAAGATTTGTGGTCGAACGGTATAGTGTTGTACAGCTGCCGCTGGCTTTCAGGTGGAGATTGCGTTTTGACGTCTGATAGATTCATGGTTATTGGAATCAGAGTGGTTCTATTACATCACAGGATCACAGCGGTGAGATGCCGCGAGGAGGCCAACTTATCGCCCAAGGGCGACGTAAATCACTCGAGTCTCGATTTGTTTCGAGAGATGTTTTATTTCCACTATAGACTTCTGCTTCTTTCACAATTTTTTGCTTTCTCCAAATCAAAAGAATCATTCAAAATTTACTTACATCTATTGAAATATTAAATTTATGTGAAATTTGAGATTACCAATTTTTATTAAATATTCACGTTTTTTACGCTGTAAGTGAATTTGCTCTCCATTTGTTGCTATAACGTACAGTCTTATAAATATTTGCAAACTAAATTTTTTCGTAACAAATTTAAAATTCATTTTTTTGAGTCAACAAGATTATTTCTTTGACATGCGACAGATCATTTAGATGCGTTTCTTAACGCGAATTTTGAATATCACTATGTTTTTACAATAGCTTAAAAGGGTTGTTTGAGATATTCTCAGGAAAGTAAAAAGTGGAAAAAATGAATGGGTAAGGTTTTCTCAATTGGGCCCCAATTTTGCAAAGGTTTATATTTTTCATTGATATTTAGCTTAAACCAAGTTTCATGTGTAAAAAATACATCCTGTTAATTTCGTTGCAAAATTCCAGATTATACATTTTTTACAAACCATCAAAGTTTTTTTTAGTGTTTTGGGAATTAATATTTTTCTTGACAAGTAGGTACCCAAATTGAATGATTTTTTAATTGCAAGTCCATAAGACAAGACACTACCAAACATTATTTTTATCGTTACAAAAATCTCAATTTCAATGTTTATTGAAAACATTTTTATAAAAAAATAAAAACTATTTCTGTGCCTCTGGGATTAACATTAACAATAACAACTTATGTAATAAACATTTGTGCATATATTCCTTAAAAAAGTGTGTAGATCGAAGTGGTTCAGTCATAACAATAAAATTTCTGTGTGCGTGCGCGCTACATACCTATATCGCCTAAGTCCCACATTTTAACGTGTTTTTTATTCTAAAACCGTTGATATTGTTTTGTGAATGAAAGAATAATGCTACTTACGCAATACATTTGTTCCAGAATTAGGAAAACATTTTTCAATGATGTTTATTCAATGCACAATTTCATTTACTTTCCCAGCACATAAATTTATGGAATTTAGATCAATATTTTTTTTAAGGTAGCTGTTGTCTCAAAAATCAGGTCTCTGGGAAAAAAGTTTTTCTATGATATCAAGATTTGAAATGATATTACCAGTCGTGTCTCATGAGAAAGAAAACATTATTTTTTATGAAAAATATTTAAAGCATACGAAAAATATTACTTTTAATAATGTTTTTTGTAATAGAATTTTTCCTCACTATCGCTCCTTATCAATTTTTTGAAAATGATTGGATTTCTATAAATCATAACTTATTTTTGGGGAGAAAATATTCTCTACAACTCTACCGTTTCTAATTTTGTAAATAAGTAAAAAATCTTAAATTGTAGTTATTTTAAAAAATTCATTTAAAGATTCCAGACATTGAAATCTTTACTTTTAAAATTGGAAACAGTAGAGTTGTAGAGAATATTTCCCCAAAAAAAATAAACTACGATATATGAAAATCCAATCATTTTTAAAAAATTGCAAGAAGCGATAGCAAGGAAATTACCTATTACAAAAAATATTATTAAAAGTATTATATTTCTGAAGTTTTGAATTTTCTCTATAAAAAAAAATTTTTTCTCTTCCATAAGACTCGACTGATAACATCATTTTAAGTCCTAAAATCATAGAAAAACTCCATATATTATACCGGGACTATATTTGAGAATTGTATTTCGTAGTTCATATTGTTACAAATTAAAATCATGATCAGGATCATTCGTGTTTTTTAAACTGTCACAATTTGTTTGTAAATTCTCAATTTAAACAGTCTTCCCGTGGGACTTTGTGAAAGTCGGAACGGGAAAGCTTGTGGCAGTGAAACTCTGACATTGACGAAGTGCGAGTAGTCAGGGTGAGAAACGTCGCTAATGTCGTAACCAAGTGTCATCGTGCACCCCCTTGCACCGTCGATGCTCGAAAGCAAGACTGTGCAAGATTGGGGGGAGATTCACAAGAGATATATCGTTCTTCACCGACAACTCGATGATGCTTAGGCTGAATCACAATTTTAACAGGCACTGGCGACAAGATTAAAAGTGAATCAAGTCACTTTCATAATTAGACGGGAAAAAAGTTAGTTGTGACAGCAAAGTTAATCTTTGTGACACTTAAACGTTTAGCTGATAATGAACCAGTGAATGAAGGAATGTGTCGGAACCAGCCAAAGTGAATATCCGTAACTACTTTAGCTATTCTAGCGATATTTCATAGTCGAGAAAGGGCACTATTTATAGCTAGAATGGAGATTTTATAATTATATGAGAAGGTTTATTTGTAGGTTATGCGACACGATACATATTTACGAAGTATAATCAAAGAAAAATATGACTAAATTTGTCCGTGCTTGAAATCTTTATAACCAATATAAAGTTGCAGTAAACCAAAAGACAGGTAAATGGAAAACTATGCAAATGTAACCTTCAAATGATGAAATGTACTTATATAACTTCCACTGTTGCAGAATGTTGCGTACAAACGAATTGGCCATCGTTTATCAATTAACTTAATAATTGATATGATATTATTCATTAACAAAACAGAACATTAAAATAAGAGGTCTTAACTCAGGTGGGAGATCGCGCCAGACAACGGAAAAAGTAAAAAGGACAGTATAGATAATATAACCTTACTATAGTTTCTGCAGAACGTCATGAAGAAACTGAGCTAGAGCAAGAACGGTGATAGAAATAAACGGGCCTGCTTTTGAATTTTATTTCTAAAAATCATACATTTACTTACCTTTACTACTTTAAAATTAAAATAATTTACACTTTAGAGACTGCACTTCAACTTTAGCTGTTATTGTGAATACATCACCACATAAATTTGTAGCGATTTACAATATAGCTAGTATATAGTGATATTAAAATTGACAGCAGCTGATAAACAAGTTTCTGCTATGGGAATATATATTTATTTTTCATCTACACTGTTTACTTAATTCTACGATATTGGATGCATATGCAATTTGCAGAAAATAATAATTTATGTTATTCAGAGAATGTGTAAAATGTGCTTCTTTATCTAAACAGTTCATACAATTTGACTAATTTTTAAATATAATTTGTACATATTAATTCTTTGAAATTGGGATCATTCTTCATTTGCTGAATCGCCTTGTTAAAATTTTTTCCGTGTACAAGTCTGCATTAGATAATAATATTTCTGAATAAAACTTATAAATTGAGATTCTCCTGAAACACTTTTTTTATAGAGGCTCTAAACAAAAACCTTCTGCATTCATTCGACGGTAAAATTTTACTTGTTTGCCACGTCCCAAAGGAAACGACAGTTGGATAACTGGACCGGGGAGTCTCTTGACTATATTCTCACACACGAAACCAATCGCGACACCTTCAACGACCAACTGAATGACCTCACAGCAATAATGTTAGAAGTTGGGGGGGGGGGGGGGGGCAAGGATTCAGGGCCGAGTGGTCGAAGGGTTCGCATTGCGGAATACGAAAACAAGAAAAGACTTCGTAGAAGCACTCGCCGGGTCATCCTTCCTTTATTGGCCATAAAAGAAATAATCCGATGCTATTGGGTACGCGTGTCGCCGCTGAAAAACGACAAAACGATACAAATAGCCCTGCTTCACTTCCGTTGTACGTGAGCAATTTATTTTAACGACCTTGAAAATAAAAAGTAGTATGGGTTTTTTTCTTTGAATAACTACTGAAAAGGAAGGAGAATGCAAATTAGATAATTAATTTTAACTTTCTGAATCGACTAATTTGAACGTCTTAGAATAATTTTATAATTGATTGACAGGGTGATGCAACTGAAATTTTACCAATTCAAAAGGCTATAATTTTCATGTTTAAGAAATGTGCAACAACTCTTAGTCAAAATAATATTTGTCTCTAGATTGGAATATGTTTGATCACCAGTAATGAGTTCAATTAGGGGTTTGAGAAAAACGTGTTTAAAGTTTTGCAACTAGTTATTTATGTGACAACAAATCAATTGGTACTTGTATAAAACTTTTCGAAGCTTTAAAATTTTTCCGAATTAGTCTCAAACAATTTTACCACATATTTTTTAGAACTGTTACCATAATGTACCATAATTCTGCGATGCCTAACCCATACTTACGGCACGTGTATCCGGTAACATTGCTTTTAATAATTTAATCCAGTAGTCCCTATTTAGTCAAAATATCACTACCAATATTTCTGCCAACGTTTTAGAAGCTTATACGAGTTTTATAAAACTATAAATCTTTGGATGAGATATATTCCTTAAGCGCAATTTTGACATGCGTTTCGGTTTTGGAAAAGTTTTCTTTGTTAGGGAGGGACTCAAGTGTTTGTCGAAATAATTGTCAATTGGGGAGTAGTTAGATAAATATACAGGATAGGGGGCAGTTCTGTGTCAAAATCGGAGCAATTTCTTAAATCGTTAGATTCCAAAATTATTTCATTTTTACCTATTTTTATCTGGGAACCGTTAATGGATCAAAAATCGTTATCATATGATTTTTGGGTATGGTCTTTCCGAATTTGAATTCTATTTCACTTAAACATTTTTTCTTTTTTCAATATGGTAGCTTAAACATAAAAAATGCTAAAAAATTTCATTGTTCTTATGAAGTTGTTTTTTAACAGCTTCAACCTTCTCAATCTTGTAGCATATTAACTTATACCCTATACTCTAAGAAGATACTCTTGGAAATTGAAAATTCAATATGATGGGAACAATATGGCGTCATTATCACGACAATTTTTGTTCTCGCATATCTTTCGTACACTGTAAAAAATATCGGTTAATTTTCTTACAGTGTATTAGGAAATTTTTCCTAAATTCTTAGGAAGCATAGATTTTCCTATAGAAAGTGGAAATATTTCATAGATTTGAGGAAAATTGATCGAATTTTCTCCGACCAAACATTTTAAGCTGTCCAACTATTTTCGGAAAAATTTTTTACAGTGTTTGAAAATTAATACTAAGGGTCGATATCAGTCCTGTTCATTAGTAATTATTGATTCTAAGTTCAAAGATATTTCTACAAAATTTTTAATTTTGGGTCTTTTTGAGTTTTTAATCACAAATTTTGTCTAAATCGTTATTGTCCGTCCACCGAATGCCAAATTGCACGTTGCCCACGTCGATTGAGTGTAATTTTTCACGATTTTTTTATGTTTCAACTGTCATATTGACAGTAGTAGTAGTATTTATTATGTTCTCAAAAAGGACTCAGAAATAAACCCTGGTCTTAAGGCCATGGGCCAACTGGACCGCGTGAACAAATTTATTGGTAAATACATTTCTGTAGGATAATTGTTTGTAAAGAAAATTTAAGAAATATAGGAGAATACAATAAAATACAGTTGTCTGCTTCATTTTAGTAAACGTTTTTCAAATAAATGTTGTATAAACTGTAGAACTGGAAAAGTTATCGGCAATTACTGTTAACTGTTATAATTTTTGCAGAATTTTTACAAAAACGTATCAGACAGACACTCCAATGTATTTTATCATATCTACCAATTTTTCACAAATATATTTAGCATACGAAATGAACCAAATAGACATCATATGCCGTGATCACGAGAAAGGAGGTTTGTGATTCGAGAAACGCCGTAACTGCATTTATTAAAATTTGCAAAATTCAAAATTATTTTTAAAATTCTCTATACCAGTCGAAGGTGAAAAAAAAATTGAAAATTAATTTTGTAAGGGTCTTACTGAAAGGCGTGGAATGCAAGCATTTATATGTACAGAAACATTGTCATCGCCATGAAATATTGTAGCTGATGAGTTATTGCTACATTCAAAATATTGATAAAATCAAATTTTTTAAGTTGTTTAAATTATCTGCCTCGCGTATATCAATTTCGTTTAATTAAAATTTGCTTTGGTAATCGATAGGCTAAAAAAATGTTAACTGTAATCGTAGGAGCTGGGAGAGTGAAATAAATTAAGAACTTCGCTTGAAATGATAATCGGTGGAGGTTCTTGGGCGACCCCAACCTGGATGGAAACTTCATTCCGGACCGTTTAAAAATCTCATGAAAGCGAAACAAAGGAAAAAGCAAGTCCATTCCCTCCACTATGAGAAGAGTACACGTTGGTTTAGCATTAACTTCGGCGAGGTGGGATGGTCGAAGGAGAATGAAAGTCAAGTGAGAAAGAGGAGGGGCTGAGTGGCTTGATGACTTCTCGATTCCCTTGCAGTCAGATTTTTATAAAGAAGAGGTGTACGAGGGAGATTCTTATCAGCTACGTCGACCGGCCTAATTTGCTTATTTTCATTCTTCGGGACCTATTTACAAGTATGAAATTGCTTACGCTCTACACCTGGGGTGAATGCAGGCTCAAGTGTTTAAGACCCTGCGTTAGCTTTGTTCAAGATGGATCTTAAACTTTGTCATTTTATGTCAACTTTCTTTATGAAAGTTTATATTTTATCTTAAGAGAATTTTCACTCTTAGTGATTTTCTAATTTTCCGAGTCGAAAAATGCCTCTACTTTGACGCTCTTGATACACATGTTTGTAGGGGCTAAGGGTTTCAAAGTAAAAGCCAAGTCAATTTAATTTTAGGCTATCCTTAGCAACTCTTAGAGGAACAAATTTCCAACTTTACCTGTAGTAGGGACTGTTGAGGGGCTCACATGAACCCTACCATACCCCACTTTCGCACTGTACGTTCTTGCAACGTAGACCCCACATGTTACTACACGGAGAAACTTTTCATAGCAATATGTGAAGTGCCACGAGAAAAGGGGACTAACGCGGAAAATATCTCAAATCTGTTTTTTGTCTCTATCGATAGTTTCGGAGTTACTCTATCTAGCAAAAAAATCAGAAAACATTTTTAAGCATTATTTATACCTATAAAATAGCTTAATAGGGGGCCGTAAATGCCTTTCACTGAGAAAAGAGCTCCACTTCTATCGCTCGCCTTGTAAAAATCTAGTTTTCCGCGTTAGTCCCCTTTTCTCGTGGCACGTAACATATATGTTTTATTCTATGAAAATCGAGGTAGACTGGACACTCACTCACTCAAACCAAAATTAAAAAGTAACAGTATTTTACAACATGAAAAAAGTCAAAGAAACAATAAATTTTGACTTACACAGTTTCTGACAGAATGTATATTTTTCGTTATTATTTGAAAAAATACGATTGAGAATTAACAATTTCATTTTTTAACAAAAATATACGGGATACGAAATAAATGCACTAGGAAAAAAGATTTGATTGTATCAAAGAAAATTATTTGTTTGAAAGACTTTTATTGATTTAAAGAAATGATTTATTTGAAATGAATAAAATTTGTTTGATTTAAACAAAGTATCTTTGAACCAAATAAAAATTTGTCAAAATAAAATTAATTTATGCCTTAAATCAAACAAACTTTATCTTTGACCGTATAGCAATGCATTAATTTCTTTATTTTAAGAAAATTTATTTGATTTCAACAAATATTTACTTGTCCCAATGATATTTTGTTTGAATTAAAAAAATGTTATTTTATTCAAATAAATCTTTTGTTTTAATTAGAATAAGGCCTTTGAAAAAAATTATTTTCTTTCATTAAAGCAAATATTTTTTCTCAGTGTGTCAGAACGTAAAATTGTCGGCTTAAAGCTTAAAGAGTTTTATTAATTTTTATCCACGCATTTTTTTGAAAATTATGCATGAGATAAATGAAGAGGAACCAAAAATAAAACGTAAAAAAAATTAATGATGCTGGAAAATTCGAAATTACGAATATATACAATATATACTGACAAAACGTAGTATGAAGTGATAAGAGCTTTATGTAGGATCCATGACGTTGTTGAATCCAAATAGAAAGAAAATATTCTCAAAAGCGGTAAAGTGGGAGTCAGTAATAGATAGTATAACAAAGAGTCGCAAAGCAGAGGTAAAAGTTATACTTGGAACGGTAACGTAGCGCCATATTTCGACTCGGGTCGTTATCTTGTTTTTGAATTGTAAAGAATTCTTATATCAGCATCTTGTAAGTAAGTTAAGGTTCTGATCTGAATTGGATTTTTCCTTTGGGATTTTATTTTTTGGACGAAGGGTAGTATAACACCTTGAGCTGAGATTACAAGAAGGTCAGATCCTCTTTTCTTGTACGCACCTTCTTCCGCCTCATATCCTATCCACTCGACGATCTGACACTTGTTTTACAAGGTTTGGATTTCAAAGCCCTATTTTAGAATAAGTTATTTTGTGTTTTATTTTCACTTTATTTTTTATCCTGGAAAAAATCGAACATTCTAAAATTTTATGAGTAAGAAGAAAAATAAAATTTGAAGATTTTCGTAATCATTGGGATAGTTAGATTTAGGTCGTCTGGAGGTGGACCGAGTTAAGTTTTGCCCTATGACGTTTTCGTGGAAAGCGAAGTATATGGTTTGTTCGTTGATTCGTACCATTGTGGGACTATTGCAACATAATGGCCAGCCATTTTCAGTTTTACGGTCGATTATCACGTCATACCCTTTGGGGTTTCCTTGCAAACCCTGAAGAACGATATTGTAAAGAAGCTAAGATTTGCTGGTGAAAATGGCTGAGTGTAAAGGGAATTGCTTCTTCATCGTAAAACGACTACCCTCCAAAACTCGCTATTTGAAACCAAAGTAAAATATCGTCCTGACAAACTCTGATCGCACCCAATTTTTGTCTCATCTTCCAACAAAGTCTCGATACTTTGCAATAATGTATATATCTCTCTTCATTCAAATTCATAGCTCCTTTTTACACCAGCTTCTAAAATTTACATCTTCAGACGTTATTTATATTTATCATCAAAACATTGTTATTGAGAAGAATTTCTTCGTGTTTATAATAGAAATTATAGCTTGCTTCATTATTTATACTTTGTTAAATATATTTTATAGTATTACGTCTCTTATATTGTCTAAGCTTCACTATTTTTCCCAAGGCAGACATTTTCTCTTCCAAAGGAATACTTCAGAGGAACAGTGACCTTCGACACCTTTTCACCCTCGGATTTTTCACACGCTTCTATTCTTTTTTTTGGATCCTTTTTCTTCGCGAAACATTTCCTATTGTCCTTTCTCGTCTTCTTAGCACCACCGAGAGAGGAAACTCATCCCCGACGACTTTACACACATGCTCGAAGGATATCAGCAGATCCCAGCAGGCGGATTTGCAAGTTAAATGCCATAAACGAGGGATGAAGAGGGGAAGGTTCCTTGTTTCTCTCCTCTTAGGGAGATTGTCTTGGCCTCTCGAGGTACTCCGATACGAATCTTTCGACTTTTTATAAAGTCCTCTCCGTCGCCAAATCGGGACTTTCTCACTCTCTCGCCTTATACTCATATCCTGTTTACTGCTTTATTTTTATCGTCTCACCGCGGCTCAATCTATTTCATATTCAGTACCGAATTCACCATCTGTCGCTGATGATAGCCCATCATATTCATACAGAAAATTCTTGACAAACAATATCTCGAAATGTCTTTTGTATTTCCTAAAACTTCAAAACATAATAAATATTTTATTTCTACAATGCAACCCCCTTTAACCTTAAGTGTCCGAAAACTCCACTATGAGATTTGAAAATTTAAAGGTAGAACGCGATAAAAGGAGTTTTCTGCTCGAGGGTACTGCATATGAAAATTGAATAAGATCATTTTTAGGGGATGAGGTGAGCCACGTGATAAAAGTTCACAAAGTCCACGTGTGAGGTGATTCCAATAAAAAATTTAGAATGAAGAGGGTGGATACAAGGGGTAGTCAGCCAGGCATCTCGAATGTAATCATTAGCAAATTTCAGAAAAGCGAGGTCCCCTTTTCGCATCGCGTGTGTCTACTAATTTATTCCCCTTTGAATATTCGAAGGGCACCCTTTCCTTTCCTTAGACTTCGCGAGTTGGCCCGTTGTCTCTTCCTTGGTTGGGCGTCGCATGACCGGGACATTAAGACATTGTTCGCATGATTTACACCACGAATTTCATTCACGGGCCAGCCATATATTAAACATACATTGTGAGTTAACCCTTGCTCTCCAACCAAACTCCTTCTATTCTCTCCTTAGGGCAATTATGCAACTTTTTATTTTTCATTTTTAACTCACTAAGTCCCAAGGTATCATAACTTTGCATTTTATTTTCAATAAAATTCAAAGGATATTTTCCCTTTTTCTGTTTTCTCATTTGTTTATTGTAATAGAAATATATTTTTATGAATATTAAAATTCTAAAAGATTAAGTATTCTTAATTTGAAGGCAATGGTACTATGGGAGAGAAATAGTTGGTGGTATTGAACGAAAGAAGAGTTGGTGGAAGTTACTGATGAACTTGAGTCATCGATCATCCAATTAACTGGGTGATCAATCATCCTGATGCCATTTGCCCCAAACATGTTTCGAAGCAACTAGATGCTCCAGACCGCGCGGTAGTCCAGTTTCCTTTGGTACTCACCCCTCTTCTAGTCAGAGCCGACCTGCTCGACCCTCACGCTGAATCCCTAATCAACCCTTTTCAACGCGCGTAATTTCGAGCCATCGCCTGCTGCTTGCAACGTGTCCCACCTTCACTAAGTTATCGACTTGCTCCACGCTCCCTTCGATCTGCTTTTGCTTTATGATTGATGCTACTGATTTGCCAGAAAATCAATATCAATTGAACACTGTTCATAATAAACTCTCCTTCAATAACTATATGAACTTACAATATTATATGCTGATGAAAAACTTATTACAAGACTTTAATAAGCTTTTAGAAAATTATACTTTTAAATCGACCCTCTGTCTATGCTAATGACAATTATCATCAAAACTCCTTAAACCAGCCAGCTAGTGGGACACTGGGTAAAGCATGCTCTGCCGTAGGAGCAGAAATAATCTTGAGTAGTTAGAGAATTAAATGAATAATCGAAAAATTACTGCATAATAAGATGTTAGATATGTTGAGTAATTACTTTTTAAATATAAAGAATGACGCACCCCTTGTTGAAAATGCAATGCAAAAGAAGTTTTCTTCATTCACCTATTTTGATTAGAAAATAACTTAATTTTCCTCTCACAAATTCTTTTCTTTGAGAAGAAAGTTATGATCGTCCTTCAGTTATGCTGATTGAATTTGGATTATTTTTAAGTGACATTTACGTGTACCACCTAATTTGTGTTTAGTGTGTTAAGAAATTGTATCTTTCCGTCAAAACTCACTGATGTGTACTAATGATGAACGATTAGCGTAAATTCGCATGAACGAGCATCGCTCGGTGTCTTCTCTTGGCAATACGTACCTGTACCAGAGTCTACGTGCATATCGCGTTGAGTAGCTGGAATTGATAGACTCCCCCTCGTTAACACGGTTTAGCGCAGTTAACACGTAGCGTGATCGGTGGCATGTTCCCTGCTCCAGGAAAGGCATTTGATGCATAACTCGATATTGGATTGTTCATATAATGCGAGAGGAATAACGCGCGTGGAGGAAATTCATAAGTTGGATCCATTACGCATGTAATCCTGCCATTTGTTAATATTCGAGATGTTTAAAACATTACATGTTTAACATTAAAAATCAAGCTTCTTGTAAATATCAGTTCTTCCAAACATCAGATAAAGAAAATAGTATCAAATCAAAAATGTCGATATTCCATTTTAACCTTATGAGAAAGGAGATTATAATATCCTCACGTTTGAGTTTAGCTGTAGAGATCTTACAACTTCTTGAAAGCTAATTTATGGAGATGAACTTTTCCATCGCAAATTGGCTACTTGAGTGCAATGTGTTTAAAGGGAGAACCATCATCTTTAACGGTAGCCGTCCGAACTATGCAAACGAACATCACGTCTACGCTCTCTTCTCGATTTATACTATATTCATAATTTTCCCTTTGCTAATAATTTCCCAAGATCGAGGCACGCGTACCCTAGAGCGTTTTTGCTTCCAACCCAGCACCTTCTTTCGTTGCTTTCCACGTTCATGTACTACCTCGACTGGACTCTTCTACCAGGGGTGTTAGTTGAAGTTTGCCGGTTTTTTCAATAAAGAAAACACTTAATTCTCAAGGGAATCTCAAAAAAATTTTATTCAAAGTATTGACCATTGGATTCTACACATTTTGCCCATCTTTCAGGCAAATCATGGATACCATTCCAAAAAAACTTTTTCTTTTTCAAGGCAAACCATTCGACGAGCCATATTTCGACTTCTTCAAAATTGGCGACGCGCTGCTCTGCGAGTGAGTGTCCCATCGATGCGAAAAGGTGATAGTCGGACGGGGCGAGGTCTGGATAGTACGACAGGTGTGATAATATTTTCCAATTCAATGCTTTTAATGTGTTTTTCACCATTTTAGCGGTATGAGACGGTGCGTTGTCATGTTGTAGGATAACTTTGCCATGTCTTCGGGCCCGTTCCGGCCGTTTTTCGATCAACGCATGATTCAAATTGATAATTTGTTGTCGGTAGCGATACGTATTCACCGTCTCAGCAGGTTTTAATAACTCGAAGTACACCACATCACACTGGTCCCATCAAACACAGAGCATCATCTTACGGCCAAAGCGATTTGGCCTTGGAGTCGATGGGCCGACCTCACCAGGTGAAAGCCATGATTTTTTCCGCTTCGGGTTCTCGAAATAAATCCATTTTACGTCCCCCGTGACAATTCGATGCAGAAAAGATTTCCTTTCGAACCGTTGAAGCAGCATTCCACAAATGGTTTTTCGATTTTCCATTTTTCTATCGTTCAGTTGGTGTGGTACCCATTTTCCATACTTTTGGATTTTTCCCATGGCTTTTAAACGTTGACAAATTGCTCCTCGGGTCACATTTAATGTTTGTACCAATTGTTGTTACGATTGGGTTGGGTCTTCATCCAATAACGCCTGCAATTCCTCGTCTTCGAACTTTTTCGCTGCACCAGAATGTTCATTGTCTGTTAAATCGAAATCTCCACTTTTAAATTGTCGAAACCATGTCTCACATGTTCTAATCACTGGAGCATGTTCACCATAAGTTTCTACCAGCAATCGATGAGCTTCAACTGCTTTTTTCTTTTGATGAAATAAGAAAAGCAACGAATGCCGCAAGTGCGATTTACTTGGAACGAAACTCGACATATTCACTGAGGTAAACAACTATGATGCTATTATTTTGGCAGAATGTAATTGGGTATTTTTCAAGGTTATTGTCCATAGAAAAATATGACATAGATGCCAAATCATAGAAATGTAAACATATCTCTAGCGACATCTATGAGTAAAACCGGCAAATTTCAACTAACACCCCTGGTATTCCTCATTTCCTGTAAACATATAGAAATGGTATTTACTTTCTTTCACATTCGCAAATAATATCCCATTCACACGCTTGTAAAGTAAACGCGAAATAGGTGATTATAGGCGGGATATTAAAAACTTAGACGTCGCGCATGAGCTTAGAGTTTAGAGCTTATTATTCTCTAAGGTAACAATTTCCATAAAATTACAATACATTTGGTCCACAATTTCTCCCAACCTTCTAAACTGTCAAAAAAAAATCTTTGTCTGAACAAATAAAATACTGGTTTGCAGCGTCTTCCACTTCAGCATTTGACCCATATTTTTTTTTCCTGAGAACTTTTTTTTCAAGTAAGGAAATAGAAAAATGTTGCTGGGAGCTAGATCTGGTGAAGAGGGAGGGTGCGGGAGCAATTCAATTCTTAATTTCAGCCTTCAATTGATCCAGCAAATTAGCTAGTGCTGCTCGTTGATTGTTTCACCTTTTGCACCCGTTCAGATGATACTCCACAAGCCTCAATGATCTCCTTCACAGTCAATCGACGATCTTCCGGAGAAGTCACTTGAGTTGGGCGCCTCTACCTTCTGGTTCCTTGCTGCCGCTTGCCGCTTGCTGGGTCTCCCACACTGCTTTGATCAGATTTTGAAGAACATATTATTATATTTTGATATGGCTATTTGCAGAATTGCAAGCTGGCACAACCAAGAAGAAGAAGTAGAAGAATCGACGATCTTCCATTACAGTTTGATGCACTAAATCCACCCGTTCGTCAGTTGTAGCGGTTTTCGGGCGCTCAGAACGTTCCTCGTCAAAAAAGTTTTTACGATCACGTCTGTACTCAGCCACCGAATTTTTGACCGTTGCAAATAAATGGGAGGTTTCACTGTACACAGAGTCTAACTGATCTTTTATTTCCTGAATTTTGTTCCCTATCAAATGAAGGGACTTTGGTACTACACTCGAGATTCCCTCCAACGAGAAGCTCGAGCTTTGGAGTGTCCTTTGCAACGAGCATGAGAGGGAACCCCTCCATACCCTGCTTGTTGTTATGCGTGTTACTGTTTCAAATTCGAGCGCGCTTCATCTCATAGTACTTGTAGTCGGAGAAGAGGAGTCGATCAGCTGCAGGTCTCACTGGCTGATTGCTCATAATTTTGAAATTACGTATATTCGTGCAACTTTGGTGCTGCCGTCTATGAACTTTCTACTGCACATACCTTGGTTCCATTGATTCGTGAAGAAAGGCTAGGTGCTTCAACCACGATTTTCTTCTGGCCCCTAATTGTGTGACATTTTTATCTTGCACATTAAGAGGCCACAAATAAGAAGAAAGATGGGAGTGGAAGAGTTATGGCCATTTGCAATATTGCAAGAAGCCACAAACAAGAAGAAGAAGAACTTTGTTTCTTCCCTTATGGTACAATATACTATTATACATCTATTATATTGCTATTTCATAACTTTATTGGAATTTAGCTACGTCATTTACTTTTTGATCTACTCGATCTCCGTCTATTGCAAACTTATATTTGAAGTTCGACAAATTCGTAGTTAATGAGATAGTCTATAGTTTTGATAAAGATAGATACTTAAGTTCTTAGAAGTGTGAAAATATTTATACTAGGTGCAGCTTGTTCTGGACTTAGAGTTGTTGGAGAGAGAAAGAAAGGGAAGACTCAAGACAAGTTAACGTTGGTGATGGTATGGGTGAGAAAAGGAAGCTAGGGGCGCGGGCGGCCCGAGACCACCCGCCAAGTGCTAAGCCGATAGGCTGTGATTCTATGGGGTGTGCGCGAGAACGAAAACCTAAGTGTCGGGCGGAAAACGTCTCTTTAATGCTCTTAGCATCACGAAGCTCCTCCACCATGACTACCACTGTGACGCTTCCTGCCGAGCGGGATAAATACCTGCCAACGTCCAAATTACGTCTTCCTTTGCGTTACTCTACACGCGTTTCTCTCGTTTTAGTCAAATTTCACAATCCATGTCCCCGATCTGAATTTCTTACTAGGTATCTACTCTCCAGAACATTTCCTCACTTCTAATTTCACCAGTGTTTCCACACTGTACTTTTATGTCATAACTACGTAAACACTTACCTTATTCGAAAGATCCTCGTTTTAACTTAGAATTGAATGATCCACGCTTAGGCATAAGGATAAGTCAGTGAAGGACACAATGATTATTGTCGTGCAGCAAATTGAATTTATTTAAATAATTAGAGTTGATAATAAAGATTAAATAGATTACAATTGTTAATACAATAAGTCAATGAATAAAGGTATAGGCTAGTTAGTAGATGAGAGAGAAGAAGACAGAGAAAGAGAAGTTCGTTACCTTTTATAAATTGCTGAATTGATTTACGGGTTAATCCACACGGCCGTGAGTGCATCATAGTAAGGACCCCTACAGGTGCGACTGCGATGGAATGATCGCTCCTACAGGTTGAAAAAGAGACGGAAATACAGTCCGCACAGGTATTTTTCAGGAAAGGCGACTATCCTTCTTTACTACACAGCCTAAGATCTTTACAAAGATCTAAAACAATAGCACTGTGATTTTAATGACTTTCGAACATGAATTTGAAATTGTCCCGGTCAAATTTTACGATCTCAAGCTGGTCAATTCTGAGAGTTGAAATCGAAGAAGCCGTATTTTTCTCTAGTCGCAAAACAGGCGATAATTTTAAGAAAAAACTCAACTGACGAACTTAATGAAAATTAACTGCTCACTCTTGTTGTGGGTCTCTCTTATATTTTTCTTTACAAATTGACAGTCAGCGTTTTACGTGACGTAGTCATATTTTCCTAGAAGAGAAGGACCCCTTTACTTCTCCCTACTTGTGGTTCCTCTTTTATGATTTTCTCATAGATTTTTACTAGACCTAGCCTGTGTGTATTAAATAAATTTTAATACGTCGCTGGAAGTGACAGTACCATAATTTTGACTTTTGTACCATGTATTATCTATCACGCAGTGTTCGCAGAAAGTGGACGTAAACGGCCCCCACCATAGATGCTTCGAGCTCATTGTGTCTTCTCATTCAACCAACCTACGGCAGTGGAGCGAGGAAGAAGCCATGAGCTGGTAGGGTCCATGGTGGGGGCCGTTTACGTCCACGTCCTACGAACACTGCTATCACGTGCCATATTCCTCGAATGTAATCTAATTTTTAAGTCTTCCTTAAATTGTTAATTTTTCCATCAAAGCTTAGAGACACGATGCAGAAGAGACAAAGCTTGAATTAATGTTTTCAGAAATGAATATATATGTGTAAATGTAATTTTGAAGTCCCGGTATCAACTTTTTATATAGCTGTCACGGAACCAATTTTCTAGAACTACTTTATTCGTATAATAATAAATTAACTGTATTCTCGTTATCAAACATTCATGTCTTCATAGTGTTTTCCTAAAGTAGACCGTTTGTAGCGGATTTTAAATTGTATTGCGTAATATATATCGCTGGTCGTCTTTCCTCAAATATATTCAAACTTAAGAATTTGAGATATTAAAAAATGGGACCGCTTGGGTAATCTCCGTCGTAGAAAACAGACGATTTACCGGGTAGTAAAACAATCTCTCCGATTTCACAGCATGCCTGTGACAGGCAGCAATTAACAATCCGGAGTCTCGCCTCTAATAGAAACTACAAGCGTTACCTCCGACTCTATCAAACGAAACGCACAGCTCAATAATGGTCTTCTGTTACCAGTTAAGATATTTACCACGCGATTCACCCCCGCACTAGTCAATAACAGATACTGATTTGTCCGACCGATTTTCCTATCATTTGAGATTTATTTGGTTCTAGAGATACTTTTCCAATTCCCGGCTATCAAGACTAAAATTTTTCATTGAATCAGTTTCGAAATCTTTATTTCCTATCAACCTTTGGACATCTAGTTTTGCTTTTGTTTTTGAGGGTTACTGAAATTGTTTTCATCCCTTTAAACGAACAGGCAAATATAGAATACTTTCAAGGCGATTACTCTAGGGGTGGCTACATATTTCAGTACTTCCGGGCGACCACTTTTTTCCGGCAATAAAATTCTGTGAAAACGGAGGAAACGCCGTACATAACGTTAGGGCATTATAGGCATTACGGAAATTCACCCCTTGGTCTCTCTCACCACCCCGGTGCCTGTTATTACTGCGTATATCATTCCCCGTGTTCTTTACGCGGTCGGAGATAGCGATACGGGGTTGTAAATATATACGAAACACCCATATGGGGGTGGGTAGCAACAGTACATAACTCGAAGTACCGGTAACCTGTTTTCCTTCCCTTATTTTTAACATTTTGCTCTCCTCTCGTACTGCAATTTTAGAGAATAATCCTTTATTAATCGTTCATTTAGATAATAACTTTTATGGGAATTTTTCTAACAGGTATCAATTTCACGTGATTATGAAAATGTGAAAATTCTCTAGAAAAGTTTAGAACATTAGAGTTAAAATATTCATAAAAGTGAAGAAAAATGATCACGTGATTATGAAAATGTGAAAATTCTCTAGAAAAGTTTAGAACATTAGAGTTAAAATATTCATAAAAGTGAAGAAAAATGATCAGGAGATCTTTAGTCCATAAGAAAATATTTTTTTGATTTTCTTATGAATTTGTACATTTTTCAAAATGAGTAATTTGATATGAAATTACTCTGAAGATAAAGACAATAATTCTTTAGGAATTCCTTCGTTATAAATCATAATTCTAGGGACTTTTATTCAGATGTATACAGTTCTAGAGCAGTTTAGAGGCTTTTCCATTATTCAAGTACTTGATCACTCGAATTTTGAGTATATGCCAAATTCCAAGATATTGAAAACTTTAAAAAGTCGCGGAAATTCCATGAGGATGTATATCAGAGTAGTTCAATTTTTTTCAAGTATTATTAATCCTTTGAGTATATTTTGAAAAGTCTACCTGGCCTCCTTCAGGGGCGTGGGCACATTTTTATTACACTTCTTATACTCGACAATTATGAAAATATACGAAAAAAAGAATAGCATCAAAATTTTGGTCTCAAAAAGTTATATAAAGATGACTCTCAGAATCTTTCCATTGCCTCATGTCACTTTTAAATAAAACAAAGTTATTTATTTATAAAATTAAGAAATTTATCAATCGAAAACAATTCGTATATTCGTGTATTCGTATATTCTATTTAAGAAAATGGAATTTTTATTTTAAATTAAACTTTTTACAATTAAAATGAAAACTATGTATTTGATCAAAAATCATAAAATTTGTAGAACTTTTTCGGCAAATAATTTCAACTTTTCTTTCGTACATTGCGTGGTTCAGCTGAAAAATACAATTTTTTATTTTCAATGGTATTTTTTCGAATTGAAAAAAAAACTGTACGACTTAGAAAAAAGTCTTTAAACAACAAATGGTAGCTATTTTTGGGGGAAACAATTTTGCTTGATTAGTTTTTTTCATTTCTCATGTCACGTCCCGCGACTTTATGGACGCAAGTTATAGAAAGATCTATAAACCAATAGGGTGATCAAGGCAGTATTACCATATATCGATATAATACAAGCGCGAGATAATGAACCAATAAACCTAAGGAGAAGGTTAATAACGTTTTACCATACCGATCATCACGGTATATCCAAACTCCGCAATGTAACTTACACGCGAAGATAGATTAGTACACAGAGAGAAATTTTAGGTTTCACTGACAAAAGTTTTTTTGTTAAAATCGTCTTTACAAAAATGTTAAAGTTCTCATGACAACCATGGTAGTGGCTGTCATACATTGGAAAAGTGTTTACTTCAACTGCAAGGAACGTTACTGAGACCACGATTCTGGTACTTGAAATACCATAGCGCTGCGGTTATAGGAACCAAAGTCCATCGTAAAGCCGCGCATAGAGTTTAGTTAAAATGACTAAGTCTACGGACAGTAAATACCCAGCCAAAATTATTTTTGAGGTTATAGGTATGGTTCTCTTAGTTATCAAAATACAAATTCAATTTGATGAGAAAAAATAAAGTTTCACCGAAAAGATCTAAGAAAAATAATCCGGTATAATGATATTTATGATAACTTTCGTCGATTAAGTTAAAAAATTGTCACTTTTTTCATCACCATAAACTTTTTTTGACTGACTATAGTTTTGACAAAATACGACGAGACAGCAAAATTGGAACGCATTGCATTGTCCCCGAACAAAATCGTTTATCATTTAGAAAGAATTGTCAAACTATATTTATAATAGAATTATTTACCTGATAATGCTTGGCACGGTGAAATATAGTCCAGGAATCGAGAACGAGAATTGGCAGGATTCAACTTAGGCTGCATATCTTTGAATGAAAGTTATACTTGATTTGTCTAGCGCAACAGCGAACGCTGCGGTTGTAGTAACCAAAGGAGCTTGGCAGTACACATAAAGAAAATGTACGTGTACTAACCGTTGGGGTACGTATAAAGCTCATTCTAATCATCAACTTTGGTCACAACAACCGAATACACAAAAAAGTCCAAATTACTGTCATGATAACTATAAAAGTAGTAGCTTCTCTCGACTTTTTTGGTCAAGGCAACTATTGTACAAAAAATTTATGTGCTATGTGCACAGGAACCAAAGCCGATTTCTCTCAGTGTACGGTTTTAGTATCTTTTTCATAAAAAGTTTGGTATCCAATCTCTGAAAAACCAAAGGAAAGTCCAGTCTGAAAACTGTTTTGACTGTCGCAAGTGTTACAATTGGATCTCTGAAATTCCATGAAGATCAGTAATTTGAAATAATCCGGAGAGCCTAGAGAATTGATCAAGTGTTGAGATGTTTACAACTTTGAATCCCGAAACTCAGCTTTTAAATAATTTGTCACCTATGTCCACGGTTCTACTGATCAAGAAAGATTGTAACCTTGATCACAATAAATTTATGAATGCAACCTTTCCTTTTTACTTACTTTCTCCTAATCCTTTAAAGATGATTCTTTTAATCCTTACATAAAATGAAAAATTCTTTTGGTTAGAGAAGTGTTACGTTCTTGACGTAATACGTAATATTTTTTCAAGTTTTTTGAATGCCGTGACTTCCCGAGTCGAACTATTGATTCTCTTTTGCTTCTCTTGATACTCTCTTGATTCTCTTTTGCTTCTCTTGATACTCTTTTGATTCTCTTTTGCTTCTCTTTATACTCTCTTGATTCTCTTTTGCTTCTCTTGATACTTTCTGGATTCTCTTTTGCTTCTTTCTCTGCTCTTTCTGTCATATACAGTCTGTTTAACAAGAACGAGTTCTCGGTTTTTCGAAAACTATTAGAGATTTTTGAACGTTTTTTTTTTAATGAAAGTACATTTAAAGGACTACGGCGCAATTACCAAGGCGATTCAGTAGCGCTCGAATCGTCCGAGAGAGCAGACGTGAGTCCTAATGAGTTCTGTGTACGTGAAACGTTTTGAAGCGGTCTTCTTGTGTACCCATCCCAAGGGACCACGTATGTCCTATACAGCCGCTGCTAAATACATCAAAAAGTCGAAATCGTTCGTGAAGAAGTGGGTTGAGCGTTATAAAGCCAATAAAAAACACCCCGTGAAGGTTCATGTTTGGGGATGCTTCTCACAGCGCGGTTTTGCGTGTTTAAAGCTCTTCACCGAGAACTTGAATGCTCAGAAAATGCTCCAAATATATGAACGATGTCTTTTAAGGTCTGCTACAAAGATGTTTGGAGCCGATACGGCCGATTGGATCTTACAAGAAAATAACGACCCGAAACATCGAAGCCGTCTCTGCACCGCCTGGAAAACAGAAAATGGCATCACAGCTTTGGACTGGCCATCACAGTCCCCCGATGCGAATCCAATCGAAAATGTCTGGAGTGTTTTAAAGAGGAAGCTTGCGGCAAAACGTGTCTTCACCCTGAAACAGCTCTCGCAAAAAATCAGGAGGATATGGCAAGAATTACCAACGGACTACGCTGGAAAATGAGTGGAAAGCATGCCGAAAAGGTGCCAGGCCATTCTGGACAACGATGGGGACTGGACTATCTATTAGACAGTAGCGCCGTAGTCCTTCGAGAGTACTTTTATTTAAAAAAAAAAAAACGTTTTAAAATCTCTAATACACGAACAAACTTTTTATATCAATTTTGACCATAGTACTTTTCAATTTAGGGAAAAACGTATCACTTTGAGAATTTTTGTTAGTAAAAATACTAAACTTTAGACGGATGATATGAAACTTTAGTATAAACTATAGTAAAATTTGCTATGAAGTATGCTGAAGTTTCATATCATTATTATAATGTTTAGTATTTTTACTAACAAAAATTCTCAAAGTGATGAGTTTTCCCCTAAATTGAAAAATACTATAGTAAAAATTGATATAAAAATTTTCTCCGTGTAGTTTTAAAAAAATCGAGGACTCGCTCTTGTTGAACCCTTTTCATTCTGGTACTTGAGGGTATGTGATGCGTAATAACGTCACAAATGACCAAACATTTTATATTATTCATATTCATCGGGTTGATTAGGACAGGAATGTAAATATAATCATGAAATTGTAGGCAACAATGAGGAATTCATTAAAAAATCAATCTCCGGTACCATTTGGATTTTTATTTTGAAAAATAAAATTTTTCAAAATTAATGTTTTCAAAACAAAATTCGACATGTACCAGAGATTGATACTTTGATACATTCCTCATTATTTTCCAAAAGTCTGCTACTATATTTTCGTTTCTCTCTTAATCAACACGATAAATATAAATAATAATAAACCGTTGCTAATTCCTGACGTCATTAGGAATTATACACTTTTAAAAATGGTGAATCACAGAGGAGGTAAGGAGAATCTTCGTTGCTACTCTTTAAGATCCTCCAAGGTGCAGAAACGGAAATATTTGCAGGAGAAGAGCATCAACAGAGGATCAAAATTACATTGATTTAAACAGCTAATACGCCCCTTTTGATTCTCTCAAGTCCTCGAAAATGGAGCATCTTAGAGAATCAATAGAGAATCAATAGTTCGTCTCGGGTTTATTCATTTTTTTCGGATTGGAAAATCCCATTGAAATAATTTCTGATTCAATTAATACCCCAAGCTAAATTAAAAGTTTCAAATTTCTCAAAAACGGCCAACTTTTCTGAACCCTTTTCGGATATGTTTGGTTAATGAACGTGTCCTTTCTTTTCTGGCCCTGATAAAGTTTATCAAAACTGCCTACAACTCTTGATATAATATTTAAAAATGAAAAAGTCATTAAATAATTTTCCCCTGATACATCTGAACTTAGTGGAATCTTGAGACGTAAGTAAAAGTGAAGTGAAACAGAATTGCTGTTGGATGAATGGCCGTAACAGTAGCGTTTAAGACGATTAGCTCTCTCCAGGGCATATTGCTCGCTCACTCCTTGTTTTAGACTCAAGAAAAATCGTCGTTAGACAAATGGGATGTTTTATCTGGTATTACGTCTTTTTATTTGAACTCCGATTATGGAAAGGTGGGTGATTCCAGTTTCAAGGGGGCAGGAAATCGTCTTGCTCTGTCAGTAAGATTGAGGTAAAACGATTTGCTGGGACGCGACACCGCTCTTCAGGGAGTTCTCTCGTGTAAGCGGAGTTCGGTCGTTGTTCCATGGGGCACCATGGGAGTTGGGAGTAGCGAAGAAGGGCTTCTCTCACCGGTCTCGCGTACTTATCACCAACACTTGAGGCACTTTATTGGTCCCTGATAGCCTTTAAAGGGTTGCCTTTAAGCTTCTAATCTCCTTTCATCCCTCTCCCTCTTCTCTTCTAAATTCACAGCCAGACGAATTTTAGAAATTTGCTATTGAGGCTATTTTTTCAGAAGAATGGTAAAAATATTGCTTTTAGACTATATCATCTTTATTATAAATTTCCAACGTTTCTAATTGTATAGGAGATTCTCATCAGGGATTACACGCCGACAAAATGTTTACCCAATGACTGGACTAGATGACCTCAAAGGAGAACCTCAAAGAATCTATTAACGTGATCATTTATCATTACACCTTTCATTTACATTTTGGATTATCCTGAACCAATTTTTTTTCTCTGAGATATGGTACATTAACCTTAAGGAGGGAGACTCAAGTAAATAGCTAAAAGTAAGGTGATTTTTAGAAATAATTTATGAAACAGTGGCTTGATGAACGTTTGTGAAGCTATTGGTACATATTTCTGCATATTGGAAGAATAAAAAACAGGGATCTACAAGCAATTCAGTCAGTTTTCTTCGGAGTTACAAGGTGAGTTGTCAAAAAACAAAACAAAAAACCAAAAAGATTTATGATTTTGATGAAATCGTGCGTTGGATGAACCTAAGCCCATTCAAAAGGCATAATTAATGATAATAAGAGGCTCTTAAAAAAATGAAGCGCGTTTTTCGACAAATTTTCAGTTTTAATTATGCAATAAGAATAGGTTAAATAATAAGTATCATTAAACAGTTTGGTTTATTTGGTGAAAAATTCAATTGTGTATAAGTGTGCCGACGAGCAATTCGATTGATCAATTAGATATTTACTAGAGTGTAGTTGAAATAAGATGTTTAGAAATAAGCTTAAAACAATCATTCTATCCATATACAAAATAGAAGAATCAATATATTTTAATTTTGAGAAATTACGTAATCTTTAATAACTTGAAAAGGAATTATTTCAATTCAAAAGTAAAAAGTGACAAAATACTCCACGTTTCCAAGATCAATTTTTAAAGTGAGTTCCATCTTGTAAATTCTTAAAGGACATTTCAATTTCTTAAATTACGCCAAATAAATAATTTAAATATGCTTATATTCGACAAGTAGAAAGTAGTATTATTTACTAATACCATTACTAGTTTTTATTACTTAACTTCCCCCTAACTTACAAATTAAGTCCAATTTGATGAACTACGATTAGTAGTAATTATATCCATAATTTAAAAAAATTTAAAAATTGTTATAACGATTAATAAAATAGTATTTTTAATTACTTTATTTTCGACTATTCCACTATAGTCGATGTTATTAAATTTTTTATCACTGTAGAAGTAGTAAGATTCTTCTGATAATATAATCTACAATAAATAATCTAGAAATCACATCTTAGTTTCAAATCAGAAGTACAAAAAATAGTCTAGAGTATTTTTTGCGAAACATGATGGTAATGGTACCTGAAATCTTATGGGTCAAATGAACTTAAGTGAGTTATAAATTCTGTGAAGATACTTAGCGTTTATCAAGCTCGTTGGCCACAGTTCGAAATGGATACTTCGTTTCGTTGACGAGGGTGAAAAACGAATAAACGAACGAGAGAACCGAGTCCCCTCGCACTCACGCGGTCATCCTAACCTCGTTAACCAGTGTACAGTATTTGCACGGTAATCGTACGCATGAAAGTGACATGATAAAGGGTAAGGGAAGGCTGCCTTACTGCCTTCCACGAATGTCCAGAGCTCTTACGCGCTGTTTAACTTATCCATTTAAAACTCAAACACGCGAAACAATTAATTAGTAATTAACGCTAGCCAGTCGTGACTGGAGGCGAGAGCCCACCAGGGTTGGTTATACTGTGCTGAAGAAAGGCTTGGTACGTTGAAAGCTGCTATGCTGCGAGTTTAAGAAACTTTAAACTTCCTAACTTTAGTTCTCTGTTAGTTTCAAATTAGCGGACAAATAGATAGTCGAATCATATAGCAATACTGCTCTACTCTTTTGTTCCTCTTATTTTAGGAATATCCGTGCTGAAAATTCCAACGTTGGCAACTACGTTGAACCAAAATTTCCATCAAGAATTCGAATAAATTGCCCGGTCCAAAATTTCTGTATGGTTTCGATATTGGAACAAAGCTAAGTTTGACCTTCGGCCCCAGCATTTGTATTTTCAGTAAGAATTAGTACTATCATTGAGTTCACTATAGTAATTTTATTGTTTTCACAAGTGATTGTTGTCAAAAAAGATAAAAGCCACCCATATACTACGTATAACACTTTTAATGGTAAATTTCCACTATTATGTAATTTCAGATTTAAAGAATTCGAAATCTTTCTGAGTAAAAAGAGGCGCTTTCGACTGTGCCGGGATTCGTGCCCGGGTCTTTCAATTGCCGGTCGACTGCTCTAACTAACTGAGCTACACAAGCGTCCGACATCTCCTTCTCCACAGGAGGAACCCGGGCTCGAATCCCGGCACAGTCGAAAGCGTCTCTTTTTCCACAGAAAGATTTCAAATTTTTTAAATCTGAATTTATTTGCAGTATTACAATATAAGAGTTTGACATTGTCTACGAGGACACCTGTCGGCAACGTATCCTATCTGATATGCGACTAATGATCCTCCGATAATATAGGCAGTGGAAACAATTTCGAACTTAACTACCTAATTATGTAATTTATTTAAAAAGATAAGTTGCATTAATTCTTCATTTATTTTTAATCTCAAAATGTATAGCTTGAATTTTTATGTCATATTTATACTTATTTGCTGTTTGAAAAGTGATAATCACCTGATGAAAATATTTGTTCAAATTACGCGACTTATTACATGAGGAGAAAGACGGATTAAAAATGGTCAAAAAATGTATTGACAACGCTACCCTTTCCCATAATTTTGGTCTCTGTGTAGCGAACTTTCATGTAAGATATAATTTTAAGAAATAGTTGTACAGTTAAAGGTCTCGAAGAATTATTGTCTATGAATTTCTAGTCACTTCTCTGTCCTTATCTTTGCAGTAGTCCTTTAATTTTTCTATCATTTCACTATGATAGAATATGTGCTGGTGCCAATCATTGTTAATCTTTTGTCATACTTTTCAATCCTTGCTCTAATAATGCATTGTCTATGTATGTATGTTTTGTATTCGCCTGTTTATTATAATGACATCATCCATGTGAGAATGTGGTAAATTTTTTCTGTGTAAAGTACAGAAAAACAATATGAAAATTATAGATTAAAACGGATAGGCAATACATTTTTATAGAAAAATATTTAAAAATAACGTTCACTATTTGAAACAGATAAATTTTTATCCGTGATAATTCACGGGGAAAATCTAAGTAGTCTCCAGATAGGTGAGGATTAAGTCACGAATACTAAATGACAGATTAAAATAAATGACCGCAGAAATGGATAGATATCTTGAATTATATAATGATTCACAAAAAGAAAACAAGTATAGCCTAATAGTACAATTGGATAGGGCAGTATAGAAGTAGTTTGGAAACGAATATCCATGGATAGGTTCACTCAGAAAAAAGGTTCGGTTAAATTTACTAAAGCTAATCGTTTGAAAAATTTCCGGTTGAAATGACTAAACTTTTAGTTAATTTCACCAGAAAAATCGTCTACTTATTATGGTTACAAAATGCGAATTATAATAGACAACAAAAAATTTTTTCTTGTATATAATTCCAGGCTGTTCCCCAACCAATTTTTCTTTTATTTACGTGAAGTTTCAATTTTTTTCCCAAAAATCTCATATGCAATCTTAGTTTACATTTTTTTTTATAATTTCTATACGTTCTTTGTAATCTAAGTACAACTCTTAAACATTTATTCACCTTAATATCTATATACATTTTTAGTTTTGCCTCCTTTAAAAAAGTGTATTTCCAGAAATAAAAGTTCACTGATGAGGGCTCTAACCAAATGCGAAACGTTTGAAAGGATGTGACCTTGTGTTTCATCATTTCTGAACCCACAAACTCACATCAACAACCATTTGAATTAACATTCCGGACTTTTTTGTAGTAGTGGTTAAATTATCAGAAATGCAAAGTGCAGAGAGAGTGTCTATCCCTATTTTATGAACGATTTTTTATTCAAATATAAGATCCATTGGAGTGTAATTGATGGAAGTAAATTACCTGTCACCCCTTCGTCTTATGGTATCCAGTATATGGAAAATGCTGACGGTCGATTAGTTCATGTGGGTGTCGAGGTAGTGACTCTACTTACCAAACGACAAACGCACTCAGGGGTTTTGCACAGGCAGCATTCGTTGACAAGACCTGCTCACTCAGTGTATCAGGTCTTGTAAGCTTGGTCGAGAGAGATGGAGTGTTCAGGGGCAAAAGGTGTAGAGTGGTTTCAATATGCTTCACCGGTAGTTACCGACCACTCTGCTCTGCTACCGCGGATGGAGACCGAGGGGTATCGTGCTGTGGTATCGGTCGCCTTGGTTATTTAGGAAACCATATCAAAGTTTGAGTTGGTTGCCTGCCGTCGCTACTACCGTTGCACCCTCCTATCGTGTCTCTCTCCCGATATGCTGGGTGGAGTAGGGTTTACTTCTTGGACAATGAGGTCTCTTCCGGCCTCGTTCAACTCGCTTTTGACGTTTGCCTGTTCACGGAGAATCTGAAACAAACGCAGAATGAAAATCTCAAATTGAATTCGAACCCGTATCACTACAAACTCAAATTCCCTTAAATGCAAGGGAAATAATAAGGGAAAAGAGAGTTTATGGAGATGTTATAGTATATATAAAAAGAGAGGGAGGATATTCTATAAATTTAAAAACAGATTTGGTGAAGTACAATGGTTATTATGACAGCATGATGGGTTATATTTAGAGGCAATGTTTTACAGTAAATTCCCTGGAAGTTTCTAGATTCTGCGAAGAAATTAACTTTTTATTGAATGACCCTTAGGGTCATTCAGGTATTTAATAGAGAAAGACACACAAGGAGTTGTTTTAATTTTCTGTTGGCGTTCATGGAGGAGAGTTCTGGCTGCCCATAGAAGGAGATAGAAGACAACTTTTAAATAATTTTTTCTAGAATCCCAGCTTTGAAGAGGGTGCTGGAAGAGCACCGAAACGTCGCGCAAGTTTTTTTACAATTTTTTTATTATTATGTAAATGGTGGTGGGAAATAATGACAAAAGAGGACGAAAGAAAGAAAAAGAAGGAATGAGTTTTGGAAGGTTGCCTTCTTTTTTCGTTCCTCCTTTTTTGTTGGTTTTCCTCATCCTTGTCTGACTTGGGTAATGTTTTTGGTCCAAATTTGGTCGTTTTTTTGAGGATTCGAGCGGTTTCGAGTCCTTGGAATTTTTAATTGAATGAAAATCAACGCTGAATGACTTATATAGACTATAGGAAGAAAAAGCCATAGTCTGTGCTTCCTGAATGAATATCGATTTTAGAAAACATTTATTGATAAAGAACTATAGTCAGTGAACATTTACGAGTATAATACTATTCCAATATTCCTACTCTCTAAATCTGAATCAGTCAAATTTTCACTGATTGAATCAGCGATTTCCTTTTCACCGATTCATCAGTGAAAAAATATTTTTCACTGTTAAATCAGTTAATTTTCACTGATTCATCAGTGGAAAAAATATTTTTCGCTGTCAAATCAGTCAATTTTCACTGAAATAATCAGTGAAATTTGACTGATTTACAGTAACCTCTTTTTAGCTATTTGAATCCGTCAAATTTCACTGATAATCAGTAGATTTTGACTGATTCAAATTTAGAGAGTATGTTTCACTGAAATAAGGTTGAAACCCCCAGTTAGACAAATTTTCAGCTATCTTCAGGTCATGGAGATTTATATAGAAAGAGTTTTAATGAATGATGCACGGAAAAAACAGTATGGTTGAGAGAACTATATTTTAGCCCTCAGAACCAGAAATTATTGTTATCAGACCACTGCTACCATATGGTCCTCAGAACTATACCAGTATGGGTGTAGCAATTATATTGATATTTCTAAACTTCATATTGCTGCACGAAGGATACAAGTTCGTTGACACGGCAATACGATGTATAGCGATCGTAAGCAAAATATTATGCCTGTTATAACGATGCATGCGATAGAGTTGCGTGTAATTGATAAGGCAATTTACTGCTTAAATGATATATTTTAAGCAAAGAAAAAACGCCTCGAACAAATGACACTTCTTTTTCACTTCGTGGTTAGAGTCGCGTACATGCGAAGCAATGTATAGGTCGCACGGCAAACCAGTATAGTTGTCTCACCTATACCGCATGGGTAGAAACACTATTTACCGGTATAGGTCTAAAAACTATACTTCTATCGTTGCATGAACAAAATTATAATGGTACGATGGCAAAATACGCATTTCGGCGGTATAGGTGAGACAACTATACTTCTATCGTTGCATGGACAAAATTATAATGGTACGACGTCAAAATACGCATTTCGGTGTGTCACGCATTCAGTTTAGCTATAATGGCCATATCGTATAGTCACGACAGGTATTTTTCTGAACTAAAACTATGTATATTCCTCTCGACTATACTGTTTTTTCCGAGTGGATAGAAAATGGTGTAGAACTCAAGAAAGTCGAAAAAATGAGCGGAGAACAAGTGTTTTGGAAGGTAAACATTAACTAGAGTTCTGTACAATTGTGGAGTTCAGAAATGAAATTTCCTGGACAGTGGTAGTTTCTGATGTTGAAACTAGCTCTTGATGCTCGTTAGCGGACGTACGATGTGTAACTAGCAAAACTCGAAGATTCCGTCAGCAGGATGAAGAAAAGGACGTTTACCAGCAGTAACGTGGAGTGGTAGATGGCCTCAGACTCCTGGAGCTGTTCTAGGTTCTTCAGGAAGGGTCGAGAGATTTAATTAAGGCGAGGCGACGGGTAGAAAACGAGTCGACGCGCCGTGTAAACTCGAGAACTCCCGCTTTAGAACGAAGGAAGTCTAGTCTAACCCCAAAAGAAATATTTGAAAGAAGAACATACGTCACAATATAAGTAAGAACAGAAGAAAATGAATTAATCCTTGCCAGAGAGCAACATTTGGTTGATTTACACACATTTTTTTCTGACTCAGCAAAAGGAAAAGAAAGAAACCTAAAAATACTTGATGTTCACACTTGGGTAGTGTTTCTTGATAAATTAGGATTATTTGTAGATAATTAACACACTTGACTTGATAATCAACGTCTTGAGTAACAGCTTCAGCCGACTGATTTCAAGCATCTGGTGTTTGGTGGTTTAAACTAGTCTGAGAGTGTGGCCAGTCCTTGCTTTGGCTGTGGTGGTCCCGTGATCAATATTCCTTACCCCCTTTGCCTTGGCTTACCCCTCCGGCACGGAACGGGTTTGTGCCCCATGGCTCTGAAACCCCCGAAAATCCCTGAGAGCCTGCGAAACCCCTGAAACCCCACTCGCACCCTCGTCTTAATTAGGAGTCTGAATCTGTGGCGGACACGCATAAGGGGGACGAGGGCCAGGGTAAACTCAGACGAACATCGTGTCCGAAACATTATTTCCAACTTTGGTGTGCTATGTTCGGACTTTACTTGCAAGACGGCTTTTTTATTATTCTCGAGGATGCTGTTTACGTCATAATTAAACATCTTCCACTGGACCATGACTCCGACCCTTTTCAAAAACATCCCACTGCCCATCTTTTATTCTGTTTGAATTTTTTAAATTATTTTAAAAATTATTCACGTTTGCTTTATTAAGTTTCAAATTTTCAATTGATTAGATCCTAGAAGTTTCTCTAATACCCTAGTAGAAATTGATTCCAGTAGCTAGCAAGGTATTAAGCAGTATCTTCGGATACTGGCAAGTGTCTGTTAAGTAATTCGGAGTAGTGCATAGGCAGAAGACTCGAGATATAGATTTTCTGAAAAGGTTCTTTCGAGTTTTCCCAGACACTTGCCAGGGGATGACTGTATATTTATTGATTAATTTATTATTTTGTTTATAACAATCAAGAAATTTACTAACGGCAATTATGTTAACTATTATTTGCTTGTTTTGTATATAAATTGTAAAATGTTGCAGTATTTTTAACAATTGAGAAGCCAATTAAAAATTTGTTTATAATAATTAAGTTATATATTTATCAAATTATTTATATTCTGTTTGTACATCTGCTCCAATTCAGATGTATACTGGGTTCATTGTTTAGTCAAGTAAAAAATCAATTCTTTGAAAATACCGTATTTTTCGCTTAATTTCTTTATATATTTTGACAATTGAAAATTAATCGCAAAATAAGGCTTAGCTGCTCTCTCCAAAATTTAATTCCGAGTATTTAACGGAAAACAATTAATATTTACAAAAAATACCGAATGCCGATGAATTTTGAACAGTAAATTCCTGATTTGAGCCAATATTCGCTGGTAGTGAAATTATTCTAGGGTATTCGAAAACTGTAACAAAATATAACAATCTCTCATAAGAATCCAAAAAAAGCACCGAAGGAATAATTTTTTAATTTTTCAAATTCTTTTCACTGAGAAAATAGTTGGGAAATATTTCCATACGCGATTATTTTCTCGGCCCGTATCTCGTATACCCTGTAGGTTTGGTAGAGACGTGTGCATCGATAATATCAAAATAATTAATTATGCTGGAGTCTGGATATTGCGGGGTCGCGAATCCGCCTGTTTTAAGCAATGGTCAAATACATCCTAGTATATTTTATATATAGAGTGCTCATAAATACCCACACTTGGTAGTGTTAGTTGAATATTGAAGGTTAAGCCAAGAGGATATTCGGGTTAGCAATTCATTAGATTACGGGAATTTAAGAGCAGAGTTGTGAGTACGAAGGATGTGAAACTACAATATAGTAAAATAGAGCCCTGTTGTTAACAATACCTTCGGAAAAAGTTTAACGCATTTAATAGATTATCATTTTTCAAACGTACTACTTATACAATAATTTAATTTTGCACTGTTGGAAATTTTTGTACGAAGCCATCCATATATACCACGTGGAAATTTTTTTACCACTTTTTACCCCCCCCCCCCCCCCCTCCTTCTGACAGCCGTGGAATTTTTATGAACACCTCCCCCCTCTCACTCTGTGCACGTGGACATGTTATATGAAAATATAGATATTATTGATCCTCAAAAGCAAGGAGACCGAAAGGAACGATGAATTGGCTGAAAATTCGGATTTACTTGAGAACGTGAGCTTAAACAAGGTTTAAAGTCCAAACAAAAAGTCGTATAAATATTGTTAATTTTTCATGTTCTTCTAAAAAAAAGATCGCTGGCATGAAGATTTTAAAGAGGAAAATGGTGAGAAAATAATTAGGGGAACGTGTGTCCACGTGGATTCTAACTTGACCTCCCCGGTCCCCATCGTAGACAAATAATGTACAGTATATGAAATTGAATATACGTCAGAGTGTAGATGAAGCTAATATGGCTCTAATTAGTCAGACTAATCTAGTTCTAATTAGAAAAGTAACGTTTTTGTATGGCTGAGGATAGGTTCTTAAATATTTTAAATCGTATATTGTGTAACAAATAAGGAACGCATGCAATTACGCGATGTGCACGATATTTTTTATAAAAATTGTAAATTTGTTAACTCAAATCGATTTCCAATTAGCTCTGTTAAATGAAATGTTTCAAATTTTTGAAGTTTATTATGGAGTGTGTGGGGAAATCTTCATGCAAGTATTATAAAAAGTGTATTTTATATAGGTATAATTTTTTTATAAGTACAACTATCGTATGCATTAATGTAAAAAGAATTGTTTTGCACTGGATTTTACTGATTCAGAATTATGGAGCAAAGAACAAAAATACTTATTTCTGTAACTTGTGCTGTGTATTAAATGTGATTGAATTCATAACAAATTTTGATAAGTACGTAAAAATACTTCTCCGTAAGAAAATAATTTTTCAATCAGAAAAAGCTGAGTGGCACGATCACAAGCCCGGTTTAGACCACTTATATTAAACAGAATTGACAAAACCGGGTTTGAATTTTAGCCTGACACATTTGGACAAGACAAGGAACCTGTTTAGAATATGTAAATTGGCCTGGCTATATGAAGCCAGATTTGGACCCCATTAGACTAAAGACAGCAATAAAAATTTGTTACATGGGTAAATAAAGCTAGTGAATTTCTCAAATACTTTAATATAATATATTATTTAAAAATAAGATTGTACATATATGAAAGAAAATAACCTATTTTATTACTTGAAACCCAAATTTAATAAAAAAATCAGTTTAAAGTTGTGTAAAATAAAATTATGTGAATTTTCAATTTTGGTACATTAAACTTAATACATTAGTGTATTGGTTCACAAATAATATACATTTAGCATTAAATTCTATATAAAATGTCATATTTATATACAATTTTACAAAAAAATAACATTTTTAACGGTGTATGTAAAAAAATCATATTATAGATTCTAAACTAATCCTTTTTCCTTTTTCTTTTGCAGAGTCGTCTCTCATAGGGCGGGACTGTCCCCGCCAAAGAATGAACAAGGTAAGATTTTGAAGATAAGGTATAAAATCTAAAAACATAGGATGAAGAGAAAATAGGTTTTCTTTTTTAACTCTATGCGGCCAAGTTTGGCGAGGCATTTCGTAGGTATTAAGTGGTCGAAAACAAGAGAAGACGTGGTTGAAGTTGGAAACGAGCCTCGATACCTCGTATAGTCGCTTCTCTTACTGTTAGTAACGTTGTAACCGAGCCGTTATACGGTTGTTCTCTTACATGTATAGGTATACAAGTATAACTCGAGCCTCATTTGTAGGCCCTTTGCGCCGTCTGCTTCCCCTCATTATGCATTGCACATGAGAAAACTTGCTCGAAATCTCACCCACCAACCTCCCTTCGGATCTACTCACCCTTCGACCTTTTACTTGTCGGGACTTTCCGTACCTTGGCATCTTTATAAACTTTTAATGACGGCAAAGCTTAATCGAGAAAGCGAGCACACCATGCGATTGGAAAAAACTACGAGTCACTCATCGAATCTCAATAGTCAGTGCAGTAACGACTCCAACCTATCCTTAGGATTTCTATATTGGAAAGAGACTAGAATCTGCATTTGATACGTTCTATTTGGTTTGGAGTATTTTAAATAATTTCTAGAAACTAATAAGAATACATAAAAACGAATTTAACAGGTGGTATACCTACTGGAAGTAAAAGTATTCGAATTTTTAAATTTCTATCCGCTTGAATACTTTCTTATACATTAAGTGAAATGAAATTCTTCTTTATCCGCACCTACCTTAATTTATTGAATTCATTCCTATCCTTATCTATCCATGAAGTGTTATTATACATATATATGTATCCATTTATATCTATAAAGTACACTTATCTTTATCCGTTTCAATCCACCTATAGTTAAAGTTTTGTTTCCATTTTCATCATTTTTACGTATCACATTGGTAGATTCTGGGATAGAAGTGAATAGCATTTATCCGATACATGGGTTCAGAACGTATTCATGTCAATCATTGTCTGTCGTTTTTTATCGTTTTTCTACAAATGACGAATACAAACATGAAGTAGCTTATCCGTTTTAATCCACAGTTGCCTATTCGCCTCTCTATCCTTAACTTTGCAATAGCACCTTTAATTTTTCGATCATCTCATACTAATCGAATATGCCTCAATGCCAATCATTGTCTTCTTTTTGTAATATTCTCCAACCCTTGTTTTAATAATGGTCGGGGATAAATAAGCATCGATAGACAAATTAAAAACTATGATTTTAAATAATTATTAACACGGAAACATTTTCCATCCATGAGAGGATGAGAGTAACGACAAAATTAATTTAGCTAACGGATCGGAACACAAAATGAAAATTATAGACTACAAACAAACTGATGGATCGACACGAATTACCATAGGAACAGGTACAAATACATAAAAATGGATAGGAGGAACGGATAGATGTGATCGATAAGTTAATATTTCACAAGGATACATGTATAGCCTTCTAACATAAACGGATAGATCAATATAGAGGGGGTATGGAAACGAATATTCATAGATAAGTGACTAAGTTAAAAGGATAAAGGTCAATTCTTTTATTTCCAATAGCGATATTGGTAAAACTTGAAAGGAAGTAGACTTATTCGATTTGCAACAAATCATTCAGCATTTACTACCTGTCCAGTTAAATTAAACTTTTCAAAAACTTTCCACAGTTACTATAGGTGCCTAGAGGACATACGTATTTTAAGCTTTACCTACATATTTGCATAGCCTACATGTGGATGTTAGGTACCTAAGTTAAACAGTTATTCTATAGTATATATATATAGCTTGACATTTGCTTTACAAAGTGAACTGCATCTTCATTCAAAAACAGGTAACTATTTGACGTAGGAAAATCCCACCTCACTCTACAAACCAAATGAGATTAACATACCTGTGAGGTGTTGAATTTGCGGGATTAAAGGTTCATCTAATTTCCAAATTCTTTGTTTCATATTTTCTGCTACAAAAAAAAAGTGTTCATGCTGAGAAAAAAAAATTTAAAATTTACAGGAAGTTCAATACTTAAGGGGTTACCCCTACTTATTTTGCCAAAAAAACTCAATTTTCACGATTATATTTTGAAAAAATGGATGAATAATTTTCGGTAAAAGTTTATATATTTAAAGGATTATCATATGAACGAAATTTTGTGTGATTTGCGTTCAAAAATATTCGTTAAAAATTTAAAAAATTTGTTTGTTTTATGTTGATAAAAAAGAGGTTTTAAGGAGAAAAAGTATCCTTCGATTAAGGACTGCTTTTTTATTTTTGAGAAGACTTCCCAGTTTGAAATAAATAAGTTTAGTGATTTTTGAGAAATCTTGCTCACCGATTTTCAGAATATTTGATAAAATATTCGTAAACGCCAATTTGGTGGTGCCAAATTTTTCAGAATTTACAAGTAGGGGTAGCTCTTTAAGTTTTACAACTCATCTCTTTATTAGCTTTCACAAGAACTTCAGCTCAATCAACAAATTTTCTGTACGTTTCCATTAGCATACAGTAGAATTAACAAATCCCGAAAAATTCAAGTTTAGTATCTTTTTCTGGACGCTAAGTGTAAAATCTACTAAAAAGTTAAGTTGTAAAAATAAATACCAAACTTGCTGTAAATCTGACGAAATTTTTTTCCGCGATATGAGAAAAACTTACGAACAGTTAAGAAAAGAGTTTACATAATTATACAAAAATTTCCGGAGCTGTGCCGTAAATTCTTTAAAAAATCAACTCTCTCAACAGAGTTAACTGAAAAAGCCAGGAACAGTTTTGGAAAAATTCAAGGCTGAGCCTCGAGAAAAAATTATAATCCATGTTTCCATTTTCTCTTTTTTTCATACCCCCTCCTTTCTTGGGGATCTTCATTTCCATTCAAGCATACTATTATGTATGTCTAAACTACAATTGGATACATTAATAATTAAACGGACATAGCATAAAATCAAAAAGTACATTACTTTATAAGCTGAAATAGAAAAATTAAATTTAGACGAAAACAAAGGTAGCTGGAATCGAACCCGAGTCTCGAACGCCAAAATTGGGCATCTCTTCATTCTCCTAAACTTGAAACAAGGATCATTCAGAAAATATCCTATATCGCACTAATATTTTATACATCAAGACAGTCATCAGCTGCGCATTGACGATTCTGCAATTAGACTTAGAAACCAATGCCGGTATTCTTACAGACGAAGAAACTGTTTCTTCTAATTTTGGGGAGAATAAAACATTTATAACAACAAATGTAATTCTCCAGTTGAAATCTTGTAAGATGTTACGTACTATACTTGATATACTTTTTAGCTCTTTCCTAATAAATAATTACTGAAAAAAAAATTATTCAATCGTCTTGAAACATTGACTTTCAGTTCCGGAATTTCCACTCACTGTTAAAAAAGTCATAATTATGAAAACCTTTTTTCTGTGTAGGATAATTTAAAAAAAAATTGCACACTGAAAAAACGATATTCTTATTCCAAGGATATCCACTTAAATAGGCGCCAAGAATATACATTCTCAATTAAAGTGGGAATCCATCTTGAATTGCGAATAAGTATTCTTAAGTAGAGATGAATTCCCACTTGAATTAAGAAAATATGTACACTCTTGGCGCCGATTTAAGTATATATTCTTAAAATAAGAATATTGTTTGTGCAATGCATGATTAATGAAATAGACATTTATAAATTTCAAGATATCCGCAGAATAACGTAAGAAAGTGTTAGGAAGGTTTTAAAGAAACGACTTGAAGCAAAGATTATACCTGTGAGCGTGAAATCAATTCTGCGGTTCTCTTTCAAGTCGGAATGAAAGAGTTGGAGTGGAAAGTGTGCCGAGCGTCATTTTGCCACGCCACTCTTTGGTAAAAGACCTTAATAAAAATCCCAATCTAAACAAGCTTAATTTACGTCCGCTACATAATTACCTACCCCAGAGGCTTTTCTGGTCTCTTTCTTTCTTCAGCAAACGAAAGAGCCACTTTTAACGCAACGTGAGAGAGCTGGAAGGAGCGAACGAGTGGGTTGAGAAGGAGCGTGGAGGGTTTCCTGAAAAATCTAAGAGGCGTAAAGCATTAAAAGGGTTATATAACATTCATTACGGGCAGGTCAGCCTTTGTGAAATTTCCCTTGGAAGCATCGCTCCGCTTGGTGGTCTTCTCTACCTCCTTCCTCTCATCTTCTAACCCCTTCTCTCTAACAATCTATATCCTTCCCTATCTCTCTTCCTCTTTCTATTTTGCAGCCCCATTCTCTTACCCTTTCTCTCTCTCTCTCTCTCTCTCTCTGTTTCTCTTCATAATCTTCCTAACTCTCTCTTTTGTCTCTTGGGGTGCAGTCACGTGATCGCTCTATGCTGGGAAGAAGGGATGTAGGAGGTCATAGAGCCGGTAGAGGGGTCAACTCTGATGAAGATGTCGCACACGCCGGGGACCCGAGCCAGATTACCCGAGCTAGAACCTCGGGACCCTGGTCAGGGCACATGCTAATTGCTTTATTTGACGTCAAGAAATAATGTACTGTTCTTCGGCCACCCATGCCATGTAAACCCGCGAGGAAACGAAAGTGGAATAGCGACCTAGGGATAGTGCACCATTTCGAATGACTACGGGAAACCCACTGTATTTCACGGTAATGGCTACTCGGACCCTAATTCTCTGACTTAAGAGTAGGGAAGACTCCTAACCGAGATCAACCATGCCCTTAGTTCCAAATCCAAAGACTCCTCAATAAATTTATTACATCATGAAAGAACAATATTTTAGTCGACAAAACATTTGATGAAAACATAATTATTCATGAGGAATGTTTATGTGAATATACATATGCACGGAAAATTATTTGTTATGAAATTTAAAAAAAATTAAAATTAATTAAAATTCAATTGAAATTAAAATTTTAAAATTAAAACTATTTGAAAACTCATAATAAATTCTGAAGCTACGTACTCATATTTATAATAATTCAACATTTATTAGCATTTCTATTATAAAATACGCTAAATTACCGATAAAAATTCCCATCTAGATGGTAAAATAAATTAAATTATTCGAAAATAAATAAATGTAATTAATAATAATAAATTTAAAATATTAAATAGTACGTAGCTTCAGAATCTATCATTCGTTTCCAAATAGTTTAGCCATTTTTTGACAAATATTTTTCTTCGTGTAGGTGAGTCTCTGGAATTTTTAACTCCAATGTCCATAACGTTTATAGTTATATAATTCAGTTATGATTGGAATAAAATATGTGCAGTTGGTGTTTAATATATCACAAACTAAATTGTCTTGATAATTAATCATATATTCAGTCGATTATTCAATAAATTTCTAAAAAGTTTAATTTTGACGAAATCACACGACAAACATCTAGAAAAGTTCCTATAGCAAAATAAATATCTTGAGATCAATCTATCCAAACTTGGAAATGGTACGTTTTTCCATAAAAGAAAAAAAACATAAAGTTCGGAAAAGCGTATTCAAAGTATGTGTCGAGACCATAGTAATGAAGATTTTTCAAAATATTTTGAGTGCCTATTTTTAGACATTGAAAAATTTCAAAATGTAAAAGCTGAAGACTACAAAAATTTAGTCTATTGTAATTAGATGTACCACAGTTCTAGTTTAGTTAATCCTTTGCCTATGCTACTGACGGTTATCGACAAAACTTGTCAAATCAACACACTGGTGAGGATGCTGCACAAATCATGCTACGACATAAGAGTGGGGATAATTTTGAATAAGCAGAAGGTAAATAATTAATTGTAATTTTTGATTTTCAAATGAAGCATTACTTAATTATTCTAGTAACCACAAAATATAGTATAGCAATACTATTTCCACTATAAAACAGGTCCAAAATGGTAGAGAATCTCCTCCAAATATGCATTGTATTACCATAGAAACTAATTAATTATGTCCCCTCTCTTCCTTCAACTTGTAAGTACATTCCTGTTGGTGTTATGTGATGTATAAGTTACTATTGCAGAAATGATTTTGTTTAGCTGTCAAAACTATTTTTTTTAATTCGATGGTCCCGAGTGACTTTGACTTAACTCGCAAACAAGTGAACAAACTGTCCTAACTGAAAATCTCCGTTCCATTTTGACTCAACTGAAAATGTCAATTCTATTTTGACTTAACTGAAATGACTCGTGATATTTTGTTGTAACTGTTTTTTGTGATTTTTTGAAATTTGTGATAAAAATGATAATGAGGCAATGATCTATCCTACATGAGAGTGTAAAGAAGCAAATTTCGATTTTTCATTCAGAAAAGGGCATGTTCCCTTTTATTGTAACTGTAAATTATCATATTTGTTCCATTCTACTTTGTCTCAACTCGATCGACGTAGGATATTTTTTGTCTTGTTTACGAAAAAAAGACAATCAGTAGATTTTGACGGACATTTTTTTCAAGCTTCGAAATGGAGGTAATCGAAGAAAGTGATTTTAATCCAAATATTTCCAAAGGTACGTATAAATTCGTACTGTCAACAAAAACTTATCTGATATATTCTTACAATTCCTTTCTGAACAAAGTTTAAAATCTATACTGAAATTTACATAAATTATAAGTTTAAAAAACGTTTCATTGTAATGCTGTATCACAAAGTAACTTTTTTGTTTTTGTTTTTGATTTTTTTTCTGCTCTCAAATACACATCAATATTCTAGTTTGACATGATAATCGATTTATCTTTAGCAATGATTACAACAAGAACAAATATAAAATAATTTTGGTTAAGTAACGAATAAAAATTCAATTTTCACGAATTTCTATTTTACATGTAAATGACGGATTGGCAATCGATTTTTAATATTTGATTTTTAACTCTTCACTTCTGTGTATTAAAGTCATTTTTGTTTTTTTATTATATTAAATTAAAGAAAATTTATAGGAGTAATATTTTTAAAATGACTCGCAAACTTGATACAGCTTGTTCTCTAAAACTGTCAAATAAAAGTTACAACAAAATGTCACAACCGATTTCAGTTAAGTCAAAATAGAACTAACATTTTCAGTTGAGTCAAAATGGAACGGAGATTTTCAGTTAGGACAGTTTGTTCACTTGTTTGCGTGTTAAGTCAAAGTCGCTCGGGACCATCGAATTCTCTAAAAACATAAACTATATTCATGTCGCTGGTTAATCTCAATCATTTTTTTCAGTTTAGTCCCTAGACATGAAGGTCTAGATGGAAATAAATGACAAGTCATTTAACTTGTTTATCTATTGTAAAAAATTGAAAAACTGTGCCAGAATTTATTCTTAATATTAAAATAGACATCATGTTTAAAAAGCTATCTCAAATATGCTTTTGCAAATTTGATTGAATATTACATATATTAAAAAAATTAAACATTGCATTCAATAGCTCTACAATAATAAAACGTGGCACGATTTTCATAAAATCAGTTTTCCTCCCAAAAAGACAAATCCGAATAGTTACGACACGCAGTAACTGTGAAGGATTTTCAAACGAGTTTTGCTTTACGTCGTGACCTGAATCCATGGGAGATCAATTGCCAACAAATGACTACTGTTGAAGGACGTATTGCCTTATTTTGATTACTGACATCTATTTGAGAAAGAATATGCACGAATTTGTATTCCTGGAGGCGTCTAACTCTGTTCGCATGTAACAAGGTCACGAATTTTTCTCGTAAATATGCATTCAAGTTGGTCTAAGTGCTCGTATCATACAGAGACTTGGGGTGTAAGTTGAATCCGGGATCGTAGGGGTTGCCAGGGGTGCATTTCATCTTTGGGAGCGTCAGATCCGAGACCGATCGACTCCATCGGCCGCTAGCTCATCTATCTTCTATCGAATCGGACTTGACAGTAGACCTGCTTCTTACCTTCAAACTTTTGCTCTCGGGCGTTTCTTTCCTGCTCCCACCTGGACAGTAGCCCATTTTTCTATTTTCTTAGTAATATTTTCATTCTAAAATATCAATTTGGCATTGCCTGCTTCTTTATATACCTATACATACATACATACATTGAGAGTAGTTATAGCAAAATTAAGAAAAAATATGATATGTCAAATAACCATGATTAAAGAAATTTTAGAATGATCTCTGAATAATTTTTAGTATCGATTTAGGATTTCTGCTGGAGAATAACAATTAATAGAATCTATAAACAAATTTCATATTTCATAATCAATAATTTTTGAACATTCTGTTATAATCAACTGAAAATTAAATATTCTGCATTTTTTATCTCAGTTCTCCATCATATAGAAAGATGCTTACAAATGAAAAATTATGTTTTAAAAACTAATCAATATTTAATACTAAAAATAACCTCAAAAAATAATATATATCAGTAAAAATCTCTTAAGGCCATGCATGACTTATCCGATCCGTACCTTACCGATGCGTTTTTTCATCCTTTGCATTTCCACATTAATTGAGCTATCGAGTTGAAACTTTGTGTAATTAGTTACCTATTAAGCATCAAGTAACGTTTATCTGCTCCTAAATATTCATAATTATAAACAAATTTATTTTTAGAAAATTTTTCTAAATAATTTTAAAGATTGAGGACCAGATAAACGTTCTTCGCTGCTTTTTACTTAATTACTCCAAGTTTCAACTCCATATCTTATTTAATGTAGAAATTCGAAAGACGAAATAGTGTTTGGGATCGGATGAGTCATACATGGCCTTAAATATTCAAACTGACTTCCAAGCTGAGTTAAAATATTAATTTAAAGAATCATAATCTACAGTATTTTTAAATGTTATGTTTTAATTTACGACTTTTAGATTTGTCAATTTTCTTTTGATCAAATTATATTAGAAGACAATTTTTAACAATTCTCAACAGTTTCAAGCCTAACTGTAATAAATATTTTCATAAATATAAAATTCAGTATTTTAAAAGTATAGTATACTGTGTTATGTACTATCAAGGATGTAAAAAAACCAATAACAAAGGAACATATTCATTAACTTAAAACTAATTATACGCCCTTGATTTTTTAATCAAATTTTTAACATTATATTCCATTTTCGGATTTACACAATTTTCATTTTGAATCCACCCTATTGCACAAATTTTTGTTAAGAACCAAAATGTTTAAAAAATTAAGACAATAATAATTTTTCTATAATGTTTATAAAATCAGATAAAAAAACATTTTCAAAAGATATTACAATAATTGAATATTTAAATAATTATTTTCCAATTAATTAGTTGAGTTTAGAATTTCTGCCACTGCCTACATTATCGGAGAATCACTAGTCGCGTATCAAATCGACAAAATATTTAGTTGTAACAAACGCAAATCAAAATGCACACAAGTTGCAAAAAATATTTCCTTCAGTCAACAAAATACTTCATTAATGTAATATTTTTGATACTGAACAGAGCACAACATAAAAAATCAAAATCCTTTCTAAAACTTTTGAAAAATATACTTTCGCCGTGTCTGACTAAAACAATCTTCCTCTACTAATATATTCCCAATTCCCAACTGAAAATATTTGTAACCCTTCTACTGATATTTTGTTATGCTCATTTGCAAGACTTCCAGCTCACAATATCAAATAAAAGTTTTTGATCTTATATAGGCATACTTTATTTTCGCTTTGTCTCTCTAATATCATACTTTTCTACTGCTTCCGTTCTAATGTCTGACCAAAAACCTTCATTCTACTACTTATTTCTCTACCTTTATTTCTAAACTAATTGTTCCCATGCCTTAATTTAATATTCTTTAAATGTAATTATTTTTAGAGATGAGGCTTTTTTTTAATTTGTGGATAAGGTAGAAAACAAGGGAATGGAACGTTGTAGTGAAGGAAATTTGGCGGTGGACGGTCGGATTTTAAGGGGCGGAGGTATTTTTGTGGTTAACCGAGAATAATTTAAGGGCGGATAATACAGGGCGTGCAATTTGGCCACGATGCCGGTAAAGTGCGTGCTCGTTTCCATACACTTTGGCATGGATGGTGGAGTGAAAGTCTAGGGATGAGTGGGGGTTAGACTCAGGTGTTTCTGCGGGGTATAGGCGGCATCATCCTCCCTCCTTCCTACCCTGAAAACCTCGCTCACTCGATGTCTAAACTTGATCGATGTAATATGCATGCAACATCATATATTTTTACTTGCCTACACTATTAGAAATTTCTACCGTAATTTCCCGAAACACGTGACTAGAGTTTTATTCATTTACAGTTTCGTGAAATGAAGATAGAATTTCAGGAAATTTAGTTATTTTTGAGTAAATTTGAGAAACTATTTTCTAACTTTTAGATAAAAAGTGTTGAATATTTTGATAACTGTATCTGGAAATTTTGAAACTTCTAACAGGAATAATTTTACATTTTAGGTAACTGAAGTGTTATGCAGTTACACGTAACTGACAATTTTGTTGCATTTTCGTAATTTTATAATAAATTTTATATAAATTCTGTTATGTTTCGGTAGTTTTAAGATACATTTTATAAAAATTTAGTTTAGTTTCATAATATTAAGAAAAATTTCAGAAAATTCAGTACATTTTTCGCAATTTTAAGATACCTTTACTCAAATCATCATAAATATCGTCAAATTTTACGTTACCTTTGTAACATACAAATTTTGTAAATTTCCGAACATTTCTAACAGTGCACTCATCCGATACATTTTCTCTCCTCTGATAACCTTCAAGGAACAAATCAATTTTGAGAATTTTTACAACTTTCCATCGTTAAGGGGTTATATACACTTGTGTTCGAGAAAAAAAGCGGATTTTTACGATTTTTTTTGGAAAAACAACACATTTTTTTTTTAAAACTGAACGCCTATTTATTTATACATGTCGAAAAATCTTTCACGAATTTTTTCAAAAAAAAAAATTCATAGCTGGAGTCAATATTGCCATTGTGCTAAAACACAATTTTGCAATTTTGCGAAATTCATTTTTTTACAAAAATGGTGATCGTTTTTCTAAAAAGTTTGATTTTCGTACGTCTGAGCTTTCGGTTTTTGCAGCAAGAAAAAAAAAGTTTTGCTTGAAATTTAAAATTCTTCGTCCACTCAGAGGCTATTATTGTTGTTAGTAAGCCTGCAAAAATTCAGACTGATCTGGTTAACGGTTCTCGAGAAACTGTGCTCACCGCAACCGCACTTTTTGAAAAATCAAGTTTCGAGATAATCGCGTGTAAAGGCGGAGAAGATGAAATGAAGGGTTGCAGATAGCGCGCTATCAAGAGCTGCCAAATCGGTTCTACTGCTCAGATCTGTATGATTTTTTGGAAAAAGATTCTCTGAGATATGTACTTTCAGAAAGTGCAATAAAAAAATTTTCGATTTTTTCAATCAACACAAGTGTATATAACCCCATAAGCATTATTTCATTCTTAAATTAATTTAAAAAAATATTTGTCTGTAGTAATTTTTAGTTGGTATTGGACATTGGAGAGACTTTGATCAGTATTTTTGGTTTGGAATTTGTTGTACTTGAAGACAGGAATCTCTGAAAATGAATAATCGCAAGGGTTGAAATTGTTGGACAACCCTTGGTGTTCTAACAAGATCTGAAGTAGGGCTTCCGGAAAAAAATTGAGAATTTCCATTTTAGTAATTTTAATTATTTCTTCACCACAGTGTCCCCTTAACACGGTTGGAAATTACAAAAATACAGCTTGTCCCGTAGCAGTCACCGAGGATACCACGGGGTCGACAGGGTGACGCGTAGTTAAGTTGAATTAAGCTAACATTTTCGAGCGGCCCTGACATACACATATACTTCACCCTTTTTCCGTCTCACAGTGGCAGTCCAGTTATAAGGGGACATTCGCCCTCACCTAATGTACGTTACACTTCGCGTCGTCCCTTGCTGACCCGTCGGCATTAAATATTTACTTTTCAATGAATATGCAAATATAATTATTTACGCGCAATTTAGACGTTTTTACGCACCTCCAGTGATGATTCTCTGACCATTTATCTCTTCACTCTCTCTCTGAAACGTGCCTCAGATTTAGGTAGCGAAATAATCTTATTTAACTACTCGAGAGATGATTAATAATAATTTTTTGAGAAATATTTATAATGCAGTTTTCTCTGATAGAAGTGAATGAATATATTATCTATTCAATCGAATTTTTTAATCTTCAAGATTCAAAGAGAACAGCAAAGTGAATTTCAATCGAGCCTCTGTTAACCACACTGAGAAAACGATTTGGTATTTGTGCAACAAAACAGTCATGTTGTGGCATCCAAATTTTTTGGTGGCCTTGTAAAAAATTTTGTTAGACAAACAAAATTATTTTGTTGGCTCAAAAAAGTTTTTTATTTGCCTAATAAAATAATTGTTCGCTTGAAAAAATACTTTTGCGGATAGAAGTAAATGCTCTGAGCTGGAAAAGAATATTCTTTGCGCTTTTAAAATATCAATCTTCATAAAAAGTCATTTATCAATTTATTTAATTGCAATAATAATTTTCTTTTATTGAAAAATAATTTTTTCAGTGAAATTTCATCAATCTTAATAAATTAATGTTTTCTACCTAACTCTGATGAATGAAATTTAACTTCAAAAGTGTATTTTAAAACAAAAATAAATTTTTATTATAAATATATTAATAAATGATTTGTCTATCTTATATGTATTACAATACATTCTCACTTAGCTTCATCTGCAAAACTATGTTCTTAGGTTGAAAAACTTTGTAGATTGGGAACGGCAAATCCCTTTTATATAAAATATTTCTTCTTATGTTGTGAGCCATCTATGCGGAAGGGGTGGAAAAACCCTCACTTTTTATAAAACTGCGGTATACTTGTACATCATTTGATAAATTTCACAATTTGAGTCCGAACAATCAAATAAGTGTCTGATTAAATGAATTAGTGCGCATCCATTAGTGTGCATTTCGTTCGGCCCAAAAAAACGTGTTGATAACTGAACAAAACTTTGTTTAAGACAATAAAACAAGACTCAGAAAATAAATGTTGTGTGCATAACAAAAATTACCCTTACTTTTGCAAGGTTTATTTTTCTATTAATCTCTGTCTTTTGCTTAATAATTCAAATCCTCTTCTAATTACCTTCCTATTTCCGCATCTTTTTATTTTCCCATTGATTGAAATAAATTGATAGACAAGAGATAGATTCGTAGAAATAAGTAAGGAAAAGATAGATATTTCTGGATATGGTTAGATGAGGTCATAGATAGAAAATGGTAAATACTAGCGGGCACGATGTATAGAAACATGAAACGTAAAATATAGCGTTTGATAGAAAGCAAACTGTGTACTTGGCAGAAATAAAAAATGCCTATCCTTTTTTACCCAACATTTCGCATTTTTTCCTACCTCTTCTCTTTTAATCTATATTTATTATTATTTTTTATTGATTTCAATAAATCACTAAACCCTAGCTATGCAATAAGTTACCTTAAGTGATGATAACTGAGAAATCACTTAAAATCAACTAATTTATAGCTAGATGTCTGTCACTGATTTGTATTATCAAAAAATCTGCCCGCTTCGCGGGCACATTCTCATCGCGCGCTTCGCGCGCAGCTCGCTTCGCTCGCAAGATTGAGCGCGCCTAGAGCGCGCGATTTAATCGTCGCGCTTCGCGCTCCGTTCTTCCTGGACCTCGCGCTTCGCGCTCGGTCTTGTGCTCTTCGCATACGTTTAAGTTTATTTCTTATAATTTAAAACTGAAGCTCAAACCAATTTAATGATATTAAAGATGATGTAATTAGTCATTTTCTCAAATTCACTAAGTTTCTTTTTCAGTTTAAGTGAAACAGAAAATTCAATTTACTTAAGGCTCTATCGGCCTTAAGGAACACATTCTCATCATGACACTCGCGCTTCGCGCTCGATTTTCTGTATACATTTCAGTAACTTTTTAATAAATTACATGATTAAAATAATTTATTTTCTTCCAAATCTCTCAAAAAGGAAAAACAATCGTAGACTTTATTTAAGGAAACGATTTTGCAGAACAACGCTTATTTCGTATCTCACATATTTTGGTGAAAAAAATCGAATTTATTTAATATTAAAAATCAAAACATAAAATATACATCCTGTCGAGAAATTTATCGATAAGAATGTGTAGACCTTATTTAGCCAAACAATTTTCATCTCAAAGTTTTTTTTGAATCTCACATATTTTGTCTAAAAAATGGAATTTTTGAATTTTAATCGTATTTTTTGGAATTGAAACGAAAAATATATGTTTTATCAGAAACTGTGTGAGACAAAATTTGTAGATCTTTTTAAAACGAACAACTTTGTATTCTTACGTTTTTTTCGTGTTTCGAATATTATTGCTAAAAAATTGAATTTTGGATTTTCAATAGTTGTTTTTTGAATTAAAAAGAAAAATATGCATCTTGTGAAAAAATGTTGCAATTCAAATTTGTAGGTCTTTATGTAAAAAATAATATTGTATCATAACGTTTTTTCGTATCTCGTATAATTTAACTTGAAAATGGAATTTTGATATTGACTTTTTTCGAATTTGAATATGCTGTAACATTTCTAATTTTGATTTAATCGAAAAATCTTATCAGGATAATTTGTAGAGATTTATGAGCACTATCAAAAACCAGTATTGAAATTTTTGATTTTTTCAAAAAATTATTTTCAAAAACACAAAAGTAGTGCTCAATCCCTCAATTTTGATTGGATGTGGCTGGTTAACGAACTTGTCCTTACTTTTTCGGCTCCGATAAAGTGTACCAAAGCTCAATTCAATCTGATAATTCTGTCGAGAGTTATGCCGCACACGACCTACAGACAGACAGACAGACAGACAATTTCGTAAAAACCCTTTTTTCTGACTCAGGGGGTCTCAAAACGTAAAGATTTGATGAAAATTTCGAAAGTCATTTTTCACATAAAACCAATACCTTCTCATCCATGATGAGAATGTAAAAATCTTTTGATTGTAATTAATGGACGACATTTAAACTGCATTAAATGTAATTGTGTACAGATTAATGAGCATGAATGCAATTTTTTGAATTTCTGGTGGTCATAATAGAAATTGCCCTCTTCATAAATAACTTTTAACCTTAATTATCTGTTAAGGAAAGGGGAAATGAAGGGTGGTAGATAAACAACATCAAAGAACTCAGTGTTTAGCTGCAATATGTTTCCACAGGGTTGAACATTGATGACCAGAAAAGGGTAAGAGGATGGTGTGGTTCGTGGTTGGTGGAGAAACTAGAAAGGAAACCACCTTAAACGATCTCCCAACAATCAACTTTAACAGTAAAATTAGTTTAACTATTTTCCTTAATGCATTTATCAGTAGAAAAATATTTTAAAAAGCTTAAAATGCAACCCAAGCAACAGAAAAGGTTTACAAAAAAATTTTAAAGATTTATAAACTTAGATAGTGTTTTTAATTATCTGAAGATTCTTAAGATGCAAACGCGGTTTTCTAACTGTTCTGTAACTTTTACAAAATAGCTAAAAACGTATTTGTAACAGGTGAGTCTCGTCTTGTCTTAAATATCAATAAAGATACTTGTTAGGAAAATGTAAGAAATTGAATGTACCAATTATGTAACTGTTTTGTAAAAAATGGTGGATGAGTTCTACATGTTTTCTTCTTAATCTCCCTTTCATAACATCAGTTATCTTTTATATCATAGTGATAAAACAGCTTTCGAACATAGTCGTAACAGAAGTTAGGTCAAATTGTTGGCATGTTAGTTCTGGAACTGTAACATAATTTATGTAACACAACAATGATAGAACCTGTCCATGAATATACAGTACCGGTCAGAATTGTCCGGCCACCTGTTTTTCGATAATTGCTTAAAATTATCCTAATTTGAATTATATAAATGAAAAAAATTTTTCTCTTTATTAAATTTAAAGCTATCAAAATTCTTTATAAAATGAACGAAGAAGAATGAATGAAGAATTTTAGTCGATTTTGTAGAAATTTAGCTTTGAAATTAGTCCAAGAACATTAAAAAATGTTGATTACTTCGAAAGTTATTTAAAATTTAAGAAAGCATTGAAATCTTGACTATTTCTGCAATAACTTTTTCAAAATTTAACACAATGAATTCATGCTGAGTTCATTTTATAAAGAATTTTGATAGCTTTAAATTTAATAAAGAGAAAAATTTTTTTCATTTATATAATTCAAATTCTGACCGGCACTGTAATTAGATCACTGCTCAGTGATATTTTTCTGGAATAGGTAAATAAAACCGAGCTGTATCCAAAGCTGGAGAACATTTGTGATAGGCAAGTTCTGTAAATGCTTCGTAACTTATAATAACAACATTTCATAACTCAATTATCTTGGAATTTGTGAACACTAACATCAACACGAAATACATATAATATACTTTTCCCCGTCTGTTATTGTACAAAAAAGTTACAGAACACGTTTTCTAGATTTTGTATATATCTATCCTCACACTAAAAAAAAAGTCTGGTTAAAACAACCAGAATTCCAGTTATTCCAACCGGAAAAAAATGTTACGGAGAGCCTTTCCGGTTAAAAATGTTAGAAATGTTTGGTTAGTTTGGAAATATGTTTTGGTCTTTTATTCCAGTTAATGTAATAAAATTTTCTAGTTGATATCACCGTAATTTTTCTAGTAAAAAATTTATTGTTACATTCATGGTTATAATGCAATAAATTTAACTAATTTAGTCCATTTAACATTACCATATTTCTAGTTAAATTTAATGAAATTCTCGGATGAATGCTAACACAACCTTAAAAATAAATAATGATTTACAGACGTGGGAATTATAATTTTAAAAATATATATTAAATATTTAATTATTTTATTTTTTTATATTATTAAAAATGTACATTTAAATACATGTAAATCTACAATCTACAAATTTCTTTACCTTTGAATTTTTCCTTTAAGTTATCTAACTTAGACTTGATTAACACCTTCTGCACTTTATTCTCCATTTCTTTGAAACTTTGTAAAAATGATTCGAGCCAAAACGCGAGATCTTTAAGATTCCTTTGAACTCTACCCTGTTTTCGTTTTCACTTGTTTTTGGAAACAATTTCATTAAAGTTAGTTAATTTCTGGTGAAATTACCTGAAAGTTTAGTTATTTTAACCGGACATTTTTCAACCGACTAGCTTTAGTAAATTCAACCGAACCTTTTTTCTGAGTTTAGGAATATCTCTATACTATCCTTATTATAAATTCAAAAAATGGGAAAAGTGATTTATAATTTGTGACTACGGGTAAAAATAGCTATCCTTCAATGTTTGAGGGTTCTAAAGAGAGTTCAAAATCAGGAAATTTATTGTTTGCTCCCGATATCCACGGAAGCGATTATGGCAAGATCCTTGTTGAGTGAAATACGCATAACATGGATGAGTTTGAAAATCGAAAATTCCAAGAGAGAAAAGGGTTATGGTATACTTGGTAACCTTTGGGAGCACGTGCTTCAAAATACGCAATAGGATGCTCTCAAGTATAACCCTCTCAAGTAAAACCCTCTTGTCTCTAGCAGAAGCCACCGCAACAAGCGTGACGTACCCTTGACAAGAGTGTGAGTCATTTCTGAGATATTAACCTCACATTCTCCACATTGACGGTCAACTTCATGGCGGGTTTAATTATACAGTAGTTTATTCCAGGCCTAGGCAACTTATAAATTTAAAATTAAATTTTTTTCGCTTCTTTCAAACTTTTTAATATATTGGATGAAACTTAAAATTGAAATTGAGGAAAATGATTCTTTTTCTGTTAATCTTAACGTAATTGAGTTTTAACCATGATTACTAGTTTTTATGGTGTTCTCAAAATAGTAAGAAGGATTAAAAACGTATTTTTTTAATTTCAATATGAAACTTCAATAGAAATTATGGAATTTCTGCACGGAGAAAAATGGATATTAAAAAGTAGATACTTAAATAAGAGATATTCATCCATAATATCTAGATATTGACACGCAATATTAAAATTTTTTTTTCAATATATAAGATTTTTCCGAGAAGTAACATTTGATATTCAGATTCAATAGTTTAGATATTGAAGCATGAAGTGCGCGCGCATATATATAAAGGTCATGTGATCACTTTTTCGCTCTCATCGAAATCTAAGTGAATCTAAGGTTGACATGCTTGCAGCGTTCCGGAAAAATAAATTTTGAAAGTTTATTAAAGTTTCCTTAAATTCTAATGAGTGTCACTAATGGAATAAAAGTGATCGGGTCTTTAACTTGAAATGCAGTAAGTAAAACATATAAGTTATATATTTTCTCTATATGTGGTTTATAGCCGAGAATGAAATCTAACCTTAGTGTTAAGGTTAAGTTTCTAACAAGAACATTAAATTAATTTTAGACATGCCAGATAATGAAAATTTTGTTTAAACATCTATATTACTTTTCCAGAAAAGAACATAATAAAACATAATTTGACTTTTTTCTAAAAACTGAATATGTGGTTATTTTATAACCTTTAAAATAATTTTTTGAGTATCTTAGACATTGAACTGTAACATCTATAACTTACCTTTTCAGTATACCTGATATTGATGTTAAATATCTGAGATATTCAACTTTAGTACCTCAGACATTCAAGTTTACTAACGAGGATATTCAGAAGTTTAGTATCTTGAATATTCATTTTTAATATCTGAGATAATCAAGCTCAATATCTGAGATACTGGTGGTTAATATCTTTTTTTCAATATCTGCAGGCATTGAAGTAGAATATCTAAATGTTTGTCATATAGTTGAATGCTACTGACATTGTGCCTCAATATCTAGACATTATGGCTCAATATCCATTTTTCTTCGTGTGGTTACGTTCAAACACTTCAAGCAAGACTGAAAGGAACTTTCAAGATTTTTCAAAATTTGTCTTCGCTTTTTAAATTTCACGAAAGCTCAATAATTATTGTTAAGCAGTGTCTAAAATTATGAATATTTGTTTTGGCTTCGAACTTTTAACTCTTATCATGCTCACAATTTTTTAACATTTCCTACAAATTGATATTTCACTACAAAAATTTTAACATGGAAAAAATGTGTTTAGAGTTTTAATTTAATTTTCCCCTTTTTTTGGAATCAAAGGAACTAAAATATTATTTTTATTATACGAAATGGAAATATTTTTCGCTGGTTATTCAATTTATGATTAAAAAATAATATTAAAAGTCATATATTTGCTCGGAAGTGTCTCGTCATGACTTCTTCATCTATACATATGTTCTTCTGCGCACTGCTTTGTTTCTGGAATAAGAGCTTATTATAAATGCAAAACCGGCCATTCATATTCAAAATTTTATATCTTCTTCCCGTTCCACGTAGAAGCTAATTTATTCGTCTTCGATCCGCACCACGACAAATCCCCTGAATCTCTCCAGATTTCGTTGGCATTATTAATATTATTTCCTTTACCGTCTCTTTCTTCTTTTATTAGACCAGATCAATCTCCCTTATCTACAAATTTATGCACGATAAATAATTATTTACTTATCAATGATATCCAAAAAATATCTTTCTGTATTACTAACTATCTATTCTTGTGGGAAATCTAATCAGATTCTATTCCTTATCATGAAATAGAATTTACTTTCATTTTCATTCCTATTATTGTATTCTTATTACATATGTGAAGATATTAGATTTGTTCCTGAAATAGCTTTTAAAAATCTTCACAAATTATTTCCATGACCATCTCTTTATTAAACCAAAATTAAAAATAATACAGTATTCCAAAACCTAAAAGAAACAATAATTAAATTCCATTTTATAGTCAAATTATGCAAAATACGAAAAAAAGTTGAAAAGAAAAGTTTTTTGTCTAAAATAAATCTAAAAATTTGTAATAAATTGTTTTTTGATAAGATGTATAATTATTTTTCATTTTAATTTAAAAAATACCATTGAAAATTGAAAATTATATTATCCAGACCAACTGAATTATTATCTCAACTGCAAAAAATGCTTTTAATTTTCTGAACGATTATAATCAAGCGCAAAGCGTGAGTGTCATGATGAGAATGTATTCCTCATAGTCGAAATGACTTTGAGAAAATCGAATTCACATTTACAATTAATCAAATTTACTGTAGTCACGATATTAAATCATAAGGAAAAAAGTTAAATGTCGGCGAGAGACACATAAAAACGAGCACGTAGCGCGACTTCCAAATATATAGTACCAGAGCGTGAAGCGAGTGATGAGAATGTACTTGCTCCCCAAAGAGGGCAGAGCAGATTTTTTTTCTTCTAAAGTGCTTTTTTGAATACGACTAAAGGAAAATTTTTATTTAATTGAACGTTAAGTTATAACTTCTCGAGTGCGTCTCTTCTCTTTACTCTTTCGTCGAAGAGATAATCACATTAGCCTCGCTATAACTTGTCTATGCATAAGCATAATACCTTGCCAGGCCCGTAGTCCTGGGATCCTAGCCAGGATACGGGGTATATTTTACACGCGCCCCTCGGAAACCAGTTCCGGTTACTATACCAGTTACCGTTGGTTGCTATGGGTTCCATTGCTTCAGCCAGGGTGGAAGGTGCAACGTACAACGTTAATCAGTGTAATTGAATCAAGTACGCGAGACTGTTGTAATTATGACTATTTATAATGATTCTACGCTCATGCCACTTTCCACCCAGCAGTCTGAAAATTAGTTTACTTGATATCACTGTTCTGGATTGTCACCATTTCCTCTAATTATATTCGTTTAAAATTTATTTATTAGCCTTTAGGATAACTATTGAAGATTCCCTACAAAACAAATACTTTTCAAATACTTCACAATAAATTTTAATTGTAATCATTCTCATTTGACAATAAATATCTATTTTACTTATCAGGTTCATAACAAAAATGGCCTTATGGGGAATAAAAAATACAAATCTTTAAGAATAAAAACTCATGATACAGTATCAATATTTTCAACTTAATGTTATTGGCATTTGATATTATCAACACTTGCATGTTGAATATAATCCAAATTACTTAATAAAATTAATGTCCCAGACTTCGCGACCTCAAGAAACTTTATCAACTTGAAGTATTCAAAACTTTTTTTAGAAAGAATGATTTAAAAGACGATTGTTACTAATTACGTCTTCGATTTGAATTCCTGTATCAATTTCCACAACTTTGTCCTCGTTTTATGAAAGTTTTGGATTGCAATTCACACAGAGCTGTTTCGAAAACTGTTTTCGATTCATTCCAAACTAATCCGAAAAACGTTTTTAGTTTCATTCAATTTAAATTGGTTGGAAAACAATAGGACACAATCTAAAATAATATGAATCAAGTTTTCAATTACTCCGAGTTTGGGTTGGTATAAACGGAATTTCCAATCTGAATTAATCCGAATCATTCCAACTTAAAATTAATTCATATTAATTTGGATTGATTTGTATCAAAATTTTCTAAATAAATTTATCTTAAACTACATTTTTAGTTAAGGTGGCCAGAAATATGATTAAAATAATCATTTTTCTGGCTATCCGGACCTAATAAATGTAGTTGAGGACAAATGTAACCACGTCAATTTTTACTGATACCTACTAAAATTTTCTACCAGTGTAAATCTAACATTTAAAAAAAAATATACTATCAATGCACTTTATTTGCTAGAATTACTTATCTGCTAACTACTTACCTACTTTATATATAAAAGATTGCAAGCGCTAAAAGTGCTGCGACTACTGGTAAATCTACCTTATTGGAGTGAAAAGAAATGAAAGAAAGAAACGACTCTGGATAGGCTTTGAAAATAGAGATTCAAAAGTGATTCGTACGTGTCGAGAAATAAACAATCGATATAAATTGCTCGTAGTATCACAGCCGGCAGTGAAAAACTTCTCCTGCAAATATACCTAACATTATAGGTAGCCTGAAGGCTTTTTCTCTTTTTTCCTTCTTCTTCGAAATATATACATTCATACGGATTTCTGGCAGCCCTAAAGCTTCTCAACAGTCGATGACTTCACAACTACTGAATAACTGAATTGACCTATGAAACAACAAAGTCTCGTTTCAAGAATTTATTCTCTGAGGATTGACAGTGGATAATATTTCAAAAAGAAGACTAAAAAGAAATTCAGTCACCACAACCAAATAGTTTTGTTCATCATATACTAGCGGGTCGTAAAGTGGATTATATTGCCCCGTGCGAGGCAAACAAATCCATTTTCTGACCCTCTAGTAAAAAAAAAATCATGTGCGACACGGGAAAAACATTAATTTCCCTCTTGTGGTTGTTACCTTCGCTTTGCTCGGGCATCAAATTCCACACTCGCAAAATATTTTTTTTTTCCCTAGTTGCACAATATACTATATAGAATCCTGACCTGAAGTTTTTAGTTTATAGAAAAAATTTACAGGGATTCTATCAGATCCTGTCTAGAGTTTCTAGTTCCTAAAATTAGTTAAAGACCCTCCTCGTTTAGAAAATTCCGATAATTTTGTCACCTTTGGTATAATTCTTATCGTCGTTGTGAGTTTAACAATATTCTTAAAGATGGATTTTTATTCAAATTCTCTTTCAAAATTTCTATATGAGAAGCGATGCCCTGGTACAAAACAAATATAAAACAAATTTATTACCGCAATAAAATCCTCTGGTTGCACGAACCAAATGGTTAACAAAAAATCTGATTGGCTCGACAAAAATTTTTGTTAGCTGTGAACCAATCAAATTTTTTTATTCAGACAACCAAATTGTTGATGGCACAACTAAACAGTTTTTTCAGTGATTTAAATATGACCTTGAAAATACCTGCAGCCATCATCTTTTTTTTCATCATGCTCATTAAGAACGTCACGTTTGAGAATTCCTATCAAAGTTATTTTCAAGATCAGAAGTTTAAAAATGGCACGAAATACTTTATCGTCATTTTTATAAAAATACACAATTATTAGAAACACTGCATATAAAGGGCCCGCCAATTTAGACAGAGTAAAGTAAACTTCAATTTGACAGCGACGTTATTATTATTTTTTGACATCTCTATATCCATTTGTTAGTTGAATGTTTGCCATTTATCGCTATGGAGTCATATTCAATTGAAAACCGCATTAAAGTTATTCAAGAGCACTAAAAAAATCGCTGCCGTAAAGGAAAATGTGAGAGACAGCCCAAGACTCTCAGTAAGTCGCCGGTCACAAGAGTTGGGCCTTTCATCAATTTCATTAATTTAACACCTTTAGACTTTTTTTATGGGGGTTCTTAAAGAGTAAATTTTACGTCAATAAACTTACAGCCACAATTCAAGACCTCAAACATAACATTATCACCGAAATTAGGGCCATTGAAATAACAATGTTGGAAAATGTCATCGAAAATTTCGGCCATCGTATTGACGTCTGCCGAACCAGCCATGGTGAACATTTGAGCGATGTGATTTTTCAAACATAAATGGCATAAATGTATGCTCGAAATAAAATAGTGAAAATGATTTGATTCATACTCAAACTTCTTTTAATTTGCGTTTACTTTACTGCGTTTAATTTGGTGGACCGTCTATATTTATGAAAATAATTTGAAAACTAATTATAGAAAAGACTAAACTCCTTCATCTCTCAGTCATTTTATAATTTCCCTATAATCTCAACATATCCGCAAAGATGAGTTTAGGTAGACATTCAGCAGAAAGCAGCTTTATTCTCTAAAGGAAGGAAAATGTATTTGAGAGTTTTCAACTTGCGGTTGTGATCAAGGGTGGGGGTTTTTGCGAGTGAAAGGGATGGGGACTTAGAGCTCTATTATAGTAATTATATGATAAATACAACAAGGCCTAAGGCACTGTCTTTCCCTTCCATCAGTGGCAGGAATCTCACTCTGCTTCGAATCCGTCTCTATCGTCTCTTAACTCCAGTCCCCTTCCTATTCCTAGCATCTCTTTCGTTCTTGTTCTCCGTAAATGAAATCCCAGTGACCCTCTTTCTCCCTCGCACAACGAGTGACGGTGGTTTCCTATAAAATACGCCTCCTTTAGACGGAATGCAATTAATCTTACTCTCTCTTACACTCCTTGACGTAAGGCACACCTAAGGTACGAAGAAGTGTTACTGACTTAATGAAGTATGACTTCTGATGCGTGCTGAAGGGGTGGCACTCGGAGAAAGAGATATGCTCTGAGAATGGAAGCTGGAGATAAAGATAGTAGAATATAGAGCCCATTAGTGTGAAAGAGACCGAGGGAGAAATTAAGGATGGTGTTAAGAGATGCATGAACAAACCAAGTAGAAATCCCGACTAAACACCATTCTTCATTATCGCGGTTCCTTCCGAGACAGGGTTCCAACTGTTTGTCCCAAACCAAATACTAAAGGAGCTCTACAAACTTTAATCGATTTTAAAAAATTGAAAATCCTTGATTCAGTAAAACAAAAAGTCAATTTTTTAATTCTTCAAATCCAATTAGAGTTCAGTCATTTTTGATTCGTTTCACAAAATTTCAAGAGGATATTTTATTCTCCGTGGAATTGTAGTTACAGAACTGTAATTGCCGAAAACACTTCAGTTTTATAGTTTAGAATTAAAAAAACTTTAATAAACAAAAAAAAGTTATCTTACATGGTTGGATTAAGATATAATTTTTGTCACATGACTTGCTTGGCCCATGGCCTAAAGGCCATGGATCAACTAGTACATCTGACTAAATCAATAAAATCACATCCACCCCCCCCCCCCTCCACTGCTCCAAAGATTTTTCCAAAATAATGAATTTTTTTAGCTGATACTTTAGGACATAAAAAACGTTACTCTTGTTTTGTCAGGATTAAATTGTAGCAGCAGAAAAGTAATTTTATTCAATGACATATTTTCAAAAAATAATTCTAAAAATGCTTCGTTTAGGACGAAACGTCAAGGACTAATGGGTTAAAGAAGGTTTGTTCCAAATTGATTTATCAAATTTGTAATGATTTAATTTCAATTGGTAATTTTCTTTGTTAACCCTCTGCCTGTTTGAAACTATCCCCACTTTTATGGGGATATAATTTGTTTCATATAGTTTTTATATATAAATGTAATACAAGTATTTTGATTCAATCTGCGGGTGTGCTGCAGGCCTCTTGCAGGTGTGTGATTGAATGCAGGCCTGCTACAGGCCTACTGCAGTCGTAAACGATTTTCACCCGGATTAAAACAAGTAATTGTATAGCTAAAGTTTAGTAACTGATTCGAATTAGTAAAAAAAACTCATCGAAATTAAGAGGGGAGCCATCTTCAAAGTTAGAATTCCAAAAAAAACTACCAGATAAGGAATATATTGAAGTGGCATCCTCATTCGAGTAGCCAAAATCGTCATTTCCGATTTCAATATCCAAGCGATTTGAAATCAGTCTAAACATCTATTGGGAGTTTTCTGTTTCGTTATACATTCTGTCAAAAAAGTACCAGGAAATGATCAATAAAACACAAACTATTCATTATTCATCCAAATTTATTTCATCACCTTCAAAGTAGGCCCCTCCCAAAATAATACACTTATGCCAACGAATAATCCAATCATCAAAACATTTTTTAAACGCACTTTCCGGAATCGACTTCATTTCTCGCCGCGAATTCTCTTTTATGTCTTCTATCGACTGAAAACGGGTGCCTCGAAGTGGTAATTTGAGTTTTGGAAAGAGAAAAATGTCGACCGGAGCTATATCAGGTGAGTACGGTGGTTGTTCGACAATATTCGTTGAGTTTTTGGCCAGAAATTCGTTCACAATGATAGCTTTGTGAGATGGCCTTTCGGAACTAGTCGAGCATCAATGCGTTTCATGCCCAAACAATCGTTTAAAATGGTACGAATTGATTCGTGAGACACAGAAAGTTTAGCCGTTATCTCTCTTAAACTTAAATGACGATTTTCAGTCACCATTTCCTTCATTTTAGCGATAACTTCAGTTGCAGACGTTGATAGCCGAGCAGAGCGAGGCAAATCTTTCACCACATCTCGACCGCTTTTGAATGCACTGTACCACTCATATGCACGTGTTTTTGATAAACTCGATTCACCGTAAGCCTTCTGTAACATTTTCAGCGATTCCGTACACGAAATTCCATTTGCAATTCAAAATTTGAGACAAATTCTTTGTTCGATACTCTTATCCATTGGAGAAATCGCGAAACACACTTGGGATGAAGTGACAACATCGAGCACTGTGAACAAACTAAATGGCAGATCGCGCTCAAACTCCACGTCGGTATAGAGAAGAAAGATGGCAACTTAGCGTCAAAAAGGTTCTTGACAATCTCTTTAAGAGGGCTTTTTGAATTAACAATTCCCGGTAATTTTTTGATAGAATGTATGCCGTCTACTTGTCCTTTTGAGTGGAAACTTCCACTCCCAGGGTTTTCTAGTAACTCTTTTCTGTATCTATTTCTAGTTTACGTTTCCACATGGTGCCTTCTAGTGAAAAATCTACTTCATTATCTTCTATCCTTCTATCATAAATGAAAAAAATGATTTTTGTAAGAACAACGCTTATCTTTGCTTTCCTAAGATTTTCTGCTTCTAGCGGCAGCGTTACATACCCCCCTCTTTGCGGTGCGTGACGTCATATATGAAGGCTCTCTTATCAGGAGAGGCAAAGACAATTTAAATAATTGAATAAATGTCAAAATCTACGACGCAACTCAACATTCACGAATGCCGTAAGAACGAGCGAGATAGAAGAACGGATAGACGACGGAAGGTCTCTCATCTAGTCTATCCCTCTCGCTAAATTCATTATCCGTCGGTAATTCCATCGATGCTTTAAGCTCGGAAGTCCTCTTCAAGAGATATATTAGTATTTCGGGATTGTCTCGTCAGATAAAGTACCTTTTTCGATTAAATCATGTTAATTCATTCTTATTTTCAATACTATGAAACATTTTAATTCCTGTAATTGATAGTAAAAACTAATGAAATTAACAGTAGCAATGTAAATAATAGTGTGTAATTATTAGCCATAGTGGATTCAGTACGATGTCTCCAGCCAGTTGGAAACGGGCTAGTCGACATTTAATACCGAACCGTTGAATATTCCATCGAATAGCCCTGGATATTGAATTGGCTCCCACCTAATTGTAACCTTGCTCTTCGCCTGAGTCTCATTCACTTGTAAACGACATTTACATAATTTTTACATCGTCTTCCATGTAATCGATTTGAATGCGCGACACTCCCTTTATACATTTCTCTTGACTTCTCCATCAATTCTTCCATCTGACAAACTTTATTCCAATACCAAGACTCTTTTTATTTTAGTTTATAATTTTTAAATTGATTTTTTTTTTTTTGGAAATTACAAGGAAGGTTTTATAATTTCTTATGAATTTTCTACGATTTCATAAGTCCATCGAATTTCACGTACCCTATTGAATCTCTATTAAATAATAGACAATTTTTGAGAGGCTCCCTTATAAATTATATGAAGGTGAGTGGAAGAATTTCAGAAGTTGAGGAAGTAAATATTATATGAATTTTAGAGCTCATAGTCGCTTTTTATATTTCGATATTTTACATTATATTTTTGATATATTTTATTATATTGGTTTATAATTTAATTATATTTTTATTTGTATGGGTATTAATATACAATCAGTTAATTTCCAATCGAGAATGAACTACCCAGCGGACATTTTGACAATAGCATAAATTACAATTTTTTAAGGGCATGTGATACTCAAGGCATTGGCAAATTTTATTGATCTTAGGTTTCTACATGTTTGTGTCCAAAGTACATAAAATTTTGTTTTCAAAATTTTGGAAATAGTAGAGAAGATAAAAGCAGACGTAGATAGACTACTTTTGGTTACGAATTTGAAAAAATGTTCAATTTCAGCAAAATGTATCGGAAAATTTTATATCATTGTCAAAACCAAACGTAGTATATTTACGTCCGTTTTTATATTCTCCACATTTTCCAAAATTTTGAAAACAAAATTTTATGTATTTTGGACACAAACATGTAAATACCTAAAATCAATGAAAGTTGCCAATGTCCTGAGTATTAATGAAATATTTAGTTCATCAATTTTTTGTATTTTGGATACAAACATGTAGAAACTGGAAGCAAATTGTTCACATGGACTTTCTACATTTCTCAAGTATCTCATGCCTTTAACAAAGGTATAAAAAAACTTTTAAACTTCTAAAAAGTAATCAATATATGATATATATATATATATCAAACTCAAGAAAAATGTGAATATTCTTAAAAAATTGAATAGAGAATAAAATGAGCTATTTTTAGTTTAATCGGTATATTGGGGATCCTCAACTCTTTTCAATAAAATATCCTTGGAGCAATCAAGTCTTGAACTAAAAGTTTAGATCGTTGAAGAATTTCCGTGGGATTATGAGAGTGAACATCGAGCTGCGAAAGGGCGAACGGACATTACGGTAATTTAATAAAATTTTGTCTGGATCGTGATGGTAGAAAAAGCAGAAAAAGAGAACGAGGAGGCTGGTTTTGGGTAGGAGGGTTGGAGAGGAAAGTTGTACACCAATTAACGGATTAAAGTTGCCATCAGATGCAGGCTGTTCGAGTGCTTGCTACTTTGCTCAGAGAGTCGCCGAAGAGCTACGCTCGCTATCATTAGCGACCCGTCGCTTTTAGCCAAGTTCGTCTATGTAAGTTGAGAACTCGATTCAGTCATCCGTCCATCCACTTGTCCCTTCTTTCTTTCATCAATATCACTTGACAGTCTTGACCATTGCAAAGCACTGCCTTTCAATCAAATTTCATATCAAAGCCACGCGAATTTAATTTTATTACTCAAAAGCACTCTCGGAATCTTGCTGTACTTTTCACCTCGAGCAATTATTTTTTCATTCCATTTAATTACATTCTTTTATTTTCTGCTTAACTTTTTATTAGACTGTTCTACTTGAGCTATAATATGATTTTACTCTTATTTTTAGTTGTGAGTTCAATAAAGTTCGATCATGGAACTGAATTTGATATTTTAAGTTCACAGGTGCAAAATGTAGTCCAATTGAAGAAATTTGAAATTCTGCAGAATTTCTACTGACATTATAAACAAAAGCCGATTTGCAGAATATTGAGGAATTGAATACTAAATGCAGAATTAATGATGGGATGCCGACAGATTATGTGAAAACACTTTTTTAGAATTTCGAAAATATCTACGGTTAAAGAAAAGTCTTATTCATATAATTATGAAAAAATTTTAGTAGTGTTCAAAGCATTCTAAGATGCATTAAATGACGCAAACTTCAAATTTCTATTGTTATAATTTTAAATATAATATATATTATTTTTACAAAAAAAAACTATATCTGTTCGAGTTCTTCATTCATAAACAGGCTTTAGTAAGTAAACCTGTCTTAGACTATAAAAATATAATTAATGTTCTATAATAATTTCAAATTAGGTGGTTGAGTTCGAAATTTTTCACAGAAGGATTTCAAATTCTTTAAATTTAAATTCTCTAATAATATTTGAAATAACGAATTCACTTAATACATTATAGGAAATTTAAAAAAAAACTTTAGAATGTATTTAATTAGTTATTTAAAACATCGAAACCCAGACCAAAATACTGATGAAATCTTCAAAACTATTTCAACAGCTTCTAGAATAATCAGCTTGGATGTATATTTGAGTCTTGCTTTAAAAATTTTCAATGTCAAAGCAAATATTAAATCATCAGATAAATATTGAATATTTACCTAAAATTTATATATTAGCAAAGTGAAAGTTGTAGCAAAAATTTCGATATTTTCTAAAAAAATTTAGAATATTCCAAAATAATTTTTGCAGGATATTTTAGAAGAGTCTACTGAGCTCCTAAAATGAATCTGAAAACTTATGAAATTTGGAAGATGCAAGTATTTTCTAAATTTCGTTAGGATGACATGTATAAATAATTTTGCATCATTCTAGAATTTCCTGCAACTCTAAAGTAGTTTCGAAAATGTTTCAAGAAATGGTATTGACATTCCACTGTAAATTGGCTTACTATATTGTCTATTAACCAGTTGAAAACTTTTGAAAGATATCATAATACCCATTGTCAGTTAAGGGGGCAGCCCACCTTTGAGGCCTCTTTTTTCACCATTTTTTTTTTTTCAGAAATTTTTATTTTACCATTTCAAGTTTTTTACATTATGTTGTACGGTTATTGAAGTATAAGAGAAAATTTTTTTGGAAAATTTTGGTGACACCCCGCTGAGTTATAGCCGGCCGAATGGTCAACAATTTTTTCCTTGTCGGCACGATTTCTCATGTTTGGATGATCTGAAACAGTAAATCCATATTTATTCTTAAAGAGGGCATAAATGGTTATCGTCCCTAGCAAAATTGTGAAAATTCGTTTATAAATAAACAAATAGTGGATTTTTTATGTTTTTTCCATTTTTCATCCTGTTTTTGAGCATAAATGTTGCTACAATATTGTTAATAAAAAATTGGCATGCATGTCCTTGCTAGGGACGGTAGCGAGGTGTTTTATAAACATTTTAAAAAAATGTTTAAGCAAATCCGTCCAGTAGTTTTGCCGGAATCATGCCAAGTTAAAAAATAGTGTTTTGAGAAAAACGCGTTTAAACGCGCCAGAAGAGCGTTTAGAGCGCTTCGAAAACTCGTTCTGCCCACTTATGCGATCTTTTGATGGAAAACACTCTTGCAAAGTATTTTTAAAAATATTTTGAGTTCTTTTCAAAAGTGTGTCCCGAGGATTCTTTGAAGTCTCCCAATATTAGAAAATATTTACAAAATTTTTCCAAAAAATTAAAAAAGTTTTCGAAAAAGTGTATCCCGAGGATTCTTTGAAGTCTCCCAATATTAGGAGATATTTACAAAAATTTTCCAAAAAATTGAAAAAAGTTTTTGAAAAAGTTATCAACAATTTTTTAATGGTTGGTTATATTTGTGACCAGTTTTTGTTTGAAATTTTTTTAGAAATTCCATAAGTTTTTTTTCTTTACTTGGAGCAATGGAGACGTAAATTCAAATCTACAAGAGATTTGTGTAAGATAAGACTTGAAATCGAATCTTTAAAGGCTGGAATACCATACTAGTTTATTGAGAAGCTTAAAGCGGTACTCGAAGGTCCTAGAATGGGGCGAATAGTCCTTGGGGCAATGTTCAATCTTGGGCGACGACAAGGTGGTTGAACGCGATGACGGAAGACAACTTGGGAAAGAGGTAAAGCTCCAGCTCTGGGGGTGAGAGGTTATCGCGGAATCGGAATGCGTAATGGACGAGACGATCTCGGGTTACTAATAAGCATCGACCTACGGAATCATACCTTCCACCTTTTTCACTCCGTATTCTCTCATTTCCCCCCTTATAATCTAAACATCTCTAACCAGAAAACTTTCTCAATTCTCAATGCGTGAAAGTCTGCATAGATATATGTCTAAAAATTACCACCTCCGTAATTTCTGATAAAAGTAAATATCCTTTAGTTACATTTGCAAAATAACTTTGCTTGCGATTCTTTTTTGCTGTACCAAAATCGTTGGTAAATAATTTTAGTTAACAATTATTTTTTTTTAGATTGATAGAATCTAGACAGCCTTGTCCTTTGCATCACAGATGAAAAGCAGCAGCAGCAGCCACAAGTTGCGTATTGTGGAGCGAAACAAAAGGGGTGGAAACAGATGAAAGTGCATATACGTGCGAATAAATGTGCCACGTCAAGTAAAGGTATTGCCTGCACAAAACCGACGTGTAGATAAAATGCAAGTATAGTCCTGGTGAGTCTACCAGCAATGAGCCAGTCGCCGCGAGGTACGTCGAGAGCAACGCAAAGCAAAACAAATAAAAAGTGATCACAACGTTCAGGGAGACTGCGAGCTATAGGGAAAATAAAGCGTTTCTGTCGCTTTTGGTCCGGCTGTAACGAGTTACGCGAAAAAAGGCCCTCAAACTGTCAATTGACGGCAACTCGTCTGGGTAAAAACGCTCAAGCACTTTCCACCTTTTTCCTCCATCTATCCAGTTCTGCTACGTAACGTGTCTAGACTTTATATGTATATGTGTATAGACCTGAATTAGAAGGAAAATACCAATGTTAATAGTGATAAATATTTTACCAAGTGCTTTAGTAAAGGATTTTACTAATAACTACAATAATTTATTATACTAATCTATAGTCGTTTTTTACTAATTAAATTGGTAGTAGTTCAGTTTTTGTTATTTGGTTCTTTTACTACTTTAATATCATGTATACACTATACATATATGAATTAGTAGCCGCTGAACTGCTACTGAAACAAATGTCTACTTTGTAGATCTGAATTAGTAGAAAAATACCTTTTGAAATAGTGCCAAATTATTTACCAATTTCTTGAGTGAAGATTTTTACTAATAACAAATATTTTACTACTAATTTATATTCAAATTTTATTGATATTATCAGTAACAGTCTAATTTATACTAATTTATTTCATAACAATGGTAACGAAATTAATTAATAAAAATTGTACTACTACTAATTGTATTCATAGCATTTGACCATGAATTAAGAGAAAGCACTTCATTCGTAAATATACACTGAGAGAAATGATACTGGTCAAAATTGTCCTTAACTACGTTTTTAGTTGAGATAACCCGAAATTTGATAAAAATAACCATTTTCACGGTTATTCTGATCTAAAAAGCGCAGTTCAGTACAAACTGAAGGGCATGTGATACTTGAGAATAGTAGGAAGTTCATGTGGACAACTTGGTTCAGACTCTATACATGTTTACGTCAAAAATACATAAAATGTTGTTTTCAAAATTCCAAAATTTTACATATGAGTTATAACTTTGGTTCGTTAATCAGCCATATCTGACCAATATTGTGAAAATAAGAGCATTTGGAATTTTTTTTTTTAAATCGAAAATTGCAATATTGGTTTTTGATAATGCTCATAAATCTCTACAAACTATCCTTAAGAGATTTTTCGATTTAATAAAAATAAGGAAAGTCACAGTATGTCAAAACTTGAAAAAAGTCAATATCTAAATTCCATTTTCCAGTTAAATTATACGAGATATATACAAAAAAACGTTATCATACAAAATTGTTTACTACAAAAAGATCTACAAATTTAAGTAAAAACATTTTTTTATAATATGTATATTTTTCTTTTTAATTTAAAAAAATACTATTGAAAATCGAAAGTTCAATTTCTTGAACATTTTGAAAATACCATCTAGTCTTAAATGACTTTAAGTTATTTCTATATCATAGGTTTATAAGGTCGATATAGTTGAGTTCCGTTAATACTGCGAGTGATACACTCTTCTAATAATCGACTGAAATGATTCAGAGATATTAGTAAAATTATTGAACATAATATGTTAAATACGAATAAAACGTAAGGATGCAAAATTGTTTGCTTCAATAAGGTCAACAAATTTTGTCTCTCACAGTTTCTGATAAAATATAGATTTCTCATTTCAATTTAAAAAAATACGATTAAAATTCAAAAATGCCATTCTTTAAACAAAATATGTGAGATACGAAAAAAACGTTGAAATGGAAAATTATTTGCCTAAATAAGATCTACAAATTCTCAGTAGGACATTTTTTGATAAGATGTATATATTTTATGTTTCGATTTTGAAAAGGCTGTTGAAAATCAAGAATTCTATTTTTTAATCAAGATATGTGAGATACAAAATAAGCGTTAAAAGTGAAAATTGTTTAAATAGAAATTCCGGAGCTTGCACCCTAGGCGCGCTCAACCTTGCGAGTGAAGAGAAATGTTCCCGCAAAGTGGGTCTATTTTTCTATTATTAGAATATATTGTATTTTATTGTGAAAACGCGTTTTTACCAAAAAATGTATCGAATTCTACACATTATACTGTTTTGAAACTTGTCACATAGAGAAACCCAGGTTTAGAATTTTTGCTAAACTGTGTTTAAATTCAGGGAAAAACGTGTCATAGTGAAAATTTTTGGCAACAAAATAATGAACTTCAGAAGAACCATATGATAATTAAATATAAACTCTATCTAACTTTACTATAACATATACTAAAGTTTCATATCATTTGTTGAATTCTTAGTATTTTGATTGCGAAAAATGTCCAGTCTGCTAGAAATAATTACTATTGCTCCTCGATTTCGCCTAGATTTCTAATATTTTTTAGAACTATCATTATAAAATAAAACATATATTGGTATAAAAAGTTTCTCGGCGTGTGTCCTAAAATTCAATCCCCTGCTATCGTAACCGGACCGTAACATCCTATAAAGCTCCTCCCTCTATAAAAAAGTTTTAGGTAATCTATACGCAACCCTCTACTTGTCTTAGAAATGTCATTTTCATTATCAGGGGTCATTAAATGCCAAATAACAGTGGGTTTTTCGGCGAAGGATATATAGAGAATGGAAAAAGAGTAACAGCAGCGATAGAGTGAGTCGTACGCGTGTACACAGGTGCGTATAGGGTCTTCAACAGGTGGTCACTCGCATCGGGGAGCACCGCAACCCCGTGGCTGCCCATCCATCAAGGGCTTTGTGCCCTCCGTGTGGTCGCGTGGCTGTAGCCTATCGGCCATACTAAATGTCGGATAGGTACTTGGCTCGTGAACAAGTGGCCCTCTTTTTTACGGTGAGAGCATGTCGATTTTTCTGTTCCTTTTTTCCCTTTTTCTGCTTTACAATTCACCAGATCGACACTCTTTTTCAGCGATATTTCTGCTACCCAAATGCATCAAAAATAGGTTGTTACTTTTAACTTATAATATGGAACTTTTTTCAAGGCAAAGGATCAATCGGACCACATGACTAAATGATACATTTATTCCTTCATGTGAGATAACTTTTTAAATTTACAATGTATCATTCTCGAAATTTGGGAAACGTTACAAAAGAAAATAAAGCACGCCTGTTAACTTCCTTTTAGTGAAAATTTTGTAAAAAATGACAAAACTTATCGAAAATTATAGTTACCTGTAAAATTTTTTGCTTAATTTTCACTCAAACGAAGTTGACGGACGTTCTTTATCGCTTTCTGTTATATTTTCTAAATTTCCAGGAAGACATTTTGTAAAATTAAAAAGTTATCTTACACCAACTTTTACAGGTTTTCGGTCACAACAACTGGTTAATCCATAGCCTTAAGTAAATATTCAATTAAGTAGATAAAAGATTATAAATTATTACACAATGTTTAATTTTTATAAAGTGATGATATCATTTACTGGGACTCTAATTTGAATCGGTAAACTGAAATTATGTCTCCAGAGAATTGATATTAATAAATTTTGATCTCCCACTATTAAATTTTTGTTTTAAATGCAAACTAATTACCGTTCGTAAATTATTATTTTATTATTTTGAATAAAAATTTTATATTTTTTATTGGTATGCTGACATAGCGCCGATATGACACGAACATTACCTCACTTCTTTAAAAATGAAAACAATGGGTTCCTTAATTAAAGTTTTTTCCCAAACCATCCGCTTTCAAAAGCGTAGCATAACCAACTGGCTTCTTCTTTAACCCAGGCTTCTCCTTTAAAAAAAAGTCAATTGCAAATGAGAATGTTAAATTTAATAAACTAAGTATTACCATTTTGAATCATTATTTTAAAAATAAACCACATGAAAAAAATTTGTTCAGCAAAAAGTCCGGAACTTATAATTTAGTCTGGGATAGAAAGTTTAGTTTGTGAGTTTCGATAAATTGTTCCAAAGTTCTAATGAAAACTTTGAAATCTAAAGTAAAATTTCTAAAAGAGTTCATTATTGAATGTTTTGTTCCTCCAAATTGTACGGGAAGTTTGCACTTTGCACACCGAAAATATGCGCAAAATGGAAGATTTCTGAAGATCAGAAAAAATGTGTGGAAAGGAATAAAGGTGTGCGGGAATGAAGATATTCACGCACACTTTTCATGGACATCAGAAATCTGCCATTTTTCGCACATTATTTGATGTACAAAGTGCGAACGTCCCCTACAGTATTATAAAAAATATAATATTATACTATTTTGTAACTCAGCCTTGAATTCTCCTGGAACTGTTTCTTGATTTCTCACTCAGCTAGCTCCCCTTGAGACATTACTGTTACACGTCATGAATACTATTTAAAATATTTTCTGATCTTCACGAAATTGTTCATGATATTTTCTCTAAGTGGGTTTAGGAGATTTCCAGATGGTTCTTTATAAAAATATTATTGCATAGTTCCGAAATTTTTTCTAAACAATTTTCAACTCTTCTCAAAATGGTCCGACACATTTCTATTTGAGTACGTTTGAACTCTTCATACATTCTTCTCGTATCCCAGACTTAGGTACAAAGTTAGGGCTTTCTCATAAACAAATTGTTTTCATCTGATTAGAAAATCACTCCAATGAATAAAATTATTTAAAAAAAGGATATATGAAAAAGTAGCATTCAGGGTAGAATTTGATTTAACTGATGAACTTATTAAGAATAATAGTTCTAAATTTTTGAAAAGTTGATTCTAGAATTAAAAGTGCTAAGAAAAGTCTCTTCTGCATTCCGACAGAGAATCGTAGTCTGAACAGAAATAAGGAGTAGGAGGAAGAATTGAGGGTGGCAAAGAGATCCGGATTTAAGACATCGTCCATGAAAGCCCTCTGGAGGCGCTGGAGCCTTGGTCGGGGTAGTTTAAGAGAAAGAGAAAATGGCTGGGCTTGAAGGGGGAGGAAAGGGGGGAGGGTGCTGTCGTAGTCGTCGTTGACGTTGACTAGGCGTGTTGGAGTGTAAGTGCTAAGATCTCAGAGTGCATTAACATGCCCCGAAGGCAAGCTGAATACAACCCTTCTTACATCCAAAGCTCAAGCTGAGACCACCGCGACGAAGAAAGGAGGATAAAGGGACACGGAAGGAGGTAGATCAAGTCAGAGGAGGGCTCACCGTACCGCAGAGATTCCCACTTAATTATATCAAAAATGTTTTATCCTCTGGCTTTCCTTCTCACGAGGAGTGAGCCAAATGCAAAATTTTTCCCAACTTTCACGATGACCGCTAAATCTTATATTTTTGAAGTGAAAGTAAATCATTTTTTAATTACGATCACGATAAAAGAATTTGAAATTTTGTTTTACGTTTATGGGGTGATATTTATAAATTTGAAAGTTTTAAGTTCTTTTCGAATTCAGCATTTACAAAAACCTTTTTCATATACGAATTGAACGAAAAACAACTTATACCAAATAAAATAGTAGAATTTTACTATAAATTGGTAAAATACTACTAATTATTAGTACAATTTTTCACAAAAACAATCATTGAATGATTTATTATTATTTTAATGAGCAATTTTCTAATTCATCAAACTATTTTACTTTCGCCTAGAAAAAATAAAAATCATCTTTGAATCTCAATCTGTAAAAAACTAATAGAAATAAAAGTGCAAAGTCGTTTATGAATAGTTGAAGCAATTATTCTTACTAAAAGGGAATAATCTTTACCAATAATTTATGTTAAAAGATATCAATCTAACTTGTAGAAGTTCGATTTTGACTAATTTATTCGGTAAGTGAATGGTAACCAAATGAATTATTAGGAAATGGATAAATACTTATCAAATTAGTAGAGTATACTAATTGAAATAATAAGTAATTATTTAACGATATTTTAGTAAAAATTTTTACTCACAGCTAGTGATTCTCAATGGTTCAAAGTGAAATTTCATTACATTAATTATCAATATTTCAATTTATATTAATTTGTTGTGATTTAATGATAAAAAAATAATTAGTAATGAATAAACTGTGACTAAGCTAATTGATTTGGTAGAATTTTGACTATGAATTAACAGAGAACTATTGACTAAACTGTTCGAGATCGCTTACCGATTGTCTCGGTAAGGGTTTCCACTAATAAATGGTAGTTTTCTGCTAATTTATGATTAAATAACATAAATTTGATCAGCAGTAGTTCAGTTTATTTTCATTCACATTAGAATTCAATGGTAACTAAATAAATTAGTAATAAGTAGACTATTATTTATTATAAATTAATTCGGATGTCTGTTTGTTTTTTGTGGATCGAAAATGAAATATAAAAATCATCAAAATTTTTGACCTTTTTTGACCAGGTGCATCACCGTGGAAAAAATCGCAAAAAAATTTCAACAAAAGCAATTTGTAGCTTTTTTTAAGTTCTTCTGAAAATACACATAGAAAAAAAAATTGATTCGAATTTATTGCAATTATGAGCATTTTTGTTGAAAAATGGCCTTTATTTAATGGCCTTTGATATTTTCAGTAGAATACTCAGAATCAAACTTTTGTTTCATTAAAATGATAACCTTCACTTTTAATTACAGCTTTGCATAATATGTGATACTAGGTGATAATATTTATAAAATTCACTTTTTTATTCCTTTTCAACTTATTGTTTGGTAAGAATGTGTTGTCATATTCACGCATATAATATATCACTGAAAATAATAAAGATTTTTTTCCTTATAAGTTTTTCTGCATCTTCCGTATTTCCACAGATAATAGATTTTGAAAATAAAGGCCATTTTTCAACAAAAATTCTCATAATTGTAGTAAGTCTGAATCAATTTTTTTTTGCTATTAGTGCTTTCGAAAGAGCTTAGAAAATGCATACGTTATAAATATCCTTTAAAAGCTCTTTTCAAGAGCTTTCAAACGCGCCAAAGCTGGTCTCCATAGGTCAGTTTTGTTTGAAATATGAAACTTTGAAGTATAGGTAAATTTGGCTTTGGGTGGGCAAAGATTTTTGTTCAGGAATGTAAATGATTAATCAAATTCATCACCAAAGTGATTTAGTGGCTCACTTTTCACTAATTTAAATTTAGAGAGTAGCTTAATTTGTACTTGTTCGCTTACCAGTTAATGGTAATCAGTTGATCTTGTAGAAATTAAACTAGTACTAACTAGGCTGGTATAATTTAACTATGGGTTAGTAAAAAACTACTAGTTATTGGTCGATATGTTTACTGTAGCAATCAGTAAACGATTTTACACTTCTCTAATAAAAACTTTTTACTAATATGGATTTAGAGAGTGCGTACGAAATTAGTATTGTTATAGAAATTTGCACAAAAAGTTTCAATGCAAGTATAATTTGCAATTATATTGACCGGGGTACAGGTTAATTTCAATTTCGGTTCCGTCGAAAAAATAATTTATTTTTGTTTGATGTTAAGGATTGACTGATAGGAGTGAATGAATTTGGTTTACTAAAGATGGTTAAGGGATTGGCCAGAGGTTGAGGACTAATCAGTGAGCAAAGACGTTCGGATTTGTGGGACAAGAAAACGTTGGATCTTTTACTCGGTGAAGACTGCGGTGAGCTTGGTCTTTCATTATTTAGGGAGATCCAAAAACGTTGAGTCTAAGGAAGAGGCTAGCGTTGCATGCTAATCATTCGACCCAAATTGAATAATGAATCAGTATTCTTTCCCTTCTTTTACCACGAACGTCTTCTTCGTCGCTGTGGTACCGCTCGCCGTCTCTACGTGACGGGTTTTTTATTACCCAGAGGGAAAATGCTTTCTATCCTTTCCTCGTTATCTTTAAGTCATTAGTCACCTGCATACTTCCTACTTTAACAAAAATATGAAAAGTGTAAAAAGTCTTTTACTATTAGATAAATACTATTCAAACTTGTATTTTATAGATTTTTCTTTTCTTGTTGCTACACTGCATCTTTTTTTATGATTTCTAATGGGCAAGAGATGAAATTGATTTTCTATAACCGCAAATTTTTATTGTGCAAACTTTGAAGTTTCCGAGAAGGTGAAAAAAATTGTGTTTTACTAGAAGAGAAAAAATACTTTATAGTAAGTGTAAAAGAATCATGCACATGTTTCTTTGCTGATTATTTTATGTTTTTGTGCAAAGGGTAAAAGCTTGATTATTTGCGTATCAAACTTATTGTTGGAGGGATCGATTACTTAAATATTATCTCTACTTGTGTGTCTACTCTATTCTTTAGGGAGGTCAAGCGATCATTTTCTGCACTCTTTTTTACTTTTCTATTATTCAGAGGGTCGGTATTTGCCGAAAGGTAAATGTATTTTACTAATGAACGTGACGACATACAAATTGTACGAACAAATAGACGAAAAGCTAATTATCTTTGTGAAAATTACTGACTAGACTTCGACAGCCTTAAACGTAAAACTAATTACATCAACCTTACAGTAAACAAGTACAAAACCAATAACACAAAATTACACCTATATACCTCTAATTTCTGTTCATATATCAGAGTACCCAATAGAATTCAATTTTCATTGGTCACTATTTTAAATGAGAAAACTTTCCTGGTAGTGACAAATAATACCATTTCTAAAAATGAAAATTTCATTTTACAACTGAAAAAGTAAGAATTATTTTGCTTGTAAATGAAGCCGATAAAATTGATGTAAAACGTAAGAAGGAAGACATAATTTAAGTACGAGTTATTTTATCTAAGTAACTTGAAAATCTTAATTTCAGTGAATCAGCTATAAATTTCCAAGAAATCAACAAGGCACCAAGTAACGAGGAAACTAATAGAAAGCTGGAGGACAGGTTAGCAGATATGTCTACGTAGGATCGAAATGTAATTAAGAGGGCAAATAATCCGTGCCGAACAAACTCAAGGCTGGATCAAAGAACTCGAATGAAGGCTTGATAGAAACGTTGCACTGGTAGCGGAAGTGGAACTGGGCATCCACTACGTAGACGTAGACGATGTGTCGACGTCTGATGCCAGCATTAGTGTAGAGGGGGTTGTGGGGAAAGGGGGGGATTGTAGCAAAGCAGAGACCCTCGATAAATATTTCCGTCAAGTGACCGGGGGATCGGGGTTGGAATTCAAAGAGAGTCGAAAGGTGGAATCGAGAGCATCTCTTTCCCTTTTCCTCGGAAAGGGGTGAGGGGTTGCAAAGGAAGAAAGAGCGAGAGGGCAGTATATTTGCGTTACGTTACGTAGTTGCGCGTTTAATCAGCCATGTACCCGGAAAGAGGGGCGTTTGAAGGAGAAAAAGGATGAGAGTCGGCGAAGAAGCGGAATGGGTGTAGAACCCAGAATCCGGAGATGAGGACCGAGTGCCTTTGGAAAGCCAAAGAGAGGACCTGGTTTATTGCTAGATGGTCCCGGGAATGCCTGGACATTGGATACGAACCGATTCACTACTCTGGACTTATCCACTGAAATTAACTGCTCCACCTCCAAGGATAAATTAATCTACGAGGGTCAGAATTTCTAAATACTTCGAAAGTATCTTACATTCTTGATAAACTGATTCGTAACTCAAGAACGAGTATTCCTTTTATTCGTATGGGTTTTTTAGGCAAACTTAATAGGTTTTTTTCTGACAAAAAAGGAAAAAGAGTAATAATATAATCAAACGATTAGGAGCTTCAGGGCTGTTGCACCATTTCAATCCGTTAGAATCAAAATTAAGAAGTGCACAGAGAAACTTTTCGTAGCAAAATATCTTTTATTTTATAATGATAATTCTAAAAAATATTAGGAATCTAGGGAAAATCGAAATGCAATGGTAATCATTCCTAGCGGACTGGAAATTTTTCGCAGTCATAATATTAAGGATTCGAAAAATGATATGAAGCTTTGGTATAGTTTATAGTGAACTTTGATACAATCTATAGTAAATTATCATATAGCTCCTTTAAAGTTCAGTATTTCGCTGCTAGAAATTCTCACTGTTACACGATTTTTCCTAAATTGAAACGTAGCTTAGCAAAAATTGTAAACTTGAGTTTTTCCATATTATTGGTATATTAAGGCATGATACAGGAGCGATTCATTATCAGGTGTGTATAGAAACTTCAGGAGCAACTCAAGATGTGATTGGGGTGATAATTTTGAAGACAGATTCTGATAAAATTCTTTTGTGTTTAGAAAATTCATAGGAAGATATCTATTTTTAGGATATTTTAAAGAACTTTAGGCGGAAATAATAAAATAAATTCCAAGCTTTTAAAGATCATCCTAATATTTAAAAATGTGGAGAAAAAATTCATCTTCTAAGGTAACTTCAAAAATATAAAAACTGACAGGAAATTTAAACATAGCTTATAGAGCAGAAATAATTTGTGCAAACTTCAAATAATTTGCTCTCATTCCACTTAAATTTCTCTCAAAATTCTTCAACAAAATTAAAACATTAAAATTTTCCATTTAATTTTTAGTATAGAAACAATGTTTTGAAATTTTTTACATCTTGTTCCTATTATTTCTAAGGAGGCTCTTAAATATTACCTAAAAATTGATAATTTGTACTTAAATTTCATAATCGGAATAATCGAAAATATTTTTATATCATAGGATTTATGATGCATTATGAAATGTTGGTCAGAAATCAAGCGAACTTTGACATAAAAGAATTCGGAAATAAGGCATGAAAGTGGAGAGGGAAGCGAAATCGAAAAATCCGGAGGAAAATAAGAGGGGGTGGAAAGAAATTTTGGAGGCGTCGATACCGTGACAGATTGCCCCTGCTATTTTCCACCATATACATCATCGGCACCCACCAACCCTTAGTTCTACTTCGATGCCCACCGCGATCGAATCTCTTAATTGGCATCGCTACCTTCGAGCAAATAGTCAAGAAATTTTCCGCTTTGAAGCTGCGCACTAAAAGAAGCAGAAATACTTCTTTTGCGAACTCATGCTGTTTCTGATATTGACAACACTCTTCTCTTTCGATTTATCAGTTTCCAGATTGGCCGCAACACAAATAACTAATGGAAGCTAATTAAGTTAGACAACATACGTTCCTGCTAAGAGTTTCGGATATGATTTGTATCCTTGCCATTCCGTCTTATTATAAAATCTAATACCGACCTCTTCTTGAGTGATGAAAATTTAATTCGGAGGAACTTTTCAATCAGAGCATTCTAGCGGAATCGGGTAGATTTTTGGATTGAAATGGATTCGAATGTTGGAGGAATTGTGGATTGATCGGATTAAACTTAAGTAGACTTGAGACTGAGACTGATTGAAAAATTGGTACGTATTGCTTCAAAATATCAACGAAGATTGTTCAAACCTTTTAGGGGCATTTTTTTTCTTGTAAACTAATTTTGAAAAGCATAGGTCATACAAGAGTTTTTCTGGGTCTTTGATTACGATTCTGACGTTGGGATCACAAAATTCAAAATGGCTGATTCAATATGGCGACTATTTTAGGCTAAATTTGAGGTTTTTTTGAGTAATGTGCCGACAAGCAGACATAATAAGGTTTTTTGGGACACTGATTACGATTCTGACATCATAATTACAGAATTCAAAATGGCGGATCCAATATAGCAACGCTTTAGGCTGAATCCAGGTTTTTTTATTTAATTTGTACAAATAATTGTAAAATTTTGGGGGTCTATTATTACGATTCTGATCTCAGAATCACGAAAACCAAACAAGGATCCAATATGGCTATACTTTTAAAATTTATTTTTTCAAAATATAAAATAAAAAATTGGAAAAATTAACGTACAGAAAATTCTGAAAAAAAATTTACAATATAATACTATGTATGAAGAATACGTCAAAAATATTTCAGATCTTTAGTTTTTTGCGATAAAGCAAAACCGATTTTTTCTTAAAAATGAGTTTTTTAACATTATTTATTTATACCAAACATATAAATAAATAAATTAACGCAATTTTTCACCAAATTTGCATCACTTAGATACCGTAAGATCTAAAAAGTACTCACATGCACGTAAAAACTGTAAAAGTTGCTTAAAAATGTCGGGAAAACTAGAAAAAGTGTAAGACATGTTTCAAAATAAGAAAAAATAACGAAAATGAAGATCCTATTTGTTTGGACCAGGGTCAATGTTTCTTCATTTGAAAGAGAATTCTTAATTTGATATTGACTTACGCTATGCGTACTATTTTCACTTTAATAGGTGAAAATGAGAGATTTGCTTATTTAATCTTTTCAGGACTGTGACTCATGTAGATAGTTATCCTTTTGTTTCGAGTCAGTCACATTCCTGCTTTATCAACTTTACTTATAATATACATGAGCCAGACCACATTTGAAGGCATGGAATTATCTAAATTAAGATAATTAGATTTGTCCAAATTCATATAAAGTTAATAATGAATAAAAATAATTATTGATACAACTCCACTTGTGTGTTTATTACGGAAATAATTATTTAAAATATGCAGGTTATCGAAATTTTATAATGATGAACCTCTTATCATGTGGTTTTCAACTGTTTCATTTAAAATATTTACGGCTCTATGTAGACAGCCACAGTCTGACGGATCGTTAAATTTTATTGTGTTTTTTGTCGATAATGCTCGAAATAAAGTTAGTTTATGACGAGAGACAACACCGGGGAAGTAAATCCACTTTAGGGGTTACGCTTCTTCAAGCTCAATTCACTTATCCATTTCTTCACTTTGATTGTTTCGTGCCTTCTGTTTCTTTCGTGACTTCACATGTAACAAAAATAATAGAGCCTAATATATCATAAATTAAAAAAAAAAAATTGGTTCAATTAGTTAACTGAGCGAAACAATTTCAAATTACTCTAGTATCTACTAAAGTCATATTCGGGACGCAAGAGGTAGTTGCTGGAAGCATCGCGATAATGCTGTTGTGGCAGAGAAGAGGCGCTAACCCGGGCACCCCATTATCTTAACAAATCTAATCTCGCGGTGGGTGTTTATAAATGTCTTGTTTTAAGCTAAAATGTCGGAACTAGGAAACAAGCGTAGAGAAGTCAAGTGAGATTCTGTTATTCACCCCCTAGTTGTCTCAACCCTAAAACTACAATTTACAATTATTTCTCATTGGTTTTATCATCTTTATTTCAATACGTGTCTCCCATGAAGCAACAATATTTTCAAGAACAATCAGCACATTATTAAATTACTTTTCTGTGTTAATTGTACATGAATGTACTCGCACGGTGTATGCATTTATAGCAGTTCACGTAACAAAAGGGGATGTAGGATGAAGGTAGGCACGGTAAGCAAGGTAGATTCCTGTTATTACAGTTAGGAACGCGTTTCACCACAAACTACAGCGCGTAATCCCTTAAGAGCAATAATAAGAATCCATTCTCCGTCGCTCTTGGATTCTACGTTAAAACTACGCTCATCCTGTACATGGGAGATGGCTTGCAGACTTAATTCGAGGGTTGTTCCACGCATTGTGGTATAATCTTTAGCTCTCCTCCTCTGCCGACCCTTTTAAACCATTCAAGCTCACTTCTTTCTACTTTCTTATTCAGGATAAAAATAACATACACGAGACAAAATAATGCATCCAATATTCTATTCTTAAACACGTAAACCTTTACCGTAGTCGAGGTATCTGGAATGTATAAAATAATTTTAAACCTGGCCGAAAAAAATCTTTCAATAGTTTTCACCGTACAGATGGAAAGTTATTTTGATATTTGCATTTTATTTTATAAATGATGAATGTTGGAGAACATGTCATTCAACGTATTAATTTTCGATATTTTCATTGTTAAATTAAATCAACTGGCATCCCAATACAGAAATGTCGTCGAGGGTCAGACCAGGCCGAAACCTGGCAAAGTCGGCTTTGCATAAAACGCTGAACTTCTCCTGAGCCTGTTCAAATAAATTTGGAAAATCATCTTCCAGATTTTCAAATTACCTAAACAGGTCAAAATTTGGTTTGGCGTTTTATTTTTAGACCAAGGTCAAGTCAAGAGATTAATCCGTGTTTACTCATTCAAAACCGCAAACATACAGATTGTAATTCAATTTTCACCAATTTGATTCAGATTCAGATTCTTTTTTCAAGCTCCTGTCCCAATGAGAAAACAATTGTGACCATCAATAAAAACAATCACATGAACCAAAGTTTAGTGAGGCATTTTTCTAATGTACTAGAAACATATCATGTGACGAGGTTGCCAGATCTAGTGCTGGTCGGGCCGTGTGTTTCATGACCAATTTGAGCTCCCTGATCAGGACCCGGGTAAGGCCATAGCAAAAGGTCTAAACTAGGGCCACAGCTCCTGATCAGGCCTGGCTTAAACTCAGCATAAGACTCTTAAGCGAACTTCAATCAAGCTTAACTGACAGAGAACCTACACGCATCGCTATTTCTCGAATTTCAATCCTTGGTCTCTGTACAGGCTTAGGCTCGGTTTGGCGAATCATGTGGACCAGAAACCATATTTCACATTTTTTACTAATTATTATGTCTTTTAATCAACGAGTCTGAACCCCACATTTTCAATATTATTCAGTTTCAAATACGTATCCATTTTTAAATGGTTTTTCTCTTCCTTATGAATTTGATCTTCCAATTTTTCAATATCTTTTAAAAAATAAACGGCATGATCTAACCTTAATGTGCAGGAATTTCTTAACCTATTCCTGGATTGAAATGAAATTTTGAACCAGACTAGCAAAGGCTGTCAGTAATTTACAAAATATATCTCAAATTTTGATGACAGAGCAAATCCAATATGAAGTATTAATGCACGAATAAAACCAGTTTTTGGAAAATTACCGAATTCGTTCTAAAGTTGAGGATATTACAAACCCGCTGGTTTATGAATGATACAGAACTTTTTCCGGAGAGTTAAAACTTAGTAAGTATTCCCGAATATAGAACTAAATTTCAGACAGGAATCTGTTAAAAATTTCAAGAACTCCCTTGTCACCAAAAAAACTATATTTCGTTGTGGCCAGCCTCATTTAAATGAAATTTTATGTTTTATTATCGATTCCAATGTAACGTCGTGCAGCTTTCATTGTTTTATTTTAAATTGTTTTTAATTATTAGCTGTTCTAACATTTACACTAACAGAACTCTCTTAGAATGCGTAGAATGATAGCAGAGCATCTCATTTTATTTACGAGTTCGCTTGTTTTCACGCACCAAGAACTAAAATTCTTATTTCTGGGTAATTATATATTCTTACGGAAGAACTGTGGATTGCCCCGAACAATTTTGTAAGAAACGACGGATGTCTTTTAAATTTTCTTTTGAACTTATTTGTCAAATTCAATCTTAAGATTTACGAAAATAACTATTAATATGTACTGTGAGTTTGGTAATTAATTCGGAGCAGTTCGAGATACTTTACTGAAAATTCTTGAACACTCACCGAATTTTTCTCATATACCCAGAAAACTATTTTCGTGAATAAACAACATTCTTATTTATTTAACCATAGTATTTTGTTGTTACACGGACAACAAAATGTTTGCTTGATCCAACAAAATATTTGATTGATTCAAGAAAACCTTTTCATTGACTCAAGACAACTCTTCGATTGGTAAAATTTTGTTAATAAAATTTTTCCTCAGTCTATCCTCAACTTTAGAAGCAATTCGATAAATTTTGAAGAACTAATTATTTTCTGTGTGGAAAATCGCTAAGATACGATACAATGATTGTCGTGAATTATTAACTTATAGAATTTAAAGAATTCCTTAATTTTGTTTCGCATTCAATTCTTGCATAATGAAACTCTTATGCATTCGATCCTTTTGACTCAAGCTCACAGGACGGGTATAGTGAAATCTCGTTTCAACCTCAAAACAGAAACGAAAGTACTACCTCGCCTCGAGCGTAATTTGCACACAAAGTACTACCGAGAGGTGTACATCGCGGATGTCCTAGATGCATGTGTATGTGCCGCGCCCTGGGACATTATGCAAACGCTCCATGCATAAGGGTAGCAGTACCTTGTCTAGGCACATCAAATTCATGTGTTCGATTCCACAGAAAGTCATTCAATCTTTCGCTTGAAAAGTTCAGCAGATGTCGGCGATGAGAAGCAATCTTTCTGGAAAGTCATTCTTTCCTGTAACCCTTGAGTAAATTAATTTTTATTTTAATTATTTGAAACTATATCCACTCAAGAAAACCAATGAAACATAACTCTTTTAATTCAAGGACTGCATGTTTTCAAAAAATGTTACTACACCTCTTCAAGAAACTCCTTAAATGTTTTGTAAAATCAATCAATTCTTAGATCTGCTTCAATGGATTTAGATTTTCTTAATTTGCAAAATTTGTCTTGAATATTTCAAAATATATTTATTAAATTGCGATCCAGTTTTCGGAAAAATGGAATTTACGGATGTGATCTTTGATGAAGTTGTAATTGCTTCAATAAAATTAAATATTTTTACTGATAAAGTTTGTCACAATGACCCATTTTTTAGCAACGTGAAATTCATTTTAGTAAAAATTCAAAAAGTAGGTTTTTTGCTGTTAAGTGTTGAAGGCTGATTGGGCTTATTACTGCTAACTGTGTATAAACAAAAAACGTACACATTTTTTTACATAGAGGAACAAATTTTGAAATTATAAATTTGTTTATTTAAACTGGGAAAACAATGAATTATTCGATGTTAAGCAACTTAGAGGTATTTTTTTATTGTAGTTCTTCTCGATCTATTAAAAATTTCATTTCATATGAACATAAACTATTTCAAACTATTCTTTCAGTAGTTACAGTCTGACTATAGGCAGACAAATGCGTCATAATATTTGTACAAAAAAAATATCAATTCACTCATATTCGGATATTATGATGGAAGTATAAGACGTGAAAGAATTAAGTGATGCAAAAGGAAGTACGATTTTACAAAAACTAACATGACAAGAAAACTTTTCAGTCAGTTTAATTGTCGTAGAAGTTGTGTGAGTTATAAAACGAATTTTGACATACCTTTTTTATTTTCAATAGAATTAATGTCTAATTAATCAAATCTTCCCAACCCTTAAATAGGAAATTTCAAATTTACTGAATCATATTCTTCGTCTCCCTTTGTGGAGATTCTCATTTCAGAATGAGTTTTGAAAAATAAAATTTCTGGTTTGGGAAGCGACTCTACGAACGGAAATTAACCCTTTGCGTAGGAATTTCCAGGTAGATCACATTTAATCAAGGAAAAATGTAATATAAGCCAAAAACTAGTCAAGTCTCGGCAACGTTGGCACCCCGCAGGGATTTTTCTATAGGGGTTGGTAGCCCTGCGACCACAGAGGGAGGAACAAAGGAAGTTATCGCTCTGGAATTTTTATGTCCTCGAGACGAAGGAATGTAAATCACGTTTTTTTTTTCTCATTCTCACATACACTCGGTACCAAATTGCCCTAATAGATTTTATACATAACACATATGTATACTTGACAAATATACATAAAGCAATTTTAATTCATACATCATCTTACATTTACTACATTTTATAAAATCATATGATCTGAAAGCAAACAGAAATATGCTAATCGTAATTCAAACTAATATTCCTGCATAATAAAGTAGTGGAAATGATGATTTCGGTGCTTCTGATTTTGTGGACACTTAAGAGATAGCAATAAAACGATGCCTAGGAAGATGGCCTTTGAATAGGATTGCCGAAATTGGCTAACATTTGAATAGCATTTCAATGGTTCCGACCGACTGCTTTACAGGTTTACGCTGATAATCTCAGAGTAAAGTCATGCCGGTTATCCATGGTTGTCAGCCGGATTTATGAAATGGCAATAAAATTTATACGACTCGGTGGCTCGTTAGGGGTTGGCTTTCTCACTGGGATTGATGTTGAAGTTAGCCTGGTCGGATAGCCCTAGGCCACGTCCATCCTTCTCGCACCTACAAGAACGAAAGTATCCTAGGTTACTGTCATAAACGACCACGAAAATGTGCACACTGGCCAGCTACGAGTTCTTAGTTTACGCGCCATTTCGATGTTATTCCCAGTGTAAATATAAAATTATAAGTACCTCTTGCGGTTCACAAAGTGCTTCGATTTTATTTTATTCACACTTTCAATCGATTACGATCCTTTTATCTTCCCATTTTCAATAGAATCCAGTAATTTTAAAGTTTAGTCGTCTAGCGGTGAAAAGGTGTCAAAAATTTAAATAAAATCATAAAGTGTATTCCTGTCGTCGCCTTGAGGGTTTCCATAATTTTACACACGACGACCATAATAGGGCCAAACACTGCCATAAAGGGGTACGTCTCTATTTAACATTCGTAGCAGTTAAAATTTCGGGATATAATTCAGAACTCGTTTGTCGTAAATCAATTAAAAAATAAGCGCTTAATGCATTGGGCTTTATGCGAACATTTATTGGCACAGCTTTTGTGATGTGAAAATAATTTTGAATACGCGTTTTAAGGATAGCACGAGAGATGAATTTCAATGACTTATTTGGAGGTTGAGGTTTGAGTCGAAGGTCGTAGGACCTTTATCATGGATCTTAGGTTTCAAGACTCGACGACAGGTATGATTCTACCTGTTGCTCGATTCCAAGGGTCAGAGATTCACGATATTCAGCAAAGATAGCAGGGATAACAAGGGAATGAAAATATTCAATTTTCATGATAAACCCTTTAGTGGCCAGTGATACATAAATGGTGAGTTTTTTATCTTGAGGCATCAAAATATTTTATAAAATACGCATTGTACAAAAAATTTCTGTAATAAAAACTCTTTATTTCTGAGGGGAAAAGCGACTTCGGAAAAATTTACCCTGCTCCTTGGGTGTATGTGTGCGTGCGCGCGTGTATGTGTATTTATGAAAAGATGGATGAAACTCTTTAAGATAGAACTTATTTCATAAACTTCGATTGATTTTCTTATTCAAGAACGAATTCAAGATTTATTCCAATATTGATTGCAAATAAAATCACACCTAACGCTGGTAATAAGCCAAAAACCACTCTTACAAATTGAAACAAAATAATAAATGAATTTGAACTAGTGTTTAAGTGCATATCAGGGACGTGAAATTATCTAATACTTTTCGCCCTTCTCATTCCTGAATTAATAGTCAAGTGGATTTTTCATAGCAGATAAACGTAAAGGAAGATCAGGTAATGTTTATCTGCTATGCAAATTCTATTTAAGTTATTAATTAAAGAATGAGAAAGTTGAAAAAAATTGGCTTAAATCACGTCTAGGACATGGCCTTAAAAGTATTCATTAAAAAATAGAAATAAATTATCAGTACTCTATGTATAAAAACTTCGAAATCACTATGCAACCTCTTTTTATAATTCTAGAGGTTAATAAGAGCAATAATAGCTCACAAATACTGAAAAATTGACCACTGCTTTTAAAAGCTATCCTTAGGTAAAGTGATGCTAAGTTTTGAAATCGTTTGACATTTTCTATTAGTAATATTGTATAAAATAACATAAATTTAATTTAATTATAAATTTAATTACTGGAGTTACTTGAAAAAGCTCAGCCACCAAGGGCTCAAAAAATAACTGAAAAGATTATAAGGTTTTAAAAGAATTTTAAAGATCCTCAAAGTTCTGGCATATATGTCAGTAGATAAGGTAAGGATACAGTTAGACAATCTAATTATATGTACGGAATTGACTATTAACTATAATATGAAGAAATAAGAGTTTTGATTTTATAAATTTTTGTCACATTCTATAGCCTTTTTCGAATTGAAACTAATCTTAAAAATTTTCAGGTAGACGATCGAGGCAGATCACCTGGAACGTCACGACGTCTTACACCTGCTGCAATCTCTACATTGCCATCGAGTCCTGAAGAACCAGTGACGTTGTAAGTGCAAAAAAAAAAACATCACACCAAATCCTGAATATTCCTTGAAAAAAACGAACATTATAATCTTGTGGTTTCTTTTAAACTTCTGCCCAAAAAGCCACTCAGACAAATTAGTCTCTACGCTTCTCAGTGTGGCTTTTACACATACGAATATTCTGGTTCCAACAATCGAAACACTCTCAACTTTGTATTACTGTTGCCTATATATGGCATCTCAGTTCTTACGCTTAAAACGGGGGTGGTGATATTTATGCTGGTTTTTTATTGCGCTTTAGCCCGAGAGCAGCATGGAAACAATATGTCACCTAGGGGAAGGGGTTGGGAAATAAAGAGGAGGGGTGGGGGGGGGGGGGGTGGAGTTCTTGTAGGCGGTAGGGCACTGGTGGCACCTAACGTTAATACTAACGCCTTAGCCTTCGTACCAACCCCACCGCGACGTCATGATTTTAAACGAACAACCCTCACAGACACGAGGTTACGCTTTCCAGAATAACGCGCCGAATTTCGCCTTAAGGTGCCGCTGAAATGCGAATAACTGTTTCTAGTTTAGTACTTACGTCGATTTTCATTTTCCAAAGTTGTGTCAAGACTCTCGGTTCAAACGACGCAAACACAAAATATTTTTAATGCGTCTTTATAATCTACTTTTTACTTCTTTTATTGACACAGCAAGAAAACACAAACTATAGGTTTTATAAAATTACCCTGCTGGAACTAAAAATATAGAAAGAGATAAAAACATGGGTATAGAAAGAAATAGAACCTTTTCTATCTTTTCCAAGAAGCCGATTTGCATCCCCAAAACGCTGTCTTTCTATCTCCAAAATTATATCCAGCATGCCAAGAAATATCTATCTCTTCCTATCTCCAGTCTATCCCTGTGTCCAGTAATATCCGTATCTTCATATTCCCTCGTCTATTCCTGCATCCGGTAAAATTTATCTCTTTTTGTCATTGTAAAAATAATTTGAATCACATTGTATTCTCATTGCATCTCCTTTCTATTCGATTAGGAGAAGGAGATTGAATGAGATATATGTAAATTTGGATAAACAACAGATAGAAAGTGATATTGGTGGATAGAAAAGAGATAAAAATAGATACAGTTGGATAGATGAGGATAAGGCTGAGATAAAGAAAATGGGGTTAAAAGAGATAAACATCAATCTCTATTGATAAAGAAGTATAAAGAAATAGAGGTAGATAGACAAGAGATAGAAACAAATATGGGTGGTTATACGGAGAATAGACAGAGGTAAAGAAAACGGGATTGAAAGAGATAGACGTGAATTTGGTTTGACAAAAAGATATAAAGAGATAGATGTGAATAAACAAAGGATAATAAGAGATACACATGAACTTGAAATAAATTTGTCGTATCTCTTTCTATATAAGATGTAGAAAGCGATTAAAAGTCATAGGATTTGTATCTCTTTACTTCCATCAGTAGGGTATTATATTAAAATATTCCAAGATAGAAAAAATGTCCAAGCTTTCAAAACTTACATCAAAATTTCATGCATAAAAAGAATTTATGCAAATTTTGAACGTTTTGTCTGAATTTTGTCTGAAGTCCATGAACATAACCTAAAATTGATAATCACGTTATACTTTTAAGTATGAAATTCATTCAATTTGAAGAAAAGTTGCTCAATTTTGTTCGGATTCCTGAATTGGGCATATATTATTGTCGTTTTACTCTTGATTGGATTTTTGAATTATTAGGCGGATCATTGACGAATTTTGGAGGACAAATACACATTGATTTTTGCTGGTTTACAGCGTATCATAAAATAGGGACAAAAGGAGGCGGTAAGAGAGCAACGGCTATAAGTAACGGACCGTCTGGTGGAAAGAGCTCGAGGGCGAACAGTGATTTAGAGAAATTAAAACTTTAATTCATGTTCGGGTTCGCGAGGGCCTCCCCCTCTAACCCCCTTCACAGCCCCTTAGCGACCGCCATGGAACTCCCTTCGAATGCCAACCCTCGAGTAAATAGGAAAGTGAAAGCGTTGTTCCCATTGACACAGGTCCCCTTGCTTCGGGGTGCACTAATAAAGCATCTCGATCCAAGCAACCGTTGGCAACCCTGTCGTATGATCTACCGACCAAACGACATTACGCTCGAGACCAAGCTTCACTATCAAATATGCTCTTTGTTGCACCCTTAGATTTTTCGCTATTTCCTTATCTATTTCTTCAGAAAAGTAACTATAGAGTTTAATATTTAATAAGAATAATTTTCAGTTCTATTACGAACCAGTAAAATCTTTAAGGCCATAGACCATGTGATCAAATATATAGGTCAATGGGTAAAATATAGTTTCTTGTGAACAAGATGTCTTTCTATGAATGTAAAAATTATAGCAAGATACAGTAAGGAACGTCTGTCTGGTTCGCTTTTGCAACAACTTGTAATAACTTGTAAAACTATTTTTACTTAACTTTGGGATATGAAAAAATACATATTAATGGAGAATTGTGAACTTTAATTGGTTGTGAACAAATAAAGCAAAAATTCCTGTTCTACAGATATTAAAATTTTTTGATTGTTCAGATCCAATCAAAGCCTATACTAATGTGTTCTTTACCATGAATCGAATTTTCAGCCAAAAATATTTTTTATTGTAGCACAATTTTGGGGAAATGTAAAATTATTTTCTTGATCACGTGACCTACTTGGTCCATGCTCTTTAACAAATCAGACAGACGTTCTTTATTGTATTCTTTTGTATCTTTCAAATTTTCAGAAAGATGCAATATTTTCTGTACAGAAAAAGTTATAGTACATGAAGATAAATTATCATTAAATGACGTGGTTAGGTCACTGGACCACGTGACTAAGTTCCTGTGATTAACTAAAAAGTAAATGAATTTTCTAAAATTCCATCTCAATTTCACGAAACTGTAACTGAATGAAACTCCAGTTACGTATTTCAGGAATTTACGGTAGAAATTTCTAACAATGCAAATAATTTTATGTGAATAGCGTCTGTTAAATAAATTTTTGTAAATATTTTATAAAAATAATTTTTAATGGTGTAATATGTTCTTATTTTTAAGTGAGGACAAACAAATTTTTCCAACTGGGCACTAATTAGACGTCCATTGTTTTGAGCATTATAAGCCAAGTCGTAGTCCAGATTGGCATTCAGCAGGCATCTAAATTGGCTCCCACATAGAATTTGGGAAATCTTAGCAGTCTTTAGCTTAATCCCAGTTACCATTTACACACGGGGTTAGGTTGACCCATGACCTTAAGATAAATTCATTAGAAATTGTAATTTTTGGTACAAAAGTAAAAGTTTTATTTTTGTTTTGGCAGACAGTAGTGTAATAAGTGGGGTTACATAAGTCACCTTACTGAATCGTATATCTTTAAAAAGCCCCTTGATATGGTTAGGGTGTCTACGCACTCTAGATCATACCATGGTGTGCTACTCACAATTCAGAGCCAAAATACTCCAAGGCTTGGTAGCTCGATACGATGTGTTAGGGCATCAGCATAACAGCCCCACTTTTTCTCGTGGCTTTTAGGCAGCTTATTCTTTTTTTGCGGAACCTTGAATATCAGGACCATTATCGCAGTAACACTTGCTTAGAAAGCGACACATGGTAGAAATCATTTGTCATTTATTCGAGTTTATCATCTCTTACAGTTGGTTCAAATGTTATAAATGTTAATGGATCTCTGTGGATATCTCAAAAGCAAAATTACCTTAAGAAACTATTGAGAGACAAAGAATGGTATATATACATATCTGGTAGAAGGCTCTACTGGAATTTTAACTATTCATAGTTTTAAAGAATAATTTTTATTCTGTTCCTGACATAGTTTTGTACTTTGTAAAATATATCTAACTTAGATAAATATTATCTAATTGAGACACCTAAAATTATCAATCTTTTCACTTTTACAGAAAATTTGCGTTGTATAAATTTACTACATTTAAAATCAATCTTTTGCATACTTTAAGAACTCACTTTTGTGGGTATGCAATCTTACAAAAAAATTTTATATAATTTTTTGCCTCAGTAAATTGCACAATTTATTAAAATAGTCAACCGTATGGTAATAATAAGTAATTAAAGTGAGGAATTTGTTTCAATTTCATCTTCATGTTCATATCTATTTGAAGTTTGAAATTTTTTTATCTTATTATATTTTGTGGTGGCTATTGAATGCTTGAACGTCGTAGGAAAGCATAGAAAGATTTAAAATTTTAGTGGCGATCGTGTATTGAATAAAACTCCCATCTTGATTTAAAGCTGTTTGTATTGTAAAGCACTATCGATAAATTGTAAAGCACTGGTCAGTTATGTACGTCGATTTGCACAAGGGACGAATAAAAATACAATATCCACCAATAAAATAGCGCCGTAAATTTCGCATGCTGTCTCGTTCCCAAGCAGATGCCTATTTCCTTATGGACCTTTGTCCAGATAGCCTTTGACTTCTGCGGAATATACATATATATAGTACATTAGAAGAACAAAAATTCAATTAAATATTGTAACGGTGCATGTGAATAGCTAAAAATTAAAAACAGTTCATTAAAATAGTTCATGAACTATTTTCATTACTACAGGGTCAAGTAACCAAAAAGAACGAAACTTATTGAATCCAATGAGTTTTTAGTGTTTTTGACATATTTTTTTAATTAAAAAAATTAACATAAATTTCGTCCAGACAATTAAAATCGATTACTACATAAACCAAAGTAATCCATATTTTCTCCTCTTCGAAATTAAAAAAAGAAATTGAATCCACTTCATAAACTCACTGAAAAATTAGAAAATTGTTGAGCGCGTCAATTATCTGTCACGTGGCTTAGCGCTCAACGCGCATGCCCAACGCGTTAATCGTTTCTACGACGTACTAATTCTAAACATGTCTGGAAGTTTTAGTTGATAAATTTATATAATTTTAATTTACCTGTATTTTAATATGGTTAATTATTAAGTTGTTGAAAAGTGAAATAAATTGAATTTATGAGCACAAAAGTAGTTCTATTTCCATCAACAGCACTATTTTGAATTCGATATAAAATGCCGATTGTCACTAATACTATGGCATCAAATTCCGAAAGTAGAAGAGCCAGAGTCTGGCCCATGGACGGCACATTACTGGGCCATGTGTCACTTTTACCAGGGCAAGCAACTCTGGAAGTGAGAAAACCAGAGTTCGGCACAGAACTCTTTGAAACTTCAAAACTAAAAAACTATTGTTTTTTTCTAAATATTTGAAAAAGTTTTTTCGATTTTTTTTTTCAAACTTTACGGCCCTATTTCTTTAATTCAATATGTTATAGTTCACCCTGTATAATTTATCATAAAACTTTAATCATGTAATACACATCGTCAGTAAATAAAAAATCGGAAAAAACATTTAAAACAATAAAGAGTAATCAACCCTCAAGAAAAACTTTTGTTAATCAATTTCCTTAGAAAAAACAATAAATGTGTTTCTCTGAAACTGCTGAAGGTTTCTACCAAAGACTTTCTGAACTGATTTTGGTGGCTCTCGAATAAATACAGATTTTTCTAACAAAATGGTGCTGTTGCAAAACTAAAAATTGTTTGTTGCCATTTTCATTCTTGAATTCAGAAAACCAATTAACTTTTTATTAAATACGCCTCGTCAACTTCGTTCAAGATTTTATAAGCTTCCATTAAAAAAAAAAAAAAAAAATCCAAATCGGTCGACTGGTTTTAGTTAAAAGTAAAAATTTATCCACAGATGTTTTTTGTCCCACTGTGCTGCGGAGAGTGGTCTCTCGCAGATGGCAATTTTAAATATTTTTAGTAAGTTTATGAAATGTGCACGGAAAAAAGTAGTCCTTTGAAAATTATTGCGACCAATGAAAATTCTGGTTCTTGATATGAAGAAATCACCAAACTAGGCAGTAAAATAAGATGCATAGCCATCATTCTGTGCGTCCCAAGACAGTTATGTTAGATTATATCCAAGATTTTGTTCGAATATTTGTAACATTCGTTATACGCAAGGCTTAAGTCGTTAATCTTTTTTTCCTAATTTCGAAGAGGAAAACAAGAGAAACAATTTGGTCTTTGTACCAACGGATTTCAATTGGTTGTATGAAACACTTGTTAAATTGTTAAAATTAAATTAATTTAAATTCAGATTAAATTTAATAATTTCTTTAATTTAAATAATATCTCAAAAACACAGATGCTTTATTATATTCGTCATATTTTCCAGGACCAAGCCAAAGAAAGAAATTCTGTCTACGAAAAATCGTTCTCCAAATATTATTAAAATAAAAAATGGAGTCATTTTTTAATTAATTATTATTTTAAGCTCAAACGTGGTGAATATATCATTTTCTATTTGAAAGTAGAATCTAGTAATTTTTGTTCAAATCAGTTACCTTACTCCAAAAACCTGACAATTTTTCATGGACTGTCACATAAACGTAATTTTGACAAACTTAAATAATTGTAAACGTAAATCGCGGATACAAAATTGGACAAATTTTTATCATTCAGCAACAAATTTCCTGAAAATGAAGTTTTTCCTCATCCCTATTATGCGATATGGAATACCTCCGTTTACGCAGTTACTCTTCTTCTCACAGTTTTACTTTTAGGGCGTCGACCAGCTCCAATAAATTCTTATCATCTGTGTCAGTTACCTTCGCGATCCCAGTGTAAATCATATTGTAAGTGAATCTGAATTGAATTGAATGAGTAAATATGGCTCTCAAATAATAAAGCGGGTTCGTGAAACGAAAGCATGAACTAAAAATCTCAGGAGGTGGCAGGCTTTCCTTCAAGATCCAAAAATTTACAATGTCGACCATTTTTGAAGATTAGTTTTGATTTTTAAGTGATTAAGAAGGGTTAACTTATTGACATAACTTAAAATTAAATTACAGTTTACAAAATACGTGAATTTAGTAGTAAACAATTTTTTAATTATTTTTTTGAACAAAAAATCTGCCCGCCTTGCGACACATTCTCATTGTAATACTTGTGTTTCGCATTGAGTGTTTATGCTCTTCACATACAAATAACAAATTTGTGTTTGCTTTTAAATAAAAAAAGAAATTCTATTTATTCAAGGCTCTATCTGTCTTAACCTTTTCGTGCCTAGCGGAACATATATGTAATACTACTTTCGGAAAGTCATTACTTCCACAAAAATTAACACAGAATGTTCGTTAAGGGCTTGTTTTGAAGATTAAGGATATGACTTACTCCGGAAAAATCATCTAACTTCTTGGAGACACTCCTTCTTGTATATACCCTCTGAAAAATCGTCAAAAATGACAACATTTTTAAAATGTGCACAATTTTGAGGGAGATTTTTTTGTAATATTTATTTCTTCTGAAATTATTTACAAATAATGCCAGTAATGCACATATGAAGTAATATTCTGAAATTTTCCAAAATCCTAGATGGCGGATCGAAATTACAAAAGTCAATCTGACTTGCATGAAACTTGTATCTTGGGGTTTTTCGGGTCGCTGGTTGCAAATTAGAAGTAAAACTTTGAAAATTCAGTATGGCCAACCTAATGTGGTGGAATGAAATCACAAAATATAATTTAATTTGCATGAAACTCGGAAATTTGGAATTCTTCGGATCACTGATTTCAAATCAGGAGTCAAACTTCGAAAATTCAAAATGGCCGATTAAATATGGCGAAATGAGGTCGCAAAATATAACTTGATTTACATGAAACTTGGAATCTGGGAGTCAGATGGAAATTAATTAATCATGGCTCTTTAGGGGGTGGTGTTTTATGATGAGGTGTTTCTAATTATTTTATGTGACTTTTATTCCTTGTATTGATCACTTCTCTCTCTCTCGTCGATCATCAACTAAAAGTAAAAATCGCTGCAAATTATCGTGGGTCTATTAATTATGATGCCTTTTTAAAAAAAGTGAGATTTATATAAACATCAATTTTATTTCAGATAAAATCACAAATATCCAAAATTGAAAAAATTCTGAAATATTAGTAAGAAATATTTATTGCTATAAAGGACGTAAATATTAAAAAATTATCCCTATTCACTGAAGTCAATAACAAGATCAGAACATTTTTATACTTATCCTGGATGATGCATGAAGCATTGAATATTACGATTCAATCAAAAATAGAGTTTCGAATATCATACACAGTGTGTCCCAAAAATAACCGAACTTTTTGGATATAGAATAAGATACACATTATATTATCTTTGAAAATTATTATTTATTCAAAATAGGTTCCATTAGACTCAATACAGCGTTTGGAACGATAAACCAATTTATCCATAGACTTTTTAAACTCGGTTTTTGGGATGTTCTTTAGCACCTGCGTCACAGCTGATTGAATGGTTGGAACGTCATCGTAGAAAGCTCCTTTCATTGCAGTTTTTAGTTTTGGGAACAGAAAATAGTCACACGGTGATAGATCAAGCGAATACGGAGGGTAGTCCATGACACAAATCTGTTTTTTCATCAAAAATTCGTTGACTTTTTTGGACTTGTGAGGTGGTGCATTTAACTGATGTTTTATCCAAATCTTCACTTAATATTGTGTAAATTGTACAGTAAGATAAATTAAATTCTTCTGCCAGCATTCTCACAGTGAAATATGCATCGATAGCGATTAGTTTACGTACTTTTTCCACTAACTCAGCACGATTTGATGCTTCTGGTCGTCCAGGTCTTGGATCATCATTTAAATCGTCACGGCCATTTTTAAATCGTGTAAACCACGTATAAACTTGAGTACGACTCATACAATCATCACCATAAACTTTTTTCATCAATTCGTATGTCTCAGCGATTTTTTTTTCAAGTTTAACACAAAATCTTATATTTGCTCTTTGTTCCATTTTTGTTTTCAATAAATGGCGCTGCATGTTGTATGATTTAAATATCAAGTTCGGTTATTTTTGGGACACACTGTGTAAAAATGTTTATATGTTTTTGGGATGAAAAATATATCTTTCCATCCCTTAAAAGTAATTATAAAATAAATTCACGTTGAAAAATCTATGACATAATTCAACTTGACTCGTTCAGTAGATAATTGTTCGTATAAATTTTTTGGATAATCAAGAGACCAATGCATAAGTTCGTAACCTGGATTGCAGATTGCGAATAACGATAGGTTGTATGTAGAAAACGCGTATGCGTAGTAATGCGTGGTTGAAATGCCGGAGGATGGCTGAAAATGCATAAATACATGAGTCTTAGTGAACCTGCGAGCAAAGGGACTAGTGAGGTTAGGGAATGGGGCGATGGTTGGAGGGCCAAGGAAAGGGGTGAAGGGGAAGCTTGCTTGGCATATGTTGCAAAAGAGCCGCGCCTCCTAGAGACGTAATAACGCGTGGATAGCCTTGTGGCGAAAATACGGGTTTTGGGGACCTTATCCCTTGAAAATATCGCGTCGCGTCGGCTGGTCTTGTACGAGATATATATTTGAGCCGTCCTTCGATTGAATCAAGAGCATTAAAGCACAGCTATACGAGATAGTCGAATACATTATTATTGCCGCGTCAAATAAACTTATTATAAGTGTGCAAATTTTTCCTCTAATTCAGGTAGTCAAATTATGTTTCTGGCTGTTCAATTATAATGCGCTTTAATAGATTTCAATAGAAGAATTATAACTTATTATCGACTAACCCAGGGCGTATATCCGAAAAACGCTTACCTCAGGTTTTAAACATTACGTATGCTCACTTATTTTGCGGTTTTGACTACAAATTTAATAGGGGCGAAAGGGTTTTCACTCGCGAGTATTTCTAAATAAGGGACGAGTATTTACGGGACTGCATTTTTAACTTTAATTAGCATTATTTTTCCTTATTAAGAGAAGAAATACTCGAAATACACTGTTTGATTCGGAATCAACTCATGAGTGAAAACCCCCTCGAATAGTAAAATTGAGCAAAAATCTTATTTTCGTGACGAAAGCAATAAAAAGTATATAAAAATCATGGTGTTCGTAGTCAGCGTGTCCAAATTCGTAAGTATACACCATGCCAAAAAAATCAGATGTCCCTGCTTCTCGGATGTTTATCCCATATTTTAATAGCATTTGAAGAGACATCTTGCTCTGGAACAAAGGGCATGAAAATATCTCTAGTACTTTTGAAGATGAATGTAATTGGTAAAACCACATTCTATTGACCATGTTCATTTCTTCAAAGATGAGTGTTTCCACTGTCTTAACCATATTTCTTGAAGGGCCTCATGGAATGGGTAATGGGAGGTAAGTTGGTAACCGGGATGGCTTTCCGCCCGCAACAATGTCCGACCTAAAGTAATTAACCTCGCAAGTATCTGAAATATGCCAAGAACTACGCTGACCATATTAATCTTGGTGGACAACACAAGCATACCATACCAAACTGAGCCTCTGTAACTTTAGTTCCCCTTTTATGTTTAGTCACCAGAAAGTTGCATTTCAAATACATAATGTACTAAAAGCAACACAATACAAGAATAATCTTCAGAACTTCGGGTGCAAGCGCTCTAACTTAGAGAGGTTTTGCAATTATTTTAAGAGTAAATAGCCATTTGTTTAGGGAATGGTGATTTAAGCAGAGATTTTAGATTCGCGAGAGATTTAAGACGCAATAAGATAGTAAGAGAGACTAGTAACAAGTCGAGAAAGAAAAGTTCCAGAATCTAAAAGTTTTCCAACGTCAAGGAATCGCTGAAGTCTGCTGGAATTATCGATAAAAAAGTTTATTGGATTTTAAGACTCGTTCTGTTACAATCTAAAGGCTTTAGATCAGGTTTAGATAAAAGGAACTTTCAAACAAACTTGACTGTTTCGAATAATCATGTACTTCTGGTTTAAATTTTGCAAATTGAAGCGCGGAAAAAAAATATTTTAATAAATTTTATTAAACTGTTCAAGAATTGAGGATACAGGCATTTACAGAACACAGTTCTAGAAAATGTACATAATTTTTCAGAATAAAATGTGAAACTTTCATTAATTTTTTTTTAATGTTCCATATTTTATTCTGAAAAAAAATATTTAAAAATATTAAATCCTGTTAAGAGATATTAAATCGATTACTGTAAGTGTAATTTAGACGGTTTTGTGGAGAAAGAAGAGAGCGACAAAATCGACTGTAACAGTTTGATGCAAAAATAACTTTCTCTTAAACCAATCATGCAGAATTTTACTTTCAATTCGTACGGCACGCATTTCTCTACTTTATAGATCTATCCAATGATATGTGAATGATATGTAAAATAGTTTCCTGGTCAACTGTCAATGATTTTGATAATTGTTTTCGGGTTTGAGTTGAACCTTCGTCCAGCAATGTAAGCAATTCTATGTCTTTAGATTTTTTTGGCGGTTTCCCACGATATTTGTTGCTAAGGTTGAAATGACCACTTTTGAATCGTCGAAACCAATCTCTGCATGTTCTTTTTGATGGAGTATGTTTATCAGCCCGGTTAGAATCTAAAGACTCTAGATCAGGTTAAGAAAAAAGGAACTTTTGAACAAACTTGAATGTTTCAAATAATCAGGTGCTTCTGGTTTAAATTTTGCAAATTGGAGAACTCTAGAAATAGCAAGATCAAGAGATATTAAATCCTACTGAGAGATATTAAATCGATTACTGTAAGTGCAATTTAGACGGTTTTGTGGAGAATGAGGAGAGCGACGAAACGCGTTAAATTTATGGCGAATCCGGTCCGACTGCATGAGGCCACAGAAGTGGATAAAGGAGATAATGCGGAAGATAAAGGATAGAGAAGGCAGAGGTATCCGAATTTCTAGGCGCTGTTCTGAATTCGCATTCCGGCATTACTGTCACGCGAGTAATTACGCACAGTCGAATTGAAGAAAGGGCTGCTGCTGCTGGCACTAGTAGTTGCCAGTCGCTGCTTATGCTCGCAGTGTCAGATCGCTGCCAGAGAAACCAGGGCTAATAAAAGCCCGCAATTACCTCCGGTTCAGACCATTTGTCTTGATGGCGTCTCATGCCCGATATAATTCACCCCGGCAACAACACATTGTAGCCTAATGAGGCGTAAAACATTCCAAGATATCTTGCTGTCTACTATACTTCACCATCTTCAATCCCCAGCCTCTTTAGTTTATCTTCACTTCGATCACAAAATAGAACTTTTTTGAAAATTTTACAATGAATTATTTTGTAAATTGTTTTAGCATTCTGTTCGGACATGCATATCGGGAAATTGATAGTGATAATCTTTGAAAAAACGTTAAAGTTAAAGCTTAAGGAATATTGCATCTAAAGTGATAGAAGGATATAAAAGGTTTGCCCTTTCTCGAAGCTTTGTCGGCTCACCCTACACTGCATCACTCTTTTTGTTGGTGCGCGATAACTTTTGTACATTGCGAGGCACGTCTATCGAATCCCACGGGAGAGACGAGTGTCTTTTTTCTTCTCCTTTGAAACCTTCTTTCCTCGACTTGGCAGTGATTTGCGGCGATAAACCCGCATCGACAGGCGACGCACGTGTATCGTGTGCTCAGGACATACACATAGGGTTCCTTCTAAAGCGAGAGGAGGTTATGATATATTTGTAATCATGTTACTCAACACGTGCCTTTCCGTTACAACTGCCTCTTGTAACAAACTGCCGCTGGCCTCTCAACAACCTCCTCAAAGCGATAATTCATTAGGTTATGATTCAACAGGAACAGAATACCAAATCTTTGGCTTTTCTCATTAAATCATTTTAACTACAAACTTTTTTATCGTTTTGAATTTCCATTTTGATAGTGTGATATGATATCCATGATATCATATGAAGAAAAAAAATGCCCGCATTTCCGAATGGAGCAAGGCAGATTTTAATTTGAAATTTAATTTTTGATTTTAAAAAATTTATTTTACGCAACACTCCACACCTAGGGGTTGTAGGGTAAGTTTTTGCTCAGTTTTGTTTACTTCGTGGGCACTCAAGTTTGTTCTTCATTGTTTATTATTTTAATTTAAGTAAATTTAATAATATTGTTAATAATAAGTCACTTTTATTAAAGTTACTTCAACTTTGAGGGCTCCATTTACATCAAGACACTTGCGATTTAAAGGACAAAAATAGGACTTGATTTCGAATAGTATATTTTTTTAAATACGTTTTATACGTTAAATTAGTAATCAATGATTAGAAAATTTTTCTAATAATTTAATTTATTTCATTATCTAGATCGGAATTTTTACCGCTAATTTAATGTATTTTATAATAAAAATCCTAATAAATATGAGTTATCGGAAAAAGTAGGTCGCTTTAGGAATTTATCTTGCGTTTCCAAATATTTTGGTAAGTTTAGACAAATATTTTTTTCCGTGTAATAAAAAACGTTATGAGAAATGTAAAGTTCCATTTTACACCAAATCTATGCGTGATACGAACAAAATATCTGAAAACTAAATTGTTCATTCTAAAAAGATATAAAAATTTGCTGTTTATAATTTTTCCGTAGGAGTAATATCTTTTATTTCATTCATTCAAAACGTTCTTATAACAATAAAAAATTCAATTATTTTGCCAAAATATACGAGATACGAAAAAACACTAAGTTACGAAATTGTTTATTTCAAAGAGGTCTACAAATTTGCTTCTGACTATTTTTTCATATAAATTATATATTTTGTTATAGAGCGCGAAGCGCGAGTACTACAATGAGAATGTGTACCTTAAGGCCGATAGAGCCTTAAGTAAATAGAATTTCTTTTCACATTTAAAATCAGAAACAAATTTAATAATTTGTATGTGAAGAACATAAAAATTAATTTTAGCGAAAATGCGGCCCAATAGATATAAAATAAAAATCGAGCGCAAAGCGCGAGCACTAGAATGAGAATCTGTTCTTTACGATCAATAGAGCCTTAAGTAAAAGGAATTTCTTTTTTCATTCAAAATCAAAAAAATTTAGCAATTTACGATTGATTTCGAATAGATTGCATGATGATAATAATACTGAGCGGGAAGAAGTGCTACAATGTTATGTACTCCATGACAGTAAAATGAATTTTTCGTCCTTACGCGACAATGGCAATAAACCTTCTCCACGAGCCTTACTCCTCTGTAGAATTGTATCATATTCCAAGGACATTTGCATGACAGAAAAGCAATTCCAGTAACCCGTAACAGCTAACAGCATATTATTATGGCCATAGTCCGGGCAGTTTATTCCATGCTCATTTTAGAATTTAGTGCCCTCGTTCCTCGAGTAAGAAGTCGCTCGCACTCTAGCAATACGTTGCTGGATTTGTTGCACTGGTTCTTCCTTAAATGGTGGCAATATTTGTACCCAATGCTTTTCAGTCCTGGCAAAATCTTAAAAATTACTTCATTTTTTGTAAAACCCTATCAATTTTACATTTTCATCACACATGAGAATGTATTAAATTTACAGTATAAAAACGTTTTATAGGACCCTACATATTTTACATTAAAATCCGACTCCAGGCAAATTGGTTGAATTTTAGATATGTTGTAGTTCATAAGATTCTAATGTAAAAATACTAATGGCATAATTGTCTCCTATGGACAGTTTTCTTAAAAATGACTTTTTTTGTAATATTTTTTTGAGTGTGAGGGAGAAAGACATTCATTGAAGAGAGATAGGTTATACGGATTCTTACATAAAATACCTGACTTTTCTGTTTTATGATTTAGAATATCATGAACTACGACATATTCAAAATTTAGCCAATTTGACCGAGGCTAGATTTTAATCTAAAATGTGCGGGGTCCTTTATTGGGTCTAACAGATGATTTCAGCTTAAATTTAACCTTCTGGTGTATAAGAGCATAATTCTGTCCTTTTTTGACGGTCTAGTTTTTTCACATCTCGAAGTTAGTCAATTTTTAGTCTTAAATTGAAAATTTTTAAAAAGTGTTTGCATAAAATTCTGAATCCTCTCTTTTCAACTAATTTCTACGTTTAATGAGCCCTCAAATGAGATTAAACACTTTCTCGAAATTTCAGCCTGTACGGAGAAAAATAGATAATCAGGATCAATATCTAGATATTCAACTATATGAAAAAAGTTAGAATAGATAAGTCTTTCTAAAAATTTCTTCATAAGGTGTATATTTTTTGTTTAAAATAAAAAAACTAGCATTGAAGATCCACAATCCTACTCTTAGCCAAACTATGCGATGCACAAATTAACTTTTAGAAAATTGAATTTATATTTACAATAACATAAAATTTACTCTATCCATGATATCATATGAAGAAAAAAAATGCCCGCATTTTCGAATGGAGCAAGGCAGATTTTTTGATCTATTATGTGCCATAAGATCTAAACACTTTCTGGATTAAGGATGTGAAGAAAATATCTAAGTTTAGACTCTATATAATTCGATCTTGACTTGATGTGTTTTTGCTGAGCTTAAACAGAGTCTAAAATAATTTAACCTAAAGCGAGATAAACTCTCCTGTTTTTCATGTATGTTTCTCTTTCGTTCTCTCGCGTTCTATAAATCAGTTGAAATTTGTTATGCGCAGCACGCAGATGGTTTTGTTATATGAAAATATGTGCCGCATAGGGATGGTATAAGTATCCCTCGGTAAAACACATCCCTTATTCCTCGGCCTGCACCATGCCGCACCATTCCTTACTCCGGAGGCCCGAGGCGTCATGCTGTTCTGCGCTCTCTTTAATTACACACCGAGAAGGACGAGTGACGCATTACTATATAGCAAAAGGGACTAACCAATTCTATCCTCCATAAAATTACATTTCGATGTATTCCCCCTGAAATCAGTAATGTCGCTTGTTTCTTCAAAATTCTCCACATCCATTTAGAACCAAGTTATTTTTGTCTCCGTAAAACTGAAATGTTCGTAAATATTTCTAGAAGACTTGAGCCAGCACTTAAATACGTGATCTTGATACAAACTCTCTGGGGAAAATGGAGTCCAGTAATAGGGGAGTCACTTAAAGCGACGGTCTGGACGGTTCTAAATATTTAATCAGATTCGATTGCTTTAAGACGTCGAACTAGTAAATGAAGGCAAGCTGCTTTCTTTCTTTCGAAGAGTCAGGAGAATGAGTGCGAGTGTTTGGGAGTAAGAAAATTCAGGAGAACGAGAAGAGTATTCCCTGAGGGCGGACAACAGAGTGATGGCCAAGTGGACAGCTGTCCCAGTCACAGTATTCCTATTCTACTGATTCCTCTTTTTTATTTCTTGAAAAATCAACTTTCTTTTCTGAAATGCCTTTATAAAGCTTGAGACCTTTGTCCCTCTTGGAAATAAAGCCAATCTCAGTGTCGTTAACTCAAGAGTTGTCCGGAATTTACTGAACGTTATTCTTCAAATGCTTAAATCTCGAGTTCAGTCGGGCTTCTTATTTCCAAGATCTTTTTCTTCCAATCAATTATTTTTCACATATTTCGTATATTTATTTATAATGAATTCAAAAGGAATTAGTTTTACAGAACACATACGTAGTTGCCTATTATTATTCCTTTTTAATATTATTCAAATCTTTTAATTTGCAATTATTTTTAAAAATAAGGAGAATCAAAGCAAATTTCAAATCCATGCCATGTAAATTTTTTGAAAAATTTTACTTTACATTTTTTTATCTTAATAATTGTTGAGAAATATTGTAAAATTTTAACTGTTTTAAATTCCAAGAATAACGAGATCCCTCAAAGGAAATCACAAGTGAATAAATAGTGTAGTTAAGAAATTGAGATAAAGGTTTAATGCAAAAATTGATTCATGATGGATTTCTCCAGGGAAATGTTTTTCTGCAAGTATTTTAGGGAGTCATGGTTTCCGTAAGACACTTCAGGATCCACGTGGTGCCAAGTAGGGTGCATTAACAAAGTTCCCATTATCCACGCGTGAGAGACCCTTAAATTATCCGCCGCTCGCCTAACACCGGACGCGCCCACCCTCTGTCGGCGAGAAAAAGACGTATGAGCTCCAACCTCCAGCCGTTTCATAGTTACACGCCTGAGGAATCGAGTCGTGATTTTCAAAAAAGTATTCAGAAGATTGGAAAACAAATCCTGCATCCACAACAAGGTGTTAGAAAAAAAGAAAATTCTAAGTTTACGTACGACAACTTGCAGTTATTTTATTCATAAATATTTATCAATGGTTAATTTATTAAATATTATGAATTTGCTAAAAAAAATTTTATTGTTTAAACAATTTGTACTTTACAAAATAATGTTAATTCATTGATTCAACTTTATTCATACTACGAGCTTACTAATCAGTAATCACTAAAGAATATCTACTTATTTAATCATTTAGTTATTAGCTGATTATTCAAATAACTTGGAATTGTTTAAAAGTATCTTCTGACTGGAAAAAGCTAGAATAACGTGATTTATTACGAATTTTACAAAAAAACTTTGATGAAGATTTTCAATTTTCACTTTTTTAAATATACCGCTGATTATTAATTGAATTAATTTTCGTTTGAACAATTTATTTTTCACATAATATCTCTCATTCGTGCTGGTTTTAAATTCTACAAGCTTATCTTTGATTATTGAATTGTCTTCTTCAGGGGTTCTGGGTAGTCAGAGACGTGAAGAAATAGACATTTTCAAGAATTTTTTTTGAACTGTTGTACTACTGTTACATCTGTGCCAAATTTCATGTCAATGTCATCATTTGTTACATAGTTACGCTTGTGTTTTCTAAACGACTAAAAGTGATTTTTTCGATTTTTACAATGTCTGAATTTGTTAAGCAAAGAAGTGCCATTAAATTTTGTTTGTGGAATGAAATTTTAGTTGCGGAAACGTTCAGAATGATGCAGAAGGCCTTCGGTGATTTGACCATGTCGCAGAAAAATGTTTATAAGTGGTACAAAGACTTCAAAGAAGGCAGAGAACGTGTTGATGACTTGGAACACCCCGGACGACCATCAACATCAACCGACGAACAACACGTCAATCAAGTCAAAGAATTAGTGCACAAAAATCGTCGATTGACAATTAGAGACCTTGCTGGCACTATTGGCATTTCAAGAGGATGACAACACTGTTTCAAAAGATATTTTGGGCAGACAACTCGTGGTTTTTGCATCACGGCAATGCGCCGTCTCACACTGCACTCGTTCTTCATGACCATTTTACCAAACCTTGTATACATAATGTTTTTGGGTCTCCTCTTTCGATTTATGAAATCAAAATTACATTATCATGCACTGGAAAACCAATATGGCGGATTTTATTCAAGAAAGTACCGAAAATTTGAAATTTTTTTTTTTATTCTTTTTTTTTAAAATGGATAAAGCATATTGATCTATTTCAAACTATGGAAAATGGTAGACAAAATAGTTGTAGTTTATGAAAAATATTTTTTGGTCCAGCTCCTTATATTTTATCTTTTCCAAAATGGCGGAAAACTATGGAAATTTGGAAAAATACGCGTTTTTCACGACATTTCTAAGATAATTGGATAATACACGGAATTTTATTGATCAAACTATCAAAGTTTGATTGATTTATTATGTACAGACCTCTTCTAGTATATGTAATGACCTGATTAATGGCGGATTCAATATGGCGCTTGGAGAACTTGGGAAATACCGATTTTTATCAAGATTATCGTTGATGAAAATTCCTGAACCTTTATTAAATTCAATTTTCCTATGTTTCTTGGCACATTATATGCAAATCCGGTGACAGTGTTAGAAAATTCAAGATGGTGGATCCAATATGGCGGTCCGAATATTGAAGATTTAATAATATGCTAATGAAAAATTTTTTTTCGTATTTTATGTAAAATATCTGATCAAAATTGTCTTCTGACATTTTTTGATTGAGATCGCTAATTCATCGAAAAAAATTCGTAAAGTTCTGAATTTCTATTTCACGATCTGCATATTCTCCAAAGCTTGATGTATGTGGCTAAATGAAGTTGGATGATGGGTTTAGTGAATGAGTATATTGAATCAATATGATCTATTTTAGAGTGAATGAGTGGATCGGATCAATATGATCTATTTTAGAAAATAAGAAAAATTCTCTTTTTGATCGTAATAAATATCAATTCATTTGGTTAAAAAATGATATACTTTTTTTTGGTCACATACCAGTCATACCAGTAGTGGAATTTTGAAGCGTGAAACTTCTGTATGAGATTGAATTTGTTAAGTAGATCAAATAATCACTTTTGACCATTACGTTATGAAAACTAAGCCAAGTAGAAGTCGAATAACTTCATTTAACCACATACATCAAGTGTTGGAGAATATGCAGATCATAAAATATAAATTCAGAACTTTACGAATTTCTTCCGTTGAATTAGCGATCTCAATCAAAAAATGTCTGAAGACAATTTTGATCACATATTTTACATAAAATACGAAATTTTTTTTTTCATTAGCATATTATTAAATCTTCAATATTTAGACCGCCATATTGAATCCACCATCTTGAATTTTCTAACACTGTCACCGGATTTGCATATAATGTGCCAAGAAACATAGGAAAATTGAATTTAATAAAGGTTCAGGAATTTTCATCAACGATAATCTTGAAAAAAATCGGTATTTCCCAAGTTCTCCAAGCGCCATATTGAATCCGTCATTAATCAGGTCATTACATATACTAGAAGAGGTCTGTACATAATTAATCAATAAAACTTTGACAGTTTGATCAATAAAATTCCGTGTATTATCCAATTATCTTAGAAATGTCGTGAAAAACGCGTATTTTTCCAAATTTCCATAGTTTTCCGCCATTTTGGAAAAGATAAAATATAAGGAGCTGGACCAAAAAATATTTTTCATAAACTACAACTATTTTGTCTACCATTTTCCATAGTTTGAAATAGATCAATATGCTTTATCCATTTTAAAAAAAAAGAATAAAAAAAAAAATTTCAAATTTTTGGTACTTTCTTGAATAAAATCCGCCATATTGGTTTTCCAGTGCACGATAATGTAATTTTGACTTAATAATTCGAAAGAGGAGACCCGAAAACATTATGTATACAAGGTTTGGTCTTGATATATTCCCTTTTTCGCTTTGTCAATTATATATAATAGCAAATCTTCACATTATATTATAAGTAATTTTCACGAAAATTTTAAATAAAAATATTAATTCTGGACCAAGTTGTCCAGCTCGATTGTTGACTCTTCTATTACAAATAATGCCTCGCGGTGACCATCAGTACTTGTTACTGGTTTATCTAAAATCAATTAAACAAATAAAAAGCATTGTTATTTTAATAGTTTATCTAGTGCTCGATCGAAGCTTTTCTGTCAAAGTAAGAAAAATGGCACTCTCTAAAAGTTTACTTATGAATTTTCAGGGGAAAAAACGCTTGCTTATTGTTTATAAAAAAAATACTTTGATGAAACACTAGTTTTTAATACCTAAAATATTGCTTGTGTTATTATTCACACCTGAAGATTTCGCTGATTCAATGAGTAAGTTGGATCTATTCCACTGATTCATCAGTTGAATTTCACTATTCTCAGTGAAAGACTTATAGCTACTGCCATCAGTGAATAGTTAATGCGAATCAGTGGCCGTTCATTGATTCAAGTTTAGAGAGTATATTTCTGATGAAATTAAAAACAATCTTTTTCTTATGCAGAACGTGAATCCATATATTTTTTTGCCAGCTGGAAAAATGGCGATATCTTTTATAGACGAAGTACAGGACTCTCCTAGGACGAGTCTAGGCATACGGTTAAATCCAAAAACCCCCTCTCTCAAATAATATTACCGTTCGCGGGACCGCCTTTTGGCTTTATGAATGCATTACTTTATTGAAAACTATATTTTTGTATTAATTGAAATATACTATTTCTTTATTAAAGCGAATAAGGTCTAATAAATAAAAATAGTTTATCAATCTAAAATATTTCCTGAAATCAATAAAGAAAGTAGTTGACACAAGCACTAATTTCTTCTAGTATTAAAAAAAAACAAAATTGAAATCACATCAAGTGATAATTATAACAATTAAATAGTATACTGAATGGTAATTCAAGAAATCATGGAAAAATAAAATTCAATGAAAATACAGAAATTAAAAAAAAAATTATTTTAGAGAGATAGAAATTATTTCTATTGATGATTCGGATAGATATATAAATCCAGGTAACAATTTGTGAAAAAACGAATTGCATCCAACCGCAATTCGTACACATTAAAATTCCGTTTATTGATATTTCAGAAATATGGAAATCAAAACACATTAGTATTCACTGAAATAAAGTTCAGTTCAGTTCATACGTGAATTAAGAAACTTGAACACCATTTTCAAATTACATTACATGAGAATTTCGAGATGATAATTAAAAATGAGATAGGATTAAGTAATAATATGAGTTTGATAATTCATTGTAAAAATAAAACGCAAAGATGACATTATAAATGAGTTCCTACAGTTTGTGACAAATTAGAATATCATAGAATCGAACGTTTGGAATACGACATGAAATATCTAGGTTGCTTTATACCTACCCACTAACGTTGCGATTTCTGACCACGGGTTGACGTTAACACCGATATTTCGAAGCAGGCGTGATTGCATGAGTTCGCGGGAAATCCGGGGTAAGCCTAACCGCTAAGAGATGTGATCCGGTGGCGGTTTATCTAATTGAAATTGTCGAGAGCCCGAAGAAGGACTAAGGTAAGCGATGCTTGAGAAAGCAGGAAGGGAACACGATTTTGGGCTATCTCTTGGAACACAGTTACAAGGAAGCTCTTTAGACTTTACTGACGTGGCGTAGTCTAATACTCTAATCCCTACATTGGAGGCGCCACCGCCTATACCGCTACGTTGTGAGTCTATTCTTAGATTCCAACTAACACTCACTAATTAATTAATGAAACCACATTTATACACCTCAACTAGAGAGAACTGATAATACCTCCCCTAATTTCTAAACTGAAACTCATCATGGCTTATCCAAACATCGATTCTACTACTTTATTTCATTCAAAGATCGAACATACTTTCCTCTACGTTGACTATAAAAAGAAAAAATATCTTTTAGGGGGATTCCGACCATTCAAATAGTAAAGTATAAATATTTTTAAGTTTCACTAATCTGTAGGAGTAACGACCATAACGAATACTCGACTGGTTATCACAGAGGGTGGTATTCTAAGCTTTCTCTTTCGCAGCATCTAGACCCATATATGCCCATGGCTGCTTTCTAATTATTCCCCACAGGCTGTAAGGGATGGCACGTAATTGGAGGGTGGACGAGAACGCATCGATCCGCTTTTCTAAGGGAATTTCTCTTCAATTCGAAGTCGATCTCTTGGGCGGGTGAGCACTGGTCTGCAAAGAAAAGTGATAATGTCTTGAGCTTTCACTGCGATTTAACTTCTGATTTTGGTCGACCTGTTCTATAGTTCTTGCCACTGCCAAGTTCATTGCATTAAACTCTGAGGTTCAGTGGTTTGAGGAGGGTTTAGGGTTTAAGGGAAGCCTTCCTTGAGATCCCAGAGAGCAGCTCTAAGCGCTGACGCTGATCCTTCTCTTCCTCTTCGAATCCTGGTTTATCTAATTCGAGATGTTGGCTACTCCTATCATCAAGAAACTTATATACTCTCTAGCAATTTGATAGAAAAGTATCTTGATTCAAGTCCTGAAGACTGCGGTCAGTCGAACTTCTCTGTGCATTGGTCAAATGTTACTGAAGTTAAGCAAGAAAACGTTAAATTAAGAAACTATCAATATCTCACATATCTAATTAATTAAAATGTTCCCAGTTAACTGATATCAACCAGTAAAACTAGTTTTAGTTATAAAAAGTCAACTAACTATGTTTTGAATCCATTCCAAACACATAATGCCGGGAATTGTATTAATTCAAGAAAAGTCCTTTTTCTTCCTAATTGAAAGTTAGAGTTATTCTGTCGCTTTGTTATTAAATGTCCCTTTTAATCTCAACTTATACTCCCCTTTTATCGAATTCAGCTTCGCAACTAGATTCTCGGGGGATTAAGGTAGGCAACTATTAGTGTTTGGCACTTTGGAGATTTTTGGAAAGGCAATGGATCGGATATAGTGATTGTAGTGTGTAAATGTGCGGGCGCACTGTATAGGCAAATTTTAGAGGAGAAAATAGCGAGAGGTGCTTCTTACAGGATACCCAACACCCGGTCACTGCTTCGTGCTGGTGTGCATTCAGGGTTGCGTCGAACTCTTGGCAGCCAGCCTTCCTTCCTACTCTCGGCTCTCCTGTTGTCCCCGTGGGTGGTAAAGGAAACAGGACGATTCGAGGTGGTGGTTAGAGAGGGGCAGCCGTGTCTGAGAGTCGCGTTCTACTGAAGCTTGGGGGTGGACAGTGCGCAGACCCGCCCCCACTTTCAGGACGAAGCAAACGCGAACTGCTCGCGCAGGACAGCATCCCCTCTAAATGCACCGAGTTTTACCACCCTAGACCACCCCCGACTTGTCTTTTCCCTTCAACATAGTACAGTAGCTTTCGAGCACCCTCCCGAGAAGGGTTTGTAGAGCTTTATCTAAAAAAAATTATTTTTACGCACCGGTTTCGCACGCCTGTTCTGTTAGACTGTGTGTGTTTGTGTGTGTGGTCGAACATAAACCAAAAGTTTTGTGCAGTCAATTAAGTTTTCAAGAAACTTGGATTTTATTGTCTGGAACAGTATTAATAACGAGAAAACGATAGATGATTACTGCAGTTGAGACTTTTGGACACTTGAACTTCAAGTGAAGTTGATTGAACTTTGTAACTTGCAGTTTCTTTTCCAAAACAGCTATTTCCTTCAAATGTTACAAGTGAGAACGTATTATCGAGATGATAATGATGATAGCATCCGTTGTCCCTTAGACTTGGTCATAGTATTTTGACAATTGCTGATCAAGTAGGTATTGATAAGCTTCACTGATCAAACATTTTAAAAACAAATTTAACTAAATGTTAGACAACAAATTTAACTTGATGCCAAAAACTAGATACTGACTTGACTACTAAAAATCGTAAATAGTGTTATGAGAAGTGCCTAGATGATACTCTGGAATTTTTCTGTTCCAGGGTAGAACTCACAAGCGTGCCAGGTGGTCAGAATGCAATGGCACATCTCAAAAAACGGAAGCTGGAAGCGGATTCATCTACTGGAAAGTCGAAGCTTCAGCAAATTTCGACAGTGAATAGTAAAAAGGGACAAATTTGTGTTCAGGGTATTCCACAAGAAATGGAGACGGCCGATGCGGCTGCAAAACGAAGAAGAAAAAGCCTTAGAGACGAAGATTTGCGAAAAGCGGATGACTTAAATAAAAATATTTCCTTGCCTCAGAAAAAGAGAGTATTCACGTCAGGAAATTCTGGTAGTCCTGCCAGAAAGTCGAGCAAAAATTGCGAGGAACCGGAAGACGACGAGACGCTGATAAGAGAAACGGAAGCAGCGTTGAAAAGCCTCTCCGGAAGTTGGCCTGGTCCCAGGGGTTCTTTGTATCAGAGAGGAAACTCGGACGAGGATAGGTACGAGTCTAATTTTGAAAATCTTTTTGAGGAGAAGAAGGACAATCCAAAACTCTCACCCTCGTCTATGTCAACCTCCTCTACGACGAGTAATGAAACCGGTTGTTCTCTAAAAGACGTTATATCGTTGCGTGGTCAAGATCGAAGTGGAAGGTCGCAATTGCAGATTAAACAGTTCGATTCTACGAAACAACAGTATTCACATAAATCCAAAAAGGAACTGGAAAACGCAATAAAACTTGAGAACGATTCATCTAGCATCCAGTGTGTGGGACAAAACCAAACCGAGGTATTGAAGTCAAGATCAGCCAACGGTAGATCTGCAAAAGGAGATAGAGGAAATGATAAGTACTCCAGGTACGATCCTCTTGATTTTAACGAATTAGTTGACGATTCTTCAAACGAATTAGAGATAGATATGTCTGATCCAGCAGCTGATAAAGAGGATATAGATAGAGATAAGTCTGCCGAAAGAGATGACGGGACATGCAAGAATGGTCAATCACTCAATACCCTAAGGCAGCAACATCAACAGCAAATCTACAGCAACTATCAAAGGCAGTATGGCGACGGTGGCATCAAAGTTGTGTCCTCAGTCTCATCAACAGCTTCCCCATCACCAACAGTTGGTTCTCCTTTTTCAGCAACTTCGGCCTTCAGGCCTCCAAACACAGACCACTCAAAATCAAATTGTCGAGGGCCATCGACAATAGGAACCACAGCAACAACCATTCCGCCCATGGGACCATACCCAGCATCCGCAACCTTCGTCGGCTATCCAACGCCCGGACCCGTAATGCCTGCACCACAACCGGTATCCGGAATTCCTCCCTCGACAGAAGAGAAACATGCCTCTACCGTATCTCTCTTGCAGTTGAAATCTCCGAAAGAAGAAATACATCCCATTCAACGTGAAGTTTCGTCGAATCCTGTGATACCAAATAAGAGTCCAACTTCAGGTTTACCACCAGTGGGAAGTCCAGATACAAATTCGAAACAATATACCATTCTTCAACCTGCTGGAGTCGGTTCAAGAGCAGCTAGCGCGATTCAGGATATCGCTCGAGAAGGAGTTGTCAGCGTTTCCGCAGTCAGCAGTAGTAGCACCGGAAGCAATACCAGTACTGGTAGTAACGGTTCCAGCAATAATGTATCCGGTAATAACAAGATTCCGAGCAACAGTTCGACAAGCAATACATCTAAAGGAAGCGGCTCAACTGGAAATACTAGTAATGGAAACGGCAATAACAACATTAATGGCAATAATATTGCAATCACCACCAACACTACGACCAGCACAACTACTAGTTCTACCACCGCTGGGGATGTTTCCACAACCACAGGAGCTACTCAACAAGAACCAGTCATGAAGGCTTCAGAGAAATCCACAACCTACGACAACAACCGGCCAGGAATGTCCATGTCACCATCGAGTCTTAGCAGGGGTGAGTAGTTACATAGATTTCTAATTCTTCAAATGACACATATTGTTGCGTATAAAGCCTTATTTATATATATATATAAGCTACAATATTTCAGTCATTCTAAATAAAAGTACTTAACCTATTGGATACTATGAGCCTAACTATCTTACAAAAGATCCAAAAATTACATAAAATATTTCCATTTCTAATTTTCTTACAGTAAAGAAGAAAAGTTTTGGATCTAATGTCAAAACTTTGATACAACTTATCTAATTGTTCATCGGAAGTAGAAAGAACTTCCAGAAACTGTTTGATGCTTGAAAATGTATTTTAAATTCGAATAAATCTGGAATCATTTCATAAAAATCAATCCTGAATTTTAAATCAGAATCCTGTTATTTTCTTTAAATTCTAAAATAGTAACCATTTTGTAAAAGAGTTAGGGTCGTTTAAAAATCAGCTCTCTGTAAACACACGTTCAGAAAGTGAGCTAAAATATGGGTGAAATGAGTGCGGCTAGCCCTTGTGCGTTATGCGTTACGCGTTACGAGAGGGGGACAAAAGGCATTTTCAACTCTCTCTTTCTCTCATACTCTCTCACTCCATCTTCAGAAAGTTAGGGGAGTTAGGCAAGAGTAGAAAATCAATAATTACAAAGCGAGGGGTGATGACTGAAATGGTGAAATCAAGGTCGCTTTTCCAGAGTTATTCTCCGTAACTTCTGAAGTGACTGCTTCTCCACCCCTTTTGCCATACCTCATCTTCTTTTTATCTTAACTGTAATCGTCCAAATTAACTCTAGAGGCAACAACACGAAAAATCTTTATCAAGCTATAATTGTGATAAATGTTATTAGAATTCGTTTTTGGTCCCAGACTGTCAAAGGGCCGTTCAAGAAAGATATAACCGATTTAATAAATATGATACACAAGGGAATCTTAAGATTTGGGATAATATTTATGATAAGAAAGAATGGATAGGATATTGGAAGTTTGAAGTTCATTGTGAAGGTAGGCTGATAATACTTAGAAATTTAGTAATTTTTGGTAGTATTCGGGAGTAATGTCAGGAAAGAAAGACTCGTCAGGTGATGTTTGACAGTTTGAGGGTGACAGGTGGAGCTTGAGTAGGTTCTACGGACTTAGGACCTTGATGACACGGAGTGTCTAGTCGGGGGAAATTTGGGGTTGATATCACGTCATACGTATAAGCCACAGCTGTCAGCGGATGGAAACGTGACTAGCATGCTTCCAGCTCCAAGCCACCTTATTACCATCCTACCAGCCTGTATTTCCTCATTATCCCTTTAGATTTTCCGTTGACTATAGGATAGGCGATTTAAAAAAAATTTCTTCTAACTCCATTCCTCTTGTATGATTCAATTTATCTATTTCACCGGCATAGTATCTCTCTTCAGAACTATCTTCAAAATGTTATGCCCTTAATTCAAAAAAGCATAGATTTCCCACTCTAGGTCTCTGAAATCATAAACTACAGGTGATTGTAGCGTAATAAATCATAACTCTCATTAATTATCTTTATAGTTCTCATCTATTGATAATTTTCAATAAGTATTGTTGTAAATTAAATATATTTGGAAGTGATCGTTTTTCTTGAAATCATAAGAAACCGATTCTTCGTTGCAAGGTAGCGTTTGATTTTATACATTGGTTGCGTGCTACCCTTCTCTGTGAAAGCGTGTTGACACGCTATAAAACCGCTATCGAGAAATCCTTTAGCCGCAAAAAGCCACCCCTGTACCCGGCACTGTGCGGCGGTTTGCCGTGCTAATAAAAAAATAAACTACCCTGTAACTCAATTTTACGCTGCCTTTGCGGTTGGTCGCATAAAAGACCACACTTGCTCACTCTTCCTCGAGATTGTATTCGCTTTCATTCATCCAACCACATATATCCTGCCTAAAACTGTTATTACATGTGTAATTGAAATGTAAGAAAACTATACTTGGGTACGTTTGATATTTTGAAGAAAATGAAGAAGGTTAAAGTATTTAAAGTATGCGTCAGTCATTGAACAAAACGAATGAATATAACAAATTGTGTTTTGTGTACGTTTCACGCTCTTTCTGTGACCCTCACGTGAAATGGGTATAAAATAATACAATTACACACTCGCTTCGATCTCACCCTCATATGTTGCACTCATCCTCACTCCGATAATCCTTTTCGTTGTTGAGTCCTTGCATACTCTTTTCATCCCCTCTTCTTTACCACACGTCCCTCCGAAATAAAAATTCGTGCAACTTGTCACAAATCTATTTATAATTGATAAAAGAATCTCATTTTATTTTCATTGATTTGACATGAAGAAATGAAGCTACTAATCCGATTTCTATAAATGATCTTCTGTACGATGAATGGCTTGTCCAATTTCTGATGAAGAAACTTGGATATTCATAAAATAGAATCACAAGTTAATTCGTGTAAATGTTAGAAAGTAACTTCCAGAGAAGTTTAGATCCCTAATTTCAAATTTTGATCGCATGGTGTATCAGAAAAGAGGTTGTTGATTAGGGAGGGGAAATCCAGGCTCGGAGGCTTAGAACTCACTCGCACTCTAAATAAAGCATTCGGCTAATGACGTCACGTATCGTAATCCAATTTACTGTGTTGGCCACTCTGAGGGTAAAGAGTGGCAACGGAGCTACCTAAGCGGGGATCGAGTCCTGGAGACTCGAAATGACGTCCTGATGAAGTTTCTCCACCGTAGGAGCTGATTTGGGCCGACCGACGGCAGAGGATCAGGGCCAGGGGGATTAGAACACGACAAAGTTTATAAAAGTGCACTCGTCCCTTGGAATGAACGCCCAACCTAAAGCTGGACTTTCCCTCCAACCCTCCCTCTCTTTTCTCTCGTCTCTTGCTCTTTTCTCATCTCTGCTATATCCTTCGATCTTTTTACACGTAATGAAATTACTTATGCATTAGCAAAGGACATTGATCCTCTGACATCAACCAGGTCCTTTCAAGTTTATTCTGAATTACGGTATTCAAAAACAAAGTAAAATTCAACAAAATCTAATGACAAAGTTAATAAAGAAATATCAAGCTTTACATTTTTTCCGATATTATCGAGAGAGAGATTTTATCATGTATGAGTTTTTTTACAACATTTTAACGGCTTTTACTATTATAAAATGAAGTTTTTAAATCTCACTTCTTGTATTTGGAGTAAAATTCTTTCAATGTAGGGAAAAACATTCTTTAGACTTTTCAAAGGAATATTCTGAGTAAAGTTAACTCATTGTCCTGTCACAAGACTTTGTACAATTCCTTGAAAATTGTTAGTGGGAAAGGTCTCAATTGTTTACCATGATAGATTGAGGAATAGGTAGATTGATCGACTAGGTGGTCGTATAGACGAAAGGAAATTGATGGGCGGATATGATACTCCTTGATCCCATATTAAGTATGGAATATCTGGGGAAAGATGAGTACAGCCTATACAACAATTTTGTGGAAAAATTAAAGGATAAATTGGTACCTAACATTAAGTCGAGTGTGTTTCTGTTACCAGTACGTGTAGTTTCTTGGACACGCAAGGACATGACGTGAAAAACGCGATCTTTTACGTCTCACACGACTGACTAGTTAAATTATATATGTGTTATGCCAGCACGACACGCGTAAGGCAAGTTTTTTGTAAAAAGTTTTCTTTCTAATGGATAAGTAGTAATCTATTTTTCACACAAATTTGGAATAATTTCGAAATGAGACTAAGAAACAAAATTACTCAAGAAAATGATTACTAAACATAAACATTCAGTGGATGAATAGTAAAAGATAATTTTTTCTAAAATACGAACTTGAAATTTTTTTTATCCTTCCCCTTTTGACAATAGTAGAACTATGTTATACCAGCTTTTTCTTTTTGGAACAATATGAAGTTAAAATGACAATAAGCAAGCGGCGTCAACGGTCCTTTGTTTTCTGGGTGTTTATACGTCCACCACGTTCTTGGTGCTAATCTCAGTAGCTTAGGCGTGGGATTGTTGAATCCCAGAGGCTATTCAGAAATTCGTAGGGCGCATACGACAAAATGTAGGATGACCACACGCAATCCTTTCCATCCCCTTTTAAGCTTAACCGGCAATATAACTTTTCACCACGATCATGAAAAGAGAAATAAAGTTTTCGACCGCAATATTTGATCGTAGAATGAGATCTTGCTGACACAAATGTAGTTATTTCTTCAATGAATTCTTTTTTTCTCTAGATTCTAAATCATCTACCTGGATGTGAAATATATCACTTGTCTACTACTCAATAATTAATGTTCATTTCGATGCAGAGAAACCTTTACTCTCTCAGTTTTATGCTTAATGCTTGTGAAATGTTTAACGAAGTGCTTCTGAATAAAATACGTAGTGTCCAGTAGCTAGCATTGTCTCCCAGATATGAGATAGGTGGAGAGAGAGAGAGTGGTAGAGAAAAGAGAGATATTGGAAATAAAAGTGAGAATTCGTGTTTAAAACGAACTATTATTTATAGAAGTATATTTTCTGTAAGAATCAATTGAAAAGCTAGTGAAGCTTTGAAAATTGATTGACTTATGAGAAAATAACATTAATCAATTATAAGCTTGTCGAATCCTTCTTCAATTGCTAGTATAATAGTTATTGATAGATAAACTACATTATTTGAAAAAAATGCATGATTTTTGTGATTATAAGGTTGAAATACGCTTGAATTAATTCGCTCGTGCGGGGTGGTTTGATTTGTTGCAGAGGGCAACAAGTGCCCGACCCCTGGTTGCACAGGACAGGGTCACGTGACCGGACTCTATTCACACCACCGCAGGTAAACAATTATCATTAATTAACTGTCGACGTGCTCCACGCGTATCACCATGATGATTAACTGTCCATTCGAACGTGCGGTTATTCAATGATTACCTCTGTTGTTTATCACTTTTGCCGTTGGCTTCAACTTTTGTTCATGGTTTGGACCAATTTACACCTGGATTTTTTAATCAGAATTCTCTAAAAATCAACTCTTCAAGAGGGAACATCATTTTGAATAAGTACTAAGTAACACGTGTAGAATTATTTTATTCTCCAAAAAACCTTTGCTTTCGCCATTACAAATGGATGTATATTATTTTATTTTTTGAATTAAAACGTAATTTCCATACATTTACATTTACATTAATGAATCTCAAGAAGTTTATAAGATCAAAACATGCAAAATGTGAACTGCGTCGCGTGTAAGAAACAGGTTTAATGAGTTTTATATTTTTTCAAATTAACATTTTTAGGGAAAATCAGAAAACTTATTGAGAAACACATTTCGAATTTTATGATAAAATGGAATTTTATTGAACTTTAACAGAATATTAAGCAATGAATGGCAATCGATAACCCCGCAGAAGTTGCTCATACTATTTTTTTAAAAGTGTGTAAAAAATGCTACTCGAAACCTTTGTTCAGCAAATTACGTTATTGTTATATAGGTTATGTACTTAATAAAATGATAGAAAATCTAGATTATGTATCCATGACAATCGACGCTACCGCCATCTCTTAGTATGTTATGAAAAAACAAAAAATAATCAATCGTAGGGAATTTATCATTTTGCGCTTGCTAAACAAACATTTAAAGTAGCATTTCTCAAGCACGAATGAAAAATACAATTTAAATGCTAGTAACCAGAAAAAAATTGTGTATATGAAATTTTGACAACAGTTTCGGGTATAAGTAAAGTTAAACGACGCAGTCAGAATGAAATTTAAATTTTTGTAGACTGGGATTTATTTTGTTGCTTATTGGAGTGATGATGACTTCTTATTAATTTTCTGAATCGAAAGACTTTGTGATTAAGTGACAGTATTGTAGCAGAAGTTTTTCCTAATGGACTGAATATTTTATAATACGAAGATAGTCCCAGAAGTACCCGAGCTAACAATGAAAACCCAAAAATATCTCAACGTAGTTTTCTTTTCGATCGATACACTTTTCTCAGCGATGTTCAATAGGTTCGATACCTTGTTTATAGTTACAACCGTCAGGCTCCTCAAAATAGCCATTACCCGCAGACTCCACCTCTTCATTGTTGGTAAATTTTTGACCAGGGAGCCATTTTTTTTCAAGTTTGTAAAGAAGAAATAATTCGAGGGGGCTAAATCTAGTGAATTGAGCAAATTGAACTTCAAGTAATTAATTTTGGCAATTTTGATAACGGATGTGTGAACTAATGCATTGTTTTGATGAAACAATACTTTCTTTTTCTCCAAATGCGGCCGTTTTTTTCTTGATGGCATCACTCAATCGCTCTAATAAGTTCGCATAATACTCGCCGTTGATTGTTTTTCCTTTTTGAAGATAGTCAATGAAAATTATTCCACGTGCATCCGAAAAAAGTGACCCCATGATATTGCCAGCATATGGAATGATCTTCGCCCTCTTTGGAGCCGATTCTCCCCCTTCAGTCCATTGATTTGACTGTTTCTTCGTCGCAGGTGTGAAGTAATGTACCCACATTTCATCTATGGTTATGAATCGACGAAAAAATTGGCTTTATTGCTGTGAAACCTCGGCAAACACTCGATTATAACATCCTCACGACGCTGTTTTTGTTTCATTGTAGGCAAACGCGGAAACCATCTTGCGCACAGCTTTCTCACACTAAGAAAGCATTTTTTTTTAGTCAAAGAAACATTTCTTTGATATACGGTCAAAGAAAAAATTTCTTTGAATTAAAGAAAGTTTTATTAATTCAAAAAAATTTTCTTTGATCCAAAGAAATAGGTTTGGTTACATTGAAGAAAATTTTTATGAATCAACAAAGCTTTCTTCAATTTAAAGACATTTTTTCTTTGACCGTATATCAAAGAAATGTTTCTTTGATTCAAAGAAACTGTTTTCTGGATGCATGTCCAAATTTGCAGTCAATATGCGATGTACAACATTTTTGGAAATACCTACCATGCCTGCTTGTTCGCGCACTTTTAGTCGACGGTCATCCAATACCATTTTGTGGATTTTCTTCACCATTTCTATCGTGGTCACCTCATTTGGTCGACCACTGTGATGTTCGTCTTGGAAGCTCGTACGACCTCGTTTAAATTCTGTCACCCAATACTTTATTGTTGTAAACGACGGAGCAGACTCCTGTAGAGTAGAATCTAGCTCGGCTTTGATATTGGTTGGACTGAGACCATTTTAAGGAAAGTATTGTATCACATAACGATGACCAATTTTTTCCATGTTTACAAATTCACTGAGAGCGTTCACTATTGAAAGCTGACAAACAAATACAAAACAACGTAGCGTCTTCAAACTTCTAGCTCTAGCTTTATAAGGTTGGTACTTACGATCACGGTAATTTTTTTCAAACAACAACTGTAATATCTACGTCAGGTTGGGTACTTCTGGGACTACCCTCGTACATGAAAATATGACAGTTTGTAAACTCCGTCCTATTTTTGATCATCCTTCTTAGCGGTGTCAAATTTCTATGGATATATTTTTTTTTTGTGTAGTATATCTTGGACTTGTAAGAGAACTCGAAAATATCCAGAAAATACAAAATTTAACGCTCAAGAACAAAAAGAACACATGCACATTTTTTAGGGAAAATTTTGGGTAAATTTAATTCAATATATACCATATACTTTCTCATAAAAATAAAAAATAAATTCATAGTACACTCAGATAAATTAAAAAAAATGTATTCGAGAAAAGACTCTTCTTGGACCGTTAAAGTGATGTTCCCCCTTAGATGATGTAGTAATTTTAGAATAATATTTGATAATATAGGTTTTTTTACGATCGTAATGCACTGATACTTGCTTTTTTTAATTTCTAATTTTCCAGTCATATCATTACAAATGATCTAATTTATGAAAGTTATTTACTTGTTTTCATACGGGGCTATTATAAAATTTGCGTTTCTTTTATGTCTAAAATCGTTACAAAGTCATAAAATCTCAGTAATTTCAAAATTTCTCAGCTTCCTACGTTTTCAATCCTGAATTCCGAAATTTTCTTTCCATTTTCTACTCTGTAAATCAAGCAACAGAATTAAGAAATTTAGAGTCTAGATACTTGAAAAGTTAAAAGGTGTAATATGAGACAGTTAAAAAAATAAAATGATTTTGAAAAATAAAAATCTAGATAATGTGTAAGAACTTGTGAATTTGTAATGGCATAAAATAAAAAGCTTTGGAATGCAGAATATTTTTGAAATATCAATCTCGCTCAATTCCGTAGAATCTGAGCATTTTCAGAAATGCTTTCTTTGGAATATATAAAATATTTGTTGATAAAAAAAATAATTGAAACTGAAAAAATATGCTAACTTTATTGAAAGCTATTTCGGAAAACTATGATTGGGCAAATTACAGCTTTCTAAAATTCTGGAAAAGTTTGAAACTTAGGAAATTGTGCAATTGGTTGAATAACAGTAAATTATCAGCAGAAACTGGTCATAAAATATTTTTCCACACCTGTCAGAATAACAGTTGCAGCACTCATATCTGTCCATTGATTCAATAGTTTAAAAGACTCAATTGCAGACTCCATTCATTTTCCATAAAAAAATATTACAGCTCTAATTTTTATCACAAATATATAGTTTGATTGAAAATAGGTACCCGTTTACAAAATGTTCAACGTTTGAAAAAATATTATTGTATTTTGACTAATTATTTGTGATAGAAAATCCTTGTCAGTTTAATTGCTAAATGATTTTCTTCTTTCAGTCTTTCTGGTTGCCCAAGGAAAGATAAGCTGACTCCAGAGAGTGAGTATTCCCTAAAAGGGTATTTCACAATATTTAACGTAGTTATATAGTGCATCTTCAGTTTACGCAAGAATGCAGGGGTCCCTATTGATAATGAAATTTCCAAGTATAAAAATAAATTGAAGAGAAAAAATGTACCATAATTATTACGTTTATTTTAGTATTCTTGATTCTTTCCTTGTCAATTTTCTGGGAGTAAAAATGCATTCTTGGTTGAAAGAGCCGCGCTCGCGTCTGTGTCTGTTTTTTTGGTGCTTTTTGTTTGCGGGGTAGAGAGCTTTATTTATTGTGTTCATCTTAATTTAATTTAATATTTTGTTCGTAGTTTATTAGTAGAGAATTTTCACCACACTTGACTTGATTTTGTTGCCGTACTTTTTTGGAGAACTCGAGACCCCGAGACACGGGCGATATCCCGGCATGCACACACGCCAGAATCAGGAGAAGGATTTCAGGAATCGAGTACAATGACAATAATCACAATTGTTTATGGTCCGCGGCCATTAATATCGGTTATAGTAATGTCTTCACTCCTCCAAGCTTCTTCGTACACCAATACACTTAGATCCTTACAGTGAATATAGAATTTGAACATCTTAAATCATAATCTTATTGTTTTACCAATTTGGCTAAGATCGTCTCAAATAATTTTCACATCATTGTAATGATACCTCAATTCTTATAATCTAACTTTAGTTACTGAATTGATAACAATAATTTATAATTAAAATATTCAATTTGAATTTACGATTGAATTTGGAAATTTAGATTCACAAGTGTAGGTTCCTAATAATAATATGTTTATTCGCAGAGTTCGTTAAACGTGGCAACTAAAACTTTCTAAACCAGTTTCTTTTACATGGTTTGATGGAAATTTTCACATATTATAGGGTCAGAGATACTAAAATATTTTATTCAAAACAACACCACGCGCTAAACCCGTCCTATTGCAACATTGAGTATATAGGTCAGCACGTTCACTGATTGATATTGTACTTTTTTTGTCTGTTACTTTGTCTCTCGATTATATCGTTACTTTTGTTTCTCTCTACCCGCTCGATATAATTATTGTACATTACACTTTGATTCGTACTAAGTCACTAGTAAAATACATTTATTTTTATTTACTTTTATCCGTCTCATAGAGTCTCTTGATTGCGTTGATCATCAGATCACCCTTACTCTTAACCTTGACCTCTGAATCCAAAACGATCAATCAAACTTTTTATTCAATTTTTTATACTCCAAAATCATTACATATGCCATGATATGGCTCAAAAATACTACTCGATTCTGCTGCGTGTCTTGTCTCTTTGTCGACGTGTCTATAATTCGCACGTGTCTGGGTTCTCGCAGTTCTGGCGATGCATGAGACAATTTTGAAATGCCCAACGCCTGGTTGCAACGGTCGTGGTCATGTCAGCTCCAATAGGAACACACACAGGAGCCTATCTGGATGTCCCATCGCTGCGGCCAATAAGCAGGCCGCCCGTGAGGCACGACACAAGGCTCAAGGTAAGGCGACCAGGCCTGATAAAAAATCACATTAGAAATAAAACTTTAGATGTCATTGTTTTAAACACCACGTTAAAAATACTTTTTTAAAAATCACCAAAAAACGTCTACTTCTTAATTTTTTCTCGTATTAATAGACTATGAATTTGATAACTTACTTGATTTATTGAGGTGAGCTGATAGTAAATGGAGTATTGTAAAAATGTTGTAAATTTATTTCACCTAGCGCTACCACACTAAATATAACGAAACAGACAGTTTCTTAGAAAGAATCTTATGATATCAACACCATAGCAGTTTTAATGAGACACAATCTAATTTGATATTTAAAGTAGTATCACACAATAAAATGTTGTAACATTGGTTTACCTTCCAGTTATCAAACTTCAATTAAGTTCCACTGGTTCCATTTCAAATCGTGCAAGTCTGGTGAAAAATTTGATCTCGATAGGATGTTTTAATCTTGAGATGGAACCAACCGTCACTTAAGAGACAACAAAAAGTTAAAAAATTACTTTTCTTTTAACAATAGTGTCAGGTATACCACCAGAGTTCATCAGTACAAACCTTCTACCCCCATCAATGGATGGAAAAATTTACTCTCAGTATGCATCTTCAGCACAAGACACGAAGCCTGTAGTCAGTTCTCCATCATACGACTACTATTCAGCGTCCAAATCCATAGGGATCAACATAAAGCCTCCGAAAACTCCAGAAGATACTTCGTTGAGAGTTAATAAGGTCATACCCAAAACAGAGAATAATTCGTCTAGTACTAGTTGCTGTAATCCCTTACCAGGAAGAACGCAGTCATCAGATTTATTGATACCAAAAACAGAGGATACGTCCTCTTGTAGAGTAAATTCTCCTCCACCACCTCCGCCACCCTCAGTGAGGCAAACCTACGATTCGTATCTAAATCAGGATTCGAATTCCTCTTCGATGTCTTCAATGGACGCAATGGGTTCAAGGTCGTCGATGGGTGCAACAATTCATCATCCTAGTCAGCATCCAGCCCATCATGTGTTACCAATGCAGCCCACAGTTGCTTATCCAATGCCTATGGTAGAGGATACTAGAATGCCTCATCAGATGTCTCAGAGATCGCCCTACGAGTCTTCTGCCATGATGGCAGCGGCTGCTGCTGCCGCAGCTGCAGCAACAACAACAGATGACTTGTATCATCATCGATCTGCTGAACATGCTAGAGCTTACATGCATCCAGCTGCTGGTAACATTGCAAGGCCTGTAGTTACCTATTCAAATGAAATCACCACAGCCAGAGGTTATGAAAATGTAGTAGTCAGTGCTACCAATCACCGACCATACGATCCTGGCACCGTCTCTGCCTATGAAAGATATGATACTCAAGCTTGTACACCTCTTCAACCTCAACAACAGCAGCAACATCTACACTCTAGAGCAAATATGTACTATCTGGGTCAATCTGGAATGACTCCTGAAGAGCAGGAACGAGTTTACCAACAGGAAGCAGTTGCTGCTCAGCAACATCATATGGCTATGGCTGCTGCAACTGCTGCAGGAATGATGAAGACAGAAGATGGTAAGGGAAATTTACTGTATCCGTTGAAATTTCTACAAAACAAAGTTGAATAATAGAAAAATAGGATTTAACAAACATTTATTTTTTATCCTAACAGTTAAGTGCGTCACTGTTGCTCAAATTCAGCAGATGCAGAAGTCAGGGGGTCCCCCAACCTCACCAGGAGGATCAGTGATGGATCTTTCGACCTCTAGTGTTACGTCTACTAGTCCACAGGTACAATTATTAAGCAACAGATAATAAATACAAGGTAATGGTCGGAGAAGTATCAAAAGTTGTAACCTGATGAATTTATTCATGTTTAGGCCCCACCTTATGGATCAAACAGTCTGAGTCCACAGTATGGAGGAGGTCAAACAGTTGGGGGAAGTCCACAAGCAGCAGCTAGTCCTCACCTCACCGCTAGTCCCCAAGTTCCAAGTCCTCAAGGACAGACTCTCGACCTTAGTGTGAATAGATTGCATAGGTAAATAATTGAAACTGATTGTTTATAAGTTCGAATTCCGTAGTTTACTGACCCTATTTTTTTCAGTGGGGCACCAAGTCCTCAGTATTCAACCGCTCACGGTGAAGCTGTAGCAGTTCCCGTTGGACCAAGTTTTCCACCTCCTAGACCAATTGAAGAGCAAACTGAACCAGTTGATTTCTCTACAGCAAATGAGCCTGTTAACTTCAGTGGTGGTCCTGGTATCAGGCCAGTCCCAGGGTTTCCACCACCCGGCGTGCATGCTACGGCGTACAGTCGGGAAAGCACACCTGACAGTGGGGGTTCCCATTACATGGATGCTTACAGAGATCCCACTGGTAAGGTTCTGACACATTTCATATAAATTCAATTTCAAAGTTTGGCTTAACTAATTTAGAATGACTTTTATTTCTTTCTCAACAAAATTTTTATTTTTCGCAAAACCGTCAATTTTTTCGAGATCCAGAAATGAATACATCGCTGAGGCTGGTGTCATTATACAAACAAAATATAACATCGAGCGTGGCAGGATGGATATATCGGGGGCGAGGGAGTCGCAGCAGGAGGCATCAGAATAGAACAAAGAGCTTGGCGTTTCCCTTGGGGGCGTACGCGGTTACAACTGCCGAATAAAAAACTTCCCGAACGGTACACGAGTCCCATAACAGACATTTATGTCCAGCTCTCTCATTTTATTCGCCTCGGCTCGCTCTGCCTTGCGATTTCAAATACCTTCTACGCCCTCGTTGTACACCAATGCAACCACCCATCCCTATCCTCGCTAGTACACGGCCATTGTTAATTATCAATATTTCGCGTACACGAAGCCAGCAAAAGTCCGGTGGTCCGCTCTTGACGCCAGGGAGCAGTTATTGAAATTGAAACATACGAATATGCACTGGCACCGTTCACCAACGCCGTTTGTATTACAGTCTCTATGTCAATCGCACATTTGTGTATGATTTTCTCTACGTGAAGACATTCTCCACTCTTGCGTTTTTCTAAAATTATTTTTTTCCCCATGAAACGAACAGTACGTTTCACTGAATTCGAAAAATCCTATCGATAGGTGTCTATAAACGAAGTTGTCTGGACAAAAAATAAGCCATATTCTATATGTGTTTAGAGAATGACAAAATAATATTAAAGGAACTTTAAATTAATTTTCATTTTAAAAAAGTAAAGAAAATAAAGCAAATTCTATTAGATTTTAAATTTGTTGTTGACTAAATGCCTTTTATGTTCTTTTCCTAACGCCACAGAAGTATTTCCAAATAAAATTAGATGATTGTATAATTGTAATAATAATTGGTAACAATGTAATTTAAAAGTTCCCCCAGAAACGCACAGTGTATTCTCCATTTAAAATACATTTGTACAGAGTAAAAAACCATAATGTTTAAAGGTTCATTTGATAAAAGCTTCTAATTTTAGGAGGCTTCTTGGCTTTTTTATGAGTAATAGATCTTCTAGTTATTGTTAAAATTCAAATGAAAGTAAAAAATTCAATCTAATTTAAAAGTAGAATTTATAAAGTTTTTCAGAGGGAATAAACCCAGTATTGAGCGTTGGGAAGTAATTTGAGACGAAGATCGGAGAATGGAGAAACAAAAGAAAGATTTTCTTTTTACAGGGTACGGTCCCATGAGTCCACATCCCGGATATGGAATGACCGGAGTGCAGGCTGAATATCCAGGGAATACCTACACCCCTTATCCTACGCCTGGGTACAATTGTGGTGGGACTTATGCTGGAGGTCCTGTGACTTCCGGCTATCAAATTCCAGCAGGATACACTCCTGCTCCCTGCTATAGTATGCCACCCCCTCAGCATACGATTGGATCCCTGGACAAACCATCGGGTAAAGATGACAGGTACGAATTTTTTGCTTCAAGTATTTAAATATCCACTCTTTTTGAATTTTTTCTTTCACTGTAAGACTTAACTTTGATTATTTAGTTGAGTTCGAAATTTTTGCCACTGCCTACATTATCGGAGGATCATTAGTCGCGTATCAGATAGAATACGTTACCGACAGGTGTCCTCTTAGACAATTTCAAACTTTTGTATCGCAATAAATGCAAATGAAATTCAAATCTTAAAGAATTTGAAATCTTTCTGTGTAGAAAAAGGCGCTTTCGACTGCACTGGGATTCGAGCCAGGTTTTTCGATTGCTGGTTGAGCCCTGGGCTCGAATCCCAGCACAGTCGAAAGCGCCTTTTTCACCATAAAAAGATATCAAATTCTTTGAAACTTGACTTTAATGTTTCAAAATATCACCCAGACTGAACATTTCAAAATCAATAAAAGTTATTTATGTAATTTAAAAAAAAATCCAATATTAAAATTTTTAATTTAAAAAAAATGATTTACCTGAAGAGTATGAATGCCGAATTGATTTCTAGTAGACAAATAACTGGACTCAGCTAAATAGAAATTTTACTTGATTCTACATGAAATTTTTATCAAACCATTACTGTTTTATTTAAAATTTTTTTTGGAACGCACATTGAAATAATTCACTCAGATTTTAATGCAACTTCAATGAAACAAGATCTAAAACTGTTATCTTCGGTGATTCAAAGCACATCAAATAAATGCAATACTCAAGCAGAATCATAGGTTATCTGTGTTTAAAATTTTTTGCAACTTTGACGATAAATGGTAACAAGCCCTATTGATAACTTACAAAAAGATAATGATGTTGAAAGAATGAATGAATGTTTTCTCTGGGTGCAGTCCATGTGAATAATTTAAGGGAATACTACCCGTAAGATATTAGTTTCCTGAGAAAGAAATATTCTGGTCATTTGGATAGATATTATCGCGGATAAAGTGTATGTGAGTTGTTTATTCGTTCCTGAAATCGGGAAAAGGATCATGCGATTCTCACGGTTCGCAGTGAAGTCGAGGAGGCGGTTAAGCTGGCGGAGGCGCGCATACCTACCTCCATTTTGTTAATTAAAGTAATTACTCTTCGTAGCGAAAGTGCCAACCTTATTCTAATTGACGTAAAGCTTGGTAGTATGGAAGAGGAGGAGGGAATGTGGGGGCGGTTAAGGGGTCGGGGGTGATGGTTTGGTGAAGAAGGATAAGGTGGAAGGAGAGTGGGATATAATCAGTTGCCACCGCACTGGATTATGGGGCGAGACCCATCGTCCCATCGGGGTTAGGACCCGGAACACCTCCAAGCCGCTAGAAACCTGTTCTGTACCCTTCTGAGCCTTAACTTCATCGAAATTCGATGGCTTACAACGCCAAAATTCTTAAGTATATATCTCCGGAAGTTTATCCCTTCTTCCAAAGAAAGAACACACTTGAGTGGCATCAACCCAAAGTTTTCGAGCATCTCTAATTTTCTATAGTTATCAAAAATTGAGTGATAGAATCCAAACTTTTACGGATTTCATGACTCACTTTTTGAATCGCTATTCACCAAATATTTTTTTTTAGTGATAAGTTTTTTCTTTCCTTGAGAGCAAAACTCGAGATGGAGTCTGCTCTCTAAAATTCGAGAAATAAAGAACAAAGGAGTGGCAACTTATAGCTGTAGCTTCTAAGCTAGTAGATAGCAATACTTCAACATTATTAATAGCTTCGGCCAATATAACAACTTAATATAGCAACGTTTGCGATCCAAGCAAATTACTGTTTCTCTGAGCGTTTATCGGATGCTCTGGAGTAGTCGAGCCAGCTTTTGGTATCATGATTTATTCCCCTCATATCTAGTGGATAAGGAAGTGGTTTATTGAAAACTCACATCAGGATCTATTAATTTTTTGCTGAATTATGAGATCTCGAGATTGTATCTGATGTTATCGAAAATGCCAGTTCTGTTCACAGTAGGTTTATTTGTATACAATGGAAGTTTGTAGTAATTTCTATTTTCCGTTTAAGGACCAAACGTGCTTATTATTTTTGACTATCATTAAAACGTTGATGTTCCTGCGTGTGTAATTACGAAGAAACAGATGATGCTTTAATAATAATTAATTACAAGACAAAATGAAAAGTGAAAAGAAGTGGAGTACTCCTGGCCCCTAAAATACTCAGTAGTAATGTTTATTTTCCTTGAAGGGCGCTGATGGCTTATGAAATTTGTCTAATTTTCAGTTCTTTTAAGACGAGAGTGAACCTATTCTGGTTTTGCTTTCTAACCACTGATTTTATTCAAGTATTTGTTGTTTTATCATAATAAATGAAGTCACTGGCAATTTTTATTTTAACTTTATTGTCATAATATTATGACAAATCGGATGTATCAGGAATGATAGTGGAATCTAGCAATAAGTACGATTGCAAACAGTAAGATGTGCCTAAAGCTGGGATTAAAAAGATCAAAGTTTAAGTGGTTGAGAGGGAAACAGTCAGACGGTTGAAACACTGAGTTGAGAAGCAGAGGTTGGTACGCACAGCGTGATTACACTCAAGTCCTGAGCTGTTGGGTGGGGGTTCCGGCAATATCATGCCCACTCAAGGGTCATCGAGGTTTCGGGGTTTCTCATAGCCTCTGTTTCTCCTATCTGGGAGACCTGCGAGAAGTAGGAGTTAGCAGTCTGCAAGCTAACCACGTATCCTCCTTCTGCTATCACTGCTTCAGCTTCCGCCCAGCCCTTGTCCTACAAGTGCACTTCCAACGTTTTTCATATTGTCTCGCGCCGCCGCCGTCGAAACCGCCCCCGATATTTTATTGTTATTCTCTACTAAGGCTTGCTTAAGGTGTTCAAAATTTGCAGTGGTAGCGGATCTTAAATCTAAATTCTGATATGCTAAAAGTTTCACCTACTTGTTAAAGAACTGTTAAAATTGCATCCCTGCCTTGAATTACTAATTAACTTTGATACAGGAATCGGCCAAAACCTAAGGCCACCCTCTTACTTTTCTTGAATTTTTAATTTCTGAATTTCGCATATTTGAAAATTATCTTGGCTAAAAGTTTTGGAAGGGAATTCATTCCGGACCAATCAGAAAAACGTTTTGAATCTCGTTGAGTACCTATTTGTTAAGAATCAATCTGAATAAAGTTACCAATCGTGGCTCGGGTTCATCGGAATCGTTTTTCTAATCTGGATGAATTCGATGTTAGAATGATTTTGATTGAAAATTTAGTTTGGATAAATCCGAGCTCGGAATAAAATCTTCCCAAGAAACAAAGCACCATATACTAAAATCGCTGTAAATTGAATATTGTAAAATTTTAGACTCAAAATTTGTCCGTTTGATTGTGTTTTGGGCATTTCAATTGGCAAATTTTATCCCAGATTGATTGAATCAATACTTTGTTAGATTGTTTATACACTTCTTGCAATCGTATGAATTTATTTTACTAATGTTAATCGTAATTTTACAATTGAGTTGAACAATTCACGAAACCTATCTTGATGATTCAAATTTTGTGGACTGTGTCACTTAATCCTACACTGTAAAATAAAATAAAAAAATAATAATTGAAAAAATAATCTTCTTTCGAATTATTTCAATAATTTACAAGAAATATTCGAATCCCCATTGGATTTTATTTTTCAGTATTGAAATTTTTCAAGTGTAGTCTTAGAATTTTTCAAAGTCAGACACGCAATATTCGGCACGTCATTGAATATTTCCAACATGATTTTATATAAAAATTTCTAAACATACATAGGTTAATTGCTTCTAATACTTCATTGAAAGTTTCCAAAAAAATGTTTTAGAGTGTAAAACTACGATTCAAAGTCATTGAAACAAATTTATACGACTGCAAAGTCCTGAACATAATTTAACAAGGTTTCAATGCAGTTGTTCCCAAATGTAACTGCAGATTCTTTCTGATTGTATTTCAATTCAAAACATCAGCTAGGAATAGTTTTTGAATTCTCATTCTGAATTTTAAAAAATGAATAAAAGTAGATTAGAAAAGATAGTTTGAGATGCGGTTTATTTGATAAAGGGAGGAGGTGAGTGCGGAAAGTTGAATGAACGATGAGCTTGGAAACGTGTTGAAAGTTTTCTGTTCATTGTTAATGTGTTCGATGCAGTATGAATATGAGGAGGCTATCGTTGAATTTTACACCTCGACCCACCCCTCGTGGTCGCGATGGCAAGGAGCTGATTCAGTGTCCCACGTCGTCCTGTGATGGCATGGGTCATGTTTCGGGAAACTACGCTACCCACAGAAGGCAAGGCAGAATTCAATTTGACATCTACCTTGACATTGACAAGCACGAATACACGCACATTCAAATACATTTACAGACATATGCGCAACTGCTCTCGTAATTTGTATTAATTATGAAACGCTTCAAATCTTGATTGCCATAAATAATTTTTTATGTCTCGTAACATTTTTCGATAAATAACACTGGTATACAAGGGGTCGTGCATATGGGAAGTGACTGGGTGTTTTCGATGGATTTTTTTGCGCTTAACCTTATTCCGACTGCGAAAAAAGTAATTTTCCGACAGTGGATGTGCAAGGTCTATCCAGTGTAGATTCAGCACCGGTAGTCGACTGTAAAATAGCAGCATTTGTACAACGTTGGGAATACAACAGGCCCAACCTTATTCCGACTGTGGAAAAAGTAATTTTCCGACAGTGGATGTGCAAGGTATATCCAGTGTCGATTCAGCCCCGATAGTCGACTGTAAAATACCAGTGTTTGTACAACGTTGGGTGTACAACAGGCCCAACCTTCTTCCGACTATGGAAAAAGTAATTTCCTGACAGTAGATGTACAAGGTCTATCCAGTGTTTATTCAGCCCTGGCAGTTGAATGTAAAATACCAGCGTTTGTACACCGTTGGGAATACAACAGGCCCAACCTTATTCCAACTGTGGAAAAAGTAATTTTCCGACAGTGGATGTGCAAGGTATATCCAGTGTCGATTCAGCCCCGATAGTCGACTGTAAAATACCAGTGTTTGTACAACGTTGGGTGTACAACAGGCCCAACCTTCTTCCGACTATGGAAAAAGTAATTTTCCGACAGTGGATGTGCAAGGTCTATCCAGTGTAGATTCAGCACCGGTAGTCGACTGTAAAATAGCAGCATTTGTACAACGTTGGGAATACAATAGGCCCAACCTTATTCCGACTGTGGAAAAAGTAATTTTCCGACAGTGGATGTGCAAGGTATATCCAGTGTCGATTCAGCCCCGATAGTTGACTGTAAAATATCAATGTTTGTACAACGTTGGGTGTACAACAGGCCCAACCTTCTTCCGACTATGGAAAAAGTAATTTCCCGACAGTAGATGTACAAGGTATATCCGGTGTCGATTCAGCCCCGATAGTCGACTGTAAAATACCAGTGTTTGTACAACGTTGGATGTACAACAGGCCCAACCTTCTTCCGACTATGGAAAAAGTAATTTTCCGACAGTGGATGTGCAAGGTCTATCCAGTGTAGATTCAGCACCGGTAGTCGACTGTAAAATAGCAGCATTTGTACAACGTTGGGAATACAATAGGCCCAACCTTATTCCGACTGTGGAAAAAGTAATTTTCCGACAGTGGATGTGCAAGGTATATCCAGTGTCGATTCAGCCCCGATAGTTGACTGTAAAATATCAATGTTTGTACAACGTTGGGTGTACAACAGGCCCAACCTTCTTCCGACTATGGAAAAAGTAATTTCCCGACAGTAGATGTACAAGGTATATCCGGTGTCGATTCAGCCCCGATAGTCGACTGTAAAATACCAGTGTTTGTACAACGTTGGATGTACAACAGGCCCAACCTTCTTCCGACTATGGAAAAAGTAATTTTCCGACAGTGGATGTGCAAGGTATATCCGGTGTCGATTCAGCCCCGATAGTCGACTGTAAAATACCAGTGTTTGTACAACGTTGGGTGTACAACAGGCCCAACCTTCTTCCGACTATGGAAAAAGTTATTTTCCGACAGTGGATGTGCGAGGTCTATCCAGTGTTTATTCAGCCCTGGCAGTTGAATGTAAAATACCAGCGTTTGTACACCGTTGGGTGTACGACAGGCCCAATCTTTTTCCGACGGTAGGAAGAGTAATTTTCCGACAGTAAATGTGCAAAGTTCACCCAATGTCTAATCGATTCTGACAATTAACGCTGTAAAATTCCAGTGTTTGTACAAAGTTGATTCGACACTGGTAGTCTTCTTTGAAGTACGTCTTTTCCAGTAAAACATGGATTCAATAATAAAAGTATATAACCAGTATTTTGAAAATGTTGACAACTAACGTTGGAAATATGTTGTTTACCAGTATTGCTACAACGTTGAAAACCGGCGGTGTTATACCAACGAAATACATCGTTATCATTTCGACTGTCCGCTGACAGTCGAAAGTTGGTATTCAGCATTGGATGGACGTTTGTCCGATTGTTAATTTCTGCTTGGGCTGACACCGCTACGTTCAAATGCAAACAGGACTTCAAGATCAAATCCTATCGAATTTTGGTTTATTGGAATTGAAAGGGGAAATGACAAGCTTTAATTTGAGACACTTTTTGAAGGTTCTATGACTGGGTTTGGTACCTACAGTTATCCAAAAATGGCAAAAAACGTCTTTTTGGGAGGTTTCGACATACATTTTCTCAAAAACCTGACGCGATGGACGATTTTTGAACCCAGATTCGTATTCAGTGCAAAAAATCTGTCAAAAAAACCTAGTCACTTCCCATATGCACGACCGGATGTTGAAATTTACAAACCAGTGTAATTCAAAACAAGTCAAAATTGTTCTAAATATTAGTCATGTTTTACTACTTTATTTGTGACCGAATATTCTTTTCAAACTCTTTCATTTATTTTATTCTATTAAGTGCTTACACTTAACAAACACATAATCGAGATTAGATGCGATTTATCATGTATCAATGCATTTAAGTATTGTTGGTCCGTGGCGTAGTGGCTTCTTAAGTGTTTTGCGATCAAGAATACTGTCAAACAGAACAAATTTACTGCATACAGAATGTTACGTGATTCCCTGTTAATTAATTGACATAAATTAAAAAATTTTAGAACATCCGCTTCTGACAAAAACCATAACATAGTCTAATAAAATTTTATTTTTCAAAATAACAGGAATTTGTCTATTATTAATGAAAAACAACACTTATCTGATTTTGTGTTCGTAAACTTCTGATATGATAATTCAGAAATAAATTCCAACAACGAGACACTCTGTATACGTACGCATACGTACCAGCATATTTGCATATATTATGAATTAAAGAGATGTTTAGTTTGTTATTCCTTTTTATCTCTATCTTTCTCTTTGTGTATCTTTCATTCGTAACGATTAATTGTGCCAGGTGTGTAGATAAGCTCGTGTTGAATGACATTTCGTCTTCTCCCATTAAACCCGACCCCTACGAAAAGGGATGACAAAATCGCAGTAAAATGTCACTGTCAAGTTCTTGAGGACCAAATCACGGATGTTTCTATGAATTTAAATTTACTTCTTTGTTACCATTCGCCTTTATGATATAATTTATCTAGCATTTCACAAAATTTTTAGATTTATTCACTTTAGTCATACTCCATTTATTATTTAATTTGAAAATTACCTTGTGTTGAAATTTCAATTTCCCTAATAACAATTATTCTTACGTAATAATTTCTATGCTTAAATTTTCTGTAGCATCTAACGATTGAGCAAAGTAGAAGTAAAAATTATTCCTTGACTTCGGTGCTCAGTACTTGTAATACTTTATACTTACCTGGCGATGTACTCAAACACTTAACCAGCTTCGAGTGGGCAGCTTTGTAGCGGACTGTTGTCATTGACCATGTTATAACAGAATGAAGATATGATACTTTATTAAGCTACCGATAACGGTGTTAAATTTCTATCGAACTTAAATTGCAAAAGCATTAAAATTGGCAATTGGCGAGTTTCACTGGGGTCAGGTGTGAGTGTGTTCCCAGCTCTCCCTTCAGTGTTCTTAGGCTAAGATTGATTTTAATTCTTAAATCACGATTAACTTTCGAGCGACACCTCAGGAGTGATCAAAATGGAACACGGCGTTGTCATTTGCATGCCTTGTATATTAACATCATCATTATTAAAAACGTCGACTTTGGTATTAATCGCATTTAGACCCATAGCACCTCCATTTCGAGCGATTTGACTCTGTGGAAATTAGTCAGCAAGCATCTTTAAGTGAAGATTCAGATTATGTTGGACTTTGCCAAAATTGGATTGATAAAGAAGCTTATCATTGTTTAAAAACAGTAAAAGATAGACCTCTGGCAACGTCGCGAGAAGTGCATGCGAGTATTGCCATTTTTGGACGTTCGTGAGGTGTACGTTCGCTCTTATCCATGACGATAAATGCGCTGTTGTAAGACGAAATGAGATTTCAGAATGAACATAGATAAGAAACATAAACTATGACTTTGAGAGCGGCTCAATGCACAGCGTGTGGTCTTCATGGTCCTTTAAAATACTTGTTTGCTTGATGGTTTTCGTTCACATTTTCTTTTCAGTCTCTCTGGTTGTCCACGAGCGGATCGGTCTCAAATACAGGCGCATTCGCAGGAGCTCAAATGTCCCACACCTGGATGTGATGGTTCGGGACACGTAACTGGAAATTATTCGTCTCACAGAAGTCTATCGGGATGTCCAAGAGCGAACAAACCGAAGAGTAAGCCTCGTGATGGTCAAGATTCAGAACCATTGAGGTCAGTATCAAAAGTTATCTTTTGATTTAAATTATCAAAATTTTCAGAATTTTCTTTTAAATACGTCTCGAATAATTTATTTACTAGATGTTATGTTCTGACTTAGGAAACATGGAAACATTTAAAGATTCAGAAAGAATAATAAAAATTTATCAAAAGCCGCTAAGTCCATGATTTCTCATAGAAATGAAAATTTATGAATTTAAATACTTGAAAATACGTAAAATAAGGAAGATTTGTTTGTAAAATTTACCGCATGGAACGACAAAGTCGGTAAGTGTTCTTCCTTAAAAAGTAGTTTCCTTTAATTTCCGCATGAGTTTTATTATTTAAATGAAAAATAATTTTCAGCTTCATTGCAAATCTTGGATAAAAACCATTTAATGGGCTTAGCGAGTTTTGAATGCTCGTTAGCTGGACTTAGCCAATATTATTAATAAAATAAACGAAACCAGCTGAGTTCATTTCTTGATGAACTCATTTTATTTATTTGAAACAAAAAATTGGGCTCTGATAGATAATCATTCCGTTATCCTGTAATATTCGAAAACCTTGAATTCTTTCGACTTTTATAATGAGACTATTGTTAAATATAACTATCTAAACCACTATGGTGCAAAGACTAAAAGCCTTCCCAAAGTGAAAAGGGGAATCCGTGATCCTTTACTAACCCGAGTTAGAGCAAAGACGCTGACTAATATCTGGCGGTTTCTGCTCATTTCACGCTTTCTCTGTGTGGATTCTATATATCTATGGTGATGATGGTGATTGACAACAGATGTCCTATCCCAGGCTGTGATGGTTCTGGTCATGCGACTGGAAAATTCTTGTCTCATCGCAGGTAATGTCGTTCGTCTAATCGGAAAGTTAATTTTCGTCTTCTTTGGAACCTTCCAGAACCTTTCCATCGTTATTCTAGTTTAACATAAATGACCAATCCTTTCATCTCATACGTTTTTTTAGTTTCCTGAGGTAGCAGTATAAAGTTTATGATTTGTGAAAATATATGTACTTTCAAATTAAAACTCAAAACACTGGAGAAATATTTAACTTGAATAAATTTGCAAAAATAAATAAAGATAAAATTATTTTTTAGCGCTTCCGGTTGTCCTATCGCTAATCGTAACAAGATGAGAGCCTTGGAATCTGGAGGAAGCGTGGAACAACATAAAGCAGTAGTCGCAGCTGCAACAGCAATGAAATTTGAAGGCGTAAACTGCCCAACTCCAGGCTGTGACGGGATTGGACATATAAATGGCTCCTTTTCAACGCACAGATCACTTTCAGGATGTCCTATCGCAGGACATGCAGTAAAGAAACCCAAGTTCGAAGACATGTCAGCCATGTACAGTAAAGGAATCACTGGTGAGGCCGTAGAAATAATAAGACCTCTTGTACACTTAGCCATTGACATTAACCGACCGTGATCGAGATGCAAAACCCGAAATATTTAAAAAACATTCTTATAATTTTCAACTATTCCAAAAATATCTAAAGTAAAATATTGATTATTTATAATTTCTAAACAAGTTGATCTGTGCCCTCGATCGGGGAAATAATCGTTGGTTTATCAGGACGAGGTAGAGAAAGGTCGAAGTTTTTCGTAGAATGCAGCTTTTCCTTTTTTTTGCTTCCTCCCTTTACGTCCAATCCATGATGGTGCATGTAAATCATCTTGCACAAATGATAATTGAAAAATATCAGTCCGTTGCAAAATGAAATCGATTTCGTGGAAATTTGACTTGCTGATAGTGGACGAATTGGGTACTTTGAAAATGCGAGATTCAATTTGTGCATACTCAACCTTATTCTTAACCTTGTACTATGCCATGCTCTGCACTATGCTATCCACGCAATGATGTGCTGTCATACCAATGAAATTAGCCTTTCCCTTCCTCCTTTCTCCTTTCATCTATATTTTATGTATCCTAATCCTATCACGTTTATTTATCAGTTTATTAAATTTTATTTCAATTATCCATGATTCAGGTGTATGTGAAGAAATAATTCATCACTTGAGTTTTCATGTATTAGATTATTTTGTATTGTTAGATTAAATATTATAAATCAAATTACTTCTCGTTGGATTGATCCTTTACTACCTAATTGAATATTTATCAAAAGGTTATTTACAATACGATCAAATTCAATAGTGATAAATTCATTATGGATATACCTAGGATTAAGCTTAAACTAAAGCACCTGGATCATGATGTATATTCTTCACTATTCTTCAGCCTTTCTTTCTTCTTTCGCGTATACCACTTCCTCGTATGTAAAAGAATATGAACCTAAACGAGCTGATGCCATTATGATGAAAAATAATATATTCTGATTTATTCTGGGATCACGATCAGCTCCTTTCCTGTCATTGAGCTTTGAGGAGAACATTTACTTTTGAAGGTAAGGGACTGACGTACACGCCACTTGTTTATGTGTTTTTTCGGTGTTACATACAAATCCACACACGAGTGTCTTACTTGACTGAGTCCGAGTGTTGGTTCAAAACAATTAATTATTAACCAGTCATCATTCTTCGGAAACTTCCGCATTTTGTATTGTCCAGAACCAGCAGAAACCAACCCTCGGAACTTTCCTCCGTTTTTCTTCTGGTATGATGGCACCTCACGCATTTCCTAATTTCCTTCAGAGTTCTTACAGCAATCGATGTCTGCTCATATTACATTATTACATAGAAGATCAATTGAATCTATAAAAAAGCGTATTATTAAAAATCACAGCATCAGCACACTTGATGATTACCAGAGTCAATGATCAGTTAATTTAATGATTGGAAATTTTGACCATTAATAAATGCAGACTTGATTCTTTTGCAGTCAGAACTCTGTCACTTCACCTTTCCTGATAGCTGAGTATACTTTATTATCTTAGCTCGCACACCCCTTTTCAAACAATAAATGATACCTTTTCGCGATGTCATAATTTTTGTTCTCTTGTCAAAATAAGAACTAGTACTTACAATAAATAAATAATGCGTCAGCTCTGATTGAACATTTTTTTAGATTTGATAAAAAAAATTGTCTATTATCAACTTGAAGATATTCAATCAGTGAAAAATTTCGCAACTTCTCAGAGTTTGTATTATCATATCAGACTTATTACTGTTAAATGAACAACAGTGTTCTTAATCTTGCAGCCAAATTAATTTGGCTGCATAGAATAGTAGAACTCTAGTAATACACTGGATCACTTAAAACTAAAAGTAGGAAATCAGAAAAGCAGAGTGGGCAATGGAATGTCATTTCCCCATGATGTATCGTCTCAAGAGTTTTGATGATTCTTGATGATGAAGTTGAGTATAGAGACCTGCAGAGGGGGTGGAATGTACATGATTGGTCACTCTAATAGATACTAGAGGTTTTTAAAGAGCTAGTGTTAAATCTAAGTTTGTAATCTTTAGGAATGGATGCCGGTGGTCTGGGTCAGGGTGGTGCGGTGGGTGCTATTCAGATGAGCACCAGCGGTAGCGGAACCGCCGGTGTTCAGGGTGAAGATCTTTACACACTGGAAGCTGAGATCACAGAGCTCCAGAGGGAGAATGCTCGAGTCGAGTCCCAGGTTTTGCGCCTGCGCTCTGACATTACCGCTATGGAAAATCAGCTGAAACAGGGTGACAAGGTGAGTTGCTCGGTCGATAAAAAGACCATCTGATGGTCATACAAATATTTAAGTTATCAATAATTGATACAATGTTTCATGTAAACTCTATTTTTCAGGAATCTTCTACCATATCGCAGCGCAATAATAATCTGAACGAATACTACCAGTCTCTGCGAGACAACATGATCACGCTTTTGGAACATGTTCGAATACCTAATGCTCCAAGTGGACCGCAGGAGAAGATGGGACACGAAAATTTCGACAGTTACCTTACAAAACTACAGACCTTGTGTACCGCCGACGGTTACTGCACCGATGATGCCCAGAGACCGATTTACGAAACTGTCAAGACTGCTCTTCAAGACTTTACAGTTCTGCCAACGCCTATCTGAGAACATCCTTAGAGTTTATCAAAATACTACTTTACTAAAAGATCTACTTATTGATCACAAATGTGGGGACTGTTGTCTGAGAATGTATACCGACTGTAGAAATTAAAATTAACAGGAATCTGTAGTCTGTAAACCAATTGCAGGTCAAGAAGGATGATTTAATAGTATACTCTAGGTTCGAATTTGTGCTGTCAGTCATAAATTATAATTCAATTTAAATTGAATTATCTCTTGGATTATCAAGAGCGAAATTCAAAGTCCAAAAATTTCTTGCGCAATGAAGTGCGACGAAGCTAGAATGAGTGGAGCTCATGGAAGTGTTCGTGGTTCAAAAACCGCTCTTTTAAACATTTAAATGTAATTCTATAAGAGATTGATATGTTCTGCTTGATACGGACATCATCAGCGATTGAAAAATAATTTTGATCGTTAATTAATGGTGTGAGCGATTGCATCAACGATTTTTCTTGTAAATAATTGATATAGTGCCACTTAAGTACCGGCTATACGAAATATTGTACATACGTTAGGAGAGATAAGGCATTGATATTATTCAGAATGTTATACGGTTATGCAATAAGTAATGTAAAAAAATCTACCTTAGCTGTATATCAGTCCTTGTTGCATTTACATTATTCTGTACTTATTTCTGATGTGGTTGCTCTCAAACTCATGCTCGTCTTTTCTCATCTACAAATGCGACCGCTTTTATTACTTATTGATATTGCTATTAATTCAGTGATAATTGAATAACCAATATAACGTTGATATTAAAATTTTGTTGAAGTTAGAGAAAAAAGTCGATTTTGAGTATCAGGTAGCTTTTGCGTTTTATTGAAGATTCAATTCCCATTGAGATAAATCTTATATACTATTGATACCACTCCTTTCATCTTTAGTGCTATAACTGTTTACTGGTATCATTGCTACTTTTCAGAATTATCATTTTGCATCCAAAATTATTACAATGAATTAAATCAATGTTTTCTGATTTTAAGAAATGAGCGTAGACCTTCTTTGAATGAAAATAAAAGAATCGAATATCTCGGTCAAAGATTTATCAGAAAAAAAGATCGAAAATATCAAAAGATTCACTTAAAAAAATGTGAATAGTATGAAAATCCTTTATGAAAAACTGCTTTGCAAATTATAGGCATATAATTATTATGATAAAATGATTTCCGTAAAAATTGTTCACAATTTTAGGAAAGCCATTATGAAAAAAATTATAAGAAAATCCTTCTGAAGAAATAATTATTGGAAAGAAGTTATAGATAAGAATTATGAAATATATTAGTAGAAAAATGTTTAAAGAACTATTACAGAAATAAATAAGCTATTTTTTATTTATCATCATTTTATAATAGTTTTACATAAGGGAATAAACTTGCAATTCACATTTTCGCTCCTAAAAACAAATATATTAAAATCTGAAATCGTTATTTAATTTTCTTGTTAGTTATATAATTACAATTGTAGTAAATTTTATTCCATCTTTCGTCGGGTCCCTATTTTTTGAATTATTTTCTACTGATTACCTATATTCCTTACCTAATAGCAAACATTTTATCGTAAAACTTCCAACTCCTTCCGAATTGGACTAAAAAGGTTTACTGTTTAGTCAAAGTCAAAGCCCACTGATTCTTGCTGATCATGATTTATACTTCTTTTATACCTTTTAGTTGCGTGCCTTATATTTTGATCGTTACCCTGATGAAAATCCCAAGGTTGGTCAGAACATTGGATCTAACGTTGGGCAAGCGTTGTGATCTTCAGCAAGGTTTCGCTTTTAAATCTTATTTATAAAAGATATAATCGATAGATTATGCTTGCTTTATTTATTACGAGCCTTGAGGTTGCTTGGACTTGTTTTATTATTATTATTATTATTATTGATATTAATAATGAAACTGCCATGATTTTCCAGTGCAATGATTTAGGAATTTCTATCATATGTTGCAGCTTATGTTTTCTTAATAAGCTCACTCTTGTACTGGTGATATGTATAGCTATTGTAAGCAGTAGTAATTTTTAATGATATTGAACATTAATTATGTACAAAGTTTTCTACTTAAGAAGGTCTTAGTTTGTTGGCACTTGAAACGCAAATTTTAATCATTCTTTTTCAATCTGTTTATCTTATTTATATTCTGTTATTCTGTTATCGCAAACTTGTAAACTTTATTTAGGTGATGCACACGTATTTGTTGTTTGTCAAAAAACAGTAGTTTGACGGTAGACGAACTTCATGTTTAAATTTTTCCACGCAATTATTTAATTAAGAAGACTATTTTTTTGGTCGATCATTGTGATTATTGAATAATTTATGTCAGTCTTTTATTTCTTGACACCTGCATATCAATTTTATACGCCAATTAATCTCTTCTCTATTGAAGTTCTTCTGCCTTGAATCAAAATTCGTTTTGGAATGAATGTTTGACATTATTTGAAATCATTCCATATGCGCTTGTAAATATTCTGATATATTCGATAATATGTATGCCTGTTTACAGACCTCTAAATTTAAAGGTTATACGCTCTTTAATGGTAAAGAATACAATGTTGTAACTAGTCACTAAAAGAGCAGGCATGTATAAATGTTAAGTATACTGAAAGTGGGAATGTAATGACTGATTAGGCGAGACTAGTGTGTTAAAATGTTGGTCAAATAACATTTACTATAACTTGAGAGATCCTATTATTAAATTTTTAATCATTGCTCATGCTCGTGAACATTTTAGAAACATATTATATAAGTATAGTTTGAATCTTTCAATTTTTCTACAATCAAAGTGAGCTATAATTTAAACCCTGATTTTTTAATGATATTTTTTCCGCAAAAGAAACAAATGCGTTAAATATCATTAAGTATCAATCATGATTTTACTTCCTCTAGAAAAATAATGAACCTTCGAGTTTTTTTCTCTACTAAGAATCCCCATATTTTCTATGAAGTTTTTAAGCCTCATTCTTGCTCGAAAGAAAACAGTGACGCATAGTGTGAAGACATCAATATTCGAGCCAAAACCATTTTTCGAGTAAGCTGTTGATTTCGATTAACCTAATGAGTTAATTTCTGAAACATACAAATCAATTGTACATGCCAAAATAGAGAAAATAGAAAGTGTTTTATTATTGTAATAGATAATTGGTATTTCCCTGATTATTGATGTCTTTACCCTATTGATTTTAAGTATGGAATCGGTTCTAATTCAATTATTTATTAATCTCTGGGGGAATTATTGAACACCTTTGAATACTGTTTTGCTAAATCATCCATCTCCATATGTGTATCGCAAAAATGGAAATTTTTTCCTTTGTAAGGAATTTTATCAACTTTTGAATCTTTCATTTTTGAACTGCTATTTCGTTGTACATAAAGCGCGCGATTAATAGAAGTACAAGCGATATTGACGCAGTTCAACGAGGAGGTAATGAATGTTAATTACGCCGACTATACGAAATGTGACGCACCTAAAATACGAATTGAAAACCCGTGATAATATTTGCGCATTCCATCGTGTACTAAAACTGATTTTTACCGCAGCTGTTAGAACGTGATAATGTAAATAAAAGTAGCAGAATGAGAATCAATTATTTACCTGAATCATATGCAAGAAAATAATGTTATCGTGAAATACATTTTAACCAGCACCGTGTAGTGAAAGAATTAATAAACTAGAAATAGCGATAGTCAAAAAATTACGATTAATCTTTGAAATCATTGCAATTCTCATTATTATGATGATTGATCGTAATAATAAATTATTATTATTGATTATTACTGTAAATTATGTTTAACATTATTATTGCTGTCGTCGTTGTTCACTTTTCTGAATTTGATGGATTTGAAGACTCAAGAGAAATGTCGGTGAACGCCCTCTCTTTTTCCATCCATCATAGCAATCATTTAAATTTCTATTTATTATTATCATTATAAATTTGCCGTTACGTTCTTGTCATTATTATTATTATTATTATTATTATTATTATTGTTGTTGATGTCTTTGATAAAGTTCTATGAATTATAAGTTCATCAATATGCTTTTAAGCAAGCATAAATGTTACTCCGATTGAATAAAGGGTATTTATCGAAGCCAGGAGTGCTAATTACTCTTATTCAAAACATATTTTTAGTTTTTTGGAATATATGTATAGTTAAAATTTGATAGCTCAAAATCTCAAGCGAGGAAGATTTAACAATTAGCATTAAAACGGATTTATAAAAACAGAAGAAAATAAGCGTAAGGTGACTACTATAACATTTTCCTTCCTTTCCTTCGACCTTCCTTGTTCCTAAAAATAAAAAAAATTCAGTAAAAAAGTAGCTTTAACACTTTTTCTAAGCTTGGAAAAATAATTCAAGAACCTTTCCTGAAGTAATCATTATTCCGCATCGAAAGCAACAGATGTAATTCAGGTCAACAATTACATATATTTTATGTTTTGAGTCCAAAAATTACATTTCAAGAAAATTTAATGAATAACATATGAATTTGGTAAACATAACATAAAACAATCACCCTGGTACTGAGTACAGATGTCGGAGTCTGTGCTGCTACGGGCGAGTCCGGTTCGTCCGTGTATTTTGGGACCGGCTAAGCGGATGTTGGGCCTCGGGGAATTAGAGTAGCACTACGGTCCGAGGGTACACCCACTCCCATATATGCTGACCTACTCCTCTACGCACGATGCGCTGGTGATAAACTATTAAATGAAAAATTAAATTAAAACTTCGGGAAACAATGAATGAAGGGCTTCTCTGGGAGGTGTGGAATGGAGGGACATCGTTCAGCTCCTGTAAAGCGTAAAGATGGATAAGCTAGCCTGGGCTCCAAACTAACGAGGAATGCTGAGAAATAACCCCGGTCCTGCCAATTGGAGGACAAGGAAGGAAGAAGTCCTCCTGCTCCTCAAAAAAGGCGGCGACATCTCGGCCGCTAAAAAGGCGCTAGCCCAGGCGGTCGAGGTAATGGCCAACATATCAGCTCTGGTCCCGAAGAGGTCTCTCGAAATTATGGACCTCATCGAGACCGTTGAGAAAGAAGAGGTCGTTGCACCACCGAGGTGCCTAACATGTACAGATAAGGGCAAGAAAGACGTCGCCCATGTCACCGGAAGCGGTTTCTGCCCGGTGTTCCGGAAAGAGCATCTGAAGTTGAGAGGTGGGAAGTGAAGTTCCTACAACTCAATCTTGGTAGGGGAAAGGGCCTTCTGATGCAGACGATCAAGGAAAGGGGGGCTGACGTGCTACTCATAAGTGAGCAGTACAAATGGTCCGACAAGATTTTACTTTCAAATGAGGGGTGGCGGGGCCAATCATTGACATTACGATTTCTGCATCCCGTCTTGCAGTTAGGATAGGCGACTGGTGTGTTCTCAATGTAACAACCTTGAGTGACAACCGGTGCATCGAATTTAGCCTACGAGGCTGTTAAATAAGTCCGTAACTTCTCGAAAGATGGTGCTGTTATCGTGAATGTGTTACTACTCTAAGAGAATACTATTTAATATCAGTGCGTGAACAAAGTTTGAAGTCAGTACGTTGGTTAGAACATTTTTTACAGCCAGTTGAATTTAGTTTTTCATTGCTAAATCAAAACAATGGAAAAAAGCGAGTTTCGCTAGCTTATTAAGCATTATTTTCTACGAGAAAAATCAATGAAAGAAACTGAATAAAAGCTCGCAAAATATTATAAGGAGTCTGTTCCATCGCATGGCATGATTCATAAGTGGTTCACTGAATTTCGTTGCTGCTGTATTAGCACAAGTGATGCTGAGCGTCCTGGCCGTCCAAAAAGGGGACTTCTCAAGAAATGGTCGATAAAATCCGCGACATCGTACTCAACGATCGTCGATTTAAAGCGCGTGAGATTAGTGAGACTGTAAACATTTCAGTGGGACGCGTATGGCACATTTTACATGGATTTTTGGGCATGAGGAAGCTGTCTGCAAGATGAGTGCCGCGTTTTCTCACAGCCGATCACAAGTGAGCTCGTGTGGTTGCGTCTGAACAATGTTTGGGCATGTTTCAACGTAATTCAAAGGAATTTTTGCGACGTTAACTGTTGATGAAACATGGATTCATTATTATACGCAAGAAACAATAAATCAGTCGAAAATGTGGACTGGGCCTGGCGAATCTGCGCGGAAAAAGCGAAGACGGTTCCATCAGCCAGTAATGTCATGGACACAATTTTTTGGGACTCACATGGTATAATATTAATCGATTATCTACAGAAGGGAAGAACTATTACAGGAAGGTATTATGCCTCATTATTAGATCGATTTGATGCCATACTGAAGGAAAAGCGGCCCCATCTGGCGAAAAAAAAGTGCTTTTCCACCACGACAATGCACCAGCTCACACGAGTGCCATTGCAACGGCCAAATTATTTGATTTACGCTACGAAATACTTCCTCATCCACCTTATTCCCCAGATTTGGCTCCTTTCGATTATTTTTTGTTTCCTAACATGAAAACTTATAATATATTATAATGGATCAAGGTAGAGGCGGCAAAGGAAGGAACCCTTCCTCGAGCATAAGACGGCTCAGCAAGGATGGACTCCGAGAACATTTGGAAGAAACCAGGCTCATTGATGAGCTAGATTGGGTTAGGCTCACTGAGGCGTTGGAAAATACAGTGCGACATGCCAGGCTGAAGGTGGGCGCAGCATGTAATCACTCGACGCTCTGTTACAAGCACATGAAAGTCAAAGGCTCTGCTGTAAAAGGCGTGGAAAACAGGCCTGGAAAACGCCGAAAACAGATTTGAGGCCAGGCATAAAGAAAAGTCGACTTTAATGCTGGTAAGACTTGACTGGTGAAATCGACAAGGACACCTCGCCTTTAAAATAGTTGCCTAGAGATTGGTGACTAGGAAGAAGACGCCCGGCCTGAACAATTCTGATCGAGTCAAGTACATTGTGTAAGGCTTGTTTCCACATGCAGCGCACCTCAAAGGCGCGGGTGGGGCCACTTGTCTGGAACGTCATGTATGACAATTTCCTGCACTTGGACCTACCTGCAGAAACAAGCATCTTCGGCTTCGTGGAGGACGCACTTGTCGTGTGTGTCGCTGAAGACCTCATAATTCTGAAGCTAAGGATAAATGAAAGTCTGTGGCACGTAAAGCGTTGGTTGGGTAGCAGAAGCCTGAAAATGGTCCCTAAGGAAACCGTGGCTTTGCTTTTCACGGACAGGAGATTCTTTCAGTACCCAGAAAAGACTGTCCTTAGCACAGAGAGTTTTTGCGCTGAGAATAATCTCAGCCTACAGAACGGTGTCGACGAGTTCTATGTTGGTCCTGGCGCGCGTTCCGCCAATGCACTTGTTGGCGAAGGAAAGTCAAGAGACCTTTCAGCTCTGCAAGAAGCTTACCGGTACAAACAACCTACAGGAAATCCCTCGTGCGAAGGAAGCCATCCGCAAAGATGGAAGGCACAGACTCGTCGAGAGATGACAGATGAGATAGCATGATGATCAAACCGGGAGATGGACTTACCGCCATATACGGGAGCTCGCCAACTGATTGGACAGAAAGCACGTAAAAGTCAACTTTTAACTGGCGCAAGCGTTTTTAGGCCATGCCTGTTTTAACGCCTACCTTAAGCGCTTTAAAAAGAGAAAGGAGGAGACGTATCGCTACTACAGCACCCCAGTGGATGATGCGGAGCACACACTTTTTATCTGTGTTAACTGGGGCGTGAAAAGGGAGGCCATTAGACGGGCGGTGGGTGCTGAACTCACTCCTGATACGATGATCCCTCTCATGCTCCAGTCTGAGCTCGCCTCGGACGAGCATGGAATAATTGTAAGCCGTGTGATTTATATTTGGGATTATTTTTATAGTATTAGTTATAAATTTTCAAGAAGTATGATATTTATGAGATATGCAAGAGATGACTAGTATAAAATTCAAAGACAGGCCAAGGTGGTAAATATCTTATGATGATAAGATGATTTATACGTCTTATATTATTTTAAAGTCGTTTAAAAGTAAAGTTAAGAGAATTAAGAAAATATATGATTCACATGAAGATTTTTCTCGATATTAATGCTTCAAGTAATAGAAGTATAATATTGTATTAATAGCACATACATTTATTCTATTCTAAAAAGTAGTTGTACTTTGAATTTGTTCTAAGATAGACTAATATGTCTCCTTAAATTATGATATAAGAAATTAATTAATTATTCTATAATTTCTTTAAATTTCCTTATTTATTTTTATAAATTCTTAAAAATTTGTTCGCCAAGTATTCTTTTGATGCTTTCCATCTCAATTCTACTGGTCCATTAATTTTTTATTCAGCAGTAAACGAAAATTGCAAACATTTTTTGAAATTCAATATCTCGAAAAAAGTTTTTTTTTCTCAAACTTTTTTCACATCAAAAAGATACCTTGAATTTTAATTCGACTGAGTGTCTAGTAACTAACATTTTTTTTTCATTTTATGATTCTTTGAAGAAAAAAATTGATTTCTTCGTAAAATCACGGACCGCACAGTGAATATCGACTTTAAATATTCAACGTAAATGGAATAACTGTGTATAGTTGTTTTTTTATTATTTTAGTATCGTGGAATGGTTTGTTGTTAGGAAGCATCCAACTTTAGATACATATTTATAAAGAATTTATTTTCACTTTAGTACACAACATGTACACAACATGAATACTTACAATACGTTAAATATATTTTTTTCCTACTAAATTATCGAATATCATTTTTCATCCAGTTAGCAACTTTCCACCTAGGTTTGCAAGTTTTTTCCGTGTACACTTTGTTATTTTCGTTGAAATATTTCAGATAAAAACTCCAAAAATAAAACATCTTTTGTTTAAAGGTTATAGAACTAGAAGGTTTTATAGAAAGCAAAATTCAGAGGGAATTTCGTAATGAAGGGAGGGATGTTTTTCTCAATATAAGTCTAAAGAACTGAGATTTATTGCCATAGTACTTTCTTTGTTCAAGCGTTTTCCGACACAATCTAGAAATTGTTTCCTTGCCGACGTTGGAGACGGTGAGACAGAGATTAAAACGACGTTTTTTCCTGCCTCGATTGCGATAGAGTACGGATTGTATTGGATCTTGTCCCCGAGGGGTTTATTGTCCACGTAAGTGCGTTGTAAAGTTTGATTAATATTACTATTAACTAGTCCGAGCTTAACCCTTTTATTGCCAAGCAACGACTATATGTACCATTGCTTATGCAACTAAAAGGCACTAAAAGAGTTAATTATCCTGTTAAAATCCGTGACTTGTGATAATGAAAACCCGATATTTCGAGGGCTAAATCCCTGTAAACGTGGCCACTTAGATCGGACACTCCGTCCGATATAATCGACGTCTCGGTAAGAGGGTTACAAGCCTAGCCTTTGGCTGTTTCCAAACTTAAAAACTGTAAGTCGTAGCTTCGTAATTTAGACTGTAAACCTCTGTAAATATTCTGTATCTAAGTAAATAAGCACATAAAGTATGTTTATGTGCCATCGGCGCGCAATCTCGTTTTTTCGCTAAAGTTAACAGTAACGCAATGTAGTATATTGCGCTACAGAGGAATGAAATGTAAAAATTGAACTGCGCATGCGCCTATAGCCATGCAACGGAGCACAATCTTCTTCTTATTCTTCTTCGTACAGCGATAACACTTTACTGGCAAAGCCTTGTAAATTTGAACTGCGCATGCGTCTATCAAAATCCATGACTACTACACAAGATCGATAAAATCAAAATGTCCGGGACTAGTCGTGACATATCAAGTGTAATGAATAGCGCCGCAAACAACTACAATACTAGATTAGATTCGATTGTACGCATAAAAACTCGTATACGCGCCGAAGTCGCGTAAAATAGAATACGTGCCAATGCACACAATTCGGGAAATTACGAGACTCGCGACAATGCTCGCAGGACTGATCGCGCCTCGGCTTCGTCTCGGCTTTGTCTCAGCTTTGTCTCGGCTTTGCCTCAGCTACGTCTCGGCTACACCTCGACTACGCCTTGGCTTCGATCTCCTGCGAGCATTATCGCTCGTCACGCAATAACCCTCATTGTGCGCCTAGGCACCTAATATACGATTATGCAACGCAAGCACGTTTTTCGCGTCATTACGAGACTCTTTGGTAAATATCACGTAAGAAAACAAGGACATTGTATTCTGCAATGCCCCTACTTTCCCCCGCGTAATGCATACTATTTTTATGACAAATGCATGGAAAGCTGTACTTTGCATGTAAATAGTGGAGGAAGTGAATTATTTGTTTTATTTTTTATTAAAATACCCAAAAAACTGAAGTATTACCAAGATGAATGCACGTGGCTTGATCGAACAGTTGAAGCGCTGACAAGCGATTTCAGTTACCAATCATCAAGCCGGACGGCGTTAGTTGTACAAAAAAAAGTTTCGCCTCAGAGTATTTCTTAGCAGAATACCTTATCCCACTGTACCTCGCTTTCGCATATCAGTAATTTGACATCTACTACATTACATTAGCTTCATTGACTATTTTTGTTTCGCTCGGTCTGTCATCATTGGCGACTTTTAGATGGACCTACAGCTTGTAGTGGGTTCCGTACCACTTTGGCGTTAGTTATATAGTATTTGATATTCTCGTCTCTTTCAAACACGAGAGTAAAACAGAAATAATAAAAGTGTATCAAAGTAGTGTTACAATATTTTTGCACCACTCAGTGTAAAAATGACTTACTTCCTCCACTATATGCATGCGGAGAAAGTGCTGCTTTCAATACATGTGTTATGAAAAAGTTTCTTTTTTGTTCAAACGTATCCAACTAGATGAATACGAAACAAAGTCGGGAATAACTGAAAAGAGTTCAGAAATTTTTCCGAGACTGTTCAGTAAATACTTTTAAAGGAGTGAAATGTACACGCTTTGGTGTTTTTGAACTTGACTGTTCACAATAAACGATCTCCTTATATAGAAAATCATTCTTACGACATTATAGCTCTTATCTCTAAATCAGTTTAGTTCTGAACGTGAAGCAAGGCACATTAACGAAGATCGGGTTGTCTTTTCTACAATCGGTAAATAAATTAAAAAAATAAAAATTCCATTGCGTTCGTGTGTATATAAGTCTTCTCACTCAAAGAAAAAAATTTGAGCTTGTTAGTAGAAATATATAATCAGGTAACGATAATTTCTGGATGAAATAAGCTTTGAAATTATTAACAATGAAGACCATTACTTCTTATCTGCTCGGAATCGTAATTCTTTTGGCTGCTACCATTGGTAAATGCGTTTAAAACTCATTGACATAAGCAATAATTAATAGTTTTTATAAATAATTAAACTACTTTTAATACTAAATAAATAACAAGCGTGCCTGAAACATAACTTTTGTGAAGGATTAGATTCAACGTTCCTCGAAGGCAAAATCACTAATGGATATCCACCCCCTGAAAATATTAAGTGCCTAGCTTCTTTACAAGAGAGACGGGGAAAACATTTTTGCAGTGCAACTTTCCTTACTATGGAATATCTTTTATGTGCTGCCCATTCTATACAAAATTTAAAAAAAACAAAAGATTATGATCATAAGAAAGTAACTGTTTATGCTCAAGGAGATTATCAAAAAGTTACGTACCTCGCAGTAAATAAAAATTTTAAGAATAACAGTAATAACGAGCCCCCTATCAATAACATTGGATTTATAGCGGTAAGAGATTTCTTATTATTCATATAAATTTTCATTATTATACGCTATAACTACTCAATATTATCAACTAATATCATTGAGTTTATTTTCAGGTCGAAAAGCCTTTTTCTGAAAATGTATTACCTGTAATTTTGCCGAAAAAAGAGGATACTGAAAGTATTGTCCCGGGGTCGGAGTTAACATTATTAGGATGGGATGCTGTTGACACACATGGCATTCACCTTGTGGTGCTCGATTATAAAATTAAAAATGTTGCAATAACGTATATGTCACAGTGCCAGATAAAGTTCAATTTTCGAAAAAATGTTAATAGGCGTTCGGAGTTCTGTGGGCGTTCAACGAATACAACTATTCATTTTGGTGAAGTAAGTGACTTCATTTAATTTCAAAAATGAAAATTTCCTAATTTAAAGTAAAAAATACGCAAATCAAGGAATAAATGATCTAGTGATATTCAAGATAATCATTAATTCTTAGGAAGACTTTGGGGCTCCTCTGCTTAGAGGTAATGTGGTAATGGGAATCCTTTCTCACGGTGACACAAGAAGTTTCGGATCTGTCGCACTTTATACAAAAGTTTTCGACTACTTGGAATTCATCTACAAACAGCAGCGTATTGTTGAGGAAAGACGTGCTGCAAGTTCGAAAATACGTGCATTTTTTTGCATAAAGCCATGTCACGGAGGTGACGTTATCTAATGGTTTTTGTCCTTCCCTTTTTCAAATTAATAACTCAAATGCATTTTCCATAGCAGATAACAATACCATGAACTTTCTCTTACGTTTATCTGCTATAAAAAATTAATTTAAATTATTAATTTAAGATTGAGAAGGACGAAAAGTATTGGATAAAGTCACGCCCATGACATGTCCTTAAGATTCAATCAAATAATTAGATTGTATGATACAAATTCACTAGAAATTTTGTTGAACTAAATAAATCACTTTTGTCCGATTTTAGTTTTACAGTATTCAGTGCTCATATTTTTTGAGCTTTGTTGCTTTATATTGTTTTCCCTTACTTACATTTATGGTTTGTCCACCCTCGTTTGCAGTACTTATTATTGAAAATAAATGCACATATTACTTAAAATCTATTGTTATATCTGTAGTATTATACATATCCTTAATATAATTTGATGAAAAACTACAACATACTACTGTGATCAAATTGAAAGGTGAATTTTATTATTACTTTTAAAATCCTTACTTATTGTTCCAAATCTATTTCGTCTCCTTCGAAGTAATCCCCTTCCACCGCGATACACTTATGCCAACGAATTTTCCAATCATCAAAACACTTGGCAAAGTCCTCCTTCGGAATAGCCTTCAGAGCCTTCAGCGATTCGGCTTTTATCTCCTCAATCGAGTCAAAACGGTGTCCCCGGAGCGGTCTCTTGAGTTTGCTGAACAACCAGAAGTCACACGGAGCTAAATCAGGCGAATACGGTGGTTGCGGAACGATATTTGTTGAAGTTTTGACGAAATGATCGCGTAAAACCAGTGCCGTGTGTGATGGTGCATTATCATGCCAAGAGTTGTTGTCCCATAAATCCGGCCTTTTTCTGCGAACAGCTTCACACTAATGAATATTTTGATGTGAAATTTGGCACAGATGTCACTAACAGTACTACCAACTTATGGAAAAAAAAAATAATTTCAGTTTCAAAAATCCCGGGAAGTTTAAATTTAAAATTCACCTTTCAATTTGATCACAGTAGTAAAGGGTTTCCCAATAGGGGTGATATGATTTTGAATGTCCCTATCGGGCTCATTTGAACTGAAATTTTTGACGTCTGCTGTCAGTTGTCATCAGTAAGGTTTGCCATTTAATCATGAGTAGTTTCACGCTTCCACAACGTTTGGAAATTGTCCAATTATTTTATCAAAATTCGAGAAGTTTTGTCGGTGTTCAAAGAGCATATCGTGCAAAATATGGTCGTCATTCTGCTCCATCCGCGCTCTCAATTCGTCGAATAATCGATAAGTTGGAGAGTGAATTTACTCTATTGGATACTAAGCCTAAAAATCGTATGCGTACCGCACGTTCTACACAGAATATAGCCGCCGTACAGGCCAGTATCGAGGAAAACCGTGAATTGTCCGTGCCACGCCGATCTCAGGAATTGGGCCTGCCCAGGATGACTACCTGGCGTATTTTGCGATTGGATCTTGGCCTGCATCCCTATAAGATGATTCTGGCCCAAGATCTGAAGCCTAATGACCATCGTTTGCGTCGGGAGTTCGCGGATTGGGCTCTGGAATCAATTGAAAATGATCCCAATTTTCATCAAAAAATCATCTTTTCTGATGAGGCGCATTTTTGGCTCAAGTCTCGGGGGACATTTGGCCGATATATTGTTTAAATCATAAATGGCATAGAATATCCAATATAATAAAAAAGATTTCGATCAATTCCGAATGAATATTCAGTGTTTTTTTTCAATTTCAAAACATATTACCCTTATTGGGAAACCCTTTATATAGCTCAATTGAATGTTTTCGTCAAAATGAATGTCAGTTTCATGACAAAAGTTATGTTTATCCATGATTCTTATTCTGGATGGCCACGGAAAACCTTCCGTTGTTGAAAATAGTTTCCCTTTACACAGCCATAAGTTTTAAACCTCGCTGATCGCGTGTCTATTTCTCATTTTCGCGTAGGGACGGAGTTTCCTGTGACAGCAAGAAACGTGAAAGTTAGAAAAAACGGCGAAAAGCTAGGAGTCAAGTAGACTGGCTCTGACGTCTACCCCCTTCTGATTGATCAGTGCCAATCGGGAAGAAAAAGGCACAGTGATCTGCGCAGCCAAACCGTTTGCTTCTTCCAAGCGACCAGTGTTTTCTACTTCCTCTACTAACAGTAGATCTCTAAAAAGTTCCATAGAAAACGAAAATGAGGTGCAAGATGATGATAGGGGGGATTTTATTTTGAAGGAGGAATTTGAAAAAGCATTGAGGAGCCTGCAGGCAAATAAAGCTCCAGGAGTAGATCTAATAGCAGCAGAGCTCCTACAGAACTTAGAACAAGCAGAAAAGATCTTTTTATTTAAATTAGTTTGCGATATGTACGAAACGGGTGACATACCAAATGACTACAAGGTTAACAAAACTGTTACTATAGACAAAAAAGAAGGGGCAGACAAATGCGAGAACTACCGTACAGCACATGCGTCTAAAGTTATGACTACAATAATTTATAGAAGATTAGAACAGGCAATAGAAAGCTTACTCGACGAAGATTAGTTCGGTTTTAGAAAAGAGAGGGGAACCTAAGAGGCATCACTTTAATTACGATTAATTCAGAACGGTAGACTACGAGTAGGCGAATCAACTTTTATTGCTTTTGTCGACTTAGGAAAAGCATTTGACGAGATCAGCTTGCCTAAACTCTTCAAATTATTGAAGAACAAAGGGATAAAGCACAAGGACGAAAGAATTATTAGCTCTCTGTACCGAGACCAAAAGACAGTCGTAGAAATTCAGGGCGAGCGGGAAGAAGCAAATATTAGGAAAGAGGTGAGATAAAGCTGCTCCTTGTCCCCACCGTTGTTTAATTTATACTCAGAGGAAGCCATATAAGAAATTAAAGAAGAAACAAAAAATATAGGTGTGAAAGTTCAGGAAGAAACAATTAAAATGTTTCGTTTGGCGGATGATATTGTTTTGTTAGCGAACTTCAAAGAGAACTATAGAGGAAACGTTGAATGTAACGGAGACCGTTTTCAACAACTATAATATAAAAACAAACATGGGAAAACTAAAGCTTCACGTGTGGAACAAAATCAGGAAATGCGCTTAAATATCAAAATAGACAATTAAAAGATTGTAGAGATTAGCGAATTTGGTTACTTAGGGAGTAAAATAACAAGTAATGGCTGTAGGCCAATCGTTCGAAGAAACAATTATCAGTCAATGAATTATCTACAAGGAGAAAAAAATCATGTAAATTCAACACGGCGAATTCTTTAAATAGAATTTGCATTGGGTCAACACGACATCGTTTACATTGAATCTACTCCTTGAGATTTTGTCAAAAAATTCGGGATTCTAGCCCACTGTGCGGCGTCCTTGTTGAATCTACACGGCCCGTGTTGAATTTGCACGATTATTTTCTCCATGTAGGAACGAAAGTAACCAGTCAATGCACTTATTTTGGAATGAATGTACACTGAAAGAAATGCTTGGGATTTATCAGCCATATGAATATAGCTGATTGTTTTTAAGTAATTCAACAATAGTATATTACATAACAAGGGCAGAAAGTTGAGATTCCTGCACTGCGCGCCATAATGCCCGAGGCGAAGCCGAGGGCATCATGGCACGCAGTTCAGGGCTCTCAAATTTCTGCCCATGTGGTGTATACGATTTTTCTTGCTACCCGGTCGAAAGTACGAAAACAATTGCATGTGTCCATTGGAATATATTGATGCCTGCCCCGACATTTGCAGCACGAGCGGAGCGAATGCTGCTGGTCGAGGGGGCAGGCATCAAATACATTTATTAATTAAGGTTTAGATTTCTACTTCCTTGTTTCCATCTTTGGTAATTATCATAGACTAGCATGTATCTGTCAACGGATTTTTTGGGTAAGGTGTCAGTTTCTACTATTAATTGAGCTTCAGTTTCAAAGTTTTTATTAATGTCTTCTTCATCTGTCGATTCATCAGATGATATGTCATTCATTTTTTTATTTTTATTTTTGTTACACTTCTGTCACTACTATTACATTCTAAATAATATTCACTCATTGCCACTAATAAACATTAGCAGAGAGCGGACAAATTTTGACGCTTGAGGTTATTTACGTTTTTACTCCCGCTATTATAGAGGGCGCGCATATAGCTTGACCAATGCATGAAAGTTAGACTTTCTGCCGTGAAATTGGTGCCGAAACCACGTACTTTCGACTAGGGTAGTAAGAAAAATATATTTGACAGTTAATCAAAAACATTGCTGCAATAGTAATTCATATGTTTGGAATACACATACAGGCTGAACTAATACAAGCAAACCTTGGTTTTCGGTAAATCTCCAATATAATATAGGTCAAGGAACCACAATTATGTCTGTATCGTCGAATTTTTTTTTTCAGTGTATCCAGGTGTGAAATGAACTAGACAAATTTTGAAAAGCTAATATGGTAATGTTGCAATCGATAAATCGACAAATCTGATCGCTTGCACATATGAATGTGCACAGATAATAATTTCATCTAAATTATGAAATTGGTCTTATTGGTATTATAACATTATTGTATGTTAGTATATGAATATACTAAAGAGGATGAAGAAGTTACTTAAAATAAGGAAAAGATTCGAAATAGTATATTATGTGCCTAGGCGCATAATGAGGGTTATCACGCGACGAGCGACAATGCTCGCAGGAGATCGAAGCCGACGCGCGATCAGTCCTGCGAGCATTTTAAGCAAGTCTCGTAATTACCCGAATTGTGTGCATTGGCACATATTCTATTTTATGTGACTTCGGCGCATTTACGAGTTTTTATGCGTACACTCGAATCCAATCTGAAAAGGTCGAAATTGCCGTGACTATCGCCCATCTCACTTGACATTTCGCGAATACTTCCGGCCATTTTGATTTTCTCGATCTTGTGTAGTATTAGCGTATTGTAATATACGCATGCGCAGTTCAAATGTACAAGGCTTTTTCAGTACGGTGCCAACGTTGTACGAAGAAGAAGAATAAGAAGAAGATTATGCTCCGCTATAACGTAATAGGCGCATGCGCAGTTCAAGTTTTACATTACATTCCATTACTTTGTAGCGTAATACACATCATTACGCTATTCTCAACTGTAGCGTGAAAACGAGTTCACGCGCCGGAGGCACATAAATTATTCTAATCTTATTTCAAAACATAATCGTTAGATTTAGGGTAGTGGAAACCGTTGTCACCTCCTGGAAAGAATCATATAATTATTATATAAGTTTTTATTGAAATTGAGTAATCATTTCATTTCAATTTAGAACATGTTTAGTTATAAGAGCATTGTAAATAGACCTGACCGTATTAAATCTTGAATTATCACGTCTCGAAATATAGAATTTTAACATGGGCTCTTATGGAAAGTCATTTCGCGGACTCATAATATCACGAATTTGCGAAAAATTTTCTGTTGGCGGCGTAGCGGAAAACTATAGAACCGTTGGGAAATTTCATAAGAATATTAATTTTTCTTTGAAAATCGTAAATTAATGGAAAACATTTTTTTTTCCAATCGTTATAGGTATTAATAGTAAATTATAACGGAAAAAAATTTTCCGCACAATGTTCGAAATTTTGCAACGCGCATGAAACATTTTCGAAACATTGTGATAGTTGCTCATTTGATCGCTAGCAGACTACCTTAAGGGGGTCTTCTCATCAGTCAGCTTCAAAAAATCGATTTTTTTGTTGTTGCCTCAATCGTTAGAATTATTATCTGAGAATATTCTTGTACGGACCTGGTATAGCTGATTAACATCTCATGCCTGTAAGTTTCCTTTAATTTGATTTTTTTCCTTCGAAAAATTTTAAAGCCCATTTTATGAAAACCATGTTTTTTGAAATTCCGTGCACGATTACAAAAAAACTATAAAAGCTATGTATACAAGTAAAACACTGTTTTTTAGATAATTTAATTGTGCACAGACTGAGTTAAAAAAATGTATTAAAAAATCTCTTTTTACAATGTTATTAACACAGTTACTGCTAAAAAAAGGCCGAAAAATCGAGTACTTTATTAAAAAATGACTAAAATATTCAAATTTCAACTTTCAATCACCATAATAGACTATACTGTGCAGTAAAGCCTTCCGAATAAGAAAGTATTTTAATTTTTTGTTTCAGGTAAAAATTACGGGCTGAATTTTTCACCGAGTTTGAGTTGTCCGCGGCGAGCTGCTGCGCGAGATTTTTTATAAATCCGCCATTTTTATTTATTTTGACATTCAAAAAACTTTTTATTGTTGAATAAATATATGTTCAAAGATAAGCAAAAGATCATTTGTTTCTCTTGCTGTTTTCATGTTTTAAAAAAATCCTAAAAAACGACCTTTTTTATGAGCCACTGATGACGAGACCCCCTTAAATAAAATTACGACCAAATGGAAATATAACTGAGTCTTGGAAACCTGGACCAGGATTTTGCCGAAAACGTTCGACAAGGGATTCTACTTAAAAGGTTAGTAAGAAAAATATAAATCTAACTTCTTGAACTTTCCTTTTTTTTATATAATTTTTGTCAACCTCACGAGAGTTGTGTTTTACTTATAGGTTGGAGAAACAGTACACATCCACGGGAAAGAAAACTCCTGAATGCTACCAATTTGACGAATTTATAGAAAGTCGCGTAGAATAAATTATTTTTTGGTCCGTTTGAAAATTAATAAATATCATTCTTGTTCAATAATTTTCATAGAATTCATTGGCTTATCCTCAACCTGGAAGAATTATTAATCGTTTAACAATTAAATGAGGAACGTAGATAGGGCAACAGACTCTAGACTTTTAGCTAGTAATTATTTATCAAATTAAAACTGTAGGACGTAACAATATTATTGTTTTTGTAAAATGAGCTCCGTAAAAGATGAATTCACTCACACAATTGTTACAATCTTTCTTGAAAGACTAAATTTAATCTCAATATTTTATTTTTTCAAGTACCTAATAAATCTGGGTTAAACGGGATATAATTTAACTCGCGTATTTAAAAAGTTATTTTAAACATTTGTTAGATTCTTTTTATTCCTCCATAGATCGTGACCAAAGCTAAACTTGGATACACAGAAGTCGTAAAAATTGAAAAATGAATCATCGTCAGAGAATATTATAAAACAGAAAAAATACATACTTTTAGAACTCTGCGAAAGGTCTAAGAACAATAGTTTGAAAATGTTTTAATTTAATTTCATAAATATAACGATTAATTAAAATTATGAACCGATGAAAGCGCATAAAGCATTTTCGACAGCCTGTTGGGAATTGAATATTTTCTCTCCTAAGGAGTTATCCAAATTCCGAAACAAATGATAATCAGTTGGTGAAAGGTCAGGTGAATACGAAGAATAAACAATAGTTTCCAAATTCAATTCCAGTATTTTTAATTGCGTCCGATTTGCAGTGTGTGGTTGAGCATTATTATGTGGGAGAATCGGCCTTTGTTCACTAATCTTGGCTGTTATTATAACAGATTCTTTATCATGTTGTCCAGTTGGTTACAGTAGGTCTCTGCTGTAATCAATTGACCAGGTTTTATGAAGCTATAATGAATTAAACTGTGGCTGCTTCACCAAGCAATAACCATGAGGCTCTTCTGATGAATTTTTGGTTCAGGGTGTGTTTTGGTGCTTCATCCTCATTCAAGTAGCTTGCTGAACGCTTACAATTATCATAGAGGATTCACTTTTCATCACAAGTAAGGATATGATGCAGAAAAGGCTTTCCTTTATTCCGCGAAAGTAAAGAAACGCAAGCATTGAAACGTTTCTTTATCTAATATGCGTTTAATTCGTGCGGAACCCATCTGTCAAGCTTTTCTATTTTGTTGATTTTATGAAAATGATCCAATATGTCTGTAATAGAAACACCAAACTACAATGCTAACTCACGAGTAGTTTGTGATGTATCACTCTCTACAACAGCTTTTAGTTCATCATTATTCCCTTTGAGTTGGGTCTTCCACGAGGTTCATTTTCAAAGCTGAAATCCCCAAAATGAAATTTCGCAAACCAAAACGATACTGTGCTATGACTAGTCTTTGCTAAGTTACTACAATTATTGGTTTAAAATATAGATCTAGAAATCAGAAAGAAACTGCGCAAAACATACGTATGGAGCACGCTACTCCATGTGAAGCATGGACTATAGGTAAAGGAGAAAGAAGAAGATTAGAGGCTTTTGAAATGTAGTGCTATAGAAAACTAAAAGTAAGTTAGGTACACGGAGAGAAATAACTGGTGCCATGCACTCGAAAGAGACCAGTGTTTGGCAATTGTGGCTGTTCAAATAGTTGAACTTAGAAACTCGAGTAATAACTGCTCAGAATTCATGCGAGCTGCTCACAGTAATCTATGAAGACAAAATACTGTGTATTTACATAAAAAGTATGTGATATTACAACATTTACTACTCATGCGACTTATAGTAGATACTAGATGGTCCAAAGGTGCCAAACGCTTGTGTTTCATGTGCGGCGCACGTGAAACTCAAGCGTTGAACTCCTTAGGCTTATATGAAGAAATTCTAGTATAAGACATACGCCTTGGGAACGCTTGAGATTCACGTGCGGCGCACGTGAAGCTGAAGCGTTTGGATCATGAAAAAAGCCATGCATCATATACTCAGCGCTCATGTGTTCGAGCTCCGAGTCGTTAGTGCTACACGCACGAATATTTAATAGGTAGAGCATGAACGTTGTCTAGTGTCAAACATTTGAATTCGCGTGTTTCACAATCGTTATTCCACATGTGTGTAACACTTCGTGAGTTCCATGTGTATGGCACCAGTTATTTCTCTCCGTGTAGATATGGTGACAAATGAGAAAGCTTTAAACTTATTGAAAGTAAAAAGAAGCTTATATGATAGTATAAAGAGACGTTATTCATAATAATCTCCTTCAAAATTAATACACCGCATTTCACGGTCGAGAAGAGAATTAAAATATATTTTTATTTCATCATTAGAAATTATGTTCAGGATGACAGTCGTCACCCTTTCAGTGTCTTCAATGTCTGCATAACGCTTCCTTTTCATGGCGAAATGTATCTTTCCAAATGAATAGAATTTACACGGAGCCAAATCAGGTGAATATGGGAAATGGTTGATAATCAAAATGACATTTTTGGTAATAAAATTCGTTATTAACGTTGATCAATGAGCTAGTGCATTATCGTGCAACAAGCGCTAACTTCCTTCTTCACGATATTCTGGCCGCACACAACGGATACGCGCTAGTAAACGTTTCATAACACCAAGATAAAACAAGCATTGACCGCTTGTCTGGAAACTTTTGCGACAGACCTTGCATATTTAAACATATTATTGATATAACATGTTCGTAGTCCAACGTGTCGTAACCGACAGCCTCAAGACCGCTCTAATGACACTCGAAACACTTCTTTAGGATGTATTTTGCAAAAAAAATCGTGTGTTGCAAGCTAGGGCACACATTTTGGGTCAAGGACCGATGTATTCAGGACGAGTCGTAACCGAGCGCGCGCACGAGGTAAAGTCGAGGACTGAATACATCGGTCCTTGCCTCAAAATGTGTGCCCTACCTTGTAGCAACACTATACTATTTTTGGATCATTTTAGACACCCTAGAATTTTTTACAAATAGTGAAAAAATGTAGGTGATAGATATTTCGAAATTTATAAGGACTTATTTTCGGTGCACAATATGTTGCTTTGCGTTGAAACGGGTAAAATTTGAGATTAATTTATATGTTAAGGAAACATTAAATTTGAGAAATTATGCTATAATAAAATTTGCTTCCAGATAGTATGGCAAGCACACATTACACGGACTTAAAATCTTATCCTAAATTCTAAGTTTTTATACAGTAATGTCTTTTTCGGTGCAGCATACATACAGGGTGGGCACGAGTGGGTTGCAGTATAGGAATTGTATAGTACAAAATAGTTTAGCATGCAATGCATTTTTCTCAGTCGGTAAAACAGATTATGTACAGTATACTAAAGTCTTAACACTATATTCCTATTCTGCAACCCACTCGTGCCCACTCTGTATATACATTTATTTCCAATATATTTTTATACAGATAAATATTATACAACAGATACATGGAGAGACATGGATTATAAAATTTAGTATTCAGCTCTAGTGACTATGGGACAGCCATTTATATTATAAGCTATATAATCTAGGTTATGAGAAGTATGATCCAGATTTTGAGTGACATAACCTATAATCTATTCTATGTTTTAACATTATACCACTTATAATCGAGATTATACTTTTTATAATTTAAATAACTGTCCTATAGTCACTGGACCTCGATATTAAATTTTATAATCCAAGTTATATTGCCAATTAGTTTATAGTATGATTTTACGTTGCTAATATTAAATTTAAGTGGAAATTTACAATCGTAATAAAGTGTCAAATTCTTGTCCTTGATATTTATAATTCCGTATATAAAATGTCATTTAACAATGTTTACACAACGCACGCAATTGTTACGTCACAATTGCGTAAATACTAACTTTGATCAAAGGTTCCTCGTTTTAAGTTAGGATCGAATTATCCTCGCTTAGGGATGAGGATAAGTCAACGAAAGACACAACGATTATCAAAATATTACAAATTGAATTGATTCAAATGATTATAAGGTCATTCTACACATTAGTTAATACAATTCATATATAAATGTAGGCACAGGCTGGTTGGTGCGTAAGTTAGAAAGAGACAGAAAAGAGAAAGAAAGAAAGAAAGAAAGAGAGAAAGAAAGAGAGAGAGTTTTATCATATGGTACACGAATCAAAGAAATTGCGGATCAAATTTATGATGCACATAGAATTAATAATGGCGGACAATTAGATGAAACATTTAAAGCAGGCTTAGAAAAGGATTTAATAGAATGTTTTTTACGTGGTTTAAAGCCACAAATAGAAATTCGAGTAGATCATGGTGAGGTATTTAAAGATGTGACATATAACGCTATCGACGTTGAACGTAGATTAAATGCAGCTGCTGATTTACGAAAAGACAATATTTTCAAACAAAAACCTGACGAATTAGAGGAAAACACTAGGTCAAGTAGACATGAGCCAAAATCAATAAGGGTAAATTATACTCAGGGGGATGTCACAATCTGTCAATTATGTGACAAAAGAGGTCACAGTACATCTGCTTGCCGCTGTTTAGATAATACTAATGTGTACACTAGAAACCCCCATAATAGACTATTCAATCGGTTTTCGCCCCCACAGAATATAAGACAAACAAACCAATTTTGGGGAAATCGACAGACACCATTTATGAAACCTCAATGGCAATCGCAGCAAATTTCACAAGATCCTAGACGAATTCAGCAAAGGAATAGAGTAATGTGGGAACCACCCCAATCAGAAAATAATTATTTAAAAAAAGAAAATTTTAATCCTCCGTTTGATTTTAGACGAAATACGAATAATGCAATTTGCAATTATTGCAAAAAACCAGGACACATGTTTAAAGATTGTCAACGTAGAGAATATAACAATAAATATCGAGAACGACAGACTTCTTAGCAACCACAAGGAAACTCGGAAAACGGGCAAGACCTCCCCAGAACAGGTGCGATGGAGCAGGCGTCAACGTCCCAGAATTAAAAGCACCTGAATTAAATGATGAAAGGCCTATAGAAACCTCGGTAACAAAATTTTATTATAGTAAAGGAAATTCCATACCCTCAATAATAATCAATACTCATGGTCTTAAAAATCCTGTGCGCATGATGATTGATACGGGTGCAGGATTGAAAACGGTACAATTAAATGGAATTAACGAGCATCCTGTGCATACTCTAGGTCAAATTGAAATCGAAATTTTAGGTTTTTCTACAATTTTTAATATAATTCCTAAAGAAATTCCGGTTGACGAAGATGGTGTTTTAGGATCTGAATTTTTTAGGGACAATAATGTAAAAATTAATTACGACATAAAATGCCTGGAAATAGACGAAAAACATTATCCTTTTGCATCTCAAAATACTCTCGAAATACCGGCGAGATCAATTTCTGATTTTTATATCATTGTTGAAAGTTCAAATATAAAAACAGGATACGTTCCACAATTATCACTAGGTCCAGAAATATTTTTAGGAAACGCAGTTGTTACTAATAATCAAGGAAAAGCTTACGTAAAAATAGCCAATACACAACCTCAGCCTGTAGAAATACAAATTCCAAGTGTAAGATTAGAAGATTATGAAGAATTAGATCAGCAACCACTTAATCTAGAGGAGAAAAATAAATAAAATTCTATATATTCAACAGAAGAAATATTTAATAATATAGCAAATTCAGAAAATCTACCCAAAAATTTTTATAAGGTTCATAATGCAACATTTGAAGAAAGAGTTAAAGAAACAAACTAATGAACTGTTAGAAAATGAAATTATTAAATCATCTCAATCTCCTTATAATATCCCAGTATGGATAGTACCGAAAAAATTGGATTCTCAAGGCAATAAAAAATGGCGAATGGTTCTAGATTTTCGATAATTAAATGAAAAAACGATTAGTGACTCTTATCCCCTTCCAAATATACATGAAATTCTTGACCAATTAGGGCATGCGCAATATTTTTCTGTTTTTGACTTAGCATCAGGTTTTCATCAAATAAAAATGAGCCCAGAAGATTCCCATAAAACAGCTTTTTCTACACCGAACGGGCATTATGAATTCGACCACATGCCATTTGGGCTCTGCAATGGTCCTGCAACATTTCAGCGTCTCATGAACATCACATTGTCAGAGCTTATTGGTACAGATTTATTCGTTGATTTAGATGATATCGTTATTTATGCAGATTCATTAAAAGAACACCAGAAAAAATTTGATAATTTAATGGATCGTTTACGTTCAGCAAATTTAAAATTACAGCCGGACAAATGCGAATTTTTACGACCAGAAATAACATATCTAGGACATATTATAAATAAAAATGGCGTATTACCTGATCCGAAGAAAATTTCTGCAGTAAAAATTTTTCCTATACCTAAAAATATAAAAAATATAAAACAATTTCTAGGTCTAGCCTGTTACTATCGCCGATTCATAGAAGGATTTTCAAAAAAATCAACACCTTTGACTCAGCTATTGAAAAATTATGTACCCTTTAAGTGGACAGATAGACAACAGACTGCTTTTGAAATTTTAAAAGACAAACTTTGCAAGGAATCTATATTGCAAAGACCTGATTTTGACAAACCGTTCATACTTACAACCGACGCTTCAGGTTTTGCGATAGGCGCAATTTTATCTCAAGGAGAAATCGGAAAAGACAAACCCATAGCTTATGCATCTAGATCTTTGAATACTCACGAAGTAAAATACGACACATATAATAAAGAAGCACTTGCGATTGTATATTTTATGACATATTTCAGGCATTATTTATATGGAAGAAAATTTTGAATTGTCACAGATCATAAGCCTCTAATCTGGTTTCAAAGTTCAATAGATCCATGTTCGCGTGTAACTCGATGGAAGCTAAAATTATCAGAATATGATTTTGAAATGGTATATAAGGCAGGAAAAATGAATATTAATGCGGATGCATTGTCCAGAAATCCAGTAGATAATGAAGAAAAGATAGATGGAAAAAGCGTAAATCGAGCAATTCGAATATCAAATTCAAGAAATAATGAAAATTCAAATAACGAAATAGAATATCTTGGAAATAGAAATTTCGAAGATGAAGGGAATTTTTTCCAGAAAAATACTGAGGAGGAAGATATTGATTTAATATGTAACGAAGAAATAAATTATGAAAATATTGAAAGTAATAATAATACAGAAGTTAACAAAGTTAAAATAATAAGTGGTAAGCCGGAGATGTCAAGTATAATAGATATAATGATGTTAGAATTCAGAAAATTTAAACGACATCTGTAAACAAAGAAAAACTGAATTATGTACAAATCATGGAAAATCTGAAAAATTTAATGTCGTGACAAGAGGAAACCTTCAAACCCAGAAAAATCAGGAAAAAATTCAAACTGAAGTAAGTAAAAAGGGTAATGAAGATCGGAAAATTGAAGACGAATTACAAGCTCAATTAAATCTGTAAGGACAAAGAAGTCAAACGAATAGAAGAATTTCACGAGGTCACAAAATTCAGAAAAATAAAAAGGGAGATGAACATTTACAAAGTCGGTAAAAATTCAAGAGGAATCAGAAGTTTAAGAAAACGAAAGAAATCAAGGAAATTATTCTAATTCTGTAGAAACTAAGTCTGAAAAATTTAATCACGAATCTCCAGTTCTAGGAAAAAGGAAGCGAGGTAGGCCAAAGAAAATTTAAATCAGTGTACAAGAGATAAAACGAAAAAGAGGAAGGCCTCGGAAAATAATCAATAATGTTGAATTAGCAAGGTCACTTACAAGAGTTAGACAGAGAAGAAAGTTTAATGAAAATGAAAAATTTCAGGAAGATGAGTCGGATACAGAATATTTTAAAGAAACATATTCAGATGAATTCAGTGATGAAAATTCAAATATTTCAGACGAATCAAGGGATGAAGACTGTCAGGAAAACTTTTTTGAAAATAAAAGTCATGTATCGCAAGAAAGCGAATCAGAAGAAGATTATTTAAATAATGATGAAGAATTTGATTTACCAGTAACACGAGAAAAGTGGCGTAACGTAGTAGAATGTAGGGATCAAATGATTATGAGATAGGATAATTATGTTTATTTTTTATCAACTGTTGGCACTCCAAGAGATAATGATTCAAAAAGTTTAGAAAATCGAAATGAATTACCTCAATTTAAAAATCTTATTCTAGGAGAAGCAAAAGAAATACGGAGAGGAAATTTTTATCATATTGCATTGCCTATTGACTCAGAATCTGGTGAAGGACTTTCAGGAATATTAGATAATATCAAAAATGTAATTCAATCTTTACATGATCTAGCAAAACACTTAAAATTACGTTCAATTAGCATTTCGAAAACATCTCACATCAAACACATTGATTGGCAAGAAATTTTAACTATTATGAAAAATACTTTTTTAAAGGCTTCAATTAAAATAATTATTTTCAATGGAATTACTCAATTTGCAAATACAGAGCAATGAAATTCTCTTATTGAAGAGGCACATTCTTCAGCTTTAGGCGGACATAAGGGAGTTACAAAAACATGCAATAGAATTCGACAAAAATACTTTTGGGGAAATATGAAATTGGATATTCAAAAATATATTCAAGTTTGTTTACAATGTCAACTTAAAAATTATTACGAGTAAAAGCTAAAAATCCAATGGTAATTACAGATGCTCCAGGTGTTGCATTTGAAAAAATATCTATGGATATCGTTGGACCATTACCAGTCACTAATGCTGGAAATGAGTGTATATTAACAATCCAAGACAATCTTACCAAATATTCTTTAGCCATACCACTACCTAATCAACAAGCCAGTACAATAGCTGATGCTTTTGTGAAAAGATTTATATGCATTTTTGGATCACCCAAGGAAGTTTTAACTGATCACGGGACAAATTTTTTGTGCAATCTTTTGAGACGTTTAGCAAAGCGTTTTCGCATTTGTCAGTTTACAACAACCTCTTTTCATCTTCAGTCAAATGGATCCTTAGAAAGATCACATCATGTCTTGGCCGAATGTCTTAAACAATTTGTTGACAAAAATGCTGAATGGGATGATTGGTTAGAATTAGCCACATTTTCCTATAATACAAGCATTAATGAAGGAACAAAATGCACCCTCTACGAATTAGTTTTTGGTAAGCTAGCAAGACAACCATCTAGTGAACGTCTTGAGATGCAGGTTTTACCCGTGACCTGGCAACTCATATTACTGGTCAATCCAACAAATTTTATTCTTAGTTCGAATCTTCGCGATTTTGTTGAGCGCCAGCCACTCTCTCGAGTGACGAAATTTTCATAATTCAGGATAAAGTAAAAGTCTTATCACCAGACGGGGTCACATCAAGGTCACAACAGCGTACCGGGTAAAAAAATGAAAGACCAGGATTTAATTATTGAAATAAGAGGCTGCACAAGATTTATTAAAATTATTATCGTCTCTATACAAAATAAAACTTGATAACAAAAAGCCAGAACATTTATATTAATATCAATAATTATAAATAAAATGACCTAATCTCGGAATTTTGCCGAGCTACGCGACAATATGGCGAATTCAATTTATGGACGCGCGTCACCACCAGAGAGAACTAGACAAAGAGAATAAAGTTAATCGCGGAATTTATGAAACCAATATGAGAGAGAACACTCGCGAACACTAGAAAGAGATGCAAAGTAGTCTCGGCTTGGGTGACAGACGCCACAATGCGTTAGAGTCAATAAAGTCTGATTGCTTGGAATTCCGAGCCACTTGTCAGAAAGAGAAAAAGTTAAATAAAACCACTTACGCTACCTGAACTATATCCTCCAAAATCGGGTCGTACTTCAGAATAAACTCGCCCTCCATAGCAGCCCATAGCCCACGAATTACATGCGTGACCCAATCGCGGACCCGGAAGCAGGTCACACCTCATACATCTAGAAGACGACTAGGCAACCCGTGCCTAGTACAGTAGTTGCCCTCGGCAAATAATTTTTATAAGCACGCGGTTCTCTCTATTACGGCAAACAGCGCGTGTAGTACATTGGCACTATTGTAATTAGTGTCCTTTAACATCATACGACATAAATTTAGTATCACAAAATGTATAAAATACTTAATATCAAGTCCCGGGGTCTATGTGCCCCAGGGTACGTCTTCCGGGTCACGTGGTGGCAGCTGGTCATCCTGTGTGTCGCTCTCCAACGATCGATGGCGGCAATGATCGAAGCATCGATACATCGTGGCTCGAAAGTCGACATGGTGACCAGTGTTGACATCAACTCGGTAGCCGGTTGTGCCTCATCTCCAACGCTGCTGTCCTCCGGTGCTGTTGTCTTCGTATCGGTTATGGAATAGACGGGACAGGAAGCGTAAGTGCATGCAGTGCGTGATAGTTTTTCGAATGCTCTCGGGCGGGAACGAAGTGCGGTCTCTCGCCATTGGAATTTTTCCCCAGGGACATAACCCCACCTGTCAAACCGGTGATTAACGAAATTTAATCCTTTAAATGTGACGGGTAAATTTTATCACGTCACACTCTACCACATGAAAAATTGGAAACATATGATAATTATTTAATAAATTTAATTACAAAATTACGCGATATTCAATGTTTTGAAAGAAAAAATTTAATTAATGCAAAAATAAAATCCAAAAACTATTATGATCAAAAGATAAACCCACAAGATTTTAAGATCGGAGATAATGTATATCTATTGAATGGACCTAAATCAAAAAAGTTTGGAGATCAATACTCAGGACAGTATGAAGTATTAGAAATATTAGGGAAAGGAAGTATAAAAATTCTCATTCAAAATAAGCCAAAAATAATTCATATTAATCGATTTAGACTATCATATATTTCTCCAAAAAAATGTACCAAGAGAAGAAAGCAATAAATTAATCCTTTATTACAGGTCACTATGAAACAAAAACACCGCCAATGCATCGATAAATTGTGAAATTTAATGGTAAAATATGTTAATATAAAAACACTATCGCCATATTTGTTTATGAATAGAATATTCAATTATGATAGCTCAAAGTCACCTCAAAACTCAAGACAAAATAAAACTAATTTTTATTTTCTTATATCCTTATATTTTTCAGCAAAGATTAAATCCTAACATACTAATACACCTTTTTCACAGACTCCTGGACTTTTTTATGAACAACTAACGACAGCTCGACTTAAAACAGACAAATGGAGTATCATGGTATACATGAATATTGATCAGATTTTTACAAATTGAATCTTACCTTATACAAATTTTTGACGAACTGACAAACCAAAAAACCATGAAACCTCGACTGAAATATCAAACATCCCTTATCAAATGTTTGAACTACCCTCCACATTTTCCTACACTCATTTCTATTCTTTTCTACTCATTTCATTTTCCACTAACGTTTTTCTTTCCCTTCTTATTTTTAATAATATCTTTAATTTTTTCTAATAAATTTTTTATATAATTCTTAATAACGAGTTTCAACCTATTACAAGGAAAATCTGTAATATTTTAGGGACTCACTATATTACAAGAAGGAAATCAGGATTTTCAAAGTTAGCGATGGAAACTAAATCATGCATTTGTCCAACCATGGAGCTAAATAATATAAGTATAGAATATGATTTTTCTAAACGGGAATACATTTTTGACGATATACGCTTTCAAACTCCTATATTTCAAGCGACATGCACAATTAAGAAAAATTCTGATATATTTGTATGTACGGGAGAAGCTGCGAACACTAAAAAACAAGCAAAACATAATGAATCAGAAAAAATGTTAATAATTTTGAAAACGAAGTATGAATTTAGCGATGAAAAAATTCCCGATGATAATAATCATGGACGTTTTGTGTTATATAAATGGACAAATAGTTACGAAAGATGTTATTCGCGGTATCATGTAACGGAATTTTGTAATGGACCTAAGCATAACAAAAATTATGTCTAAATATTGTAAGAAAAAAGGTAATTAGTACATATATATATATATACATTTAAAAAAAATAAAGATAGTGGAATGCATAATTTAACTTAGGAATAGATAAATAGCTGATCGAATAAAAGAGGTTGAACCTCGTTAAAAAGTTTCAATAAAAATCAATACATTCATTTAATTAACTAATTAGGATATATGTATATATATATATATATATATATTACAAAAAAAAGAAACAAAAATAAGAGATTCATGTGAAAATAATTAAGTTTTTCATAGGATAAAGTAATGGTGGTAAATGGACGTGGTAAACGGATAAAGTAAGCTTTGAATATAAGAGTGAAATATCATCACCTGTAAAATGTTAATAAAAAATTCAAAAAGAAATGTGTGTATTGAGTGTATTTATCAACTTTAGTAAGCATATTCGTGTCTTGTACGTATCGTAAAATCCTAGACAAATAATTCGTTTTAAAAGAAAAAAGACCGAATAACCATTTCAAACTGCAACTGCTCCTAAACGTAGATTTCCAATGTAAACTGACGGTATCTCGTTGGATTAATTAAACCCTATCAGTGCGGAAGCTACCTGGAACCCCTCAGACTCCAGCACCCGAGTTTGACAGCTAGAACCTTTCCTCTGGAAAGCTTACTTACCCCGGTTACCTGCAGTGGCGCCAGCCTGTCTACCCCGTGGATCGTGCCCCTCGAATTCAAGGCCAACGCCACAGACAATTCAGGTAAAATCTATATCCTTTATTTTCTATTTACTCTTGTCTATCAAATTATTAAAGGTTTGGGTTTCTCCTCCAGGAACCCGAAAAGAAGAAGAAGATTCCTGCGATTTGCCAAATTGATCTAAGTAAACTCAGAAAATTTTATAAACATATCTCATAATTTCAATCTGTAAGTTGTTAATTTCTGCTATTATTAAAATCATATCTCTGTCTTTTAACTTGTGTGTCAAAATATATGGTATATGTGTGTATAACTGATTTCTAAATATATTAATTTATTGAGTGACCTTTTGTTCCCGTTCCCTTAGCTTGAAACTTTGTGTTTCATAAATAAAACGGGAGAGTGTAAATATAAATTGAATTGGGTCTACTTAATCTTTCGGGACGTAACATTATTATACCTAAATACATCAATAATTTTTATACGTGATTGAGATAAAACATATTTGTAAATTATGAATAACATGCTGTAATATTTTATATAAAACGTAATTTTATAATGGCGTAGATTAGTAATAACTTTTAAGGGTTATTTTTATATGTTTTATTACGTAAAGGGTTGCGGCAGTTATGAGCTAAATTTCCTCTTTGAAAACACCTTTCACATGAATTAGTCCATTTTTTTGAAGCTTTTTTATTGTTTTTATCACTTATATTATAAAATTTAGATTCCGTTATTAAGCATTTTTCTGATTTCTCTTCTAAAAATATATATTTTGTGGAAAGTGTTTTCAAGACTTTAGCTGCTGCGTTCTGTTTGACTACTTTCTTTTGGGACGCTGGTTCCCCAATACAAGCATAAGTTAAGTTGTCTTTAAAAACTTCGCAAGTTGCCTCGAATGGCGGTAGTTCCTGATGTATTCCAAGCGATTTTAGTGTGTACTTTGGTACTGAAAAATCGTATTCAATACTTATTTCATTAAGCATTTGACTGCGCTACCCTTTGTCAAATCTTTGTTTTGCATTGCCATTGTCCTTATCTGCAAAAGAATTATCTATTTGAGTTGTTGGTGATGGAATTGATTTAAATGGAAATTAGTTATTATTATCATTAATAATTATGTAAATGGATCATAAATTATTCGTTTTCTGCGTTTGCTAACTCAAAGAGATATTCAGTGCAAAGAAAACACTGTTCTGCTCTAAAACGTATGAAAAAAATTTGCTCCTGGCAGGAAGAAAATTTTAGTTCATTAAGATCGGTCGTTATGGTGGTTAAGAACAGGTACAGACATTCCTGATTCAAAAAAGGTAACTTGGAACTGAAATAAGTTACCAAGGAAACATGGAAGGAATTTTTGAATTATTAAATGAAATGGACTTTACTTTGTTAGAATCAAGTAATGTAAATGTTGAAAAGGTTGGTGATTTAATTACGGATTCGATTCAGGATATCAGTGTGTGAACAAGTGAGGAAATTTGTGATCATATAGATTTGGAAGGATTATGTGAAGAAGTGATACGAGGTAAATGTATAGACAGTGTTACGTCGTAAAAAATGTTAAGATTCATTTATAAGTAAGTAGATCATAAGAAACATTGTACACCCGGTAGACTCAAGAATAATCTCTTTCGGAAGACGAAAACTCGGGATAGTATCAAAAAACAAATATGGATGTGAGATAAGGCTGCATCATAGACGCATGAAATCGAGTTGAATGCACCTTTTAGAGTCTTGAATATCTAGGTAAGAAATTATTCTTGAATCGAGATTAATTAAATTACAAAAAACATAACCAAACAAACGAAAATTATAGACAAATCACAGAGATTGGGTAATTATAGTAAGTTTTTTTTGTATTAAGTAAATGCACAATTTTACGAGCAATTTGCCTAGCATTCATGAATAGAAATAGTTCAGATAAGAAATACTTGCAGCAATTCGCAACACAAATGTCAACATCGACTTGAAAACATATTTAAGAAATGTTATTTAAAAAAGTGCAATAACTTCGAAAATTTAATTGTAAAGGGCAAGGAAAGGACTAGGACACCGTGCATAAAACGTTATCAATCCTAGTGCTTTCTTTGTCATACCTATGGGCCTTATGGGAATTTTTAGATATAAAAAGGCCGGAAAAAATGCTTTAGTCAGTTCATCCTAGACTTGGTCCTAGGAAACACCAAATTTTTGTTAGACTTGGACTTGGTCCAACTATAATCAAAACTCTTCTTTTTGATTTTTACTTAGTTGAAATTGTGCCTAATTTATAAATAAAATGTTTTCTTCTTCCTAATAACCTTTACAATTGATTGGTATTTCCTAATGATTAATCAATTTTCTTACTTTTATAAAAACGTATTACGCTCTGGACATTAATTTCTTTCATTGTGTATTGTTTATGAATGTCTTTCAGATTTATTTGTTTATAACATTGTTTATTTAACAATATCAAATTTTTCAATCTTCAACAACGCATTACACTCTGGACATTAATTTCGTTCATTGTGTATTGTTTATAAATGTTTTGCAAACTTATTTGTTTATAACATTGATTATTTAACAAAATCGAAATTACTTAATTTTCTACTTTTCAACAACGCATAACATTCTGGACATTAATTTCGTTCATTGTGTATTGTTTACGAATGTCTTAGATTTATTTGTTTATAACATTGTTTATTTAACAATATCGGATTATTCGATCTTCTTACCTTTTCAATAACGTCTTACACTCTGGACATGAATTCCGTTCATTGTGTATTGTTTATAAATGTTTTGCAAACTTATTTGTTTATAACATTGGTTATTTAACAAAATCGAAATTACTTAATTTTCTACTTTTTCAACAACGCATAACATTCTGGACATTACTTTCGTTCATTGTGTATTGCTTGTAAATGTTTCGCAAACTTATTTGTTTATAACATTGTCTACTTAGCAATACCAAAATTATCCAACTTTCTACGCTCTGGACATTAATTTCGTTCATTGTGTAGTGTGCCCAAACAGTTTCTTGAATATTGTTCACTGCCAGTAATATTGAATAATTATGTCTGTCATTTAAAACGTTCTCTGTCAACAATGTACTATGCTCTGGACATTAATTTCGTTCATTGCGCAAGATGTTGAATTGTGATAGTTCTTCTGTCTCATGATTCTTGTCAATTATATTGAACCTTTAAGGGTGTTTCTGAATTTGTTTAATCGTCCTGGTTTGTTCTCAACCCTTCACAGTAGAGGAAAATACTTTTACGATTCCTCAAGTAATTTCGCAATCGTTCTCACGTTCAAAAGGCCTAGATTCCCAAGTTATAACGCATGGGCGTTGACTTGAAAACGATTAAAGATTTGATCTACTTGAAAGTCGCAGGACGTAACATAGTACTTTCAAAATTTTTGGAGGCCCCGGAGGGATACTACAGGCTATAATTACGTAGGGACATCGCGAAACTACTTATATTTAAATTCGTCTAAGGTTCGATACCATTGAAAGGTTCTAGGTAAAATGCGCTTATAGTTGTTGAAAGGTTAAATAACCTAGATATAACAGTTTCCGAACTTATATATAACAGTTTCCGAACTTATATTATTTGAAAATTTTGAAACGAACTGCCAAAAGAATTACCGATTTGAAAGAATTAGACGAAGACCGATAGTCAACAAAAGCTTATTTATGTAAGAAAGTTGAAAATTTAGAACAAAACTTTAAGACTCTGTGAAAGGAAAACAACAGTTTGGCTCAGGCCAATAAGAATCTAACGAAAATCATTCATAAACTATCAAAGGAATATTCTAAGATTGTAGAGGATCACAAGGAAATTTTAAATTTGGTGAAACGGGTGGAAAATTAACCGGGAATTTGATTTCTTGTTTTTACAGTGGAAACACAAAGGCTGTCGCTCGTTTCGAAACGCAAGCGAAACTATAGCAAAAGCACCCGATTGCGGCTCAAGAAGAGAAGGGACGCTCTCCAACAGGAATTTGATAATGAGGGATTAAATCTTATCGCCACATATAGGGATACTATACAGTGTCCCCTACTACCAAGTTTTAAAATAAAAAAAAAACCCAAAAACCCAAGGTAGTCAGCATTGTCAATTTAACAGCCGGGTTTGAGCTTAAGGATTTGGGCGACAAAATTTTCGTCAAGCCCAGAGCCCTAGTCCCAGTGCAAGTTCAGCCACGGGTTATTTGTTTAGTCACGCCGCTCCATTCAAGCGAGACCAATGATGACCCTATTTTTTTTTAAACAAATTGAGCTTACGCAAGTACAAAGGGTCCAAATCAGCCAAAAAAGGGTCAGCTTTCCCCCTGGAAGAAGGATTGTACCAGTAGCAGATCCAAGTCAGCGACCAATTTTATCATGCAAGGGATGCAACATTCGCCCAAGAAACGAGTTTTGTAGGAACTGCTTCGAAGAAAATTACCACCTTACATGGAAACCAACGCCAAAACCATATAAAAGCAGTAAAATTAGGGGAGAATTGCGAAATCTTTTTGATGAATCAGATATATCTGACTGAATCTATTTATCAATTTTTTTTCTTCTCTCTCTTGCTATTGATAAGGTTGGCGTTTTGTACAAATTCAAATATATTAATACAATAAATAAACCTTTTTAGAATCCTTGTGTCACGTTAAATCATAAATATATATACCTGACATTTTTGTTCCCTTATTTTGGTTAAATTGATTTTAATTCTTATTAATTTTTAACGGTTATACATAAGTTAATTTTTTGAAAAATTCAAGGATCACACGTAGTTTAACCAGGAGCAGCGAAGAGCTACGGAGGGAAATAGAAGCTTTCGACCCATCGATCCATTCATTTGCAATAGGTCAATCCCTCGCGGTGACTCAGAAGAAGAAATTAATAATTCAGTGACACAGAAACCAAAACCAGAAGCATTTAGGAAGACATTTTGTACACCTGGAGCAAGCACAAGCGGAGTAACGATGGCAGTTCAACCCATACATTTAAAGGACGCTCTAACCGTAGTGCCAGAGTTCAACGGCGAAAAACACCGTTAAGTGTATTTTTAGAGGTCTGCGATGAGGCGAAGGAAATGGTAACGTCCGAGGATGAGGCAAACCTGATGAAGCTGATCAGAACAAAATTGATAGGAGAAGCGCGCAAGGCGATTTATGGACAAGCATTTGGTACCATAGAAGAATTAAAGGACTTCACTAAAGTCATTTATGCACCCTCTAAAACAGTACATCAGATGCTAGGAGAAATGAGTAGTGACTATCAAAGAGAACATGAGACAGCAATTTCTTTCACAAACCGCATAAAGGATTTGGGGAGGCGAATTATTGAGACCCAAAGAGTAAATACAGGTAACATCTATGCAGCATTCAGGGCATCGATCACAAATAATTGGGAATTTGCATGCAAAAAAATTATGCAATTTTGTAAATGCAATCTTAAGTTTATATTAAATAAAAAATAATTATAATAGCGTTTTCTTTTTACTCATTAATTGTGGATTTGCGATGGATTCAATGATAATGAGCTTTTGAAACGGACCACTTTGGCGGTCAAGCGTCTCTGACGTCAAACCGTTGTATTTTCGTATCGGCAACATGCAAACCAAATGCAAGTGAAGTTCTACATAATAAATAAACTCGTTTGTTTAGTTAAAAATGCCTCCTGAGGTGAATAGTGGCTTCGTAAAAGCAGACTCGGGAAATCTTCCAAAAATTTCTATGTTTATGGTGTTGGAATATTTTACATCTAACCTTAAATATGCCGCACCAGAAATCCGTGGTGTCAAAGCCACTTTGTAAGTAAAATTTACAAATTATAATTATTTTACTCTGTCAATTCAAATAAAAGAGAAAGCTACTAATTGATGATAATGAAAAATCACTCATGTATAAGTTAATGTATCTAGTACATAGTTGAATTATTATTACGTTATTAAAGAAGATGAGTATATTATTGGTAAAATGAATTATATAAATATAAATTAATTCGTTTCAATGATTTATAAATAATTAATTATTCGTCATTATAAATATTAGTTCATTTGCTTCTTAATTTAATTAGTTCTAATGACATGAATTATTTGTTAACTGCTTGAATTTTTAATATTTAAATAGTATAATATCCAATAAAGTTTCATTGAGAGAGTGATAGTCGTTACGTTTACTATTATAATGATAAAATTTCCAAAATTGCTCTTTTCCAGTTGAGTTTAACACAAGCAGGTCGAGGAGTTGGAGTTTTCTTATTACTACGATGTTTTTGGCAATCGAAAAAATGCGGAAAAACACCTTTTTTAATCTTTATTGGTTTCCCAGTTAAAGAGTACTTTACGTAATTTTCCATATCCTCTTTTAACTGAAATAATTCATTCACGTAATTATTATTTCATAATTTATAAATTAATTTAACCGCATTATTATTGTAAATTTTTTTCGAAGCTACAACTTGAAAATTCTTTATTGAAAAATTTGAAAACAGTAATAACAGCAAGTTCTATGTTTAACATTCTTAATTTGTATCACATAAATTTATGATCATGATTTTCTCTATAAAACCTGCTCCTTAGACGTAAATTAATAACTTTTTAAATCATATTATTATTTAGACATCGACAAATTGAGGTTAGATTTTGTTTTAACTGCTATAATTATAAATATAAATAAATCTATGTTTTTTTCAATTACAGTTTATTTACAGATAACAATATTATGAACAAAAGAAGAAACTATACTTACGTCACAATGATCTTGACAGCAAAACATGTTACTATTTCCTGGCATATCTCGCCGTTGTGCACTTTCAAACCATTTATTTCGCACAATCGGATTTACCGGAATCGGAAAAAAAATTTTATCGGGTGTCTTGGTTGTCAAATTATGACACTCATCGACAAAACACCATTCATGAACCGTTTTTTTCGACATTTTATACAATTTTCAATTGGTCTTCTATACAAAGATGTGACACAGAGCGATCGTATACAACGATGTGACGTCACCGTATCATCGGAAGCATTCGGCTGTTTCCGGAACGTTTTCGGAAAATTTAAAATTTACACTTTTCAAACGCTCATTGATAAATTATTATTAACTAAAAAATTCAGAAAAAAATGTTGTATGCAAAAGTGACCCCCAAATTTCATTTTTTCATCACAAAAAAAAAATGTGCAAATTCCCAATTCAATTGAATGTTTCAAACGGGGTTTAAAACCCGAGGTTGAGCAAAGACTAGAGAATGCTGATGATATGAAGCATATTGTCCAAAATGCAATCAAGGCAGAACGTTTAGTAGAAGCCAGGAGAGTTTTGAGAAAGGAGGGTAGTGATCGGGTTGGAAATTTACCTCAAAATAAGGCAATAAAGAGAGGGACATATGTATCCCAAGTTTTCCACGCAGAGATAAACCCTGAGGCTAGGGATAGTTTTAATACGCGATTTTCAATCACTTGTCAAATATGCGGCAAGGTAGGGCATACGGCGAGTACCTGCCGCGACAGGCTAAATAGAGTTAGTTTAGCCCAACTCGTCTGCCAGATATGTAATAAGGAGGGACATGCAGTAAATCATTGTGAAATCTCAATTAAATGTCAAATTTTTGATAAACTGGGACATTCTGAAAAACAGTGTCAGTCCCAGAACATACGGATAGAAAACTCCCAAATATGTGGCAAGGTAGGGCATATTGCGAGTCGATGATTTCAAGTAAAGCCTCCAACAGACAGAGGAAACCTTCAATTAGAAGCCAGACCACATTTTAATTGCCAGCTCTGTAAAAGAACCGGGCATACAGCTGCCACCTGTCGGGTTAACACTAATAAAACTTGTGCTTATTGCCAGAACAGTGGACACGCTATTGAAGACTGTAGGAAACGGCAATATAATGAGAGGATGAAGTCGGGAAATAGGGAAGGTCTCCGGAGTACGAGCGCAGGACAGGATACTCAAAAATATCAAATGCGCTCAACCAATTATTTACAAAAAAAAGAGCCAATCTGCGAAATCTTGCCATTAGATTAGGTATGGCAAATGAGATTATACCATTTGTGTCATTTAGGCACTCTAAAGCCGATCGGCAAATAGATCTTATGATAGACTCGGGCTCACAAGGAAATATAATTAAAATGGTTGTCATGACAAGGAACTATAAAGTGAACCATGTAGATAAAATAAGGATTCAAGGGATTTCAAAGGAGCCTTTGATCACTTTGGGAAGCGTCAATTTGAAGATTTTTGATCAAATTTTATGTAATTCAAAATGAAGTAGAAATGTCTTATGATGGTATTTTAGGAGTAGATTTTCTCAACAAGAGCAAGGTAACCCTAGATTTCGTTAATAAAAGTTTGAAATTTAATGGTATAACTATGCCTTTCAGACAAAGTGGAAACCTCAATGAGACTCATAATGTCAAGAGAATATACAGTGTCGATCATTGCTTTCAGGATCGGTCCTTACCCCTTATTGACGTTGTAAATCAGCAAACGGATTATATAGGGCAATGTTTACTAGACACCGGTTCAGAAGGAAATTTAATTAAAATAAGTTCCTAACCACTTGATTGTGATGTTGACGTCAAGAATATTACGTATTTGAAAGGGATTGGCGGAGAGGTAGTCCCTACTACAAGTTCAACAGAATTTACAATCTTTGGAAACACAGCCTTCTTGCAGGTAGTACCTGAGGATTTCCCAACACCTTGTGAAGGGATTTTAGGTGCCGACTATTTCGAGAAAGCAGGCGCCATAGTAGATTTCTGATTAAGATTATTAAAAATCGGTGAGAATTACTCCAGGTTCATGGAAAGGAGACCCACGGATTCAAATAAGAATAAGGAAGACATAGTAAGAACTAGCAATTCCTCAGATACTAAGGAAAATGAAACATCAGAAGATAACGTAGATAACTATCTTTTCAGTAATTCAAAAGAAAGGAACGAAAATGTTGACAGTTGGAAAGATGAATTCAATGTAGGAGAAGAGTACCATTTACAGCTAGCAGCTCAGGGTTTTGCGGAAGATTTAGACATTCCCCAGAACATAAGCCTATTCGAGAAAAGCCGCCTTGATATATTTTCAATACAAAACGTAGAAAACAGCCTAACAGGATGTGAGACTATCACAAACTCCAATGCGACAGATGAAACACGTCTAGACAGGTTAAAGGAAATCCTAGAACTAGATGATCTAAACAAAGAGGAATATAAAAACATATTAAAATTTATAGAAAAGCATTCGGATAGATTTCAGCTAAACGGAGATGAATTATCGTCATCTAATGTAACCAAACATCGAATTCTTACAATTGACGATCACCCAGTCAACACTAAGCAATATCTACTCCCACATAATTTGAGGGAGGAAGTAGAAAAACAAATAAACGAATTATTAGAAAAGGGAACTATTAGACCTTTGAAATCACCCTACAATACCAGTTTATGGGTAGTTCCAAAAAACCGGACCAAAACGGTAAACCTAGATAGAGGGTCGTTTTAGATTTTCGACATCTGAACGAAAAAACCATCCCAATGGCATACCCACTCCCGAATATAACCGACATTTTTGATCAAGTCGGTAAGTCATACACGCAGTGAGGACATTTCTACCTTTCAAGGAACCCAGTTGGATTCGAACAAATTAATGTTATAACTCGTAGGCAAGCCACAATGGAAAAAAACCTGAAAGGAAAAGATGATAAGGCTCAAGAAATTAAGCCAAGGAAACAAATTCCAAAGAATACCACATAACGAATTACCAAACGAAAACGAAATAAAACAATAAATTATGCTGAAAGTGATACCGAAAGCGACTATGAAGCAGAGGCGAAACTACCCGAAGATAGATGAGCTTTTGAGGGCTATCGAACCAATCCCACTAATAATTTGACCGCAAGGCCCAAAACAAAACCAAGTTATTCAAGCTATGTCGATGAAAATTCGGATACTGATTTATCTCATTCTGATGCCAAACCATGTGAAATAGGGACGGTAGCTGAAAAAGAAACAGATGCAAATATTTGTAAAAAACAAATAACTGAAGAAAAGTCAAAGGATGAAGGAAGTATATCCAAATTGAAGGCAACGAGCGAGACTTCATTCAATCGTAACATAGTTGAAACAAAAGAATTGTTACAGTTTCGTTCAGACAACATCGTGTACTTCATAACGAGCAATGGATGCCCCTGCGATGAAGGTAGTAAAGCATTATTAGAAGCGAATAAAATCCCAATGAAATGTACAGTACAAGCAGGTAGCATTAACGCGTTAAAAAAGAATAACAACAAATACGTTTTCATAGCGCCTCCTTTGAAAATACGATTTTCGGTACCTGTAGAGCGGGTTGAAACTACGATTTTCAACCCTAGGGTTGAAAGTCGCTGTTTCAGCCCGCTCCACAGTTACAGCCAATCAGATTCTCAAAAGAGTTGCTATGAAAAATAGTATACATTACTCGAAACAAAACACAGCGAAAGCATTTCGTGTGATTGCAGCCCTCGTTTCACTCGGGCAGCAAACTTCACACTCATGCAATCGCTCTGTTTCGCCCCTTGTAATGTAATATACTATTTCGGCCTATGTATTCGTGAAGAAGTCCCAGAGTCACAGGCTACGATTAAAGATAACATTTGCCGTGCACTAATTCTTTTACGTGAATCTCTGATAAGTAAAAATTTAACGGAGTTCAGCATAGCTAAAAGCCCTTACTTTGAGAACATACCATGGCGAGACGTCCTAGAGATTTTTAAAAATATTTTTGACAAAGTTTCCATTAAAATAATCGTTTGTAAAGGAACATTACAATACGTAATAGGAAATCGGAGAGACGAAACTTTCAAAGAACTCCACAATTTACCAATAGGTGGTCACAGAGGGGTATCCAAAACCTTTAACAGAATTCGACAAGACTATTATTGGGAAAACTTGAAACAAGACATGCAACGACGAATACAACAGTGTATACAATGTCAATTGAGAAAATTAGTTAGATTGAAAACGAGACAACCTATGATGATAACGGACACACCTGGGACTGTATTTGAAAAAATTGCTTTAGATATAGTGGGCCCTCTGCCTAAAACTGAAGATGATAACAAGTTTATACTTACAATGCAAGATCAATTATCAAAATTCAGTCTTGCAGTTCCATTACCGAATGCCTTGGCTACTACACTAGCCGACGCATTTATTAAAAAATTCATCTGCATCTTTGGAGCACCTAAGGTCATTATGACAGACCAAGGTCGAAATTTCCTTAGCAGCTTAATTCAGAAGGTAGCAAAAAGATTTAAAATAAAGAGAGTAAAAACTACCGCATTCCACCCGCAATCCAATGGTTTCCTAGAACGCTCACATCATGCATTAGGTGAGTTTCTTAAACAGTACTCTGAAAAGGATTGCGAGTGGGATCGATGGATAGAGATTGTAATATTTCATTATAATACGTGCGTACATGAAGGTACAAAACATACACCTTTCGAAGTGGTCTTTGGGCGTTTGGCTAGATCACCGTCAAGTGAACCACTCCGAGAGGATGATTTGCAACCAACCTACCAAGGATACACTTAGTCACACGCCTTATCGGAATAAGAACTACAGTCTATGACAATCTTATATATGCTGAACACCGATCCAAGAACTATTACGATAAAAAAATTAATAGTACCAATTTCAGGGTAGGTGACTACGTCTTTTTATTAAGGGGACCAAAACCGGGAAAATTTGGGGACCATTATACAGGGCCCCACAAAATTTTAGAAGTTATTAATAAGACTAATATTAGAATCCAATTCAAGGGAAATGGTAAACTAGTACATGCCAATAGGCTTAGAAAATCATGTATTAACTACGAAATTAAAAGTAAAAAAAGAAAAGGCCGTCACTCAGAAGATGAATATTCAATTCATGATCTGATTACAGATGTTCGCGATTTTTACTCCCGTTTTGCTGCTTCAAGCGACAACAGCTTTGATCGGAAATGACTGCAGATCTCGATTACTCAATATAACAACAATATCATTATTAGATGTAGGTCAATGTGACACACCGTCGAATCAGCTCAATGTAACAAGAAAATATGTACAACTCTTACAAGTTAACGAGTTTGTAGAAACTAAGGTTATCCAATGCAAGCTTGAAATACATAGGACCATTTATCACTGCGGTATGTACTCACATATCTCAGTGGTAAAAAATGGTGAGCACGAATACATTTATGGTATAAGTAGAGAAGCGTGTAGAAAATTACATGTTACCGGGATATTCCAATTCAATAATTATGTCATGAGCGGAGTTCGAATAAATAGCACAACAACACGCCCCATAATCTATGCGGGTACTTTAGATAACGAAGGGAGGTGTACCGGATCTGCATATTCAGATCCTTACGGTAACTGGGAGTCCGTAGTCGTGCAGGGAACTTTGAAAATAACAATACAAGAACAAAAGGCAAGGGTGGATTTAAATAATAATGTAATACACTTGCGCCCCGGCACACTCTGTATTCTATCCGAAGCAACATGTTTAGATGTAGAGGATGGACATACATTTTGGAATACAGTACCCACCAATAATTGCAAATTCAACCAATATAGTATTTTATACGAAGGCTACGCCAATAGAATCGATGATCTAGCTCATAATCATATACAGACTGTATACTCATTAGTAACCGACGAAGTAACCTTTGCTTTGATTATAAAATCTACTGAAAATGTTTGCGGATATTCAATATTACGTACTGAACATCATAACTGAATCATTTGCAGAGCATAATAAACTTAGTATTGAAAATTTAGATATATTTGCCAATGTTAATTGAAAATTTGTATATGTAGAAAAACACATAAAAACTCAAATAAGGAACCTATACAGAGATGTCCTACTACAACGGTGCCAACTAGAAAGACGAACGCTAAAGAACGCGCTTGCTATAGCAACTCAAGGACCAGACGAGTTTGCCTATAACTTGATGAAAGGTCCAGGATACATGGCAGTCACAGCAGGAGAAGTCGTACACGTAATCAAATGTATTCCAGTGGAAGTTACAATTATACACGGAGAAGAGTGTTTTGCGGAACTTAAGGTAACAAAAGGCAACGCAACCAATTCTTGACACCAAGAACACATATAATAAAAACCAGAGGAACAAGAATTACTTGCAACTCAATCCTACCTTCCTACTACCTAATCGAAGGGAATTGGTACAAGTTGTTGCCGAAACCAACCGAAGGTCTTGAACCAATCACGATTCAACCTTCGACTAGTCAAACATGGGAGTATACTGAGACGATCCAGTCTCGATTACGATAAAATATCGCTTACTAATTTAATCTCTACATATATATTTCAATTTATTAATTTATAAGAATCACAATATTGAACTCGCGAATTATTCTTATCTAATTTTAATTCGTTACTTCAAACAGAGATTAGAAATAAATTACATAACTAGTGTTGGCATTTAAACTAATGAAAATATTTGTGTGTATATCTCGCTCCTAAACAGTGGGTCAAGGCCGTTCATGAAATGACGACACGTGGATCTATTTTCCTTTATTAATAATCAGGTTTTCTCTTTTCCTCTAATACCTAAATGCATGAAGATGCAAAAGGTCATTTTTCTCGGGACCTAGCAAGGGTAAAAATATGAGGAAAGGCTCTTTTTAACGCCCAGCGAAGCGCGCACCGTGCAAACTAGATAATTTAGCAAAATATTAATTATTTAATAAAAACTTAATTTTTCCAATGAACTTCTTTTAACAATTCTTATTGGCTCCCCATCAGGTGATTAAAACGAATTGGAAATTACTAAATTAGCCCTTCTTTCTCCAAATTCAGATAGGTAAGGATTGATAGGGACAAATTAGAAATCAACCGAGGTGACGAGGTAAGTCAAGAATCGACAAGAATTACTTCGCCAGGAACACCTACTTCCAGAAAACCTGGATAATAAAGAACACACGATATTATTACTGAAACAGATCTCAACCCGTCGGATTGATTAGCTTCGCGAGATCAAAAAGATAAAAAAAAAGACCGTGAGTTGTATTTTTTAACTGTCTGAGAGAAAAGTCTGCCGAAACGCTCCACCTTCATGTGTGTCCCCTTGACACTATTTGAATCTGACGTGTGCTCGGAACGTAAGAGCAAATTAAACTAGATTAATGTCAGAAACTGGAGAAAATGCTCCAAAACAAACCCTTTGAAAGTAAAATTTGAGAAAACGAATTAAATATTGAATAACAAAAATCGTAAATGTTTCAACTGGCGCCCGAACAGGGACATGAAGGTTAATTTCGAAGAGAGCGTTTCTGGCGCTGAAAATAAAATATTCAATAATTAATATTTTCATTAATTGGTAGTCAGTTAGAATTAAATAAAATCGTCTTTTCACGTGGCAACAAGTAAAAGCCTTGAATTGTAAATTAAAAATAAAGTCAAATAGAGGCTATCGCCGTAATAATTTCCTAGTCAACAATTTTAATTTCCTTGTCCACGCGTGCGATAGCAAAATAAAGCACGAGGTTGTTGTACTCAGTACTCAGGTGAAGGTACGCTGTCAAAACACAGCTCGTAGTCAATAATAAGGCTCAGCTGACTTTGACATTTAGCAGTATGACTCGTGCATGAGGGATACGGAATTTGTATGTCTGTCTCCTTAATAATAAATAGAGAAAGTAAATTGAAGGAAAATAAAGTCCGATGTATTTAATAAAATTAAAAGCGAACCAAAATTATTACCTAGCAATAAGTGGAATAATTCTGAATTGAAATAAAACTAAAGCCGTGAAATATATTTTTTTTATATTGAATGAAAGAATATGAAAATTATTCTTTTATTTAGTACTCATAAATGAAAAAATTCACAGGTTTAATTTAGTAATATTGTATAGGCGAAGGCAAATATTTAGTAAATTCGCTATTTAATTAGCATAAATTTAATCCACTGCTCAATAAAAAAATTAATAATTTTTACTGAAACATATGTCCCTCAGTTTTGAATTTCGTATGGAGGTTCTTGTTTTTTTTTTATAAAACTTTAAACAATCAAAATATTGACATAAGTCACTGAGAATCTTCTTTTAGTAAAATTCAACATGCAAAAAGGGTTTCTAATGGCGTTTGTCTTGTTCAAATGTAGAGAATAAAGGAGAAGAGAATAAGGAAAATCAACCTGTCCACGGGTAATTTTTTTTTTAGATAGAAACGTTTTATTTTGATTATCAAATTTTTTTTCTTCTCTCTCTATGATTATCCAGTAATTATCCTTTAAGCTCTAAGAGTTAAGAAATTATAATAGTAATTTAAATTGTCAAAATATTGATAGGAAAATTAGAATAGGCTAAATATTATTTTTGCAACTGGTTAATGCTTAGCGACAATAATTGTTAACCTGGTTACACAACGGTTATTTAGAGATCCGAATTAAAAGTGTTCATAAATATTTCCGTACCATTTTTTTTTGATACCTCTTCTATTATTTAATAAATAATAATAATGGCAAACTCGGATAATCAACTTAAAAAGTCCTTGAAACAATCTCAATCCATGATGACTAATAGTTTCAACATAGGCGAGCTGTTGAGGAACACTACCCAGTTACTAGCTGGAAATTACGAGGGTTCAAATGGCCAAAATGCGGCGCTTGACTTATCATTAAATGAAAATAATGTAACGCGCGAATCCGTCGAAAATGAATCATGTTGCTCATCCTTGCACCTTGAAGAAATAACAGAATCCGATGAAGATGATATTGCTGATCTCGATCAAATGTTGTTAAAGCTCAAATCTATCGGTGTTAAGATAAAAAGCGTTGCCAATAATCAAGCCAATGTTATAAACGCGGTTAAGAAAAATTCGAAAAAAATATCCGACTTCAAACGAAAAACGGCGAGGCAATTCAGCGAATTCCCTGATTTGATTGTAGACAGGATGGATAGTTGCGACCAAATGCGTAAAGCGGAATGCGAATATAAGAATCTAGAGTTGGAGTAAAATGTAAAAAAGGTTGAAGCTAAAATAAATACATTGAGTGAGGCTTCTGAGGAACTTCACTGTTTAAGCGGTGATCTTATTGCAAAGAAAATGGTACATGAAAAGAGAATTAAGCATCTGGAAGACCACCAGTTCGTCTTAGAAAATAAACTACAGAAAAACCAGGGTAGTTCTTCAGCAGTCTCACCTTGGATAAACAAATATCCGATGCCAAAATTCTCTGGGCATAAGCGCGAAAGGCCCATGCGATTTTTAAAAGACTTTGAACGATACATTAGCGCAAATGACATTGATACGGATGATTTCAATTACGTCATTTTCGCGTGCCTAGAGGGCATTGCTAGAGAGTGGTGGGAGTTGGTTTCTTCAGACCAAGAAAACATTAACTCTTTCAGAGAAAAGTTCATAAAAAAATACTGGAACGAGAATATTTGCTTTCAGATCAGCTCCGAATTGCAATTTGGGAAATTTATTCCAAATAGGAACTTATCGCGAGTAGAGTATGCAATTAAAATAGTTAATTATGCTAAAGACCTAATTCCACCACCCTCAGAGGCAAAAATCGTGGCTAAACTGTCCAGGCATTATAATGAGGATATACGAACCGCCATGATTATTAGAAACACTAAAACATATGATAGTTTAATTGAATTGCTGGACGCGTTCGATCAAACAGGGCCATCGAATTTAAATACTGGCAATAATAGCCTTAGTGGCTTATATAATTACCCATCTTTCTCAAAGGCTTACGGACAGAAACACTCTCCGCAAGGAAATAGTTTTAAACAGCGCAATAACCAAATGCATGTGAACCCCCACAATTACGAAATAAGTCAAGACAATGTTCAACGAAATGTAAATTATAATCGTGGATCCGGTTTCAGTCCAAACGGTTATAGAAGTCGTCCAACTTCTTTGCCCGGGTATAACTCTCGTTTCGATAGGCGTGACTTAAATCTTCCAGGCCATCTTGGCGCAAACCGGGCCCACGATAATAATGGGCGTGATGTAAAAGAAAGAAGTTATAACTCGAGAGCAAGCGGTAATGGATATGTACAAAATGGTGTGTATCATCGAAATGATAATGTAAACACCCCGTATAGAGGCGTTAACGAACATGGGCAGCCTAGAAACGGCGACAACGGGGCGCAGCGGGGAAACTCCGGAAATACGAATGAAGGAATAAGGAAAGTGCGTGTGGTTACTAACGCGCCACCCACAATGCAAAGGTGTAGCAATGAGAATTTAAATTTAATAAATGATAGCGAACCATGCATGTCAAATATTGTTAACGACGTCGAGGTATCAGATAACCAGGGAAACTAGAGAGCCCTGGGCAGTTAAATATTAATGTATTAGAGGCAAACCCAGGGTCGAAAAACGTGAAAAGACCTCTAGAATTAAACGTTAGGGAGGACTTACTTGAGTCAGAAGATATTAAAATTACAGATAATGATAATAGGTGCCCAAATATTCGTGTCAAAGTTCAAGGAATTGAAACGGAAGCGCTAATTGATACTGGCAGCGAAATCACTTGCATATCCGAAAACTTCTTTGAAAACAATAAAAATAAATTTAAGAGCTGCGAGATATTACCAATTGTTGGTACGAGCGTAGTAGGAGCCACGGGCGTAAAACCTGTAAAACTAAAGCACCAATTGTATGCGGATTTGAACCTAAATGAAGAAACATATTCTTGCGTATTTATAATAATACCCAAACTAAATAAAAACTGTATTCTGGGCGCAGATTTACTCAAAAAGTTCAAGGCAAGGATCGATATAGAGGAAAATAATATTGTACTGCGAAATGAGGATAAACTAATTGAAATTAAATTTTTAAATAATGAAGAAAAAAGTATCAGACTTATCCATGAAATAAATATGGAGCCTGACGAGGAATTAATAAATATTAATCCAAAGGACTTAGTGATTGGAGATAATTACCCAGAAAAAAATGAAGAATTTAAATACCGCATAACAGATGTTGAAATTGAAGAAAAGGTGGCAAGATGCGAGCTACTTGACGGACAAGAAAAGAGGAAATTTTGGGAGGTTTTAAAAAAATATAGGGACATATTTTCCAAGAAACCCGGACGGATTTCAATATATAAACACAAGCTGAAAATTAAAGACGATCACCCTTTCATCATTAAAACTTATCCCATCCCGATGAGGTTGAGGGAACTGGTAACTGCGGAAATAAATAATTTATTACAACTAGGAATTATTCGTAGATCCAATAGCCCCTACGTAAACCCATCAGTAACCAGTCTAAAAAAAGATGGAAGCGTAAGAATCTGTTTGGATGCCCGAAAATTGAACGAAATCATGTTTAATGACTACGAATGTGCTGAACCCACAGAAGTGCTATTTCAAAGATGTGGAGGGAGTAAAATAATGTCTACAATGGACCTGACTAGTAGCTTTTGGCAAATTCCCCTTACCGAGGAATCAAAAAACTATACGGCTTTTCTACACGAAGGGAAATGTTACGAAATCTGCGTAACGCCTTTCGGCCTCAAAACAAGTACAGCAGCCCTGGTCAGAGCCGGAATAAAACCAGACCCAAAGAAGATCCAAACCATCCGAAATTTTTCACGACCACGCAATTTAAAAGAATTACGTGGATTCTTAGGCTTAATAAATTTCTACACGAAATTCAGCAAAAACCATGCTGCGAAAATAGTTCCACTTTTGGAACTACTGAAAAAAGGGGTTAAATGGTCATGGGATGACAAGATAGAGCAAGCTTTTCAAGAAATAAAAACCCTTTTCTGCAGCTCAGTCCTGTTAAACTATCCAGATATTAAAAAGCCTTTTTACCTGCAAACAGATGCAAGTGATTTGGCACTGGGTGCTGTTCTTTTCCAACTCGATGAGGATGGAAACACGTGCCCAATCGTTTATGCTAGCCGCACGTTGAAGGGTGCTGAGCTGGCATACTACACTACTGAAAAAGAGCTGTTGGCGATCGTTTGGGCCCTGCAAAAATTTCGTTCCTATGTAATGGGTGGAAAAATCGTAATAAGAACCGACCATAAGGCTTTGATATTTCTAAAAACGTGTAAAATCTTAAGTGGAAGGCTCACTAGGTGGATTATGGCCATCCAAGATTATGACATTTCAATGGAGTACTGCCCTGGTAAAAATAACTCAGTGGCAGACACTCCAAGTCGATTATCTGGAAGTAAAGATGATCAAAAGGTGAACCATGATAATAGTAAAATAATCTTGTATGCTTTGGCAAAAAGGCCCTCATCTAGATTGCGAAACCAACTTCAAAATTTCAGTCAGGAGCAAAAATTGGACCCTACTTTACAACAGAAAATCAATGAAGTCGAAGAGAAGAAAACCAGCAAATATGAGATTTATGATGGTTTATTATACTTCGTAAATGGGGAAAATAAACGTTTATGTGTGACCAAAAGCATTATTCGTGACTTGATAGATGAATGTCACGAAATGTATGCCCACATTGGCCCTTTAAAGGTAATCAAGATGCTAAATGAATACTTCTATTATCCAAAACTGGCAAAAATGGTCAGACAACGTTTATCAACTTGTGATTCATGTCAGAAAAACAAGGTTAGCAACCAAACTTGTTTTTCTGAAATGCAAAATTACCTTCCAGAAAAACCCAACGAGATCCTCTCAATTGATTTCTATGGTCCATTACCATCGTCAAAGGGCGGATTCAAATACATCCTGTCAACCATTGATGCATTCTCGAAATTCGTGGTTTTGTATCCATTAAGAAGGGCCAACACTAAGGCTGTAATTAGCAAGCTAAGGAAGGACCATTTTCCCAAGTTTGGAAAACCTCTGAAAATAATAACTGACCATGGAACAATATTCACCTCTCCACAATGGTCAAACTTTCTTAAAGAGAGAAGTATTCAACAAGTGTTTTCTTCAATAAGACACCCACAAGGCAATATCGTGGAAAGGATCCACCGAGAACTATCTAGGTTTTTCAGATCACTTGTAAAAGAAAACCACAGTTCCTGGTGAAGCTGAATAAAAATAATAGAAAGTTGTATGAATGAAACACACCATGAAACTACGGAGTTCACCGCTATAGAACTCCATCTGGATAAAAAACCAAAACGGGCATGGGAAAATTGGTTAAATTTCCCCCCTAATGACCCAAAAACAAACTATGAAAGAAAACTGGAGATGGCGAAGGAAAATATCTCAAAAAAAGGATTAAAAACAGCTGCCAAGATCAATAAATTCATCGGTTGACAGCTCTGAAGGAAGGTGACATCGTGTTGGTCAAGGCCATAAATAAGTCTGATCCGAAAAGAAAAATTTTAAAGAAATTTCTACAAATTTATGAAGGTCCATATCAGATCAAAAAACAAATCAGACCTGGAACCTTCATATTATGGAACCCTGAATCAAAAGAAGAAAGGGGGATGTTTCATAGTCAGGATTTGAAAATATATAAGAAGAGAGAAAATAACTCTCAAGATAAAGAAGTTTCCGAATGAAACAATGTCGGGTTAGAATGATTAAGTCATTCAATTATGTAAATAAACATTAGGCATTTTAAAACGAAGATATTTAGAAATTAAAATAAATAATATAATATCAATAGAAAATAAGTTAAGATACAAAAGAATAAATAGCTTTCCAAAGCAATATACGTAAAGGGCATAATTATGTTATGTATAAGCTATACACCACTTAAGCATAAGTTGATGTGAAAAGTAATCTTCTGTTTGTTGAAAATTTAAAAAAATTAACAAACCAAGTTGTTCGAAAAAAACAACAAAAACATTTTTCCATAGCTATAATTATTTAACTGTGAATTTAAAATATTAAGACAAACCTCACGTCGAGAGTTTCAATATATTAAGCACAATATTATTAAGGACGTATTTGTTTTCCTTCAACGTAGAAGTTGCCAATTTGCCAGAACTGAACGTGTAACTGTTGTGCTTTTGTGCCGTTTTCTACATAATATCAAGTAAGTTACTAGTTGTACAAATGTTATTTCTAATTGCATGTACTCACACTATTTCTTTTATGTATCACCCAGAATTTGAGAAGTTCAACGATCACAATTGAATATTTTGGTCGTTATTCATTAACTTACCTATTGATCATTTCGTTTATTCTCGGTTATTTTTCATTATGGTTATTATTATTTATTATGTAAATATATATTGATTATACTATTATATTATATATATTGATCATTTCGTTTATTCTCGGTCATTTTTTTTTCATTATTGCTATTATGATTTATTATCTCATCCCATTGCCTCGGATTGGAGATTGGTGACACTTGTGAATTCTGGGTGTGGGAATTTCAGAGGTTGAGGTACGAAATCTAATAGCGAAAACAATCCACCTAGTGATGCCTATCCTTCTCACTCTTAAACTGGGGTAATAATGTTTCCGGGGGTTAAAACGTGCGACAATTTCGGGAACCTTTTGTTTGATTAAAGAAAGAAGGCGGCTTCTTACCAGTTTTTCCAAATTTTTTTTTTGTCAGAAATCAAAATGGCTACTACGTCATCTACTCGCCTGAGTGTGAAGATTAGTTGGGGTACCCAGCTTAGGGAACAACACCTTGCGGACCACCTACGAGCCCATCAGGTCACTTTCAAATCTGAGAACCCCATATCTCAAGACGTGGCCATTTTTGACTACCGGGGCCAGACTACAGCCAAGGTTAAAAACGCCTCCACTGAAACTGGTAAGAAGGGGCCATGTGGGAAAAGAACAAAACCAGGCTCATTAAAAACTCTGGAGCCTTCCGCCAAGTGCCTCCACTCCCTGAAATGAAAAATGGAAGAAGACCTTAACACTTGCCGGACGCTCCCAAAAATAAGGAAGGTGGAAGAACTACACGACCTATTCTTCGAGGAGTACGCAGATAACTTCTTTGAGGAATTGGAGAGATCTGCGAACGACTCAGAGCTATTCATAAGGATAAGGGATAAAATATACATAAAGAATCTGAACCCAACAAGGCAGTACTTTGATGCATATCAATAAACACCACCTTTATCTCACCACACCCATGAGCATTATTTTTTTTACCCCTGCCATTCACCAGAGTTCGTTTCCCAAGCCTGCCACCCACCATCTCCAATCCTCAATTCTTATTTAAGGGTTTGCATGCGCAAAACGGGTAAAGTATCGGAACAATTTGACTATCACTCGAAATTTTTTTTCTTATGAGGAATTTCTCTTTATTGTATTTTGTTCATATTAGCAATCACTCACGATGTCCCAAACACCATGGTGCGGGGATGCCCAGGAATTGGCGGGATCTTCTGACCAATTTCCGAAACCACCTGTTAGCGTGGGGATGTCCTACGACCTCAGGCCCATATACTGTTGTAGCCCCTCGGATTTTGTGGCCAGAAACCCTCTTGGCTAAGGATAAGAGAGGAGGATGCCCCTTTAATGTTTCCTATTGCATACGTGGACTCCGATGACCAGACCGGTAGGGGATACATCTTTGTCCACGAGACAAGTCCAGAAGTGGTGGTAGTCTTTGTTGACGTGGACGAAGGAATGTACCTGGACGTCGACATCGCGAATATTTTCTACCTTGGAAAAGACCACGCACAAGTACCAGCTTTTGCCATCCAGTGTGGGGTAAGAGGGATAAAACCACCCTCAGGTAACATTTGGAGTCGGGAAACATGTGATTCATTTACTGACTTAATCAATACTCCATGCATACACTTTCAGCCTGCGATAATCAGCGGGGAGACGTTCATGGGAGATGGAATATCTCGGAGAGACGGTTGGTCTCTGCAGACCTGGTTAATGTTTACGGGAAAAGGTGTCTACAACCCGGGATACACGAGTGTTTACCCACACCTGAAAGCACACTAACAAAAAACAATAAAAAAGGCTAATTTCTTTTTTTTTTACGTCACGTTCTCTAAAAAGAACAAAACGAAGATTAATAGAGAGACTCTTTCCTTGAATGATGCAAATTTTGTTGGTTTTTATTTTTTTTGCTACTTTCATTGTTTTTTTTTATCAACTCTTATTCCTTTTTTTTGTATCAGATAGTTAATAAGAACAATGGTAGTGGTATAATTGATGTAATCGTAAGGCGAAATTATAATTGCAAAATATGGTAATAAAAACTGTTATCCATTATGGTTGAAAAAAATTAGTGAATAATTATTTTTATAGTAATTTAATAATAATTTATAAATATAAATAAACTTAGTTTGGGGGGGTGGGGGCATTGAAATGATATTGCATCAAATAAGAATAGAATCAAATTAGGTAAATAAGCGTTAGGCACTAAGAAACGTATATACTTAAGTAATCTGCCTAGTTTAAAATTTAATGTAAAAGAAAAAAAATCGTAGAGAAAGAGTCTGGATACAGGATCAATCGAGATATTTAAGCGCAAAGTACGTAGATCGGGTGCATTGAGGCATTGAGGCAGCACTGCGCAAAACCAAGATAATTAAAACACATTTAAGAGGGGATTCAGGTGACAGTTTTTTTTTATACTTTCCAAAATGATAACCAATTAATAATCAGTATGTCTGCATCATCTTTATACGGTGTCCGTTATGATCTTCAAGTATTCGTAAACGAATCAATCTCTTGCTAGGTAAAAGATCAATTCATTTAGGGGGGCATTGAGACGATCCAGTCTCGATTACGATAAAATATCGCTTACTAATTTAATCTCTACATATATATTTCAATTTATTAATTTATAAGAATCACAATATTGAACTCGCGAATTATTCTTATCTAATTTTAATTCGTTACTTCAAACAGAGATTAGAAATTAATTACATAACTAGTGTTGGCATTTAAACTAATGAAAATATTTGTGTGTATATCTCGCTCCTAAACAGTGGGTCAAGGCCGTTCATGAAATGACGACACGTGGATCTATTTTCCTTTATTAATAATCAGGTTTTCTCTTTTCCTCTAATACCTAAATGCATGAAGATGCAAAAGGTCATTTTTCTCGGGACCTAGCAAGGGTAAAAATATGAGGAAAGGCTCTTTTTAACGCCCAGCGAAGCGCGCACCGTGCAAACTAGATAATTTAGCAAAATATTAATTATTTAATAAAAACTTAATTTTTCCAATGAACTTCTTTTAACAATTCTTATTGGCTCCCCATCAGGTGATTAAAACGAATTGGAAATTACTAAATTAGCCCTTCTTTCTCCAAATTCAGATAGGTAAGGATTGATAGGGACAAATTAGAAATCAACCGAGGTGACGAGGTAAGTCAAGAATCGACAAGAATTACTTCGCCAGGAACACCTACTTCCAGAAAACCTGGATAATAAAGAACACACGATATTATTACTGAAACAGATCTCAACCCGTCGGATTGATTAGCTTCGCGAGATCAAAAAGATAAAAAAAAAGACCGTGAGTTGTATTTTTTAACTGTCTGAGAGAAAAGTCTGCCGAAACGCTCCACCTTCATGTGTGTCCCCTTGACACTATTTGAATCTGACGTGTGCTCGGAACGTAAGAGCAAATTAAACTAGATTAATGTCAGAAACTGGAGAAAATGCTCCAAAACAAACCCTTTGAAAGTAAAATTTGAGAAAACGAATTAAATATTGAATAACAAAAATCGTAAATGTTTCAATACAAACCCAGCATCATTAGCAACTAGTGGAATATATACGGAAAAGAACTTGGAAAATCTAAGAGATAGAATGATGTTTCCAGTTGAGAGGCTATCACTTCTAAATGAAGTGGCCCGAGAAATGCACGGTCAGGTCATGGATGACGAAGGAGCACTGATGAAACTACTAACAGAAGACACTATGGAAAAAATTGTAGAATCTACTGGGGCGAAACTTTGGGAAAAATTCATAACATTTGGAAAAGCTAGCGCTGGCATAATAGCAATTTTTCTCATAATACAGATAATCAAAATTGTGATTGAAATTATCATCAATGGCTTTCTACTACACCGCATTTATGGGTGGTCAGAACACATGATGGGAGCCATTTGGGGTTCTATAACCCAATGCTTACTTCAAATGGTTAATAAAGCCAAAATACCGGCACCCAATAAGCGACCACAAACACATGGAGATGTCGAATTCGGATTCATCGAAGATGCAGAACAACAGTTACCCATCGCAGGTGCAAATTTAGCTGACGTAGCTGTGAATGTTGAACCATCAGATGTTACAGAGGCAGAGGAAGAAGTGCCAAAAGTTTTTTTTGCATACAAATGTTGAGGAAATTGGTAAACTCAGATGGTCAGAACGTAGACTTTAGCAAGCCAACCAGTTAACAACTCAGCGAAGTCAACCGTAGTATACGCAGCGTACGCTTCCTATAATTTAAAAATCAAATTAGTAGGAAGCGTTTTAGGGTGGGGGTGTTACGTCGTAACAAATGTTAAGATTCATTTATAAGTAAGTAGATCATAAGAAACATTGTACACCCGGTAGACTCAAGAATAATCTCTTTCGCAAGACGAAAACTCGGGATAGTATCAAAAAACAAATATGCATGTGAGATAAGGCTGCATCATAGACGCATGAAATGGAGTTGAATGCACCTTTTAGAGTCTTGAATATCTAAGTAAGAAATTATTCTTGAATCGAGATTAATTAAATTACAAAAAACATAACCAAACAGACGAAAATTATAGACAAATCACAGAGATTGGGTAATTATAGTAAGTTTTTTTTGTATTAAGTAAATGCACAATTTTACGAGCAATTTGCCTAGCATTCATGAATAGAAATAGTTCAGATAAGAAATACTTGCAGCAATTCGCAACACAAATGTCAAAATCGACTTGAAAACATATTTAAGAAATGTTATTTAAAAAAATGCGATAACTTCGAAAATTTAATTTTAAAGGGCAAGGAAAGGACTAGGACACCGTGTATAAAACGTTATCAATCCTAGTGCTTTCTTTGTCATACCTATGGGTCTTATGGGAATTTTTAGATATAAAAAGGCCGGAAAAAATGCTTTAGTCAGTTCATCCTAGACTTGGTCCTAGGAAACACCAAATTTTTGTTAGACTTGGACTTGGTCCAACTGTAATCAAAACTCTTCTTTTTGATTTTTACTTAGTTGAAATTGTGCCTAATTTATAAATAAAGTGTTATTCGACGATTCAGCGACGTGTACTTTGACAGATCAACAGCTTTCAAATAAATTTCCAAGTAAGTTGAACATTATATGCAAGGCTTTTTTTTCTTCCTAAGAACCTTTACAATTGATTGGTATTTCCTAATGATCAATCAATTTTCTAACTTTTATAAAAACGTATTTATAATCCGTATGAATAAAATTAAATACAGCTCTCCAAATTCTCCAAATAAAAAAAACCGTTCAAACTTATGCAGACATCAACCAAAGGTATGTTTGCCATACAACGTAACAAACCACTAAATTGTCTAATATTTTTAAAAAATACAATATTTCAACTATTCCAGTCGTCAACAAAACTTTGAAATCAATAATAAAATTAGGTAAAGACTCCACAAACAAATGGGAACAAACTAATATTGTATACAAATTTAATTGTAAAAATTGCACTGCGACTTATATTGGTGAATCTAAGAGAGCATTAAGAGTTCGTATTAATGTACACAAAAATAAAAAAAACAGTGAATCCGTAGTCTGTGAACATCAATTGGAATTCAACCATGAATTTGATTGGGAAAATACCAAGATTGTTGATTATGTCTCTGACTATCGAAAAAGATTAACATTAGAGATGATCCATATAAAATTTAATAAATTTAGTATAAATAAAAAAGAAGACATATTTACTTTGAATAGAATTTATTTTTCATTACTTAATAGATTAAATTCATGATATCTTTCCAGCTGATGTCTGTTTACATTTCAGATTCTGTGTTTACAATTGCTGTTGTCAATATTTTAAGTTAACTGTTTGAATGTAATAATTTAGTAGACAAAGTGTCGTCGACTCCATGACATCACGTCATTTTATTAAGTAAATCATGACTTTTATTATAATTTTATTTTCTCGACATTACTCATCATGAGTTAAACTTCTTTTATAAAGGTAAAATTTTAACAATTTTGTGTATGTTCTGGATGTTAAGTTAATTTAATGTTTATTTTTCTTGTGTGTGACAATTTTAATATTTGGTGTTTTTTTAATTTAATAAAGCCTGGTGAGGTTGGCAAACCCATAGCCAACGAAACGTCGCAACAATTTTGACACTATAAAGAGTTTTCTTCTTTATATTTGACCCTCATTGATCGTAAACCAGCATCTTTTATTATATTAATATGGAGGGTGACACTACCATTTCTACAGGTATCTCTGTATATCGATCGTCGAAAAACCCTAAATGTCTAGTACAAAACGAAATTGTATTCATTGGGGAACCCCATCGGAATGCGTTATGATGAGTTATGTACACAAACCATTAACCCTCCACTTCCTGCATAGTCCATTCACCTAAGAAAAATAGGGAGGCTAGAGGAACGCGCAGGAAAATTTAGAAGACCTGTTACTGAGTGGGACTAAAATTAGAATCTGGTCGCTATGGATACAAATTGAAGAAAATGTTGAAATCTTCGTGAAAACAATTATGGTCTCATCTGGCTGGAAGAAAAGGCTTTTAGGGAACATCTTGCAAATGTCATGTCAGTATCGATCGAGAAATGGCGGATATCAACCGAAAAAACAGTCTATAAAAGCACCTGCAAATCCGCAAATCTCCAATGACCGTCGGACCATCTTGAACTTCAGATCTCTCTCAGAAAAGTAACAACCCCGGAATTCTCTCAGAAAAGTGACTCCCGAAAAAGTGACTTCAAGTTCGGTTCTCGGTACTTTTCTTAGAAAGCAAATTCAATCGTCACTCATTTCCATCAGTTTGTCAGTTCGTTCATCATTGTGAATACCAATTGGATTATCAGTGCTGTTGAGGAATTTAAATATTGGATCTACAAAAATTATCCTCATCATAGTACCCAGGGGACATAAGGATTTGGTGGACTCGAATCACTAACATAAAGCATTTATTGTAATGTAACGTCCTGCGTCCGTCTTTTGCTTTTTATTATTATCATTTATTTTTATTAATTCCTGTAATAAGTAAAATTATAATATCTCATTTTATATTTCTCCGAAGTCTTACTCATAAAAATGTAAATATTTTAAACGCAATCTCTTCTCTAAAGATTGTATAAATTCAAAAACCTTTTTAGAAAATGTGCAGCTGCGTAAATACAAAGATTTGAACTTTCTTAGCAATCTGTAAAAGTAATAAAACTTGCACTTTGAAACTTTGACCAAAATATACAGCCCACAATCGTATTCCTTTTAGATATTTCTGTTTGCTATCCTCTAATAAATAAATGCATAGAACTGCATAGAGCCATAGCAGTATATAGCTTAGCGATTAGCCATTTCCGAAAACATCGTAAATAGCTTAGGCTAATGGTCAAAAGGGCCCGCGCTTGTACCACGCCCAAGTAAATACAAACAAAGCACATTGTATTTACTGCGCTTAGAAAATAGAATAGGCCATGTATATAATAGATAACAAAAATTCTCAATTAATAAGAATGTTAAAATATTAAGAATTTAGTTTTAAATTAATATTATTTATTTTTATATTATTTCATTATACTATGAATAAAAAATAAAAATAAATTATTATATTAGTTAATAATAGGAACAGTAATTTTAATCTAATTTTTATGCGAAACGATATTTCAAATCTATTTGATTGTAACTAAAAGCCAATAGCAATTTATCGAAGATTTTAATAATTAGGAATCTACCTTATCAACGAATAAATTTATGAGAATTCAGTTCTGAAGTTAAAATACTAATTAAAATTTACTAAATGATATCCTTACACTCTTTTATTCAATTCTAAAAAAAGTTAAAGTATTAATTCACATGATATGTATTTGAATTTATACACAACATATTTCAACAGTAAATTTTTGAACATTACTATTTTACCTTCACAAAAATATATATATTTCCAATCTTTATAAACATATTTTTATGTTCATAAATTCTAAAAACTAAACTTATTTGTAAAAGATTTAATCCAATTTTCAAATAACGTCAGAATACATATGAGAATAAGCTAAATATTACAAAAATTAACAATTTAAGTTAATTGAAATACTGTTATTAAAGATTTGCAATAATGAAATGTTCTGTTTTACCGACAAAATTTCAAATTCGAATATGTATTTTATAAATAACTATACATATATTTTCCAAATGAACAAACTCGGCTTCGAATATGTAAATCTTTACACCTATTTTTACAAATAAGAAGTTTCTATAAAAATGAAAAATCACAAACTTTCAGAATTACCTTTTTATATTTTATCAAATAAATTCACAAAAGAAAACTTATATTAAATTTACCCTTTTAAATGAATAATTTTGTATGTTTAAACAACATATTCGATGTTTAGTTTTAATTGTATGATGTTTATTTTTATTCATAAAACTAATTACAGAATAAAAATTAATCTTATGTATTAATGATTCTTTTGAATTTTGAAAAGAAGAATAGTCAGTCTAATGTAAATTAACGAGTTTTTAAGTTAAAATTAGATATAAATGAATTATATTGTAATTTAACTTTTCATTTATTTAAATTTAACGAAATCTGTAAACATAATTATATAAATAATTAATTTGTAACACATTTTATTTAAGAATATACAAATGTCGCCAACTTTTGGAAGGTGACTGAACTTGGAGAAAACTTGGCACGGCCCACAAGGCCCGGAAAACTTGCAACGCCCCCAGATTTTCACACTAAGGGAAGTCTGGGCGTAACTAGGCTTGCCTAACTAGGCCAATAGAAAGCCAGGACAGCTACCCGCAGACTTTTCATAAATTTGAAATATGGCGAGGGAAGCGGGGTGCTGCACATAAAACTAACTGCAGACAAAATTTTCATGAGTTCTTGTCCCTGCATTCAAATCTTTCTAAAAAAAAAAAGACGAAATTCTTTCTAAGTTATAAAATCGGGAAAATTAAAACATAAAATAAAACGAATCCTTCAGTAAAACTCCCTCGACGGTTGGAGTCTGTTATTTCTCAACAAAATTAACCAAGTTTTATCCAGGATCAGCCGTCTACTGAGGATTAATAAAAATCACCATCATAAATAAAAGTAAGTTAATCATAAAATCGCTGTGTCTCTCCCAACTTCTTTCTAACCTATCTCTTTTATATTATTTTAAATATATTTTATTATATTACAATGTTTGAGTGCTGGTAACCACCCCAGTACTAGCATTTGTATAATTTTGTTTACCTATCGTTCCAAATCCCCGAATTAATAATTAATTTTCCATACCCGAAACTACTAAAATTATTATATTCTCTTCAAGAATATAATAATACAATTATATAATTAAATCTTTCTCTTGTGTGTCTTCAGGCGTCACAGTAAGTACCAAATATTTATTAAGTCCCTAATTTAACTTGAATATATCTATAAATTCTCCCCTTTCATTTTCAAGCTGCTTCCCAGGAGGAATTTTCAAGGAGAATTTCTATCAAATTTGTATTCAAACTATTTAAATAAAAGGGTTAATAATTGTAATATTCTAGAGTTTTAATGTTGGCTATCATCAACCCTTGTTTCGGTTAAGATATCATTCCAGGTTTCTTTTCCGAACAAGAAACGAGGAAAAAATAAATAATATAATAAAAGGTGAGTAACCAAGACGTTACATACCCCTTTTATTATTTTTGGTGCATCGGCCCGGGAAAACTATAAGCCAACAATAAAAAGAATCAGGCAATAAGAATTAATTGAATATTAAATTAAATTCAGTGCTTTTTTCAAGTGAAAATTTTTTTTTTCAGAATATGATAAAATAATAATTTTATTATATAAAGAAATGAGAATTCCCCCTCTAATTAGATATTAAGGAAACTGTACAAAATGCGACTTATATTTCAAGTGCAAAAAGTGTTTAGTGCCAAAAAATTGAAATTGAAACAAGTAAAAAAAATAAATGAATAGAAAGAAACTAAATAAAATCTTTTTTCAAAATTTCAATTAAAATTGTTCTCAAATTTCAAATAAAACTTTTTTGTAAATTTTTATTAAATATTTTCCGAAAATTTTAAATAAATTTTAAATAAATTTTTTCGTAAATTTTAAATAAATCTTTCTTATGTAATATTTAATTAAAATTTTTTCGCAAATTTTAAATAAATTTCTTTTTTTTTGTGTGGCAAATTTATTTCTTTATTTTTTTTTTAAAACACATTACAACGCAACATTTTTTATTTTATTTTAATTATTTTTTGAATTTCTGCGAGTGCACAGATTATTCAGGGCTTGTGCTTGAGTCATCCTTGTCTAATCTGGTACTGCAAGAATTCATCATTTGTGAAATAAGATTAAATTCAAGTTTTAAACAGAAAAAAAATAGAGCACACGAAACCATAAGTTCCCTTTGGATTCGTCGAACGGTCACCATCATTTGGGTGAGGCAAACCTCGAAGTGCTTACATTTTACTGTTTTCAACTTTTATTTTTTCTTTATTTGACAAAAAAAACTGACACCTTCAATTTCTGACGATTATCAGAATTTTGTATGTACCTGAATTAAGCAGGAAATTTGTGCTTGAGTCGAGCCTAAATAATTTGGTACTATAACAATTCTGATTTTCGACTATCGTTACTTCTGTAAATGACAAGATTACTCAAGATTCTGTGCTTGAGTCTAGCTTGAATAATTTTTCATTGCTGAAGTACCGAATTGTTAAGCACACAAACAAAAAGGATATAATTTATTTTGAAATTGATTTCAACTCTGCGATGGCGATTTGTAGAGGACATAATCCCTCACAGCGTAATCAGTCGCTCGAGGAGGATTATATCGAACAAGGGCCAGCGGTAAAACGCACAGCCGTCCTCAAATTACAGTCTCAAAAGTGGATTTGGGATTAATTTAATGAATTTAATCTTAAAAAATTCAATTACTGAAATTTAAAAATTTCGTTTCAGGATTTAACCCCTCACAACGTAACCAGTCGCTCGAGGAGGGTTATATTGAACAAGGGCTAGCGGTAACACGCTCAGCCATCCTCAAATTAGAATTTTTTGAATCAGGATTGAAATTTATCCAACACAATTATAAAACACAGACACAAACAAATAAGATATAATTTATTATTAATTGATTTCAACCCTGCGATTGAGATTTGTAGAGGACATAATCCCTCACAGCGTAACCAGTCGCTCGAGGAGGATTATATCGAACAAGGGCTAGCGGTAACACGCTCAGCCATCCTCAAATTAGAATTTTTTGAATCAGGATTTAAATTTATCCAACACAATTATAAAACACAGACACAAACAAAAAGGATATAATTTATTTTGAAATTGATTTCAACTCTCCGATGGCGATTTGTAGAGGACATAATCCCTCACAGCGTAACCAGTCGCTCGAGGAGGATTATATCGAACAAGGGCCAGCGGTAAAACGCACAGCCGTGCTCAAATTACAGTCTCAAAAGTGGATTTGGCATTAGTTTAATAAATTTCATCTTAAAAATTCAATTACTGAAATTTAAAAATTTCGTTTGAGGATTTAACCCCTCACAGCGTAACCAGTCGCTCGAGGAGGATTATATCGAACATGGGCTAGCGGTTACACGCTCAGCCATCCTCAAATTAGAATTTTTTGAATCAGGATTGGTATTTATCCTACACAACTAAAAAACAAACAAACAAAAAAAGGAATACTCAAAATAAGATTTATTTTCATTAGTTTCTGTCTCTATAACTAAGAATTATTTAGGTAAATAACTTTCAAAAAAAAATATAATCGTGATATATATATATAAATTGAGTCATCGCTCGTATTTGAAATTTTATGTCATATTTTGTAAGCACTGTATAGTAAATGCCTTTACCATCACGGAAACATACTTTAAAACGCCCCCGAGCAAGAAATTTTAAGTCAAAAGATATAAAAATTAGATCGATCAATAACGACATCGAATTCTCAGAATTCTTTGAACAATTGTTAGGAAAAACAGAAAAATTTATTTCAAATAAATGTTCTAATAAATATGGAAAACGAAAAATGGACGAAACTTTCACCGAATCTAAACCAGGAAGTTCTCAGTTAAAAAATTCTGAGGCAGAATCATCAAGTAATAAAACCACCCAAAATGTATTCCGAATAACCGAAATATTAGATAGCAGTTCAGACCTTGACCCCGAAACAAATCAGAAAATTTCTAATTCTCGCGAAAGTATTGTTCCAAGTATCGAAATTTTGGATATATCATCAGATTCAGAATCTGAAACAGAGACCAAGGAACCTGTTTTTGCCTATAATAAAAATTTCTTGTCTAGAATAACAGATATTCGTAGTTTAGGAAAAAATAAAGTTAAATTGATTAAAGAGTTTTAGCCTTAGAAAAATTGTTCTGAAATAAGAATACAAGAACAAGTCATTTTCTAGAAATAATCAATATGCAAAATATCAATGTCGGTTCCATCACGAGACAGCAGTAAAAAAGGCACTATAACTCGTAGTCAAGCAAGGAAAAATCCAAGTTTAGCAAAAGAAGTTGAAGAAAGTTCCCAATTACCACTTAAACCAAAACGAAAAACTCAAGAAGGAAATTTATAATATTCCGAATCGTCAAGTAATTTAGATCAAACTGATCTTTTAGATATTAGCTTAGGAAGTATTTCTGACCCTGAAACTAGTACTTTAAACAAATCAATTATTGACACAAAAAACCCTAAGAGCCCATTTGTTGATAAATTAAAAACTTATCGAACGCAATAATAGTATAATTATTGCAGGAGATAAGTATAACGATACACCACAAATTAACCAATCATTCGACGATACCGTAGGAGATATAACTTTAATAGAAAAATCAATATTTGACAACATTACAGCAAATTCTACATTGTATGATAGAACTTTATGCCCGGATCAATCTAGTGATAATTCAAATAATAAAATTTTTACCACACCTCAAAAAAGATACGAATCAATAGATCCATTTGAAACAAAATCACAACTAAATAGGACTCCAGAATCTTTCAACCAAACAACAATATTTCAAAATCCAAATCCAGAATTTGAACAGGTTCAAGAAACTTTACCAAATAAAATCAATCAAATTGCACCTGACGACTCTGCAAATATCGAACAGGCTTTTGATTTGCTAAAATCTTCACACCCGTCTTCAACCTCCAGGAAATCTAATAACGAAATTTTAGCAAATAATTTACCAAATAATAATCTAACAACACAACCTACCGAAATGACGAATTTACCTACAAATCAACAAGTATCTCTACGAGATGCTTTGGAGATTGTTCCATATTTTGACGGATCAAACAAAGTGCCATTAACCATTTTTATTGAGGCTTGCAAGGAAGCCAAAGAAATGGTCCCAAATGCAGAAGCAAATTTGGTAAAATTATTAAGAAGCAAACTTACAGGAGAAGCAAGAAGATGCATAATAGGAAATTACTATAGTAATTTAGAAGATTTAATTTCAAAGTTAAAAACAATTTTTTCACCATTAAAAACCGTATACCAATTACAAGGAGATTTAGGTAGAATATACATGTGGGAAAATGAAAGTGTTTTATCTTACGCAACACGTATACAAGAAATAGCAGCAGAAATCCTAGAATGTCATAAACAAAATAATAATGGCAAAGAAGCTGCTGAATTTGAAAGAAATCTGGAAAGAGACGCAATCGATTGTTTTCTCCGAGGTTTAAAACCAGAATTGGAAATACAAATAGGAACAGCCAATAAATTTGACGAAATTGTAGAAAGAGCAATACGAGAAGAAAGAAATTTAACAGCCAGAAACGAACTGCGAAGAGGAAATAGACAACATTCACTAGTCCAAAAAGTTGAGAAATCATCATATAATAGTCGAGATTTTGCATAAACAAATAAAAAAAATTTAGCACGAGAAGAACTAATAAAATATTAAATCTGTCAGAAAATAGGCCACACAGCAGCAACCTTTTTTCAATATGCTCAACAGTTAACAAATAAAAATTAACAAAGCAATCAGTTTAGAAATAACTTGACTAGACAAAATAATCAATACCAGGGAAATAAGCAAGGTCAGGGAACGCAGTGGAGACCCCCACAGAGATACCAGGTGCTAAGCCTAAATCAACAAGGTAGTAGAAACAACTATAGATATATAAATAGCTTCCCATCCCACCCTAATTTTTCCCAAGGAAACAGATTTAATTAAAACCCAAACTTCAATCGAAATACCCAGAATATGTATCGCAATTTTAACCAAAATAACCAAAGTCGAAATTTTAATCAAAATCCAAATTCCAATAGAAATTCTAATCAAAATCCGAATTTCAACAGAAATTTCAATAGAAATTTCAACCAAGGACAAAATTTAAACCGAAGTCAAAATTTTAATCAAGTTCAAAATCAAGGTAAGAATTTCAATCAAAACCCCCATTTTAACCAAAGAACAAATTTTAATATGAATTACAATGAAAATAGAAAGCAAAATCCAAATTTTAATCAAAACTCAAATCAAGGTCAAAATTTTGAAGTTATTTGCTATTCGTGCAATACACCAGGACATACGTCTAGGAATTGTAGCAAGAAAATAAATACTAATCAACAACAACAACAACAACAACAATTCCAACAAAACAACAACAACAACAACAACAACAACAATTCCAACAACAAGAATTTAATCATCAGGAAAACTCCAATGCCCTTCCTGGAACAAGTGCACAAAGGAGGGCTTAAACAAACAAATATTCGCACCTAATTTGGTTGAAAATAAAACTGAAAAAGTCAATTTGAATACAAGTAATACAATTCCTCATATAATTCTATTAGCTGAAGGATTGAAAAATCCTATACACATGATGATAGATACAGGAGCCGGATCAAATTTAATCAAACAACAAGCAGTCAAAATAAACGTAAAAATAAATAAATATGAATGCCTAAAACTAACAGGCATAAATGAACACCCTGTATTTACACTTGGACAAATAACAATCGATATTTTCGGCTACCTGACCACCCTCAATATAATACCGAACGAAGTACCTATCGAACATGATGGTATACTAGGTACAGAATTTTTCAGAAACAACAATGCAAAAATTAATTATGCAGAGAAACAACTTGAAATAAATGATAAAATTTACCCATTTAAAATGCAAGAAACTATATTGGTACCAGCAAGAATAGTTTCAGATTTTTATGTGAGAATTAAAAACAGTGAACAAAAACAGGGATTTATTCCACAATTACACTTATGCAATGGAGTTTATTTAGGAAATGCAATTGTTTCTCATAATAACAATAAAGCGTAGGGGAGAAGCGGCGAAATTGGCGCGTCGTCTAAATTGGCGCACCCTATTTTTCAGAAAATGATAACATAACAAAAAATAAAAATAGTTCTATCGTGTGCATTCTTGTATGATATGTATTTGATAGAAAACATTATAAAAATCTAATTGCTTAATACAGTTTTATTGCGATTAATCGTTTTTTGGCATAATGGTTATGTTCGAAGCCATTGAGTTAAATCGTTAAATAATAGTAATTCAAGGTGAATTAGATTAATGCAACGATTTTATAATCTTTGATATTTAATCTTACGATTAGGATAGAATATTTGTATGAGAAAATAAGCATTTTACGTAAAAAGTATTTAATTAATGAACGATACACTTGCGGCAAAATTGGCGCATATGAGATTAAAATCAGAGGCGAAGTTGGCACACGTGTTGTGTTTCTGGAAACCGGTGACTGAAGTCAAGTGCTCGGATGTTTATGATTGAAAATATAAAGAAGATAGTAAGTATACAATTATTAATATATAGATATATACATTTGAATGTTGCTGGACTTTTCTGCTAATCTTTTTCTTAAGATTTTTTGTGACATGGGAGGTAATGTGGTTCGCAAAACTGATGTAACGACTTTGTGAGGTTATATTCATTTGAACAATCAGTGGTTAAATTTTTTTTTAAGTTTGAGGTATTGAGGCATTTTAAAAGTGATTTTTAATAATTAATTTGCAGTCTGACAGTGTTTTGAAATTTTTCTCGATTTTAAGATGTGAAAGCAATGTAAGTAAAAAATTTGTATTTTTGATTGATTGTTTCTATTATTTATAAGTCTTCTGAAGTTAATAATTGTATATACTTCGGATTACAAATTCAAATAATTCTCTATAATAATGATTTCAATTTGAATATTCACTTAAATATCCACAATTGCCAGTATTTTATTGTACAAATATAAAATATATTTTAACTTTGGCTGGTTTATGTGAATAAAGGTATAAAAAACTTCACATATCTTGATATACTATCTCAAATTTAGTTTCAAATTATAACTACCTCTTTTCATCAACCTTTGCTACTGAAATGTAATTCTAAATCTATGAAAATATAACTAATACGTGGCAAGAGAAGATTATAATATTAGTGCGTCAATTTACCCGACATGGCGGGTAAATTGACGCAGGTGCAGTCCTGCGGAAATCTGAATAAAAACCTGCTTTAATAATTTTCAATGCAATCTTTATCCATTGGAAAGTATAGAAAAGATATCCAGCTATTAAATAAATATTTTTTCATAATTTTTAGTCATATACTTTCTTTTTAAACTCGCACTTTCTATTAGGTGCGCCAATTTCGCCGCTTCTCCCCTACCTGAAAATATTCAATACAAATACACAACCTCAAAGATTAACTATACCAACTATTGAATTGATAGACTTTGAAGAACTAACAATACATGAGAAAACAATAAATCAGAATGACAGAAAATTAAATTTAGGAAATCAAAAATTTAATTTTTCACAGCAAATTTTTAATGATTTAATTACTCAGATTCCACAAACAAATGATTATCAGCAATCATTCAATATTTCAAATAAAAATCGAGAAAACGCAATTAAAGAGTTATTAAAATTAGATCATTTGAACAAAGAAGAAAAACAACATGTTGAAAATTTGATTGAAAAATACGCAGATCGTTTTCATATACCAGGAGAACCTTTAGGAGCAACAACTATCTTACAACATAACATTCCGACAACAGATGATCAACCTATATTTTCAAAACAATATAGATTCCCTCCAGTACATAAAGAAGAGATTTCACGACAAGTAAGTGAACTGATCGATAATAAAATTATTAAACCCTCACAATCACCATATAATACACCTGTTTGGATTGTACCTAAAAAATTGGACTCACGTGGAAATAGAAAATGGCGAATGGTACTTGATTTTCGCAAACTCAATGAAAAAACGATTGGCGATTCTTACCCTTTACCAAATATAATCGATATTCTAGATCAATTGGGATCAGCACAATATTTTTCCGTATTTGATCTTGCTTCCGGATTTCATCAAATAAAAATGAGCCCTGAAGACTCTCATAAAACAGCTTTTTCAACCCCTTATGGCCATTACGAATTTGACCGTATGCCATTTGGTTTGAAAAATGCACCAGCTATGTTTCAGCGATTGATGGATTTAGTTTTAACAGGACTTCAAGGAACTGAATTATTTGTCTACCATGAGGACATTGTTTTATATGCAAATTCTTTAGAAGAACATGAGGAAAAATTTAACAAACTAATGGAAAGATTAAGTGGAGCAAATCTCAAATTACAGCCAGATAAATGTGAATTTTTACGCCCAGAAGTTGCGTATTTAGGACACATAATAGACAAAGAAGGAGTACGCCCAGACCCTAAGAAAATAGAAGCAGTAAAAAATTTTCCAACCCCCAAAAACCCTAAAAATATTAAACAATTTTTAGGATTAGCTGGTTATTACCGAAGATTTATTGATGGATTTTCTAAAATTGCAACACCCTTGAATCAACTTTTAAAGAAAGATGTAAAATTTTATTGGTCTGAAAAACAACAAGAAGCATTTGAACTTTTAAAGGAAAAATTGTGTGAAGAACCTCTTTTACAAAGACCAGACTTCTCACAACCTTTCATTTTAACAACTGATGCGTCAGGATTCGCTATAGGAGGAATACTTTCTCAAGGTAAAATAGGTAAAGATAAACCTATAGCTTATACTTCTAGATCATTAAATGATTGTGAGAGAAAATATGATACATATGAAAAAGAAGCATTAGCAATTATTTATTGTGTAACATATTTTCGCCCTTCCTTGTATGGACGAAAATTTACCTTGGTCACAGACCATAAACCATTAGTATGGTTTCAAAACTCAGGACCCTTGCTCACGAGTAACTAGGTGGACATTAAAATTGGCAGAATATGATTTTGATGTTGCATACAAAGCAGGTAAAACTAATGTGAATGCAGATGCTTTATCAAGAAATCCTATAGATTTAGAAGATATTGAAAACAATTATATAAATGATAAAAACAATATTGAAATAAATTTAATTAAACAAGGAAATGCAAAATGTATATCTAGATTTAAACGTGGAAACAAAGCACCAGAAATAAATCTTACATGCAATGAAGAAATAAACTATGATATTATTGAAGAAAGAAAAATTGATGAGAGTAATACTAAAGAAACTAAGGAATTTATGAACGGAAAAAATTTAATTAAGAATAAGAATAATCGAAGAAGTTATGATGAATTGAAATATAAGGTTATTGTAGATGGAAATATTAATGATGTTAAGATTGGAGGAAACGAACAAATACTGATAAACGATGGAAATTTAATTAAGAATATGAAAGATAAGAAATATAATGATGATATAAATTATGAAGATTTTGAAAAACGCAAAGCTTGTGAAGATTTTAAAGGTATTCGACAATTAAACGAAGAAACTTTATTTAAAAATGTTGATAATAAAAAACGTTATTATGAGGATATTGATGAAGAAAAAATTGATAGAAATGATACTGAACAATTATTAAATGAAGAATATTTACTGATAAATGATGAAGACAATGATAAAGACAATGATGCAAAATGTGGTATCAAATTGAATATTAAGGATATAAAAAAGGAGCAGTTTATGAAAATAATGAAAAAACTATTGAACAATTGGACGAAGAAGATATATTTAACATAATTAATAAAAGGTTGATAGATGTAATAATGAATAAAATGAAAAATGAGGAAAATGGAAACACTTTTTACAAATTGATCGATGAAGGAAATATTTCGGAAACATTTGTTTCGCAAATTTTGAAATGTGTCATGGATTCAATTCCAATTTTATTAGAAAATAAAAATAAATGCTATGTTATGCAAACAAGAAGTCAGTTAAAAAATTCAAGAAATATAAGTATGGATAAAACTGAAGATAATATAAAAAATAAATTGATAAGAAAGGTTGAAGTAACAAATAAGGTACAAAAGAAGCGTGGAAGGGCACGAAAATATATTCAAGAAATAAAATTACAAGAACCAATTAAAAAGAGAGGTAGACCTAGAAAAGTTATAAATAAATCGCCTGAAAATAATAAAAAACGTAAATTTACGGAAAAAGAAGATGAATCCGATTCTGATCTAGATTATGATATTGAGCAAAAGCCAAAAGCAAATAAAAAGAGGAAGCATTTTAAGGAAGATGAGGAATTAAAAGAAGAAAGTTATTTTGAAACAAATTCTGATTTATCAAGTGAAGACGAAAAAGAAGAAATCCAGGAAAATTTTCAAAATGTAGAACATGAAAACGAAAACGAACAACCGGATATACTAGAAATAGAGAATTCTGAAAACTCTGACGAAGACGATTTTACAGAAGAAAGGCCACCCCCAGAGCCACCCCCTGATCAACCTTCAACATCTGGATTGCCTAGAACACAGAAGAATATAATTGAATGCCGCGACCAATTAACAATGAGAAAGCATAATTATGCATATTTTGTAACTAATAAAGGAGAACCTCGTGACGTAGGTTCCAAACTTCTGGAAACACGTGGAAAATTACCAAAATTTAAAAATGTACAAAAAGGAATAGTTGAAGAATTACGAAAAGGACATCAATACCATTTTGCACTTCCAATTGAAGATGAATTTAAGACAAGTCTAGGAGAAACGACTAAAGATATTAAGTTAGCAATTTATTCCCTTCATTCCATGGGAGAGGAATTGAATCTTAAATCATTAAGGGCCGATTTCACCAACGTTAATTAAATTTTAATCGGCGGTTTAATCCGCCATTCTAAATTCTGATTGGTTTATCCAATGGTTTAACCATCGATTAATAATTAATCGTATTTGGTGAAACCAGACCTAAGTATTGCAAAATCACCACATATCAACAATGTTTTGTGGGAATAAATTTTAGCCACATTAAAAATAGCATTTTTAAATTCTACGGTCAAAATAATAATTTTTATTGGAACTACACAATACCCTATAAAAGAACAAAGAAGCCAATTAATTGAAGAAGCTCATTCATCTGCTATAGGAGGTCATGAAGGAGTAACAAAAACTTATAATAGAATCAGGCAAAGATATTATTGGGAAAACATGAAATTAGATATACAAAAATACATACAACTTTGCTTACAATGCCAACTCAAAAACTTGTAAGAGTTAAAACAAAAAACCCCATGGTAATTACTGATACCCCAGGAACCGCATTTGAAAAGATATCAATGGATATTGTTGGAAAGCTACCAATAACTTCAGCACAAAACCAGTATATACTTACTATTCAAGATAGTTTTACTAAATACTCTTTAGCAATCCCACTTCTAAATCATCGAGCTGGAACAACAGCAGATGCTTTTGTTATAAAATTTATTTGCATATATGGCTCGCCAAAAGCGGTTTTAACAGACCAAGGAGCAGATTTTTTTAGCAATTTAATGAGAAAAATGGCAAAACGATTTCGAATACGTCAATTTAAGATTACTGCTTATCATCCTCAATCAAATGGATCCTTGGAGAGATTCCACCACGTTCTTAAAGAATATCTTAAACAATTTATCGAAAATAATGCAGAATGGGATGACTGGATTGAATTAGCAATGTTTTCATACAACACGAGTGTTCATGAAGTAACGAAATGCACACCTTATGAATCAGTCTTTGGGAAATTAGCACGTTTACCATCTAGCGATCCTTTACCAGAACATGAAAAAATGGAAACTTACGATATGTACATGACATAATTGATTACAAAACTACATGAAATGCGTGGAATAGCAAGACAAAATTTAATAGCAGCTAAAGAAAAATCAAAAGAATATTACGACAAAAAAATTAATCCACAAAATTTTAAAATCGGAGATAGTGTATTTTTACTGGAAGGTGGAGAACTAAAGAAATTCGAAAATCAATATTCAGGACCATACGAAGTACTTGAAGTATTAGGCAAAGGAAACATAAAAATTGCAGTTAAAAATAAACCTAAAATTGTCAATATTAATAGACTTAGACTTTCATATATAACCCCACCAACAACCAATCAGAAGAACAGGAATTAAAATTAAATAAAAATGATTACAGATCACAATGGAACAAAAACATCGCCAACGCATTGATTTATTATGTGCTTTAATCGTTCGCCAAGTTGATATGAAAGCATTATGGTCATACTTATTCATAAATGGAATATTTAATTACGATGATTGTAACATACCGAATTGGTCTAAAAATATAACGAATCCAGAAATAATCAAAGACATAATTTTAACAATCAAAACAAGAGGACCTTACGCATATTACGATTTACTAAGAAGCTTACGACAATCCGATCAAGAATTTTTAGCCGACATCCTAGATATACCCAACTAAGTATAAATTTAATAATTTTGAGATAAAAAGAGGAATTTATTAGCAGTTACCAGCTGCTAATTGAGAAATATCATTTTGCAGATAATGAAACCAAAAGTCAAGAAAATCTACAACATCTTTAGCCTCTTACTTTGGAGTGGTACAGTTCACGCCATTATTGGATATGACTGTGGGACAAATCATCTGAATATAACAACCCTGTCTTTACTGGAGGTTGGAGAATGCGATATTCCAGAACCTCAGGTATAAGTAGAAAAAATATACCTTCAACTTTTACAATTAAGTGACTTTACCTTGAAAAAAATTATCCAATGTAAAGTAGAAGTAGACAGAAAAATTGAATATTGTGGAATGCACTCTCACACATCAGCCGTTATTAACGGATATAGAGAATACATCCAAGAAGTGTCTAGAGATCAATGTAGCAAAATGCATGAAACTGGAGTATTTTTAGTCTCACTAAATACACAAATAACTGGTCTAAAAATAAAAAGAACTTCCTCAGATGCTATAATGTTAGCAGGATCTACGCAAGTCAATGGACAATGCTCAGGATCACAATATTCTGATCTTTTTGGAACATGGGAAAACGTTATAGTATATGCAAAATACAGAATAACCCTACAAGAATACCAAGCAGCAATCAATATAAATACAGACTAAATTCATTTAAAATCTGAAGTAATTTGTTCACTCTCTGATACTACATGTACTGACGAACTAAGAGGTGGACAAACTTTTTGGAATCCATTACCCAACCACAATTGTAATTTTCAAAAATATACAGTATTATACGAAGGTTCAGCAAATAAAACATACGATAATTCAACTCTTAACCCACAAGTTATATACTCCCTAACTACCAATGATATAACTTTCGTTTTAGCTCAAAAGGCCATGCAACCTGTATGTAACTACGTTTTAGTACGCACAGAACATCCAAAATTATTGATTTTCGAAACTACTCGAGGAAATACATTTTTGGAAAATAAACAACTATTAATTGAAAATATGGATCTTTTTACATATATAAATTCAAAATTCATTTATGTCGAAAGACACATTTTTAGAGAAATGAGTAAATTATATCATGACCTTTTAACCCATAAATGTCAGCTTGAACAACAAGTCTTCAAAAATTCCTTAATTATAGCAACTCAAGCACCTGACGAATTCGCCTACCATCTGATGAAAGGTCCAGGATACATGTCTATTATTGCAGGAGAAGTAGTACATATAGTTAAATGCATTCCCATCGAAGTCAAATTTAGACAAACTGATCAATGTTTTTTACAGCTTCCAATTCATAAAGGAAACGAAACACTATTTCTTACCCCTCGTACGCACATAATAATAGGAAAAGGAACGGAAACAAGTTGCAATATTTTCTTACCATCAATGTATTACTTAAATGACGCTTGGTATAAATTATCTCCAAACCCGACTGAATCACTACCGCCATCAATAATGAAACCAACTTGGAAATACACAAATCCAGCTTCTTTAGCAACAAGTGGAATCTACACACAAGCAGATCTAGACAAACTAAGAGATCATATAATGTTCCCTGCAGAAAAACCAAATGTATTAAACTCACTAGCACGAGAAATACTAGGACATTCAAATATGAATAATAAAGTATCTTTGATGAACCTTTTGGACGAGGAAACATTAAATAAAATAGCTGAATCAGCCTGGGGAAGATTTTGGACCTTATTCACAAATTTTGGTACAGCAAGTGCAGGATTTATAGGAATAATAATAATAATTAGAAGAATTAAGTTGATAGCAGACACAATTATACATGGATATGCCCTACATAGTGTATTTGGATGGTCAATCCATCTTCTTGGTGCACTTTGGGATTCAGTAACTAATCTTTTATTGCATCTAGGAAAACCCGGAACAAACACGGAACAAGTGAGAGAACCAGCATTGGAATTACAAAAAGGAAACCCTTCAGCCCCCCAGCAAGGAGTACAAACGCCACTGTACACAGAATTCACCCATACAGGTAATATACGCACTCATACTGAAGCAAACCTTTATCCTCACGCTCAACTTAATAATATTGAAGAACCATCAAACTATCCTATCCGTTTGTAATAATTAACCTCATAAAATGTCAATAACAACTGTTACTTGCGAGAAACAAGCAGTCCAAAATAATCCGCGAGAAGAAATAGCTAAAGTAAACAAAAAACCTATCGAATATCTATATAACTACATAAAACAAATAAACAATGACGTACTCCCACAATTTAATACTACCATTAGTCATGTAACAAGAGATACAGTTTATTATACTGTAGCAGTTTGTAAAATTGGCAATTTGAGATACGGTGGTATAGGAGGAACTTGTTTATCAGCAAAAATGTTGGCCTCAATAAAAGCTTTAAAATCACTAACTCGTAAAACAAAGTAAAACAATAACAACAACCTTAATATGAAAATGCATCTTGTTAAATAACATTGATTTTGAAGGAAGTAAAAATATAAAATTTAAGCTGAATATCAAAAAACTTAAATAATAAGTAAGTAAAGAAATAATTACTGTGTAATAATATAAAATGGAAGAACAATATATTTATAATTGATTAAAACGTATAAGCAAATAAAAAAATTAATAAATTGCATTTTGCTTTAAGGAAAAATATTAACATCGAAACCCAACCTATACTAAGGACTACAGCCTCTATGAATTTAACAGGACTAGAAGAATCAAAATCGCAAAAAGACACATATAAAACCAAAACCTTAGGTATCCTTAATTATGTAAGAATTCTGAGAGATTTAACAAATAAATACGGACTAGAGGAACCAGAATTTCTAACCTATAATGATTTTGACATTGACAAAAGGATAATTTTTACATCATATTGTAGAGTAGAAAATCAAACAGTAATAGCTACAGGAACTATAGCAATAATAACCGAAAACGAAGCAGCATTCAAGCAAATAAAATTAATACAAGAAAATTACGATCTCTGCGAAGAAAAATATGAAAATTTAGAAACACAAAAAACTAAATTCCAAAATAAGAGCACTCAAACAGATTTCCGCCCAAAATTGGTACCGTTATGTAAAATATGTAAAAGTTCAAATCATCTATCGAACAATTGTTCAAAGAAATCAGCAAATAATAAAAATACCACAATTTTTAGAAAATTCCTTAACCTTTTTTCATAAAAAGTATATGTAAAAGGAAATATGTTTTCCTTTTTCTCCTCTACTACACAAATAACTCTTCTTTTAGGTCAAATACTAATACTTCCTATTTTTCTTGTTTTAGGACAACGACCACCAGAGAGGCAACATGTATGGAAAATTGATTTTTATTTTTAATTTTAGCACCTTGCTTAATTCAATACTTGCTCAAAAACCTAACTTCACTAACAAATATATTAAAACTAAATTCGAAAATTCAATGGGCCTTTATTTTGAACCTATTGAGAAAATAAAATTTTTTGAAGAAGAAAGTTATTTAATGTCTTATTTAGATATGTATAAAATATTAAATTTGCAAAGTTCATTAATTAACATTTACGAAAGTGCCATCCATTTCTGTAAAAATATTCAAGAAAACAATTACTGCATTGGAAATTATAGTAACAAAAAATTTGATAGTCAGAAACTTAAAACAGCAAATTTAATAGAAAAAATGTATTACCTATTCAATGATACCAAAACTATCATTCCAAAATTTTTACCAAATATCATAAAAGATGAATTTGAACTTGAAGAAGAAATAACATCAAATATGTTTCAAGGATCAAACATAATTTATATATATATCTCCACACGCACTAAATAAAACAATGAAAAATCTCAGTACAATTCTTAATATTATAGGTATTTACAATTTTTGGATACAAGAGCATCCTGAGTATAAAAACGAAAAAAGATCTAGAGTAATAGAATGGCTTAATGATATACTTAACTTATTTGACATCTATCTATCATCCCTTCAAAAAATATTTGAACTATTAATCTATGCAAAAAATGGAATTTGGCACCCTGAACTTTTCAATCCTATGACACTGGATTTATTTCAACAAAGCTTAAATCAAAATCTTATTGGGTTCAAATTTTCAGAAATAATGAAATTTTCAAAAATTCAGTACTGTATATTTCAACATCAATTAATTTTTACATTAAGTAGCCCAAAAATAGGAGATGAAGAATTGGAAATTTTCAAAACTTATGCTTTACCAATAAATCATAATCTTGTTGTGAATCCAAAACCAACTATATTCTTAAAACCTGAGATACAGTATGTGGGAATTTCTAATAATAAGGAAAATTACTATATTGCAGCCAATCATTACTTAAATTCATGCAAAAGGATAGGACCAAAATTAATTTGTAATTACCCTTCATCTTAGCTCAATATAAAAGAAAATCCAAGCTGTGAAACTACATTACTCATAGGAAATCCTTCCAATTTTTGTGAATACACCATAAACTTTAATAAATACCCACTTTTAACACCTTTGGAATTCCATCATGGATGGCTATATTCTACCTCTTCTCTTCAGCAAATAAAATTGCAATGTCCAAATGAACCAACCCTAATAGGTAGCCTCTTAGATAACTGAATACTTCAGATTGATCCCGAATGTCAACTAATTGACTCTTTAACCCTTGGTAAATCAAAATTTTTTAACAATTTTGATTCAAACATTATCACACCCTTATTCAAAATATCTCTCGAATCAATTGCACCATATCTAAGTCAAGTGGCAAATAAAAATCCTTTACAACTCGAAAAATTTATAACAAAAAGAAAATTTCATGGAAATATGCCTTTATCACATTTTGAATTCAAAATAAGTATTTTAGACAAAATCAATGAAAATTTGGGAAAAATTATCAAAACTAAAGAAAATTGCTACTACGAATATATACTCAAATTAATAATCGGTTTAATTGTTACATTACTACTAACCTTCCTAATTGTCATAATAATTACAGTAAAACTATATCGCTATTACCTTATTATAAAAAATATAACTCTGGAAAATACTCACTTGCAATTAGATTCATTAAATGAAGAAACTACAGAAAATCTAAGGAAAAGCAATAGTATACAAACTGTAATATTTACACCCAATTCTAATGATCAAATCGAACAATTGTAATTTATAAAATCCGCCATACTAAAATACGCCACCTGGCGGCAAGAAATGGTAACGAAATTTGAATAAAAAAGAGAACTAGAGGTCGCTAGCCACTCTATATGAAGATCAAAGTATACAATATCTAAAAATATTCTAAATAAATAAAAGTATAATAAATTAATAAAAATATGAATATATATATATATATTTTTTCTTTTACCCAAATTCATAATATGCAAAATCTACCCACTACCGCGGCCATATTTGTATTTTTTCTTAAAACAGTGGCACCCCCTAGATCTCAAAACTACAATAGAAAAAGACAGCACTACAGTCATAAACGTAAATTACCCATAGTATTTTAAATACCCAAGAATTTGCATTAAACATATATTCTCAAGGAATTGGTTAAACAAAGAAGCAGAATTTATGACATGTGAAAGAATTTAAAAACTTTTAGTTTTTACCCTTGCATATAATTTGATTAACAAAGTTGCTTATTTTCTCAAAAAATTAAAAAAAAAAACTTATATTACCAAACTGCATGAGCTTTAATTTTTCAAGACTAATTTTCCTTTATAAAAATACATAAAATGGAAAACATAAACAAAATGAACCATTTCGAACATTTCATAGAAAAATATTCAGTAATAACTTTCTTTCCAAAATGGCTGAAATGTGTGAGTAAACGTGAACGTAACTTAAGCGATATAAGCGCCATATTTCGAAACTTTCATAAATTCCCATAAATTTCACAAGCAGATATACATACCAAAAAATTCTCGAACAGCTATTTACTTTGGGAGAATCTCTCCAAGCATTTAAAAACTTATAAAAATACTAATTTCCTAAGGTAAATTACGTAACATCTACTACTTGTCTTATAAACATAGCTTACCCTTTCAATCTATACAAAACAGCACGCATTCCAAAATGGCGAGTCCCATTCATGATTCCTAACTCAAATAATACTCGATTATATATACTTGACAAGTTTTGTTTCCACTTTAAAATTCGAGTACTATTCAATTTAACATTTTTTTTTCTTTTTCTAAAACGAACTAGAACAAAGAAGTTAAATTCAAGAGAAGAGTCAAAATTACATTATTTCTATGAGACAACAGATAAGTTTTAAATTTTTTATCTTTTACATACTTTTACGTATAATATATTTTTACCTATTATATATTAAAATAATCAAATTCTTTTAAATTTAATAAAAAAAAGGGGGGGTTCCATCACCAAAAAATATACAAACGATTAACATAATATGTATTATATTTTAACACTAAAATCAGAATCAAATACATACAATATTATCAATTAAATTCATTTTGCTCAAATTCAGATTCGAAAATAGCCATATAACTTTTAACCTATCAATATATATAATAAAATTAATAATAATAATACTATTCATAATATTACAATATAAAGATAATGTTAATAACCTAATAACTAATTTTTCGTAAATGTATGGAACGTACTCCTGGAGCCTTATCACATCTCCTCACTGTAATCCTGAAACAAAATACACATATTATTTTCTATTCCACCTCTTTAAAAATCACTATAAATACAAATATAAAAACTTACATGTTCTAGAACACCATTAATTATTCGCCATTTTTGACCCGTCACAAATAATAGCCTACTCAGGCTCCGGAAAGTTTCTCTAGCTTCTGCTACTCTTGCCCTAGCTGATTTATGGCCCTTTCTAACCCAATCCCAAGGAAGTCGAACTAATTCATACCCAATCTCCTTGTAAACAGGGGCCATTGTCATACGACTGTACCGGCCCGTCCATTTGTCTGTTTCTTGTCCAACCTGAAAACAATCATAAATTGGAATTCCGATTTTTTTTCTAGTAAAAAATAATGGAAAACACAATTTTTTTTTTCTTTTAGAAAAACTTACCACTTTAAATTCATCACCAACCACTTGATATTTTTGAAATAAGTAGACTACAGGCGAATTAATGCCAAGGCCCATTTGGAAAAGCCTCTTCACCTCTTTTATCCTCAAGGAACGATTTTTCGAAGACTCCGCATCCCATTCAAAAGGCAAGGATATCCGACGGCCTAAATGCTCCACATAAGCAGGCCATATTACTGACCTTCGGCCATTTGCGAAAAAACGCACTTGTCTCCTGGATATCTTTGAAATAAAAAAAAAACATATTTAGTAACAAATAATAGCACAGATAGCGCCCCACTTCATGAATCTAATATATTTTATTCCAAAATTTTTCATATATATATATAAATTTTTTTTTATTTTCATAAGAAATTATTTTATTTTAAATTTTAAATTCTTAAAAAAACTTGAATATTTACAAAAAAAATTTCAAAAATCATTTGACCATAAAAATTTGAATAAACATAATAAAAAATAATAAAATTAATAAACATTAATAAACATTCTGCTTGTTAAACGCACACCATTCACCTCCCACGAAAAATGCGCCAGTGGAATGATAAAGACTAAGCTGATCTTTGACACGATTTATCAAACTCTTCTTTTGCCCCTCAGGGAAATGTTTCCACCAGGGCAGAAGAAAATAAGTAGACGTATAAATCGCCATTTCAAGGACACAGCTACAGGGCTGTAACTCCCACGGTGTAAGGCACCACATCAGCGCAAGTAAAGGCTCTAAACGAGCTCGCACCACGGCGCGGTTTAAAAACTCGCGCCGGAAAGTGTCCTCGCGAAATGCTTCGTATACTTCATCTTCTTGAAGAATCTCCTCAACATTCACATCGTGAAATTCTTGCATCTCATTAAAATCCACCGCTTCTAATAGATCATGTAATGGCACTTCTGCCTCTTCTAAAACCGGCACTTCTCCCAAAACCGGAACCTCTGCTACCACCGGCACTTCTTCTAAAACCGGAACTTCTGCTACCACCGGCACTTCCTCAACCACCGGCACTTCTAACTCGGGCACATCACCAAATCCTAACGCAATAAGGATTTCTTCGAAAACCCCACCATTCAAAGACATTTTTATTAAATTCGAAACGAAAAGAAATGTAGTCGACAGCTAAACGAAACTGTGAAAACTGATCTTGGACCGTCTTAGAAAAACTCTCAAAGTACCACTCAGATCCTAGTTTTATACCCCCACTTATAGAAACATAAGGTAACAAATGCATCTGGTACCCTTTTTGGTAATTATAAATTCAAACATATGAACCATTGGAAACATCATTCTACTCACCTATGCTCTCATATCTTTATCCAAAATTTCCTGCATATAATATTTTAATCCAATAACAGGCAGTTTTCCTGTCCTACACCTTAACTCTTCTATATCCCTATGCACCACGTGCTTTCGCACCCCATGCTCGCAGACGGGTACCAGCCGTCAGGTCTATTTACCTTGGTCAAACTTCACCCGCTATAGCCCTCTTAGAAGCAAATACTATATATATCTCCCGAGCCTTATATCTCTCAATTTATGTTTCTTTCAATAATAAAATCAAAATAAGACATTAAAATTTGAAATTATCCAAATAAATTTATATAAAATGCATAACTGGAATTTTTTCTTTTCATTTTTTCATTTTCTATACAGAAAACGATTCCAACAGCAGAACCAAAAGAAGGATGTAAATAGAATCACTTGACGAAGTTTAGATCAAAACGTTTAAACTTACTTTCATTGATATTTTAAAAGAATAAACGAATTAACACATACTGTCAATCTAACTTAACAAATTACCAAAATTGTATTTTAACCACTAACAAACGATTAAAATCTCAAAAGATTCACAAGAAGTAATAAAATTTAGATAAAAACTGATATTATGATTGATTTAACAAATTAAAAGTTGTTATAAATAACAAATTGAACAGAATAAGATAGAATCAAATTTATTCCAAAAAGTAGAATTTTACAAAGGAGTCACTTACAGATAATACAAATAATCAAAAATAGTTACCTTCAGTAAATAAGACTCCATTTACTTTCAAAACATTGAATAAATCAAGAGAATAACTTACAAATTAGAAAAAAAATTTCTTTCTTTCAACCTTAATTGAATCACATTTTACATAATGATTCCAACAATTGAATATCCTTTAACAAATTTTCCAGGATATATATATGGTGTTTGTCCACAAGATCATCCAAGAGCTTATCAAATTCTCTTGAATTGTTCATGCATTTCCTTATTACCGGAAGTAGAAAAAATATACGTCCATAAAATCACAATGTTCAAAATTTGCGAATTATGCTATCTACAGATACATATTCCTTTTCGCTTCAACTATAACCTTGAAAATTCTTGCCATTCAATAGTAAAAAATGAAGTTATAAATACAAAATGCCAATTTTGCGAAACAGAATTAGTAAGACGATTTCAACCAGCATCTAAATGTTTAGATTGCATTGAGCAATATTTAGATCATATTGGTAGAATAAACTTAGGATATGAAATCAAAGTAAAAAATCATAGTTTGTTTGCGAATATTACGAACGAAATACATATAAACGAATTAAATGGAATTGATGTAATTTGAAATAATTCTGTCAAAATAATTTGCATTTAATTTATAACATAATATTTAAAAATTAAAGTTAATTTAAAGCATTTTCAAAAAAAAAACTACGAAAATTCTGTTTCAGAAAATGGAAGGAAAAATTGAAGGCAGAAATATTACAATAACCAACAGTCCAGTGCAAACTATACATGAAATAAGCTTAGAATATGACTTTGACGATCCAATATTTGAAGTTGTTCAATGTAATTCGTCAAATCATATCCCAATATTTGTAGCAACATGTAAAATTCAATAAGATTCAAGAACGTATGTAAGTATAGGAGAAAAGTCAAAAACAAAAAAAGCATCTAAACATAGTTCAGCACATAAGTTATTAGAATCTTTGTATAAAGACTATTTGTTTACCGAACGAAAAGAACCTGAAATTAAATTCGAAAAATCTATGGAAAATGAATCAGAAAAAGTTATTTTATATAAATGGACCGGCACATGTGAAAGATGCTATCAAAGGGGTCACAAACCAATGAATTGTACTGCGCCAAAGCGAAATAAAAAGTTCATAGAATAAATAAAAATAAAAGCGAATATGAAATTTTTATGACTAGGTGATCTGACACACTATTAATAAAGAAAAAATAAAGTAAGTAAATGGAAATTAAACAAGTTTGAACATGTTGATTTTATCACCATGTCCAAACAAAAGGGGGGAAGTGTCACGTCCCGTAACTATTACAAATGCAACTTAAAAATGAGAAATCTTTTCTCTTTCTCGAAATTATATTGATCCACATTTTACCTGCATGGAAATATATTGGAAGCAGTTGATTATATTCACTGATTATGTATTTGTTTGATTAATTCATATATTTGATATAATATTGATAAAAATGATCATAAATGCATTCGATATTGTATACGAGCGTTTATATTACCAGAAAAGTAATAATAACAAAATGTAATATATTAAAATAAAAAAAATGATAGTAGCGTTTAGTAAGTAACTAAAGGTTGGCTTTGAATGCTGTTACTCTATAATTAATGATATTAGCGAGAAAACTTGACGAATTTGCTTAATGGCGTAATCGAATACTTATGTTTACGAAGTTCAAAAAATATGCTTTATACATTTTAAATAATATATCTTGTCTATATTTGAATTATATCCAAATAAGAATTTGAAGTATGTGCTACTTAATGTTTTTGAAAAATATGTATGTAGGCAAACTTATAAAACATTTCATGTGGCAAAGTGAATTCTTTTTCAAATAGATAAATGTTGAATTGAAAACTATACTGTGTAACGGTCACATCTATCTACCTGCGCCAGCATACAAGTTGCTAGCGTTACACGCGTTCCGTGGCATAGCAGGTCTGCAGGGGCAGCGACTCAAACAGTCACAGATTTTTTCAATAATAAAAAATAATAAATAAAGACTTATTTTTATGCCAATATACGTGCCTACAAATTATTTCCACACCTTTGGGTCCACATAAATCAAATAAATTTATGAAATAGATTTAAGGACAATTTCGAACTCTTTCATTGGCGCCCGAACAGGGACCCAAAGGTCTTGGAAACGTACGGAATGCGTTTAGAGGCAATTCAAATTGCAGTGCGATAAGAGAGATAATTAGTTAGCCACTATGTCGCGCCCACGTGGTAGGCCTAGTAGTAAGAATCCGATCGATCGCGAAAATTCAGACGATTGTATCAAATCCGCTGAACCAGAGGATCAGGGGGCAGGGGCGATGATTCCCTCCCCATATCACAAGTAAGAACAATTTTTCGAATTGAGCCTACGAGGATGGAGACGATGGGGAAACATGGAAATCATTACGGAGAGTCTGATGCAGCGTTCAAGGGGGCTGCAAGCAGAGAAAAAGGGAAGAAGCCACAGGAAACTTCTTCGGCGACTACTTATGAGGAGTTGAGAGCCGAATGTGAGAGATTACGGCGAGAAAACAAACAATTGCATATTAGGCTTGAGGTGTCGGAACGACGTCTCGCTGCCTCATCCAGCCAACATCAGGGATGGCATGAAGACTCCAGGGAATCAATAAGACTCCATGATGGACCAATGGTGAAAATGACGATCCAGGGTCTTGATTTAATAGCCCTCGCAGATGATGACAGCCAGGTTTCCTGTCTTTTAGAACGATACTACGAGGAAAACATATCGACACTAGGGAGCTGCCTAGTCCTCCCAGCGCCGAATACTTATGTGGAAGGATTAGGGGGCAAACTGATAAGGGTGAAGAAACAAATATTAGCGACCCTGCAATCTGGAAACATGAAGCATAAGACGTTACTGCTCGTGGTACCGCAACTCAATACAAGTTGTGTTCTGGGACAAACAGCAGTAAAAGCGCTCGCAACAAGATCCAATCCAGAGGAAGATTTATTGGCCCACACTGAGGAGCTGGAATCCAGTGACAACTACATTCAAAAAGAGAAAGTGTCAGCGAAATTGCCCGTGATAAACTCATACGTTCCACCAGCTTGCAGAACTACCATGAATGAGGAGACGAATCTAGGGATGAGTAGCTCTAGAGACGATGAACTCTCTTCAACATTTATCAAACAACGAAACACATTACCGTTCCAATTAAGAAGGAAAACTTCACCATCCAGAAGCCTTACATACAAGGACCTCAACTGGAGATTCAGATACTTCCGATGTGAGCCGTGACGTTTCGGTTTCGAAAAAGCTCACTAAGCAGGGTTTTTTTCGAAAGGGGGGCAGATGTAACGGTCACATCTATCTACCTGCGCCAGCATACAAGTTGCTAGCGTTACACGCGTTCCGTGGCGTAGCAGGTCTGCAGAGGCAGCGACTCAAACAGTCACCGCTAGGCTCGCAGCGCGAGTCTGTCCGCTGTAAACTCGAAACCGCGAGGCTATAATCTAGCTTGCGTAATCAGCAGTGGTATCTCCAGTCGGGATCTCAGGATCTCCAGTCGGGACTCATGTCCTGACAGCAGCACCTCTGGAAAGCAGCCAAAGGGCCACCGAGGAGCAGCAGCAGCAGTCTGATTTTATAAAGGGATTTGCCACCGAGCAATCCGCGATAGATAGAGTGTGTTCACTCCATATTACTGGTTCGCGACAACAGCGCCACCTACATTGAGATTATTATTTGTCAACAGATTTTTTCAATAATAGAAAATAACAAATAAAGACTTATTTTTATGCCAATATACGTGCCTACAAATTATTTCCACACCTTTGGGTCCACATAAATCAAATAAATTTATGAAATAGATTTAAGGACAATTTCGAACTCTTTCAACTGAATTATTTAAAAGACGAAATAGTATATGCTCGACGATAAAAAATTTATTCATAAAAAAAATGAGTTGAAATAAAAAAAAAATACAAAAATAAATACTAACATTTATGTGTGTAATGAATAACAATTTAATATCGTAATTCATTTATATGAATATGAGTGTAGTTATTTCATTATAGACAAATAATGTTTCTTCAAAACATATGCTGAATTATTTAAATAAAAAATAAAAATAGAACGAAATGTGTATGTGTCTATATGCAAATTCATTCATTAAAATAATAATGAAGCAACAAAAATTACAAAAAAATTATGCGTGTGTAATAAATGTTTCTCTTATATTCAAAAACAAAAGGCATTTTAAGGAACTATATTTAGCCATAATTAAGTATTTATGAAATAATTGAAATTTATTCATTAATATGTAGGTTTTAGAGTTTTGCGAACAAGAATTTTGTAAAATGCGCTATCGTGCTAATTGCAATTAATGAATAAAAATTATACAAAGACAAAATCTCACCAAAAAAATTAAACGTTTTGCATTGTATTCATTTAGAATTATGATTGTCCAAATATTTAAGATAATGTATCGACATATCTTGTAATTGTATAACAAGCTTCAGTGTATGCATTCTAATTACTAAATATTTAAACAATTCGAATTATAACAATTGTGTATGTTATCGGTATTAATTGTGCAAAAATATTTCTATGTATCAAAACTCAATGTATTCAATTTAATATATTAACAAAGAACACAATTATTAACCTAATAAGTGCGTATCAATGTAAATCACGAATGATAAGAATATCTCTTGATTCATTTTGACAAAAGAAATTTTGATATTAACAAAAGTTTGATTTAGGGAAGATCTTGCAAATGTCATGTCAGTATCGATCGAAAAATGGCGAATATCAACCGAAAAAACAGTCTATAAAAGCACCTGCAAATCCGCAAATCTCCAGTGACCGTCGGACAAGGGGGTGGATGGTCAATGCTTTAGAAGTGGCAGAACATACGCCCCATCTAGCGTATACTCGGAACCCTAAGATAAGATAGTTATAGATAATAGATGACCAATCAGATAACAGCAGATAATATTCAGATAATGGAATTAAAATTTAAATAAAATAATGAAATCGAAAGAAAAGTATATTCAAATACATAAATAAGTATTGAAATAATTATTTATGTATTTGAATATCCTTATTTTTATTTCTTAATAAAAGAAGGTTTTCACGAATAAACTTGAGTCCAAGAAATAATATATTAAGTAACTTTATTTTTTATTATTTATATAATAAATATTATATTATAATATATTACTATCTGAAAATGAGGGCCCAGATGCAATAAGGGAATATAAAACACAATAATGCCTCGTAGGGCACATAGAAAAGTTTTTTACATATTTTTAGATGAGATTCAAAAAAATCCTCTATATTATAATATTAAATCTATAAATTCTCCCCTTTCATTTTCAAGCTGCTTCCCAGGAGGAATTTTCAAGGGGAATTTCTATCACATTTGTATTCAAAATATTTAAATAAAAGGGTTAATAATTGTAATATTCTTGAGTTTTATTGTTGGCTATCCTCAACCCTTGTTTCGGTTAAGATATCTTTCAAGGTTTCTTTTCCGAACAAAAAACGAGGAAAAAATAAATAATATAATAAAAGGTGAGTAACCAAGACCCCAAGTAGAAATTTTCAAAAGTTTCAACTAGTGAGGCCCTCTTGAGGAGAAATTGTAAGTTATTCAAAAGAAATGTAATGCTACGCCATTTAAGTTATTAGTGAGTCTAAACTTTTCAAGTATTGTTGAGGCACTCTCTAGTTATTTTTGAGAAAATAGACAGTTCTTTCTCAGGTATCGAAATCTGACATATGTACTTTAATGTCAGTGAAGATTTCGAATAATAAAATTTGATGTTGATGGGCCTTGAACGTCGATTCCAAAAAATTCTGCCGCATCAGTTGATCCATCTGCCATAAAAAACGTTATATAAGAACCTAACACCAAAAATGAGAATAAAAAAAGGTTTTTGAAAACCAGGCAACGAAAACTTATGCGGGATCCCGAGGAATTATAGATTAAGTAAGAAAGTATTAAACAAAAATTTTACGTGATATGATTGTGCCACATTTTGTCCAAGAAACAAAACAAGGAAATTGAGAATTTTATTGAAAAACTAATGTCATAACCTATAGTATATAGACCTATTGCGATGAATACTTACCGGACTCATACTGATACTTTTGGTTAATTTTTCTCCGTTTACGAAACCTCTTCACTCGGTTTCTGTTTCCTTCCCTTTTTCGGTCCATTTTACGATGTGCAAAAGTTTCTTCCCAACACCTTACAAACGCACTAAATTTTAGGTTGACATTTAACTTGTATTTTTAGTACGCACACATTAAATGAAATGACTCCAAGTTTTCGTTTACAAATGCCTCAACAATTACTTACAAGCAATATTCAAAAGTTAATCACGTGGGAAACCGGACAAGTTTTACTCCAGTTTAGCTTGTAATAGTTAAACTTACAAATAACTAGTAAGTCCCTTACGAATATTTTTTTACTAGGTTTGACTTACTATTTACTAATCAACCGACAAGTGAAACTTGAGACATTTCTACCTGGGACGTTACACTTCAACAACGCTTTACACTCTGGACATTAATTTCGTTCATTGTGTATTGTTTATGAATGTCTTTCAGATTTATTTGTTTATAACATTGTTCATTTAACAATATCAAATTTTTCAATCTTCAACAACGCATTACACTCTGGACATAAATTTCGTTCATTGCGCAAGATGTTGAATTGTGATAGTTCTTCTGTCTCATGATTCTTGTCAATTATATTGAACCTTTAAGGGTGTTTCTGAATTTGTTTAATCGTCCTGGTTTGTTCTCAACCCTTCACAGTTGAGGAAAACACTTTTGCGATTCCTCAAGTAATTGCGCAATAGTTCTTACGTTCAGAAGGCCTAGATTCCCAAGTTATAACGCATGGGTGTTGACTTGAAAACGATTAAAGATTTGATCTATTTGAACGCCGCAGGACGTAACAACAGAATTGATTTTAGATCTTTGATGAGTGAGTTAGATTCTGGTGTTGAGATTGTTGAGCGTTTATCTGAAGGTGACTAGGACAATAATAGATGAGTTGGTGTCAATGGGTTTAGAATTCAATGTGAAGAGTGGTTTTGACGATTTTTGTGGTGGGGAAATTGTAAAGTGTCCTTGTGAGTGGAACTCATTACCTGTGGATATAAGGATTGCCTTGCTTGATGAATTGAGGCAGCATGTAGCGCTCCATGGGGTAAGTTGCTTTTGATGGTTTTCAAGATAGTTGCTTATTTTGAAATAGTATGTAATTTTGTGTATTATTATTAGTTGAATCCTTTGCAAATTCGGCGTCAGTTCGTGTAAGTAATAAAAATGTATCTTGTTTGTTTGTTTATAAAACCTGGATAATTCATAAGTTTCTTTAATTCTTCTGTTTCTTTTTTTTATATAGGTAGGGCCTGAAGATTTAAAATGGACGGGTCAAAATTCGTGTATTGCTATGAAGAAAAACGACCGTTATATTGATTGTTGTGAGCGAATTTTGCGTATACCCATGGATTGGCTCTACGTAAATAGTGGTAGGATAGAAAAAAGCAAGAAAATTCTTTCGCATGTTATAAGGAATACTATAGAGGATGTTTCTTTCATCATTAAAGAGAGGCGGTACCGCATTAAAAATGATGAAGTTGTTGAGGTAGTGTAGAAAATTATTATTCACTTATTTGTTTAATTTAAAACTGTTTATTTGTTTTAATAAGGAAATAGTATATGATGTGCCTAGGCGCATAATTAGGGTTATTACGCGACGAGCGACAATGCTCGCAGGAGACCGAAGCCAAGACGCGATCAGTTCTGCGAGAATTTCAAGCGAGTCTCGTAATTACCCGAATTGTGTGCATTGGCACAAATTCTATTTTATGTGACCAGCGCATATACGAGTTTTTATACCTACACTCGAATCCAATCTGAAAAGCTCGAAATTGCCGTGATTATCGCCCATCTCACTTGACATTTCGCGAATGCCTCCGGTAGTTTTGATTTTCTCGATCTTGTGTAGTAGCAGCGTATTGCAATAGACGCATGCGCCGTTCAAATGTACAAGGCTTTGTCAGTACGGTGCCAACGGTGTACGAAGAAGAAGAAGGAGAAGAAAAAGAAGAAGATTACACCCCGCTGCATCGTAACAGGCGCATACGCAGTTCAATTTTTACATTACATTCCTCCGTATCGTAATACACAACATTACGATATTCTCGACTGTAGCGTAAAAACGAGTTTACGCACCGGAGGCACAGAAATATACTATTATTTTCAGTTTTGGGGCGACTGCAAGGATTAATATTCAATTTCTATTGGTATATTTAATTTTTTAGATTAATATTTTTATGTACTTTTTGTCATTGATTTTTATTGTTGTGTGTGAGTGCATTGTCATATGAATGTTTTTGTATTGAATATACATTTTTTTGTGTAACAGTATGTGTTGAAGATTGTATTTACCATATGTTAAGTAAGATATTTTGTTTGTTTGTATTTTGTATTTTTGTTTGATTGTCGTTTTTAATCATTTTATTTTTATTTTTAATGTTTGGTTTCATTTATTATTATTATCGTTATTGTTTTTTTTTTTTATTATAAAAAGGAATAAATACTTATGATTTTAATGTAAGTCAGATAAGAGTCGTGTATTTTTCTGAATAGGTTTGGACTGGATGTATCAGCTTTGTTAACCTTAGGCATAACTGGGGATTTTTTGGACGGTCTGCTTCATTTTTCTCCAGCAGTCAACATGGAAAACGATCGACCTCAAGACTTTGAACCCGCTATGAAGCGGCTGGCTTTGGAAAACAGAGGAATCAAGTGGTTATGAGACCGAAGTAGTAGAGTCAACTGATTCGGAGGTTGATATAGAGGATGCATCTGATTCTGAGACAGATGCAGAGGAAGATCAAAATGTATTTTCTGACATACCAGAGGATGTTTTTAAAATATATTTTCCCGAGGATTTGTTTACCAAACCGACTGGACAAATTAAATGTTGGACGACCGGGCAATGGATGGGAGGGATTTAATACAGGAAGAGGAGAATTTCCTTGACGAAGAAGTAAGTATTAAATTTCTAGTAAAGGGTTTCCCAATAAGGGTGATATGTTTTGAAATTGAAAAAAAACACTGAATATTCATTCGGAATTGATCGAAATCTTTTTTATTATATTGGATATTCTATGCCATTTATGATTTAAACAATATATCGGCCAAATGTCCCCCGAGACTTGAGCCAAAAATGCGCCTCATCAGAAAAGATGATTTTTTGATGAAAATTGGGATCATTTTCAATTGATTCCAGAGCCCAATCCGCGAACTCCCGACGCAAACGATGGTCATTAGGCTTCAGTTTTTGGGCCAGAATCATCTTATAGGGATGCAGGCCAAGATCCAATCGCAAAATACGCCAGGTAGTCATCCTGGACAGGCCCAATTCCTGAGATCGGCGTGGCACGGACAATTCACGGTTTTCCTCGATACTGGCCTGTACGGCGGCTATATTCTGTGTAGAACGTGCGGTACGCATACGATTTTTAGGCTTAGTATCCAATAGAGTAAATTCACTCTCCAACTTATCGATTATTCGACGAATTGAGAGCGCGGATGGAGCAGAATGACGACCATATTTTGCACGATATGCTCTTTGAACACCGACAAAACTTCTCGAATTTTGACAAAATAATTGGACAATTTCCAAACGTTGTGGAAGCGTGAAACTACTCATGATTAAATGGCAAACCTTACTGATGACAACTGACAGCAGACGTCAAAAATTTCAGTTCAAATGAGCCCGATAGGGACATTCAAAATCATATCACCCCTATTGGGAAACCCTTTATTTTGTATTTTTATTAGTTTTTTAAAAAAATGTTTCGAATTTTAATTGGTATTATTAATAGAATAAGTATTATAAGAAAAGTGACTATAGTATGTGCCATATATATTTTATGTGCACTAGGATTAAAAATAGAAGGGATAATTTTTAATAACGTAGTAGGGAATTGATGAATCCAAATAACAGACAGATTCAATTTGTAAAATTCCTATTTCTTGAAGAGTAATTAGGGTTCTGGGATTTTTTGAGCAAGATAAAAAGATTTTCTTAGGAAGAATAGTTGAATAAAACCATCTACTGTGTGACAACAGTGGTGTTAAAAAAGGATATTCATTGAAACTTATAGATGTTTTACATTTATACGGTTGGGATTTAATAAACTTTGATGTGTCGCAAATAGGATTATTCTGTGTAGGGGAGAAGCGGCGAAATTGGCGCACCTAGTAGAAAGTGCGAGTTTAAAAAGAAAGTATATGACTAAAAATTATGAAAAAATATTTATTTAATAGCTGGATATCTTTTCTATACTTTCCAATGGATAAATATTGCATTGAAAATTATTAAAGCAGGTTTTTATTCAGATTTCCGCAGGACTCCACCTGCGTCAATTTACCCGCCATGTCGGGTAAATTGACGCACTAATATTATAATCTTCTCTTGCCACGTATTAGTTATATTTTCATAGATTTAGAATTACATTTCAGTAGCAAAGGTTGATGAAAAGAGGTAGTTATAATTTGAAACTAAATTTGAGATAGTATATCAAGATATGTGAAGTTTTTTAGACCTTTATTCACATAAACCAGCCAAAGTTAAAATATATTTTATATTTGTTCAATAAAATACTGGCAATTGTGGATATTTAAGTGAATATTCAAATTGAAATCATTTTTATAGAGAATTATTTGAATTTGTAATCAGAAGTATATACAATTATTAACTTTAGAAGACTTATAATTAATAGAAACAATCAATAAAAAATACAAATTTTTTACTTACATTGCTTTCACATCTTAAAATCGAGAAAACTTTCAAAACACTGTCAGACTGCAAATTAATGATTAAAAATCGCTTTTAAAATGCCTTAATACCTCAAACTTAAACAAAAAATTTAACCACTGATTGTTCAAATGAATATAACCTTACAAAGTCGTTACATCAATTTTGCGAACCACATTACCTCCCGTGTCACAAAAAATCTTAAGAAAAAGATTAGCAGAAAAGTCCAGCAACATTCAAATGTATATATCTATATATTAATAATTGTGTACTTACTATCTCCTTTATATTTTCAATCATAAACATCCGAGCACTTGACTTCAGTCACCGGTTTCCAGAAACACAACACGTGTGCCAACTTCGCCTCTGATTTTAATCTCGTATGCGCCAATTTTGCCGCAAGTGTATCGTTCATTAATTAAATACTTTTTACGTAAAATGCTTATTTTCTCATACAAATATTCTATCCTAATCGTAAGATTAAATATCAAAGATTATAAAATCGTTGCATTAATCTAATTCACCTTGAATTACTATTATTTAACGATTTAACTCAATGGCTTCGAACATAACCATTATGCCAAAAAACGATTAATCGCAATAAAACTGTATTAAGCAATTAGATTTTTATAATGTTTTCTATCAAATGCATATCATACAAGAATGCACACGATAGAACTATTTTTATTTTTTGTTATGTTATCATTTTCTGAAAAATAGGGTGCGCCAATTTAGGCGACGCGCCAATTTCGCCGCTTCTCCCCTACTGTATATGGAATGCAGAGGGTGACAAAAATTCTAAAGTCGATTTTGGTGGCATGAAGTGAAGATATTTTCATTTGTTGTGAAGCAAGCTTCGTTATTCGGATAAATTGCGATATAAGAAATTCGAGATTTTATGAATATAGGTGTAATATAATCAGTATTGAAGTCAAAATATATTGGGGTTGAATGTGTTTTAAATTCTTGAAATTATTCAGAAGATGGAATTGGTATGGGCATAGTAAAAATTAAGTAGTTATTTAAAGTAAAGTATCTTATTTTAGAAAATGGAATGACCATAGAAAAAAGAGATGTTGGAATTTCTCAAAATTTCCACGTGGTTTAAAAGTCTCATAGAGTCTGTTCTACATATCTTTTTTTTGTAATTCCGCACGTGGGTAGGCTCATCATAGTAATGCTCCATTGTAGATGATTTGCTGAATCGGTATGGAATATTTATATTAGAATTTATTGTACTGATTGGAGGGGTCTATATACGCATTTAAAACATTTCTTAAAGCTTTTTCCAGAAAAAGGCGATGTAGTAGAAATACTATTTCTTTTTATTTTATAAGGATTTATATTTTTAAAACGACTGTTATTGGATATATTAGGTTTTGTTATCTGACCACTTGTTGAAGATTTTGAATCATTTATAGGTAACTCTTGGATTCTAACATGCAAATGTTCTAGTGAGTTTATTAAATTTTCTTCACATTTTTTACCTTTTTACAAAAGAGAATTTATCATTTTTGTGCTGCGAAATCCTTTGCTGTTTTTATTGTGTTTGCAATGCCTATTCGTTTAATGTCATTAAGAAAAGAAATTGCTATGTATGCTGAGTCTTCTAATGAGGTTTTTATTCGTAATACTGTATATTTTGATACTCAAATTTAATTTGAGTGCAAATTTCGTTTAATTTTTCGCAATTATTGTTTAAAGGATTCGGTTGGACGTTTTGATTTGTTTCTGTTGATTTATTAATTGAGGTATTATATAAATTTTGTGCTACCTTTTGCTTTACATTTTCTTTATCTTTGCCACTACTCATTATTACATCATTTTTATATTGTAAATTAACGTGTAATAGACATTCATTATTATTGGTTTATTCAATGAGTATCTCATAATTGAGGAATGGATTTCTCTTTGTTGAATAATTTTGTTTAGTAAGTTTGTAAAAGAAACATGCAACATTCTTAAGATGTTATATTTGGATAGGATAATTTTATCTACTATAAGTTCTTCTTTTAGTTCAGAGTGAGGATAAAGCGTAGTTTTTTGTACTATTATGATCTTTACCTGAATTGGTATTTTCGTTATGTGTTGAACGTTTAGGTTCCTCTATAGAGTTTTGTGGTGCTGTAGCTGTAAGCAGCCGTTGATGGCTCTCAGCCGGAGGTCCAGCAGGTCGGTTGGTACCTAAGTGTAACAAGAGGTTAGTGACCGAATCCCAGAAGGCGCCTAGTAGATGGAGAGACCATCCAAATAATCTATGTAATGCATATCCATGAATAATGGCATCTGCTATTAATTTGATCCCTCTAATTAATATAATAAATCCGATTTGACCTGCACAAGTAGTTCGGACATTTGTAAAAACTGTCCAAATCTACCCCAAGCGGATTCAGCAATTTTATCAATTACTTCTTGGTTAAACAAATTCGTTAATAATATACCTTGATTAATGGTTGGATGTCCTTTTATTCTTCTAGCTAAAGAGTTTAAAATCATCGGTTTTTTTGCTGGAAAGATTACACAGGTCTACAAAATATGAGGTTGTGATTGTTATAGAAATACCGATAGTCATTTCCGAAGTAATTTTTGGCGTAGAAATCGAATCCGGGCTCATAATTGCTGCATAGCGTCAGGTTTTCGAGTAATCCTAACCTAAATGTGCGAAAAACACGGTTTTCGCTGTATTTGAGCATCGATAGCTTCGCGAATTTTTATTATTTTTTAAATATGAGAAAACCATCAAAAAGAGCCACTTTTCAGATTTCCATTTCAGTATTTACATGTATTGTTTTAATTTTCCTAACTGGAGATATCGCTGATTGAAAAAAAAAATTGATAGGATAGATTGCACGTTTCGTCTTTCTCTTCTTAGAAGATTGAAAATGAATAAATTGTGACGCATCGATATACCTTGACCAGCGGTATACCTTTACAAACAGTGTACCTTAACGACATTAATTGGCAGTAGTGACTCCTAATTGATTCATTAGCTTGCGTTGGTATTATATCGATGCATGGTAATACTACCTAGATCGTTCTATGGATTTCTGGATCTCCGTGTAACTTGCGACGATATAAAGTCGCGGGACGTGATATATGATAATACCAGTCATTGAAGTTTCCCAAAGAATATATTTTTAGCATTGAAACAAAATAGAGGGACGCGTCGCTGTGAGCACAATGGGAAACATTTACTTTTCTAGATGTTCGAACGGTTAGAAGACTCGAGTGTCCAGGACGTATCCTTTAAATGAGAATACACTTTGGTGTTTTGGAAATACCAAATTTAAAGTTCTGAACCTGGCAAATGTAAAAGTTGAAATTAAAAATGCAAATGAAACAAGCAATTTACATAACACATCATTCAATAAGTTCGCAGAATGACATATAGATGGCGCTACTATTGACAAATCGATATGATTTTTAGGAAGTACCAACCTTCCAACGATGCCTGTCAAAATTTCATGATAATTTGACGTTCAGATCACAGTTTACAGTGGTTTTAGTGACGCTACTTTTGTAATTTTCAAAACAATTGAAAAATCTGAATTTCGTGTGTTGATAAAACATTGCTTTTTAATGGGATAAAATACCGTTCAAGCAAAGCTCTGATAGCCCAAATTCCGAAGTTGTTCCAGAAAACATAAAAAAAAGTCCGCAAAATTATTTTGGTCGATCGTAAATTTAATTTGCGAGAGATAGCTGACACCTAAAAGATATCAGAAGACAGTGTATTCACCATTTTGCATAAAAATTTGAGCATGAGAAAGCTCTGTTCGAAATGGGTACCGCGTTTGCTCACAGACGATCAAAAAGAACAACGCGTCAAAGGTTCAGAGCGCTGTTTGTAGCTGTTTCAGGGCAATAAAATGATTTTTTCATGCGGTATGTGACAATGGATGAAACATGAATCCATTACTACACTCCAGAGTCAAATCGACAGTCAGCTGAATGGACAACAAAGGGTGAAAAGCGTCCAAAGCGACCAAAAACGCAAATGTCAGCTGGTAGGGTTTTGGCCTCCGTATTTTGGGATGCGCACGGTATTTTATTCATCAATTACTTTGAGAAAGGAAGAATCATCAATAGCGAATATTATTTGGTGCTATTGGTGCGTTTGAAGGAAGAAATTGCGGAAAAACGACCTTAAATGATGATGAAAAAAGTGCTCTTTTACCAAGACAATGCACCATGTTAATAGTCGATCACAAAAATGTTAAAATTGCACAAATTGCACATTGAATTGCTTTCCCATCCACCGAAGCTGAAGTGTATTTTTAAGCCAAAGATAAATTGTTCTACAAAAAAGGCATCTGAATGTTAGAGAAGTGTAGGAATGAATGTATTACTCTTGAAGGAGACTATGTTGATGAATGAAGTTCAATTTTGCCTAAAAGTTGACCTTTTTAGAAGTGACATGAATGTTGGCGCTCATTGGAAATTATACAATCAACAGAAAATCAGTGCTTAAAACTTGGTAACAATAGAATCAGATAAATCAACAAAGAGAAATGAAATAGAAAATTAATACGTATTTTTAGAATCTGCGCAATCTCATAATATTTGTAGTGCTTATAAGTATTTATTTTTATCTGTATCTATTTATTTATTTATTATCATGTAACCAATATTTGAAATTTTGAGAGTGGCAACTGGATTTACATATCTATGAAATCCAAAAGGACTCCTAGTTTTTATGCGTCTACTACTTTCCATGCAGACACTGTAGTTTTTACAGGTTTTTGTTTCTTAATGACCACGCATTTATTGCACTTGTTTACATCTTCTATATTTAAATACTCTTCTACTCGATCTATTTCCTGTCTGATGAAATCTTTTGCCCATTGTCTATTGAATCTTGTACAAATCACTAGATTTGTATCAGGTACAAAAACAGAAGTGAGAATTCCTGTAAGTCGATTATGTTGTATTACAGAAGTTCCAATGTCTTCTTTCTAAAAATATAAAAATAAATTTTTAAATACCTTCTTAAAAACAGTATAATAATTGCTTGAGAACAAATTTGATAGATCATCGGAAGAAAACTCAGTCAAAGTGACTATTCCTTCATTTCTATCCATTTAGCATATTAGGTGCGCAACTAAGTTCCCGCTGTTTGTGAATAGCTGGCTCCAACAGAAAGTGCTGGTAGATTTCAACAATTTCAGAACGTCATGAACCAAGCTTAGACGTATGGCGAACAAACCGTTTTGACACATTAGTGGTTTTGTTTTGGCGTCATATACTTTCGGTTGTATGAAAAATGTCTGATTCTGTGCCAAATAATCGTCATTTGTGGGAAGTGTTGATTTTCTTCTTTCATTCGAAGAAAACGGTGGCTGAAGCGCATCGAGAGCTCCAAAAAGTTTACGGAGATGTTGCTCTAAGTAAAACAACGTGCCGTGATCGGTTCAGTCGCTTCGAAGACAGTGATTTCGATGTTGACGACCGTCCACGTGAAAAAAGGCCAAAAGCCTTCGAAGACGCTAATGTTATATATTATGAGCTGTTGGAACCGAACGAAACCATCACTGGGGAACGGTATCAAATCAGTGATCCCAGAACGTGGGATTTTTCCTGAAAATGATGATTTCTCTGAACCGGGTACAGAAATCACATATGATATAAGGGGCATTATTTTTGGTGATACCACATGAAAAACGAAAGTATTTAGGTTATGTTTAAATTCATACATATTGTAGGATCTCTGCCACACGTGCTTCGAGTCTGAGCATGCCTAAACAAGCTTAAGCGTAGTTGCAGCGTGCAAGCTCGCTCGTTGCAACGCGCGGGACAGATTTTATAAATTAATTACACCTACAGTTTTCATTTTTTCATTCCAAAATTTTGCCTGCATATTGAAAAAACTTGAACAAAAATTTAGAAACAAAAAAATCGGAAAAAAATTAGTTCCAAATTAAAAAAAAATTCAATTATTTATAAAAATGTACTATATTGTTATTACAAAAAAAACAACGAAATGTGTGCTATAACTTTTTTGAAAGCTTGTACTCTTTCGCGCATTTCAAGTGCAAGGGTTACATTTTATATTCAAAACTGCTTTTACAGTGAGCTGTTAGAAAAAAAAAATTTCCCGAGTGCCAAACTTAAAAAAATGATATCTCGAAATTTTCAAGTATCACATTGAAACAAACAAAAATGTGTCAATTATTTTCGAAGTAAGAAGGCAAAAAAAAATATTTCGTCGAAAAAAAAATGTTGACTGTAAATCTCTCCCATGAAATGACCCATATACTTCTTTAAGGGACTATATTAACAAAAATCAAAAATTTTAATTTTAACGAAATAGGCTATTACAACAGCTTACACGTTTAATGCGTCTCGCGATGTTATGCTGCAAGCGTTCCTATGAGGTATTTCTTATTCCTGAAGGGTTTGCGAGAAAAATCGCAAGTTATTAAAAAATAAAATAAAATAATAAGTTCACCAATAATATGTAGCATATATTTATAATTTCAGCATAATGATAAAATATTCAATAATATTCAATGCTCGACTTTATGTATATCTGCAATTGTTTCACGTGCACGCGGCACGTTACTCGTGTCAAAATTAAACGTACTGAATGCATGAGTAACGTTACAATACAACTCCAAGCACAATTTTTATTTCTTCAGCATATATACTTGAAGTCGAGCATTGAGTATTAATGAATATTTTATTATTCTGCTGAAATTTAATTTTAAAATACGCAATATAGTATAAGTGAGCATATTCTGTTTCTCATTTTTACTAACAATCATTTTTACTTTCTAAAATTTAGGAATTAAATCATATAAAATAACCTCTTAGGCATGCTAGCAGCATAACAACGCAAGCCGCGTTCAGCGCATTGGCAGTTTTAATAGTTTATTTTCCATGGATACCCATAGTTTTTCAAAATCAAGAAGGTCTAACATGAATATTTTACACTTACCTCTCATGCGAAACCATAAGCTGAAAATGACGTCTTTTATTAGGTAAACCTTTACTCTAAGACCTTCAGATTTATAACACTTCATCATGACCAATAATACTACAATATGTGTAAATTTAAACGTAATTTGAATACTTAGGTTTTTTACGTGGAATTGCGTAAAAAGAAATCTCTTATAAATAAAACTAAAAGATTTCACGATTAAATTATTTTTGCTTGACGTAACTTACTGTTTCTTATTTATGAAGGTATTTACCAATGGTACCTATGTCCAAACCAGAACTTTTGTTATCCTTTGTAGATTAAATGTTACATGGTTTTTGCTTAAGTAGATACAGAAGGACGATCAATACTATATGCAACTACACAAAGCAACCTCGAACGAAGATGTGGGCAAAATATTGTTGCCAGAAGTAGTTCCTCGTTCATGAATTTTACACAGAGTTCCTCTGTACGTTGATTCTCAGAACCATCCACTATATCGCTACATCTGCAACCCCCAAATCATGCAATCAAACGTATAATCTCAGAACCATTACTAATTAGGAAGACACTAGAAAATATGTCTATACATATTCAGACAATACCGCCACATTTAGAATCTATGTTAGAACCGTTATGTATGCGTCCAAATGCAACACTACAACCACTAGAGCCTAAGCTACTATCAACAAATAATTGTATGGGTATAAAACCATCACTGACACAAAGACTAGAATCATTATCAAAAAATTCCTCTACGAGACTTGAAATAGCGTCACAAGCACAACCAGGACCGTCGTTAGAGACTTCGTCTACTTTTCCTAGATCAAGAATACCACTACACTCAGGGCAATCGTCAAAAAATCCATCTTCGTATATTAGGTCACCATCACTGTCGGCAAGACCAACATCACGTCGATACTGTTCTTTCGATTATGTGGAGAAAACATTCCCATCAGATAGACGTCTCAGAAGTGAACAAGAAAACGAGTCAGTGATTGATAATAATCAGGTATATTGTAAAAATTACTCATAGTCCATCCAACTTTTTATTATTTTTTGCAATAAAGTACAATTACTGTTAAGTTCAGAAAAAGGATCTTTTAAAAGTGATTAGATTTTTTATTAGAAGGAAATCCAATTTAACTTAGCATTTTGATAAATTAAAAAACCTGACTTCAGTTATTCCTCACGAAAAACTCTCCATCCTTTCACATGAAGTTATTCTTTGAAATATATATTTCAATAAAAACAGAGTAAATGGCGTGATAAGGACACCACTAACACCACAAAAAGTTCAAACATTATACGGTAAGGTTTATTGATATTGTATCTTCCTTTCCGTATTTCCCGAAGAATTTCACGTTTCAAATGCTATATGTACCTTGTATGTATCATAAAATTGAATACTTGCGCATTTCAGATTGCGTTTACAAAAAAATTATTAGAACTGGTGTATCGGGAGCAAAACTGAGAATTCAAATGAACAAAACTGGACTTTATGTAACGCAAAAGATAAATGACGAAGTGAAGAAGAAGAAAAGCAGAATCAATCTGGTGGAATAAATATTATATTTTTAAAAAACACCGTAAAAAATAGTGCGAAGTTGAAATAAAAAATAATATTTCATTAATAAATGTAATTTTTTAACCATCAAGTGAAGAAAGAAAATAGTGTTTTTTTTCTTTTAAAATGTAGTTACAATGTATTTTGTAACTCATTAATGAAATTCTGCTGCTAGCATCCTGATAGATCAGATTATTCACAAAATTTTGAATTAGAATGTAAAGTTGAAAATTATTACTTTAAAATACATAGGATCTTATACAGGATCTTATCTAAGATCTTATGTAAGATTTTATGTGATTTCTTATGCCAAATTCCTACATAGGATTTTAAATAAAATCTTACACAGGATCCTTTGTAGGATCCTATGTAAGATCCTATATGAGATCCTATGTGGTATCCTACATAGGATTATTCAATGCGGTAGTAGATGACATTATCCTATCCAAATCTAACATCTTAAGAATGTTTATTTTACAAACTTACTAAACAAAATTATTCAACAAAAAGGAGACCCACCCCTCAATTATGAGATGCTCATTGAATAAACCAACAATAATGAATTCTATTTCACGTTAATTCACAATATAAAAATTATATAATAACGAGTAGTGGCAAAGATAAAGAACATGTGAAGCAAAAGGTAGCACAAAATTTATATAATACCTCAATTAATAAATCAACAGAAACAAATCATAACGTCCAACCGAATTCTATTAGTAAAAATTGCAAAAAATTAAACGAAATTTGCACTCAAAATAAATTTGAGTATCCAAAATATACAGTATTACGAATAAAAACCTCATTTGAAGACTCAACATACATAGCAATTTCTTTTCTTAATGACATTAAACGAATAGGCATTGCAAACACAATAAAAGCAGCAAAGGATTTCGCAGCAATAAAAATGATAAATTCTCTTTTGCAAAAAGATAAAAAATGTGAAGTAAATTTACTAAACTCACTAGAACATTTGCATGTTAGAATCCAAGAGTTACCTATAAATGATCCAAAATCTTCAACAAGTGGTCAGATAACAAAACCTAATATATCCAATAACACTCCTTTTAAAAATATAAATCCTTATAAAATAAAAAGAAATAATATTGTGGGATTTATTTGCATTTATTATAAACGTAAAGTTACATAGATAATAAAACATATATTTAAATAAGAGAGTGATTACAAGTTAGTTGATGATTGAGCACCGAGCGAAACTCACATCTTTCTTCGTACCGACTTGGCTTCCGACTGCCTGTAAACGCCCGCTTGCTTCCTCTACTTCCAAGGAGAAAACTACTACACCTTCAGGTAGTCAAACCGACAATTTGCCTTACTCAGGGAAAACCCGGACCGTCACAAAATTTCTCGTAGCTCCGCTCGATCCGTACTTTACTACTAGCAAATACAAAATAACTATATCTTAACTTTTCGACCCTAAAGGCATTAAGTGGCCTGTCTGGTAAAGAACCTTATTTTCTATTCTAAAGTGACATATTTGATGACATGTCTGCTATTATATTGACCCAAAATTCACAGAATTTTTGTTATTTTCTCATTTTTTTTTGCATTGGGTCAGCCTCTTTTTATTTTCTTCTATTAAAATTATCAATGCTACTTACGATAAAAAACGCAAAGAAAGAGAAGGCAAACGTTTCGGCCACATATGGGGGCCCTCTTCAGTGCCATAAATTTAAAGATTAATTCAAAATAATCGTGAAAGATAAAAATGTAGAAGATAGTTTAAATAAGGATAATAATGAAACTCAAAAACATATCTCATCGCTTGCAATTCAAAATGAAAAAGTCCAGTAAGCAACAACACGAATTGGAAAAATTATGTAGAAATCACTGTACATAGAAAACCGGATAAAATGAACGAAAAACTTAGAAATTTGTAAAGAGGCCGGACTTTTTGTTTGATTTTTTTTCCTTTATAAAGAAGAATGACCAATTGGTTATTAATAATAAAGAATTGCAAGCGATGAGATATGTTTTTGAGTTTCATTATTATCCTTATTTTAACTATCTCCTACATTTTTATCTTTCACGATTATTTTGAATTAATCTTTAAATTTATGGCACTGAAGAGGGCCCCTGTATGTGGCTGAAACGTTTGTCTTCTCTTTCTTTGCATTTTTTATCGTAAGTAGCTTTGATAATTTTAATAGAAGAAAATAAAAAGAGGCTGACCCAATGCCAAAAAAATGAGAAATTAACAAAAATTCTGCTTATTTTCTATCTTACGCTAATTTCCCGGTACTACAACATTTCTACTACATTCCCATTTACTGGAAAAAGCTTTAATAAATGTTTTAAATGCGTATATAGACCCCCCAATCAGTACAATAAATTCTAATATAAATATTCCATACCGATTCAGGAAATCATCTGCAATGGAGAATTACTATGATGAGCCTACCCACGTGCGAAGTTACAAAAAAAAGATATGCAGAACAGACTCTATGAGATTTACAAAGGGTAGCGCAGCACAAATAATCAGTGAAATAAGCATTGAGTACGATTTTGCAGTACCAAAGTACACAGTAAAATCGATTGGAATACACTGAGAGAAAAAATAATGTCACCGCAACAAAATAGTTTTGTTAAACAGATTGTGTTGTCAATACTAAAATTTGGTTCGCATTACAAAAAGAATGGTTAATGTTACCAAAAAATGTATTTGGTTCGAACAAATAATTTGATTGAATGCCTTGGTTAAACCACCTAAATAATTTGGTTGTCCCGACAAAATGTATTACCACTCATGTGTATTGTTTTGTTTATATCAGTATTTCGTTCGCGTCGCACGCAACCGGCACATCATCCTATCTTTCCTCTTCATAAAATATGTTATGAGAGTTAAACTAGGGCGTAAGGTGGCGCTAGTATTAATTATGTCCTGCTAGACCACATAATGCACAGAAAAAATACGAAAAAGTGTCAAATTAATCTAAACAAACCATGTTACAGAGTAAAAATTATTTTAAACTAGTAGTTAAACTGTTTTCATATTATTGTCTTATTTTCCATGTGTTACGTGCTTTGACAGTGCAAAGTTACTACTAGCGACACCTGAACTCTGGTGACATAATTCAATTCCTCGATACACAGGTCTGGTCACGCGACTCTTTTGTTTGATTCGATGTAGTAAACTTTACCGAGAAACCACATGTCTTCATTTTCGCCGTTCACCGAAATTTAATTTAATCGAATACGCGACTTCATATTTATTGATGTCTGACTTAAAAGTGCAGCAACTCTTGGAGGAATGGGGCTTACCAGGCCTAATAAATACCTTCAAAAGTAAATCTAACCCTAATAGTGCATTTAATCAAAAATATTCATTTATCATTTTTCACTTTTATTTTGGGATTAAAATCAATATGGTAGAGTCTTGCAAAGTGATTGTTAAAAATCTTACCAGAAAGTGTTCAGAAAATTTAGCAATGTAAATAATGATACGTGTAGTACTTTTGTTATCACTACAAAATTATTTGGTTGAGTGAAACTAAAAATTCAACAAAAAAATTCGACGGAGGCCAATATCGGATCGGAAAAATCCGATCTGAAGAAGGGTGCTTCGGATGTCGAATATTCGACATTCGACTTTGCGGCCGATCGAATCGAAAAAATCCGATCCGAAGAAGGGTGCTCCGAATGTCGAATATTCAACATTCGACTATGTGTCACGTCCTGTGACCATTTCTATTACATAAATAATTATAATACTTTTTATATTAATCAACGAATCCACAATTGTAAAATATGCGGAAGCACTAGATGCGTAACGTAAACAAGTTGTAAAGGGAAAAAGAGAGGTGAGAATTAGTGAATGAACATAGTAAAGATATTAGCTATTTTTGGAAGAGGAACTCCGTCTCGCCGTGTTATGTCAACAAACCTCCCAGACCGGTAGGCACAGGTAGAAGATTAAGCGGGGGGTCTGCCGCTACGGAAAGAAGGAAAATCGGAGAAACCAAAGAGTAGGAGTACTGATCTAGATCTTTTCCTAATATGGCAATTCTGACCACCGGAAACGACAAGTTTGGCACGCACCGAACTCAAAACCAGCATTTAACAAAACAATTCTTGGAAAACACGTGAACGCATTGTTCGTGACTCGTAATAGAGGGGATTATTCGCCCCAGATGAGGGCCTATAAAACTAGCTGCTAATTGGCAAAAGTCAGTGTCTCTTCAACCATCGCCCGGCACTCGGCAGTGTCTCTTCAACCATCGCCCGGCACTCGGCAGTGTCTTCTTCAGTCCTCGACCAGTACTCTTTGTCATCAAGTGTCAACGACCCGTCTTCAGTATAAATTCTTCAAGTCCCAATTGTTCAGTTCGGCAACTTTATAATACTCCCCAAGTATCTTCAAGTATCGGAGCATATCGGTCACAAGTTTGGATTATCAGTGAGGACAAATTTCGGATTATCAGTGGTTCCTGAGAGGATTCTTCAACCAGTGAGTCCTTTCAATAATCAACAAGGAAGGAATTTGTATTTAGAAATCAATCTCAATCTCTCTCTCTCTCCCACAATTTATGTTTGAATCTGAAGTCTCATTGAATAAAGTGGATCATTGTAAAATATTTGAGTGATTATTTGTTGTTGGCTTCCCTCACCCAGTTCCGGTTAAGAAATCCTCTGGATTTCTTTACCGTTCTAAAGGAGGAAAACAAATTAAATACAATAATAATACTAATAATAATAAAAATAATATAATAATACGTCACATACCCCTTTATTATTTTTGGTGCATCGGCCCGGGAAAGTTATAAGCCAACAATGAAAATTAAATCAAATTAAAAATTGAAATTGAATTAAAATTAAATTATATCAAAGTAATATAAATTGAATTGAATTAAATTTAAATTAAATTAAAATTTTAATTGAATCAAATTGAAATCAAATTGAAATTGAAATCGAATTAAAATAAAATTATTTGAATTGAAACTGAATTGAATTGAATTGTAATTGAATTAAGTTAAAATAAAATTATAATATTATAATATAAGAAATTATTGAAATTTTATGAAAAATTAAATAAATTCGATAATTTTTTTTTTAGATTAATATTAAGAGAGATTTTAGTGAAATAATTGAGCGAATATTCCTTCTATTATATTAATAGTACATACGACTAGTGATAAGAATATTACAAGTGTGACAAAATATGACAGGTGTGAATAAAGTGTATTCTCGCGTACAAATTAAAAATAAAAATAAATTATAATTTTCATTTTAATTTAAATTTTAAATAGAATAATATGTTATTGAAAATTTTTATTTTTATTTTTTTGCTGTAAGGTCCACAAAATATTAATATTGAGAACCAACACAAGTTACACTACCCTTAATTATTAAATTTAAAGTTTTCAGATTAAATTTTTTTTTAAGTTAAATTTATTAATTTTTTTTTTATTTACAAAAACATTCACATCCAACTTTGACGATTATCAGAGTTTTGTAAGTACCTGAATTAAGCAGGAAATTTGTGCTTGAGTCGAGCCTAATTAATTTGGTACCACAACAATTCTGATTTTCGACTATCGTTACTTCTGTAAATGACAGAATTACTCAGGATTCTGTGCTTGAGTCTAGCTGGAGTAATTTTTCATTGCTGAAGTACCGAAGTGTTGAACATACAAACATAAAAGGATATAATTTACTTTTAATTGATTTCAACCCTGTGATTGAAATTTGTAGAGGACATAACCCCTCACAGCGTAACCAGTCGCTCGAGGAGGATTATATCGAACAAGGGCCAGCGGTAAAACTCACAGCCATCCTAAAATTACAGTTTCGAAAGCGGATTTGGGATTAATTTAATAAATTTCATCTTAAATAATTCAATTACTGAAAATTGAAAAATTCGTTCGAGGATTTAACCCCTCATAGCGTAACCAGTCGCTCGAGGAAGGTTATATTGAACAGGGGCTAGCGGCAACACGCTCAGCCATCCTCAAATTAGAATTTTTTGATTCAGGATTGAAATTTATCCTACACAACCATAAAACATAGACACGAACAAACAGGATACAATTTATTTTTAATTGCTTTCAACTCTGCGATTGAGATTTGTAGAGGAAATAACCCCTCACAGCGTAACCAGTCGCTCGAGGAGGATTATATCGAACAAGGGCAAGCGGTAAAACGCACAGCCGTCCTCAAATTACAGTCTCAAAAGTGGATTTGTGATTAATTTAATAAATTTCATCTTAAATAATTCAATTACTGAAAATTGAAAAATTCGTTTGAGGATTTAACCGCTCACAGCGTAACCAGTCGCTCGAGGAAGGTTATATTGAACAGGGGCTAGCGGCAACACGCTCAGCCATCCTCAAATTAGAATTTTTTGATTCAGGATTGAAATTTATCCTACACAACTATAAAACAAACAAAACAAAAGAAAATAAAAAATAAAATTTATTTTCATTAGTCTATAACTAAGAATTGTTTAGGTAAATAACTTTCAAAAAAATAATCGTATATATATAAATTGAGTCATCGCTCGTAATTGAAATTTTACGTCATATTTTGTAAGCACTGTATAGCAAATGCCTTTATCATCCCCAAAACGTACCTTCAAACGCCCTCGAGCAAGAAAAATTAAGCAAAAAACATTTGCACAAGAATCAAAATTAAGGAAATTAAAAATAATATAGAATTTCCAAATTTTTTCGAACAGTTGTTGGAAAAGACAGAGAAATTCATTTCAAAATCTGCCCATAAGGTTGAAGAAACTTTAAACAAACCAGAAGCAGACAATTCTAAGTCAAAAAAAAATTTTGAACTTGAATTAATCAAAAATAATACTCCCCACCATTTAATCCCAATTATCGAATCTTTAAGTATTTACTCTGACTCAGAACTTGAAGGAAATTCGAAAAATCTTGTTTCCAATAAAGATCAAACATCGAATATCGAAATTATAACCCTATCTTCAGATTCAGGATCGGAAACAGAGACCGAAGAACCTATTTTCGTAACTAATAAAAACTTTTTACCCAAAATAACAAATATTTGCAGCTTAGGGAAAAATAAAGTTAAATTAATTAAAGATTTTTGAAAAAAAAAGGGGAAAAAATTAGTCCATTTTTGTAAAAAAAAAAAGAGGAAAAAAAGAGGTAATATTAATAATATCAAATAAATTATTTTCAAAAAATATGAGAAATATCAATGTCGGTTCCATCACGATACAGTAGTAAAAAGGGCACTATAACTCGTAGCCAAACAAAGAAAAATCAAATTTTAGGGGAAGAAATTAAAGAAAGTTCGCAAGGTCTGTTTAAACCAAAACGAAAATCCGAGAAGATATAGATAAATTTTCGCAATATTCAGAAAAGTCGAGTGCTCCAGATCAAACTGATCTGTTAGACATCAACGTTGGAAGTATTTCTGATCCCGATACCAGTGCTCAAAATAAATCAATAATTGAATCAAAAAACCCAAAGAGCCCATTTCTTGATAAGTTAAAAACTTTCATCAGACCGAATAATAGCATCATTATTGCAGGAGATAAGTACAACGATACACCACAAATTAACCAGTCATTTGACGATACCACAGGAGATATAACACTAAGAGAAGAATCAATATTTGAAAACATCGCAGCAAATTCTACTTTGTATGATAAAACTTTATGCCCACATCAATTTAGTGAAATTTCAAACGATAAAATTTTTTCCCTACCTCAGAAAAGATACAAATCAATAGATCCTTTTGCAACAAAATCACAACTAAATAGAACTCCAGAATCTTTCAATCAAACAACAATATTTAAAAATCCAAATCTAGAATTTGAACAAGTCCAGGAAATCTTACCAGATAAAAGCAATCAAACTATAATTGACGATTCTGCAAATATTAAACAGAATCTTAATTCACCAAAATTTTCATACCCGTTATCAACCACTAGGAAATCTGATAAAGAAGTTTCAATACATAATTTACCAAATAATTTACCAAGTAATTTGCCAAATAATTTGCCAACACAACCTACCGAAATGAATATACCGACAAACCAACAAGTATCTCTACGAGATGCTTTAGATATTATTCCATATTTTGACGGATCAAATAAAGTACCATTAACAATTTTTATCGAAGCTTGTAAAGAAGCCAAAGAAATGGTCCCTAATGCAGAAGCAAACTTGATAAAATTGTTAAGAAGTAAACTTACAGGAGAAGCAAGAAGATGTATCATCGGAAATTATTACAATAATTTAGATGACTTCATTTCAAAATTAAAAACATTTTTTGCGCCTTCAAAAACCGTATACCAACTACAAGGAGATTTAGGTAGAATATATATGTGGGAAAATGAAAGTGTTCTATCTTATGCAATACGCATACAGGAAATTGCAGCAGAAATCCTCGAATGTCATAAACAAAATAATAATGGTAAGGAAGCTGCTGAATTTGAAAGAAACTTGGAAAGAGACGCGATCGATTGTTTTCTCCGAGGTTTAAAACCAGAATTGGAAATACAAATAGGAACAGCCAATAAATTCGACGAAATTGTAGAAAGAGCAATACGAGAAGAAAGAAATTTAACAGCCAGAAACGAACTGCGAAGAGGGAATAGACAACATTCACTAGTCCAAGAAGCTGAGAAATCATCATATAATAGTCGAGATTTTGCAAAAACAAATAAAATAAACTTAGCACGAGAAGAACCAATAAAGTGTCAAATCTGCCAGAAGATAGGTCACACAGCAGCAACCTGCTTTCAATACGTTCAAAAAATAACAAATAAAAACTCACAAGGTAATCAATCAAGAAATAACTCAAATAGACAAAACAATCAATACGATAGAAATAGGCTAGGTCAGGGATCTCAATGGAGACCCTCACAGAGATACCAGGTGCAAAGCCTAAATCAACAAGGTAGTAGAAACAACTATAGATATATAAATAGCTTCCCATCCCACCCTAATTTTTCCCAAGGAAACAGATTTAATCAAAACCCAAAGTTTATTCGGAATAATCAAAATATGTATCGCAATCCTACTCAAAATAATCAAAGTCGAAATTTTAACCAAAATTCGAATTTTAACTGAAATTTTAATCCAAATTCAAATTTCAATAGAAATTTTATTCAAGGTCAAAATTCCAATCAAAGTCTAAACTTCAATCAAGGTCAAAATTTCAATGGAGGCAGGAATTTCAATCAAAACCCTTATTTCAACCAAAGACAAAATTATAACTACAATCAAAATAGAAATCAGAATCCAAATTTTGATCAGAACCCAAATCCAGGTCAAAATTTTGAACTTATTTGCTATTCATGTAACACACCAGGACATACATCTAGGAATTGTAACAAACAATTTAATATGAATCAACAATTACAACAACCACCACAACAACAGCAACAGCAACAACAACAAGAATTTGATAAACAGGAAAACTCCAATGCCCTTCCTAGAACGGGTGCACAAAGGAGGGCTTAAATGAACAATTGAATGCACCTAACTTTATTGAAAATAAAACAGAAAAAGTCAATTTAAGTACAAGCAATACAATTCCTCATATAATTTTATCAGCTGAAGGATTGACAAATCCTATACACATGATGATAGATACAGGAGCCGGATCAAATTTAATCAAACAAAAAGCAGTCAAAACAAACGTAAAAATAAATAAATTTGAATGTCTAAAGCTAACAGGTATAAATGAACACCCTGTATTTACACTTGGCCAAATAACAATCAATATTTTTGGCTACTTGACTACCCTCAACATAATACCGAACGAAGTACCTATTGAACATGATGGTATATTAGGTACAGAGTTTTTCAGAAACAATAACGCAAAAATTAATTATGCAGAAAAACAGCTTGAAATAAATGACAAAATTTACCCATTCGAAATGCAAGAAACTATATTGGTACCAGCAAGAACAATTTCAGATTTTTACGTAAGAATTAAAAACAGTGAACAAAAACAGGGATTCATTCCACAGTTACATCTATGCAATGGAGTTTATTTAGGAAATGCAATTGTCTCTAATAACAACAATAAAGCCTACATGAAAATATTCAATACAAACACACAACCTCAAAAGTTAATCATACCAACTGTTGAACTAATTGATTTTGAAGAAGTGTCAATACACGAAGAAAAGGAAACCAACACAAAAACAAATTTAGAAGACAGAAAAGAATTTAATTTTTCACAACAAATTTTCAATGATTTTGTTAATCAGATTCCAAAAATAAATGATTATGATCAATCATTTAACATTTCAAATAAAAATCGGGAAAATTCCATTAAAGAATTATTAAGATTAGATCATTTAAATCAAGAAGAAAAGCAACATGTTGAAAATTTAATCCAAAAATATGCAGATCATTTTCATATACCAGGAGAACCCTTAGAAGCAACAACTGTCTTACAACATAACATTCCGACAACAGATGATCAACCTATATTTTCAAAACAATATAGATTCCCTCCAGTGCATAAGGAAGAAATTTCACGACAAGTAAATGAACTGATCAATAATAAAATTATCAAACCTTCACAATCACCATATAACACACCTGTTTGGATAGTACCAAAGAAATTAGACTCACATGGAAATAGGAAATGGCGAATGGTACTCGATTTTCGCAAACTTAATGAAAAAACGATTGGAGATTCTTACCCTTTACCGAATATTATTGATATTTTAGACCAATTAGGATCAGCACAATATTTTTCTGTATTTGATCTTGCTTCAGGATTTCATCAAATAAAAATGAGTCCAGAAGATTCTCATAAGACAGCTTTTTCAACCCCCTATGGACATTATGAATTCGACCGTATGCCATTTGGTTTGAAAAATGCACCAGCTACTTTTCAGCGATTAATGGATTTGGTTTTAACAGGACTTCAAGGAACTGAATTATTTGTCTACCTAGATGACATCGTTTTATATGCAAATTCCTTAGAAGAACACGACGAAAAATTTAACAAACTGATGGAAAGACTAAGCGCAGCAAATCTTAAATTACAACCAGATAAATGTGAATTTTTACGTCCAGAAGTTGCATACTTAGGACATATAATAGACAAAGAAGGAGTACGACCAGACCCTAAGAAAATAGAAGCAGTAAAAAGTTTTCCAACTCCCAAAAACCCTAAAAATATTAAACAATTTTTAGGACTAGCTGGATATTACAGAAGATTCATTGATGGATTCTTTAAAATTGCAACACCCTTGAACCAACTTTTAAAGAAAGATGTAAAATTCAATTGGTCAGATAAGCAACAACAAGCATTTGAACTTCTAAAGGAAAAATTGTGTGAAGAACCCCTTTTACAAAGACCAGACTTCTCACAACCTTTCATTTTAGCAACTGATGCGTCGGGATTCGCTATAGGAGGAATACTTTCTCAAGGTAAAATAGGTAAAGATAAACCCATAGCTTACACTTCTAGATCATTGAATGATTGTGAAAGAAAATATGATACATATGAAAAAGAAGCATTAGCAATTATTTATTGTGTAACATATTTTCGCCCTTACTTATATGGACGAAAATTCACCTTAGTCACAGACCATAAACCATTAGTATGGTTTCAAAACTCGAAAGACCCTTGCTCACGAGTAACTAGGTGGAAACTAAAACTGGCAGAATATGATTTTGATGTTGCATACAAAGCAGGTAAAACTAATGTGAATGCAGACGCTTTATCCAGAAACCCTATTGATTTAGATGATATTGAAAATGATGATATAAATACTAAGGGTAATATTGAAAAAAATTTTATTGAAAAAAGAAATGCAAAATGCATAGCTGATCTTAAATGTAAGAAAAAGGTACCAGAAACAAATCTTACGTGCTATGAAAAAATAGATTATGATGTAATTGAAGGAAATATTGAAGAAAGTAATTTTAAGGAATCTAAACAATTTATGAACAAGAAGAATATATCTAAAAATAAGAATAATCGAAGGAATTATGATGAATTAAAAAATAAGGCTATTGAAGGCGAAGATGCTGATTATAGTTATTTAAGAGGAAACGAAGATATACTGATAAATGATGGAAATTTAATTAAGAATATGAAAAATACGGAACAAAACGATGACATAAATAATGAAGATATTGAGAAACAAAAAATTTATGAAAATTATGAAGAAATTAAGCAATTATTAAAAGAAGAATACTTATTGAAAAATGATGATGCCAATGATGGAAAAAGTTGTATTGAATTAGATTTTAAGAATACAAAAAAAGAAGCAATATATGAAAACAAAGAACAAACTACTGAACAATTGGACGAGGAATTTAATATAATTAATAAAAGGTTGATTAATATAGTAATGAATAAAATGAAAAATAAGGAAAATGGAATCACTTTTTGCAAAACAATTAATGAAGAAATTATTTCGAAAACATTTGTTATACAATTTTTAAAATGCGTTATGGACTCGATTCCAACTTTACTAGAAAATAAAGAAGAATGTTATGCTATGCGAACAAGGGGTCAGTTAAAAAATTTGAGAAATATGAATATGGACAAAAATGAAGATACTAATAAAAATAAAGTACTAAGAAATGTTGAAATAATGAATAAGGTACAAAAGAAACGTGGAAGGCCACGAAAGATTATTCAAGAAGTAAAATTACAGGAACCAATTAAAAAAAGAGGTAGACCCAGAAAAGTTATAAATGAATCACCTGAGAATGATAAAAAACGTAAATTTATAGAATCAGAAGACGAATCTGATTCTGATGCAGATTATGATATCAAGAAAAAGCCTATAGCAAATAAGAAGAAAAAACATGTTAAAGAAGATGGAAAATTTAAAGAAGGAAGTTATTTTGAATCAAATTCTGACTTATCAAGTGAAAACGAAGAAGAAACCCAGGAAAATTTTCAAACTGTAGAACAAGGAAACGAAAACGAACAACCGGATATACTAGAAATAGAGAATTCTGAAAACTCTGACGAAGACGATTTTACAGACGAAAGGCCACCCCCAGAGCTACCCCCTGATCAACCTTCAACATCCGGATTGCCTAGGACACAGAAAAATATAGTTGAATGCCGAGACCAATTAACAATGAGAAACGATAATTATGCGTATTTTGTAAGCAATAAAGGAGAACCTCGCGATGTAGGCTCTAAACTTTTAGAAAAACGTGGAAAATTACCTAACTTTAAAAATTTACAGAAAGGAATAGTCCAAAAATTACGTAAGGGAAATCAATACCATTTTGTACTTCCAATAGAAGACAAATTTAAAGCAAGTCTAGGAGAAACGACTAAAGATATTAAACTAGCGGTTTATTCTCTTCACTCCATGGTAAAAGAATTAAATATTAAATCAATTAGTATTGCGAAATCACCACACATTAACAATGTCTTGTGGGAAGAAATTTTGACTACATTAAAAATAGCATTTTTGGATTCTACGATTAAAATAATAATTTGTAATGGAGTCACACAATACCCTACAAAAGAGCAGAGAAATCAATTAATTGAAGAAGCTCATTCATCTGCAATTGGAGGACATAAAGGAGTAACGAAAACTTATAATAGAATCAGACAAAGATACTATTGGGAAAATATGAAATTGGACATACAAAAATATATACAACTCTGTTTACAATGTCAGCTTAAAAAACTTGTTCGGGTCAAAACAAAAAACCCTATGATAATTACCGATACCCCTGGAACAGCATTCGAGAAAATTTCAATGGATATTCTTGGAAAGTTACCAACAACTTCATCACAAAATCAATATATACTTACTATTCAAGATAATTTTACTAAATACTCTTTAGCAATCCCACTCCCAAATTACCAAGCTGGAACAATAGCAGACGCTTTTGTTAAAAAATTTATCTGCATATATGGATCACCAAAAGCGGTTTTAACAGACCAAGGAACAGATTTTCTAAGCAATTTAATCAGAAAAATGGCAAAACGATTTTGAATACGTCAGTTTAAGACTACTGCTTATCACCCCCAATCAAATGGATCCTTGGAAAGATCCCATCACGTTCTTAAAGAATATCTTAAACAATTTATCGAAAATAATACAGAATGGGATGACTGGATTGAATTAGCAATGTTTTCATATAACACAAGTGTTCATGAAGGAACGAAATGCACACCTTATGAATTAGTCTTTGGGAAATTAGCACGTTTACCATCTGGCGATCCTCTACCAGAACATGAAAGAATAGAAACTTACGATATGTACTTGACAAAATTGATTACAAAATTACATGAAATGCGTGGAATAGCAAGACAAAATTTAATTGCAGCTAAAGAAAAATCAAAAGAGTATTACGATAGAAAAATTAATCCCCAAAATTTTAAAATCGGAGATAATGTATTTTTACTAGAAGGAGGAGATAAAGAAGAAAGGAACCATTTCATTGGTAGCATTATTTTTTCATCTAAAAAGTCCACATACACAACCTATTATTATTAATAATTTAAAATAACGACAAATTAGACAACATAATAAAATCAACTTATCACAAGAGTCAATCTGTATACAAAATTCAAAATACTTACCTTAGAAGAAATTTTACACACCTTTAAAGAGGAATCGAATGAATTAAAAGTATATGTTAAACTCACAATTATTATCACTTTTCATATATAATGATTCCAACAACCGAGAAATTTTCATTCAATTTTCCAAGATATATTGACGGTGTTCGTCCACAGGACTACCCAACAAATTATCAGATTCTCTTGAATTGTTCTTGTGTTTCTGCATTACCAGAAATAGAACGAATATGTGTACACAAAATATCAATGATTAAAGTTTGCGAATTATGCTATCTGCAAATACATGTTCCATATCGACTCAATTATAACATTGAAAATTCCTGGCACTCAATAGTAAAAAACGAAGTATTAAATACAAAATGCCAATTTTGTGAAACAGAAATAGTCCGACGATTCCAACCATCACATAAATGTTTAGACTGCCTCGAACAATACTTGGATCATGCTGGTAAAATAAACTTAGGATACGAAATTAAAGTAAAAAACCATTGTTTACTTGAAACCACTATGAATGAAATGCACTTAAATGATCCAGATGGAAATGATGTAGTCTAAAATAATTTTGTATTCGAAACTTCGAAAATAAAAAAAAAAATAAAAAAAAAATGATTCCAGAAACATGAACATTTTGTTTCAGAAAAATGGGAGAAAATGTTAAAGCCAGAGACATTACAGTTACCAATAGTCCAGTACAAACTATGTACGAAATTAGCCTAGAATACAACTTTAGCGATCCAAAATTCGAAATTATACAATGTAATACGTCGAGCCATATGCCAATTTTTGTAGCAACATGCGAAATCCAAAAAGGATTAAAAACATACATAAGCACAGGGGAAAATTCAAAAACAAAAAAAGAAGCCAAACATAATTCAGCACGGAAGCTGTTAGAGTCTTTATATAAAGACTATTTATTTAGTGAACAAAGAGAGCCCGAAAATGACTTGAAAATAACTGTAGAAAACGACTCCGAAAAGACTATACTATATAAATGGACAGGTACATGCGAGCGTTGTTATCAAAGAGGTCACAAACCAGTAAAGTGTCATGGTCCAAAGCGTAATAAAAAGTTTGTAGAGTAAATTTTAAAGTTTCTGTAAAGAAAGATAATAAATTTTATACAGATAGATATATGATTTTCACGCGATGTGACACATTTTTTCATAAATTTAAGTAAAGTGGACAAGTAAGTTCGAACATGTTAATTGCATCCCCATGTTCAAACAAAAGGGGGGAGGTGTCACGTCCCGTAACTATCACAAATACGATTGAGTTAACCAACTTTATACGAAAATTTGATAGAAGCAAAAATCCAAAAACACTCGAAAAAAAATATATATGTGTGTGTTTTGTATGTGTAATATATATATATATATGAATTTAAAAAAAAAAAAAATATATATTAATAAAGCAAAATACAAAAACATGAATATATATATATATGTGTGATAGATATATAAAGAATAAACCTATGTAATTGTATGTGTTCTTTTTGAATATATATACAAAAAAGAATATCGATAAAGAAAAATACAAAAACATGAAAAATAGATATATATATGTGTGTGAGTGTGTTTTGTATGTGTGATAAATATCCGAAAATGTAAGCTTAATAACTATATGCGTTTTTCTTTTTCAAATGAATAATGTTAATACATATTGAACATCTTAATTAACAGAAATATGGAATTATATGTTTACAAAAAAAAAAAAAAAAAATATATATACGTTTGTGAGTGTGTGTAACAGATTTCTCATATAAACTTTATTAGTGTGTTCGTTTTTCAAAAAATAATAATGTTCAATTATAATTTATCAACATAATTAGTAAGTCTATTCATAGAAATTTATTATTAAATAAGAAAAATTATGGAACAAATAAAAAAGAAAATAATGAAATTATGCATGCGTGTGCAATAGAAAATTTTCTTCTAGCTTAATATATCAATGAGTTTGTAACATTATAATAAGTTTCAATATATGCAAATCTGAAATATCATTAGAATCGATTATATGGAAAAATTTTGTGTGTGTAAACTGATGCATTTACGAAAACGCAATTATCAACCACGGAAATACCAAGGTAAATCACGGAAGAATTTGTAACCAAAATCAAAACCAGCATTTAACAAAACAATTCTTGGAAAACACGTGAACGCATTGTTCGTGACTCGTAATAGAGGGGATTATTCGCCCCAGATGAGGGCCTATAAAACTAGCTGCTAATTGGCAAAAGTCAGTGTCTCTTCAACCATCGCCCGGCACTCGGCAGTGTCTCTTCAATCTTCGCCCGGCACTCGGCAGTGTCTTCTTCAGTCCTCGACCAGTACTCTTTGTCATCAAGTGTCAACGACCCGTCTTCAGTATAAATTCTTCAAGTCCCAATTGTTAAGTTCGGCAACTTTATAATACTCCCCAAGTATCTTCAAGTATCGGAGCATATCGGTCACAAGTTTGGATTATCAGTGAGGACAAATTTCGGATTATCAGTGGTTCCTGAGAGGATTCTTCAACCAGTAAGTCCTTTCAATAATCAACAAGGAAGGAATTTGTATTTAGAAATCAATCTCTCTCTCTCTCCCACAATTTATGTTTGAATCTGAAGTCTCATTGAATAAAGTGGATCATTGTAAAATATTTGAGTGATTATTTGTTGTTGGCTTCCCTCACCCAGTTTCGGTTAAGAAATCCTCTGGATTTCTTTACCGTTCTAAACGAGGGAAACAAATTAAATATAATAATAAAGGGTAAGTGACCAAGACGTCACATATGTAGCCGATCGAATCGAAAAAATCCGATCCGACAAATAAGGCGAATCGAATCGAATTTGCGACATTCGATCCGACAAAATGCACACGTCTAATCTAGAGTTCAATATGGCGGACTAACATTTTAAGAAATACTCATAAACCTTTAGACAATATTATATACTATTATATTATTATATCATAATAATATATAACTATTATATTATAATAATCTATGATAATAACCCAAAGCCTAAAAAACTCTTCTAGTTCGAACTTTAAATTTCGTGTTTTGGACATCTTTTGTCGAATACAGTTCTTTTCAAACTGTGCATTTATTCAAGTATGTTCACACAGCATTGTTGTAATAAACTCCCATAATTTTTATTGTAAAATTACTGCAGAGATTTTTATCAGTGTACTTGAACGCGTTTGAAATCTTTTCATATCTTTTGGTAAAGATTGTTTGGGAAAAAGGTTTCTAAACATGATCAGGTCTATTGTGAATTGTAGTTGTACTAGTAATCACCAATAAAGAGTAGATTTCTTAGTTCAAATATAAATTGAAATTATATATGTGAAGCCTCTCGTACAAACAGACCACCTAGGAAGTGAAGCTGATAATATTCTAGCAACTACTCCCGGCTAAAAGCTATTCCCGGCATTATTATACACACTTAATATTATCTGCTTTACAATCTACGGATATAAATATGTAATGAACGTTTATGTGTCGAATATTCGACATCCGAAGTGCGTCCGTCGAATGTGGAATAATCGACATCCGGAGCATGTCCGATCGAATGACAGATTTTTAACTTTCAACCGGCGCAGTATGTAGTTTGCAATTTTTAATCAGACATTACACAATAAACATTGAATAGTTGTATTTTAATTTTATATCGTCATATTTAAAGAATAAAAAAATATTAATTATTTCAATTTGACACATTAATGTTACATAATTTTAACTAATTTTTTAAAAATATGTAATTATTCATTTAATTAAATGTAAATATAATATTAAATGTAAAATAATTTGTGAATAAAATTTTCAAGTTATTATTAATAGTTTATCATATCGGAATCGTGAGTCGAGAGAATTCGTTTTTTTCATATGTGATTTATTCATATCATTTAAAGGAATGTTTCGGATGTCGAATATTTGACATTCGACGGACGGCCGATCGAATCGAAAAAATCCGATCCGAAGAAGGGTTCCTCGGATGTCGAATATTCGACATTCGACTGTGCGGCCGATCGATTCGAAAAAATCCGATCCGAAGAAGGGTGCTTCGAATGTCGAATATTCGACATTCGATCCGACAGAATGCACACATCCAATCAGGAACTACCGCCATCCGAGGCAACTTACGAAATTTTTAAAGATAACTTAACTTATGCTTATATTGGGGAACCAGCGTCCCAGAAGAAAGTAGTCAAACAGAACGCAGCAGCTAAAGTCTTGGAAACACTTTCCACAAAATATATATTTATAGAAGAGAAATCAGAAAAATGCTTAATAACGGAATAAAATTTTTTTAATATAAGTGATAAAAACCATAAAAAAGCTTTACAAACATGGACTAATTCATGTGAAAGGTGTTTGCAAAGAGGACATTTAGTTCATAACAGCCGCAACCCTTTACGTACTAAAAAATATAAAAATAACCCTTAAAAATTATTACTAATCTACGACATTATAAAATTACGTCTTATATCAAATATTACAGCATTTTAATATTTATAATTTACGAATATGAAATATCTCAATCACGCATACAAATTATTGATGTATTTAGGTATAATAACAAAAGTAAATCATATGTAACCTTATATTAATGTTAAGTTGATACTATTTCAAAAAATTATGTAATAACTTATAACAAAAATTATAAAATATACAAAAAATTTAATATTCACATATTGTTAATACATTAGAAAAAGAAATTGAATGTATATCTTCATAACATGAACTAATGTATTCTTCTTCCGAAGATTCGACCGCTGAAGCCTTGCCCCCGCGCTCGAACTGAGGGGGGAGGTGTCACGTCCCGCGACGTATTTGAATGTATTTAATACACTCAGGCTGGATTGAGTAGAAATCTATGAGAAAATCAATAAAGGGGAATAAGGAGTAGGGGAAGTAGGGTGCAGTAAAGAGGCCCTTCTCTTCTAAGAAAATATGACAACGTCATGATTTACACTGACCGTCAATTTGTAAGGAAAAATATAAAAGAGGCCCACAACAAGAGCGAGAAGTTAATTCTTCGTGTGATTCGTCTCCAGAACCATTCTTAATTTCAGAAATGATTTCATCTTTATTTTCCCACACTGCTTCGATTATCAGCTGACTGTCTATTGAAGAAAAAAATAATTATTGAATCAATTAATTAATTAAAAATAAATTTCTCTTCGGTCTACAAACTTCTGCTTACGACAATGGATGACTTGATTTTTTAGTAAATTTTTGGGTATCTGAAAAAAATGTTTGTTAATCTAACAGGATTTTATATATTTCATCCAACTACTTTATAAAAAAATTTTGATAAGGTGCGAGGTTTTGTCACATTAACATTCAAAAAATGAAGAAGTATTTTCCAACAACTTCATCAATATCAGCGTTTCACTAATGCGCGTGCGTAGAACGCTGACCGATTGCGATTGGGCAGTGCATCTTACCTCCAGCAGCCTATAAAAATTAAGCGCGCGATTTCAAATGTTAACATTTTGACATAAAAACTGGATACAAGATTATCACCACTGTTCTGTATAATAGGATGGACATGAAATTCAAGGAAAGGCAGTTAGTGCCTATTTAAAAGTTGGAGTCGTTATTCTTATTGTTATGCTAAGTAATAGCAGATCTTATAACTAACAAAGGTTGAAAAAATTATAACAAATTAATTTGACTGACAGTTCCATTATCGACTAGGTTTATTGATCGAAAGTTTAATTAACTTAAAAGCCTTTAAGAAACTATTAGTCAGATCAATAACCATTAGCACATTCGCAAAATGGGCCATGATGTATGATTCACCATAAGGTTGCTAAGGCAACACCCAACCACCCACCGATTATGAATTTTGGAAAATACTAATTGGATCAATAACTACTCATTAACTGGGTCATGATGCGCGATTCACCATAAGGTTGCTAAGGCAACACCCAACCACCCATCGATTATAAATTGGCGGAATTCAATCACGGAGCTCAGTCTGATTTTTACCATCGCAATCGCAGTCTGATTTTTACCATCAAAGTCATACTCTAACTATAACATCGAGACCACATTCTGATTTTGATATCAATCCGCGCCCCTTGTGATCCAGATCTTCGCAAGTCAATCATACCGAAAACTCCGATCCGAACAAGTTAATCCGGAATTATTATCGGCAAAGGCTGGATTGATCAAATTACAAGTACAGTCAAGTCTCGTTTATTTCAAGTCTCTTTTATTTCAAGTCTCGTTTATTTCAATTCGAGCGTCTCGTGTATTTCAAGTTTCACGCTCCCCTTCGCTCCCCACTATTTCACTGTCACGTGAAGCTCTGTGGAGCGCTCGGAAGAAGTGTGAAGAGAGGTGGGGAGGTGCATTCAGTCGGTATGGCAACTGAGGAAGTGGTGGGAACCCCTCGTGATTTGAAATAAACAAGACTCTCGCGTTTCGGGATACTTGAAATAAACGAGACTTGACTGTATATCAGTGCGGAAGTTGTCTGGAAACCCTCAGAGTACAGCACCCGATTTCACAGCTGGAAACTTTTACCCTGGGAAGCTCACCTACCCCGGTTACCTGCAGCAACGCCAGCCTGTCTACCCGGTGGATCGTGCCCCTCGAATTCAAGGCCAACGCAACAGATACTTCAGGTAAATCCTATATCTCTTATTTCCTTATTTACTCTTGCCTATCAAATATATCTCATAATTTAAATCTGTAAAGTTGCTAATTTCTGCTATTATTGGATCTATAACTTAATTCCTGCGGTTTGCTAAGAGATGACGTAACTTAATTTTTATTCCATCATTCCAATATTCCAAACATGCGTTGGAAAGCTACTGTCATTGTGCGTCTTTTTCAGTTTGTGTCATTCATTTGAAGCGTAAATAACAATAATTTTTTTTCACTCAAATATGTCGAACTTTGTGCCTGAAAAAGTTTTTTTGCTGGGAGTTCTTCTTCATTACTTTAATATGAAGAAAACTGCTGCCGAAAGTCATTGTATTTTGGTGGAAGTTTATGGTGAACATGCTCTACCTGAGCGAACGTGCCAAAAGTGGTTTGCCACAAAAAGAAGTCATTTTTGCATCGGATTGTTACTGGTGATGGAAAATGGATCCATTACGACAACTCCAAGCGCAAAAAATCATATGTGAAACCCGGCTAACCAGCCAAATCAACGGCAAAGCCGAACATCCATGGCGCGAAGGTAAAATGCTCTGTATTTGGTGGGATCAGAAGGGTGTGCTGTATTATGAGCTGCTAAAACCGGGTGAAACCATCAATGGAGAACGTTACTGAACACAATTAATCCGTTTGAAGAGAGCAATAGCCGAAAAACGCCCGGAATATGCGACCAGACATGAGGCAATAATTTTCCATCATGACAATGCTCGGCCCTATGTTGCTATTCCGGTTAAGAACTATTTGGAAAACAGTGGATGGGAAGTTTTAGCCCAGCCGCCTTATAGCTGAGACCTTGCCCCTTCTGACTGCCATTTGTTCCGGTTGATGCAGAATGCCCTCACTAGAATACGGTTCACATCAGAACAAACTGAGAAAAAAATCTGACTACAATAGTAAGAGCACTAGTCATGCTTTTGTAGCAGGTTTCGTTCTTGCTATCTTGGTGAAAAAATCATACATTTTAAGCAGGGATCCCTTCATGCTAAAAAAGTAGCAAGTTTCATGCTTTTAGAGCAGTTGTGCCTTGCGAAAATAGTTCGAACTTCGCCTTACTATGGTTGCAAGAAACCCATCCTATTTCAGTATGAGTTCTCTTACAACTGAGATGTTAGGCCATGCCTACTTTCGAACGCGTAGCACCTCACGTGTTCTCTCGGTTGTAAGAAATTCATCCTATTTCAGTATGAGCTCTCTTACAACCGTAGTCAGGCGAGAACCTTGCTATGACAGCATATGACACTAGCAATAATGGCATGCGCTTGTTTCTTTTATAGTATAAGACATTTCATGCTAAAAATGCATGAGTTGATGCCAATACTGGTAGAAGCTCATACCAATTTCGCACATTAAGTTCGGTGCTTTAATAGAATAGAGCTCAGCCTACTATAATACTTAGATTTTTTTCTCCGTGCAGGGTATCAAAAATTGGATTGAATCATTCTTGGACGCCAAGCCGGCGCAGTTATTTTGGGATGGAATCCAAAAATTGTCAGAAAGATCGGAAAAAGTCATAGCTTTAGATGGGCAATACTTTGAATAATACTATTGTACATATTTTTCTTAAATAAACGTTCAAATTTTGAAAAAAAAAACCGCACGAATTAAGTTATAGATCCAATACTAAAGTCATATTTCTGTCTTTTAACTTCTGTGTAAAAATATATGTATGTTTAACTTATTTCTAAATATATTAATTATTTGAGTGATCTTTTGTTCCCGATCCCTTAGTTTGAAACCTTGTGTTTTATAAATAAAACGGGAGAGTGTTTATGTAAATTGAATTGGGTCTGTTTAGTCTTTGGGGACGTAACAGAGTCCATTCGATAATTTTTGGTGCATCGGCCGGGAAACTGAATAATTATCAAAAGAAAAAGAAGCATTCAGTACTATCTCAAAATTAGTTGAAACACTAGACAAACATTAGACTGAAACACAAGGAACAAGTAATCAAAATTTTCTGAAATTTTTTATGAAATTTTGACTAATGATAATAATCAAGATTCTATTTTAAATCATCCCAGTGTAGGAAACGATCATTCAAATAAAATTAATCCCAATCTAACACCTTCATATAAGAATAGTATATTATGTGCCTAGGCACACAATGAGGGTGATTGCGTGACGAGCGACAATGCTCGCAGGAGATCGAAGCCAAGGCCTAGTCGAGGCGTAGGTGAGGCAAAGCCGAGACGATGTCGAGACAAAGCCGAGACGAATCCGAGGTGCGATCAGTCCTGCGAGCATTGTCGCGAGTCTCGCAATGTCCCGAATTGTGTGCATTGGCACATATTCTATTTTATGTGACTGTGGTGCCGATACGAGTTTTTATGCGTACATTGGAATCTAATCTAGTACTTATTGTAGTTGTTTGCTGCGCTAGTTGTACGAAGCGGGCGCAAATTGGCGACTAGTCCTGGCCATTTTGATTTTATCGGTCTTGTGTAGTAGTCAGTGCTAACGCTGTACGAAGAAGAAGTGAAAAGAAGAAGAATAAGAAATAGATTGCGTTCCGCTGTAAGACTATAATGCGCATGCGCAATTCAATTTCTACATTGTATTCCTCTGTAACGGAATATACAACATTGCTTTACTCTCAGCTGTAACAGGAAAAACGAGTTTCCGCGGCTGAGGCACATAAAATTAATTTTCAAATTAAAGGTGTTTCTTTTGTAGAGTATCTTAAGAAATATCATGACGATAATAGTATAATCAGTTCTAGCGTATTTAATAAAAGCAAATCTTTAACGGAGATTGGCCGTATTTCGAAGCGTTTTTTGGAATTTTACTGTGAAAAACTATAATTGATTTTTTAATGCGGTTTCTTCTAAAAGTTTTATTAACCCTTAGACTACAAAATTCAGAAAACTTGTATGAAAAACTTTGCACGGTTTGACTACTGCACCCTTGCGAACATAGGCATTCCAAAAAAAAGTTGGTTGATGGTTCCCACCAAATCTAAAAAATGGCTGGTCTGAAACACAAGAGTAAATCTTTTTCTTAATCTATGGTAGCGTAGTTATCGTCTGACGGAGGCTTTTTTTATCATAACAATTTTCAAAATGGCGGGCTATAGAAAAAAAAATCGTTTTTTTTCACCTTTTTTTTTATCTTTCAAAATTCATCAAACATTTGTTATAAACAATAGGGGAAAAAACGTCCGTCAGACGATAGCGAGTACATTTCCACACATTTTTAAAAAAGTTTATCAAAGTCCGTCTATTAGTTTCTTAGAAATCATGGGAACCAGTTTGGAAAAAGTAGTTTTGAGAAAAACGCGTTTAAAGTTTCCAATGAGAAAAAGCGACAAATTGAGTTTAACTTTCTTGACGTAATTAGCATGGAGAAACAAGTCGTACATCTTTGAATCGTTCTTAGATCCATAATCTTTGAAAAAATGAAAAAAACAATCGATTTTCTGAAACCGTTCGATGAGAACACCCCCTTAAATATGAATATTCCTAATAATCAACAAGTTTCTCTTCGGGAACATGTGGGAATGAGAAAGTGTTTTTATCATATGATACACGAATCAAAGAAATCGCGGATCAAATTTATGATGCACATAGAATTAATAATGGCGGACAATTAGATGAAACATTTAAAGCAGGTCTAGAAAAGGATTTAATACAATGTTTTTTACGTGGTTTAAGGCCAGAAATAGAAGTTCGAGTAGAGCAAGGTGAGGTATTTAAAGTTGTGACAAATAACGCTATCGAAGGTGAACGTAGATTAAATGCAGCTGCTGATTTACGAAAAGACAATATTTTCAAACAAAAAACTGACGAATTAGAGGAAAACACTAGGTCAAGTAGACATGAGCCAAAATCAATAAGGGTAAATTATACTCAGGAGGATGTCATAATCTGTCAATTAGTAACAAAAGAGGTCACACTGCATCTGCTTGACGCTCTTTAGATAATACTAATGTGTACACTAGAAACCCCCATAATAGACTATTCAATTACGATGACTATAATATGCCAACTTGGACTCAGGATCTAAGAAACCCAGAGATTATCGAAGACATAATATTAACAATTAAAACCAGAGGACCCGAAGCTTTTTATGAACTAATAGGAAATTTGAGACAATTGGACCAAAATCTCTTAGCAGATATTTTAGAGAATACAAATTAAATATACACAGATATCACGTCATCATAATCATAATTATAATACAAGTTAAAGTCTCCTAACCTGCAAATATCCCTTTTCCAGATGATGGAAATCGAGAAAATCTTCATTTATTTCTGTCTCCTGTCTTTCGGAAGTACAGTGTATGCCATCGTAGCATACGAATGTAGTTCAAGTCAATTAAATATAACAACGATCTCTCTGTTGCAAGTAGGTGATTGTAATCTTCCAGAATCTAAGGTAAACGCTGTCGAATTATTTATACAACTTATTCAATTTAGCAATATTGCCACAACACCAGTAATGCAATGCAAGGTTGTAATAAAACGAACAATATATCACTGTGGAATGCACTCCCACATTTCAGTGGTAGAAAACGGACAAGGGGAATATTTACACGAAATATTACATGATGTCTGTGAAATTATGCATACTACAGGAGTACTTTAATTAGGACCACAGCTAATAATCTCAAATCTAAGGGTTAATGTAACATCACATCATAGTGTTACATTAGCGGGTTCAATAGGAATAAATGGAGAATGTTCGGGAACACAATATTCAGATCCATTCGGTACCTGGAACAATGTAGTTGTACAAGGATCTCTAAAAATTAAGTTATCACAAAATGAAGGATCAGTTAACGTACAAACTGATAGAATACATTTAAAAACAGGATTAACCTGTCTATTATCGCAATCTTCCTGCCCCGACGAAAATGGAGGCTACACTTTCTGGGATCCACTACCAAAAGATATTTGTCAATTTATTGAATCTGTAACTTAATTCGTGCGGTTTTTTTCAAAAGTTGACGTTTATTCGAGAAAAACATGTACAATAGTATTACTCAAAGTATTGCCCATCTGAAGCTATGACGTTTTCCCATCTTTCTGGCAATTTGTGGATTCCATCCGAAAAAAACAGCGCCGGCTTGGCGGCCAAGAATGAATCAAGCTAATTTTTGATACCCTGTTCTGATGTGAACCGTATTCCAGTGAGGGCGTTCTGCATCGACCGGAACAAATGGTAGTCAGAAGGGGCAAAGTCTGGGCTATAAGGCGGGTGGGGTAAAACTTCCCATCCATTGTTTTCCAAATAGTTCTTAACCGGAATAGCAACATGGGGCCGAGCGTTATCATGATGAAAGCTATTACCTCGTGTCTGGTCGCATATTCCGGGCATTTTTCGGCTATTGCACTCTTCAAACGGATTAATTGTGTTCGGCAGCATTCTCTATTGATGGTTTCACCCGGTTTCAGCAGCTTATAATACAGCACAACCTTCTGGTCCCACCAAATACAGAGCATTACCTTCGCGCCATGGATATTCGGCTCTGCCGTTGATTTGGCTGGTTGGACGGGTTTCACATGTGATTTCTTGCGCTTGGGGTTGTCGTAATGCTTCCATTTTGTATCACCAGTAACAATCCGATGAGAAAATGCCTTTTTTCCATGGCATTCCAGCAGCATTTCGGACATGCAAAACCGTTTTTCAACGTCTCTCGGCTTTGGTTCATGTGGAACCCAATTTCCTTGCTCTTGAATGTATCCGGCTGCTTTTAAACGTTTTGAAATGGATGCTTCAGTGACCCCCAAAGATTCTGCGAGCTCTTCTAATTTTTTGCAACAGTCTTCATCAAGTAATGCTTCCAATTCTTCATCTTCAAACTTTTTTGGCTGCCCATGACGTTCTTCGTCTTCCATGCCAAAATCACCACTTTTAAATCGTGCAAACTACTTTTGGCACGTTCGCTCAGCTAGAGTATGTTCACCATAAACTTCCACCAGAATACGATGACTTTCGGCAGCAGTTTTCTGCATATTAAAGTAATGAAGAAGAACTCCCCGCAAAAACACTTTTTTAGGCATACAGTTCGACATATTTAAGTGAAAAAAATTATTGTTGTTTACGCTTCAAATGAATGAAATATACTTAAAAAGACGCACAATGTCAGTAGCTTTCCAACGCATGTTCGATATATTGGAACGATGGAGTAATAATTAAGTTACGCCATCTCTTAGCAAACCGCACGAATTAAGTTATAGATCCAATAATAAATATCAATTATTGTATGAAGGAATAGCCAATAAAATTCAAGATGATTCTGAAACATTATTTTCTCTAGCAACTCAGGATATCACCTTCGTTTTAGCGCAAAAAGGACAAACTTCATTATGCAATTATATTTTAATACGAACTGAACATCCTAAATTATTTATATTCGAAACAAAACCAGGTCAAATATTTTTGAAAAATTTAAGCCTTCAGTTCAACGTATGGATATCTTTACTTATGTAAATTCTAAGTTCATTTACGTTGAAAGACATATTAGAACCGAAATGACTAGACTATATCGTGACGTCATGCTTCAACGCTGTACACTGGAACAAGAAGTTTTCAATAATACACTGACCCTAGCCACACAAGCTCCTGATGAATTTGCATTTCAACTTATGAAAGGACCAGGCTATATGTCAGTATTAGCAGGAGAGGTAGTCCACATTATTCGATGTATACCAGTAGAAATAAATTTCAGGAAAACGGACGAATGCTATTTGCAATTACCAGTTATGAAAAATAATCAAACTTAATTCCTAACCCCACGAACTCACATATTAATTAACACTGGGACTCAAACCACTTGTAAGCCTTTCATACCATCTATGTATAAAATAGGACAGTCATGGTACAAGGTAGCACCAAACCCAACAGAATATTTTCCACCAGAAATAATGCAACCAATGACTAACCCTACTTGGAACTTGAAAGTTTAAAAATCCAGCTTCATTAGTGACAAGTGTTATTTATTCCCAGGAAGTACTGAACGCAATAATAACGAACCAACTTCCAAACAACCCCTCTACTTCTAACGAAATAAATACTCAACCAAAAAATACTTTGAATATAGCAGGGCCATCGTCAGAACCGTGCGAAATTCCTTTAAATTTATCGAAAAAAGATATCGACCAAAATCCATTGGAAAATTTATTAAAAGCACTCCAAGTTTCATGGAAAAATCAAGGAAAAAGTATTATAATAAAAAAATGTCCCAGATGTGATTTCTCTTCAGATTGAATCAAATATAACATGAATTTCGAAATCTCAATCTAATTTTCAAATTTCACTTCTAACATAACCTACATTCTTGTTCGAGGTCAAGAGATGGAAGTGATATAATCCTGAATATGCAACTAAGCTTCACTTTTCTCATATCCTTATGTTTTTCAGCAAAGACTAAATCCTTACATACTAATACACCTTTTCCAAAAGTCCCTGGACTTTTTTATGAACAACTAACGACAGTTCGAGTTAAAACAGACAAATGGAATATCATGACATACATTAATGTAGATCAGATTTTGCAAATTGACTCTCATCTTGAAGAAATTTTTGACGAACTAACACCATTTTGCAAAGATACGTATGAAACAAACCACTGTATTCCGGAAAAAAACATGCTGAAATCAAATCGCGACAATTTCAAATAACTCAAATTATAAATTCAATTCAAAATTTATTAGAAGATATTAAGAAAATTGGAAATAATAACTTAAAAACTGAAGGCTAAACAAGTTCGCATGTCCATAATATAATGACAAATATTCATATTATCGATTTTCAACCCTCCGACTGGCATCATCATTCCATACATGCTATACCATCAACCTTAAATGAAATCATTATAAGGTTTTAAACATAATTTTGGAAAGAAAATTAACGGCCGCACTTGGAGAAAAACTCAAAAATATGTTTAAAATTAATAAATGAAGTTCAAATAATTTTTTTTATCTGAAAACATTGCTTTCAGCGTAAAGCTGATGATAAAACGTTTCCAAGACCTCCATAAAAAATTAATTTGGATAACTTTTGTAGAAGTTATGGTTAATTGAGTATCAGCGTGCACGGTAAAAGGTTGAAAATTCGAGCCCCTGTATACTGACAACCCGTCGTACTAGAGACGTTCTCTTAGGGGAATTAAAAGAGGTTCACTAGGACAATAATTTCGCGGACTTTCAAGGAAATCGGAGACAAAAAGTTTTTAGGCGGGTACATTTGACGAATTTTTCCTAATAGCAATTCACCTAATTCACCTAATAGTACGCAGTAAAGGAGCTAAAGTCGTACAGGAAAGCATTACTGCAAATTTATATTGTATTTTCAGATAATGAGAGAAGTAGAAATCAATCTGGCAATTATTTCATTATTGAAAAAATTAGTATAAAGGTATTTAATTATGATATAAATCAATAAATTCGTCAAATTTAAAAAAAATGCTGAGATCAGACCTGTAGTTTGGAAACCAATAATAGTGCCATCTGCGAACTTAAAGTTGTGTGCAGGAACTAACTAGTCCATATGTCGTCATTTTGTCGGTAAAAGCATCAGATAAAACGTCATTAATTCTTTTTTTTTTGTATCAAATTATTATTTGTACTGTAGAGCTTATTAAAAATTCTTTTCAAAATACCTATATATAAAGTTAGAATCGAATAAGTGTGAAATGAGTTTTATATATTTGAAAATGAGCTATCGGGAAAAAACATCAAAAACTCCTGCTTCTGTATCTTTACAGCCCACTGCATCAGATGTACTTTCTTCACAGGACGTAGAAAGATGCCCTTCTTCTGGTAGAGCTTCAACAAAATTTTCGCAAGCAAATGTCACGTAGAAATCATAATTATTATAATTTTAATACAATTTCAAAGAATTCAGAATTAACGTGTCTTCTTTATTGGAGTGGAATTTTTAAGAGTTAAAACTTTTTTAAATGTTGGCTTGACGATAATATTTTTGATCTACTTTGATAAGGAATATTTTTTAAGCGATAAAAATTGTTATATAAGCAGGTAGATCAGGTGAATAATATTACAGTTACCGTTCTTTAGATGGCCAGAAATTCAAAAAACCTCGTACTCAAGAAGAAATATAAATTTAAACATTCCTATACTTTTATCTCATTTTTTCCATACTTTGTAACCCTCCTGAATTTTGTAGAGTAATGTTGCTGACAATATTTTTGTTCAACAAATATTTTTCTATTCGTAATGTTTTAAATACTAGATAAGGTAAAGATTTAAAATCTTGTTGAGGGATGTTAAAGGAAAAAGAATGATACAATTATATATTCGAATCATCTGTATATTAACATTGTCTATAAAAAGAAGTCTTATGATACTTTGTATCAATGCAAGACAGAAAAGAGTAGTCGACATATCTTGCACTTGACATTTACTCAACTTGTAAGCATATTCGCAGCTCGACACTTACGCGTTATAAATTTTATATCACAATAAAAAGGACGTGAATTGACATAACTATCCCTAATCTTACAAATTATGGCAGAACAGTTGGACTGCATGAACAATTTTAAATCGTCCCATTCAACAATCTATCGATTTTCTTTAACCAGTCGCAGGAAAATCTCTTCATTTTACAAATTTCAAACTGTATGAAGCGAAAAGTACAGAATTTCTTAAACTTAAACTTTCACATAATTTCAATTGTTTTATTTCAGTCTGACGAAATGTGTATTTAGAACAATTTAAAAATTGACCCTGCTGAAAACATCTAGGTGATAAAAATATTTCTAGTGTTAATAAATAATCACGTATGAATAAAGATATTTATAAATAAGTAAATATATCTAGAAATACCTATCATTATATTCATTTAATAATACTCTTTTACAAAATTAATACAATAATATTGAATGTTATTTTACAAAATTCTCTATCAATATTTATGACAACGATAAATTGTTTTATAAATTCGCTAGTAAAAAACCTGCTCAAACTGTAAGGATACAATTTTATGGAAATTGAATTGCATTGACAAAATATAATGAAATAAAGATCAATTTTAATGAAGGAAGCTCATTTAACCACCAAAGAATCTGATAAATTTATTATAAAGTTCTATAATTATTAGTTTATACACTTTGTACACTTATTCTCCTTTTTGCAGATTTCAGTTTTAGATGTGATTTGTTGGTTACACAGCTGTTTTTAACAAGGAATAATTTTTTAAAAGCTGTTCAGTCGAGTAAAACTTTCCTTCGGCTGTATTGTCCAGAGTATGTAAAAGTATAATTGTATACTGTCCAGCTAATAATTTTTCAGTTCTCTTCGGTATCAATAGCGATTGTTGTAAGAGGGCACATGTAGCTTGACTAGAGGCAAAGATTACATTCTTTCTCTTCTTCGTCACGTGGCTCATATCCATTAATAATTATTCATCATCCACCTCTCAACCCACAAGAGCAGTTTCGTTTCCTTGATCGAGCAATGCGTAATATATACGCACACTACTCTGATTATTCCAAGGCACAACTCAAGCACAGGCCTTGTCAATTACGCATGATTAACACATTAGCTTTGTACCTGATCTCTTGTTGGATTATTTTCTGCCTCAATTATTAGGCTGTTCGATAGGGTATGGTGTTCCCTTGTCATGGGCTTTCACCTAGAATGTAAAAAGCATTTTATTAAAATGAATAATAATACAAATATATTTTTTACATCTTAAACTTGTTTTTAATCGGCCAATCAAGTGTCATTCTAAATAACTACTCAATAAACAATTCGGACCTTGAATTATTAAAAGCCAATAGTGTCTATATGTCAAACTTATAAAAAACTACATAATTTTTTCCGTGGATCTTATATTTCAATCCAGAATTTCTACAAAAATCATATGTAATTCTGATAACTTCAAGAAATTTTTAAGGCCATGCATCAAACTGACCGCGTTACTTAATTATAGTTTATATTCCTAAAAGATAACTTTTTTGTAAATGAAATACGTTTCTGAAAATATGATAGAATACAATAACGAACCTCTATCTGGTTTGCTTTTGTGGACATCTCGCAAACATAATTGTTTAAATCAAATAAAACTATCAAAATTATTGGCAATTATAGCTAAGTGTAAATTTGTTTGTAAAATTTATACTAAAACCATCCAGAAAAACGTTCCTTATTGTATTCTATCATACCTATCAAATTTTCAGGAAGATATTTTGTGTATGACAAAAGTTATCTTACATTAATTAAACTACAATTAATTCAAGTGGTAAGGTTAATCCATAGCCTTGATAAGATATTTGAACTGAACTTGATACACTTGCAAATATGAAAATAGTTACAATTTTCTATCATTGGTTTAATATCTAATTGAATAATTAAATTACCTTGCATAAGGAGGTGGTGGAGTAAGGGATGCTCCACTAGAAATTGCGTCAACTGTACCAGGTATAGGGTTCTCCAGGGATGAAACAGCTATACTATTATTACTAGACCTGATTAAGTGTCCTGGATTCAACTTGATAGCGTCGTCATAACTTGGCGGCGCGTCAGTCACGGCATCGTAATCTGGTGGTTTCTGTCTCGATCCGGAAGTGGGTTCCTCTATTGAGATTACGTGGATAGGATCGTCAATCTGAGATAAAAAAATGCAACATGAGACAAGTGTTTTACTCAACAGATCATATGCAATAGCGGGTTCTTTACAATTGCAATGTTCTTTTATTACAATAAAATAGAATGAATTACAATAAACCACAACAGTGTTTTAATTGTGATTTCATGTATAATTTCACAAATACTTCCTTGTGTACAACAATTTTTAAATTCTAGCAAAAAATGCAAACTTGCAATATATTATGTTGTAATTTTTTACTACTTGCAATAATTTTTTTAACTCATTTGTACTTTTCTGCAGAAAATTTTGATAAGTTGTGGAACATTTATGAAAAGATTGCAATCTTCTAAGAAAAACTGCAACTGCCACATTATTGTGGTCTACTGTAATGATTTATTTCATTGTGAAATCACATTTCCATCTAGAGTATAAATTAACAATAGGTTTTTCAACTAATTTAAAAATTGATGTGGATATATGGACGTTTAATTGTTTTTAAATATTTGTATATGTATATTCTTACACATATTTAAATTGTATTGAAAGTCTCTCTTTCGTGATTCGCACGGAAATATCTATGAATAGATCGAGAAATGCAAAAGTACTGCAAGAAGGTACTGGGATAGTTATATCTATGGGCAACCTACAATGAATATAGAATCGCGTGTATTTATGGGTGAATATCCTCAAAGTCTACCTATAATGCGTCGAGCATAGCTAGACGACCTTCTTTCCTCCCACTATTATCATAAATTATTTGTAAAACGCTTATCTATACCTTAATAATAAAATTTTGATTAATAAACAAAGAGGAATACATTTATAAATCTATTACAATTTAAACAATCGAACAAATTCGTTCAAGTTTTAAGTGTGTGAATATTTTATACTAAATATTAAATTGACTCTCAGTAATTAAATAGAAAATAAAACCAATACCTTCTCATATGATAAAAATGTAGAAAATTGTTTTTGGCATGGGGTCAAATTACTCCATGCTGTACTCATTCAAAGATATATCAATCATAATCAGCGGGACTTTCCACATAAAGAATTTCATCATCTGAGATAATAAAACTTTACCTACATCTGAATAAATGGTGAAGTGGGAAAAAAAAACTACAAATCACAACCAAAATTAACTAAGAACCACAAGTTCAGTATAAGACCTAAAGAGCATAATTCTAGAATAGAAAGTAGCTAAAGAAAATTTTTCATATTTGCAATACAATACTGTGACCCAACATCTATATTTATACCTTCTATGTGCAAAGAAACTCCTGTTTACTTTCCTGGTTTTATTCTGACTTCTGATACGACTTCCAGAAAGTGATTCTAATCTAGTGATCAATAATTCTCACCTCTATCAAGGTAATTGATATCAAAGAATTATGATAAAATTATCTATTGGTTATTCTACTTTTTTCGCTTCAGATTCAGGAAAATAGAAAATAAATACACGATAACAGATATATCATCAGTAAAAATAAGGAAATTATAAAATTAAGAAAATATAAATAGAAGCTTGTAAAGATTAAAATACATTTTTCTTGGAAGTTGTCTATTCTGGTCTAGCTAGTACGTCATTATACCTTAAACGTTGGATATTTAATGCGAGATTCTATAAGCGGATAGGTATGAAGTGTATTGAACACTCCAAAGCGTCAAATATGAACTATCAAGCACCATACTTGCAGTAAATTAGAATAGGGGATTGACTTGCATCTACCATTGTTTAGAAATTCTAGCATTTACTTTGAAGCAATTTACAGCTGTTTGTGGAATGGTTAGATTCATTAAATCAAACAAATTATATTTTTGACCATATACGAATGCAATTATTTGTTTGTTTTGAAGAAAAATTTATTTGATTCAAACAAATATTAGTAATACTTGGTAAGTATGCATTGGCTTTAGGGTCATTAATGAAGGAGTCTATTTAATCAGAAGTTTTGGCTCAGATCGGAGCCCTCATCAATGATGTTTATTAAAATCTAGAAAATACAAAAAAGGGTCGCGTTAATTTAAGATTTTTAGGAATAACTAAGTTTGGATATTCGACCAGAACAAAAGATGTACAAGTAGTTAAACTGATTTCTTTAGTGTGAAGCTGTATTAAATAACTTTGATCTGTCCTGTTAAAACACTTCAAGTTCATATGATATTTCCAAAATTAGCAAATTTTATTGATTTTAGGTTTCTACATGTTTGTGTCCAAAATATATAAAATGTTGTTTTCAAAATTTGGGAAACTGTAGAGAAGTTAAAAACAGACGTAGGTAGAAGTTCTATTTCTCAAAATATTTGAGAAACTTTTGTTCCATTATCAAAACCAAAAGTAGTCTGTCTACGTCCGTTTTTAACTTCTCTACAGTTTCCCAAATTTTGAAAACAACATTTTATGTATTTTGGACACAAACATGTAGAAACTGGACCAAATTTTTCACATGAACTGGCTACTTTTCTCAAGCATCACATGACCTTAAATAGATCTGCTACATTTTAATTTAATTACATTTACATTATATAATTTCTTATTTATATTTATTTAATTTACATTTTAATCAAACAAATATATATTAGGCCCAAATATATTTTGTTTGAGTTGAAAACATTTTATTTAGTTCAAATAAATCTTTTGTTGGAATCAAAAAAAGACATTCAAACAAATTATTTTCTTTCATTCAATCAAATTTTTTTTTTGACTGAATGCACTAAAACATTCCATGCCGTTCATAAAGATATGAGACTACCCGTTTACAAATTGCATTGCCTTTTTATTACAGACTAGGTAAAGTAGATTCATTTACCATTATTGGCCAGAAAAAAAAAACTAACGAAGTTTACGAAGTAGAGGGAAGACAACTCTATGAGACTGGAGTCGCTCATTAAAGGTAAAATTGAAATATAACGTTTTACAAACAAAAAATCTGTTATAAAAACTTTAAGTGTATGTGATACTTGAGAAAACTATCAAGTATATTTAAACAACTTGGTTCAGTTTTTACATGTTTATCTGCAAAATACATATTTGCTTATTTCCTAAGTATCATATGCGATTTGGAATAAATCTTTTCAGATATATTCTCCTCTGGACTACGTAGAAGTTATGCGAAATGTTGAAAATGTCTTTTTACAATTACATTTTTTGTGCATAATTTTTTAGGTAAAAATAATTTTTTTTTTTATAAATGACTACTATTGTCCAAGAAATCAAAAGTTTCCAAATTCCCTAGGTAGTCCAATAGCTTTTGGCATATAAATGATAACGCTGTTTTATTGTTTCAAACATAATCGCTTTTTAGAATTCTGAACACTTTTATCATCGAAAAAAGGTGCTTTGAAATAGGAGTTTTTACGTTGCTAATTAATCGATAAAAAAAATTTCCAAAACATTTTTTTTTACTCTTGTATATATTTTTAATGTATTTTATTCATACAAATTTTTATTTGGCCCAAGGATATTTTGTTTGAATCAAAAAAGCCTTTCAAACAATTTATTTTCTTTTATTCAATCAAATCTTTTTTCTCAGTGTTTTCTTTATAAAATATACCATATATTTAAACGATTAATACCATTTATAAATATGGCATCACCTGTTTTTGAATAACGCACAATGCCTAGAAGTACTTGTTACGGTCGATAAATACATCGTACTATTTTTTTGTAGTATCATCTCATGAATAAAAATTAAAATATACAAAGTAGACTATTAAGTACAAAATTTCATATAATTTGGGGTTCGATTAATTATATATAAGTGAATTTTTAATGAGTGGATTTGTACACAATTACATGACAATGAAACCAATAAGTGATGTATGCTGAATGTAAATTATTAAGGATTTATTGCATATGAGATTTTACCTGGGCAGTGATTGCATGACTGGTGTTATGGGTTTGTATACTGGTTCTGGTAGGCGGTGCATGAAGCCAGCAACACATGGCAGCACATATTAACAGGGCCCCTGCTACTATGCAAGCTACTCCGACGTATCGAACGGGTTCCACGTAATTTTCGGCAAGTCCCAACCAATTAATCAACGCACCGACGCATAAAAGTACTATGCCATACCTGTAGGGGCGCTGTGATCTTCTCGACTCCTCCAGTGACATGGCTGAATAATAAAAATTATCAAAATTAGCTTCCAATATTTAATACACTTCTCTAGTTTATAAATTAAGGCTATGTATCACTCATAAATTTCTACATTACCGGCATTGCTTTCTATGTGAACTCATGTCAATGTGGAACAAGATATCGAGCTGAAAATATGTAAAAATAAATAAGACACTTGAGAATGTCAGGCAACTTCTAAATGTTTATGATTAAAAAAAAATTATTTCTGAAAAATGTTTTTTGTACTTATAAACATTTAGAAATTGACAGACCTTCTTAAGTGTCTTTTATTTGTTTTTAAAAATTTTCAGCTGGATATTTCATTTCACATGGATATAATTTTACAGGCAAAAGGATGCCAAGAATGTATAAATTGATAAAAGATATATGGCCCTGAATATAATTATTATTTACTGGGATTTGGATTTTTTCAATAAAATGTTTGTATATCTGCGTTTTAAAACTGTTCTCTGAAGTGAAACTTTTGCAACTGGCAAAAGTGTACTAGCTACGAAAAGCCAGAAGCTAAGTACACTCATATCCTAATATCAACGTCTTGGGGGTATTTATTTCTGATATCATTATTTATTAAAGATAAGGAAACGAAGCAAAACATGGAAAAATTAAGAAATGTCAATAAACTATTCAATTTTTCAGTTTGTATGAGTGATTTAAACAGTTGCCTGTGTAAATATATTATTTGGAGGCAAACGTCTGTAGCTTATAATTATTTATCACATTTAATTTGCGTTCGATAAAAATTTAGCTATGTTCTTTTTAAACACCGCTGATTATTATCAAATGTTTGTATCGATTTCTCACAACAATCGGAATTTTTAAAAATGCCGTTCTTAAAAATTCCACTTCTTACGTTTAAGATGGTTGAAAGTAAAATTTACAGTGACGCAATGGAGCTCAGGTTTCCTCCGAATATTTTCGTTATCTGTTTCCCAGACCGCAAAAGATATTATTGATATGGAAAATTGTCAGACCCCCCCCCCCCTTCCGTTTAATTTTAATGACTTTTTAGATATGTTATTAACACGAAAATTATCAAGCCAGGAGGAAAATAAATAAATTTTTAATCAATAAATGATCTACAAATTTTTGTGTGATTAGGTCTATTGTGAGAATCAACAGTTCCTAATTAATTAGTGGCCTGCACATTACTTTTACGTAACGTAAATAATCTCGTTTCTTTGATTATCCAAGAGTAAGGTACGTCACTGTATATTATTAGCTGCATAAAATTAAAAAAATCAATGCTTTTCAATCGTTATGAAATATAAAAAAGTTTTATTGAAAGAAATTTTCAATGAAATAAGTTGAGTTTCTTTTTTAACAAATTTGGAATTTTTATTCAATTATATCATGTATAATTAATTCAATATTATATATTAATGAATTATGTAACCCTTCCTAAAGCTCTTACGTAATTTATGTAGGGCCCCCAATGTTCTTAAACAATAAATTGAAAAAAATATAATTATTTTTATTAGTTCTTTTGGAAGCAAGTTTCTAGTTCCTTTTAAAAAATTTTTACACCACAAAGATTCCTTTTTGTTGCAACTCCATTAGATCCCAAAAATTGGTTTTATTTAAGACTCTGGTTTTTTTCTGTGAAATGGGTTACCAAGCAAAGTGAACCTTATTGGGTACTTTTGTGACATTAAGTGATGCCAAGATTTAGATATATTCTAAATAATATGTCTCCGAAACTTTTTCAGTTACTTGGACATTTATTGTGAGCAAATATATATATTTTTGCCATCCAGTGTAATTAGTAAAAATAAATATTGCCTTTACATTAGCAATAGTAGAAGTGTTTTTTCTGTTACCACATGAAATTGTTGAAACTATATGCATAATAACATTCCAATTAATTTTTTACCAGAAAATATTTTTTATTTAATTTCTTTATGATAAATAGAACTTTAAGTCCAATTTATAAGTAAAAGAAATTGAATCATCTTTTTCGACTTGGATTCAGGAAAAAACCAACTATAACGGTCCCACTAACGGCAAGTGTTAATTGATCATGCTTGCCAACATCGCACGAAACAATTTATCAGCAGTTTTAAATCACAAACGGAAAAAAGTCAACACAACGCTCGTGACGATTTTAATCCGTCCAATGTACTTTGTAGTGAAACAATATTCGCACGTAAGTTTTATCAAAAGTAGATATTGCACATTTACTGAACTTCTGGAATATTGACATTTACGTATGTCTTGTACACAAATCAATTTTGTAAATAAATGGGAATGATAAATAATGTAGAAGAGTTTACAGATACATAAAAGTGATTGACGTAATCCATGGAGAGAACCTTGAATATACTTCAGCCATTTCATGTGTTAAATGATTTCCCCGTCATGACATTATGAATAAAATATAAAAGAACTCACTGCACTTGAACGTTTAGAAATATTTGATCTCACATACTGATCATATCTAATTTCTAATCGATGGCATGTGCAATTCTTTCTATCCACATTTTATCATTTCAATGAACAATAGTTCAATATTCAATGAGCTTTTGTTGAAAAATAAAATTCACTATCTAAACTCTAGGGCAAAAGAAAACATTATTTGACTTTATCGGATTCGATTGCTTTAATAAACTTATTACGCAGTCAATATATTTCAAAAAGTAAATTCAACTCCCTCGAATGATCAAGTAATTAAAATTTTATTCATGAAGTAATTAATGTACGCAAAATATAATTTTTGTATACTTTCAAAAAGCAATAAAAATAGCTATTCTTCTAAAGTACGTCAAAATAATAAAAATAAATTTAAAATGTATAGTTCAGAATGTTTTATCTTGCTACTTAAATTTTTTTATTGTGTATTATTAAAAAAAAACGTATAAAAAGAAAAGGTGTCATGCACGCAAAATTGATTATAATTTCGAAATATCAGGTAGGTACGTAGCTCAAGGACGTAATTATACATTTGTTTAAATATATTGGATTGCCGAGCCTCCACAAGAGGCTCGACTAGTTAATAATGAGTTTACCTTTGATTTAAAATCCCTACAAAGAAATAGATCTTGCCACTTGAAAAAGTCATGAAAAAAAAAACGCCCGTTACTTTTCTCAAGCCTGGGACACGTGTTTCCATTAAGTGATTCAATTCGTGTCACGTAAGATCATTGTAAAGATCGATAAATCTCTGAATCTGAATAGATTAATTTAATGTTATTCAAGGTTGACTGCAGACTTGAGAGGAAACTGATCAGCATTTGAGATGCTGTTTGAGGATTTCAAATTGATGGGTTAATAAGCAAATAATACAAAAAAAGATTTAAAAATTTTATGTATAAAAATTCTTTCTCAATATATTGCTTGTTGAATATCACAAAAAAACTTTGGTTTTTTAGAAAGTAAAATTTTAATGAGTAGACCTTGCTTTTATTAAATAGTTATGCTATTGTTATCGAAACTTGAGACATAATGATGCATGTAATAGCAGAATTTACATAATTAATCTTAATTGCAAAAAGTTTGCAGTCCTACCGTGAAGATCATACCTTATGAAACACAATTTTTCTTGTTAATGCATTCTGCAAAATTATCATTTTTTGACAAATGACTAATAAAATATCCTGTACTACAGAAGATTACAAAGTTTATTTTTAATTAAAAAACTTACGCCATCATGATAAGGATTATCACTGAAACGTTTATCTGTCTTGAAAGTGAGTTTAAATAGAATTTTCTGGAATATGCAGGTAAAACAAAAAGATCTTTGCAAGTAGCTTTTTCTTGTGATCAATCATATGTCTTAATCACTTGATTGACACAGAAATGCAATGCCAGAGTTGAATAAAACATTAATGTCAATGAAAGCAAATTGAATTTATTTTTATTTTATCTATTTATATGTATTTTTATACTTGAAAAATACATAGAAATATCATTACATTTTTAATTTTCAAATATCCATACCATTTTTAATCTGAATAAATTTCTGATTCAAAAACAATTTTGTTTCGACATAGAGAAATTTATAATTCAAATGTAGGGAAATTAAAAGTATATACAATAAAATTTTAAAGACTGGAGAAATCAGTTAGGATTGATAAAACTGGAGTATGCATCGTTTGAAATTCGTCCCTTCAAGATTATCTTGTATATTGTCATTTTCCCTGAAATAATAATTACAGTTCAAAAATCCCAAGTCTGAGGAAATTAACAGACCTTTGGAGTGAATAACGACATTAATTATTTTCTAAGTTACTTGAATGGAAAGCAAATAAATCTATTTTAATCCCATAATCCGTTAAAAGGCAGGTAATCTTCAGTTCACCCCTAATCAAACAACCCTTTGAGCTTTTAGGACGTAAATTAAAAGAGAAATTGCCTTAACATATGCATGCTGAAGAGAGAGTTCTAATATTTTGAACTCTTGTTCTAATTCATGGGAATTTTTAGTCATTCGAACAAAAATACTATAGTTTAGAAAATATGCACTGAAAACTAGAAAATTTCGAGCTGCATTTTAGCACTCTCCTTTTAGAACTCTCTTTTTAGCGTGTAAGAGTCATTAGCTGAAATATTTATATAGCCTAAATTTGAATTACTGCTGACGTAATATATGTACACGATTTGGGAATTATTAACAATTGCATTCTACTAATTTGGAAAATATTAATTTGGTACTTGTCATGTCTACCCAGAAATGTTTGCTAATCTCTATTTAAGTATACGAGTTTCCTATAATTACGTTTAAATGATTTTCTTTATACTAGGGTTCACTCATTATAATAACTTATAAAGCTGGTTGTCAGAAGAGAGAAATAATGCTTGTGCAATGTGGCACTGTTTAGTAAAGCAAAAATTTAATTCCCATTCAGTAACCTAATTAATTTGGTGTGTAGTTAAAAGTAAAAGGTTCCAATTTTTAAATTCTGGTAATTTTGAAAAATTATTTACGATAAAATGAATTTATAAAACTTGAATCAAGAATAGTAATTTAAACTTTTAAATTTTTTCTACTACAAAGCGATAATTGGAAAATAATTTCTGAAACCGGAGGCGGAAATGGAAATTATTGATTCTCTTTAGAAAATACATAAAGCAATTTCCACAATTTGCAGTCAAGTACAAATGAATACATTCATAAACACAGGTTTTATGTACTATTGATCAAACTGCAAACTCAATTATTAATTAATACGTGATTATTTTTACTAATATTTTTTTTTTAGAAGTTAATAATTTAAGTCATTATCAAAAATCATTCGACGAGCATGACGTATGGCGGTTTATTTCCTTATCATTAAAAACGTGAAATCCATTACGTCCGGGAATTCCACCTGTTTATCGGTTGAAATCAAGTTAAAATTGCTTAAAGAAAGAAAATATATTGTAAGTTTGGAGAAAGTTCGGATGAATTCAGAAAATGTTCTCGATTCTCGGTTTGTATAGAAGTCTCGAATGGAAAACAATTGGGACATAATAAAATAAAAAAGAGCAATATTTATTCAACTGGTAAATTATTTACCTGTGTCAATAAAAAGTGAATAAATGTATGAAACATCTTACAGAAACATTGAAATGATCTCACTAAAGGGAAAATAAATGTTTACTTTCATCACATTGCTGTTTAAATGTCATATACTCAATCTAAAATAGTTGCCTGTCTAGAATAATTGACGTAGAAAGAATAGGAAACAAATTATAAATACCTTACCAATAGCATTGGAATATTAATCAAAACATAGTACAGAAAGAATCCATAATATTGGTAACAATAGAAAAACAAGTAGAAAATCACAAGGTTTTTCCGGTATGAAAAAATGAGAATAATTTTCAAATGAATGTGTATATAAAATAAAATAAAAATTTATAAAAATGATGCTTGAAAAATGTAAAAATTGATCCAGTTTTGCTAAAAATCATGATAATTATGCAAGTCAACTAGATAATTCATATCATTAGAAATACTTTTTCCAGATTTACAAAAACGAAAGAAAAATGATTTATAACGGCGTCCATTCAAGATAATACAAGGTCAAAAATAAAAGTCAAGGATATAGGAAACGCATGTGTATCGATACAATTTAATATAAGAAATAACCTTTTAATATTAATAAAACTTTCATTGTTGAGAAGTGCTCTAGAATCTAGAAGCTTTCATAGTGTAAGTTTTAAGGTCAGTGATGAATATCAAGGACCTACTTTCCTTCTAAATTTAACTTGAACCATTTTCTCCATCTCTTAAAGTAATAAATTCCAGAATATTAATTTTTCAAATAAAAATAATGATCATTATCAAAATTAAAAGCTCGTTAACATGCAGTACAAGGAAAATAATATTTCAAGAGTTGGATCAAAAGAATAGAAAATACAGTGATGATTTTCTTAATCTCAATTATTAAACTTCGTTTGGAAGTTTTTAAGGTTTATGAAATACTCAAAGTGAAATAAATATTGAATAAAATAGAATATAAATCCAATAGAATGAAAATAAAAGAGCTATCAAATACCGTGGGTGCAGAGAACGAAATTCAAACCCAGGAATATCGAGACAAGGTAGACAAGTGGGTGTTGAATTCAATTATTTATCGTTCGTGGAAAAGGATATTCAGTAACGAGGTGAGTCATGAGAAATCGGTAGGACTCTATATACAGCTCTACGAGAGCGTAAAGTCATTTACGGATTCGCAATTTTTCCCGTTGTAACGCAACAGATGGAATCGACAACAAAATGTAAAAAATACGCTGTTGGAAGAACAGTTATGCCCGGCAATTTCAAAGTAATTATGCTTCACGTTCAGGTGACTTTTATAGTCGAGACTTCCTTGCAATGCTAAACTAAAACAAAAAAGAAAACGTACGCAGCAATTTATCCAGATTAGCATTGTGGTCACCACATTATTATCCTTTTGAAGAAACGATTATTCATACCTGAGAGAGTTAATTTCATAATTTACTTGAAAAATTGAGAAAGAGTCATTAACTGAAAATAATAAATATCAAAGTATTATATTGCTTAATGATTTAAGTAAATATAATATTATTTAATCACACATAGATTAGAAAAATATAAATCATGTAGTTAGTCGGGGTAATGAGATTCTTGAAAAACAGGCAAAAGAAGGAATTAGTTTTTGGGACATGAAATCCGTTCTCACGGCCTGTAAACAATTTATGTATACGAAGGCAATGGCCTACGAATATGTTTCATAGAGTATAGTTTTGTTCTTACGTTAAAGCTACGGATACTGTTACACTGTTACTATCCGTTACGTGTTTTAACCTTCACCTGAATCCGCATTTTGCCACCTAACATGAAACGACGTTAGGCAAAGGAACTTAAAATCACATAAAACTGTCTGGGAAATGTATTTTTAGACCCATTCGAACATACACAATCAACAGAAAATTTTAATTTTGTTTTTAACACATTTCAGATTTTATTTTAAATAGAGTTGAAGAAAGAGAATCAGCTTCAAATTTATGGCAAAGATTTACTAAATTTATTGTATAATGAAAAAAATTCAAAATTTGTTCAAAGAATTCTGTTAATATATTGAAACATTTTATCAAATCTTAAATTAATTTAATAATCTGTTTAAAAATGACCAGAAATTCAAAAATAAAATAAAAATAATAAATAAATTTCTGCAGTTTATTGATTCTTAGTTTTTGACATTTATTCGAAAAAAAGACTAAAATTTAGGACTTACTTAATAGACTTGTATTGTAAAAATGTTTACACTTTACAAAATAATAAGAAATAATTGCAAGTTTGAGAATTTTAAAATTATTTAGGACATTTAGATCATACTCTTATTCATATTTCTGCTATAATTGTAAATATATTAAAACGTAAATTATGTTGAGTGATGAATATTCCTGTTACTATAAAAATTGAAATTATTTTATTAAAAGCTATTGATAAAATAGTGTTTAGGTCGAGACATTTCCTAATTTTCGCTTATAGCAAAATTTAATACAAATATCTCTGTTTTTATCTTAAAAAGTTAAATCTACAAAATTCTTATAATCACTGAAAATTTTCCTATGTTAGGAAAAATTCTCAGTTAGAATATTAATAAGATAAGCTTAAATAACATACTAAAAAGTTCATTGTGAATGATGCTATCTGCCGTTGTAATTTAATTAAAAACACTTTAAGAAAGAATAGCCTAATTATTATTAAGCGATCTCTAGCATTTTAATTTAACTAGTATCAATTTGAGCATCATTTTATTTCACTTTAGTATTTACATTGCCTCAAGAATAAGGTGCAATATTATTAAAACGAGTTCCAACAGAGATCTCGAGGCCTTTTCAAGTTTCTTGAGATCTGTCCTCGTTTCCAAAACTGGTCATGAAATAGGAAATAGGAAATAACTCTTTCAGAAACTACTAATCTATTTACTTGAATTTTTAATTGAATTCATTATGAGCGTAGATTAAAGGACACAAAAAGTATTATCAAGTTGTTTCTGATTTTCATAAAAGAGAAAGAGGAATATATCTGATACGTGAAAGTAAAAGTAATGAAACTCAACGAACGCTCTTTTAGTAGGATGAAAAATTATGACAATGTATATGTTAAAGTTTATAATAAATTTACACACTGGTCATGTGAGAGAATATCAGTTCATTTGGAAAAAACCTCAATAGGATAATGATCGTTAATGGACGTTAAAAAAATAATACAAGTCACTATCACTTATTCTCAGACTCAACAAAATAACATGTCGAATACCATATGACAATTGACTGTAGTTTTAGTGTTTCTGACACGCACTATTACTGCCCAATAGGTTATCGATATAAATAGCTCAAGTGCCCATAATTATTGTAAACACGACAGAATAGCTATACGTTGATCGAATGCGGAAAGCAGTCTTTCTATGAGTAATTTCACCTGAAGGCTAAATTTTTTTTATAGACTCTTGAAGAATTGTGAAGATATTCTGAAAAATAGCGCTCGATTAAAGGAAATTAAAATTAAATTAAAATTAAATTAAAGGATCCAACTACGTCGTTTTTCAATCAATGTAATCATATGATAGAGAAAATCATCAGTTTGTGGATTTTGAAATCTGAAAAATCCACGTCTTAAGATTTTCTTTGGTAAGAATCTCAGATAATCCAAATTTAATGATCAGATTGACTTCAGTCACGTTCTTTTGGAAGAAGTAGAATTAAAAAATGAAGTTTTCAATTTAATAAAATTTCAATAATTTGGCCAGGTAGTTTTATTGATGATTTTTGATTATTTTTTACATATTGAAAGAAAAATATATATTTTACGTTTTGTTTACAAATTGAACTCATTTGTGAGATCGATAACTAATTAATAATTATTTACTAATGGCAATAGTATTATTATAACCATACAAAATAGTTAGATTTCATCACCAATGCGATGATGCAAAAAATAGCGATCAACTTTCATTATAGACATTGTTCGAATTGCTACCAATATTCGTTCTATAATCATAACAATTCAAATAATTGAACATTGGATATAAAAAGTAATTTTACAAATAATTATGCAATTTTAATAGAAGCAGTAAATTTACCTAAATTCCATTTGATTGATTGCACGAGAAAGATGAGTGACATGAGGGTTGACATTTACAAAGTTACTATTTGTCAAAGATTAAGTAAAGCTAGTAAATGATTTGACAAAAATAAATTGCTACTTCCATTAAGAGAAACCATTTTAGACAAATAATGATACAGCAATGACAATTCAATTTATTAACAAACATAGTTATGCGTGATATGTTACTTTTTCATAAGTTAAAATATTTTATTGTGATGAGATCACAGATTTTTAGACCTTTTTATTCTGAAATAATTACTCTCAATTTCTTCTTAACTTTTACAATTATGTATATAATTTCAAATTAATTAGTTGAGTTTGAAATTTTGTCACTGCCTACATTATCGGAGGATCACTAGTCGCGTATCAGATAGGATACGTTGTCGACAGGTGTCCTCGTAGACAATTTCAAACTCTTATATCGCAAATAATGCAAATAAATTCAATATTTAAAGAATTTGAAAATCTTTCTGTGGAAAAAATGACGCTTTCGACTGCGCTAGGATTCGAGCCCAGGTCTTTCGATTGCCGGTCGATCGAAAGACCTGGGCTCGAATCCCAGCGCAGTCGAAAGCGTCATTTTTTCCACAGAAAGATTTTCAAATTCTTTAAATATGTATATAATATTTCTTAGGATAGATAAATATTTTTTTGTACAGTTTTTATTTGTGAATTTAGTTATTTGAACCAATTTTATTGTTTCACACGTGCAATTCATTTATATCATTTATAACCACAATGTTTATCCGCCACACGTGCAATTTTTTTAAGTTTCTTTCCTTTGTATTTTTATAAAAATAAATGTTCACTGATGAGAACTCCAATCTGAGTCAAAACGTTTGAAAATATGAAACCTTGAGTTACATTTTTTCTGGGCCATAAAGTCAACTAAGAACACCAACAATATTTAATATTAATACAAAGGGTCGATATAAGTCCTGTTCATTATTAACTAAATCTAACCTGCACCTTTTTTATTTTTAACATATAGGAACAAAAGTAGATTTTTTATGTCTATGAATTTCAAGATCCGTTTCTCTGATTGTAAATGCATTGCCTGCGCAATATAAAAGGTCTTTGGTCGACTTAATCGCATTTGAGGTGAGTGAGCTCGCTTTACCGTAAGGCACATCAAACCGGCCCTACATTATGAAACAAGATGCGGTTTTCTGACTCTTTTTCATACTTCAAGAACCAGGTTTCAGATTCGAAACAAAAAAAGTAAAAAACGTCTAACACTAATAATTGAACAATATTTTTATGAAATATGCAATATGATAAAAATATATAAAACTGTAATAAAAAATCACTAATCAAATTCAATCGTAAAGTATCACTCAAGTGGATACCATTCAATTTCTACTAAATTCTACAAAGAAGTATATTTTTCCTCTACAGATAAACTTCTCAACATTTAACTTTATTGCAAACGTGATAAAGCAAAATAGAACGTAATTAATATGATAAATGAATAGGTTTTTATTGAGACAAAAGAAAAATGCTGAATGAAAAGAGAATATTTAAAAATAGACCAATGTTTCACTGGAACTTATTCATAACTTGATTTTCGTTCAAGTTTCCTGTTTATGGAGATGTTTCATCATATTTCGTAAACATGATTATATCTCACAATCAATCAAGCAAATTCGAGAAGTTAGAAAATTATATCGATAATTTAGAATGATTAACAAAATATCCCAAACAGAGGAACTATGTCGCCTAAAGATGATAATATCGAGCAGACAATAACATCAACTTTTCAAGTACCTTCTTTATTATCCAATCGGGATAAAACATTGATTTATAAAATGTTAGGTACGCATTCAATGACCAAATAGAGTCCAAGCAAAGTGTAAGATATCTATTTAGTGTGTCTGATGAAATTTCTTAATGAGTCTCAATTATTGACAACATGAAGCATTTTCACAATAATATTGACAGAAATGCTTTTTGAAATATTATTAAATTTCATGTACATTTGTATATGAAATATGTATATCACGCATATTATTTTTGAAACAATATACTGGTGTATTAGATTTAATATACTGAGGTATTGAATTTAATGTACCAAAATTAACAACTCACATAATTTCATTTTACGGAAATATAAAGTTATTTTTGCTGTGAATCTAAGATGTGGATAATAAAGTAGATTATTTTCTTTCATATAAATACAAATTCATTTTTAAATTATTCAAGATATCCAAGTATTTAAAAGATTATTTTACTTGACCCACAAGCATTTAAATACGTCATGAATTTTCATATAGCAAACAAATTATGTAATATTAATGATTAAATTGATTTGAATTATTATAAACCAGTTTTGATGATTTATGATTTTTCAAAGAATCTAGAAAATAATTTCATTCGAATTCTTTAAAAATTTAGAAAATATTCTGTTTTATCGATATTTTGATATTAAATTTAGTACCAAATTTTTTAACAATGAAACAATTCTATTGAGTTAGTGAGTTTAAAACGATGATTTTAGAATCGTAACAAACCAACCTTCAAAGCACTTTTTCTAAATTTTTTTATGTAAATGCGGAGATCATTTTAATGAAAAAGTATAGTGTATGAAATAGCAGTGAAGCATGAAAATGTTATATTTATTTTCATAAAATTGTATAACGGATATCTTTCACGTTCAAAAACCTATTTTAAATAAGTCGCTACAGATTTTCGCGTGTGATTAGTTGCTGTGATAATTATTATTAAGTTACTGTTACTAAAGAATCTTTAATTATTTATGAAAGAAAAACATCATTTTTTTTATGAGTTTGAAAATTTATCTCTTTCAAGCGAAAATTATTCTTATCACCTTTTCTTTATAACAACTTGCATGGAAAATATGTATTTTAAAATCTAAGAAAACAATTTGTAAGCTTCTAAACTTGTTTTGAAAGAGATGCTCCACATAAATCAATTACTGAATAATTTTTCATGACTATTATACATGATACAAACAGTACATAATTTCTTAAAACGACTCTAGAAAATTCTAGGATGGGAAGTCCGTTTGCAAATTAGAGGATTATTTAATAGCAATCTTTTATTCAGTAACTTTACTTGTCTTATTGTTTTCTTATGTAGATGGAATATTTTCAAGTAAAACTTTTATGAAAAATTAGGATCAAAATTCATTCTGAAGTTGCAACATGTGTTCGTTTGTCGATTTACATAAAGTATACCAGGAATGAGGAAAATGAAAATTATTGCTCTCGCGATTGATGATTCGCACACAGAAGTATTCGTTGTGTCATCCAACTACTAAACTAATTTACACGCAATCATAAAGTTCGACCTTCGTAGTCATCACCTGACATTGAAAGAAGTGTGAGATGATAAAAGGTAGAAGAACATGTACCCGGATGATTAACACTTAAATAAATCGATGTGCAAATTTCTATTAGACACCAGAATTCATTTTTCTTATTTACTTTAATGCAAGCGAGTACCTCATATGAAATTTTTATGAAAGCGAATACTTTACAAGTAACTGATATTTGGTGCAATTTTTGATTCCAATTTCTTGATAATTGTAAATTACACTTGTTTCATTGGCTTAAATTATCACTTACTACGTCACTTAGTAGAATACTAAGATGCGTGTCTTCTCAGTCTGGCGAATTATAATATGTTGGAAGAAAGTATTAACACATTCAAATTACAATACTATAGGTCGTGTTTGAAAATAAAATTACATAATTGATGTTTATAAAAGAGACTCTAAACTTTAAAACTATTTACCTATTGAAATAATTAAACTGGAATGAAGAAATTAAAAGGCATGATTTTTATATTAATATAAAATTATTGCAATACGTACAAGAATTCTTTTACAAAGTAATTATTTTGAATTTGTGAAAAATGGTTAATTGTAAGCATAAAAATAACTATAATCTTACCAAAGCGGATTTTTTTGATTAAAAAAATTATAGGTACGCAGTTAGAAAATTTACTACTAAATTTCATATAAAAGTATATGCAGTCATTTGTATATGCACTAAATGAAATTTAATATACATGAAAGTGTCGATAAAAGAGGATATTTTCTACATTTATCTTAAATAAATCTCTCAAATCATTAGAACTGATAGATAATATTTCCAATCAATTAACCATCAATATTACTAACAATAAACTTTCATGACATGCTGAAATTCACATAAATAGATTAGGCCGACTAATTTTTCAAATACTTGCATATTATCAATAATTTTATTACCATGTAAAATAAAATTATTTAAATTGTTAATTTTGGTATATTAAATTGAATACACCACTATATTAAATCTAATACATCAGTTTATCTTTCCACAAATAATATATAGAAGTCAAATTAATTAGTTGAGTTTGAAATTTTTGTCACTGCCTACATTATCGGAGGATCACTAGTCGCGTATCAGATAGGATACGTTGTCGACAGGTGTCCTCGTAGACAATTTCAAACTCTTATATCGCAAATAATGCAAATAAATTCAATATTTAAAGAATTTGAAAATCTTTCTGTGGAAAAAATGACGCTTTCGACTGCGCTGGGATTCGAGCCCAGGTCTTTCGATTGCCGGTCGACTGCTCTAACCACTGAGCTACACAGGCGTCCGACATCTCTTTCTCCACAGGAAGATCTCCTTATATCGCCTAGTGGCTCAGCCTTGCGGCTGTAAATGATTTCAAATTAATTAGTTGAGTTTGAAATTTTTGTCACTGCCTACATTATCGGAGGATCACTAGTCGCGTATCAGATAGGATACGTTGTCGACAGGTGTCCTCGTAGACAATTTCAAACTCTCTCAGTGGTTAGAGCAGTCGACCGGCAATCGAAAGACCTGGGCTCGAATCCCAGCGCAGTCGAAAGCGTCATTTTTTCCACAGAAAGATTTTCAAATTCTTTAAATATTGAATTTATTTGCATTATTTGCGATATAAGAGTTTGAAATTGTCTACGAGGACACCTGTCGACAACGTATCCTATCTGATACGCGACTAGTGATCCTCCGATAATGTAGGCAGTGACAAAAATTTCAAACTCAACTAATTAATTTGAAATCATTTACAGCCGCAAGGCTGAGCCACTAGGCGATATAAGGAGATCTTCCTGTGGAGAAAGAGATGTCGGACGCCTGTGTAGCTCAGTGGTTAGAGCAGTCGACCGGCAATCGAAAGACCTGGGCTCGAATCCCAGCGCAGTCGAAAGCGTCATTTTTTCCACAGAAAGATTTTCAAATTCTTTAAATATTGAATATATAGAAGTATTGAATTTCATATGAAAATGACTTGAAATTTAACAATATTTCTAACAGCCTACTAATTATACTTCGAGTCAAACAAACATTTTTTCTAGACCAGGAACTAGGAATTGATGAAGCTTTAGATAATGAATTTGAGGCCATAGATCAACCAGATCATATGAGGCATTAAGGCCATGGAACAACCAGACCATATGATCGATACGGTGATTATTTTGTCTGTAAACTTTTGTCCATACAAAATAAGATATCAAGTCAAAATTTTGTGAGATCAAAGAAAAGGCACGAAGGAAGGTCTGTCAACTCTCAGATTTTATAAATTAAAAAAGAACATTTTTTTATAATTATGAAAATTCAAGATTGGATAGACCTTCCTTAGTGCATTTTCTTTGGTCTCACAAATTTTTGACTCGATATCTTATTATGCATGGATGAAAGTTTACAGACAAAGTAATCACCATATCGATCATATGGTCTGGTTGTTTCATGGCCTTGAAGAAGGTCTGTTAACTCTTAGATTTTATAATTAAATCATTTTTCATGATTAAATTCATCAGTAACTAACAGAGAATGCGTAATAAATACATATGGAAATGTATTCTAAATTTCAGTTATGGATATTTGGAAATAATTCTAATTGATAAACATTTTGGAATATTTTCGACTTTTAATAGGCTTGATAATTTCGTAATTTATATATTCAATCTCCAATTTTTAATGTGATATAAAATACTTGTATAAAAGATAGTGAAATTAAAGACGCGAACGAAGTTGTATTTTTACTAATAGAATGAACTGATATTATAGTTTTCGAATTATCTCATTTATGCAATGAGTTTGTTTTTCATATTTTTCAAAGGTCTGTTTTGAATAGCTTTCATTTGACTTTTTTGACAAAATATGCAAAATAGGGATCACTTTTGTTGTTCAGAGCAGTGTCTTTTCTTAAAACTTATTAATATTACACTAAGGCGAAACGATTTTAAAATCTTTAGCTTTTGGAAGTTCTCGGTGATAAATATTGATTAAAATTTTCAATTTAAAATAATTTTGGATAGCGTTAAATGGTTACCGACATACTTTTCATGTAAGTTCATGTCGATGCAAAATGGGATATCAAGTTAAAAATTTGTGAAATTCCATAAAAGGCACTAAGGAAGGTCTATATACTCCTGAATATGTTGTGATGTCAATTTTTTATCTCATTTTAAACATCATGAAAATTTTAAATCGATATTCGTGAAAATTTTCACCAACAAAATATGGCATACAACTTTTTTCTTTCTCAAATCGAATAGCATTGAATATGAAATTTAGAAGAAGCTGCGTATATGCAAATGGACATTGTATCAATTATTTATCGTTTTCTTAATACAAAACGGAAAGTTATTGATAAAACTTTGTCTAAAATTGAAATTTTGTCAACTAATCAAGCTACAAATAGGCTGTCTATGTTCGTTTTCATAATTTTCAATATTTTTCAAATCTTTAGCTCAAACGTTATTTTATTTTGGACATAAAAATATAGAAACTAAAAGCCAAAAATCAATAAAATTGGCTAAATCGCCAAGTTTCACATGCTTTGAAAATAAATTACTATATATGCTCAAAATGTTCGTGAAATTTTTATAAAAATACTAATTAAGGGCATGTGATACTTAAGAAACCTAACGAGTTCATGTGAACAATTTGGTCGAGTTTCTACATATTTGTACCCAAATTATGTAAAATTTTGGTAAATAGTAGAAAAGATTCAAACAGACTTCGAAAAACTACTTTCGGTTTTGGTCATGAAAAAAATTTGTCCTGTTTATTTTGCTAAAAATGGACTTTTTTCATTCTCGAAACGGAGAGTAGTCTATCTACGTCGTTTTTCTCTTCTCTGCCATTTCCAAAATTTTGAAGACAAAATTTTATGTACTTTGGGTACAAACATGTAGAAACCTAAAATCAATAAAATTTGCTTATTTCTTAAGTATCAGATGCCCTTAAACATCTTTTTTCTTGAAAATTGACAGCACTAACTACTCCTTACTGTTTATAATTACAAAAAAATGTTTCAAACTGAAACCTTCTTAAAATTATAAATATTTATGAGCGGACAGACTACTGTATTTCCTCATAAATGTTATCAAATAGACTTGCCCTCGTAAGGAAACTCTTCTATTATGATATTAAATCCCTTGAGAATAAAGCTCACCAAAAAGGTCTTATGTTATCAGACAGCATGACAAGTGGAAATTCAAGAATGCCAAAAGGCTTATCGAATGAGACATAAAAATATCTCTGTAATTGGTAGCCGGGTAGAAAAATTACACTTTCCAATTAAATCCTGCAAGAAGATTTTTAAAAATAAACTTTTGTAGTATTATTTCAAAGGGATCCTGCTCTAAATAAAAAAAAGTTTAGAAACCCTTTTTTTTCACAAATTTGAACACCGTTAATCTTGTGAGAAAGTTTTTGCGTTATTTTGTGAATTCATATGTAGATAAAAAAGCGAAATTCAATTCAGCTCGAAGTCTACATCAATTAAAAAACCCACTTTCACTGGATGATGCAGGTAAATGTAGGTTTTTCCTTTCATTGGAACTAATGAGACCTTTAAGATATTCTTACAACTTGATTATTGTTGAAAATAAAATCAATTTGTTTTTTTTTTTCACACTGAATTTGTTTCCAGCAGTAAGAACCATATTAATATTAATATTATATATGTAATTTTAAAACTTCAAATGCATTTCTAATTTAAAGGTTCAGAATGAAATATAAGCAATTAAGTTTAACGGAGAATATTTACGTGAGAAAAAATAAATTATAGTATTAAAATGAGATGGAATATTTTGCTACCTCAACAGATATTTTTAATTCATGAGTGTGAATTTTGAAGTCAATTTTTGATGGGTCATTCACCTTGACGCTGAGAAAGAAGTATAACGGCCATGATATATATTTTTTCGTATAAGATGAACCCTACAAATGTCATTTTCAACTAGATAGTTTTTTTCTTGTTGAAAGAAGTGATGTTTTCAAGGTTAGACATGATTAATCGACCAGATTTAAAACTTAGTAGACGCAATGCATCTTTTGTATACCTTGACAATTTTGCACTTTTACTTTGTATATTTAAAATTTTCTTTCCATTTTATAAAAAAAATAGTAAATTTCCACTATTATTTAAAAATAAAATCAATTTAAATAATTATTTTGAGTATCAACTAATATAATTTTAATAATATTTTAACTACAGTAGAAAACTGATGTTTCTGAGAAGGGAATATGTATAAATTGCAATCATGTTAAAAAATAAATATTAATTTGTTACATCAATAATTGTTATTAATAACATTTGGACGAGCTAAAAGAAATCAATATCTCTCGTTGTGGCAAGTAAACAATATTTACATCATGCTATTACTATTACATGACTATGATACTTATACGCTAATTTCGAATAACAAAATTATATTTTTCGTACCGAACTAGAGGGTTTAATAGTTTTGAAGCTTCTTAGTAATGGGTTCATCTTATATCATGCGAAATTTCCTTTGTAAATGCATTCTATCAGACGTAAAAATGTCATATATGTGACCAAGATACTGATAAACAGAAACCGGCAAAACCTGACCCCGGTTTATATTTCGTGCGTATCTTACTAAGAATATGTATAATGAAGAAAAACTCGTTCCTATATGCGATTGTAAAAGTTTATCGTCTGCCATATTTAATTCAATTACAATTTATGTGAATAAAAATAATAACTTACTGTACAAAGTTTAGTCAACGACTTTAATCTGAAAGATATTATCAGCATGAAAAAATCAGTAAAAATAATTTTGCATACAAATTTAGCCAGATATAATCTGGATAAAATATCTGCATTATTTTATCACGTTTATAAATAAAAATTAGATACGCAAATCAACGATAACTTCTTCATTTAATTGTTATATCTAAAATAGTTTCAATTTGAAGCGCGAAATTGATCAAAATCAAATTTTACCCCTAAAGTTTATTATTTACAATCTTTTGGTTAACAATGAAACTCTGAAAAAAATTAAAATCATGTATAGTATAGTCAAGACTTGAAAACTTTTTTTGTCAGAGTTTTGCCGGAACATGTCTCAGTTTCAAAAATATAAATTTATCAAATTTAAGATTGACAAAGAATTTCGACATTCATCTCGTCATAGAATATCCAAAATCTTAAAATTTCAATAAAAATATCGAATGGCGCCTATTCAATGTCAAAAAATAATAATTTATCATCTGATTCATGCAAAGTATGTGTTTTGAATACCAAATAGAATTTTTTTAAAGTGATACAAATCCATGTTGTCAGACTATAAAAATTGTAGATTATTAAAGTTATTTCCTCCTATACTATTTATTGAAAAAATTTAAATTTAACATAATTATTCATTAGCGTGTTTATATACCTAAACAGAATTTATATCCTTACTTTAAAAAATGAATTTAAATTTCATGTATCATCGATTAATTAATTATACACAGGTATTTTGTTTTATTTACTCGCAATCAGTTTGATCGTGAAAGTAATTGAATAATTTACATATAATTTGAATAAAATCGTCAATAACAAGTAAAAATATTACCATACCATTTGAAATGCAAATAAAATTTTCTATTCAGATTATACAAATTTTTGAAACAGGACGTAAACACGGAAATAGAGTAACTTGTTTCTTCAGAAGCGTTTCAAGAGATGTGAACAAGCGGTACAGGGGATCTAATTCTGCCCATCGTTACTCACGTATATCAAACTCATCTATTCATTTTACCACAATCAATGGCAAAAAATGGTTACGGAACAATCAAAAATAATATGAAACAGGTAAACAGAATAAGATAAAATAGAAGAAAGTTTTACCTGGACTGAGTAGATTCGAAGCGTTCGACAGTTTGACAGGTGAATCGGTAACTTTTCTCACAGAAATTAACTTTGAGACCCTTTGAAAATTGTTGAATTTAACACTGAAATTCGTTGTCTAAATCCTTTTTTATCTCAAAAAGTTTAATACAACGTCTATCACATTTGAGACACATATAGAGTGCGCGGCACCGACGGCGGGCTACACGCGACTGAGCCTGACTGAGCCTGTACACAATTCTCAAACTGTACAAACCATGCTTATTCTTTACTGCTTGAGTCAGTATGACGTATTCGGAATACACGCCTCCGTCACGGCGTACAGTATGAATCATTAATAGTGACAAAAATATCTCTATAGTCACTTCAGTTTGTCCATTGATGTGAATGTCCTGACAGAGAATCTATAGTCTACGATTTAACTACGTCTAGCGTTTGTAATTTCTTTATTGACCCTGGTGGAAAAGTATCATTACAATAAAATACAGTACATTATAATAAACAAAAATATTGTGAAAATTACTATTTTATGTAAAACTGGTAATCATTTTTTAACTTTGTAGAATTTTGAAAAATCTTACCAAGTAATGTTGTAATACTTGGTAAGTTTGCATTGGCTTTAGGGTCCATAAATGAAGGAGTCTATTTAAGGTAGTTGTTGCGCCAAAAATCAGTCTCTGGAAAAAGAAGTTTTTCTATGATTTCAAGACTGGTAATTATATCATCAGCCGTGTCATATGTAAGGAAAGACACTTTTTAATAAAATGAATTTAAAAATTACGAAAAATAATATTTTAATAATGTTTTTTGTAATAGGATATTTCCTTATTATCGCTCCATACCAAATTTTCAGAAATGGTGCGATTCTGATAAATCATGAATCATTTTTTTAGGAAAAGGATTCTCTACAACTTTACCGTTTCCAATTTTTGAAAATGAATCAATTATTATCAAATTCAGCAATTTGTTTATAAAAATTTCGTTTTGGAAAATTGTTTTTTAATGATTTAAACCATTAAAGAATTTATTTTCAAAAATCGGAAACGGTAAAGTTGTAGAGAATCCTTTTCCTAAAAAAATGATTCATGATTTATCAGAATCGCACCATTTCTGAAAATTTGGTATGGAGCGATAATAAGGAAATATCCTATTACAAAAAACATTATTAGAATATTATTTTTCATAATTTAAAAATTTTTTTTATTAAAAGGAATGTCTTTCCTTACATATGACACGGCTGATGATATAATTACCAGTCTTGAAATCATAAAAAAACTTCTTTTTCCAGAGACTGATTTTTGGCGCAACAACTACCTTAATCAGAAGTTTCGGCTCAGATCGGAGCCCTCATCAATGATGTCTATTAAAATCTAGAAAATACAAAAAGAGTAGCGCTAATTTCACATTTTTACACTGAAAAAAATGATTAGTAAAACCAACTACTTTGGTTTGTAAAATATGCCTCAGCTATTTTAGTAGTTAGCACAACAATTTTTTTAGTTGGTGTTACTACCCAAGTTCTTGTGATAACAATTGAGATAGTAACACCAACAAAAAAAATTGTTATGTTAACTAATAAAATAGCTGAGGCATATTTTACAAACCGAAGTAGTTGGTTTCACTAACCATTTTTTTCAGTGTAAAAATATTGAAAAAAGGGTCTTACGCTCAATCGGCGATGCCAGCTGCATATATAGTGCCTTCCTCCTATTTCTAGATGATATTACTATACGAAAATAATATTTTTGAAAAATCGATTTTTCCAAAAAATTTCTCCAGAATTCCCCCTTAATTTTTGTATTTTTTATATTTTAATAAATTTCACTGATGAGAGCTCCGATCTGAGCCAAAACGTCTGATTAAATAGAATCCTTCATTTATTAACCCTAAACCCAATGCAAACTTACCAAGTATTAATAATTAAATCAAGGGCCAATACAATTTACCATTTTAATTAATGTAATGTAGTTTTCATTAATTTTTATTCAAAAACTATCACGGAGAGAAAATTGATTGTAAGTAATACCATTTTTAAAAGTAAACCAGAATTATTAGGAAATGTTATTAATGAATGGAAACATTATATTACACTCTGTCATCGTCTCGGGAAACTTAACCAAGAAAGATGGTAAAAGTCGAGAATCCAATTGCCAAACTATACCGTCATCTTGAAACATTCCCATAAGTTTTCCTAATAATAGGAGGCAACACTCAAAATGACCCCTATTATCAGTCTTTAATGTATACATACGAAACAGTGACACCTCACTTTGATAATTTAGTGTCGCAATCTTATAAAGCCTAATATTGATTATAAAGTTTGTATCTTTTTCTACATGTTAATAATTTTACTGCAAGAACAATAAAATAGTGTTTTAAGTTAAAAGAAAAATCCTGTACCGAAAAACATGTCTGATGTACGATCAAAGAAAAAGACCGGATTTTTTACAGTAGATAATACGAATGAATGTTTCTTAAGGCTATAGTTAAAAATGTGACAAGCCAATAAATGTTGTTGGGTGACTTCAAAATTGAATGATTGTCAATGCTTTTTGTAGAATTTATATAATTCTACTCCTTGACTTTCCTCGATAAACAAAATTTTGTTTTTGAAATATAGTTATGCGTTATAATGAACTTGTATTAATTTTCTTTAATTTACTAATTTCATTCCAGTGTGCGATCAATATTAAATATTCATTGACAAACTGATTCCACTCATTCAGTATTTTGCTCTATTGTTAAATCCTATATAACACGAGTGTAGTTGATTTTCTTCCAAGTAAACAGTAATTTATTAAATTTCATTTCTGAATAACAATATTTGAGATTTGGCAGCCAGAAACTTATGTAGCTTTCTACGAATATCAAAGGAAACTTTTTATTTTTTTTATTTTTTAAGCTATGTTAACTAATAATAAATTTAAAAGCGTAATTTTTTTAGTAGGGCATTGGAAATTATGTGATTCAATTCCGTCTCAACAATCGAATTCATTTAGATACATTTCAGTCTCTTTTAAGAGATTAAAGGGGATTCGATTGTAAATCCAAAAACGGGATTTGATCGCATTGAAACATTTTAATGCTATTTAATCAATAGATAGATAGATAATGTTTAAGTGGATAAAAGGTTGAAGGAAGACGTCGAAGTAGACTCAACTCTGCCTTAAATTGAATAAAATAACATGTCCTAGCTCTAATAAATCACAAGTTATAACCCTGGAAAGTGGACCCTTTTTGCATATAATCACCTGAGTGTTCCATACGATGCAAGTACAGACATATTTGAAAATTTTATACAAATTAAATGATTAGCACTGATTTCAAGTAAATGATACATACTTTTTTTATGGATAAACAATTAATTGTCTGTAATAGTATATTATGTGCCTAGGCGCATAATGAGGGTTATTACGCGACGATCGACAATCCTCGCAGGAGATGGAGGCCAAGGCATAGTCGAGGCGTAGCCGAAGCGTAGTCGAGACGTAGCTGAGGCAAAGCCGAGACGAAGCTGAGGCGCGATCAGTCCTGCGAGCATTTTAAGCGAGTCTCGTAATTACCCGAATTGTGTGCATTGGCACATATTCTATTTTATGTGACTTCGGCGCGTATACGAGTTTTTATGCGTACACTCGAATCTAATCTAGTATTCATCATGATTCTCGTCCATCGCACTTGATATTTCGCGACTAGTTCCGGCCATTTTGATTTTCTCGAGCTTGTGTAGTAGTAGCGTATTGTAATAGACGCATGGGCAGTTCAAATGTACAAGGCTTTGTCAGTACGGTGCCAACGCTGTACGAAGAAGAAGAATAATAAGAAGATTGTGTTATTTAATCATCTGTTTTTAGTACTGTTTGACCGTTTTTAAATACTCATGAGACAAATAGATTTATGTACAGCCTGCAATGCCTACCCCATAAAGTTAATAAGTGTTTCGATTATACCATGAGAGCACAAATACTTTGTATCACAGTGCATCTATTTAATCTGCGAATAAGCAGTATTACCTAATTCACGCATCATGCTATAACTCAGAAAAAAATTTATTTTTCGACATAAAACCATTTTCATCTTATTTTTAGAACATAAAACCTTTATTTAAGCAAAAATAATCGATTTTTTAACATTTCTACAGTGGTGTTACCCCTTGGTTTGCCCGTACTTGCCCTATATGGTACACGCAGAAAAAAGAAAGGCAAAATTTACTAACCGGGAACAGTAAAAGATTTTAAGTAAATGTAACAGCAAAAACTGTTAACATAGCTGAAAAGAAATGTCGGAATTACTGAGCGTTTCGTAAATCTCATAGTAAAATCAAAGTAAATCTAACTCGGTCACTTGTGAGTTAAAAATACCTTTATCATATGTATTAAATACAGGATGATAAGTACCATTCACTGGAACTGAATTACAATACTAGTATAGTACACATTAACGAAAGATCAGTAGATTATACCGATCTGGATGTTTCGCTTAACTCGTGCACATGTAACGAAAACATAACCTTCATGTGTAAATCCCGTGTGCCGGCAACGCTGGGTGTAAACAAAGGAATTTCCAACTGCAGTGAGAAAAACGGGTCATAAAACCTGGATGTTAAAAGTAAGGATAGTATTCGGTAAAATCAAAACATTCATTTTCGGTTTTTCATATAATTCGTTTCAGAATGTCGTCCGAGTGCTTCCGACGTTATCCGAATAGCTTCGTAGACTCGAATCCAAGTCTGGCCAACTCAGTAGTGGCTTATAAGCGACATTTATTTCGGAATATGGCAAGCGAGAATAGCCGAGAGGCTTTAGGCGTTAGGAATGCGTTTAGTTAATGTAGATATAGGTAGAGTTAGAAGGTTCGAACCCAAAAGCGATTCTGAAATTTAATTTCAAGCGTATGCGATTATAAATAGTGTAGCATTGTGTACTTAAATATGTGAACATAAATGAGGTATGATAATAATATTTGTGTATGTGTTCCCACTGAAACCTCCCCTCCTCTGAGTGCCAAAGCTCTCCCCTCTATCTTTCTTTTGTTTTGCACGCGTTAAATTTGGTATGTTTCAGTTTATAATCCCAGATATTTCCCCGATACTATATTTTTTTTAACATCTACAGATTATGGTTTTAATAATCTAGATCGGTGTCCCATAGTTAATAGTCCAAGATTATACCCGGTAACATATTTTTCATTACCGTTTACAATCCATTTTTCTCAGTGTGCAAAGAAAGTAGCCAAAACAAAAGAACTGTATTATCCGAAACGAATATGCTACTTTCACTAAGAAAAATCGGTAAAGCTACTGTCTTATAAGTAATTCTGACATTCGACAAACGTAAAGAGCACTAACATTTTGGTAAACTATACCGTTGCAGTAAGTTACATTCTCTTACATGCTATGGAAATGTAACAAAATAATAAGCATTTGTAGCATTTAGAAACAGTGTAGGATAGCAATTGGCTCGGTGAAATTTACTGATCCGCAAGTCAGTACCACTTATGTATTCGTATTTGTAACTACCAAATCTGATTACAGTTACTTGTTCAGCCTAGTAAAATTCAGTTAACTGGTCAGTTGTCCATATAAGTACTTGGAAATTAAATAAAATTTACCGGATTTTCAGTATATTATACGGAACTTTTTTTTGCGTGTACACTCAGGTCATTATATATGCAAAAAGGGTTTACTTTTCGGGATTATAACTTGTGACCTATTAGAAATAAGACCCTTTATTTTATCCAATTTCACGCAGAATTAAGTCTACTTGGATTTCTTCCTTTTAAATCCTTTGTCAATCGATCTGTTTTACAAATTTTTAGAGGTCATTCAAGACTCCGTCAAGAGGTTACTTAAAATCGAATCGACTCTGAGAATTATTACAGAAAATTGTAAAGTGACATGTTTGATGACATGTCTGCGTAATCTTGCTCTTTTACGACGCGCTGCCTGGACTACATAGAAAGAACAAAGTGTTATTTAACCCTCGATCTCGTGTTAAATTTATCCGTAAAATACTATTCTTGTTGTCTTTCATTTCAACTTCGAAACCCTATTCAAAGTGATACTCATCAGTGGAGTTAAAGAGTTCTTCTTTTCACAATATGTAGTAAAGTCAAAATGTCGGTTAAGAAACTGCTTACAATAGCTTTTACATAAAAAAATCTGTATTAAATGCTAGAGTGAACTGTCTAGATTCATTTATTAATTTACTCTTTTGTTAATTTATATTTTTATTTGAACTGATAACTGAAGAAATTTTATTCATTTTCCTGATAATACTGTAAAACAATAAATATCACTTACTCAGAATCTGTCAGCAGGCGATAATAGAATATATCATAGCTATATGTTCATATAAATATGTAAATAGTAGCTTATTTTTGCAAGATAAAATATATCTATATTTTATAGTTGATATTAATTTATTTGCAGTATTCCTGAAGCCAATCAGCAAACACTCCAAATATTGTTATTGAGGATCAATATAATTCCTGTTTTTTAAATATTAATTTATTTATTAAAGAATTTGAAAATATTTCTGTGGAAAAAAAGACGTTTTCGATTGCGCTGGGAAGATGTGGCTGTAAATGATTTCAAATTAATTTCTGGCGACTAGTGATCCTCCGATAATGTAGGCAGTGACAAAAATTTCAAACTCAACTAATTAATTTGAATTTATTTATTAAAAATTCTAAGCTTCATTTAATTCATTTTCCGCTCAAAGTAAGCAGTAAAGATTTTAAAAGGCAGGAAATATATTATAGGGGTAAAAAAGGCAAACGTTTCGGCTACAAATGGGGGCCCTCTTCAGTGCCAAAATTTAATGTACTTAGTGTCTAAGCTGTAAACGTGCAAAAAATTAAATTATTAACAGTAAACAAGATTTTTTGTTTTTGTTTTTGTTTTTAAATGATATTTTATAAACAATGCAAAAAACTTATGTGAGAAGGCGAGCTGGCAAGCTCCAAGGCGTCTAGGAACAAGACCGCTTGAAAACACAGCCCTAAAAAAATGTGTTAAAACTCCTATCTGGCAGATTCGCGAAGAGTGAATCCGTAAAAACGCTCCTCCTCAAAGGTACACACAAAAACCACCCATAGACACTGATATTTCCTATAAAATTAACCACAGATTTTGCATGAAAAGTAACATCACCATCCACAAAGGGGGGCCTGCAACACCACCGAGAAGTATGCACTTCACAGAATCATAACACACGAACCCGGAAGGAAACAGATTTTTCGTAAAAAGCAAAAATTAACAATTAATAGTTTTTATTTTTAATTTTCTATTTTCTATTTCTCCTTTAAGACACAGAGGCATCAGATAGAAGTAGCCGCACACTCTGTTTGGTGTCAAAAGGGAAACTGATTTGAAAAGAGAGCAGTACCGTTTGAAAACTAGCGTAAAAAATTAATATATACAGTGACCATTTGTTGTGGAGGGTCAAGTTCAAAACGCATAAACACTTGTGATAGATAAACATTGTAGTAAAAGACGATATAAATTAATTGTACATGTGAAACTATAAAATTGGTTTAAACTAAATTTACAAGAAAATAAAAACTGTATAAACAATTTTTTTCCATAGAAATACAAAGGGAAGAAACTTAAAAAATTTTTGCACGAGTGATCGATAAACATTGTGGTAAAATGATATGAAAGAATTGTATGTGTGGAACTATAAAACTGGTCTAAATAAGTAAATTTACAAAAAATAAAACTGTACTAAAAAATTATTCTATAAGAATAACAATGGAATACAAAGAGAAGAAACTTAAAAAATTGCACGTGTGACGTATAAACATTGTGGTAAGAACGATGTAAATCAATTGCACATGCGAAACTATAAGATTGTTCTAAATAACTAAATTCAACAAAATAAAAACTGTGCAAAATTTTTTTCTTTTTTGCCTATAAAAATACAAAGGAAGAAACTTAAAAAAATTTTGCACGCGTGACGGATAAACATTGTGGTAACAAACGATATAACGTGTGTGTCAACGCGTGAAAGCGTCTAAATAGCTGGATTCACAAAAAATTGTACAGATATTTTTTTTTTATTTAACCCTAAGAAGGATTACATATGCAGTGAAATTATAGCAGTTAAGAGAAATTATTACAGAATAAAAAGTCTAAAAAAGGTCTAAAAACTGCGAGCTCATCACAATAAAATATTACCAAACGAAACTGACCTGTTATTTTGTAAAGTAGACGGACAAAACGATGGTAAAAGAAATTGATCGATACATTTTGTCTGGACCCTAAAGCCAACTAAGAAAATCAACAATATTTGAATATTAATACTAAGGGTTGATATAAGTCCTATTTCATTATTATAACAATTTACTTTTTGAAGTTTTAAAAATTTGAAACAAAAATTTTATTTGGTTTTTTATGAATTTTAATACAAAAATTTCACATTTATCTTAGTAGCGCTGCGCGTTTAGTCCACGATTTATCCTTTTAGCGCAATACACGTTTGCCTTATCAGCACATGGTCAGTGTTGGATGTAAGACTACACTCATATAATATACCTACAGTACGCAGAGTGATCCCTTCTGTATCGATCAATTTCAACATTTAGTGAGCATATAATTCATATTAATTTCTCTCTATGTATCACCTATCGATTTCTACGTTACCGACATATTTTTGCCTCTAAATACATACTTATACATACACGGAAAAAAACAGTTTAGTAAAGTTTATAGAACTGTTAAAGAGTTGGGGATACAGGCATACACGGAACAGAATTCTGCGAAATTTATAGAACTTTCCAATATAAAATGTAGAACATTCAGGAAGAATGATTGAAAGTTTTATATTGATTGTAAAAAGTTCTATAAATTTTGTAGAACTTTGTTCCGTAAATGCTTGTATCCCCAACTCTTGAACAGTTCTATAAACTTTATTGAACTTTTTTTTCCCGTGTAGAATAAGATTTAGAATTAATAGTTTGGAAAACCAAATGAAAGGCACTAAGGAAAGTCTGTCAATCATATTTTACCATTATTATACCACCTTCAGCACTCCTGTAGATGAAAACTTAATTTTACTTTATCCAAAAATATAACTTGTTGGCTCAAATTTAAGAAAAAAATTGACTTAATTTGAGTAAAATTTATAGTTTTTCAAAAGGAACTCTCCGGAACTTGCTTAATTATTTTAGTATAAGAAAATGAGGGCTTTTGCACCCTGAGGATCGTTTTTATCGTTTTGCAGCTAGAATATACCACCTGGTTGTTACATCGGTGTTCGAAGATAACACTTTTATATATCACAAGATACGCAGAAATTATTTGGTTTTATTCTCTATTGCTTCGATTTTTTCAAAAGTTTGAAACGTCTTCTGAATTTGGAAAGTTAAAGTTCTTTTAGCATATACTGTGACGCTAGATTTAAAATAAGAGCATCATATCTAAAATGTTACTTTTCAAAGTCAAATGCCATCAAATGTGCCAATTTGTTCATGAAGATCGTATTTGCAGCACTGTGATTTCTTGAACTTCGTAAATTAAATCATAAGACTTTGCAACCTCGTGAAAAACTATCGCAATGTTTCGATCTAATAAAGCTAATATTTATTCAAAATAGGACCCATTTAACTCAATACAACGTTTGGAACAATACGGAGGGTGGTCGATGACACAAATCTGTCTTTTCATCAAAAATTCGTTAACTTTTTTGGTCTTTATTTAACTGATGTGGAAATAAACGTGCACGGACCTTTCTTTTACCCAAATCTTCAGTTAATATTGTGTAGTTTGTACCGTAATATGAATTTAATTCTTCTGTCAGCATTCTCACAGTGAAATTTGCATCGATAGCGATTATTTCACGTACTTTTTCCACTAACTCAGCATGATTTGATGTTTCTGGTCGTCCAGATCTTGGATCATCATTTAAATCGTCATGGCCATTTTTAAATCGTGTAAACCACGTGTAAACTTGAGTACGACTCATACAATCATCACCATAAACTTTTTTTAATAATTCGTAAGTCTTAGCAAATTTTTTACCGAGTTTAAAACAAAATTTAATATTTGCTCTTTGTTCCGTTATTGTTATTTTTATAAAGAGAATTGTAGAAATGGATAAAATTATAAATTTGTTTCGTAACTCAATATAGGTTTGGAATTGTAGAAATAAATACGGCACTGTAATTAATTAATTTAATGAATCTATTGCACAAGAATGAATAATATATAACTTGGACACATGAAAAATTGAGCCCACGGGAAGAAGAACTCGCCGAGCGCTCGAAAAAGAGGCAAAGTATGTCCACTTTTGTCCACTTTCTAAAATTGGAGTTAAAAAAAAGTTGTAAAAACTCAAAATGAAAAAATATGAGCTGATAGAGCTCATCAAAATACAACTTTTATTCCTCAAGTATTTTTTAGTCAAACATGATTATTACGAAAAAAGAAATATAAAAGGAATTTTTTGAATAACCTAAAATCAATGTTTCAAAAAACATAAATTGCGATTTCTCGGTAAGTACTGCACGCAATGGACTAAATTTTGCGTATTTTTATTCAGTATTCATTGCTGATACTGAATAGTCTTTCAAAAATAAAAAATACCATCAACATTTGATAATATTCAATAACAAATCAATACCTGTCAATTTTTTGTTTTTCGCGATTCGGAGTCAAAAAGTGGCGAATAAATTTGATGTTTTGAAAAATATGAAGTGGCAAAGTTATTTATTTGTATTTAAGGAAGTTTTTCGGAAAATTTCAAATTATTCGTACTAAAAATAAAGAATTGAGAGGGTTGTTAATAAAAAGCGCGTGACGCACGAAGCGCTACAGTTGAATTATTCAACAGAATTCCGCGGTTTTCTTAGTTTATTTTGGATATTCGTTTAAATATTTGCCACTGAAAATCATTAAAATTCATAATATGTAACAATAAAATATAATGATTCAAGTTCAACGTTTTCCCACCCCCAAAACCTTATATATATGATGAATTGAGCGAAACACCTCAGGCCGATTCCATTGGAATAGGCGCGGAAAAAATTGAAGATGTTCGAGCTTTATTAAGATATTTGAGCCCAGGTGGAAAAAAATATTACGAAGATATATTCACGAAAGTCCCAGTTAAGAAATCCAAATGAAATAGTTTTTTAAGATGTAAGATTAAGGTATTGTTATTGAGGTAGCATAGAATGATGTTTTAATAGATATATTATGTACAATTGTAAATTATTTTCATTTTTATAATAATAAAATTTGTATAAAAAATACAAAACGTCAAATGTAATTTCACGATTAACTGTTTACGAAAAAATTATGTACAATCGCATGATTTTCAGTAGCAAATTCACAAATAAACCAAGAAAACCGCGGAATTTCGTTGAATAATTCAACTGTAGCGCTTCGTGCGTCGTGCGCTTTTTATTAACAACCCTCTCAATTCTTTATTTTTGGTACGAATAATTTGAAACTTTCCGGAAAACTTCCTTTAATACAAATAAATAACTTTGTGACTTCATATTTTTCGAAACATAAAATTTATTCGTCACTTTTTCACTCCGAATCGCGAAAAACTATGAATTGACAGGTATTGATTTGTTAATAAATATTATCAAATATTGATGGTATTTACTGTTTTTAAATGACTATTCGGCATCAGCAATGAATACTGAATGAAAATACGCATAATTTAATCCATTGCGTGCAGTACTTACCGAGAAATCGCAATTTATGTTTTTTGAAACATTGATTTTAGGTTATTCAAAAAATACCTTTTATATTTCTTTTTTCGTAATAATCATGTTGGACTAAAAAATACTTGAGGAATAAAAGTTGTATTTTTACAAGCTCTGTCAGCTTATATTTCTTTATTTTGAGTTTTTACAACTTGTTTTTTTTACATCAATTTTAGAAAGTGGACAATACTTTTCCCCTTTTTCGAGCGCTCGGCGAGTTTTTCTTCCCGTGGGCTCAATTAATAAGAGATTTAATGTAAATAACAAAGAATATTAATAATGAGTCAAATAAAAAACAATACTTTGGAAATTAGCATAAATAGGTAATTTAAAATAATTGAAGATATATGTTGATGTTGGTAATTGGCTTTAGGGTCCAAGGTTGATAAAAACTCAGAGTTTTACATAATCAGAAGTTTCGGCTCTGATCAGAGCCCTCATCAGTGATTTATTCAAATCTAAAAATACAGAAAAAGGGTTTTGCTAACATAGGATATTTTGTATAAAAAATTTTTTGTAAAAATTTAACAAGTAATTATCATTATGTTTTTACATGTAGGTAAATAAACTTTGATATTACTTTGAGGTAAATATTTCATTCACATAACCTAACAAACTGGATACCAGAAAGCATTTTAGATTTAAATAAATCACTGATGAGGGCTCCGATCAGAGCCGAAACGTCTGATTATGTAAAACTCTGAGTTTTTATCAACCTTGGACCGTAAAGCCAATTACCAACATCAACATATATCTTCAATTATTAATTAAGGGTCAATGTAAGTCCAGAATATGAATATTAAAATTATGGGCAATCAAAGCAATAGAAGAGGAAATGACTTCTTCGCGAGGATCAAAACCAACTATGGTTATCACACCCTCTCCTTTTTAAAGAAATTTTCACAAATCAACGTACAGCTAAGAGAAAAATACAACCAAAGGATTCTCTTACTTCGATGTAGAAGAGAAAAAGTACTACCTAAACATCTTCAACTTCACGCTCGCAACTTGGTTTTGTTCGACAACAATAATATCACACGTACTCATTTATCCGCGATAAATAAATTCAAATTCACCGTACTTAACTTAGAGATTAGAGATATCTGTATCACGATTCACAGATTAGAAAAAGACTTTCAATTCCTTCAACAAAAAATTAAGCAAAAGTTGCCAGCACACATTTACAAACAGTTCTTTCTATACGAGTCCAATAAAGCACAAAAAATTTTCTCGGCACAAAAAAACATTTGTAAATCCAAGTTTGTAAACCTTATCAAAGAAAAAAACAATTTCTTGACAAATGACAACGCCTTTTGCCACGATCCCGTTGAATCCTGGTTCACTAACTTGACTGACACGCAGTTTCCACCTGCAGTGGCAAATACTCTTAGCCTGGGTAAAAATTTTGGTATCCCCTTTCGCCATAAAACAATTCCCACAAAACACATAATCGCCGACTTTGAATCCAATATCCATAAAATTAATGAGGGAGACAGAAATGAAGCAAGACTAAAACTTGTTAACTGCAGCAACACCTATTCACATCAAATAAGAAACCCTACAAATAACTTCCAAAAACAAATTATTCATAATTCACAATTAACGAAAACTTTCCTGAAAAATAATCCAAACATATTAATCACAAAGGCGGATAAAAGTAACACAACCGTAGCTATAGAAAAAAACAAATATATTGATGACGTCCAGCTCATGTTATCAGATAAAAATACATACGAAACCCTTAAAAGAGACCCAACGAACACAACCCACAAAAAAGTCAACAATCTTGTAAAGCTGTGGAAGAATAAAAATTATATCACTGAAAGCATGTCCAACTTACTGAAGTCAAGTAACCCCCTACCAGCAAGATTTTATGGCTTACCTAAACTCCACAAGCCTAACAACCCACTCAGACCCATCGTCTCTTTCTGTGGCAGCCCTACCTATAATCTAGCATCCTTTTACAATAACATTATTTCAAAAAATATAACTCCTCCTATGTCACGAATTAAAAACAGCTTTGATTTCATTGAAAAGGTCAAAAACACCAAAATTCCATCTGGTTACAAAATCATTTCGTTAGATGCTGTTTCACTTTTCACCAACGTTCAAATTGGTCTTGCTATGAAAGGTATCAAGGCTAGGTGGTCCCAAATTCAACCACACGTTAACATGCCCTGGTACCAATTTGAAAAAGGTATCAGAACATGTTCCACAAACTCAGCATTCAATTTCCAGGGTATGTTCTTCAAACAAAAATCTGGTTTTCCAATGGGTTCCCCACTCTCTCCTATAGCCGCCGATATCGTCATGGACGACCTCGAGAAGAAATGCATAGATTCTCTCCCATTTCAAGTCCCATTTTATTTCAGATATGTGGACGACATATTAACAGCGGTACCAGTCAACGAAATCGACACAATAAAAAATACATTCAACAGCCATAACCATAAAATACAATTCACAATAGAAGAAGAATCGGAAAACAAAATCTGTTTTCTTGATGTTCTCGTTATTCGAGACGGAGAAAACATAAAAACAGACTGGTACCAGAAACCAACATGGTCCGGCCGCCTTCTCAATTTTCATTCACATCACCCGCTCAAATACAAAATCAACATAATTAATAATTTAGTCGACAGAGGCATTACTCTAGCACACAAAAGCTTTCACACAAAAAACATTCAAAAAATAAAAATGACTTTGATTAAAAATAATTACCCACGAAAAATCATCAATTCAACGATTCAAAAAAGACTAAATTACCTCTCGAAAAAAGCCTCTGTTACAAACGCACACACACAAAAAGCACCCAAGAACGACACAATCACAGACACACACTCCAACACGGCGGGTCAACTTTCAAGGTACATACCATTACCTTACGTACAAGGACTCACTGAAAAAATTTCGGGTATCTTAAAACCATTTAATATAAAAATAGCTCCCCGTAATATTAACGACCTATCACACCTTTTCAAATCAGCCAAGGACCCAATCCCGTTGCTTGATGCCGCTGATGTCGTCTACAATATACCTTGCTCAGATTGTAAAACTACTTATATAGGCACGACCAAACGCCACTTAAAAACCAGAATCCATGAGCATAAAAAAGATGTCTTTAACCCTCCAGAAAAATGGACTGCCCTAACGAAACACGCATGGCACCAAGATCACAAATTTAATTTTGATGAAGTCACAATAATAGACAGATCAGATAACTACAAAAAACGCATGATTCTAGAAATGACCCACATAGCCAGTACTTCACATTCTGTAAATCAAAGGACTGATACAGAAAATCTATCAGTTTTTTATCTCCCTCTCTTAAACAACCAAGCCTAACTCCATTCAAAATTCATAATATTAAAAAATCCTGAAAGTCCTGAAATACATAAATACACATACTTTCTGGAAACACTCAAAATATGCCGACGAAACCTTTATGTCTCCGGTTACAATTTATGGTCTTCTCATTGTCCTAACAGTCCAGCCACCTCCAGCACATCCTTTTCTTTCTCCAAAAAAATCCCTAAAGGGGAAAAAAATCTTACCCTCCACTCTCATCCCAATATGCATGCCTAAAAACCAAAACATAACTCAGTTTACGAGTCAACCTCCCAGGGGAGAGGTGTGTGCAGTCTAAGTTATGTGTCTTCCCAAAAAACGGAAAAAGAAAAAACTGGATAATAACATTTATACAAAAAGTCGTAATTTTAATCAAGGTTAGTCCTCCTTTTTTACTCTATATATAGTCTGTGATAGGATTTAAAAATTTGGATAGAATTGTGCACAAATTTAATAATAAAAAATACCATACCTACACATTTGAAAGTACTACACATTAAACACTAAGACATTATTATTAGATTTCGATAAAATTACTCCTAGAATTTTTTTCGCGGCTCTCTACGTCTTTTCATACCTTTATTTATGTAAACAAATTTTTTTTCTTTCTATGTACAATCGCATCTAAATTTCTTTACACAACTTATAATTTTTTACAATATTTTTTCTTACATCTACTTGTCAAACCAAAAAATCGGCAATTTACTTCCAAAAAACTGGATTTTACACAGTGCTATTCTCATTGCTTTACACATAAGAAATATTTACATAGGTAATTTTAGATCTAGACTCAAACCAAAGAAAACTTTATGTGCAATATTATATGAAAATTTATGGCCTTTTTGTGTACATTCCGAATAAGCAGCCTCATTGTCTATACCCACGATTGGGAAAAAGCCTTTTTTATAACTCTACGGACTCTTTATGTTCTAAGTCATTGCAAAAAAACTATCAATTTTTCAGTTCTTCTTGCTAAAAAAGTATCACAGCGGACAAATTTCTAAGGAAAATATGCCAAAGAAAAAAAATGTTAAATTAAATAAAATTTACAGATTGCACTTCATACCAAAAGAAATAATATTTAAAGAATTTGAAAATATTTTATATGTGTGGTATATATAATGTTATGTGCATGTCATATGTATGTATGTATGTGTGTATGTACGTATGCATATTATATAGTATATGTACATTGTATATTGCACATATATATGTGTATATATTGCATGCGTGATGTATATGTGTGTATATGTATATATGTGTATGTATGTGTATGTGTGTGTGTATGTATATGTATGTATGTATGTATATATATGTGTGTGTATATATGTGTATATATATATATGTATGTGTATGTGTATGTGTATATATATATGTATATGTATATATGTATATATGTGTATATATATATGTGTATATATATGTATATATATATATATATATATATATATATATATATATATATATGTGTGTGTGTGTGTGTGTGTATATGTGTATATATATGTATATATATGTGTGTGTGTGTGTCTGTGTGTGTGTGGTTGTGTATGTATGTATATTAAAAACTACACCACAAAAATTTCAATCTACAATTCCATGCACGAATGTCAATTAAAAATATTTTTTATATTTAGACACTTAATTCCAACCTTCCAAAAAATGCTTTCTGGTATCTAGTTTGTTAGGTTATGTGAATGAAATATTTACCTCAAAGTAATATCAAAATTTATTTACCTACATGTAAAAACATAATGATAATTACTTGTTAAATTTTTACAAAAAATTTTTTATACAAAATATCCTATGTTAGCAAAACCCTTTTTCTGTATTTTTAGATTTGAATAACGCACTGATGAGGGCTCTGATCAGAGCCGAAACGTCTGATTATGTAAAACTCTGAGTTTTTATCAACCTTGGACCCTAAAGCCAATTACCAACATCAACATATATCTTCAATTATTAATTAAGGGTCAATGTAAGTCCAGGATATGAATTTAAAATAATAATTTAAAAATAAATAATTTGGTTCTGATGTTCAGGGTAGGTAGGTATTCACGTACCCAGCGTCTCCAAAATTGCTCTGCCATAGCTTGAGACTTTTGCCACTGACTTCACCGCAACAAATCGTCATTGCTGAATCGTCCTGGTGGTCCATGCCCTTCTGCATTCCACAGCAGTAGAAAATGATTAGGCGTTAGGCTTTCCGGGTCCTCTGGATTCTCCAAAGCGTAAGTCAAAGGCCGACTGTTGATTGAATACTCTGCTTCAGCGAAGAGTGTTTGTAGAGTTATTATCAATCTCCAGGTGTACAACGCGAACATTGAGGCACGTAAATAACACTCCGTACATCTTTTCACGCCTTCGCCCGATTGTTACATATAAAGGTCCAAAATAGTCCACCCCGGTGTTTGTGAATGGCCTCACAAAACTTTCTGTTCGAACATCTGGGAGTCGTGCCATTTTTGGTGCTGATGGTTTGGCCTTTCGGATCTTGCAAAACTGGCAATCCTTTATTACGCTCTTGACTGCCGGTCTGATCTTGGTTATCCAATATTGCATCCGCAAGTCGTTAACCACTCTCTTTCTGCCTCTATGACCGGCTCTTTCATGATGGAACTGAATGAGCAGTCTGACAGCATGATGTTTTCCATCCAGAATTATGGGTTCTCGTACGGATGCGCTTACTTCTGGATTTTTAATCCGACTTTCCATTCGAATCAGCCCGTCCTTAGTCAAAATCGGTGATAAGTTGAAGATCTTGTTACAAGATCTCTTAAGTTCTCCTCCCCTTTGTAATATGTTGATCTCTGCCCAGAATGACTCCGCCTGTAAAGCCATTAGGACCTCGATCTCACCTCTCGAGATTTCCAGCGCTGTCAGTTCTCCAGGTTCGATTCATCTTCGCCATTTATCAGCAAAACGACACACCCTTGTTATAGTCCGTATTAATCTAGTCCATGATGAAAATCTGAAAAAATCAATAATCTTCTCCCTCTCCAGCATTATTAGAGAAATTTCAGATTCTGCGGATAGTTTCCCCTTTGGCCAGTCGTCTTCATCCAGGGCAAGAAACTCTGGGCCATTAAACCATCGACTCGACGAAGTTATTTCGATATGGTTCGTATCTCTAGTGGCATCGTCAGCCACATTTTGCTTGGTTGGAACCCATCTCCATTCTTCTACTGTGGTCGTGTCCAGGATTTCTGATATCCGATTGATGACAAAAGACGGATATTTTCGCGCCTCTCATCGTATGCATTTGACGACAGTCTGAGAATCCGTCCACAAAACCTTTTTGCAGATTTTTAATGTGTGCAAATCTATGATTGCTTGTGCCAATCTGCTGCCCATTACTGCTGCCTGCAGTTCCAATTTCGGGATCGTCAGTTGCTTAACCCATTAACGCCCAAAATCACAGACTTTTTAACTCATGTTTGGCCCTTGTTGCCAAAGCGACATAAGGAATATATCATGACCAAACCTGGTATACATAATGTTTTTGGGTCTCCTCTTTCGATTTATGAAGTCAAAATTACATTATCGTGCACTGGAAAACTAATATGGCGGATTTTATTAAAAAAAGTACCGAAAATTTGAAATTTCTTTTTTATTCATTTTTTTTTCGAATGGATAAAGCATATTGATCTATTTCAAACTATGGACAAAGGTGGAAAAAACAGTTTTAGTTTATGAAAAATATTTTTTGGTACAGCTCCCTATGTTTTATCTTTTCCAAAATGTCGGAAAACTATGGAAATTTGGAAAAATACGCGTTTTTTCATGACATTTCTAAGATAATTGGATAATACACGGAATTTTATTGATCAAACTGTCAAAGTTTGATTGATTAATTATATACAAACCTCTTCTAGTATATGTAATGTCCTGATTAATGTCGGATTCAATATGGCGCTTGGAGAACTTGGGAAATACCGAGTTTTTTCAAGATTATTGTTGGTGAAAATTCCTGAACCTTTATTAAATTCAATTTTCCTATGTTTCTAGGCACATTATATGCAAATCCGGTGACAGTATTAGAAAATTCAAAATGGCGGATCCAATATGGTGGTTCGAATGTTGAAGATTCAATAATATGCCAATGAAAAAAATATTTTCGTATTTTATGTAAAATATGTCTGTAGACATTTTTTGATTGAGATCGCTAATTCAGCGGAAAAAATTAGTAAAGTTCTGAATTTATATTTCACGATCTGCATATTCTCCAACGCTTGATGTATGTGGCTAAATGAAGTTGGATGATGTATTTAGTAAATGAGTAGACTGAATCAATATGATCTATTTTAGAGTGAATGAGTGGATTGAATCAATATGCTCTATTTATGAAAATAAGAAAAATTCTTATTTTTATCGTAATAAATATCAATTCATCTGGTTAAAAAATTATATACTTTTTTTTGTCACATCAGTCATACCAGTAGTGGAATTTTGAAGCGTCAAATTTCTATACGAGATTGAATTCGTTAAGTAGATCAAATGATCACTTTTGACCATTACCTTATGAAAACTAAGCAAAGTAGAAGTCGAATAACTTCATTTAGCTACATACATCAAGGGTTGGAGAATATGCAGATCGTGCAATATAAATTCAGAACTTTACAAATTCTTTCCGCTGAATTAGCTATCTCCATCAAAAAATGTCTGGAGACATTTTCGATCACATATTTTACATAAAATACGAAAATATTTTTTTCATTGGCATATTATTGAATCTTCAACATTCGAACCACCATATTGGATCCGCCATTTTGAATTTTCTAACACTGTCACCGGATTTGCATATAATGTGCCTAGAAACATAGGAAAATTGAATTTAATAAAGGTTCAGGAATTTTCATCAACGATAATCTTGAAAAAAATCGGTATTTCCCAAGTTCTCCAAGCGCCATATTGAATCCGTCATTAATCAGGTCATTACATATGCTAGAAGAGGTCTGTATATAATTAGTCAATCAAACTTTGACAGTTTGACCAATAAAATTCCGTGTATTATCCAATTATCTCAGAAATGTCATGAAAAAACGCGTATTTTTCCAAATTTCCATAGTTTTCCGCCATTTTGGAAAAGATAAAACATAGGCAGCTGGACCAAAAAATATTTTTTATAAACTACAACTATTTTGTCCACCTTTGTCCATAGTTTTAAATAGATCAATATGCTTTATCCATTTAAAAAAAATGAATAAAAAACAAAATTTCAAATTTTCGGTACTTTTTTGAATAAAATCCGCCTCATTGGTTTTCCAGTGAACGATAATGTAATTTTGACTTCATAAATCGAAAGAGGAGACCCAAAAACATTATGTATACAAGGTTTGGTCATGATATATTCCTTTTTTCGCTTTGGCAACAAGGGCCAAAAATGAGTTAAAAAGTCTGTGATTTTGGGCGTTAATGGGTTAACGGGAGCCACTTTGCTCTTAGCCATCACTAAGACTGTCCTCCGGCCACTCTCCCCTTCTAATCGAAGATAACCGGCTGCTGCGAAAGCCTGTTCGCTCGCATCACAAAAAATGTACAGCTCCACGTTACGTATTTTCCCGATGCCTAGGGTGTAGTATCGTGGGATTCGAATCTCAGTGGCCATTTTCAGATGAACTAACCATGTTTCCCATTTCGTTTTTAAGTTTTCCGGAATAGCTGAGTCCCAGTTTACTCCGGCTCGCCACAAATCCTGCATTAGTATCTTTCCTCTAATTGTCATTACTGCCAATAGTCCTAAAGGATCAAAAACAGACATAATAAGCTTCGATACCTCACGTTTTGAAAGATGTTTCTCTCCAGTAACTAATCGTTGGTCAACTCGCGGAAATGCAGTACTGAAGGTGAAGATGTCGTTTTCAGGCGACCAGATCACTCCGAGCACTCGTTGAAACTCCTCCTCGTTGAATGCCAACTTCATTCCACGTTGCGCGACTGCTTCTTCTGGTAAAGCGCTCAAGACTTCTGGTGAATTTGACATCCAATTCCGGATCTCGAATCCGCCCTTGCTATGTACAAGGGCCACTTCCTGTGCTCTACGAATAGCCTCGACGATTCCATCCACACTGTCTAGGTAATCATCCATGTAGTGTTTCGAAATTATCGCCTGACAGGCTTCCGGATATTCGTTCTTGAATTCGTCAGCGTTGCAGTTCTTAATCTCCTGTGTTACATAAGGTGAAAAAATCACTCCGAAAATCATTACCTGCATTTGTAAGGTAATTAATTTTCTCGTTTGCTGGTTCCTTTCTAAGAATCTCTGGCTGCCTTGGCCTGCTTCTCGAATCCAAACCTGATGAAACATCTCTTTCAGGTCTCCGCAGATTGCTATGGGCCCTTCTCTGAAAATAAAATGAACTTCCACCAGCAAACGCTAGTTGAGGCAAACTCCGTGATTCTTTCTCTTTGCTTGGAACGTAAAAGCTTGACTCTAGAGTTCACGCCGAAGCTTTCTACGGTCCAAAAGTTCTTAAGCTGCTCGCTGAGATCAGGGTCGGGATCTTCCTTGAAAAAATAATGTCGATGGCACTCCAAGTTGAACCTGCCTGAAACATAAGAACCACGAATTGTTCAACCAAGTAATGTTAGCACGGCAAACGGTTCATTCCTTTTGCCCATGACGGCCTTAAGTTGAATCTTCAGATGTGCATAATCCTCCCCGATGAGGATTCTTGGTACCGCTCCTTTCATCTTCGGAATATCCAAGTCTTTCAGGTGTTCCCAGCCTGCCGTCTTTAAATCTAAATTCTGCTCTGGCAGTTCTAGCTCTAAGTACGCCCTGATCTCTTCAAGCTTATACTTCTCACCTGCTCCTTGAATCCAGGCGTCGACTCGTTCTGAAGAGGCCTCGTCAAGAGTCACTTTATTCATTCATTGCGATTGAAGTGAATCTTTTTCGCCCTTCAATCCTAATTGCATTGCTGCGTGCGTTACAATCAAAGTAACTGTGGAACCCGAATCCAGGAAGGCATATGTATCCATTTCCCCATCTGGTCCCGAAAGAATTACTGGAACTATAGAGAGAAATACCTTTTTTTTTGGTTTTCTTACCACTGTTACAATCTCAGGCTCCGTGGGTGTTACTTCGGCTGGTCTTGTGTTTGTCGAATTTTGCGGTCTCCAACTCGATAAATCCCGTGCTTCGAAATGTAGAAGAGGATTGTGTTTCTTCTGGCAGCCTCCCTTCCCACACTCCTTACCTTTACACTTTCTGATGGCATGTTTAGCTATCAGACATCCGAATCATACTTTCTTTTTGACAGCCCACTTCCATCGATCATCAGCAGTCAGTTTCTTAAACTTCTCACATTTGACTATTGTTTGATCCTTATCACAATAGCCACAGGCTTTTTATCCGCATCAACCACATTCAACAGAGCCCTGTCTTTCCTCTGCTTTGCTTTTGAAAAGGGGTTAGTAAAGGCGCTCGCAACTCCTGTTAGCCTCTCTAGCCATGTAGCGAGCTGTTCCTTTTTTAAAACTGACGGATTTAAAGTGCATTGAGCCAATTGTAATTTCATAGCCATCGGCAGCTTGTCGATTAATTGATCTCTCAACGTAGGGCTGATCAAATAATCTGGCCTGTTCAAGGATTCTATAGTGGCTACTAAATTTGTAATGATATCAGAGTACTTTATTATACTACTCGTCCTGTCCTCTTTTATTCTAGGGTACTCAATAGCCTTTTGCATTATGTCCTGAATAATAAATTCAGGACGACCAAAACGACTTTCTAAAATTTCAATTACCTTGTCTACTTTGTTTGTCATGAGCAGTGCCTTTACTGCTTCCCGGGCCTCCCCTTTGACACACTTCTGGTGACGAGCCATATTCTCCACATGTGAGAACTTACATGCTTCTGTTGCTCTTTGGAATGTGCTGATGAATAACGTCCACTCCGAGATCTCTCCACTGAACGTTGGAAACTCCTGTCCCATCGCTTGTCTAGCGATGTACTTCCTCATGCCAGAGCTGTCACAGTCCTCTTCTTCATCCTCTCCGATCACTCCACCACGTCTCTTTGCGCGGATCCTATCCAAGACCTTTGACACTGACGTTCGTTCGCTGCTTCCTGTTTTGGCTTTCTCATCCTCTTCGTCTTCGCTGTATTCGTCCTGAAGCGCCGCCAGTTCCTGCTAAGCTTGTAAACGTACAATCTCCTGTTGTCGCACAAGCTTCTTTCGTTCAGCTTCTTCTTCTAAACGAGCCAGTTCTTGGGCTTGGCGGTGTTCGACTTCCAGGTGCTTTCTTATTAACTCATTGACACTTGACCGCTTCGACTGCCTTGAACATGTACCTGACCGTTGTGTCTTTGACGAGCTTGTTCCTACTGTTTTCATTCAGTTTTCTGATCTGGCATCTCTCCTTGATGCTGGCTCTGATACATGTTAAACTTCTTGCAGTTAGTAGTGATCTTTGGCGTTACTTTTTCCGACTGGGTTCTCCGCGGGGGTTCTGCTCCGCTCTTCAACCCTTTGCCTGCCCTCTTCTTCACTGTATTAGTGAGCGCAATGTAGCGGTTCGGTTTTCTCCCAAAATTTGTCCGTTGACTCCTCCGTGGACTGCTCCCCTCCAACGCTACTGCCAGGGTTTCGAGTGGGCCTGCGTTCTCGCCCCCTCTCTGACCACCCTTATCCGTACCCACGTTGTCTATTGTCGCATCCCTCGAAGCTGTGGCGTCTTCGGTCCTCTGGGCGTACGTTGTACTAGCCGTCCTATAAATATTGGCTGAATTCACAACACTCTTCACCAGTTTTTCATTTTCTTTTGGCTTTGTCTTGATAACTTTCTTCCCACTAGCACTGTCCTTTTCACTACCACGAATGCTTTCTTCCATGTTACTTTTGTCACTCATTTTGAAGCTGAACTTTATTTCACAAATGCAGTCACCACAAGTCACTTTGATTCACTTCCGTATCCACCGCGATAGGATCCGGCTCGAAGGACCAATGTTATTTTTATAAAGTGAATTGTAGAAATGGATAAAATTATGAATTTGTTTCTTAACTCAATATAGGTGTCTTCGCGTGAAATTCGGTAAAAGTAACTGTTGTCCACATGCAGAAAGCAGGAGGAAAAAAAGTGATTCTTTTGATATATTGTTGAAGAAAAATGATTACTTTGACGATCTTTGTACAATTAATTCTAACAGCCAGGCAAACGCGCGTGGGAACTGCGAAAATCGGAGTGGAGGGGATGAGTCAGCGTGGCGCAAAAATTTGATTCGGCGCGTTCAAAATCGTCGCGTGCTCTTTACTGCCACTTATCTCGGCTTCCAATCAACAAAATTTGACGTTTCTTTTTTTAAATCGATATAGCAACTCAAGAGGAATCTAATCGTGCACATACTTCTAGTCTATTTTCAAAATTTTATAAATGGTTAACGTATTCTGGAATTTTTCTAACTTTGACATTGTTCATTCATACAATTTTCGAAGATAATTCGTACATACGCAAATACTTTTGCTATTTCAAGGTATTTTAAAAGTAAAAAGAGAAAATGCATTTAAAAATGGCCTATTTTCGCACTTTTTGTTTGAACATTTGTTTTGTAAAACGCACAAGGAAATTTGAGGCACAAAACATGGTACGTTAATTACTATGATATTTTTGAGCGATTCCAATAAAAATTTCGGATCTTGCTCTCACATCCATGTTTCCCAACTTTCCATGTACACGAAGCCACAAAATGTACGCCTTATAAATTAGTTTTTAGCAAATTAGCCCGTGAACCCTCTACTGAACTTCTGTCACAAAATGAAAAATTTGCAAACCTATGATGATTATTTGATCAACTTTGTCACACAACTGCATGAAATGCGAACACAAGCAAGAGAAAATCTCATAACAGGAAAAGAAAAATCTAAAATGTACCACGATAGAAAAATAAATCCTTTAGAAATAAAAATTGGGGATAGTGTATTTTTATTAAAGGAAGGCAAAATTAAAGAGCTAGATAATCAATACACAGGTTCTCACGAGGTTTTAAATGTACTAGGAAAAGGAAATGTAAAAATCAAAATTGAAAAGCAAACCGGCAGTAGTTCACGTCAATCGAATAAAAAGATCGCACATAAATATACAAAATTGATTAACTGAATTTGAATTCAAACTCAAAATAATACAAACTTTGAATAAAACCAAAGCGTTTAGACTAACTGAAACAGGAAATGTTTTAAACAAAAAGATCTTTTGAAATTTTATTCTTATCTTATTTTTTCTTTTTCAGAGATTCGAAAAGCTCACTGAACCTTCAAATTGCAATGAAAAAATTTCAATATATTTCATAGTTTTATTCAGAGTAAATTAAACTTCTTAAACTAGAAAGTAATTATCAAATTATTTAGAATTTTTCAAGTTTTCTCTTCTGTGCAGCACAAACTAAAAATCTAATATGACCACACAAAAAATTGTATTTCTTTGAAATTCTTATAACTACCTTCTTTACATTTGATTTAATCAATTTTTTGTTTTCTTCATTTACCATTCAGAAACAAAGATCAATAACTTTTTTTAGTAAGACAAATGCTAGTATCCATTCAAATCATAATTTATTTTTATCACTTAAAGCAAAATATAAAAATATTTGCATTTTTTTTTTGCATAAAAGAAATACCTTTTCTGACAAGAATAACTAAGCACTCCATAATTAGTGCCATCATAAATATAATTTAAATTTTATTTTTCCTTCCATCACGGGAAATTTCCTTGATTCACATCCTATTGGAAGTACAGTTTCTACAAATATGCGATGGCATTACAAAATTGTTAATGTGAAAATTGTTTCTCCAATAGAAACTGATGTGCAACAATAAAAAATTGAATAATTACTATTGTTTACATTTCTTCATGCACAAATAATTCTATTAATTTTACAAAAAGCATTAGAAAAACAATTGTCACGTCCCGCGACGTATTTGAATGTATATAATACACACAGGCTGGTTTGAGTTAGAAATCTATGAGAAAATCGATAAAGGGGAATAGGGAGTAGGGGAAGTAGGGAGCAGTATAGGGCCCCTTCTCCTCTAAGGAGATATGACTACGTCACGATTTTCGCTGACCGTCAATTTGTATGAAAAAATATAAAAGAGGCCCACACCAAGAGAAAGCAGTCAGTAAATTCTTCGTCTAGTTCGACACTTAAATTTTCCTTCGGATTTATGACCGGTCTCGCGACAATAGTCCAGTGCGGCATTTCAATTTAACTTCGAAAATCTCTGAGATTGAGATTAATAAAATTCGACCAGGACAATTTAAAATCAAAGTTCGGGAGTCGTAAAAGTCATCGTGGACTTGTATAGATCTTTGTAAAGATCTTCGAACAGTGTCATAAATTTGGATCACCGCCCTTTACGGAATATAACTGTGCGGCCTATAACTCCGTCTCTCTCACACACTTGGAATACACCTGTGGGGATCCCGTACGTACAACTCACCGCCGTGTGGATTAAACCTCAACACAACTTACGAATCATAAAGGTACCGAACCTCTCTCTCTCTATCTTTATTCTTTGTCTCTTTCTCACCTACGTACCAACCAGCCTGTGCCTACATTATATAAGAATTGTCTTAACGAATGTATATCCGGAAATTTTAACCAGTAAAATAAATTCAATTTGTATTATTTTCATAATCATTGTGTCTTTCATTGACTTATCCTCATCCCTAAGCGAGGATCATTCGATCCTAACTTAAAACGAGGAATCTTCGATCAAAGTAAATATTTACGTATTTGTGACGTAACATACTTCCTTTTTTCTGGTGCATCGGCCGGGAAACACAAGTCAATTGAAAATTAACACATTGATTATTTCTAGTGAATAAATAAATGATTATGAAATATTATTTCAACTTGTAACTTGAAATTTCAATAAAATAGATTTGTTAGATCACAAAGGGATTTGACCTTGAGGCTAACCTTAATGATTTAATAATCAAATCATTTCTTTGAAATTTTATAATTTATATAAATTGTATAAAATAAAATAAGTTTGAAAAATCACGCAGGGATCTGACCTTGAGGCTAACCTAAGTGATTAAGTAACTTATCTTATTTAAAAAATTATTCTAATTTGTTAACTAAGTTTTGATTTAAGTTAAAACAAACAAAAAAAAACAGCACACGAGAGTGTAAGTCCCTTTTGGGTACGTTGAACGGTCGTCATTGATTACGATCATTGGGTAGGGCAAAGTTCGAAGTGCTTGTGATTGTATTGTTTATAACTTTAATTTTAACTCTGTTAAGGAACAGAATATTTTTATTTGCAAAGATTGTCCAAGGATCTGAGCTTGAGCCTAACTTGTCCAGTCTAGAGAAAAATAAATTGTGCATAACTCGAATCTTATCTGATCCTTGTTATGAACAATTTTATTTATTTAAAAAAACAATTTATAATTCAATAAATTAATAAAATAGATCATTATAATTTATAAGACACACGTGGTTGGTACAATATATATTTATATATATATTGTTATAATTTTAAGAAATGTATTAATTAACATTATAATTTTACGAAAATTGAGCGATTATTTATTTATTTGAATATTTTATAGAATTATATTTTTATTTTATTATCTTATTTCCGAATAAAAGAGTAAAAATATTAATTATTGTTATAAACAAATAAAAATAATTAAATTATATTTTGAAATTATTATTATCAATTTTTTGAATTTTTATAAATTAAAATTATATTTTTACTAATTTCACTTTATTTACAAACAAAATTTTACATGTAGTTTTTTTAAATTGTTATAAACAATCGATAATTAACAATAAATAATCTAAGATAACGCTCAACAAAAAGAAACTGTAAATTTATAATGACTCAATGTCAAATTCAAATACCCCTGTAGAATCCGCCCAAAAAGTTATTACGCGTAGTAAAGCAAAACAAGACAATCAACTCGCAAAAATTGTCGATCAGAATCAAATAGATTCCTTGAAACTAAAAAGATCAGGTAAAATCAAAGAAAATTTAGTCGATTATAATAAATACAAGGATATTTCAAACACTTTTTCTGCTGAACAAGAATTAGATAACACTCTTCAGCTAGACGATTCACGTTTCGACAAGACTCTAATTAATGATCAAACCATATCAAGTGAAAATTCTAGTAAAACTAGCGGATTTCATTCAAGTTTCTGTCCAGATTTGAGCATTGTGACAGGATCTAGTAATCAAGATCAAACTTTAACAAACGAGTTATCTTATTTTGACGGATCTAACTTGCTAAGCTCAACGGTAATAACAATAGAAAAAAGAACTTTGAAAGAAAAATTGAAAACCTCATTGGCACGCGACTCTCTAATTAGTAACAACGATAGTGACGACGACAAAAGCGATACAGAAGTCATAAATCAGGATAATCCCGTAATAGTAAACAACGAAGAGATGGCCGTAGCCATACCTAACAGCCAGCAGGTATCCTTACGCGACGCGCTAGAGGTGGTCCCTTTGTTCGACGGAAGTAACCTCCCATTGTCCCATTTTATTGAGGGTTGCATGGAAGCAAAGGCAATGCTGCCGACACCTGCTGCCCAAGAAAATCTTGCACGTCTATTGAGAAGTAAATTGTCTGGTGAGGCACGAAAATGTATTTTTGGGTCAACGTATGCAACAATAGAGGAATTAATAGAAAAATTGAAAAGAGTATATGCCCCTGCGAAAAGCGTATATCAATTGCAGGGAGAATTAGGTAATACATTTATGTGGGAAAGAGAAAATGTCCTTTCCTATGCTGCTAGAATTAAGGAAATTGCTGATAGAATAGAAGATGCTCACAGACTTAATAATGACGGTCAGGTAGATAATGCTTTCAAACAAAATTTAGAAAGAGATGTAATTCAATGTTTTATACGAGGTTTGCGTCCTGAGTTAGAAATTCGTGTAGAAGAAAAGGACACATTTAAGGAAGTAGTTAATGATACAATAGACATAGAACGAAGACTGGCTGCATCTTCTGCACTGCGAAGAAATAGAAATACGGATTATTTAAAAACCGAAGAATCAACTAATGATAATAAAAGTAATAAAACCACCCGATTCAACGTAGCACTTGAAAATAAAACTATTTGTTTAATTTGTAAAAAATCAGGTCACACAACTGAAAAATGTTTTCATTTAAGTAAAGCTCAAGATGCAGTTCTTAAGAATAAACAACAAAATTTGTTGAATCCTAACCAACGAAGATATATTAATTTCAATGGTGAAAGAGGTAATAATAATAATAATTTTGCAAGAAACAATTACAATAATTTTCCAAATAACAATTTTTTGAGAAATAAAAATTATAACTTTAATAATAACAGCAATCATTTTTTACAAAATAGAAATAACAATTATAGAAACAATAATAATTTTTTACAACAAAGATACAACAATAATAATAATTTTCCTAGAAATTTTTACAATAATAACAATAATGTTAATAATACTAATAGACAATTGAATCCAGGACAGTATAAAAACTTTAACTCAGGACAGTTTCAAAATCGAAATAAACCATATGAAAATAGATTTTTACAAAATAATAACACTCAACAAAATTCAAATTATACTGAAATAATTTGCAATTACTGTAAACAACCCGGTCATTTAGTACGAGACTGCAAGATACGACCAAATAACCAATCACAAACAGCTAATCAGGAAAACTCCAAAGCTCTCCCCAGCACGGGTGCACTGAGGAAAGCATAAATCGAGAACCACTGGCATCCACTTCTAACGATCATACAACAACAACAATAAATATTTCAAAGTCCACTTCAATTCCATCAATTATAATATCAACGGAAGGTCTAAAAAATTCAACACACATGATGATTGATACTGGTGCTGCTCGAAATTTAATTAAAGATGGCGTCTACGTAGGTGACGCAGTTGTAAAAAATCACAAGGGAAAAGCCTATTTAAAATTTGCAAACACAAATGAAATCCCAATTACATTATCCGTCCCATTAGTTAATTTAGAAGACTTTGAAGAACAAGAATGTTATAAACAAATTGAAAATTTAATTACTTTCAAACAAACAAATAACGAAGATTTATCAAGTAAAATATTAAATAACTTTTTAAAAACTGACAATTCTCTAATTAACTCATGCAAATTTTATAATGTAACAGACGAAGACAGAGTAGAATGTATTAAAAAACTTCTTCGATTAGACCACTTAAATCAAGATGAATATGAACATGTAGAAAAATTAATTAAAAATAATGCAGACAGATTTCAAATCCCAGGAGAACCACTTGAAGCTACTAATGTATTACAACATTCAATCCCTACTGTAGATGACGCTCCAATTTTTTCAAGACAATATAGATTTCCCCCAGTTCACAAGGAAGAAATAACAAGACAAGTCGATGAATTATTAAAAAATAAAATAATAAAGCCCTCACAATCACCATATAACACTCCAGTGTGGATAGTTCCTAAAAAACCTGATTCTCAAGGAAAAATAAAATGGAGAATGGTTCTTGATTTTCGTAAATTAAATGAAAAAACAATTGGCGATTCGTATCCTTTACCTAATATAAACGATATACTTGATTCTCTAGGATCAGCAAAATATTTTTCAGTGTTTGATTTAGCTACCGGTTTTCACCATATAAAAATGAACCCAAAAGACTCACATAAAACCGCATTTTCTACACCTCACGGTCATTACGAATTCGATAGAATGCCTTTCGGTTTAAAAACTGCACCAGCCACATTTCAGAGATTAATGGATTTAACATTAACTGGATTAATCGGAACGGAACTTTTTGTATATCTTGATGACATAGTTATATATGCAAATACTCTAGAAGAGCACGAAATTAAATTCAATAATTTAGCAGAAAGACTTAGAAAAGCAAATCTTCACTTACAACCAGACAAATGCGAATTTTTACGACCTGAAAAGAAATAATATTTCTACTACATCGCCTTTTTCTGGAAAAAGCTTTAAGAAATGTTTTAAATGCCGATATAGACCCCCCAATCAGTACAATAAATTATAATATAAATATTCCATACTGATTCAGGAAATCATCTATAATGGAGCATTACTATGATGAGCCTACCCACGTGCGAAGTTACAAAAAAAAGATATGTAGAACAGACTCTCTGGGACTTTTAAACCACGTGGAAATTTTGAGAAATTTTACGATAAAATATGGATTACCGTTACCACAATACATCGTTTATCCTGATCCAAATTCAAAAACCAAATCATTTTTTCTTGCTCAAGTTAATACAAACGATCATTTTGCTGTACAAGCGGGTCCTACAAGCGAGTTAGCCGAAAATAGAGCTGCTTTAAAATTACTACAAATATTAATAAGATCTTATGATCTTTGCGATGAGGATTTTTATAATAATAAATGTAAAGAAACAAAAAAAACGAAGAATCAAAGTGTTCAAACTGATCCAAGACCGAAATTAGTATCATGGAAAAATTCATGTAGATATTGTAACACTCAAATGCATGCTACAAAAGAGTGCCGTGGACGGAATGTTTTTAAAGCTGATAAATCAACACAAGTTCCCCCTCCACTTCCACCACGAAACTCCTCAACATTTAGTAATCTATTTTCCCCTTTTTTCCAAAAAACTTCTAGATCTAAATCCAACCATATGTAAACATCCAATTTTATCCAATACTAATCCTTTTTTCTTTTTCAGCCATTCGAGAAGCATAATGAAATTCCTATACCAACTACCTTCTGGCGTATACTTGATGTTAATTCTGTTTTTTACTTCTAAAGCAGATAACTTGTATATCAATTCACAATTTTATCACTCATCTGGTATTTATTTTGAACCAATTTCAAAAATACGTCTACTTTCCGAAATTTATAATTTTATCTCTTATTTTGACATTTTGCAACCAGAAAACTTAAAATATAAAATAGTAGATATATCTCACAAACTTTATGAACATTGTATACTCACAAATATTGCAAACAACTGTAATATATATAATCACCACACTCAGCTTGAATTTATGAAAGAACGTATAAATTATTTTCTCGGAGAAATTTCATTTATATCCAGACAAACTCATAACATCACTAAAATTCCCAAAAATAGTGATCCATTTTTACATCAAATTCAAAAAGTTCTTCTACAATCAAAAATAAGACAAAAAACTTCTCTTTATTAGCATAAAGAAAATTTGTTCCTACTCCCAAATCCATTTTCTGAACAAATTAAAAGTCTTTCATCCAATCTCAATAACGTTACGATGTACAAAGACTGGCATAAATCACAAATTTACCTAAATTTGCACATTTATAGAATTCTTGAAGCAAATTGGCTGATGGACTTGCATGAAATATCCCGATCCTTTCTATCACTCCTAACACAGCTTACGGAAGCTATGACCCATGCCGCCACAAATTTATGGCACCCCATGCTGCTTCCAGATACCGTTCTAGACTTCAAATCCAACAAAGAAGATCCTCACCTTCCAACGTCTCTTTTTTCTATGGTCATTCCATTTTCTAAAATAAGATACTTTACTTTCAATAACTACTTAATTTTTACTATGACCATACCAATTCCATCTTCTGAAGAATTTCAAGTATTTAAAACACATTCAACCCCTATACATTTTGACTTCAACACTGATTATATTATACCTATATTCATAAAACCTCAATTTTCTTATATCGCGATTTCTCCATATAACGAATCTTACTTCACAACAAATGAAAATTTCTTCGCTTCATGCCACCAAAATGGACTTCAAAATTTTTGTCACCCTCCTCATTCCATATACAGTACTCAAAATAATCCTATTTGCGAAACATCAATGTTTATAAAATCCCAACCGTATAAATGTAAAACATTTATAACATTCAATGAATATCCCTTTTTAACACCACTGTTGTCACACCGTGGATGGCTTTATTCAACTATTCTTCATAAGCAAATCTTTTTATCTTGCTCCAAAAATTCCAAAACCCTTATTACTCTTCAAGGAATAGGAATTTTACAAATAGAATCTGACTGTAATTTGGACTCATCAATTCCATACTACAATATTAAAAATTACCCAAAATTAATGGATTACTCGATTCCAATTAGTAAATCGACCATTTCTCTCGAAATAATTTCTCCCTTCTTATATAATATGTTGATCACAAAACCTCACTTGTTAAAAAATGTATTACATCTTTTTCATAAAAAAGATGACATGCTTATATCGACCTTTGAAAGTCATGTTTTCTTACTCACAAAATATGCTAATATTCAGAAAATTACCCCATCTATTTTTAATTCTAGTGCACATAAAATATATATAGCACATACTATAGTTACTTTTCTTATAATAATTATTCTATTAATAATACTAATTAAAATTCAAAAAATTTCAAAAAAAACTAATAAAAATATAAATGAAATTAAACTAGATCAGAAAACTCCTCTTAGCCTATCAACAAAACCACTTCTAAATGACTTAAAATTTAAATTCTAATTAATGACATGCAAATAAATAAACAACAATTCCATAAAAAATAAGTATATTTTACATTTAGACAGAAAAACACAAACTATATAAATATAATAATAATAATAATATAAAATACAAAATCAAAAAAACAAAACTATAATAAAATGTATATTACAACTATTTTTACTTAAATATTAAAAACCAAAATTTTTTTTTTATATATAAATCTTAATTACTACGGTACTACACATAAAGTTGTTCGCGTCGCACCGTCACCCAAAACCAATCTGGATCAGGGTGAAAGGGAGGATAATGGACTTCCCAATAATCCTCAAAATCAGGGGCAATAAAATCCTCTGGGTCCTGGGGTATATGGTTAAGCGGCCACGGATCCCTTCCCTCACTAATCCGAGGCTCGTTTTCAGCGGATTCAAACTGAAATAAATAAACAAACCAATTAAAATCAATTTCACCATCAAGATATAATAATATTAGAAATTTAATACTTACTCCCTCGTCAGGGAAATCCTCCTCTTCACGTATCAAACGCCTCCGACTCATTCCCCAGTCATCTAGCATTTCGATTGCCCAGGTCTCCCGATCTTCAAGAAAACAGGCATACGAGTACAGATCCCTCGATACATGCACACGATCCACTGCATTTATTTCAGGAGCTGGTGCCTCTTCCATTTCAACCTCCGAATCGGCCAATTCTTCGATTTCAGTTTCAGAACCACTAGATTCTTCGACCTCAGTTTCGGAACCACTCGACTCCTCTAAATTTCTCAAAGCCAGCCGCTTTACAGGGGGTTCAAAGTCCTCTGGTCGGTCGTTCTCCATGTTGACTGCTGGAGAAAAACTGAAGCAGACCGTCCAAAAAATCCCTATTTATACCTAAGGTTAACAAAGCTATTATATTCAGTCCAAACCTATTCAGAAAAATACATGACTGATCTAACTTACATTAAAATCACAAATATTAATTCCTTTTTATAATAAAAAGAAAATGCATAACGTAAGTAATATAAATAAAACTAAATATTTCAAACAAAAAACAACAACATTCATATGACAATACGCACACAAAAAAAATCAATCACAAATATGTATAAATATTAAACTAATAATAATAAATTAAATATATTCATCACAAAAATTAATCCTTGCAGTCGCCCCAAAACTGAAAATGAAATTTTTATTTTTAAACAAATAAAAATTTTTTGAATTAGACAAATTAGTGAATAAATAATTTTATACATTACCTCAACAACTTCATCATTTATGATACGGTATCGTTTCTCTTTAATAATGAAAGGAAAATCCTCCATGTTATTCCTTATAATATGCGAAAGAATTTTCTTGTTTTTTTCTAGCCTACTACTATTTACGTAAAACCAATCCATGGGTATACGCAAAATTCGCCCACAACAATCAATATAACGGTCATTTACCTTGATTGCAATATACGAATTTTGACCAGTCCATTTTAAATCTTCAGGCCCTACCTACAAAAAAAAAACACAGAAGAATGAGAGAGATGTATGAACAATCCAAATTTCACAAACAACTAACAAGATATATTCCTATTACTTACACGAAAAATTTTCTGCTGATGTATTATCCACCTCATTCCCCCGGAAGAAAAATGTTCTCCAAAATTTTTACATGGCCTCAACCAATCCTCGATTTTCATTCGACGATTGGTTTGCCATTGTTTTGGAAGACGAATTCTCGGTTTTAACCTGAAATTAGGCCTCACCAATCGCCTTCCATCCTGCATCCACCGAATTCGTGAAGTATCCAACTGTTAATAATACAGAAAATTAAATACTATTTCAAAATAGGCAACTGTTTTAAAAAACCATCAAAACCAACTTACCCTTTTTAACACATTATCTCTGCCAATATTGAAAAATATCCCTCTTGAATAAAAAGCTCCAGAAACCCCATGGAACGCTACCTGCTGCCTCAATTCATCAAGCAAGGCAATTCTTTTGTCCGCAGGTAACGAGTTCCACTCACAAGGACACTTCACAGTTTTGCCTCCACAAAAAACGTCAAAACCACTGTTCACATTAAATTTCAAACTCACTAATTCCACTTCTTCTATTATTGTCCTTAAGTCACCTTCAGATCGACATTCAACGTTCCCAAAATCAGAATCTAACTCAGTCACTAAAGATCTGAAATCAGTTCTGTCTACACATTGACCTCGTATCACTTCTTCACATAATCCCTCCAAATCTATATCATCACTTGATTCCTTACTTTTTCTTACACTGATATCATGACTCGAATCCGAAATTAAATCACTAGCCTTTTCAACATTTACATTACTCGATTCCAACAAAGTAAAATCAATTTCAATTAATAATTCAAAAATCTCCTCCATGTCTCCTTAGTATCTTATTTCACTTCCAAATATATATCATGACTAAAAGTCTAAACTACATTGGCTCTTTCATTTCCTACTTTCAAATTTTATGAGCATACCAATCACCAGCTAAAACTCGTACAGGTTTCCTTAAAAATTTTATTACCCTAATCGTCAGAACTTTCATGGCTCAAACAATATAAAATTTTCATCTTTCTTGACCAGTGTCGCCTAAAGCCCTTGTCAATTCTTGACTTTTACTACTTTTTTATTTTATTTTTTTTCTCTCCTCTTTCTCACATCCAACCAAGTACAAACCCATATTTTCCATCCTTTCAGCCTTCCTGGTACAGGTACAATCCATCCCTCTCTTTCTATACTGTAAAACCACAGCATGATCACTGGGAATGCACCTTTAGAAGAACAGTTTTTGTAAGGGTATTGTAATATAAGAATTGTTTTTCTAATGGAGAAATATAATACCTTTCAATAATGTAGAACTTCTGTTAGAATCAAATTTCGGTACTTTTGCACGAATTAAACAGATAAAGTATAAAAATTATATAATCAAGGGTATAGTTATGTAAATTTAGATCCCTTTCTTTTTAAATTTATATAATGGTTCCGACTGCGGCAGAACCGATCGTGTTCCACTCAGCACCTGCGGACGGTGTATGTCCACAGGATTATCCAATCACCTATGGACACTTAATAAATAGTTTTTGTTTCGACTTAGAAACGTCAACCTTATTACAGTCAGGAAACAACAAAGAAATTTTGCCAATTTTGTTTCGAAAAATTACCAATAACAGAACAAAATAAATACGAATTCTGTACCTCATGGCACTCAGTTTGTAAAATACAATGCGTTAATATGAATTGTAACGGTTGTAGGGAAGCATTAATAACGCCACGCTGTAGGACAATCGACTGTAAAGGTTGCACTGAGCAATTCTTAAAGAATAAAATGTAACTTCAATTAGGAAACGAAGTTATAGTTGAAAATGTTTTTCGATAAAATATTATAAATTGTAGTCATAAATAAAAATTTCAAACATGTCAAAAAAAAAAAAAATTCTCTTTAAACAAAACACTGTTAAAAATCTAATTAGTATTTTAAAGCTCAATAACGAATTTGTTAATAGAAAATTGCTGCCGCAAGATTTCGAATCCATTCAAGCCGAAAATCCAGAAAACGACGAACAGTACTACCAACCGTATATCGATCAAATAATTATGAAACATTTTTGTTGTTACTCTCCAGAAAACGAAATATATCAGAATACTTTAGATCAAAAATTCATATGTAAAGAATGTTACAGATTTAAAATTACCTTTTTTGAATCAGAAATATCTGTACCTTTCCTTAACCGCCATATTGTAACCACGGATCTTAACGAATTAAAATGTTCTGTCTGCGAAGAGAAAAATTTTTTCATACGTTTTAGAGCAGACCAATGTTTTCTTTGCACGGAATATCTCTTTGAGTTAGCAAACGCGGACAACGAATAATTTATAATCCATATACATAATTATTAATGATAATAATAACTAATTCCCATTTATATCAATTAAATCACAAACAATTCAAATAGATCATTCTTTTGCAGATAAGGACAATGGCAATGCAACAGAGAGATTTGACAAAGGGTAGCGCAGTACAAATACTTAATGAAATAAGTATTGAATACGATTTTTCAATACCAAAATACACAGTAAAATCGTTTGGTATACATCAGGAACTGCCGCCATTCGAGGCGACTTGCGAAATTTTAAAAGATAACTTAACCTATGCTTGTGTTGGGGAATCTGCATCCCAGAAGAAAGTAGCAAAACAAAACGCAGCAGCTAAAGTCTTAGAATAACTTTCCACGAAATATATATTTTTAGAAGAGAAATTAGAAAAATGCTTAATAACGGAATCTAAATTTTATAATATAAGTGATAAAAACAATAAAAAAGCTTTACAAAAATGGACTAATTCATGTGAAAGGTGTTTTCAAAGAGGACATTTAGCTCGTAACTGCCGCAACCCTTTACGTAATAAAAAATATAAAAATAACCCTTAAAGAATATTTTCACTAATCTACTACATTATGAAAATTATATTTTATATATTACAGCATGTTATTTATAATTTACAAATATAAAATACCCCATTCACGTATAAAACATATTAATGTATTTAGTTATATAACAAAATAAATCATTGTAACCTTATATTAATACTAAGTTCAAACTATCATAAAAAAAAAAACAAAAACAAAAACTTTTAATATTAAGATAATATAAATTTGTATCCAAAAAATATGTTAATATTTGAATTTATCAAATTGTGAAAATGCAAAAAAATACAAATTGTAGAACAAACGTCGAAATTAATGATATATTTATCATTCAGATATTGTTATCAGAAAAAGAGTTGAATGTATTTCTTCAAAACAAACTAATGTATTCTTCTTCCGAAGATTCGATCGCGGAAGCCTTGCCACCGCGCTCGAACTGAGGGGGGAGGTGTCACGTCCCGCGACGTATTTGAATGTATATAATACACACAGGCTGGTTTGAGTTAGAAATCTATGAGAAAATCGATAAAGGGGAATAGGGAGTAGGGGAAGTAGGGAGCAGTATAGGGCCCCTTCTCCTCTAAGAAGATATGATTACGTCACGATTTTCGCTGACCGTCAATTTGTATGAAAAAATATAAAAGAGGCCCACACCAAGAGAAAGCAGTCAGTAAATTCTTCGTCTAGTTCGACACTTAAATTTTCCTTCGGATTTATAACCGGTCTCGCGACAATAGTCCAGTGCGGCATTTCAATTTAACTTCGAAAATCTCTGAGATTGAGATTAATAAAATTCGACCAGGACAATTTAAAATCAAAGTTCGGGAGTCGTAAAAGTCATCGTGGACTTGTATAGATCTTTGTAAAGATCTTCAAACAGTGTCATAAATTTGGATCACCGCCCTTTACGGAATATAACTGTGCGGCCTATAACTCCGTCTCTCTCACACACTTGGAATACACCTGTGGGGATCCCGTACTTACAACTCACCGCCGTGTGGATTAAACCTCAACACAACTTACGAATCAAAAAGGTACCGAACCTCTCTCTCTCTATCTTTATTATTTGTCTCTTTCTCACCTACGTACCAACCAGCCTGTGCCTACATTATATAAGAATTGTCTTAACGAATGTATATCCGGAAATTTTAACCAGTAAAATAAATTCAATTTGTATTATTTTCATAATCATTGTGTCTTTCATTGACTTATCCTCATCCCTAAGCGAGGATCATTCGATCCTAACTTAAAACGAGGAATCTTCGATCAAAGTAAGTATTTACGTATTTGTGACGTAACACAATTAAAAGTACAAAAAATTTAAGAAAATCTATTCCCCTGTTATTATGTAAAATTGTTTTTCTTATGATTATTTTATTCGTTTAATGGTATGACAATCAAATTGTGGTTCGTGCAATTAATTTTTAGAAACTTGTAAAAGTAATAATAAGCAATCGCAATGCCATTCTTGAAGAAATCAATTTTAGACTTAACCAAGTTTTTTGTCTTCAATGTACCAATTTACAACGTCTATTAATTCATATGTGTAATCAACGATACCAATAGTTTTTAATCTCTATTATTGATATTATATATGCCAATTTCTCTTTTATGTATAATCAATGATTTTCCTTTTTTTCTCATCAACAGTCATGTCTGCGAATTGATATAATTATTAATCATCAGGATGTTTTATTATTAATACTATGTATATAACATATGCAATTAACGAATTAATAGTCCAAGCTGTCTTATCTTTTGATATTATACATTTATATAACATATTGTTATAATCTCTTTATTTTTTTACAACGAAAAATTCAAAATGTTAATTCTAGTAACTATGTTTCAACAAGGTTTTTGAGACAATATAATTGTTAAATTAAATTTAAAAAATATGTTCTTGATCAAGCAAGCACCTTGGATTAAATTTATTCTTCTACCGAAGATTCGATCGTGGATCGTTAACTACCCACCTTCGAATTAAGGGGTAGGTGTCACGTCCCGCGACTCTACCACCTCAAGTAACAAACAGATTGAGGAACCAATGAAGGGATCAAGACAGCATTACCACGTGCGTGATTTTATCGACGCAAGTTATAGCCAGATCTACATAGCAACAGAAAGATCAATATGGTATTACAGTGTGGCGTTATAATGCCCACACATGATAATAAATTGACTAACCCAACGAGAAGGTGAATGAAGCCCTACAGTACCAACGCACTACTACATGCACACATGAGAGCCACAACAGGTAACTTGTCATAGCATGTAGCTCGTCAAAGATGGCCATTCAAAGTCCTATAAAAAGTTTTTTTTTTTTTTTTTTGGTGAGGAGGAAAAATGGCAAAATCTTTTATAGAAGTTGTACAGGACTCTCCTAGGACGGGTCTAGGCATACCTGTTAAAACCAAAAAACCCCCTCTCTCGAACCAATACACCACCCGCGGAACCGCCTTTCGGCTTTAAACTTCACGGGTGGTTGTTTCCATTAAAGTCGCGTACGACTCTTCCGTCATCCGTTCGCTCGGAACTTCCATCCGCGGCCACCCGCCCACTAGGCAAACAGACTAGCCGCGCCACCCAGGGGAGAAACAAACAGATTCCTCCCCCGAACAACGTGGACAGCCAAGTCTACCCGAGACGCAGGACCGCGGGTGCAGGCCCCGATGCAATTTCTACTAGCCCTCCCCGTTGTTTTGCTCTCGACGCCCATCAAGTTCTCTCGTCTTCATCGCAAGTGTGATGAATGACTCGATGAGCGTCCAGAACCGTTCAGACTGGAGCATGAGAGGGACCATCGTGTCGGAAGTGAGTTCGGAACCCACCGCCTGACCGAGGACCTCCCTAGCCACACCCCATTTTGCGCAGACGAAGAGTGTGTGCTCCGCGTTATCCACCGGAGAATCCCAGTAGCGACACGTCTCCTCGTCTATCTTCTTAAAGCGCCTCAGGTACGCGTTAAAACAGCCATGGCCCGAGAGCGTTTGCGCCAAGTAAAAGCCGACTTCCCCGTGCTTTCTGTTCAGCCAGGTGGCGAGCTCCGGGATCAGGCGGTAGGTCCATCTCCTTGTCTGCCCACCATGCCATCTCATCTGCCATTTCTCGATGAGTCTGCGCCTTCCATCCTTGCGGATGGCCTCCTTTGCGCGAGCGATTTCCTGCAGGTCGGCGCAGGTAAGCTCCTTACGGAGCTGAAAGGACTCCTGCCTTTCCTCCGCCAATAAATCTATTGGCGGGACGCTCGCCAGGACCAGCACAGCGCTCGTCGAGATAGTTCTATATGCCGAAACTATTCTCAGCGCGACAAGTCTCTGCGCCGAGAACAGCTTCTTCTGGATAGCATGGTTTTGCAAGGCATTGGCTCAGACCGGAGCTGCATCAAGCAGCTTCGAATGGACCACGCTCGCCACTAATCTTCTTTTCGCTTCCCTGGGTCCACCAATGTTTGGCAAAAGCCGGGCAAAGTTTGCTCCACATTGGATGGCTTTGGCAGCTGCGATCTTTAGGTGTTCACTGAAGCTAAGCCTACGATCCAGCTGCACCCCCAGGTACAACCAGCGCTTTGCTCGCCACAGACTTTCATTTATCCTCAGCTATAGGATTCTGACGTCGTCAGCGGCGCACACGACAAGTGCGTCATCCGCGAAGCCAACGATGCTCGTTTCAGCAGGTAGGTCCATGCGCAGAAAGTTATCGTACATGACGTTCCAAACGAGTGGACCCACCCACGACCCTTGAGGAGCGCCACATGTCATCTCTTCTTGAAGAGACCATTTGTCGCCCTCGTAAATCACCCACCTGTCGCTCAGATAGTCATCTATCATTCGCAACGGGTAGTCTGGAACCTTTTTCCGCATCATCGCCTCGATGCAGATGTCCCATCTCGCGGTATTAAACGCATTGCGTATGTCAATGCTAATCAACGCACAGAATCCCTTACGCTTACCAGTTCCTTTTCTTGCATTTGTGGCAATGTTAACCACAGCTTGGATGGCGTCCACAGTGGACCTGCCTTTCCTGAATCCGAACTGGTTTTCCGAGAGCCCGTTGTCCCCGACCAAGAGAGCCTGAAGCCGTTTTAGAATCAACTCCTCCAGAAGTTTCCCCATCGTATCCAATAAGCATATTGGTCTATACGACGAGGCAACCCCTAAAGGTTTGTTGCCCTTCCTCAGCAGGACCAACCTCTGCTTCTTCCAATCTGCGAAGAACCTCCCATCCCGACGACAGGAGTTGAAGGCTTCTAGGACCCCACCTCTTTGAGGATCTCGTTCGGCACCCCGTCGATACCCGGCGCTGTATTTGCCTTAAGCCTTCCACCCGCTCTCTTTAGTTCTTCGAGAGTGAAGAGTTCTTCGCGCCGGACCACGCAGGAATTTCTGTCCTGTCTTTGGAACGGCTCCACGTGTGGAAACAAGCTTCGCACAATGCACTTGACTCGATCGGGATTATCCAGGCCCGGGGTCTTTCTTCTAGCCACCAATATCTTGGTGACTATTTTGAAGGCGAGACCCCATGGGTCCTTCTCGACCTCACCGATCAAGTCATTCCAGCTTTGAAGTCGGCTTTTCTTTATGCCTCGCCTCAAAGCTGTTCTTGCCCCTTTCCATGCCTCGTGCAGCCTGGCATCCCCCTTTGAACGGGTGAATTTTCGCCCCGCTGCGAGGCATTCTCGACGTAGGGCTGCCAACTGGTCGTTCCACCAGTACATCGAACCCCTGGCTTGCCTGCGCTTACGGCGAGGCATCGAGTAGTCACAAGCCGCGACCACCTTCTGCCTCACCGAGCACACAGCAACTTTGAACGACGCAGCAGAGCAGACCCAACCAAGCTCATCGATGAGCCTGGTTTCTTCGAGGTGTTCGCGAAGTCTTTCCCTGCTGAGTCGTCTCGTGTTCCAGGAGGATCTCCTTCCTTCGCCGCCCCTACCCTTATCCACCACTTGACATCCTTGTTCTAGAATGAATTCGATGCACCGGTGGTAACTCAAGGTTATTACCTCGAGGACCGACCAGTCGCTTATTCTTGAAGCGAGGCGAGGTGCGGCAATCGTGAGATAAATTATTGACCACCCCGCTCTTCGTCTGAACGTGAATTCCCCGCCCTGATTCGAGACGATCAGGTCATTCCTAGCGACCATCTCCCCAACCAAGATTCCCCTTCTATCTAGGCGGGCCTCACCCCACTCGGGCGACTTACTGTTGAAGTCACCCCCTATGAGGGATCGCCCGATAGCCTCACGGAGGCTTTCCTCAAGGAAGAGGATCTGGGTCTCAAAGACATCGAAGGGATCGCCGGGGGAGAAGTAGCAGCTGTACACACGCACACCCGCCACCTCCGCCCAAACGAACCCCGCGTCGGTCTCCAGGAAGTCCCCGACGCCCAAATCAGGGATACAAACAAGGATGCCGGCCCTCCTTGATGCACCCTGATACCAAGCAGAGTTTTCGGACCACTTGTACTGCTCACTAATGAGCAGCACATCGGCCACCCTCTCCCTGGCAGTCTGCATCAGGAGGTCCTGGGCATCCTTCCCCCTGCCGAGGCTGAGTTGCAGGAACTTCAATTCCTGCATCTCAACCTCCGAAGCTCTTCCCGGAAGACCGGGCAGGAGCCGCTCCCTGACACATGGGCGACTTCGTTGTCGCCCCTGTCTACGCATGTCAGACGACTTGGTGGCGCCTTACAACTCCTTGCCAAGTGTCCCGTGGCGACGCATCTCCAACAGGCGTTTTTCTTGTCGGGGTTGCTGCAGCCCCGGGACCCGTGACCGTACCCAAGGCACCTGAAGCAGCGGTCGACTTCCACGTGCTCGCGAATGCGGCACGCTATCCACCCGATCCTCAATTTACCTAGCTGAAGCAGACGCGCGGCGTCTGCCTCAGCTAGCCGGATCACTGCAGTCTTCACCCCACCAAAGCGGGTGAAGAGCCTGCAGGACCCGTCAAAAGCTGGTCTACCCAATGCCAAGCACAGGGCAGACACAACCTCCTCTTTTTCAACGGTCTCGTCGAGGTCCCTAATTTCGAGGGACCTCGTCGAGGCCAGGGCCGAAGTCTCTGCCCTCTCCCCGACCGCCATGTTGAGCTCCTTTCGGAAGGCCGAAACGTCTCCCCCCTTTTTGAGGACCAGAAGGATTTCTTCCTTTCTGGTCCTCCGGATAGGCAGGACCTCAAATCCTGCCTTCCGGGGGTCGACTTTCGCCTTCATTTCCCTCAAGATGTCGGCGTAGGACTGGCCGTCCTTCGTCGACACCTTGATGGCGTCGCCCAACCTGGCGGGCGCGGAGCGCTTCGACTTAGAGTTCTGGTGGTCCCCTGCGCTTTTTGCGCAGGTTCCTCCACCCTTTTCACCTTTTTTTCTTTTTTTCGTGACCACATGCCAAGCCCCTTCTTTATTTGGGGTCTGGATCGTGGCCACCTCAGCATAAGAGGGCGAAAAGCCACCCTTCCCCAGCTTGGGAGTTTTTTCCAGAGGGGGAGAGGGCGCAGATCTTTTTTCGCCCTTCGCCTGCTTTTTTGGGGTATCTCCCAGAGACGCCGAACGTGGTCTCTGAAAGATCCCCAATTTCTTCATAGCGGGTGAGATTCCATTTTCTTCTAAATTTTCACCCCGCTCTCCAGGAGGCACTTGTGGGTGTTGAGCATACCGCTCAACACCTCAGTTGCCTCGTTCACTGAATCTTTTACAAAGCCAGGGTTATTCCTCAGCATACCCTGTTGGATAACGCTGAGGGCCCTGGCTAACTTCTCCATCTTATCATTTTGCTCCTTCAGGAGCTGAAGGATGTCCTTCCATCCTTCAGCTCCAGAAGAAGCACCCAAGTCTTCTTTCCCCATTGTCTTTTTTTTTAGGTCCATAAATCATTTTTACCAGCGCATCGTGCGTAGAGGAACGGGTCGGAATAGTTGGGAATGGGTGTACCCTCGGACCGAAGTCCTATCCCAGTTCCCTGAGGCCCAACCTCCGCTTAGCCGGTCCCGGAATACACGGACAGACCGGACTCGCTCGAGGCAACACAGGCTCCGACACCTGTGTTCAATACGCACTACCTGATCAAGGTCCCGAAGGGGCTGGCTTCTGATCCCGCATGGCACACCACCTCGGCAGAGCTAGGCTCACAGCAGCTTCGCCTCCTCGTGGGCCGTGGAAGACACCACTCGGCGACAAAGCACTTCGAGTGGGATGCCATATGGAAACGATCGTTTGGACTGTTCTTGGTCACAGACTGCGGAGGCTTTGCAGTGTCCCCCAGGAGATTCCATACACTAATTCGCTCTTAGCCTCTTTCAAGAGGGAGACCGTCTATAGGTAATAAGTTTCTAAAGTTTTGCATTTAAATAGCCCAACTTAAAGACAAAATATTAATTTAGTAAAAATGTATTACAAAAAACGTCAAATTTTGATCGCTTTGAAAATTATTAATAACTATAAATATTGTATCTATAACTTAATTCGTGCGGTTTGCTAAGAGATGGCGTAACTTGATTATTATTCCATCGTTCTAATATTCCGAACATGCGTTGGAAAGCTACTGTCATTGTGCGTCTTTTTGAGTATATGTCTTTCATTTGAATCGTAAACAACAATAATTTTTTTTCACTCAAATATGTCGAACTTTGTGCCTGAAAAGGTGTTTTTGTGGGGAGCTCTTCTTGATTACTTATATATGAAGAAAACTGCTGCCGAAAGTCATCGTATTTTGGTGGAAGTTTATGGTGAACATGCTTTAGCTGAGCGAACGTGCCAAAAGTGGTTTGCACGATTGAAAAGTGGTGATTTTGGCTTGGAAGGCGAAGTACGTCCTGGGCAGCCGAAAAAGTTTGAAGATGAAGAACTGGAAGCATTACTCGATGAAGATTGTTGCCAAACACAAGAAGAGCACGGAGAATCTTTGGGAGTCACTCAAGCAGCCATTTCAAAACGTTTAAAAGCAGCCAGATACATTCAAAAGCAAGGAAATTGGGTTCGACATGAACTGAAGCCGAGAGACGTTGAAAGGCGATTTCGCATGTCTGAAATGCTGCTGGAACGCCACAAAAAGAAGTCATTTTTGCATCAGATTGTTACTGGTGATGAAAAATAGATCCATTACGACAACCCCAAGCGCAAAAAATCATATGTGAAACTCGGCCAACCAGCCAAATCAACGGCAAAGCCGAATATCCATGGCGCGACGGTGATGCTCTGTATTTGATGGGATCAGAAGGGTGTAATTTATCATGAACTGCTAAAACCGGGTGAAACCATCAATAATTTTCCATCATGTCAACGTTCGGCCCCATGTTGCTATTCCGGTCAAGAACTATTTGGAAAACAGTAGATGGGAAATTTTCCCCACTTGCCTTATAGCCCAGACCTTGCCACTTCTGACTACCATTTGTTCCGGTCGATGCAGAAAGCCCTCACTGGAATACGTTTCACATCAGAACAGGGTATCAAAAATTGGCTTGATTCATTCTTGGCCGCCAAGCCGGTGCAGTTTTTTCGGGATGGAATCCACAAATTGCCATAAAGATGAGAAAAAGTCATAGCTTCAGATGGGCAATACTTTGAATAATACTATTGTACGTGTTTTTCTTAAATAAACGTTTAAATTTTGAAAATGAACCGCACGAATTAAGTTATAGATCCAATATAATTAACATTTTTAAAGCTTCTCAGTCTCATTTTAAGGGTGAGTCATAGTTTTTAACTAATTATTTAAGATATTCATAGAACATTAGGGTATGCTGCGTTCTTTCTGTGGGTAAGCAACTGCCTCTTTTTTGGGGAGCAGTTGACTTACGTCGAAGGAACATAGCGCTCCTTCCAGTTGGGACTGTAGTTACACCGAATTGTCAGGCAAATGCGAATGAATTTTTTATATATAATGAGAATTTCAGAAATATCAAAACAATCAAATTATCCATGGAAGAATACAGTCAAATCTTAGTTTATATGATTCGCTGCAGCATTATCTATTTGTAGCAACAGCATTCTTTCCTGTGGGGCAGCAGCTCTCCCACAATTGTTGGAGAGCAGTTAATCCACAAAAAAGTAAATCTGCTAACCTATAAAGAGCGCTGCAGTCGCCTTCCAGTGTAGTGACGCAGGAGCACTAGAGGTAGTGCAGCATCTGTACCAAATTCTTTAACGTGTGGATAGTAAAAAGTCGTAAAATATCATATGATGATTGTGATATAAGCATTATTTCGAGAAATTCAAACTATCATTATTTTGATAAATGTCCTTAAATTTCAATAACATATGGTATACATTGCTTTTCAAAAAATTCTTGTAAGATGCGACACATTTTTAAAATTATACGACTTTTTTTGTATTATGTTTGACTCCAAGATAGAATGCAGGAAAGAAATTCTAAAAATATTTTGATTAGCTAACAAGATACTATGAAGACATACTTTTTAAATGAGATAAAAAACTTTTTAAAATGTTAATCTTTTACATAGTTATTAGCATTCGTCAAGCAGATTAAAATTTGACAATCTTTGAAATATCATTACATAGAATTAACATTTTGTTCCAACTTGAGTCCATTAAGTGCAGAATTTTGCTAACGTTCATAGTAAAGGGTTTTCCAATAGGGACATAACAATTTCGTATCTTTATATGAACGCACCCTTAAACCTTTTTAATGAACTGTCAATGTCAAAACGTTAGGTAAAGTCAAAATTTTCATTATGGGAAAGTTCACGAACGAGCAACGTTTGGAAATCATTAAAAATTACTACCGGAATTCTGAGTCGGTGGTCGCAACTTTAAGAGCACTTACTCCAATTTTCAGCCGTAATAATCGTCCCACCCGATAGGCTGTGCGTGCTATAGTGGATAAATTCGAGACCAAATTTATACTATTGGACGTTCTGGTGCCAAAAACACGTCGTATTGCTAGAAGCGAAGAAATAATCGCAGCCGCAATTGCATCGAATCGGAATAAGCCAAATCAGTCGATTCCACGTCGTTCTCAAGTCACTGGTCTATGCCAACAAGCCAGCAACTTTAGACGACCTCAAAGACAACATCCAACGCGAAATTGCCAACGTTCCGGTCGAAATGTGTGCCAGAGTGGTGGAAAATTGGGTCCAAATAATCGTCCGCTGTAAACGGGCTCGTGGTGGTCACATGACCGATATCGAATTTCATTCATAAAATGTAATGCTTGCACTACACCAACAATAAATTTGAACTCAATATCTCAAATATACCTGTGTTTTATTCAGAGATAAAATTGTTATGTCCCTATTGGAAAACCCTTTATAAGGTCGAGAAAAACATAAGGCTAATGTCTCGAGAAGGAGATTAGTAGAATAGTGCAATATTCATTTACCAATAGTATGATTGCTTGAGAATTTGACAAACTTCTCAAACTTCAAAGCTATGACACTATTGATGAATTGCTATTCCACTTTTCTTCTAATCTCCCTTATTTGACCCCTCCCTTATTCTCCATCATGGCTCAACAGTTGACAGCGTGAAATCGGTGCAAAGAAGTTTGGTTGTGTGAGGATCCACACAGATCAGGGGTAGTGGAGGCCGTAAACGTCCACGTTCTGCGAACACTGGACGATTAGTTGTCCATTCCAGCTCTGAAAAGATTCTATAGATAAAAGTACAGCCTCTCTAAAGTAAATACGAAAATTTAATGCGTCCATTTTGAAATTTTTAATCAACCTTTGGAAAAATTTTCTTTTGTTGGTAGTATTTTCTGTCGAATATAATCCTTAAAACTAGAAAGACGGGAGCTTAGTATATATAAAATGACTGCTTTTCGGCAATATAGGTATAACACACATATATATACCGGAAGTGAAGGAGGGGGGGGGGGCAAAAACAATGATTAATTAACCCATTTATATGTTGTAGAAAAAGTCACAAAATTATAAGAAGCTGTGTCATTATTTAAATAATTATTTTTTTAATTGAAATTCAAAAGCAGTCAAAATGACTTGCTTAGGCAATCTAGTGTTAATTTCGGGGCCAGATGCCATAAGGGACTTAGCGCTCGGATCTTCTCAAACGTGGCTAAGCCCCTTATTGCATCCGGCCCCTCAATTATTACCTTCTATCTATTGCATTGTCCGACTTCAAAAATTACAGTACTATTTTTTATGTTTTAATGTACATTATATAATATACTCGAAAAGTACCATTAAATAATACTCATACCAGGCGAAATTATACCGAAACACCACTATATCCGAATTCCACCACAACTTTCTGTAACGATTACTGATCAAATTTTCTTCGTGTAGAGGTAATTGCAAATGGCTGAATTGTAGGTTAGTGTTACTTTGCAATTGGCAACTAACATATCTACATTTCTGACATTTCCCTGAAACTGAAAAACCTTTCTTGATAAAAGATGTTTATTTTTAATTCAGCAGCACTTTAAGTCGTCATTGAAATTTTCATTTTTCTTTAAATTTTAATTTAAGATTTTTATATCATGATTCTAGCATATGTAACTGATATGCATATTTTCAAATATTTTTTGTTGTTTCTAAATCACATTAGATGGTTTATTTTTGAAATTAAAAATGTGAGATTTCGCAAATGGAAAAAGACAATTGAAAAATTGTATGTGAACATTTTATGGCTTGTTATTTGAAATAAAAGTACCATAGATATTTTTAAAGACTTACCTCTTCTCGACCTTCTGTGAAGAGCTTGTACAGCTTGTAAATACTTTTATAACTTACATTAGACTCACCGTATGCTACTTTCAACATTTCAAGTGTTTTTCAGCACTTAATTCCATTTTTTGCACAAAATTTGATGCATATTCTTTGATCCATTTTTCTCGACAGCAGAAAATCGCCAACACACGAAAAACACTTCTAGCCTTTATGCCTTTCGCAAACTAACAAAAATGCTCTATTGAACCGAGCCAAACTGGCTGACTAGGGACTGAACTGCATCTTTTAAAAAATTAGTCCAATCCCTAATTTCCTTACTCTTGATCTTTTCCAACCCCTTGAAGGGTGGATGATTTTTTCATAATCCGATTTTAAAATTGGAGTTTTAAAGTTTTTTCATCCGATATTTTTGAAAACTCCTTATGAAAATAAACCGTCCACGCACTGGCGTGATTCGTAAGTCCTATAAGTGCACAAGTGCGGAGGAGTGTCTGATCAAATAAACAACTAAGTATTATTAACAAATTGTTTTAATACTTTTTTTAGTGCAGGTAACTTAAATTCTGATGACAATTTTGGAATATCTGATTAATAGACTGAAAAATTAGAATATTTTAACTTCTATCAGGTGTAAAAATAAGTTTCCGCCGTATTTTATAAAAAGTTGGGCATTTATTGTGAAAGAACAGAACACTATGTTTCATTCGATGTAATGACCATCGCTTGCTACTACTTTTTTCTATCTTTTTTGCAGCATACGGATACCACGTTGGAAGAATACTTCATTTTTTAAGGCTATCCACAAATCGACCCAATTTTTGGTATTTTTATATGATGTGAAGTGCTGATCAGACAGGGCATGCGTCATCGATCGAAATAAGTGAAAATCAGAAGAACCAATGTTTTTTTCCATGAATATTTGGCTTACAAGGGGAGTGCGTCAATCTTCCTGAGCTTTCTGCATGAAACTTACAGTACCGAAAGTTCGATATGAATGAGTAATAATGCCGGAATCACAGGACTGACTACCTCAGTTATTTCGAGAAATTGAGTTTTGAAATTTGAGGATTTCGCACGCGCCGAGTAAGTAAAGGCCGGTAAGTCCTTCAGCACAGTAAAGGGATGGTTTAGTGGTTATGGTTATCGGCTGGCATGCTCGCGGCGCGGGTTCAATTCTTTTTGTCGGTGATTTTTTTTTTCAATTTTTATACATTGTTAATTATGTACAATGTAATTAGTATAGATTTTGATCATTTGTAATGAATTTAATTTAAATAACAAATACGAAAAATTATAAATAATAATTAATGCTGACAATATATTTTGCATAACTTATATTAATATTAATTATTTGAAAGGTACATTTATTTTACACTTTATTTATGCAATAATAAACAGTCATTTACATATTTAGGAAATATTACTTTAAAGAATATTCTATCAGGTATATAAAAGGAATTTATTGATCCACGTGTTAATGTACGTGCAAGTTCTTCTTGCGTTTGGCACGAATCTTTATCCAATGATGCTTTCAATTCCGCATCTTCGTATACTTTCGGCCTTCGGCTACGTTCTTAGTTTTCGATGTCAAATTCATCGTTCTTAAATTTTTGAAACCACTCACGAAATTTTCTCTAACTTAAGTCAGCCTAATCATATGTTTCTACAAGCAATCGATGCTTAAAAAGTTTCTGCAAATGATGCTTATTCGACTCAAAATTCGACATTTTCACACACAAAAGAATATATTATACTTTGGCGGAAACTTATTTGTACACCTGATGGTTCGTTAAACAATTTGTAGAAAGTTTTAATAATTAGAGAACAATAAAGAAATTTCTAAACGTTAGAACAGTTTTACGATAATGGACATATGTGACCTGCCACGAGAAAAGGGACCTAATGCAGAAAAAAGCGATTTTTCGTTTCTGATACTTATAGAAAAATCGTTTTTTCCTCTATCGAATGGTGTTTTTCAAAAAATTGTTTGAAGATTCATTGTTATCGAAAAATCATTGTAAAGTTCGATCGAAACCGGATGTATCAATGCTCTCGGTGAACAGAGAAAAGCCTGCCCCTCCACTTACTCACACCGCACGCTTGATCGTGTCCATGTGCGTACGCGGGTGTCGTTCTCTTCGGGCAGATTCAGCTCTTCTTTTTTGCGTTTGATGGTTCAGGTGCAACCAAATCTTTTTTGCGGTCATCGAAACAAAAGTTACGAATTTCTTCGTAAAGATACCATTACTTTTGTAATGACAAACCTTCGGGTTCCTTCATTTCTAGTGGTTCAATTTGTTCCCCAATTCTGAGTTGAATTTCATTGTGCACTACGCATTAAGGAGAATCAGCAAATAGCTTAGCTTTAATTTCCCTATTTTTATGACAAGTGAAATGATAGTATTTCGTCAATTCTGGAATAGATTCGAAATTTTGTTTCAAATAACTATACCAAGAAACCCACTCAATGTAACGAACATTAGTGATCGGGTCTTTACTTGGGACAGCAGCATTGAAACCATTTGGTGAAGACGCATTTACAATTTTGACAAAATCGACTGACAATCAACATTTTCTTTTGTAAATTTTGATTTCAGAATACGAAAATTACGGTCGGGTGAAAATTTTGTATGTCCCGTCAATAAGAAATTCAATGACAAATTCTTATTTTTTTTGGTTATTACTCTCCACAAAAGATAATGAAGGATCGCATTATTTTTATTCTGACCGACGCAGTTGTCAGCAAATAAAACTAAAGGTTTTTCCAATAGGGACATAACAATTTCGTATCTTTATATGAACGCACCCTTAAAATTTTTAATAAACTGTCAATGTCAAAACGTTAGTTGAAGTCAACATTTTCATGATGGTAAAGTTCACAAACTTGCAAAGCTTGGAAATTATTAAAAATTACTACCGAAATTCTGAGTTGGTGGTCGCAACTTTAAGAGCACTTACTCCAATTTTCAGCCGTAATAATCGTCCCACCCGATAGGCTGTGCGTGCTATAGTGGATAAATTCGAGACCAAATTTATACTATTGGACGTTCCGGTGCCAAAAAGACGTCGTATTACTCGAAGCGAAGAAATAATCGCAGCCGTAAGTGCATCGATTCAAAATGAGCCAAATCAGTCGATTCCACGTCGTTCTCAAGAATTGGGCATCGCTCAAACGACACTATGGCGTATTATGCGAAAAGATCTTGGCCTACATGCTTTCAAGATTAAATTAACTCAAGAACTAAAGCCACTTGATCATTTGAAACGCCGAAAATTCTCTAATTGGGCTCTGGCAAAGCTTGAAGAAAATGAACAATTTCATCGAAAAATCATCTTTAGCGATGAAGCTTATTTCTGGCTCAATGGCTTTGTTAATAAGCAAAATATGCCATTGGATTTCTTTTCATGAGGCCATATCAAGTCACTGGTCTATGCCAACAATCCAGCAACTTTAGACGACCTCAAAGACAACATCCAACGCGAAATTGCCAACTTTCCGGTCGAAATGTGTGCCAGAGTGGTGGAAAATTGGGTCCAAAGAATCGACCGCTGTAAACGGGCTCATGGTGGTCACATGACCGATATCGAATTTCATTCATAAAATGTAATGCTTGCACTACACCCACAATAAATTTGAACTCAATATCTCAAATATTCCTGTGTTTTATTCATAGATAAAATTGTTATGTCCCTATTGGAAAACCTTTTACATGAACAGAATTTATTTTGTTGAGATAAAAATCAAGCATACTGATTCGTATCCCAGCATACTGCTGAAATACGAAATATTACGAGCATAATCGAAAGATAATATAGACAAAGATAACGAATTTTCAGTGCAGGCTTCACACCCGTTTTGGTGGGGTGAGGACTGCGGTGGTCCGTCTGGCTGACGCGGACGCTTCACGCCTTCTCCAGCTGGGAAAGGTGAGGCTATTAGATGTTCTCCTGGAGAGGTGTTGAATCGCATGATCTCGGCGGCCAATTGTAATCGCCGATTCGAGAAATCACTCGGCCTGGAAACTTTTCGCGCAAAAGACCGATGGTTTCGCCACTTGTGTGGCACTTAGCGCCGTCTTGTTTCGAGGATTGGATCAAGCGCTGGCATAAGTGCGTTGCAATCGATTGGGAGTACTTTGAAGGGGACAATATCGATTATGATGAATAAACTTGTATTTTTAATTTTAAAAATAAAGTCGTAAAAGGTTTTGGTCAAGGTGGTATGAAAAATCACACACAATAGTAGATTGTGTACCAAGGGCGGCATGGTGGCGATTGTGACGAGTGGGAAGTGTAATCTGAAAAAAAACCCTTCTTCGCCGTTGAGTTAATACGCTTGTATTTCTCTGATACAATATCATTTGCTTGTGGACACTCAACCCCGGTGATTCACATATTTTACGAAAAAAATGTCCTCAATGAAAATATTTTATTCACGATGAAAGACAGCGACTCCGCAAAAATTTACCTCAAACCCTGGGTTTAGCAGGGATGTTAAAATTGAAAATTCGAATGGGAGTCTCTATTTGTAATTGCAGATTCGGATTCTCCATTGAAAGATACGTAAGTTTTATTCGAAATTTTTTTTTGATTTGGGACAGAAATTGGAATATGAAATTTTAATGTTGCCATTCATCCCACCCTGAAGGTGTGGGGCAAATTTTCGCGGGTCATAGTAGTATACTAAAACAAGAGTAAATAAAAAATTGGTTTCCAGCTCCAGTAGAAAAAAAATGAAACAAAGTAAACGGAAAATTTGCCGTTAAGCAAGGATTAAAACAAAAAAACGAACTCAAAATCGTTACACAATGAGAATTTTGCCTCCAGCTCCGGCGAAAAGAAACATAAACTAGAACCCGAAAGAAAAATCTGGCTTCATGCTCAAACTTGAAGGGAAAAAAAAACAAGGAACGAACTCCTATAAGTTAAGACAAAACCAAAAAAGGATGTAACATCCACGAGAAAAGTAAAATCTGGCTTCAAACTCAAATTCAAACCAAAAACGAACTATCATTAAAAATCTCGTTTAATTTCGGATTCAAACAAAAAATTGAACTAAAAATGAATGTAAAATAAAAAATTGACTTTCAGCAAAGATTTAAATGAAAAATAATATCGACAAAAATGAGAGCTTCATGGCTGCGAGCTCACATTAAAAATAAAATAAACTGAAAAACAAAATATAATAAAGATGGGATAAATTTTCGCGGGGTCGCTTTACCCCGTTATAAATTAAAAGTTTTTATTGCGAAGATTTTTTTGATTCGATGCGTAGCTTTTGAAATAATTCAATGTCTCAAGATAAAAAACTCACTCTGTATGCATATAGTTGTAACCTTTTTTCAAAGTGAAATTTTCATGCATTTTCCTAGCAGGTTGAGTGCGATGCAATGGTGATGCAATTCTATCTCACTAGTTTAAGAATTTTTAAATCAAATTTGTAATTTGAAAATGGAGTGATAATATAATATTAACCTTTTTGAATACCTTTTATAATGCATTGATGAACAAACATTCTTAAATTTCAGCGAGTTATGCGATAATTTTATTGTTTTATTTCAAATTTTTGTTAGTAAAGTTTCCTAATTAAAGTCTAAAGGAATTAATAAATATTTTTAAGTGCCAATGAGGTACAAAAAAGTAATAGTATATTACATTACAAGGGGCGAAACAGAGCGATTGCATGAGTGTGAAGTTTGCACTGCCCGAGTGAAACGAGGGCTGCAATCACACGAAATGCTTTCGCTGTGTTTTGTTTCGAGTAATGTATACTATTTTTCATAGCAACTCTTTTGAGAATCTGATTGGCTGTAACTGTGGAGCGGGTTGAAACAGCGACTTTCAACCCTAGGGTTGAAAATCATAGTTTCAACCCGCTCTACAGGTACCGAAAATCGGATTTTCAAAGAAGGCGCTATGAAAAATATCATAAATGGTTTATTAGATAATACTTGATGATACATATTGGATGCGCTCTTATAAATTTGATATATCTATGCAATATATATTTATTCATCAATATAATTAAAGAATTAATACTTCCTCTCATTTTTTTTTAACAGCAACACAACATTGAGTTCAGCTGATAATTTTTCTGGTATGATATACACCGGTAACTCCTAACTACATTTTACCTATGATCAACGCGCTGAGCACAATTATTAGGTAACTTCTATGTCCAAACGCCTAGGTGTCGCATTTATTAGTCCAGTGTGATGAATCCCGATGTAGTTCCAATCCGCAATCTGGAAAACATATGCACTTATCAGGCAATGTACGCACGACGCCTCAAAGCCTATTACTCCAAAAATGTTTTAAGTTTCGATCCAAAACTTTCGAGAAATATTTTCTAGATATACCTACTAACGATTGAGACAAATTGTAAAATATGCATATTTTTGACCCTCTATACGAGTGTTCCCCTTAACGAGAGAGAAAAAGTCTAATTTGCAATATTACTAAAATAAATAAGTATTGGATCTATAATTTAGTTCGTGCGGTTTGCTAAGAGATGGCGTAACTTGATTATTTTGCATGTCCGAAATGTTGCTGGAACGCCACAAAAAGAAGTCATTTTTGCATCGGATTGTTACTGGTGATGAAAAATGGATCCATTAAGACAACCCCAAGCGCAAAAAATGATATGTGAAACCCGGCCAACCAGCCAAATCAACGGCAAAGCCGAATATACATGGCGCCAAGGTAATGCTCTGTATTTGGTGGGATCAGAAGGGTGTGCTGTATTATGAGCTGCTAAAACCGGGTGAAACCATCAATGGAAAACGCTACCGAACACAATTAATCCGTCTGAAGAGGGCAATAGCCGAAAAACGCCCGGAATATGCGACCAGACACGAGGCAATAATTTTCCGTCATGACAGCGCTCGGCCTCATGTTGCTATTCCGGTCAAGAACTATTTGGAAAGCAGTGGATGGGAAGTTTCATCCCACCCGCCTTATAGCCCAGACCTTGACCCTGCTGACTACCATTTGTACCGGACGATGCAGAACGCCCTCACTGGAATACGGTTCACATCAGAACAGGGTATCAAAAATTGGCTTGATTCATTCTTGGCCGCCAAGCCGGCGCAGTTCTTTTGGGATGGAATCCACAAATTGCCAGAAAGATGGGAAAAAGTCATAGCTTCAGATGGGCAATACTTTGAATAATACTATTGTACATGTTTTTCTCAAATAAACGTTCAAATTTTGAATAAAAACCGCACGAATTAAGTTATAGATCCGATAATACATAAAAAAAAGTTATGAATTACTATACTGTCGCGAGCGAGCAAACTGCCGAGTTCCTTTTCCGTGTGGTGTTCCAAAGCTCTGGTCGTTCCTCAATAATACGAATATAGGAACGATATAGGAATAGAAGATTTCATTAAAACTGTTAACAGAGCAAAAACGATGCACACAACCTAATTTACTCCTGGACTTAATTATAGCAAAGAAAATTACTGGCTTCGCGGAAAAATCAATCAGATATTTACTAATAAACTTAGACGAGGATTTGTATGGCGCACTCAGACAAAATTTAAAATCGTCAACCTCGATTCTATCCCTGAAATAAAAACTAGAGAGTTGCAAGCAAGGAGTAACTGAGTCTGTCCAAAATTTCACTCTTAGATTTAGACAGATTATGAATGAAATCAATTACGATGTACAAGCACAGTATGTCAATCCCACAGAACGCCTATTAAAAATTAAACTCGAAGAACAAAAAGAAGTGAACCGATACCTCCTCAACCTTAAGAAAGAGATAGGTACACAGATACGACTTCTAAAACCCAATTCAATAATGGAGGCACAGACGCATTCCACAGAGACCGAAATGTGTTTCAAAAATGTCAACCTGCAAGAAAACAAGTAGTCATACGACATATACTGAAGTACCTACCAAAGCCGCAAACACTGCCACGACCTAGCGTCAACACTAATGGAATAAGAACACCTAATCATCCACTACCACTAGCAGACAGGATAAAAATGAATTGTCATAAATGTGTCAAGACAGGTCATTTTGGAAACCAATGTCACGTTAAACAGGGTTTTCACCCCGGCCAGAAGGCCAAAAGAGCCCCATAAACAGTGAGAATGCTGAAAGAGGAAAACACGGATGCATTACAAATGACACTGGAAGAAGTACAAGAGCAAATAAGTTACGAGGACTCAGCCGAGTTTCTGCCGTATGCGAAAGACTTAAATCTATTAGAATAAGAAGAAGAACAGGAAGTTACAAACTGCTAGTCGACTCTGGAGCAGCAATAATCAACCTGAAAAAGAACAAGCCCTAGACAAGCAAAACATCACCAATTAAAACCTCATGCGCGACCCCACAGCCCGTGCCAAAGGGCAAGGACCTAAGCCGCGATTTTGGTCTGAATTACGGCTACGTCTATGGAGAAGTAGCCAGTGAAAATCTGGCGTTTGTCTCTAATTGCTGTACAATCGCGTAGTATATGGGTGGAAGTTTCGTTGTCTTCCCCACATAATCGAAAAAGTGGACTTTCTGCAAGCCCTATCTTATGTCTGTGATAAGCGGTAGCGGTAAATTTCCGCGACCAATAAACACTTCTGTTAGAATCTTGACCTCGGTTGTACTAACAATAAATTTTGTTTTGTCGCTAGCTTGGCTAGTCCATTTGCTGTCTCGTTGCCCTTGATACCTCTGTGTCCAGGGATACGCATTTCCAGACCAGCGTCGAGGTAGTCACTGACTTACGTAGTGTCGTGAGGGCTGCTCTACTATCAGAGCAGATGGGTGTGTTCCTGCCGCGGCCATAATTTCATGCTCTGCATTCGCATTGGTGTATGGCCGCATTCTCGGTTTGAAGAACTGTGAAGTGGGGTCCCAACGGTACCACGAGGCTCGCGTGGCTGTTCTTCTCATAGACAGCAACCCCCGCGCTCTTCCTGTTTTTAGAGCCGACTGCAAACCAGTTGTTTCCATCTCCTGGGAGATGTAGACGACCCACCTTCCAATCTTACATGGTTGACAAGCTTACGTTGTACTTTTTGTTGAAGAGGTACCGCGGAGACGTTCTATCTCTCACTATTTTCATGATCGGCCTCTTCGCGATGTTGACAGTGGTTCTCAGTTTTTTTGCGATCACTATACTGGAGTATTCACCAATTCTTTAGGCCGCCTTGCCAGCCTTGGCTGTGATGATTACGTGCAGGGGCTCTAGCCCCATTAGTGCTCCCAACGTCGTTGTGGGTCAAGACTTCTAGGCGCCAGTGTTCAACCCTCTGAGTCTTTCCAACCTGGTCATGGCCGTCTTCTGCTTGACTCCGCTCTACCAGACTATAGACGCATAGGTTAGCCTGGCTCGCAGAATCGCTGTGAAGATCCACAGCAGTGTGTCAGGTTCCAGGCTCCAATTACTTCCAATAGCTCTTCTGCAAAGCCAAAGGGTTGTTATACATTTTTTGCACTTGTTTTCGAAGTGGTCTTTCCAAGTTAGCTTATTAACCAGAATAACTCCTAGATATTTAGCGTGCTTGGGAAATTTCTAGACACTGCCCTTTCAGTTCCAGTGTTCTAGTTGTACTCCACCTGTACTGCCTGCTAAAAATGACTACGTCAGTTTTGCCTGGATTCACCGAGAGTCCTGTCGTTTGACACCATATGTCTACAACCTTTAACGTCTGTTGCATTACGCCTATCAGTGCCTCCAAATGCATTCCGCGTACTATGACTAGGATGTCATCAGCATGTCCAATGGGGTGACATCCCTGGTCGGTGAGAAGATGCGATAGTTCATCCACCACTAGACTTCACATCAAGGAAGATAGTACGCCTCCTTTTGGGCACCCTGACTCAACGATCCCTCAAAGGGTGGTATTTCCTTTGTTTATCGTTATATTCCTGTTTCCTAGCATATATCAGGTCCAGTCAACTACGGCTATGGGGTTTCCTTGTCTAATCATAGCTCTCCTGATCACTTCACTAGATGTGTGGTTGAAGGCACCCTCAATTTCCATGTATGTTCCATTAGTGAATCCTTTACGGTTCAGTTGGTCGTCAATCAGATTCACCGCTTTGCTCAGGGCTGTTTGGGTCAAGCGACCGGCCGTATAGGCATCCCTGTGTAGCGGTTTTGCCGTCAGTATCTTATCGCGGAAGTATCTGTCTACGAGTCTCTTCACCGTTTTTAGTACGAAAGAGGTAAGGCTGATTGGTCGGAAATCCTTCGGGGACGTCCATCCGTTCTTGCCTTCTTTAGGTATAAAAATGACCCTCGCCCCTCTTCGAGCTTTTGGGACGTAACCCAGAGTCAGACTGGCCCTAGCAAGTCTCATTAGCGCCCCTATGATGGGTCCCCTAGCCCTCTGTAGTTAGACCGGGTAAATGCCATCCGGACCTGGGGACTTGAAGGGGTTAAAGACTTAAAGGCCCATTTAACCCTGACTGGGGAGGTGATCTCATAGGCTAGCCACCCACGTATTCTCAATTGGGTGGCGGGCAGCGGTCGGCCCTTTTGAGAATTCTGTTGGACCTTCAAAGCCCGGGAAGTGCGCCACCGTCAAAAGGGTCAGGGTCTCCTCGTCCGACTCTGAATACGTCCCGTCTGGCAGTCGTAGGGTGCTTAACGTAGCTCCCGGGTTACGGGCCAGTAGCCTGTTCAGCTTGGACGCCTCTGCACTCTTCTCTATGTCTGAACAGAAGGAGGGGTAGCTCCTACTCTTGGCCTCCCTGATTTCATTCCTGTATGCATTGGATAAGTTCCATACTTCTTCAGTATTGCCTTACTTAGCCCATCTAAAGCTTTCTCTGGTTTATTTACATAGCTTCTCAAGCTTCCTATTCCACCAGTGGGTCTCCCACGCGTTCTTGATTTTCGATGGTAAGCAGTTGTGTTCATACGCAGTGATGATGGCTGACGAAAATTGGTCAGTCGCCCTTTCAAAGGTATCTGCGTCTCTGATTTCCATGGTTGTCCCGTGGAGTGCAGCTTGTGGGTCTGTGGAATAGCATTCCAGGTTTCTTTTTCTCGGGTTTCTGGCTCATGTAGGACTAGAAAGTGCGCGTGTTTCCAATTCGTACAGTATCTGCATGTGGTAAGATAGAGAGGGTTCATTTGAAACCCTCCATTTCTTAACTCTATCCCGAATTCTTCCAGTGCAGAGGGTGATGTCGATTACCTTCTCTCGCGCAGAGTTCCAAGAATTCGGCATCGTTCTTGTATTTAGAATATCCAAGTCAGTAGTGGTTAGATAGTCCACTAGGTCATCACCCCTTCTGTTGGTGTCCGTGCTACCCCACAGCTTATGGTGGAAGTTGGCATCACACCCCAAGAATAGGGGCAGGCCTCCTATCTTACAGTAGTCGACTAGTGAGCGGACTTCCTCCGGTAGATGGGACGCACTGTCATGAGGAAAGTATGCCAATCCTATGACTAGCTTAGTAATTCCTGTCAGGTGAACTGAAGCCACCATGAGGTCTCTGGAACAAAGATCCACTAATGGCACGATGTTGACGTTCTTCACCAGGATTCATGTCCTCCGGGTTGTGTGCCTCGGGGTACCTGTAGCAACAAATGATAAGTGAGATGCCTGTGTGCATCATAGCTATGCTTTTCTGCAGAACCGCAGAAGCGCTTTTGCTTTGCTGCAAGTTGATCTTGATAATGGTTAGGCCGGATGCAGCCATTTAGGGCTGCTCTGGCCTCTCCGTTTGCATGGCAGGCTCCTCCTGCTCTCGACCGCTTACCTTAAAGGTAATCTGGCCGAGATGGTAGAATGGCCTGTCGTTGAGGCTTGCTAAAACTCTCGCCTGAGACTCAGGGACCTGAACGACTAGGAGATGTTTTAATCCCCCTTTTGCGTTAGCCTTCTGGGGTCTCTCATGCCTGACAATACGCCAGAATGCTGTTATCAGCGAGGGGTTCCAATCCCACCAAACGATGTAGGACGACAGCCGGGTCCTCCGGTTTCCGGCGAATCAGGCTGTCCTCTTTAGCATCCTTTGGAGTATTTCCACTTCACTTACTTTCAGGTTAGCGCCTTTCCAGGGCATGTCAACTGAAACTGTGTAATTTAACTTTTTCAACAAAGAACCTGTATTTCACATTATTTCTAACGACTTTCCCCTACCGAAAGATGGGATCATTGGACTGAAATTTTTCTCGAAATATGACCGATATGCAATTACACCAAACTTCTTAGTTCTGGATAAAACGAAATTACCGTTACAACACGGTGGGCAGGAACCGATGATAGGCTGCATAAAAATTTCGACAAAAACTAAAAGCAGGGGTGTATTTTTTGATGATTACAGGTGAAAAATCCGTTTGGAATGAAATCCTAGCTGCTCCTGTTTCAAAGATATCCACGTTTTACATATTCCTGATGAGATCAATTTTTGCGAAATATAAAAGGCGTGTTCCTCGATCATTGAAACATATTTATACGTCAAATATTCAAAAATGTATGTCCGTGCAAACGCGCAAGTAAATTTTTGTGTATGTAGTATATTAAAATATAAGTTGAGTAAGTTTTTAGCCGGTTTTAAACGTTTCCAAGGTGCACCACGTGGAGGAAACTTACTTTGCACCTATTTTTTTGGTTTTATATTTATAAAGAAATAGATGTTATTTCTTATATGATTTTCAATATCGCCGCCCTTTCAAGAGTGACGTCGATAAAGGAAATACCCACGTTTCCAACAAATTAAAATTCACGGTTAGAAGAATAGAAGTGGTCTGAAAGAGAGAACCACGTGGAACAAATACCACACATTTGATAGTGTTTAATTATAAACTAATAATGTAAGATTATAAAAGTTACGGCACGTTAATGAACATAAAATGTCGTTTCTTTGATTTTCAGGTAAACTATTAGATTTAAGACCTTTGTAAATAATAGCTTTAAGTACGTGTAAATAATAAAAAAACAACTTCGATTTTCAGAGAAACACATAGTGTTTAATAAATTCCTGCCCAAATCTACAAAAAACAAAACATAATAATAACAATATTATAAAACGACATTTGTTGTTTACAACGTCAAAATGGACAAATTATTATTTGAATTTGCAGTGATTGCTGCTGCAGATAAAAAGTCAAACATCTACGCCATAACCTCAATTTCGACAACAGATGGCAAGCATTACATTCTGCCAGATGAATTGCAACCTGCAAATTTACATACTGCTATTGCGGCTACAACCGCATTTGAAAAAGATAAAAGCGTCAATAAAGAGACGAAATCAATCAAGAAAAGTATGGATTGAATTAACTGGAGGAATAAAAAAGCTGTACGTAGATGATATAGATAACATACAATTCCAAAACCAATTCTTAGAAGAAATTACAGAAAATACAAATCAAGCACACGCTAGGTCACTGGATGACAAGTTATTAGAAATATTAGAAAAAATATCAGAAAAAGATAGTAAACCTAAACATCAAAGTATAAAAAAAATCGCAGAAAAGTTTATAATTGAAAAGTTTAGTGGAGACAAAAGTAATGCTGTGCAATGGATAAACATATTCGAAGGAGAATGCAATAGATGGGATGTTTCTGTAGATGTAGAGAAAATCGAATTGTTTAGATTGTTTTTAGAAAAATCTTGTCTTGACTGGTACAGCTCCATGTTAATAAAACTCACATTAGAATCAGATTGGAAGACATGGAAAGATAATTTTTGTGGAACCTACGGCAGTAAAGGTTGGTCTCCCATCAGATATGCTCTTACATACAGATACAAAATAGGATCTCTACTTGAATATGCAGTAAAAAAGGAGCGATTACTACTAGAAGTTAGAAAAGAAACTAATACAGGTACGATGATAGATATTATTGCAACAGGTTTACCGAATTTTATAATGGACAAAATTGATAGAGATAACCTCAAAAATACAGAAGACCTTTTTAATGAACTCGGCAAACTTGAACACTTAGTTAAAAAAAAAGCAACCGATAAACGAAATCCAGTAATATCGACGAAAAGAAGATTTGAAAAAAAGAATCACTGCTCAATCTGTGAGAAACTTAACAAGGGAATTCGTTTTCACGATGAATCAACATGCTGGTTCAAACAAAAGGAAACTGATACAGGTAAAAATAATGGAATAAAATACATCAATAATTCAGAATTAGAGGTAGAATTAAACAATATCGATCCAAAAAACTAAAAATCACACCATTAATAAAAATAAAAATCCTTCTTAATGATACACTAGAAGTATGGGGTATTTATGATTCTGGAGCAAACGTATCCTTGATAAATTCAAAATTAGTAAATGTAAATAAAACGAATACAGCACAAGATAACCCAAAAGCAACTCTAAAAACTATTAATGGTGTGAATAAAACTGATGGAATGATTACAATAAAAGCAAAAATATTTAACATAGAAAAAGAAATAGACATTTTTATAGTAAATAATGAAAGTTTCAACAGTGACTTCATTATAGGATTAGATATGATAGAAAAATTCCAACTAATTCAAGATGAAAAATTAAATGTCACACAAAAAATTCCTGAATACACAGGTAAGAATATACAAAAAAAAGATGAAAAGGATGATATAGAAACTCAAAAATTTAGAGTAAATTTTAATGAATTTATTAATACATATTTTGAAATAAACATAAATCATTTAACTATTGATAAAAAATCGATTATAGATGAAATGCTAGAAGAATATAAGTCGATGTTTGCAAAAAACAAGTACGATATAGGTACAGTGAAAAACTACGAAGCACGCATAGACTTAATTACTGAAAAATATTGTAGTAAACCGCCATATAGATGCTCACAAGAAGATAGAGAAGAAATAAATGGTCAAATTAAACAACTCCTAAATCATGCCCTAATTGAAGACACTTACAGCCCTTTTGCAGCACCAGTAACCTTAGCTTACAAAAAAAATGAAGATAAGAAATCGAGACTTTGTATGGACTCCCGAGATCTGAATAAATTGGTTGTTCCTCAAGCACAACCATTTCCATTAATAGATGACTTAATAGAAAAAACGGTTGACTGCAAATATTTCTCTTCATTGGATGTAAATTCAGCATATTGGTCGATTCCTCTAAGAGTTGAAGATCGTCACAAAACAGCATTCGTAACTCAAGACGGCCATTATCAATGGACATCTCTACCATTTGGCTTAAAAACTGCCCCAGCAATTTTTCAAAGAATTCTAAGCAATGTAATAAGAAAATACAATCTATCAAACTTTGCAGTGAATTATATAGACGACATTCTCATTTTTTCAAAAACTTTTAAAGAACATGTCTCACACATAAAACAACTTTTAGAAGCATTAAAAATAGAAGGATTTAGACTAAAGTTTACAAAGTGTACTTTCGCATCAGATTCGGCAAAATATTTAGGCCATATAATAGGCTACAACAACGTTAGTCCACTAAAAGACAATCTAAAATCAGTAAGAGAATTTCCTATACCTCAAACTCAAAAAAACGTGAGACAGTTCTTAGGAAAAATAAATTTCTACAATAAGTATATACCAAACAGCTCTATCATTCTGGACCCTCTACATAACCTACTAAGGAAAAATCAAAAATTTAGATGGTCTGGAGATTGTCAAAATTCATTCGATAAGATAAAAGACCTACTATGCTCACAGCCTATTCTAACCATTTTCAATCCAAAATTACCAATTAACATTTACACAGACGCAAGCATAAAAGGAGTAGCGGCAATCTTGAAACAACCACAAGAACACGAAGAAAAACCTGTGGCATACTTTTCAATGAAATTAAAAGAAGCACAAAAAAAAGAAGGCTATATATCTAGAATGTTTAGCGATAAAAGAAGCTGTAAAATACTTGCAATACAAACTTATTGGGAAAAAGTTTACTGTATACACCGATCATAAACCTCTAGAAAAGCTAAATATAAAGGCAAGAACGGACGAAGAATTGGGCGATCTAACATACTACCTGTCTCAATACGACTTTGAAGTAAAATATTCTCCTGGTAGAAATAATGTAGAAGCAGATTGTCTTAGCAGAAATCCAGTTTTAGAGCCAGAGGAAAATGAAGATGAGATTTTACGGATTGTGAATTTAATTAAATTCGAAGAGATCGAAAACGACCAAAAAGAAAATGAAAATCTAAAAACTGCACAAAGAAATATATATCAAAAAAATAATATCTACTACAAAAAAACAAAGGATAGAAGCAAGATTATACTGTCAGAAGATTTTAGCAAGTCACTTATCAAAAAGGTACATCAACATTTTTGCCATATGGGAATGGCACAATTACACAAGAAAATAGGAAAATTTTATACAGCAAAAAATTTATATAATAATATAAAAGATACCTGTAAAAACTGCGAGATCTGCATAAAGAATAAATCCAGAATCAACATGAACCTTGGACTAATGTCTTACTTGGGTCCCGCCACAAAACCATTTGAAATCTGTTCAATAGATACAATAGGAGGATTTGGAGGTTCTAGATCTACAAAAAGGTACTTACACCTACTTGTAGACCATTTTACTAGATACGCTTTCATAGCTACATCAAAAACGCAACATGCTAACGATTTCATAAAACTAGTGGATGATATAACACAAAACAACACAATAAATAAAATTCTGACAGATCAATACCCAGGGATTAACTCGCAAGAATTCAAATCATACCTAAAAAAGAAAAACATAGAACTTATCTTTACAGCAGTAAATGCACCATTTTCAAATGGCTTGAATGAGAGATTAAATCAGACCTTGGTAAACAAAATCAGATGCAAAATAAATGAAACTGATAAGAAGATAGCATGGACAACAATTGCACGAGAATGCACACAAAAATACAATGAAACTGAACATACAGTTACAGGTTTTGCTCCAGCTTACTTATTAGAAGGAAAAGACGTATCAATTCTGCCGAAAGAATTAAACAAATCCAACATGGTCAATACTCTACAACGAGACAGGGAAACTGCACTCAAAAACAGCATAAAATCACATAACTATAATAAACAACTGTTTGATAAGAATAGGAAAAAACATCAATTTAAAATAGGTGATCTAATATACATTGAAAATGGAAACAAATTAAACAGAAAGAAATTAGATGAAATTAGAATTGGTCCATATAAAATTATTGACAAACTATCAGATTCAATCTTCAAAATAGATACTGGTCGAAGAAAACAAGAGTCAAACCTATTCCATGTAACTAAAATGTTACCAGCTTCAGGTGTTACCTAAACGAAAAAATCAAGAGTGGTAGCGGTCTAGTCTCATCGGCTGGCTGCGCCAGTCCTCTTCTTTGAAGGGAGGGGGAGATATAAAGAAATAGATGTTATTTCTTATATGATTTTCAATATCGCCGCCCTTTCAAGAGTGACGTCGATAAAGGAAATACCCACGTTTCCAACAAATTAAAATTCACGGTTAGAAGAATAGAAGTGGTCTGAAAGAGAGAACCACGTGGAACAAATACCACACATTTGATAGTGTTTAATTATAAACTAATAATGTAAGATTATAAAAGTTACGGCACGTTAATGAACATAAAATGTCGTTTCTTTGATTTTCAGGTAAACTATTAGATTTAAGACCTTTGTAAATAATAGCTTTAAGTACGTGTAAATAATAAAAAAACAACTTTGATTTTCAGAGAAACACATAGTGTTTAATAAATTCCTGCCCAAATCTACAAAAAACAAAACATAATAATAACAATATTATATATTTTTATAATTTTTTTTGGCCTGTTTTCTGTTTTAAAATTTTTTTGTTTTTATATTTTTATAATCTTTTTTGTTATTTAAAAGTTTTTTACTCAATTTATTTCAATCTTTTGAATTGTATTAAATATTAGGTTTTTAAATTTAAGTATGCTGGGATGAAAATTTCACTACAGCTTTCTTCAATCGCTTCACAAAAGTTGGTTTTTCGATTATATTTATTTTATACCTATCCCAGAATTTAATGAATTCGCTATGAACCGACTCCCTGGCCTGCTCAGACAATAATCCTAAACCATCATTATTCAAGAATGTAATGGCTTGCTTCGAATGTGCAAGAATAATATGGATTTCGACGGTTTGAAAAATTCCAGTACTTTTCAAAGCTTCACGAAGTTCGCTTAGATTTTTATCAAAATCACTAAGATCCGCTTGTTTTGCAGAAAAGCAAGTATTAATGATTTTGCTCATTGCTTTGAATGAAACAATATAAGGCTGTAATCAAAATGGCCCTACAACCTCATAAATTTCAGGATCCTGTAATTGATCCACTTCTTTAAGAAGTTTCCAACAATAATTGCCTTGAAAAATATCTCCTTGATAGCTTTTATAAGATACAACTAATTTATTTGGCCACAAAAAAAACCTTTTCCTTTCCGATACCATAGATTTTAACTACACCATCCCAAAAGAGATGATTGACAAATCCCTGTAAGAGATGTAGTTTAGGAGGAACACACTTCTGAAGCACGTACGTGTAATAATCTTCATCATTATCTTCTTCAATAAAAAGAGGATGATGAACTGTGCTATGACAGTGTTTAGCTTGTTTTTTGTCGTTGTCCATACTTTTAAATTGTGAATAGTCCCCTTTCAAGTGATTGTGTCTCTTTAAATTAAGATTTTCTTCATTATTATTCGGATGATTTCCATCAATCATTTTATGAAAATTCTTCAATTCATGTAATGTAATAAAACAATAAGGGCAAGGGTAAGTTGCCGTCGCCGTCTGCTGTCCATTAGCAAGTAGAACAAGTTTTAAATCTGCAAGAAATTTGAAAGGTATCTCATTCAGTTTGGTTAATTGAACTAAAACATTGAAATTTTCATAAGTCTCTTTAATCCGAGGGACCATGCACAACAAAATCAATTTATAGACACTAGTCAGTTTGCGTTCATTTGTTGAAATACTTCCACCAGTGAAGTAAAATGAAACGTTCTTACTTTTGTATACATCTGAATCATTTTCTTCTTTTTCGTCATCTTTTTCAGTTGAAATTGAAATAGAAATTTTAAAAAATCTTGGCCTCCATCTGCCTTTAGTTTTATTTTTGTTTTTTCTATATGCTCAATGTTCCCTTTCTCAAAAACAAAGTCAAGAAGTTCCGTCGCATTGGCATACACAACTGGTCTGTTTCTAATTCCTTCCTTGTCCGTTTGAAACTCATAGAGACCTTCTTTATAAATGTTTTCCATTATATTTGATTTTTCATATTTTTTATTATTATTTTATTATTATTTTTTTATTTTATTTTTATTTTTTATTTACTTATTATTTATTTATGTAGTATCTGAAGCAGTAGCGACCTGGCGCATGAAGCGTTTTCGACAGGAGCGAGTTTTGGTAGGCGTGACGAATGCGAGAATGTGTGAGAATAGGCAAGGATAAGTAGTCTTTCGCAGTACCTCGAACTGACACAATGTGTACCTCATTAATTTAATCGAACTGACAATAAACCATTACCTATATTTTAAACTAATGTTTGTGTGTTCTCAAATTAATATCCTACATTTATTTTTATTATTATTATTTTATTATTACTATTTTTATTATTAATATTCATATTTTTATTATTTTCATCCATATGTAGGTTATAATTTGTAGGAACTGAGTTTCTTCCAGCAGAACTATGAATGAAGTTTACCAACTTCTTCATATAATTTGTAGATGATGCATGAATAGCTTGGAAGTTATCTAAACTTTGATCAGAAAAGATTATTTATGTTCTAGATTATTGTGAAATAGACATTATTTATTAAAAGACAATTTGTTCTGATACTTGTTAAGATAAGCACTTTTTACTGGAAAAAATTCAGAAAATTAATTTCTTAGGCAATACCGTCCAGATAGAATGAGCAGTATACTTCTGAAAGGAAAGATCTTGAGTGAGAGTAAAGAAGTCACCACGTCACGCTGTCCCGCGCGGTATGATTCAGTCTCCGTCAACTAAAAACAACTAAAAATCAGCAGTATGCCTTTCGTATATGCCGATTTGACTGTGCTATCCAGCGCTACAATTTTGGTAGACAATGCGGGCAAAAGGAGCGCTACCTTCTGACGAAAAGCCGATGCTAACTTAGAGCACAAACACACACACACACATTGATACATTCATTTATTGTTTGCAACATAAATTATCAAATATTTGACGAATAAATATGTTCCAATGATCGAGAAACACGCCTATTATATTTCGCAAAAATCGGTCCTATTAAGAATATGTAAAACGTGGATATCTTTGAAACAGGAGCAGCTAGGATTTCATTTCAAACGGATTTTTCACCTACAATCATCAAAAAATACAACCCTGCTTTTAGCTTTTGTCGACATTTTTATGCAACCTATCATCGCTTCCTGCCCACCGTGACAAGTGGATGGAGATTTTATACCAGCAGAAACATCAAAAATATTTAGAATTCCGGCGGCAGGAGACGACCAAGATATATTAAACATGGACCAAGAAACAATACCAGATGGAATGTATAAAAATAAGAACGGAATTATAAAAGTACCCATACAAAATTACTCTGCAAACACAGCAGAAATATCCAAAAGAATCGAATATGAAGAAATTTATACTATGTGTTCCCGAGACGCGAGATTCCCAAAAAGTAACGAATCATGGCAACGATTACAAGAAATATCAAAATAATCAAAATTGGAGAATTTGGAACCGGAACAAATGGGATTTGTTAAAAAGATAATAAGGAAATATCCAGAAGTCTTTTCACTTGACACTGACCCTTTACCATGTACAAATCTAACGTAACACGAAATTGTAACCAAAACTGGAAAAATCATTAATTTACGATTACACAAATTAACCGAAAAACATAGAGAATTTGCATTACTAGAAACGGAGAAACTCTTGAATAAAGGAATGATTAGAGACTCTCAATCACCATTTAATTATGGATAGTACGCAAAAAAGGTAATAAGTTGAGAATAGTGATAGATTATCAAAAAATTAATGAAGATACAGACCAGGAGGCTTATCCCTTGCCCGTGATAGAAGATATCCTTGATCAATTAGAGAAAGCAAAATTCTTTTCTGCCTTTGACTTACCAGTGGGTTTCCACTTGGATCCCGATGAGAGAAAGAAACAAAAAATATACAGCTTTCTCCACTTCACAAAGACACTTTGAGAACAATCGGATGCCTCTTGGATTGAAGAAAGCACCCGCAACCTTCCAGCTAATGATGGACAACGCATTTAGCGGATTGATATGTAACACATGCTTTGCTTACAGTGACAATATAGTTATCTTCGGAGACACTATCCAACAACATAATCAGAATATGGAAGACGTTTTGCAAAGAATCAAACAACTTGGATTACGTTTAGAACCCAGTAAATGTGAATACTTGAAGCCCGAATTGGAGTATTTAGGACACATCAAAAACAAAGAAGGTGTGAGACTTAACCCAGAAAAGTTGAGCGCGATGAAAAACTCTAAAGAACTCAAAACTGTGAAGGACGTGCAATCTTTCCTAGGACTATCTGGCTACTATAGAAAATTTATAAAAAACTTTTCAAGCATTGCAAGGCCACTCATAAATCTAACTCAAAAAGATACAATATTCGACTGGACATGAAACTGCGGAAAAGAAATCTATGACTTAAAACATGCATTCATATCAGCACCAGTATTAAGGTTTCCGAATTTCAAAGAACAATTCACCTTAACAACTGACACCTCAAATCAAGGCTTAGGAGCAGTTCTTAGTCAAAATGGACACTCATGCTTATTCATTTCAAGGACTCTCAACAAAGCTGAAAAAAGATACAGTACCTCAGAAAAAGAGCTTTTAGCTACAGTATGGGTTATGAAAATCTTGAGACAGTATCTCCTTGGTTACAAATTCAAAATCCCAGCGGACTACAGAGCTTTGGTTTGTCTCCATAACGTTGAGGGTCCTAGCTTAAGATCGCTACGATGACGATTGAGAATGGAGGAATACGATTATGACATTTTTGGAGATCTACTATTTATCCCACTGCAAAAGGAAGTTCTAAGGAAATGATGGAATTCTTCTCAAATTATTATCCACACATAAATTTCCACTTATGTTTCACGCCTCACAGAAAATTGGCAACAGAAGAAAAACAAGCTATAATCAAAGAAGCACACTCCACTCATCTTGGAGAGAAGAACACGCTGAAAAAGGCTAAGACCATCGGCTTATGGCTCGGAATGGACAACGATATTAAAAAATACGTGCAATCTTGCCCCATTTGCCAACTTTAGAAAACAACGCGTATAAACAATCAAGCCAAAATCATATAACCCGATATACCTTTAGCACCCAACGAAAAATTGGCACAAGGTGCGTTCCAAAATAAGCGAGACTGAGCGAAAATAGAAACGACAGAAGCTTTGTTCTGATAAATTCGAGTTTATTTATTCAAAACAGTCCCCTCCGGCCTCGATACACTGTTTTGCGTGATCCAAAAGCTTTTCGAAAGAGTGTTTTAGGTTATTGACCAGAATGTCCTTCAGGATGTCGGTACAAGCCTTTTGGATGGCCTCTACGGACGCAAAACGTTTTCCGTTCATGGCCAAATGCAATTTTCCAAATAGGTAGAAGTCACAGGGAGCCATATCAGGCGAATACGGTGAGTGATTGATGGTTAAAATGCGATTTCTAGTAAAAATATCAGTCACAAAAGTGGATCGATTTTTGGTCATCAGTTAACTTGCGGGGAACAAAACGTGCACAGACCTTTCGTAAGCCCAAATGATCGGTTAAAATGCGATAAATCGATGTTTTGGAGATATTTAACTCCGATTCCATGAATTTCAAAGATGATTTCGGCTCATTTTTGATAAATTCACGCACGATTTCGATGGAGTTTTCGGTGATCACTGATTTTGGGCGGCCCGTATGTTCATCGTCATTTATGTCCTCACCATCTCTGAAACGTGTAAACCACTCATGAACTCTGGCACGAGATAGACAATCATCGCCATAAAGTTTTTTCATCAATTCAAATGTTTCTGTAAACGTTTTACCGATTTTAAAACAAAATTTGATATTAGCTCTGTTCGAAACTCATTTTTGTACCGATGACACAAACATACTGACACTTTAGACGCAATAACTTCGCTTCCACTGAACCGAATGTCATGAAACTGTCACTGGAAGTCAGGGAGGCATATAACTTTCCAACGCATTACCTCATTCACAGATGGCGCCACCAAAAAAATTTTTATGGCAAAAGTCTCGTTTATTTTGGAACGCACCTTGTAGATATCTTTAGGCCACTCCCTACAACACAAAAAGGAAATCGTTACATACTCAGTGTGCAAGACAGACTAATAAAATACACAGTTCTTGTACCCTTGCGGAACGAATCAACGAATTCAATAATAGAAGCCTTAATTATAAGTAAGAGACTCGAACGATGCAGGAAAGGGCCAACAGAAAATGAAAAGACCAAGTATCGTCACAGGTCAAAGTAGCGACGTTTCGTTGGCTTGGTTTGCCAACCCCATCAGGCTAATTTATTAAAAAATTAAATTATTAAAATTCACTAACACATACAAGGAAAATACATTTATAGTTAAAATTCCACATAGATTGAGAATTACCTTAAGGATTCAGTTCGAATTAAAAATTAAAGATTTGTGAACAGTCAAAAAGTTTCAAAACATATTTGAGCCGACGGTGTTCTGTCTCCTGACGGTATGTCATGATCGCTCGTCGTATTTATTTATTAATAACTAATACAAGTAAGAAAACATAAACAAATATTGGTGACTGGTATATGTTTAACGGAGAAGCTTAAATATAGAAGTCAATCATGAATTTATTAATTTGAGAATCGGGAAATAAATTTTGTTTAGAGTATAAATATCTTCTTTTTTGTTAATACTATTGTGATTGGATTTTATGTGTATCATTTCTGACGTTACTCTTTTCTTATAATTTGATTCCTGATCTATAATTTTAGTTTGTTCCCAATTAAATTATGATTGTTATTCACTTGGTGCTGACAAACTACAGATTCCGTACTTTTTTTGTTTTTATGCTCATTAATACGTGTTTTTAAAGATCTCTTAGTCTCACCTATATACGTTGCTGGGCAGTTTTTGCTTGTAAATTTATAAACTACATATGTTTGATTCCATTTGTCCAAAGTACCCGTGCCTAATTTTACAATTAGACTTAAATTTTTACAAACTTTTGGTATTGAGCTGAAGTTATATTTCTGAAAAATCTACGATAGTTTAAAAAAAAAATGTTCTGTTATGTATGGAATATGAACTTTTATTGTTTGTTTGTAAATATTGGTTGGCTTGTTGTTTTTATTATCATTATTATTATCTAAAGAGCAATATTTTATTTTAGACATACGTCTTTTTACATTATTTTCAATAAAGTGTGTAGAATGAAAAAATTGGGGTTCAAAATGATTCAGAGCCTACAATTTTCCTAGGATTTAACTTTTTTTTTTTAATTAAAGCTAATTAAATTTTCAAGAAGTCTGTCGAGGCCGATTTTAAAGAAAAGACGCGGTTATTTTGTCATTTAAGTTGCAAATTGCAAAAAAATCATAATTTTCCATATTTGTGCTACCTGCTCCATGATATTCGTTGATATTACCTCAAAAATGTATGAACTTGATAGATTTACAATCACAGAGAAAATTCCGATATTTTAGGTGAAGTTCGTGCAATCTGTTCAATTGTTATAAACAAATTAATGGAAAAAATCTTTTTTTCTACATATTCGAGCCTGAAAGTTCTTTTCATCACGTTTTTTCCACGGAGTCGATTGGAATCAATGTTCTGTTACAATCCATGCCCGGAATATAATTTTTCATATTGTTATAAACAAATTTCATGAACAAACTCAATGAACAGACGCCGCTGGATATATAAAATTCCTTTTTTCCTGCTTGATCATCAATTTCCTCTGCGAAAATGATGCTTCAATTAATGGAAAGCACAATCAAGGATATTTACATTTGTTATTAATAATACTGATTAAATAAATGTATTAAATGGTCACTCTTTGGTAGAAATAATTCATTTTTCTTCGTGAAATCGTCTATCATATACCAAAAATAGAAGTATAATGAAAGGACTGACATTGAACAATATCTTCCATTGTTATTAACAATTCTAGTCAACAAATGCATCCAATAGCTATTTCCGGATTGGAAAAATTCGTTCTCCGCTCGAATGTTCATTTGAGATACAGTTTGGTTACCCTTGAGTGTTTCGATTATCAGTTGTTTTAATTTTCAGTTGTGCCGTTTTTCATTTGTTCCGGATCTCACATGTTTTTAGTCACCGATAGTCAAACTCCGAATACTGATGAGCTTTCATTTCTTGCAGGACCAGAGAGAAATGAGTATACTCATTCAATTGATTGGCATAGACGTTTTTCGTCTTTTTTTCAATCGTTGCAGTTTCAGTTGTTTCGGTTCTCACGTGTTTTTTGTCCCTGAAGGTTCATCACAAAATAGATAGACTTGCATTTTCCGTAAGCACAAAAATTGGATGAACTTATTCATATTCGTTCTATGTGCTTGGGTTGTTTGATTTAATTTGTTTTGTTTTCCACTTGTTCCGGTTCTCACATGTTTTTCGTCACTCAACGTAAAATTGATACGCTGGTTTCTTTAGAGGGTCAGTGAAAAGTTTGGGCACGTAACCATTTGATTCTTGTGTTTTCCCAACTTTTTTTTTCCACAATTCTCGAATCCAATAAGTAAGGATTATTCCTCATAAAGTGCAGATTCGTGAATAAATTGTTTCTGTGTTATTCATGTCTTCTTATTCTATTATCCTTCTTCAGATTTAAGTTATACATATTATAGAGTCCCATTAGTTGTAAGTTTCAAGTTATCCTTTCATAAGTTGCTATCGATATCCTTCTCTTCGATAAGATTCATTGTTCTAACAATGAATGAATTAAAAGTTCTGAAGCAAGTTCTTTGTGATTTTCCGATCACAAACGGTGTTAAAAATAGAGGAGCATTCTTAAGCCATATCAAAACCAATTATGGCATCGAAGAAGAATATCTAAAAGCAGTCGAAGACAATTTAACTTATTTCATGTCCACATTTGAACAAAAGTGGAAAAATGCTTTCTATAATGCAACAACATTCAGGGTCCGGAATACGGAATGGCTAATTTCAGATTTCTCTGTACAATTCTTTGGAGTTGGTCCCGGGAGGAGACTTTCAGATAATTTCGAGAATAGCTCAAAATCAACCAAAAGACGTAAACTGCTTCAAATTCGGGAATGTTATTCTGAGTCGGAAATACAGTGTGCATTCCTGAATATTTTGCGATGTTTTGGTAAAACTAAAATTGCTAATGACATCATGAAACTTTTACCAAAAGACGATGCTGATCACAATGAATTACCTGACAAGTTATCAGGTTTAGAAATGGGAGGAATTACACGCTACACTGATGATGAGGCATTAGCACTGATTGAAAACGCAAAATTAAATGTATACCAGTATGAAATTATCCGCATCCAAACGAAAGCTAAAACCCCCTTTCAATGTAATCGTCAATTGTTCCAAATTTCTGTTCGAAAATACGTTTTTTAGTTTCAATGACAGTGTTTATCAACAAATCGAAGGCGCATATTCTATAGGCCTCATACTTTCGATTGGTATATAGTTTGTTTCGTAAACAAATAAGTGCAATTTTAAAAAAAAAGCCATTTTTGAATTTTTAATTAATCATAGTCTTGACAGAAACTTTTTATGCAACCCACTTGCGATATATTTTTTAGCATATTAAATTCAATATAAAGTACTTTTCATCGTGTAAACTGATGGGTGAAGGTCGTTTTATATTCGGACCCTGTACTAAAACGGGAACACCGAAAGAATGCACTCTACACTAGTAAACCTCATTAAGACTAGTATTACCGAAAATAACAAACAATGGGACGAAAACATGAAATACATCAATTTCGTCATCAATACTACTATAAATCAAACGACTGGACATTCTCCCTATGAATGAACATTCGGAAGAACACCTAATATCTCGTCAACGGTCAGCACCTCACCTAACCTAACTCATCAGGACCTGAGAGAGAATTCAGATAGAAATGGAAAATACCAAAAGGAGAATCGATGAAAATATAACTAGAAAACATCCAATATATAAAGCAGTAGACCTTGTCAAAACACTCAATAACACTGAGAGAAATAAATTAGAACCTGCCTGGAAAGGTCCTTTTGAAGTAATCGATTACATCGACAATAATAATCTAGGAATCAGAAATAAAGATATGATCATTCGAATACACATAAATAAATGTATGCCGTATTTTCCAGATATTGATACAGACGATAACGCTGCTAGCACTAGCTATGATTAGTCAGGCCTATTAGGACCTAAATTCATTCTAAACAGAGGAATGTTATACCCTGATAATAAGGTAGTTGCAATCGTAACCGCCGGGGCGTCCCCTGGGTACGTGATTGCCTATCTGCAGTCTCTTTTATATACGTCTTGGGTTGTGTTCGTGCACCAATGAGGAGCGCCGGGGAACTCGGTACGTCTTCCCCTTCTATGGGTGCGTTGACCAATCAGGTCATTCCTTCGCCAGATGTAATGGGTGGCAGGACTACCTTCGCTCTCCTTTACATTATAATTATACCTGCGTCTATTAATATCAGGAGTTTACAATAGTAGTTTTTAATGCGTTTTAAATTCTAAACGAAAACTCAGAGATCTTAAGTTAGGCCTGCGAGTCTTAAGTCGATTGAGCCGTAACGTAATTAAAACTAATGATATCGCAAGTTATATTAGTTTTAAATGATTGTGTCATACATGCTAAGGAAAACTCACATCGTAAAGAAAAGAGAAATATATATATATATATATATATAATTATTACTAAACATAACTTATATTATACTTGAGCGTTTAGGTGGTATCTGCGTCTCGATTTTCTGAGCGCGCACCAATGGGGGTTGTCGGGAAGCTCGGTGTGTCTTCGCCCTCTATAGGTGCGTTGACCAATCAGGTCAATCCTTCGCCAGACGCCGCTAAGTAACTTACATCCAGCCTATGCGTCTTAATTCTATAATTCGATTTTGTATAATATGAAGGAAAAGCAAGATAACAAAAGAAAATGAAGTCAAGGCATACCAGACGGCCCAACCCCTCACCTCGAATTGTAGTAGAAAGGAGAAACGAAGGGCGAGCTGCGAATAAAAAGCACAGCACTCACCCCGCAGATCAGGGCCCAGGCCTTGCAAACCTAATGCATAGATAGTAGACGATTAGCAACTAGCCCCGCGTACAACTGTGCATATGAACTATCATTATATGTGCACGTGTTAGTGCACATACATGCATACGTAGGTTCTTTAAATGTGTTGCAGAGAATATAAAATAAAAGGAAATTGAAGATTTAATGCAAAATTGTGAAAATGTAATGTATGAGTGAGAAGTAAATATTAACTACTTTTGATTTTATAATTGAAAGAAAAACCGCACTATAAAAGAAAGGCGTTATAGTCCAGTCGAATTAGAATTCAAGATGGATGTGAGAGCAAGATCCGAGATTTTTATTGGAATTGCTCAAAAATATCATAGTAATTGACGTACCATGTTTTGCGCCTCGAGTTTCCTTGTGCGTTTTGTAAAACAAATGTTCAAAGCCAAAAAGTGCGAAAATAGGCCATTTTTTGAATACATATTCTCATTTTACTCTTAAAATATCAGTTTTATGATGAAATTGTATTAGAGCAAAGTTGTAGAGCACAAAATTTGCTACAAAATGTTGTGGTTTGAAGTTAAAAGATTTGAATTTCCTCTGCCACAGCGGCCGAACAATAAATAAAAAATAGTCGAAAAGCAGCTATTTTTTGCACGCGCATTTAAAATTGAAAATATTAATACATCTAAATGGTTGTTTTGCCTTTAAAATATTTAATTCTTTACCTTTCGAATGCCGAAAACTCGAGTTAAATATCTCTTTTAGCTACCGAGTAATGTAATTGTTTATTAAGAATTTTCAAAATAACATAACTTTTAAGAATTAACATATACACCAGGAAAATTTTTTCACACATAGCATGATTTTTTTACACATACTGCAAGTATAAAACTATCATATACTTTTGCAATTTCAAGGTGGAACACAATTTCAGTTATATAAACATTTGATCAAAATAATTCTAGTTGCCATTAATTTCATTTTTATAAAGTTTACCCGACAAGTTACAAGTGACAGGTTACAATGAATTTTTTTCCAAGTAGACGGTACCTTTTTTTTATTCATAATGATAGTCATATAATTGTTAAAAAATCAATCTTTTTGTTAAAAATGTAATGCATTTATTTTTGCAAAATAAAAAGTACACATTCTGTATAGATTATGAAACATAAATTTATTATACATAATATTATACAAAATTATCTTCGAAAATTGTATGATTGTGCAATGTCAAAATTAGAAAAATCCCAAATGACGTTAACCATTCATAAAATTTTAAAAACAGACTAGAAGTATGTACATCATTAGATTCCTCTTGATTTGCTATATCGATTTAAAAAAATAAACGTCAAATTTGGTCGATTAGAAGCCGAGATAAGTGGCAGTGCAGAGCGCGCGACGATTTTGAAGGCGCCGAATCAAGTTTTTGCGCCACGCTGACTGTTCCCTCCACTCCGATTTTTGCCATTCCCGCGCGCGTTTGCCTAGCTGTTAGAATTAATTGCACATAGATCGTCAAAGTAATCGGTTTTCTTCAACAATATATCGAAAATAAATTGATAAAGCTATATGCTGGAATTTTTTTTTCGTTTAATTGTTGCTGAAATCTCACTCACATGCAGCCGACTTTGGGATTCAATAACTTCAGATTGGAAGGTCGAATTGAAGCGTTCAAAGCGCTGAAAGATTTGTTTTTGCAAGCACTTTCACAGGGTCTTTTCAGATTTGGAATCTGTCGAGAAACCGCGGAGTTATTCATTTTGCAATTAATGTAAAAATTACAACCCCTTTGTAAATAATCGTTTGGATGTGTTAAAAAATACAAACCACTCATCTAATCATTGAATATGATAGTTTTATACTTGCAGTATGTGTAAAAAAATCATGCTATGTGTGAAAAAATTTTCCTGGTGTATATGTTAATTCTTAAAAGTTATGTTATTTTGAAAATTCTTAATAAACAATTACATTACTCGGTAACTAAAAGAGATATTGAACTCGAGTTTTCGGCATTCGAAAGGTAAAGAATTACATATTTTAAAGGCAAAACAACCATTTAGATGTATTAATATTTTCAATTTTAAATGCGCGTGCAAAAAATAGCTGCTTTTCGACTATTTTTTATTTATTGTTCGGCCGCTGTGGCGGAGGAAATTCAAATCTTTTAACTTGAAACCACAACATTTTGTAGCAAATTTTGTGCTCTACAACTTTGCTCTAATACAATTTCATCATAAAACTGATATTTTAAGAGTAAAATGAGAGTACGTATTCAAAAAATGGCCTATTTTCGCACTTTTTGGCTTTGAACATTTGTTTTACAAAACGCACAAGGAAACTCGAGGCGCAAAACATGGTACGTCAATTACTATGATATTTTTGAGCAATTCCAATAAAAATCTCGGATCTTGCTCTCACATCCATGTATCCCAATTTTCCACCCTAATTCGACTGGACTATTATTTCTCTTTTGTTAGTAATATTGTTCATCGAAATGTCGATGACAAACAAAATATTACCTTTCTACTACATGTAGGTATTCTATCCTCGACAAGTAAGAGTATGCCCAAGCTTCTATTCATTGTTGTTTAGTATCTCCTCTCTTCGGAAACCAATGAATAGACACACTTTCCTTCTGACGCTTTTTGGTGATATACACTCACGAACAGCACAATGAATTACGTATTTTTTTATCCATGATAACGCACAAGCACGCGCAATAAATTTTTAAATACTTGTAATGACTTTTAAACAAAAATGGCGGAACTCATATGAAACCCTTGCCGTACTCCGACCGCTTGTGACAGCTAGCGCCGCGTACAACTGTGCACATGAAATAAGCAACGCAGACTACTACGCCAGTCAACCTCTAATTGATGAGGTGATATTTTTGATTTTTTCTTATTAAGATAAATAATAATTAATTTTGATGCCTCATTTTCATAACTTTTATGTTTATTCTTAGAAAAATGTCAATTTAAGTTGATTAATTTGTCTTGTGGATGACTTATGTGAGAGTTGTACTCGATCTATACTTTTAATGACAGTCAACAGTTTTCTACTCGTAGATTGAAAAATGTTGGGTGATTAGCTTTAAAACTTTTTTCCATACGTGAAACATATATGAACTAATTTTTTATATTTCTGAGATCAAGCGAAAGACAATTCGTCAAAATATGTGTATTGTAAATATTCATAATATCTTGATCACTCTCTGGAAAAAAACATCTCCCTAGATGTCTTCCGAAATTCTCAAAATAGATACTTGGGGAATATTTATTTACCAGGATAACAGCTGCTGCCAGTTTTAAAGAATCAAACATATGACTAACGAAACCTTCTGCCTTAAAAATTATTGTCTTGACGGATGACATAAGTATCCAAGAGAAAATTGTACTAATTTATTGTATGGGTCATTCCATATTAGATTGACAGTCGATATCGCAGATCTGAACGAGATAATTTTTTTCGGTTCTTTATCAACAATAAATAGACACGTATTTCTTTGTTTGGGCGAAAAAATTTTTTTTACAAGTATACGATTTTTCGAATTTTCTAAGAAATGATACTTTCGACATAGCAAGCGCACTTTCAAGCCTGTTTATCTTGAAAACAATTGTTCGCACAAAAATTTTTCCGAATCACGAAAATTAGGGTTTTGACTCTCCTTTACAGAGATTGTTGCGAAGAAAATGTTTAAATATTTTTTAACATACAAAAGTAAAGAAATAAACGCAAAATCGTTTTTTCCAAATTTGGCCCCTTTCGAAATTTTGTTTTTGTTGTGGATTTAGATTCTTTGAAGTCTGTTATAAAATATGACGATTCAATCAAAATGGCTGGATCATTGATTCGGAAGTTATGGAATTTTAAAGAGCCTCACGCGGCCTTGCGCGCAATCCGGGGGCTTCCACACGCGGCGAGCGTTTTACCGGGCCTAAGTTATTAGCGCTAAAAGTAAAGGTAAAGATGAATCTTAGATTCATTCTACACACATTTTTATTTGTAAAAAAATACTTATTTTTCAATTCGTCCAGTATTACTCATAATTTTATTTTGTAGGACAAAAATTCGAACTGTTTGATGAAATATGTATTCAACTATGTGGGTTGTTTAATAAGTCCATAGAAAATCACACTGATAGCGCTCGTAGTATTGAGAATGATTTGGTTTTAGTAAGCTTCATTACACACTAGACAGCTGTTACTGTCTCAGTTCTTTATATCCAACACATAGTTTCATTTTCATTGTTGATTAAATCAAAAAACTTTTGTGTATTTTGAAAAATGGAAATAAGTAAGTTTCGAGTGGTAATTAAACACTTATATTTAAAAGGCTTGACACCGAAAGAGATCAAAGCTGAGTTGGATAAAGTTCATGGCACGTCTGCTCCTGTGTTTGTAACTGTTTACAATTAGGTAAATGAGTTTAAACGTGGCCGTATAACCACAAAAGATGAGCATCGTTTGAGACATCCAGTGGAAGTGACTACCCCGAAATAATTGATAAAATCCACGATATGGATTTGAGTGATCGATGAATTGAAGTGCGCGAAATAGTTAAGGCTACAGGCATATCACAAGGTACAGTGTTTTCAATTTTGCACGAAAAATTGGGTGTGAAAAAATTTCGGCAAGATGTTTGCCACGATTGCTATCAGGGGAGAATAAACGCAGTCGCGTGATCTACTCTAAGACTATTTTGGCGCTTTTCCATCGCAATCCTGACGAGTTTCTGCATTGCTGCATAACTGTGGACGAAACATGTGTCACGTCCCGCGACTCTACCACCTAGAGTAATAAACAAATTAAGGAAACAATGCAGAGATCGAGGCAACATTACCACGTCCTTGATTATATTGACTCAACAGCAAGATCTAACAAGAAATAGGAAGATCGTTAAAATCGAAAGGCAAATCTAAATAGATATATTTGGCTGTGACATTAACGCCAAGTAATAAATATCATCGGAACGTGACTCATCGGTGAAGGCAACTCATTCGACTTTAAGCTTCAACACCAAAATATGGAAAAGATCGTACACCTTGTTTTTACTTCCACAGTAGTTGACTTTTTCGTTAGAATAAAATAACAGACGAAATAGACTTGATATATTTGACTATGACACTAATGCCAGGTAATAAATTTCATCGAAGCATCAGTGATCAGAGAAGGCAACTCATCCGATCTTAAAATACCAAATATGGAAAAGATGATACACCTTGTTTTTACTTCCACAGTAGTTGACCTTTTCATTAGAATCGAATAACAGATAAAATAGATTGCGACATTAGTGCCAGGTAATAAATTTCATTGGAGCACGAGTCATCAGAGAAGGCAACTCATCCGATCTTAATACCAAATATGGAAAAGGTGGTACACCTTGTTTTTTACTCCCACCATAGGTGACCTTTCAAAGTTCTATAAAAAGCGAAAGTTCCAATAGAGATCAGTTCAGTCACTTAGTCGACATCCAATTTCTACAATGTAACCAACGCGAGTTCAGTCACTTAGTCGAAATTCAATTTCTACAATGTAACCAACGTGAGTTCAGTCAGTCAGTCGACATCCGATTTTCACAATGTAACCAACGCGAGTCCAGTCCAGTAACATCATCTCTACACGGCGAGTTCAGTTCAGTCTAGTCCAGTTTCATCATCTCTGCGCTACGAGTTCAGTCCAGCCTCATCGGATTTTACCGCTACTCAGATGAATTCTTACTCGACGCTGAGTTCAACGACATTAGAAAGTGAAGGGGAATCACCTTCCAAAATTCTCTCTAAACTTGGATCAAGAATCGACGACCAACCGTCTCAACTACGAATTTCCCATCAAACTAGTACTATCTTAAAGATTACAACGAAGACTCAACTGACCACCTTCGCTCCACTGGACTCAATAAATCATCAGGCAAATTTCACTCGGGGTAATTACAAAGGTACATCTAAATTTCAATTCGATTTCCAATTCCATGATGCTTATTCGTTGAGGCTAACCTAAGTGATTAAATAATTATTTTATTTGAAGAATTGTTTAATTTCCTTATTTCTTGTTATTATGTACAAACTGTGCTAAAATAAAATAAATTCTGTTGAGTCACGCAGGGATTTGACCTTGATGCTAACCTAAGTGATCAAAAGACCTATTTTATTTGAAATTTTATTATCTGAATTTCTGAAAGTGCAGAGATTACATAGGATTTTGTGCTTGAGTCATGCCTGTCTAATCTCATATTTCTTTAATTCTAAACTGTTGACTAAGTTCTAATTCGAGTTAAAACGAGAAAAAGCAGCACACGAGACTATAAGTCCTTTTTAGATTCGTTGAACAGTCACCATTTGATTACGATCAATTGGGTAAGGCAAAATTCAAGTGCTCATACAGTATCGTTTGAAACTTCTATTTCAACTCTGTTAACTAACAGAATATTTTTAATAGCAAAAGATTGACCAAGATGTTGTGCTTGAGTCAGGCTTGTCCAATCTTGCATCAATTAAATTCTGTATAATTTATAATTCTGTTTATGTGTGTATAATAAAAAATATAACAAAAAATATTTTTTTGTGAGTGTAGCAATTATTTAAAACCCATTTGTGACCTATACCATTCGACAATTATATAAAAAAAAAACATATCAACTATCCCAAGTAACACAAAGACGAAAATTAGTTTCAATAAGAATAAATTTGACACAAAAATTCTAAATAAATATTTTTTCTGTAAGCACATGGAAATTAGTAGAATTAAGGCATATTATTTTAAGAATTTTGGTTGTCGACTATAAATTTACCTGACTCGGAGCATTGAGACAAATTCATATTTTCTAATAACAAGTTATCAATCACATTTATTGATTATCAAAAATATATATTTTTAATCGAAAAATATTGGAAAGTTTTTTCGGTTGATCCAAGTGAATATTTATGTATATTATAATTTAAGTAGTGTCTCCATGTACGTATCAGTAAATTTTATTTTATAACAACCTATGTCGGGACCCAATCCCAGTGAATTAGGGAAATCACAAATTCAAGAAAATCCTATTACGCGCAGTCAAGTTAAGAAAAATACTGAACTTGCAAAAATTTTGGCGCAAAATCAAACTGGTCCCCTTAAACCAAAAAGAACAATTACTGTGAAGGAAAAGGTAGCTAAAGATAATTTTGAAAATATTTCTAACAAAGACAAAACAAATATCAGTTTGCAATTAAATAATATTCCTTTAGAGAATACCTTAACGTTTGAACAATTCGAAACTGCCGAAACAAGCAATTTATCTGACTGAAATAATTGGCTTAATTCAAATTCAAAAAATAATTCAAGTATTATTTGTGGATCAATTGATCAAGACGGCACATAAAAAAAACGAAACTACTTATATTAACAACGAAGACATAAGTTTACTTAGTTCAGCGATAATTCCAAGAAATACAGTTGAAGAAAAAACTAAAATAAATTTATCAGAAAAATCTCTTACACGCAAAAGAATCACAAGTAATCACGATAGCGACGATATTAGTACCGACAACGAACAAATGGAACAAATTGTTCACAACAATCCTGAAGAAAACGTTAATCCAATTATAAACAACGAAATGGTCCTACCAAGTAATCAACAAGTATCCTTACGCGACGCGCTAGAAGTAGTACCCTTATTTGATGGAAGTAACATTATCAATAAAATTAACTATCTGGCCTAAAACCTTTACAACATCAAAAAAAATGTACAAAATACGTAAATTTACCATCTTAGATTGTCGACTCATGAAAATGTTTGCAATCACACCCAATAAAGGTCACTTTAATTCCTAATTTCATTTAAACAAATGGCTAAACTAAAAGTGAAATATACTGAAAATTGTTTGAAACGCTGTAAGCGGTGTTGTCTTGGTGCGTTTATCACAGTAAGTCCCCGGATAGGCATGTATATTCGGAGGTTCGATTCCTCCTGGCACATGCAAGATGCACGCTTTCAAAATTTTTTTTTCGGTCTTAAAATATTTTACCACCTAAATATTAACCATTTTACATATTACACGACCTTAAATAACTGTACGAAAAAAAACGGAAAGGCCATCTACTTTCTTTAAAAAAATGAAACATTTAAAGAAGTTTTCAATGACACAATCAACGTAGAAAGAGATTTGGCAGCATCTTCCACACTACGGAGGAATAAAAATTCAGATTATTTAAAAATGGATCATTCTATAAATAATAGAAATAATAAAACAACTCGATTCAATGTTGCATGAGATAACAATTTAAATTGTATAATATACAAATTTATTCAAAAATATGGCTTCGAGGCTTATTTTTATGACAATATTTCTATCAAGTCCAATGTTTTCCAAAAAATACGAAAAGTTATCATAGAAAACTATTACTACAAGAGCTCAAAAGAAAATACAACAAGAAAAAGCAAAAGATTTAAATCAAAATGAAATCCAAGAAAAATTAGACAAAAATTTTTCTTCTGAACCTCTTGTGAAAAAACTTCGAGGTAGGCCAAGAATAAATCTACTTACAAATTTAAAAAGTATTCCCTCTCAAACAAAAGAAAGAGAGGTAGAACAAGAAAACAAATATATGAAAATAAATTACTAGAAATAATTATGCAAAAAGGAAGTCGAACAAAAGTGAAATCAGATTCCGACTCTGATCCTGATTCTGATCCTGAATATTTGGACTATTTGAAAGAAATCCAAGCAAAAAATAAAATAAATAAAAATGGCAATAAGCCTAAACAATTTATTATACCTCAAGAGGAAGAAAGCGAAAATTATTTTTCTACTTCTGAAGATGAAGTAATTGATATAGAACTAAAGATGAAGAAAACTCTGAAAACTCCAGTACTGAAGAAATTTTTTAAAATAAAAGTATTGAAGATACCTTTAATGAACAAAGTTCCGAAATAAACAAAAAGCAACAAATAAAAACCAGGGAAAATCTCGAAAATGATAATAATTTAGAATTCGAAGAAAACCGTCCACCCCCAGAACCCCCTCCACTCAACTCAAAATCTACCAGGCAAATGATGCGAAAATATAATTATGTATATTTTGTTACAACAAATGGAAATCCTCGAGATAATGGATCAAAAAGTCTAGAAAAACGTGGAACCTTACCAAAATTTAGAAACTTACAGAAAGGAACGGGAAACGAAGTAAAAAAAGGAAACTACTATCATTTTGCTCTTGCGATTGAAGAAGAAGCCAAACACAATTTATCTGAAACCTTAAATAATATAAAATTGTCAATTTATTCATTACACGAATTATCTCAAAAATTGAATTTACGATCAATTGGTAATTAAAAGACTTCAAAAATCAACCATATAGCTTTGGAAGAAAAAAAATTAATATTTGAGCTAGTTTTTGCAAATTCACTTACGAAAATAATAGTTCGTAATGGCATAACGCAATATCCAGCAAAAGAACAAAGATCACAAGTAATTGAAGAAGCAGACTCCTCAGCATTAGGAGGCCATAAAGATGTCACAAAGACCTATAATCGAATTCGCCAAAAATTTTTTTTGGGAGAATATGAAAGTCGATATTCAAAAGTATATTCAAGGCTGTTTACAATGCCAAATAAAAAAATTAGTTCGGGTTAAAACTAAAAATCCTATGGTTATTACTGATACACCCACTACTGCCTTTGAAAAAATATCAATGGATATTGTTGGTCCACTACCAGAAACAAAATCTGGAAATCTGTATATTTTCACTATACAAGATAATTTTACAAAATACTCTCTAGCAATACCTCTTCCTAATCATCAAGCTGGTACAATAGCAGATGTGTTCGTGAAAAAATTTATTTGCATATATGGATCGCCAAAAGGAGTACTAACAGATCAAGGCAGAGATTTTTTAAGCAATTTATTAAAAAGATTAGCAAAACGTTTTAGAATCAAACAAGTCGTACGACAGCTTTTCACCCTCAATCCAATGGATCACTTGAACGATCACATCATGTCCTAGGTGAATATCTCAAACGATTGGTAGCAAAAAAACTCAGAATAGGACGATTGGCTAGAATTAGCAATGGTCTCATATAACACAAGTGTACACGAAGCCACAAAATGTACGCCTTACGAATTAGTTTTTGGCAAATTAGCCCGTGAACCCTCTAGTGAACCTCTATCACAAAATGAAAAATTGCAAACCTATGATGATTATTTGGTCAACTTTGTCGCACAACTGCATGAAATGCGAACACAAGCAAGAGAAAACATCATAAAAGGCAAAAGAAAAATCAAAATTGTACCACGACAGAAAAATAAATCCCTTGGAAATAAAAATTGGGGATAATGTATTTTTATTAAAAGGAGGAAAAATTAAAAAGCTGGATAATCAATACACAGAACCTCACGAAGTTTTAGATATACTAGGAAAAGGATATGTAAAAATCAACATAAAAGGAAAACCGAGAGTAGTTCACGTCAATCGAATAAAAAGATCGCACATAAATACACAAAATTGATTAACTGAATTTGAATTCAAACTTAAAATAGCATAAACTTTGCATAAAACCAAAGCGTTTAGAATAACTAAACCAGGAAATGTTCTAAACAAAAAGATTTTTTGAAATTTTATTCTAATCTTATTTTTTCTATTTTCAGAGATTCGAGAAGCTCACTGTACCGTCAAATAGGAATAAAAAATGTCAATACATTTCATGTTTTTCTTTTTTCAGAGTAAATTAAACTTCTCAAACAAGCAAGTATTTATCAAGTGCATCAACATTTTTTTAACTTTTCTGTTCTGTTCAGCAAAAACTAATAATCTAATATCATCACAAAAAAATTATATGTTTCCAAAATTCTTATAAGTACTTTCTTTGCATTTAATTTAATCAATTTTATTTTATCACTTAAAGAAAAATATAGAAATATTTGCATTTTTATTCTTTTTTTTTATGAAAAAATAGACTTTTTCTGACAAGAATAAATAAGCACTTCATAATCGAAGCCATCATAAATATAATTACAATTTTGTTTTTCCTTCCATCAAGGGAACTGTTCTTGATTCCCATCCTATTGGAAGAGCAGTTTCTACAAATATTGAGTCTGTAAATGTATACTGTGCGATGGCGTTACAAAATTGTTAATGTACAAATTGCTTTCCTAATAGAAATTAATGTGCAACAATAACAAATTAAATAATTACTATTCTTCATATGTTTCATGCACAAATAACTATTAATTTTAAAAGAAAGATTAAAAAAACAATTAAAAGTACAAGAATTGTAGGAACATCTATTACCCTGTTACTATGTAAAATTGTTTATCTTGTGATCATTTTATTTATTTAATAATACACTAATCAAATTGAAGTTCATAAAATTAATTTCCAGAAACCTGTAAAAGTAATAATAAGCAATCGCAATGCCATGTTTTGAAGAAATCAATTTCATACTTAACCAAGTTTTTCCTCTTTAATGTACCAAGTTACGACGTCTATTAATTAATATATGTAATCAACAATCCTAATATTTTTTTTTAATCTCTATTAATATTATATATGTCAATCTCTTTTTATGTATAATCAATAATTTATAATGCTTTCCAGATTTTATTTTTACTAATGTATACATTAACGATCGTAATTCTTGGAAATTACTCTTTATTATTTCATATCTTATCGATAAAATTTTACAATCTTTAATCTTCTTTTCATCAGCAATCATCATGTTGTAAGTTTAAATAGTTATTATAAATCAAAAAAATTTGTCAAATTACCTAATTACCACTATAACATATGTAATGAATGATTGTAATATTTCCAGAATTGTATCCTCTGTTATTACTATGCATTTATATAAAACTTGTTATAAATTTTCAATTCGCAACAATAACATAAAATGTCAATTCCTATAATTATGTATAAACGAAATTTTTATGTTATAAATTGTCAAACTAAATTAAAAATATGTACTTGATTCAGTAAGCATCTCGAATTAAAAATGTATTCTTCTACCGAAGTTTCGATCGCGGATCGTTAACTCTCCGCGTTCGAATTAAGGGGGGAGGTGTCACATCCCGCGACTCTACCACCTAGAGTAATAAACAAATTAAGGAACCAATGAAGAGATCAAGGCAACATTACCACGTCCTTGATTATATTGACTCAACAGCAAGATCTAACAAGAAATAGGAAGATCGTTAAAATCGAAAGGCAAATCTAAATAGATATATTTGGCTGTGACATTAACGCCAAGTAATAAATATCATCGGAACGTGACTCATCGGTGAAGGCAACTCATTCGATTTTAAGCTTCAACACCAAAATATGGAAAAGATCGGGCACCTTGTTTTTACTTCCACAGTAGTTGACTTTTTCGTTAGAATCAAATAACAGACGAAATAGACTTGATATATTCGACTATGACACTAATGCCAGATAATAAATTTCATCGAAGCATAAGTGATCAGAGAAGGCAACTCATCCGATCTTAAAATACCAAATATGGAAAAGATGATACACCTTGTTTTTACTTCCACAGTAGTTGACCTTTTCTTTAGAATCGAATAACAGATAAAATAGATTGCGACATTAGTGCCAGGTAATAAATTTCATTGGAGCACGAGTCATCAGAGAAGGCAACTCATCCGATCTTAATACCAAATATGGAAAAGGTGGTACACCTTGTTTTTTACTCCCACCATAGGTGACCTTTCAAAGTTCTATAAAAAGCGAAAGTTCCAATAGAGATCTGTTCAGTCACTTAGTCGACATCCAATTTCTACAATGTAACCAACGCGAGTTCAGTCACTTAGTCGACATTCAATTTCTACAATGTAACCAACGTGAGTTCAGTCAGTCAGTCGACATCCGATTTTCACAATGTAACCAACGCGAGTCCAGTCCAGTAACATCATCTCTACACGGCGAGTTCAGTTCAGTCTAGTCCAGTTTCATCATCTCTGCGCTACGAGTTCAGTCCAGCCTCATCGGATTTTACCGCTACTCAGATGAATTCTTACTGGACGCTGAGTTCAACGACATTAGAAAGTGAAGGGGAATCACCTTCCAAAATTCTCTCTAAACTTGGATCAAGAATCGACTAGACCAACCGTCTCAACTACGAATTTCCCATCAAACTAGTACTATCTTAAAGATTACAACGAAGACTCAACTGACCACCTTCGCTCCACTGGACTCAATAAATCATCAGGCAAATTTCACTCGGGGTAATTACAAAGGTACATCTAAATTTCAATTCGATTTCCAATTCCATGATGCTTATTCGTTTCTCAATTTGATTGTCAATAAACATACTTTATATCAATAACCATTCTCAATCACTGACTTCTCCTCATCCCTTAGAGAGGATCCTATTTGATCCTTACATAAAACGAGGAATCTTTTAAGAAGAGAAATGTTACGTTTCTGATGTAACACATGGATACACTACTGCACTCCAAAGATAAAGACACAGTCAAAACAGTGGGTTTTTGAAGGCAAACGGGCTCCGAAGAAGGAGAAGAAGAAAACATCCTGATTTAAAAAAGGTCCTCTTCTGTCAACACAATACACGGGTGCACATCTGCGCAGTTTCAATGGCAAAAATTATGGAACTAAAATTCGAATTTTTTTGGACGGATTGAAAAAGTTGGACAAACGCTTGGAAAAGTGTATAGACTTAAAAGGAGATTATGTTGAATAATAAAATAAAATCTACACAAAATAATTTGGTTTACTATCTTTTTCTGAGGACTTATTGAACGACCCTCGTAACTCAGATTTTAAAGAATGTGAATAAGGAATCTAAAAGTAGGATACTGATCAATTTTAAAATTCATAAAGTTTTATTATATCAAAGGCATTGATAATATGTGGAGTGATGAAAATATTGGAAAGGCTTAGGGTTGGAAAAATTGAAAAATATTTCACTTGGCTTTAGAAAAGTACGAAAAGGGTGAATAAAATTTCCAAGATTTCTGATGATATATATACGATTCGAACGATTTTTAATAAAATTTTGGCAGCGACAAAATGCTGTACTTATCTACACATGATGGAAAGACTTTCTAATAATATTCCTTTTCAATATAAGTTCTCCATGATTCTTATATTTTCTCTTTGCAATCCCCATAATACAGTTGCATTTGATGCATTTTGACATATCTATATATTCTTCTGCTCGTCCTATTTCTGTCTTGATGAAATCCAATGCCCAGTCAGTGCTGAGTCTTGTACATAAGTAAGAGTTTTTATTTATAAGATCGGAATGGAATACAGTAACTGCTGTGAGAATACCCACAAGTCTATTGTGTTCAAATACAGGAGTTCCAACATCTTTGTCCTAAAATTAACAAAATGACTTTCAAAATACGTATACAAAATTAAATATAATAAGTGCTTGAAGATAGAAGAGTTTAGTAGGCAATACGTAGAAAAAAAATGCATTAGGAAGAATTTTATTGTTAACTCATGTACATTTCGCTTTGCGTATTTCTTAGATCAAGCGAAATTGTCCGTTACTAAAATCGATTGTTCACAATTAATAACGACTTGAAAAAAAACTCAAGGCTTTTTTGTTTTCAAAAAGTTATCATCAAAATAAAGTTTTTAAAAAAATAGGTTCGAGGTTGATCATTTGAATACCACTATGGACATATTCGTTTTGACATTGAAAATTATTGATTTGGAAGTAAACTTCAGTGAACTTTGATTTTTGACTTAACCCTGCGTTACCAAACATATGAGGGATTCCCACAGTGGGGTCAGTTTTTTCGAAATAACTTCTAATTTACTCTTCACACAGTCTGGTCAGTTTGAATACCTTTCCACGAATTATTCCTGAAGCTTTTTGTAGCAATAAAAAATATTCAAGTAGAATACTCATCCAATAATCACTTTTCAAAGCCGAAGGTGACGTGAATTCTGAGGGAATCCCCCCATAGTTTGGCTTACGTGCAATGGAAATAGCTTGAGTTCTAGAGCGCGGTGTTGCCATATTTTGATGTTGCACTTTTAGCCAGGTAATCGCCACATTTTGCAACACTGCAGATTTTCTAACACGCAGAGGGGAATCCTCTAGGGTTTGGTAACATCGACATATAGAAATGGACTCAGTGATTCCAGAATGCGTAAGATTTTTTCTCCCACCACGTTCCCGCGTGTAAGCAACACATATAAACGCGTCTCGTCGATGTATCCCCGCTCCATCGCTTGTTTGCACGCTTGCAAATAGAGAATTGGATGCTTCTTCTGCTTCTTCGTTTTCTCTCGGCTTCGCTTCGGCTCTTGGGTTCGGTACTGTTGGTTCGTCGAAAGTCGAGAATTGCCGAGGATGCACGATTGTAACACGTATATTTTCAGATTTCATGCTGTCGGTTATTGAGTGGAAATTGAGAATTGTGTGTCTCTCAACTTTCTCGACATCGTGCAATAGAGGCGCGAAACATACGACAATTTTAAATATATGAAATATGTTGTTTAAGATATTTACTTCTTTTTTTGAAATTTTTAGAAAATATCCCTAAAATAAATATCTGAAAAATCCTGTCAAATTATTTAAGGTTTAACGTTAAATGTGAAAAATTAGAATCAATATATACATTTAAAACATTTTTAGCTTTTCAAAAATCAAAGCTTCAATTAGTAATTACGAATTTCCATACTTCTTAAAAAATTCGTACATTTAAACAATTTTCAGTTGGCAAGTTATTTTTCATTGAGAAGAGATGTACATAAAATTTATGTTTAAAATTTACATTCTTAGTTTTATGTTAGAAATATTTTCATCTCAAGTTTTAGTAGCCTAATTGCAAATAAAAACCTCTAAATTTCGCAGATAACATCGGTAAATTCTGCAGATTAAATATACAAATTATACAAATGGAAAATGTTTTTTTTTTAGTTCAATCTATTAATTTTACAAATACAGTTAATCAGTTTACGGGCTATGTCGTAGATTCTGCAGATGAAAAATGTATATTCTATATATTCTATCTGTTTTTGTTCAAAAAAAATTCTGTATATTCGACAGTTTTGAAAACTATAATTTCAGTAGACTAAATCCTTTGTATATATACCAGAGGCAAATTTTTTGTATGCGAACCTTTTAAAATAAATGTCTTGCTGTTTGGAATTTGAAAAAATTATTGTAGTGTCCAAACTATTATTTAACTACAAACATACTCATTCTGCGGCTATATGCAGAAAAATTAAAGTATTTGGTTCATCTTGTTACATTGTAAAAAGATTTTAAAACTCCAAAACAAATTTTTATGCTTAATCCAGTCTATAAATTTTCAATGTCTCTAATCGAAATATTAAGTGAAAGATTTTCAAGCTCTAGAGATCAACCACTTATTTAATAAGACATTTCAAATTTTCCCACAATTTTACAAAATCTTATAAATCTTTATTTTAGGCCATTTTTGTTTTGAAATATTCGAGAAATACGTGTAATTATTTTAATCAAATACTTTGAAAACTTTTGCAATTGTCTGATCTGGCAAATTTGTTGAAAAATTTGAACGTTAATCGAAAAATCTTCCAATGAAATTCAAAGTCAAGAAATGTTGCTCAGGTCGAAAAACAATATAGTTTACACCGGATTTGCATTTAAATTTAATATTAATTTAATGAGGTCTAAGTACAAATTTTTAATTAAAAAAATTAATTGCTGTACTTTAATTTATTCATGATTGTATGGAATATGATTGCCATTCTCACTTCGTATTCTGTCGGCTTAGCTTCGGCTCTTCGGTTCGGTATTGTTGGTTCGTATAAAGTCGAGGATTGTCGAGAATGCAGGATTGCAACTTGTATTTTTTCGCCGGCTTGGCTAATTTCAAGATTTCAAGATTTGGAGGATTTGGAGGTTGAGGTCGTATTCTGTCACTTTTGTTTACAAAATTTGACAACTCCAACAAAGGCTTGAAAACATTGACGTTTGAAGTCTTGAAATACGATATGTTAATTACTTTCAGGACATTTTACAGGATGTTTTCGAGTGTGTAATCTACAGACAATATATGATAAGTTACTGGAGGTTTATAAAGTTCTTATATATTCAATATATTACATAAGAAAAGTGGAGGTTAGGTTTAAAATATATATATCATTCTCAAGTCTCAAGTGGTTTTAAATTTTGAAATTTCGTGTTTCATTTTTCAAATGATTTAAAATATTGCAAATGTAGAATAATACTAATTATATTTATTATACATTTATTCAGTTAGTCAACATTCATTTTAATGATATTTTCGTAAAGAAGAATGAAAATTAAAAAATTTGTAATTTATAACAATCTATTAATATTAAAAAAAATTTTTTGCATAAGTACTTTCTTAAATTTTCATTAAATTAAATATTAAATATTTATAATATTTTCAATGAAAATAGAGCATATATATGAAATATAATATTGTTTATCCCTATACTAATATAAGAATTTTAAGCAATTAATAGTTTTGTAAAGTTTTAATAAAAAAACTTGTAGTTCTATTAATAAGTTTTCCTCTCAAAGTTGTGGTTTTTATTATTTCATATATATGCTCTATTTTCATTGAAAATATTATAAATATTTAATATTTAATTTAATGAAAATTTAACAAAGTACTTATGCAAAAAAAATTTTTTAATATGAATAGACTGTTATTATAAATTACAAATTTTTTAGTTTTCATGCTTCTTCACGAAAATTGCATTAAAATAAATGTTGACTAACTGAATAAATGTATAATAAAAATAATTAGTATTATTCTAAATTTGCAATATTTTAAATCAATTGAAAAATGAAACACGAAATTTCAAAATTTAAAACCACTTGAGACTTGAGAATGAAATATATACTTTAAACCTAACCTCCACTTTTCTTATGTAATGTATTGAATATATAACAACTTTATAGACCTCCAGTAACTTATCATATATTGTCTGCAGATTACACACTCGAAAACATCCTGTAAAATGTCCTGAAAGTAATTAACATATCATATTTCAAGACTTCAAACGTCAATGTTTTCAAGCCTTTGTTGGAGTTGTCAAATTTTGTAAACAAAAGTGACAGAATACGACCCCAACCTCCAAATCCTCCAAATCTTGAAATCTTGAAATTAGCCAAGCCGGCGAAAAAATACAAGTTGCAATCGTGCATTCTCGGCAATTCTCGACTTTCGACGAACCAACAGTACCGAACCCAACAGCCGAAGCGAAGCGGAGAGAAAACGAAGAAGCAGTGGCTACACGGTGTGCCCACTCCCATGTATTACAAAGGGGTACTTACAGATGGTGGCGGGGCAAATGAATTTATATCCGCAACATCTAGGGGACGTAGCAGGAACTAATTTTCACGAAAACTACCCCTCCCCCCTCCACTTCAGATACAGAAATGAAGGGCGCGAAATTTTCGCCTTCCCATGCAAAAAGGAAAAATTTTATTATATTTGAGGTTACTTTACATGGCTTTAAATCAGCTTTGAATGGGACTCGAGTTTTATCTTTATCGACACTTGAATCCGGATTTAAAATTGAAGAACGAAAATACTTTTTAGTGCAAACTTTCTTACCGCGTTTTGCAATATAATACGTAATTAATTTTTATGAACAAAACGAGAAACCAAGCCTTTATGAGTTTTATTTTAGATTCAAAACAAAATTTATTGGTGACTTACCCGATTTGCAGCTACAATTATTTTCATTTGGAGGGCAAACAGTAAAGTACTGCTGATTGTTGGCACATTAGTCCAGGTATTAGCACTTTAAAGATCGAAGTTCATTAAAATCACTTAAAATCGCAATAAATTTTAATCAGTTACAACATGCAGACAAGTGAGAACATGTCTACCGCGCACGGCGTTCATTTCGATGACACACTAGCGGCGACTAGGGGACGTAGCAATCACTATTTTTCTTTCACCACTTGGCCTATGGGAGTGGGCACACCGTGAGTGGCTATCATCCAATTCTCGATTTGCGAGCGTGCTAACAAGCGATGGAGCGGGGATACATCGACATGCCACGTTTATGTGTATTGCTTACACGCGGGAACGTGGTGGGAGAAAAAATCTTACGCATTCTGGGATCACTGAATGGACTGCTAATCCAATAGGGGAAACGCGAATCTCAAATCAGACAGAGAAGGGAGAGAGCGTTAGGATCTCTCTCTTTCTGCTCTAAAGTGATTGGTTGAAAACGAATTGGCGCGACGGAGCTCAGGATTGTAGCTTGTACCTCTTATAACCCTAGCATTACTTTGCCGCTTTACCCTAGTCATGTGATTATAAAAAATATATATTTAAAATCACAGTGACATGTATTATTTGTTGCCGGGTGCAAAACTTAAATAGAACTTTAATGTTTCATAGGTAAGTAAAGTCTGTTATATCTGTAAAAAAGTAATAAGGAACTTATAACCTCAAACTATAAAAAATCTTTCTCAAATATTTCTATACATTATAAAAATGATTACGTTTTATAATTATAAATAGAAGTTTAAAAATTAAAGAAATTAAATAAATATAAGTTCATTACAGAAAATTTATAATTGTCGCATCTTCTAATTTTCTATTAGATTTCCGAAAAATGATAGCAGAAAGAAAAAATGGTGCAGTCGCATGGGTTTGCCATTAGGAAAAGCAATAAAAAGTTGGCGAATATGCAGTTTGCATTTCACAGATGATTCTTATATGCTACGTAGTTTATGAATGATCCCTTACCAAAATAATATAAAAAATGTTAAATAAAGAACATTTACGAAATAAAAGATTCATATCACGAATCGAAATTCATTAAATCTTTTTGAATGCATATTGTTTTTGAATATTTAAATTCAAAATGACAGGAAATTGTTTTTATAACATTGAATCATATTTCAAACATGTGATATTTATGTTATAACTTAATATTTCCGTATCTGAAAGATTTTTATAAATAATTCTGATTGTGAAATATAGTTTTTTCAAAATATTCATAATGCGCCAAGCCCGCGATTCTTAAGCGACACTCCTGGGATAGAAAGAGAGAGAGACCCTACCGCTCTCTCCCTTCTCTGTCTGATTTGAGATTCGCGTTTCCCCTATTGGATTAGCAGTCCATTTCTATATGTCGATGTTTGGTAACTGTGTAACAATTTTTAAGTTTGGTAACGGAGGGTTAAATGAACTAATAAAGGGTAAGTAGATACACAGGGCATTCAATCATGGAGAGGCGAAAATTTTCTTTCGCAGATTTTTCACTTTTATGAATAAAACTTCTTTTCGAATTTCTACCATAAATAATTCAATCCAAAGAAATCGAATGCAACTGGGTAGAATTCATCGAACAAGAACAAAAATTATGGATAAAAATAACATAAATTTAATGGTATGTGATATGAGTATTTACCAGCTGTATCAATTCATTATACACAGATGGTTGTACACAAAATGGGTTGTCCTCACCACGTCTAAGTTCCACTTCATCATTCGGAATACACTTCTTTAATGGAATTGTATTAACCCTTGCGAGCTGAAAAGTCAATTTTATAATGATTTCATTTATTTACTCTACTTATCGCATAACGAAGGAAACAATATGATACCTTGGTATATAAGAGAAATACGCCAATGAAGTGTTAGCAAAACTATTGCGATTTTTGAAAAATTAAAGATACAATGGTTATTTTAGGCCACAACATGTGCCTCTAAAATCCTAAGGACTTTTAACTGGTTTTAGGTTATTTTAACCGTTTGGAATGGTCACTTGATTTCCTGTATATAAAGCTTGTATCCATGTAAACAAGTATATGAAGAAATGAAATAAAAGCTTAATTCGTCATTCTTTTAAAAAAATCTACTTTCGCAATTTAGGGGTATAAAGTTAATCTACAACAGAAAGGACTCATAGCTTTTTCTGAGAAACAATAAGCGAAGTAATGTCGAATCTTCCAAAAATAATAACTACTTTATTTTTAGTATAGTGACAAGGTTTGCTCCTAGCTTTAAAAAATTCCACGAATAGTTGAAAGACCATGCCCAGTAAGAAGAGGTTAATTGATGTAACTTCTGCCTCTGAACTCTTTACGATCCGGCGTGTTTCTGTTTTAGGCTATGACGTCATTCTAGGGACCTTCTTATATCTAAGTAATAAAACATACCTTGAAGATATAAACTTTCGTCTTGAACTCATAAAGCTTCGACCCAAGACATGAATTTTTGACTTCAAGTCGTAGAAACTTATCTCAAGACTCAAAATAATGTCCATCTTCGTCTCGAAAATAAAACATTTATAAATGTCTTGGCTACGCATCCAACATGTCTTAATTGGGGGTAGTTCAAGTCAAACTGAAGACAAAAAATAGCAGTACCTTAAAATTTGAAAATGCGGAAAATTGGAAAATCGTTACTGAAGAAGATTTTGATACAGATTACGACGTGAAAACTGTATGTGTATGTGATCTTTGGAATCAAGCACTCATTGTGCTTCTCGATTAAAAAATTTAGTATATTTCTGCAGGAACTAAATTTCATTCAGTACGAGTGTGACAAGTGTGTTTACGAAGCATTATTCAAAAACAAAAACGTATTGCTTGCTAATACATCGATGGTGGTCTGTGCATGCAAGGAGAAAATAATATCTATTTAACTTAAAAAAGTGACATTACATTTTTTTATGATATAAAAATACGGATTACTATATCATGAACAAAAACTTCGTGTTATTTATAAGACTAAATAAACAATATTTTTTATTCTGGAATTCGACTGTGAAAATCAATTCAGATATCGATAGTGGTCTCCTTTTAATAATTCAATAATTTTTCAAAGAATTTCCTCTAGTCAATAGATACGAAATAGTATCTCCAACATTTCTAACACGATTTCAACTCAAAATCCAACTTCAGGGAGATTTCCTGGATTTCTGGATGTACGCAACATTTACAACACGCCTTGATGAAATAGAATTCTAATTACTCAAAAAGTAGTCAAAACTACGGCATAAAGCATGTAAAATATTTCGATTTAAATCTGATGGAATGTCTAGGTTTTGACTATGCCAATGACTACCCTAACGAACTGGCTGAACGGTAGCTTTACGCTGTAGCGTAAAGCTATCGTAAAGCTATCGTGAAGTAGCATTATAACTCATGAATGAGGCAAAATAAACATTCAAAATGTTTTTATCCTTATTCTATGTTGAAAATAACGTTAACTGGTAATTGAAATATGCAATAATTTTATTTATTTACGCTAATAATTGAAAAAAACATAATACCTGTCATTCAAGGCAGTGCAGTGGTTCATCACTTTCCATGTCTTCACCGTCAAGATTGAATATTTGTTAGAGTGAGATGAAAGTATAGTTGTGTCTCACTCCAACCAATGTTCAACTTTAACGGAGACGTTCCACAAAAGGTGAACCACTGCACTGCCTACAATGACAGGTATTATGTTTTTTTAATTTTTAGCATAAATAAATAAAATTATTGCATATTTTAATTACCAGTTAACGTTTTTTAAATGTAGAATAAGGATAAAAACATTTTGAATATTTATTTTGCCTCATTCATGAGTTATAATGATACTTTACCATAGCTTTACGATAGCTTTACGCTACAGCATAAAGCTACCGTTCAGCCAGTTCGCTAGGGTAGAGACCAGTCCAGTAACCTAGACAAGTCAGCGACTGAAACAGGTTTAGTTTTCTACAACTAAAGCAGAATAAGTTGCTGCCACGAATACGACGTGGCAAACTATTTGACTCCGGCAGATATTGCCTGGAGTTGGTGAAAAGCAAGAATATGCGACAACCATTTTACACTGATAAGCAAAGTATAAAAACGCTTATTCAAAATCCAGTTTCTCAGTAGCTATGTTTTTCAGTACGTGCAATTTAAATTGATACATGTCGTAAGAAAATAAAAATTTTGATTGTATCCCAGGTAGAAATTTCTTAAGTTTCACTTGACAGTTGATTAGTTAATAGTAAGTCAAAACTAGTAAGAAAATATTCGTAAGGAACTCGCTAGTTATTTGTAAGTTTAACTATTACAAGCTAAACTGGAGTAAAACTTGTCTAGTTTCCCACGTGATTAACTTTTGAATATTGCTTGTAAGTAATTGTTGAGGCATTTGTAAACGAAAACTTGGAGTCATTTCATTTAATGTGTGCGTACTAAAAATACAAGTTAAATGTCAACCTAAAATTTAGTGCGTTTGTAAGGTGTTGGGAAGAAACTTTTGCACATCGTAAAATGGACCGAAAAAGGGAAGGAAACAGAAACTGAGTGAAACAGTTTCGTAAAAGGAGAAAAATTAGCCAAAAGTATCAGTATGAGTCTAGTAAGTATTCATCGCAATACGTCTATATTTTATGGGTTATGACATTATTTTTTCAATAAAATTCGCAATTTACCTTGTTTTTTTTCTTGTTCAAAATGTTGCAAAAGCATGTCACGTACAATTTATTTTTTAATCTACAAAGTCCTTTGATTACTTTCTTACTTAATCTATAAATTCCTCCGGATCCCGCATAAGTTTTCGTTACCTGGTTTTCAAAAACTTTTTTGGTTTCTCATTTTTGGTATTAGGTTTTTATATAACAGTTTTTGTGACAGACGGATCAAATTTTTTAGAATCGACGTTCAAGGCCCATCAACATTAGATTTTATTGCTCAAAACCTTCACTCAGATTTTTGTACATATGTGAGATTTCAATCCCTAACAAAGAACTGTCTATTGCCTTAAAAATAACTAGATAGTGCCTTAACAATACTTTAAAAGTTTAGACTCACTAATAACTTAAATGGCGTAGCATTACATTTCTTCTGAATACCTTATAAGTTTTCCTCAAGAGGTCCTCACTAGTTGAAAAGGAAAACTTGCGAGTATCTCAAATAAAACTTTTGAAAATTTCTACTTGGGATTCGGCATCATATTCTTTTCTACGTTATAAAATTTGCATAATATTAGACATGAAAATAGGAATTAATTTAAGCACATGTAAGACCTTTATTAAGTTTTTTATAGAATAAAACTTAAAAGTTTGGGTGCTGACATTTGAACTGTTATAAAGATGTAAAATTACAATCTAACCTTGTATAGCAATTTGAATCATAATACTTGTATTAGTCGTGTTTGAATCTCAATTAATAGTCTATTTTTTATTACTTCAAAGTTATAATAAACATGAAATTTCAAACCTTTATTTCTTTATTTAAGCATAGATTATCCTAAATAAAGGTCATGCACACGTACACATAAGCTCCCTATTTTATTACAAATATCTTAAAAATTTTGATTTAGTTTTGATAAAAAATTCTTATGACTAACAGTGGAAATTCTTCTGGAGCCTGTAATAGAAAATCCATCTAAAATAAGCAACTGCCAGTTTTTGTAAATCGGCTGACCAATAGTATGTAACGTCCATTTATAGTCTTCATCAAATGCATCATTCACCTGAAAGAAAAATATACTGAAAAATAACATTTGAGATAAGAAGGGTAACGCCAAACCTTCTACTCATGTCGCTCTTTATCTCACACGCAAAAAAATGTTGTCAATTGATTTTTCAAAAAAATGTATCGAATCTATGTAATCTAATGGTTTGTATCTTTCTGAGTTTAACATATTCATTCATCTATTTTATATTAGTTAGTCGAAAAAGTTTGTGGCAATTTTTGAGTAAATTAGAAACGCTTATATTAGTGTTCAAATCAATTTATTCAGACCAAATATTCTTCATTATTATTGATAATGTTTCGTCAAATTCATTCCATCAGTATCGAACTTTTGCATCATCTGTTTGAAAAACTGAATTTGAATTAATTTGCATATAAAGGGTTTCCCAATAAGGGTGATATGTTTTGAAATTGAAAACAAACACTGAATATTCATTCGGAATTGATCGAAATCTTTTTTATTATATTGGATATTCTATGCCATTTATGATTTAAACAATATATCGGCCAAATGTCCCCCGAGACTTGAGCCAAAAATGCGCCTCATCAGAAAAGATGATTTTTTGATGAAAATTGGGATCATTTTCAATTGATTCCAGAGCCCAATCCGCGAACTCCCGACGCAAACGATGGTCATTAGGCTTCAGTTCTTGGGCCAGAATCATCTTATAGGGATGCAGGCCAAGATCCAATCGCAAAATACGCCAGGTAGTCATCCTGGACAGGCCCAATTCCTGAGATCGGCGTGGCACGGACAATTCACGGTTTTCCTCGATACTGGCCTGTACGGCGGCTATATTCTGTGTAGAACGTGCGGTACGCATACGATTTTTAGGCTTAGTATCCAATAGAGTAAATTCACTCTCCAACTTATCGATTATTCGACGAATTGAGAGCGCGGATGGAGCAGAATGACGACCATATTTTGCACGATATGCTCTTTGAACACCGACAAAACTTCTCGAATTTTGATAAAATAATTGGACAATTTCCAAACGTTGTGGAAGCGTGAAACTACTCATGATTAAATGGCAAACCTTACTGATGACAACTGACAGCAGACGTCAAAAATTTCAGTTCAAATGAGCCCGATAGGGACATTCAAAATCATATCACCCCTATTGGGAAACCCTTTATTTGCGATATAAGAGTTTGAAATTATCTACGAGGTCACCTGTCGACAACGTATCCTATCTGATACGCCACTAGTGATCCTCCGATAATGTAGGCAGTGACAAAAATTTCAAAATCAACTAATTAATTTCCAGACTACCTGTTGCGGAAGATAGACGACTATCTGATTAACAGGTGGGTGATATACGAAGGCGACAAATGGTCTCTCAAAGAAAAGATGAGGCGTGGTGCCCCTCAGGGGTCGCGGGTAGGATTACTCGTGTAGAATGTCATGTATGACGACTTCTTCCGCATGGATCTATCTGCTGGAACGAGCGTCATCGGCTTCGTCGATGACGCACTTCTCGTGTGCGCCGCTGAAGACGTCGGAATCCTGGAGCTGAGGGTCAATGAGAGTCTGAGGCGCGCAAAGCGTTGGTTGGATAACAAAGGCCTGAACCCTGAAAAGATCGAGGCCTTGCTGGTCACGGACAAGAGATCCTTTCAGTACAGTATTCATTTAAAATTCAAGCGAAATCTTTTCTATAACGAAATGAAGCAAAAGAAAACCCCATACGGTCACGATAATCCCCTGATTAGATAGGTCTTATCTATGGAGCAAAATTTGCTGTGTACTGTTTATAATTTTGATATTCCCGATTTTATCGAAACTTTGCTGAATTGTAGTACTGCTGAAACCCTTAAATCCTGTAATGGGAGTGCGGCTATTTTTCCTTTGCATGTGTTTTAGGAAGCTATTTTTCTGAATTTTTGATGAAATTCTTTCTCCCTTAAAAATTATCTAGAACTGGAAATTAAAATTACGATCGCCCATTAGTCTGGTGGTCTAGGTACGTTGCTCCGACCCAATTGGTGCATTTCTGTAGACAGGCTGTCTTCCGCCCGTCGAGCGAGTATTGTGCCAGGCATGTTTGTTATATGGGCTGCCTGTTGCTCGCATTTCGCTTCCCCGTTGGTCTGGACACTTTAGTCCGTTCCAATCATAGAATTTCTGTAAGCAGGCAGTCTTCCACCTGTCTATCAGGTAACATGCCAGGCATGTTTTTTATCTGGGTACGTTTTCTTAATAGTCAAAACTGGCTACCTTTGCCTGGCTATAGCGTCTACGCTATTAAAGATATAAGAACTCAACCTTTCAATTTCTCATGGCGAGGTTTAATAGTTAAGGACAATTTAAACGTCGCTAACTAGTCGCCACGACCAGGTATTCAAAATATAGCTAACTTCGCTGAAATGATGTTGCTGTAGCAATGGTTCAAGTAGAAAGAACAAGTTTTCCTCGTTTCAGTCACTCCTTTCTTTCAACTACATTTTTCTTAGTAATTATGGCCAGGTGCTATTTTTCACTGTGGGAGGTTGAAATATAAGAAAGAAAATTCTTTACTATGTCAAATATGTAGCGACGTTTCGTTGATTATGAGTTTGTCAACCTCATCAGGCTTCATTAAATTAAAAAAGCACCAGATAATAAACATAAAATTGTCATACGAAAAAAACTTTCCGCTAAAACATGCATAAAAATATTAAAATTTCCCCTTATAAAAGTAGGTTAAGTCATAGTGTTAAATGTAAAATTTATATATAAAATAATAGTGAAATCCATGGTTTCAGTCAATAAAATCACTGGATGTCATGAAGTCGATGGAACTTTGTCTACTGAATTATTAAACTGTAACAGTGAACTTTAAATATTCATAGATTCTATGTGGATCATCTCAGATGTTAATCTTTCCTGATAGTCAAAAACGTAATCGATAATTTTATAAAATTTTCCAATAAATTCATAGTTGAATTCACCATAACTTTCTATAAACAATCGATGCGCCTCAGCTGCAGATTTCTTCAAATTGAAGAAGTAAATCAAAAGTTTCCGCAAATGACACTTATTCGGCTCAAAACCCGACATTTTCGCACACAAAAGAATATATTCTATTGATAGAAATTCATTAATATTTCAAGATTATGTTGTGTACCAATGTCCAACCCTGCGACAGTGATGTTTTACATCTGTCAATTTCAACCAAAACTTACTGGTGGCACCAACTTTTGTCAAACGGTGGAAACTTATTTGTACACTTGATAGTAAAATTAGTTGTATTGTTTGGTAAGCACACCTTTGGTTGATGTCTGTATAAATCTCAACAGTTTTTTTTTATTGAGAGCATTTGAAGAGCTGTATTCAATTTCATTCATACGGATTTTCATATTTGTATCAATGAAGTTATTTGGATAATTATTTTTTAGTAACATTTAATTAGCTACCTTTAAGGAGGGCATGCCAATTAGAAGGCCAAAATCGTCACTTGACTTTGGGCGTGGTTAAGAAGGAAACTATCAGTCTTGGAAACACTAAAATTTGTGCTCATGTAGTATTTTATTCACACAATCATACAAAAAAATTATTTTGCAAAATTCGGGTCGAGTCGGTTAAAATTTTTTTTCCTTATCAGTAGCGTAAAAAGTAAAAGAGTCGATTTCCTGCAAGTTACTATTTTCAACAAAATTAAAAAACAAAATTTTTTTTGTAAAAACGAAGATTGTCAATGCCCAGGAAAATTTATTTTCTATAGATTGTGGAAAAATAATGCAAATCGATTTAGCGGTTTTCTCACAACTTGGCACGACATTTTAAAAATATGGTTTTTGGAAAAACGCGTTTAAAGTTATGCTATAAAAAAGTGTTTTTCTTTCAATTTACGTTTAAAAAAAGTCATTCAATAATGCCACGTCCGTTCATCAGACCTTCCGATTCCTCATGGAATTGATCTTTCTCGATTCTCTGCATTCGAGCCCACCTGCCCTCACGGCTCACGCATTAAATCAATCTCGCAGTAAAGGGAATCTTTGTAGCTCGAGCACGTTGGCAGGGTGGCCGCTGGACCAGGAAATCCGGGAAATGACCGGGAATTTGTTTGTTGACCGGGCATTTTTTTAAATTTTTAATGAAAAACGTTTTTAAATTTTTTTAAGTGTGTTACATGAAGTGATGGAGTAATATATTACACAGGTCAACATTTGATCCACTCTGGAACACCAGAAACGGATTGGATTTACAAAAGTTTTTGAGGCCGCTGATTACGATGAGAAGGTAGTTAACCTCCATCACGACAGGTTCAAGGTCATTTGAAGGTCAAATATAGAGAGATACATCAGAAAAATCTGGAAAAATTCTTACTTATGCGTTTGAGGTCACTGAGTTTGAATCCAATGTCAGTTAGGTTTTATTACGCCAAATACGAGGTCATCTGAAGGTCAAGTGTAGAAAATTGCGCTAGAAAAATGTGAAAAATTCATGAATATATTTTTGAGGTCACTGAGTCTGAAATCGAAGACAGTGAGCCTTGATCACGGCCGACTCAAGGTCATTATAAAATCAAAGTCTATAAGACATCGAAACGCTTTATCAAAACCCTGGTTTAAACTAAGCTACTTCAATAACATATGAATTCTTTCAGATTGTTCTGACAGTTCTTCCTTCTCTATGATTATATAATGCCCTTGAGTCGGGCGTGATCAAGGTTCACTGACTTCGATTTCAGACTCAGTGATCTCAAAAATATATGTATGAATTTTTCAGATTTTTCTGACGCATTTTTCTACACTTGACCTTTAGATGACCTTGAATTTGGCGTGATCAAGACTAACTGACCCTCTCATTGCAATCAGCGACCTCAAAAACCTTTGTATATCCAATCCGTTTCTGGTGTTCCAGAGTAGATAAAATGTTGACCTGTGTTATATTACGCATTTCGAAATTCTCGCCTTATTTTAACAATTACTTAACAATTACTTTAACAATTTTGCATTTCGTATGATTTCGTGATTTCGGTATACCAGGAGAAATTTCATTTCAGAATATTGGATGAAAAATATTTTCAAACTCTAAAAACCCATTGTATTAATTGTTATTAAACGGCCATCCTGCACTGAGAGAAAAAGTACAGGGAAAATTCAAGTTAAGACTCTAATATTTACCGTTTTTTGACTGCAACGGAGGGATATTCGCATAGAAGGTTGTTTACTGTTTTCACAGTAAAAAATCTTTTTTGAGCTAGGAAATTTTTTCTGAGTAAATTTTACTGTTCACCTTCACAGTTAGTAACTGGAATTGTCAAAAACAATCTGAAGGCAAAATGTGCATTGGGGAAAACACCCGCGAGATTGTTTTCAATTATCCAATTCAACAGCTTCGCCGGATTTTTAATCAATCCCTCATCGGTCTGAGTCTTTAGCATTGCAATGAATTGTTTCAACTCCTCATACAGACTTACCTCTGAATCATTGGGATAGACTTTAGGTATATTATCAACAGACTCCTTCAGCGATTTATTGTCAATGACGTCTTATCGAGTGAGAAAACCTAAGATGTTAGTAACATTGTCAGAAGCTGAGCTTCGTTTGTCCAATTCCACTCGCAAATTATCAACGATGACATGAAAAGTGGTCACCTTGAATTTGTCTTTGCCATGTAATTGTTTGTATCCAATGCTACCACCTGAGTATTTCTTACGAATTTCACGCTTGTTGATGTTTTCATCAGACCATTCTTTACTAATGCACGGGCACTAGGGTGGCTCTTATTTACTCTGGGAAAAAGTTTTTTTGCGATTTTTTTCAACGCTACCCCCGAGTTTAATTCCATTTTATGTAGAAATAATTTGTGTAAAATTTGAGCTTAATCGAACTAAGGAAAAGGGTGCCCCTGGACCCTTGAAAATAAAAAAAAACCATTAAAAAATCAATTTTGTTTGTTCATTTTGCAAAATATTAATTATATGCAAAAAAGCTTGATACAAAAGTTGTAGATCTATTAAAAATGCATATATTTTTATCTACAACTTTTTCTTCTATGACTCACTGTTTTCGAAAAAAATGCGAAAAAGTATGCCTCGAATAAAGCTACTCCAGGTACTCTAGTAGAGTATAGTCTAGGAGCCTTCCATATAGCACGTAACACTTTTTTGCTTTTAGTTCATCTGTATCCTTCCCTGTTTCCTGAGTATTCTTGTCCGAGCGCTACCAAGAGGTACTAATACTAATGTAGTAATGTAGTTGTGCTGAGCAGATGTTCTTCTAAAATCTAAAGGACCCATGATCCCAGCCCATAGTCAACCGACCAGTCGCATACCTGACGCAGTTCTCTTTCGGATATCGGACGAGTCAAAAGAAATTTTCATGTCAGAATGTCTTCTGCCCTTTTATTACGTGAAAAAATTTATTTACTTGGATATTACTGGAATAAAATTAGTGGAAATAAATTGCCATCAAATAAAGACGTTTTAAGTGTATTATTTTTCAATCTTCGTGTGGTGAAGTTAAGTTTGCGCGAAAGTGCCAGACTAGCATTGCAGGAGGTTATTATTTTTTGGGAAAAAGCACGAATTCCAACTCAGGAAATAAGAAACTGCATCCCAAAATTAGAATCTTTGTACCAAGAATGGAGACAATTACAAAAACACGCTGGGAGAACATCGGAGGCTCATAAGAAAAAAGAAGAAAATTTCAAATCGAAGCTCGAGGATCTTTTCGACATTGCACATGCTAACGCTTTGGAAAATATGACAATAGAAGAAGATAAGCATTTTTTAATAAATCAAAGGTTGAAGGGTCGACAAGGGTTCATGTACGAGTCGATTACAAGGAAGTTATAAGAGAAAGAAAAATTGCAGAACGAGAAGAGGCAGCGTTGATGAGAAAAGAGCGAAGCGATCTTGAAATTGAACAACTATGTGAGTAATGTATGGAAAAAATTTCAATCATGGAATTTGCAATACTTCTAATTATTTCACATTTCAGTTTTTTAATTTAATTTTGCATCATTGAATCTCTTCTTTTCCTTTTAAAGTTGAAACTACCGAATTGACGTCATCTACAAGCGCCAGCAGTTTGGAATCAAGTACAGATATAAATGTATCAGTTGCTGGAAAATCCACTGATAATATTATGGTACAACCTCGTCTCTCAGAAGATACAGAATTGGAATTTTCATCACCAAAAGCAAAACGGGCAAGAGGGAGCCGTACACTAGTGACTCCTAAGCTTGCTGCGGCCTTAGATAAATGTAAAATCAGTGACAGGGATGCAGTTCATATTCTAATTGCAACTACCGAGGCACTAGGCCATGATGTGCACGATTTTGTCATCAACAGATCGTCCATTCATATTGCAAGAGAAAAAATACGTGCAGAACGGGCGACTGTAATTAAAGAGCAGTTCATGAGCACGAAATTGGAAGCTGCTCTCGTGCACTGGGATGGTAAGTTACTGCCAGCGTTAACAGGTAAGGAGACCGTTGATCGACTTCCTGTGATTCTTTCGAATGGCGATGCTGAACAACTTCTTGGAGTGCCTGTACTGCAATCTGGGACTGGAAAAAATCAGGCATCTGCTGTTTGTGAAGCTCTTGTTGAGTGGGGTCTCCAAAATTGTGTTAAAGCATTAGTTTTCGATACAACAGCATCGAATACTGGAAGTTATAGAGGTGCGTGCGTTTTGATAGAAAATTTTTTAGAAAAAGATCTTTTGTACTTTGCTTGTAGACATCATATATATGAAATTATTCTTAGAAGCGTTTTCGAGGAAGAGATGGGTAAAACTACAGGTCCGATTGTATTGATCTTTAAAAATTTTCAAAAAGCTTGGCCTGGAATCAATGTTAATAATTTCCAATCAGGGATTGAAAACGAAAAGGTCAAAGGACACTTCAATGAAGGCGACGTATCTCGAATCCTTGATTTTGTTAAAAATACTTTGAAGGAACAGCAGCCTTGAGAGGATTATAGGGAATTTTTGGAATTAGTAATAATTTTCCTTGGCGAAGTACCACCTCGTGGAGTATTTTTCCGTATTCCGGGGGCTATCCATCATGCGAGGTGGATGGCAAAAGCTATTTATTGCTTGAAAATTTTTCTCTTCTGTCGTGAATTTGTATTAACTCTAGAAGAACAGAATGCGATCTGCGATGTTTGTATTTTTATTGTAAGTGTGTACGTCGAAGCATGGTTTTGTGCGCCTTCTGCTGCTCAAGCACCTTATCTGGATTTTAGGGTTCTTTCAAAACTTTATAAATATCAAGCTGTCGATCCCGGTATCTCTCGTGTTGCATTAAAAAAACTCATGAATCATTTATGGTATTTAAGCTCTGAAACTGTCGCATTAGCTTTCTTTGATCCGAAATTGTCATCAGAATCGAAAATGAAAATGGTCAATGCTTTGAATCGCGAAACAGAATCATCAAATGAAAATTTGAAGCAAGTACAAGTAGAAATCGATGAAATCCCAGAAATTATCAACAATGGAATTGAGCAATTCGTTTCCGCCGACACTAAACGATTTTTCAAAAGATTTAACTTGAATGATGAATTTCTTAGGACAGAACCGTCGACGTGGCCTAAAAATGGAAGTTTTGTTAAAGGACTTGAATTAGTAAATAAATTGAAAGTTGTAAATGATTCGGCTGAGAGAGGCGTTAAGCTTATGGAAGAGTATAATAAATTATTCACGAAAAACGAATAACAGAAACAGTATGTGCTTCAGATTGTGAGTGATTATCGCCGAAAGTTTCCAGGTTATAAAAAAGATTCTTTGTCTATGAGTCAAGATTTGTAGTAAAAAATCGCATTTTTCTCGAAAACGGTCAGTCATAGAAGAAAAAGTTGTAGAAGAAAATATGTGCACTTTTAATAGATCTACAAATTTTGTATGAACTTTTTTTTGCATATAATTAATATTTTGCAAAATAAACAAATAAAATTGATTTTTTGTATGGTTTTGTGATTTTCAAGGGCTGAGGGGCACCCCTTTCCTTAGTCCGATTAAGCTCAAATTTTACACGAATCATTTCTACATAAAATGGAAGCAAAATGAGGGGTAGCGTGAAGAAAATTCAAACTTTGAAAATAAGAGCCACCCTAACGGGCACATATTCTACACTTTTTCTTCAACCGCTTCAAAGTCTTCTCCGAGTTCATAAGTGAAAGTTATCAACGATTTGAGCATATCATTAGCGGTAACCAAATCAATTTCAACTCTTTTCAAATAAACACTGGCAGCATTGAATCTGTTCAATACGCACTGCCAGAAAACAGTCATGAAACCTGTCTCTAACTTCGTTAATTTATTCCTCAATGAATTAGCTTCATGACGAGTATCAGGACTCTCGTTTTCATCTTGCGAAATTTCAGTCAGTACATACCTCCATAATCATCAGCTAAAGCTTCAGTAGCATCATCGCGACAAGACCATCGTGTACTTGAAAGACTTTTCAGTGTTTTATTGGACTTTTTCCATCTTAATAATCTTCCCCACCGATGAGTTGAAGCCCCAAAGAATGCATATAATCTTTGGAGACCTGAAAAAAAATGATTGCTTCCAAGCATGATTTTGCACTATAGTCTCCAACTAAATTCAATGAATGATCAACGCATGGGACATAAAACGCCAAATCATTCAAATCTTTGATTCAAACTTGCACTCCGGAATACTTTCCTACCATGTTGGCAGCATTGTCATATGTTTGTGCTCTGCAATTAGTTATGTCAATATCTTCTTTTTCTAAAAACTGCAGTATTGTCGAAGCAAGAGATTCACCAGTATGACTTTGAATTGGGATGAATGCGAGAAATCACTCATAAAATTTATCGTTCAGACAATAACGTATTATAATTGATCCTCACAAATCGTTTTTGATAGGTTTATCACACTTTCTCTGCCCTTATTACCATAGTTTTCAATATGTACTTTCAAAACAAGATCGAATTTCCCTATTAGTTCTAAAATTCCGAGATAGTTGCCATTGTTTAATACACCGAATACTTCATGGCTACCTCTAAATGCAAGCCCTCTTATTGAAAGAAATCGAACCACATCAGCAACGCGTTTCAAAACTTCGATCGATCGATAAAGCCGCTTCATTGAGCAGTGCTGGTGATCAGGACTGTTTTCATGGCTGCGTACTTTTCCCTCACTCTTCTTCCAAGTCAAAAATCCATCTTTTGTGATAGAACTAGACGTTGAATCGTTATTAACAAATAATTTGCAATGAAAGCAATACACGTTCCCAGTCGATTCAGAGTACATCAACCACCAGCGGTCATGTTTTTCTCCATTGATCAAAGTTCTTACGAAGAGTTCGGAAGATAAAAATCATTTTTGATTCTTATAGTTTCGTACAGAGGCTAGGAAATCATTGTTTTTATTCTGAAAAAAAGCTGGCCCCAATATCGTGCATTTTACTCGAACGATCTCACTCATTTCAGACCATAATGCTGGGACTTTATTAATTTGCAACTTTGTCAATATACTTCCTATAAATGAGAATATTATTAGATACAAATATCAGTCATGCATATGTGATGTTCACGCAAGCAGTGAGAAGAATCTCGGGAACGGATGAGTGATATTATAAAAAACAATGGACATACTGTGACGTGGTACTTATCCACGCACAATAATATGACAATTGAATTTAAAGTTTCGACCTCGAGCAGAGAATCATGCCCGAGGCTGTCTGTGACAGTCAAAAGTCAGGGGTCCAGCGCAGTGATCCCAGAACGTGGGAGCTGGTGGCCCCCACCATAGATGCCTCGAGCTCATTGTGTCTTCCTCACTCAACCAACCTATGGCAGTCGAGCGAGGAAGAAGCCATGAGCTGGTGGGGTCTATGGTGGGGGCCGCCAGCTCCCACGTTCTGGGATCACTGGTCCAGCGTAATGTGCTCGGTAGGCTCCTGATTTTGACTTGTATTCATGTTTTATTTTATATAAAGAATGTTCAATAATCGTTTACCTCAGGGGAGAGGTTAAACTCCCTGGGAACCTATTCCTATCTGCCAGACCAAGGGTTTCCATCACACGAAACACTGAATTTCTAATCACTATTCTTTTTATGTTTGTTTTTCACACATACACGGTGCGCCAGGAGATCACCGTCCGGTCGATGCCGATCAATACTCTCGCCATCGACGTGACGTTAAAGAGATGGAGGAAATAACTCGACACTTCAGCACAACACGAAGAGGATCCTTGGTCGTCAGGCGGATGTGAGTCCCGCCTGCTCAAGAACACCAAGGAGAGGAGTTCGCCGTCGCTTTTATGACAGGTTGTCAACAAACTAACCTGTGCGACGAGGTTAATTTCGTTAATCGCAACGTGGCGGTGCTAAAGATCGGCGTAACTTCGCCACCTTTTGCTCGTGACTTAGAACTCGACGTAAATGTCGGTAATATCGGTAAGCTTTGTAAGCGCCACCGTCTTCCGGTTTCGCGAGCACTCCAGCGGATCTCGCCATTCTTATTTCATTCTCTGTTCGGCGTTTGAAGTGGCAGGTGCCAATGGAAGGATTTTCAAAGTCTGTCTCTTTTAATAAAAATTACCAAAATGGCAAGTCGTGGATGCTGGCGGGGTTGCCGAAGAATCACAGGTAGATTTTGACCTTATTCTCTTGGTGTTTGAATTTTAAATCGTAGTAAAGTAATGTGAAACTGTAAATTCGGGTGGTGTGCGACGATAGCACCTCGCCATGAGAATTCCGAGGCGGCAGACTGGGTCAGCCTCAATATTAATGTAAAATAAAATCGGTGTCCGCGTAAATAGCTGGTTGGAACTCACAAGGTCGCTCAAGGGCACGGCTCCTGGCGTCCACAACCTCGTAAATTATTCCATCAAACTAATAAGTGTCCGTGATCGAGATCAGTGACGTTGCTCCTTACCCCGCGCTCTCCGCGGTAATTCAGTGGTCCCTGTAGTCCCTGTAAAATGTCTATGAACCCCGTGTAATCGGGAATTTTAAAATTTTATGCCAATTTATGATTCTGATTAAAATTTGTAAGATTTTTAATTATTAAGTCGATTTTCTATACAATAAAATATTTTTGAAAGAAACAAATAAAATTTTTGAATTAAAGAAAATTACATAATAAAAAGATGTATATACATTTTAGAAGTATTAATTTTTATTATTTTATATTAGTGATACTTTATATAGGTCTTTTAATTTTTGTTTTCAAGAATAAAATCAACGTATGTGCAGAATTTAAAACATTTGAGTTTTTTTCAATTCCAAAGATATGATGAAACTTTTGAATCAAGAAAATTATCTCTTAACGAAATTATGCATTCAAGTCCGCAACAAGTAATTCCAACTAATGAAGTAGTATTTAAAAAATAATAGTACACTTATTTACTTATGATCAGCTTGTTTTTCTAACGCAGACATAGACACACGTGCTCGCATATGATTCTAATGATTACATGCAAATTTACACCGTCCCGCCATAGTTTCCAGTCGAAAAACCGTAAAAATTGCTTACCGACTCCCAAGTTTTTTTAACCAACTCACAGCAAAAGTCGCTCGTATAGGAATTGTATTTCTTTAAACATACTAACGGAATATTTTTCTGTTGGGCTTGTATTTTATTACTGTCATCAGGAGAAATTTTTAAAATAGCGTACTGTGAAAATTACTGAAAAATATTCCAATGTAAACAAGTGAATTTTAAGGATGGTGACAGTAATAGTATACTGCATTACAAGGGACGAAACACAGCAATTACAAACGAGTGTGAAGTTTGCTGCCCGAGCGAAGCGAGGGCTGCAGTCACACGAGTTGCATTCGCTGTGTTTTGTTTCGAGTAATGCAGTATACTATTTTTCATAGCAACTGTTTTGAGAATTTGATTTTCGGTACCTGTCAAGCGGGACGAAAGTGCGGGTTGCAACCCTACCTTTAAAGTTTCGTCCCTAGGGTTGAAAGTCGCAGTTTTGTCCCGCTTCGCAGGTACCGAAAATCGGATTTTCAAAAGAGGCGCTATGAAAAAAAAATTACGGGACAGAAAAAGTTCTCGGCTTTAACGAATATCCTTGTGCTACCTCCGAAAACAGTAAAATTGCGTAATCATTTTCTCTCAGTGTGATTGGGCACGGGCGAGCGCAAAGCGAGACGAAAAACTACTCAATTTTCGGATGATTGGATAAATAATAGATTGATTTACTTGACGAGGTGGGTTTTTAAAACCACTTAGTGATCATTTGATTTCCTTTTATAATCAGTGACAAGCCCAGAAAGTTAATTTTATTGTTTTATTGCACTTCAAAGGTGAATTGTAAGTTCTTGTCTTGTGAATTAAAAATGTTAATGATTAAATGAATATATTCATTTTGTACACACAGAGTAGTGTCATCTACAAACCTATAATAAAATAAAGGAGAGCAATTATATTTATCTCTCGGAATTCGTAAGCAATCATTTTCCAAATTATCCATGACAATGTCAGCGAATAGAAGTGAAACTAGTGAGCCCATCGAAGTATCAAAAATTTTTAAATTAACATTCAGATTTTGAATGACCGACGTCTCAGATACGAATTTAAACTGTAAACTGGTGATTGAACAAATTATCAAATATTAGGTGAACAACTTTGCTTCTGTCGTTTTTTCCTAAAAATCAAGGCTTTATTTTCAAATCCTATTTATGATTCAAAGTATTGTCTGCCGCTAGCCACTACTTTTTTCCACCTTCCTGGAAATTTTTGCATACTATCTCGAAAAAACAATGCATCTTTTGAGGCAATCCACGAATCGATCCAGTTTTTGACTTCTTTATAAGAGCGGAAATGCTGATGAGCCAGGCTGTGTCCCATGGATCGAAACAAACAATGAAGTGTAGAAACCCCTTCCCATTCTGTCTTTGAAGCAGCTGTTCACGAGCACAGAAACGTCGTTCAACATCTCTCGGCTTCAACTCGTACGGAACCCAATTTCCTTGCTTCTGAATCATTCCCATGGCTTTGAGGCGTTTAAAACTGGCTTGTTGAATCACTCCCAATGACTCTACCAATCATTCTTGCGTTTGCACGAGTCTTCAGCAAAGTAATGCCTGCAATTCAGAATCTTCAAAAATTTTCTCTTTTCCACCGCCACGCCGGTCCTCGACATCAAAGTCACCACTCTTGAAGCGTTGAAACCACTCCCGGCACGTTCTTTCACTAAGGGCAGCTTCACTGTAAGTACTGGAGAAAATTCGATGAGCATCAGCCGCAGTTTTCTTCAAATGAAAGCAGAAAATCAAAACTTCCCGAAAATGACGAGAATCTGGATCGAAAACTGACATATTCTATCGAGACTAAATTTAAAGTGTAGAGACAAATTGATTAATGTGGTGCTGTCATTATGTTAACAGATGTCCAAGCTCACTGTGTGACATTTTTGGTCTGCATATTTCGACCAGCACATATCCCTGCAGCCATCTATCGAAAAACGGTGGAAGCAAAGTTGTACACCTAATAGTACACAAACATCTTGCACGGCCTAATGTACGCAAAGCCATTACAATGAATGGTTCACGCATATTTCACAAGTTGTTCCAGTCTTTGCACGGAACTTTTCATGTACAAGGTCTGTCCGGAAAGTATCGGGCCTACCTTTATATCTCCGCGCCATAGTGTTCGAGCGACCTCTGCGGGGCACGAACGTCAACAGTAAAGCCTCACGAACCTATCGGTTGCTTGTTGACATCTGCCGGACGTATTGTTCATGCGCAGCGTGTCTTTGTTTACAAAGCTGTTTTTGAGTTCGGCGGATTTTGTGACTGTTAAAAATGACTGAAAAACAAGATCAACGAATTTGTATCAAATTTTGTTTTCAACTCGGAAAAACGAGTTCGTAAACTATTCAGATGATGAAGAAGGCCTTTGGAAATGAATGTATGAGCAAAACACGAATAAAAGAGTGGTGTAATTGTTTCAAAGGAGGCCGCACTTCTGTTAATAGTGATTCTCGTTCTGGCCGACCTTCAAGGACAAAAACTTTGGATAATATTGAGCGGGTGCGACTTGCGATTGAAGGTGATCGTCGATTAACTGTTCGTGAAATAGAAAATGATCTCGGTATACCGAAAAGTACTGTTTGGGAAATTTTGTACAAGATTTTAGGAATGACTCGCGTGTGTGCGATGACTGGCTTCTTCACCATGATAACGCGCCAGCGCATTTATCGAATCTTGTGCAGCAGTTTCTGAGTAAACACAGTATCGAATTGCTACGACAACCTCCGTACAATCCCGACATAGCCCTCTGTGACTTTTGGCTGTTTCTAAAACTCAGAAAACTACTGAAAGTACAGCGATTCAATGATAAAACGACGGTTGAAAATAATGTGACGAGCGTACTCAAGGCCATCCCTAAAAGTGAGTTCCAGGACTGTTTCGAGAAGTGCAAACATCGCTGGAACCATGTTATTCAATCAAGTGGGGATTACTTACAAATGGTCCGAAAACTCTGCTTGGTACCAGGATGCATCACGGAGGGCTGGGATCCTTGTTTTTAGCCCTGATTTGAGCACCGGGGATTTCCTGGAGACCGACGCGGGGTTAGTTTGGGTGAAGGTGGCGGGGGTGCATGTGTACAGCTGCTACTTCTCTCCCAACGATCCTTTCGAGATCTTCGAGACCCAGCCGCAAAGAGGTTAGTGGGCGGTCCCTTATTGCGGGGGACTTCAATAGTAAGTCGCCCGAGTGGGGAGAAGCCCGTCTGGACAGGAGGGGAATCTTGCTCGGTGAGAGTTTCGCCAGGAATGAACTGATTGTATTGAATCAGGGCAGGGATTTTACGTTCAGACGAGGAGCGGGGGGGTCGATTATTGACCTCACGATTGCCGCGCCCCGTCTTGCCTCAAAGATAGGCGACCTGCCTGCTGGAACGAGCATCATCGGCTTCGCGGATGACGCACTTGTCGTGTGCGCCGCTGACGACGTCAAAATCCTGGAGCTGAGGATCAATGACAGTCTGTGGTGGGCAAAGCGTTGGTTGGATAGCAGATGCCTGAAAATTTCGGGAGATGGACTCACCGTCTGATCCCGGAGCTCGCCACCTAGCTGGATAGACAGCTGGCACAAGCACTTTCGGGCCATGGTTACTTTAATGCGTACCTGAAGCGCTTCAAGAAAAGAGACGATGAGTCGTGTCGCTACTGCGGTTCCCTTGTGGAAAATGCAGAGCACACACTCTTTGTCTGTGCCAGGTGGGGCGCGGAAAGTGAGGCTGTCGGTCGGGCAATGGGCGCACAACTCACTCCTGACACGGTGGTCTCTCTCATGCTCCAGTCTGAACAGATATGGATGATTATCGAGTCATTCGTCACCCTGGTGATGAAGACGAGGAAGGTCGATGGGCGTGCAGGGCGCGGCAACAACGGGGGCCAGTAGAAATCGCATCGGGGCCTGCACCCGCGGTCCTGCGTCTTGGGCGGACTTGGCTGTCTGCGTCGACCGGGGAAGGAATCTTCTTATTCCTTCCCTGGTTGGCGCGGCTAGCCGACCTGCCTAACGGGCGCGTGCCCGCAGATGGGAGTCCCGGGAGAACGGACGTCGGAAGAGTCGTACGCGACTTTAAGCTGGAACCAACTGCCCGCGAAGTTTAAAGCCGAAAGGCGGTTCCGCGGGCGGTGTAGTGATATATTTATAATATCAAAGCATTGTTTAAACCAAAAAAAATTTTGGATTGTTTGAAAATTCTAGAGTGGTGTCACCCCTTAATAATTTCCGTAAGTTAATTTCACAATGTAACTTAATCAATTCAATTTAATCGAAAATATTTTGACGATGTAAAGGGTTTCCCAATAGGGGTGATATGATTTTGAATGTCCCTATCGGGCTCATTTGAACTGAAATTTTTGACGTCTGCTGTCAGTTGTCATCGGGAAGGTTTGCCATTTAATCATGAGTAGTTTCACGCTTCCACAATGTTTGGAAATTGTCCAATTATTTTATCAAAATTCGAGAAGTTTTGTCGGTGTTCAAAGAGCATATCGTGCAAAATATGGTCGTCATTCTGCTCCATCCGCGCTCTCAATTCGTCGAATAATCGATAAGTTGGAGAGTGAATTTACTCTATTGGATACTAAGCCTAAAAATCGTATGCGTACCGCACGTTCTACACAGAATATAGCCGCCGTACAGGCCAGTATCGAGGAAAACCGTGAATTGTCCGTGCCACGCCGATCTCAGGAATTGGGCCTGTCCAGGATGACTACCTGGCGTATTTTGCGATTGGATCTTGGCCTGCATCCCTATAAGATGATTCTGGCCCAAGAACTGAAGCCTAATGACCATCGTTTGCGTCGGGAGTTCGCGGATTGGGCTCTGGAATCAATTGAAAATGATCCCAATTTTCATCAAAAAATCATCTTTTCTGATGAGGCGCATTTTTGGCTCAAGTCTCGGGGGACATTTCGCCGATATATTGTTTAAATCATAAATGGCATAGAATATCCAATATAATAAAAAAGATTTCGATCAATTCCGAATGAATATTCAGTATTTTTTTTCAATTTCAAAACATATCACCCTTATTGGGAAACCCTTTATATAGCAGTAATAATAGATCAGTACTCATTTATAGATAATTTGAATAACTCAGTTATTATTGATGTAATTTTTGCTTCAACAATTTTCTCCTTTAAACTTTGTTCCCAATATATATTAAACAAAACAAAAATTATTATTCCAAAAATGTATCATTGTTAAAGATGTTATTCATCGAGTTTTCACGTCTAGAATTTCTATTCAATTTAGTTTAGAAATGGAAGATTTTTCCAGACAAATAATTGAAGAACTAGAAAAAATCGTCCTCGGTAGATCCTTTTTCGTTCTTTGTAGTCACTCACAAGCTGATATCTTGCGTATTCTTGCTTTTAAGTCCTACACAGAAAGAAATTCAATAGCCAGCAGTACTATGTTAAAGAGTAAACCAGAATCATTAGGAAAACTCATCAGTAAGTCCCAAGATGATAGTATGGTTTAGCAATTGTATTCTCGATTTTTACCATCTTTCTTCGTAAAGTTTCCCAAGAGGATGACAGAATGTGATATATTGTTTCCATTTATTGACATTTCCTCAAAATTCTGGTTTTCTCCTAAAGATGGTACTACTTGTTACTATTTTCTCCCCGTTTAACGTTCAATAGATATACTGTGTATAAACACGGTACTAATCGACGTGTATTATGAAATATCATTGTTAAAGATTTTATTCAAGGCGTTTTAACATCTGAGAGTAACATCTTCATCAATGGTAATTAATAATACATGTAGGTTAGTGTCTCGTTGAAATATAGTGTTTCCATGTAACGCTAAGATTCACAAGCATAAATACGAAAGGGGGCCTATGAAAGTCTAAAAATGAAATTTTCAATGGGAATTTACCCAAATTTAATTGAAAGAAAATGGATAATATATTTTTTTCCATTCCATTCATCTTCATTTTAGTCAATTATACAGATTCATGATATCCATAATAATCTTTATAATAAAATAATATAATTAGATGATATTAACTTTTCGACTTTTTGCATTTGGAAATCAAGTGTCTTCAAGGTCTGATGGATAGTCAAGAAGAAAGTTAGATCTTTCGTACAATGTTTTGTGAGATGCTCTCCATTTTTCCATTTCGCTATTAAGTACTAAGGAATTCAATAAGTCCGTAGGATGACATAGAGATGGCACCGCAAATTACATTTTCATTTTTTCCCATAAAGTACAATCTTTCAGACGATAGCTGTCAAAATTTGGACCAATTTTATTTTCTACTTTTAAAGTTACAGACGATAGAAGCAACTAAGTTTTGAATTTTTTAATAAAATGGACAAAAGTGAATTTCGTGTGCTGATTGAACACTGTTTCCTAATGGGATAAAACACCGTGCAGCCAAATAGTGGCTTAATGAATGTTATGGGAAATTTTCTCCATCGAGACAAATGGTTGAGAAGTAGATTGGTGAAGTTAAAAGAAGTCGTACGAGCACAAATGATGCTGAACGATCGGGAAGGCCAAAAGATTTTACTACTCTAGAAATCATCGAAGAAATTTATGACCTCGTATTAGATGATCCAAAAGTAAAAGTGCGTGAGTTAGCTGATGCCGCAGGCATATCAATTTGGTCAGTGCTTATAATTTCGCATGAGGATTTGGGGATGAGGAAGCTGACTGCAAAATGGGTACTGCGTTTGACAACAATCGATCAAAAATGCCAACGAGTTAATGATTCAAAGAGTTATTTGAACCTTTTTAACCATAATCCAAGCAATTTTTTGCGCCGATTAGTAACCATTAATAAAACATGGATCTACTACAACACACTCGAATCGAAACATCAAGCAAAACAGTGAGTATGATCTGGTGTAAATGCACCAAAGCGAACAAAGACTCAGCAATCGGCTGGAAAGTTTATGACTTCTGTTTTTTGGGATACACGGGAAAGCCTTCTCATGACAAAATTGCTAAATTGAGTCGTAAAATAGGAATAGTATAGCAAATATATTACATTTTGTAATATATCTATTATTCCCTACTTTAAACTGGGTACTGGTCGGGTAGTAATCAGGTGAACATGACTAGAAAAATCTGAGGTAAAGACATTTGAGTATAATCAGAAGTTAAATCTATCTAGAGAAGAAAAAACTTTGACAAATGTGATGAAATTGAGGTTATACACATTGAAACATTTCGCTTTTTCTCGGTTTCTCAATATTTAATTTTAAGTTTTTTATAGAAACTTTATTGCCTAATTTAGCGTAAATTTACATATTTTAAAATGACTTATTGGGTTTCACAAAGGGGCAAAATTCAATAAAATTCCTAAAATCTGAAAATAATATTTTCGTGGGCTTGTTGGCATTCCATTAAATACATATTGTTAAACGGCGTTTCCAAAAACCCTGTAAACCACATTCAAAATCGGATGCACATTTTGTTACGAACCAGCTGAAAATAAACGAAGTTTACCTAAGATTATAAAATAGATAAAGATTTAGAAGTCCATTTAAAACATTTCGCACAAAGGCGGAAATATGTACGAGAAGTTATTTTCAGCTGTCGCAACCTGAGCATTTTGCGGGCTCAGCAGTTGCATGATTGAGAGGTCGGTTCAGGGACCTAGAAAAAGTACAATGATAATTTCGAATGTGGAGCAGTGACTCAACTCTTTAAGTAAACATAAACATTAGGGTATCCGAGTAATTATTACCAGAAATTCCAATAATTGTCCCAGAAGAAGGGACAGCTCATTTATTCAATCCTTGAAGGGTTGATAGTCCACAATAATTTTAGTAATTATGCATATATATGTGTATATTCTTATGCATACTATTATATATTTTTATATGTTATAGTATTATATATATATATATTAGTTAATTAACAAGTGTATTTTATGCATACATATATATATATATATATATATATATATATATATATATATTGAGACGGCCCAGCCTTCAGTATCCGCCTTTTTGCGACGAAACGGGAGTGAAATCCACTAAATTAGGATCATTTTTAGAATAAGTAGGTTCCCACAAGACTCGCACGAAAGAATTGCGATGTCTCGCTGAGTATTCGTCAAGTAATAGGGGATTTACTTCCAAACCGGAAGTGAGTATGGCAGGAATGAGGCTATCTACTTATCACGGACATTTTTGTTCGTATCCTCAGCGAGCGCCACACTAACCTGTGCATGCTCTCTCTTGACCGCTCACTCAAGTCAAGCAACGTGTGGCATGGTGCGCTGGATGGACGGGCGTCCCATACCAATGTTTTATTTTTTTTTTTGTGTTAGGCTATTCTATTAGTTTATTAATAAATAAAATAAATAAAATATTATAAATAATAAAATAAATAAAAATAAAATTAGCATACAAATATTAAATATTACAATGTGAACATAGTTTTTGATATTGATTACGAATAATAATGAATCGATATTGATTGATCACATCCTATTATATTGATATTATTATGGGAATCATCTGAAATGGCAGCGGCCCGTTCCAGACCATTGGGCATTTTTTTTTTAGATGATTTCATTTTAAGGATTTTTGGTTATTTGAATTTTAGGAACTGGTCATTATCTTTCAACGACATTTTCAAACCTTTACACAAGGTCCACACCTTCCGATTCTGCTGTCCAATAGGAGTACGCGCCCACGCAGGTAACGCGCGCCAGCGGCAGGTGAGATGGGGGAAAGGCCTTCTCGTTATCATCGTGCGCTGCGTTTTCACTTTTGAGCGCACATCAATTTTTAAACTCTCCCACGGGACAAAATATGCGATTTTTTGGAAATTGAAAAACATCGTTATAATCACAAGAAAATTATCTTTCTTGTGATACCAATTTCCAACCTCAAAATGGTCGCGAAAAAGGGGGAAAAGACCGTGTATAAAATTCATAATTTATTGATTTAATTGGACTCGATCGCGGTCGCTAATTGAGGCGCGCGCATGGTTAATTAAGGGGGGAAATTAATTGAGAGGTGGAAATCCGAGGCGATGTGCTTGATTGCAGATCCTCGAATTTCAGTCCGTTTGCGCAACCTAACAAGGTAAGGACTTATCGCCTAGCGCAAATTTAAGCAAAAGAATAGATCGAGGCTCGGAACAGGGACTGTGCATTTTAGCATCACAGTTCCTGTCTCTTGAGAACTGGGTTGAATAGATGTTTCCTGTCCCCCCCTTAGCTAGGGATCAATGGCTTTGAATTTATTTTTTTTTATAAACTTTATGGGAACCCAAGCATTCTAATTTTTAGTTTCGAGATAAAATGGATATAACTTGGTTAGCTCAACTCATGCCATTAGAAGTGTGAACTCTCATCTCGAGAGGCCCATCGAACGTGGCATTCACAAGAATTTGAATAAACATAATTCCTAGGAACTTTGGGTGTCGAATCCCTTTGGGGAGCTTCACCTGGAATTCCATTTCCTCATCCCTACCTCGCAAGTGTCGAATCCCCACGGGGAGCGTCGCTTGCTTGGGAACTCCTTTCTTTTTCAATTCTTTCCTTGATTTCACTATTTTCCAATGAGTGAAGCCTGCCAAGTTGCGCGTGTTGTAGATAGATATTAAGTATTTACCAGGGTGGAAGCAAATGATGAAACGTGGCAGGCCTGTGTCATAAACTCTGCAGTGCCCTGTTCACACCTGATGCTTATTTTCATCAAAATAAACTTTAAATAGAAGGGAGGAGTTGATTTGGCTAAGAGAAAAAATGAAAAAAAATTATATATGCAACGAAAAGAAACCATTGGTCAAAAAAAAAACCCTTTATTTTCAGGAGTAGGGACGATTCCCCAAAATTAAGACGTGCCTTTGTTTCGTGATGCGATTGCGCGAAATAAAAAAAAATTAATTAATTAAAATTTTTCTGCGTTTTATAGATTCGAAATCCTTTGTTTGCGACTACGGACTACCGTGATCAGGACGCACCAGTTTCCGTTTCTCCCTCTCTAAAATCAAAAACACGTGAGTGTCTTCGGTATTCTTGCTCTCAAAATTAAGAATTCCACGTCGCGAAATTTTCACCCTTCGTGTGACCCTCCCAAAAATTTCACAGAGGACGATTTGAGCCAAACTGGGCCAAAATTCGGTCTAAAAATAGTAAAATAATGAGTTTGATAGTCGAAATGTTTCAATATATATATTATGTATTTTGTTCTATACTTATATGTTTATGGTACTATATATATATTTTAGTTAGTTAACAGGTATGATTGTCTAAATGAATGAGGCCATCTTCTCGCCAAATTAATATCGAGTCCGAATAATTTCAAAAGATCGGAACGAAAATCACATGACCAGCTCCAGAATGTAGATAGGTGTGATTTCGTCAGGGACAACGAGAAAACGACTAAATCCACGGTGGGTATGAAGTCGTTTTTATTCGTTGTTTTTGATATGGTTATTGTTAAGTCATGAGAAGCTATCTCTTGCCCTTTTTAGGTAGAAACGGAATCACTACTCGAGATTTCAAATAAAACGTGCTGTACAAATGCCTCTCTTTTCAGGCTTTACTAGAAAAAATAATTAAGTTTCCCTTTCTTTTTTTTAAAACACGACGTGACCGCGTGAGCCAACCAATCCCTAGCTAAGCACGGAGGACGGGTGAACATGAGCGGAGAAGCTCTTAAAATGACTGATTCGCTGATTCTTAAATGCAGCGAAACACTCATCAATTCTATCTCTTAAAGTCACAGGTGGTGATCGTGAGGAAACTCGGAGCAACGCAAAGTTGCAACTTTTTTCCCAGGGTCTAAGTAGTCACTCGAACCTACCTCAAGTAAGTGCTGAGACCGAAGTGATTTTCGTTTGATTTTTTTTTTAATTCGTTGATTCGTCACCTCAGTTTTTCTCTGATTCGTGGTTATTAATTCCCTATCCTACAAAAATTTGAAAAAGGAGGGGGAGGGGGGGGGGGGTTCACGTGACTGTTCTGATTTGAAACAGTCAAAAATGCGGGACCAATGAGAGTGGTAGAAAAAAAGATTGCAAAAATAATTATCTTCTTATCCAATAATGATCATTTTACCCCTTTACCCGGCCGAAAAACTGCGCGCTTCATCACACGTTACAACAAGCCTTTTCCCATATTTTTATCATCTCTAGTTCGCAAGAAAAATGCCATTCTACATTTCCATGCATTTAGAGGTAAGGGGGAGAGAGAACACACGAGTGTTAGCATGGGAAAAAAAATCCACCTGTCGTCATCTCGTGACCGGCCTTGACCCATAGTCAGACGGCAAGATATGAATATCAACATTTTCATGGGTTTAAATATCCTCACAGGTTGCGCAATTTCGAACCGGCGCTCGCTTAAGGAAACGCGCCAAAATTAATAAAATTTCCAAATCAATTAATTTAGTTTTACAAATTAAATCTTCCATTTTAATACGACAGCCTGATATGGTTTTTTTATGAGGTCAGGTAATCATTCTCAATTGTATCATCAAATTCTAATTCGCTGGGTTTAGATTTTATTTACCGTATATATAAAAAAAATGGTATAAAATAAGGCAAAGAGAAAAGAGGGTATAAAATAATGCAAAATAAAATAACGCCTGATAAAAAAATCAAAAATATTATTAGGGACTCCCATCCGAAAGCAGACCATGTTTTGCATAAGTTCCGTAATCAACCGAGAGACGGCGGACCCAGCCTAGTATCACGCTATCTGCCACTACAAATGAAAATATCCCTGACAACTTGATCGTCACGTCTGGCTCGCATGCACTTCCGGTTTATACTTCAAACTCTAATTAAAGCGCCTGTGGTCCACAAAATATCGTCATTTTTGCGTACGAGCTCCCGCTCATTGTTCTCAGCCCTTCCGCGTAGTTGTTTTTACTAAATTCGTTCTGTTTTTCGCTTAAGGTGGCTTGATCGTTTTTGAAAAAAATTATAGACTGCTCTGAAACTTAGAGATTATCTTAATAAAATATGCTAGATTCATTTGGAAAAAAGAAATACCGTGGTTGACGATGTCATTGCCGAAAAAATCGCTACCGAAAAAATGTCAGTTTAACACGTAGTCTTATGGGATTCCTCGTCAAAATCGGCGAAACTCCGGAAAAAATCACAAGTCCCCATAAATCAAATATATACTAGTACTTTCGATTTCGAGGAATCTATTAATATTATAAAATTTTTACTATCGCTTTTTTCTGGGGACATTTCCGCGATTTCTTACCCTTCTCCTCAGATGTTACTATAATACATATGATTATTAAAAAAATAAGTAGCAATGAGCATTCATGTAACACGTGCCCCCACGGTGCCCCTCACTTCATACGACACCAAACGCTCAAGCCACCTTAAAAGGCTGAGAGCCGCAGCTGAGCCGTCTCATTATGGATAATATTTCCGATGATAATTCTGAAGGTAATTAATTAGGAAATTAATATTTATTTGAAGAAAAAAATAATGTTGGATAAATGTTCTACACTTAAAAGTCAATTTTTAAATTTTTCTTAATGTTAAAATAAGATATTTTTCACTAAGGAGCTATACTTCTATTTCAAAAATTACTTCTGCAAAGCGAAAAAAAATATCTAATTGCATAATATTTGATGAGAAAAATGAAAAGGCTGAAGTTTGAGGTTAGGGCAACAATCTGATACAAACTTAAAATCTTATCCAACATTGACTCGGTAATGGGAAGGATCTAGAAGGGCCTTTTAAGTTAAGTTTCCGGGTCCTAGTCAGATTTCCCGTTCAGTGCCTGACCAAAATTAGCGCAATCTATACAACATCCTTCTAAAACAGATGCGCTATTTCTACGCGAGTAGGGGAGAAGCGGCGAAATTGGCGCGTCGTCTAAATTGGCGCACCCTATTTTTCAGAAAATAACATAACAAAAAATAAAAATAGTTCTATCGTGTGGATTCTTGTATGATATGTATTTGATAGAAAACATTATAAAAATCTAATTGCTTAATACAGTTTTATTGCGATTAATCGTTTTTTGGCATAATGGTTATGTTCGAAGCCATTAAGTTAAATCGTTAAATAATAGTAATTCAAGGTGAATTAGATTAATGCAACGATTTTATAATCTTTGATATTTAATCTTACGATTAGGATAGAATATTTGTATGAGAAAATAAGCATTTTACGTAAAAAGTATTTAATTAATGAACGATACACTTGCGGCAAAATTAGCGCATACGAGATTCAAATCAGAGGCGAAGTTGGCACACGTGTTGTGTTTCTGGAAACCGGTGACTGAAGTCAAGTACTCGGATGTTTATGATTGAAAATATAAAGAAGATAGTAAGTACACAATTATTAATATATAGATATATACATTTGAATGTTGCTGGACTTTTCTGCTAATCTTTTTCTTAAGATTTTTTGAGACATGGGAAGTAATGTGGTTCGCAAAACTGATGTAACGACTTTGTAAGGTTATATTCATTTGAACAATCAGTGGTTAAATTTTTTTTTTAAGTTTGAGGTATTAAGGCATTTTAAAAGCGATTTTTAATAATTAATTTGCAGTCTAACAGTGTTTTGAAAGTTTTCTCGATTTTAAGATGTGAAAGCAATGTAAGTAAAAAACTTGTATTTTTTACTGATTGTTTCTATTAATTATAAGTCTTCTAAAGTTAATAATTGTATATACTTCTGATTACAAATTCAAATAATTCTCTATAAAAATGATTTCAATTTGAATATTCACTTAAATATCCACAATTGCCAGTATTTTATTGTACAAATATAAAATATATTTTAACTTTGGCTGGTTTATGTCAATAAAGGTATAAAAAACTTCACATATCTTGATATACTATCTCAAATTTAGTTTCAAATTATAACTACCTCTTTTCATCAACCTTTGCTACTGAAATGTAATTCTAAATCTATGAAAATATAACTAATACGTGGCAAGAGAAGATTATAATATTAGTGCGTCAATTTACCCGACATGGCGGGTAAATTGACGCAGGTGCAGTCCTTCGGAAATCTGAATAAAAACCTGCTTTAATAATTTTCAATACAATCTTTATCCATTGGAAAGTATAGAAAAGATATCCAGCTATTAAATAAATATTTTTTCATAATTTTTAGTCATATACTTTCTTTTTAAACTCGCACTTTCTATTAGGTGCGCCAATTTCGCCGCTTCTCCCCTACTTTAAAATAATAAATTTTAATATTCTCTCGCGGAAAGAATTTTGGATAGATGAATAGTTGTGTATCCTCGCATGCACCTTGTGCCTCTCTGAACGTGCACGTAATGTGCATCACATGTTTTTTTGTCTGGGATGATGTACATATGCAGTTTGTGTGTGCAAAATGGTATAGTTTAATTTTGGCCATGCCTCATATCAATATTAAATTTGTCATAGAATATAAGTTTTCCATTCTGGTGAATGTGTCACATCCTGTGACTATCAATATTTATTTACAAAATAATCTGTGTAAAATTGATGATGTAAAAGCATTAAACATCTAAAAGCAACAGTTTATAAATATATTGATCGTAGAAAAACCCTAAATTTCTAGATAAAACGATTTAATCAATATTTCTAAATCATTTCAGTCGATTATGCCGATCATTAGAAGAGTGTATCACTCTACATGATAACGAAACTCTACCATATCAACCTTACCAACCTATGATTGAGAATTAATGTAACGTCTCGCAAGACTAGATGGAATTTTTAAATATAATTATTTAAGAAATTTTCTGTGAAAAAAGGAACGCTTCCACACCGCTGGGTATCGAGCCCAGGTCCTTTCGATTGCCGGTCGAATGCTCTGTCATCTGAGCTACGGAGGTTCCACAACTTTTCTCACAGAATCTTGTTAACGCCTATTCGGCTACGGATGTATCTTGAACTATTCAATCAATATTTCTAAATCATTTCAGTCGATTATGTCGATCATTAGAAGAGTCTATCACTCTACGTGATAACGGAACTCTACCATATCAACCTTACCAACCTATGATTGAGAATTAATGTAACGTCTCGCAAGACTAGATGGAATTTTTAAATATAATTATTTAAGAAATTTTCTGTGAAAAAAGGAACGCTTCCACTCCGCTGGGTATCGAGCCCATTCGACCGGTAATCGAAAGGACCTGGGCTCGATACCCAGGGGAGTGGAAGCGTTCCTTTTTTCACAGAAAATTTCCTAGATAAAACGAAATTGTACTCATTGGAGAACCCCATCGGAATGTATTATAATGCGTTATGTAGACAAAAAATTAATCCTCTACTACCTGAAAATTCCATTCACCCAAGGAAAATAGGGAAGCTAGAGGAACATGAAGGAAAATTTAGAAGACCTGTAACTGAGTTGGAATAAATTTAGCATCACGCCGCTATCGATCCAAATAAAAGAAAATGTTGGAATCTTCATGGAAACAATTATGGTCTCATCTGACTGGAAGAAAACCTATTAAGTAGCATCTTGAAATGTCATTATAATGTCATTATAATTATAAAAAATTTCTGGTAAGTCCCAAATTTTTTATCAAGTCCCTAATTTCAACCTTGATTAAGTCTATCAATTCTTCTCCTTTGATTTCCAAGCTGCTTCCCAGGAGGAATTTCCAAAGGAGTTTATCTTCTATTTGTATTTAAATATTTAATAAAAGGTTAATAATTGTGATATTTTTGAGTTTTATTGTTGGCTATCCTCATCCTTTGTTTTAGTTATAAGATCTTTTCAGGTCTCTTTCCCGTTCAAATACAAGGAAAAATAAATAATATAATAAAATGTGAGTAACCAGGACGTTACAAATGGGATGAATTTCAAAAAATTTTCTATGGTAAATATTACAAAAATGATCTTATATTCCTACTTTCTTTACATACTTGTATAAATAGTAAAATATAGAGTGATTTCCAACAAAAATTACAACTAAAAGTTTTTCCGTGTAAGATAGTAATACTCAATATTGATACACTGGCAAAATCGTCAAGTGACTTACTGTTACGACACCAAGATCGAATTTTGATGATTGATCCTTAGTAAAACCGCTATAAGATTCCATACGGATAACATTAAAATGCTTTTTCCAACGTGAGCCTACAACTTTGAATGGCATGTAAGTTTTGGTTGCATTATAAGAACAAAATTCTCGAAAAGGGTTGGTACAACTTCCTGCAGTTAATACTGTGTAAGGGCCTACAATAACTCCAACACAATGATGTTTATAATGATATTTTACACCCTGTTCGAATTCCAATATAGCAACAGTGGCCTGCAGGCATAATCCTTTTCTGTCCTTGCGTCGTACTCCACCTTCTAATTTGCCTTCCCAGGACTGTGCCAAATTTAATCCTGTTTGTAGCAAAACATAACAGTTTTTAATGGTAATATAAATGATTAGAAAAATATTATAACAAAAGAGATTGTAGTGTACAGGTTAGAGAAAGATGTAAAACAAGTCATTGGAGTGATTTTCGTCTGGAATAAAGTACCTATGTATTCCTTTAAGGGGGTATTCATATTCCTGAAAAATCACTTTTTTCAAAAAATCACCCAGGATGACTCAAAAACTAGTAATGCGATTTTAATAGACTAAAACTTATTTTCTTCTTAATACTTCTTGCTATAGCCGCTACCTCGATTTTTTAAATTGGATGATTTTTTCGATTCTTTACACACCTCTAAATGGCAAAAAAATAACCAAAAATCGAATTTTTATTTCAACAAGCCGCCATTTTCACAATTTTTTTTTTTACTTCCGAGCTACTGGCTATAGCCGCATCCTTTCTAAATATAACGCTTTTCATATTTTTGATTTCAGACGATTACGTCAGTCACAATTGTGGGTAATCTGGGACCACCTCCAACAAACATCGACCGACTCGTTTTTCAGCTTATACACTTTTGGAGTATAACCCCAGAACTCTTCGACTAGTGCAAAAGGTGAGAAGAGACGAGTATGTGCTTGCAGCGATGGTGATGCTAAAAATAGCATTTGAAACTCTACACTCAAAATAATAATTTGTATCGGAACCATACAATACCCTACGAAGGAGCAGAAAAATCAATTAATTAGATAAGCCTATTCATCAGCTATAGGAGGATATAAAGCAGTAATAAATTTACAATAGAATCAAACAAAGATATTACTGGGAAAAAATGAGAATAGACATAAAAAATACACACAACTTTGTCTACAATACCAATACAAAAAACTTGTTGAAGTTAAAACAAAAAATCCTATAATAATTACTGATACTCTAGGAACTGCATTTAAGAAAATAGCAGATGCTTTCCATCTCCATTCAACCGGTCCATTCGGGACACGAATTTATTTTCTAACGAAACTCAAATATGTTGCTCTTTGATCGAAATAATGAGACACGTATTTTTTTTGGGGCGAAAAAAAAATTTTCTGAGATTTATCGGCAATTTCGTTTTTGGGTTCAAAATCTATTTTTTCAATTATTCGCTAGAACTTTTTTTTCAATTGTCTATAACTTCGTCAAAACTTTTTTTTTTCTCTCAAACTTTTTTCACCTTGAGTTTCAATTCTACTGAATCTCTAGTAGCTAAAATTTTTCGTTTCCGAGTTATGATTTTTTGAAGAAAAAAATCGTTTTCATCGTAAAAACGTGGACTGCACAATGAATATCAACTTTATATGTTCAACGTTTATGGTACAAATATAACGATGTTATACTTAACGACGAATTTCATTGAACGCTTTTTTCGATTTTGTACCTCTTCAGCAACAGCTTGGTATTCAATGTATACATTTTTTGTAATTCAAAACTTTCATCTATACTTTACTGATTTATCGTCCCTTAAAAATAATAATAATTACGTAATTTCGTTTTAGTGTTGTTTAGCCTAAAATAAACGAGTTCATCGATCGTTAAAATATATTGCTGGTTTTATTACTCCCACCTGAAGCTTTCACTGATTCAATAAGTGAGTTCAATCTATTTCACTGATTCTCAGAAAAAGACTTATAGCTGCTGCCATCAATGAATAGTCACTGCGAATCAGTGGCCGTTCACTGATTTTGGTTTAGATATATATATATATATATATCTATGCTTATTATTGTACGAGATTATTCTGATATATTTCTCTCGAAATTCACGATACATTAATGTAGCTGTGTTTGTTCATTCCAGAAATATTCATTTATCAATTTTTAGGGCTGAAACAACAACTATCGAGCAGGTAATCTATTATTTAGTAATGAAAATTATATCACTCACTGCAATTCCATTCTCTGTATTCGAAATAGTTGAATCAATTTAAATGATTTGTTGAACACATCTTTTTCAATAATTCGAGAGAAAGCCACCAGTAGAGTATAATGGCTCTAATTTTTCCAACATTAAAATCTATCTCATTTGATAAGTGTATTAAATACAAAATTGAATATAAGTTGACTTTTAAATTATGTGAAATTTGATCATTCTTATTTTCAATGCATAGAAGAAAAACTTGCGGAAAAGGAGATATTTACTTTTTCCATTATTTATATTAGAGTTTGCGATAATGTGAGGACGCACAAATAAAGTTGATATTCATTGTGCAGTCCACGTTTTTACGAAAAAAAACGATTTTTTTCTTCAAAAAATCATAACTCGGAAACAAAAAATTTTAGCTACTAGAGATTCAGTAGAATTGAAACTCAAGATGTCTTTTTGATGCGAAAAAAGTTTGAGAGAAAAAAAATACACTTTTCAAGATATTGAATTAAAAAAAAAATTGCAATTTTTGTTTATTGCTAAATAAAAAATTAATAACAATTAACAAGAAATTTTTTATAACTGTATTCGGTAGTCCAAATTATTAAAAACATTTAAAAGTGAAAATTGTTAAAATTGGTCAGATTTTGACGAAGTTATAGACAATTGAAAAAAAAGTTCTAGCGAATAATTGAAAAAATAGATTTTGACCCCAAAAACGAAATTGTCGATAAATCTCAGAAAATTTTTGTTTCGCCCCAAAAAAAAAATACGTGTCTCATTATTTCGATCAAAGAGCAACATATTTGAGTTTCGTTAGAAAATAAATTCGTGTCCCGAATGGACCGGTTGAATTGAGATGGAAAGCATCAGCAATGTATATCGTGGGAAAGTTACCAATGATTCAATTGCAATGTCATTATATACTAACAAATAAGAATAATGCTACTATATATTCTCTAGTAACAACACTTCTAAATCATTAAGCTTCAACAACAGCAAATGCTTTTGTTAAAAAAGTTATTTGCATATTTAGCTCTCCGAAAGCAATATCAAGAGATCAAGGAAAAGATTTTCTTATAGTAATGTAATGAGAAAAATCGCAAAGCGATCTCGAATTAGTCAACTTAAATGTACTGTCTATCATCCTCGATCAAAAATAAAAATTGCAATTGTAATTCGTATTTTTAGATATTTTAGCTTCTCAATTTTGAAAAAGATTAGCCACCTTGACACGCTTGTAACATTATTCGCTTCAAAAAGTCCTAAAAATTTTGTTTTCTACAGTTTTTGATAAAATTTGTATTTTTTGTTTCAATTACAAAAAATATCTTTAAAATTAAAAAATTCCATTTTTAGACAAAATATGTGAGATACAGAATTTTATATATTTGTATTTGATGTCAATTTATTATTTCTATTTATATTCTTATCTTGTATTATATGATTAACGTCTAACTGTCGCTGACAATGTATTGTGACGTGTTAGTGACGTAGTGACAAAGGTTGACACAGGTCTGCAAGGTTTTGTTGTTGAAAAGTTATGGGTCATTTCCGGAGTAATTTTTGACGTAGAATACGAATCCGGAATCAGAATCAGCCTATCACGTCAGGATTTTGAGATATTTGAGGTTATGTGCTCGAAAAATGGGGTTTTTCGCTACTTTTGACTTTATGTACAAGGCGCAAGAAATTATTTTGGTTTTTTTTCTCAAATGTCATCACTTTTTTTAGAATAACTTATAGTTTTGCGAGGTCGCGGATCACAAATCAATGATCAAATCGTTAAAATAAAATAAGGACACAGACTCAATGTGCTCCCTAGCGAACTGGCTGAACGGTAGCTTTACGCTGTACCGTAAAGCTATCGTAAAGCTATCATAAAGCTATCGTAAAGTATCATTATAACTCATGAATGAGGCAAAAAAATATTCAAAATGTTTTTATCCTTATTCTACGTTAAAAAAACGTTAACTGGTAATTGAAATATGCAATAATTTTATTTATTTACGCTAAAAATTAAAAAAAAACATAATACCTGTCATTGAAGGCAGTGCAGTGGTTCACCTTTTGTGGAACTTCTCCGTTAAAGTTGAACATTGGTTGGAGTGAGACACAACTATACTTTCATCTCACTCTAACAAATATTCAATTCTGACGGTGAAGACATGGAAAGTGATGAACCACTGCACTGCCTTGAATGACAGGTATTATGTTTTTTTCAATTTTTAGCGTAAATAAATAAAATTATTGCATATTTCAATTACCAGTTAACGTTATTTTCAACGTAGAATAAGGATAAAAACAGTTTGAATGTTTATTTTGCCTCATTCATGAGTTATAATGCTACTTCACGATAGCTTTACGATAGTTTTACGGTACAGCGTAAAGCTACTGTTCAGCCAGTTCGCTAGGGCTAGTCACCCTTAGAAGTTAAACAAGACATTCGGATTCTCAATTCACTAGCTATTGTCTTTCACGAATCGGAGTGACTTTTGAACGCAACTCCCCTTGCCTCTCACGAATCAGGGTGCTTCTTGAACTTGAGTCCCCTTGCCTTTCACGAATCAGGGTGCTTTTTGAATCCGAGTCACTTGCTTCTCACGGTTCGGGGTGCTTTTTGAACGTGAGTTCTTTTGCCTATCACGGTTCGGGGTGCCTTTTGAACGTGAGTTCTTTTGACTATCACAAATCAGGGTGCTTTCCACAGTTTTTTCATGCCTCATAACATAACATAACATAACATAGCATAATTCGCATGTAAGCGTAGTGTATCTAGTGCATGTACAATACCGTATGCGTTAAGCATGAATATCAAGCTTCTTCTATTTGAACTTCATGGTTTCACCACGTAAATGGGTCGAAGTGTTGAACACTTATTTGCCTGGAATGCGCGGTACTGGTTATTTCTCTCCGTGTATCTGGGGTGGTTCTCAAGGGTAAAGGAATTTTGAATTCTTGTTTACACGATGAATACCTATCTATCCAGATCGACCATGTGTCGCGTAGGTTAAACCACTACAAGAAAGTCGGCCGTTAAAGGATGAAAGAAGTTAATGTAAAAATAATCCATGCACTGAGAGCGGGTTGATACTTTAAAAGTAGGGGTAAAAATCACAGTTTCAACCCGCTCTACAGTTATATCAAATGAAATTCTCAAAAGAGTTGCTATCAATTGCTATGAAAAATAATACGTATTACTGGAAACAATACACAACGGATTCAACGATTGTGAAGTTTGCTGCACTGGTTACAGCGACTACGTTATAAAAAAAAATTCTGTGCTAGCGGAGAGGCGTATTAGGAGGCCAAGCGGACGGCCCTTTTGTCATGGAGATGGCGGTGTTTCAGAGTATCACTGAAAACATTAAGGGGACAGTCCCCTCAAGAGACCCAAAAAAGGCGTTTTTTCCTGATTTTTTTCTCACAGAAAGAAACATCGGAGACATAAGGACTTTGGGATATGTTTTAGTCATATTTTAGACTTTATTAACAAAAAAAATTACATCCGAAAAATTTCAAATGGTCGAGTAATCCACGTTTTGCGGCAGCGTCTCGACACGGTCGGAGTCAAACTGCGGGAACTATAGCAGCCGTTGCTTTCAACTGAAAACAAAATTTTTTTTTTTGTTTTTTTCGTTAGACTTATTTGTTCTATGTGAACTACGAAAATTTTAAAATTCGGAAATTTAGACGAAAAATTATGATTTAAAAAAAAAGTGACTTTTTTTTTAGTAATTTGTTCATAAAAAAGGTATTAAAAATCGGAATTTCTTAAAATCCGCAGTTCACATAGAGTAGCTTTTTATACTGAATAAAAAAAACTTTGGTTTCAGAAAATCGATTAAGAACTTTTTTAGTTATCTTTCCCGCAAAGTGTTAAAACATGGTTTTGAGAAAACGCGCTTCAGATTTCGTAATGTACGTACGTACGTAATGTACGTGACCGACTGAATTTCCGTGTATCTCCCGAAATACTTCGAATTTCAAGCTAAAATTTTACACACGTAATCTTGAATAGTTGCCTAATCGATTAGGCAGAAAAAACACGATTTTTTGAGACCTCTTGAGCTCCCTTAAGTGGAGCCCTATAAACAGGTATCTCTCGAGCTGTATGAGTAGTGCGCTATAAATACGCTCGTCCCCATGAAAGGAGAAAGATGTACTTGGCAGACGAAAAGTCGCGTGGAGCAGAAGCATTGAGTATCTTAGTGTACAGTGTGATTGGAGGCTTAGCTTTGGCGAACACCTCCAGGTCGCAACTTTCGAAGCTATCCAATGCGGAGTTAACTTGGCTCGGCTTATGCCCAACATCAATGGACCCAATGAAGCAGAAAAATGGCTCGCGGCAAACATGGTGCACTTGAAGCTGTTGTATGCGTTTCTGGTATGGGCATCCGTCTGAACTGCCGGACATGCATTTCAGGTAGGTGAGCTGGTTTGCCGCCTCTGGTGGGGAGATCATGATTTTTCGCGTGTCACGGTACCTCGACTTACTGAAGCCGAACGAGTGGCCGATATGCGACTTATAGCCAAAACCAATCGCTCGCGAAGTTTGAAGCCGAAAGGCAGTTCCATGAACAGTACTTTGTTTTGAGAGAGGGCGTTTTGTTTTTAACAAGTATGTCTAGACCCTTTCAAGGAATGTCCTTTACATTGTCTACATAGGATTTTGCTGTTTTTCCTCTTCACAAAAAGAACTCATTTCACCGTCGTGTCCGTCTGTATTATATGATGATAGCGCAAAACCATATGCAAATCTTGTATCAAACCGGCTATCGCGATTCTCATATTTCGTTTCCACAAGAACTCCAACAATAATTCTTTTTCTATCCGGTGAACAAATAAGTTTCCGCCATATGACAAAAGTTGGTGCCACCAGTAAGTATTGGTTGAAATTGACCGATGTTAAACGCCTCTGTCGTAAGGTTGGACATCGGTCAACAACATAATCTTCTGGATGACAATCCACTTTTGAAAATTCTTTTAAAAACTCGGATGACCCTGCTCTTTTTTGCACTAAATTTGTTGATTTACACTATCCCAGACTTACGATTATCTTCACTGATCGCTTTCTCGACCATATTTCCTTCAAACCAGAGCAAAGTAGACTGTACCAGTCTCGGAAATGCTGACTTTCAGAAGGAGGGTGGGATGTGAGTGATGAGGGGACGGTACGAAAAGAGAGGGTGGTACAAAGGGTTATTTAGAATTAACTTTAACGTAATTTTTAAGGCAAGATGGAATTTCTAATATAATTAAAAAATATTATCTGTGAAATAAGGAAAGCTTTCACTCCGCTGGGTATTAAACCCAGGACCTTCCGACTGCCGGTCGAATGCTCTATCATCTAAGCCACATAGTTTTTGGAAAAATAAATAATTAGTACATGGTATATGCGTAAATAGATTTTGTCAGAAAAGTTGTGTAGAACCTCCGTAGCTTAGATGATAGAGCATTCGACCGGCAATCGAAAGTTCTTGGGCTTACTACCCAGTGGAGTCAAAGCCTTTCTTTTTTTACAGAGATTATTTTTTAATGAATCATTAACAAATTAATATGAATTTGGAGTGACTTGATTCTTTAAAAGTAATTATTTTAAATTTAAAAACTTTCTTCTTTAATCTTTTAATTTTAAAACAAAAAATACAAAGATGCCTCTTTAGACCATAACCGTTTTATTGTTATGGTTATCAAATGTCAATTATTCTAAAATTCGTGCAACTGTGCTCTTTGACGTCAATTAAATAAAGGGTTTCCCAATAGGGGTGATATGATTTTGAATGTCCCTATCGGGCTCATTTGAACTGAAATTTTTGACGTCTGCTGTCAGTTGTCATCAGTCAGGTTTGCCATTTAATCATGAGTAGTTTCACGCTTCCACAACGTTTGGAAATTGTCCAATTATTTTATCAAAATTCGAGAAGTTTTGTCGGTGTTCAAAGAGCATATCGTGCAAAATATGGTCGTCATTCTGCTCCATCCGCGCTCTCAATTCGTCGAATAATCGATAAGTTGGAGAGTGAATTTACTCTATTGGATACTAAGCCTAAAAATCGTATGCGTACCGCACGTTCTACACAGAATATAGCCGCCGTACAGGCCAGTATCGAGGAAAACCGTGAATTGTCCGTGCCACGCCGATCTCAGGAATTGGGCCTGTCCAGGATGACTACCTGGCGTATTTTGCGATTGGATCTTGGCCTGCATCCCTATAAGATGATTCTGGCCCAAGAACTGAAGCCTAATGACCATCGTTTGCGTCGGGAGTTCGCGGATTGGGCTCTGGAATCAATTGAAAATGATCCCAATTTTCATCAAAAAATCATCTTTTCTGATGAGGCGCATTTTTGGCTCAAGTCTCGGGGGACATTTCGCCGATATATTGTTTAAATCATAAATGGCATAGAATATCCAATATAATAAAAAAGATTTCGATCAATTCCGAATGAATATTCAGTGTTTTTTTTCAATTTCAAAACATATCACCCTTATTGGGAAACCCTTTAGGTTCAGTTTTGGAAAAATTCCTTGGCTGGTTGCCGGGGAGGTGCAAAAATAGGATCGGAAATAGAGAGTCAAATGAATACAGTCGATTTTGAGTCGACCTCTGAGTGCGCAAAGTCGATTGTAAAATGCCGACTTTCGACTGGAGTCCACTTTAATTTTTCAATCTCAGCATGAACGATATGATCTGGTCCTAGTTCATGGCCCCACTTTATTATTTCTTTAACAATTGTTTTTATTCATCTTTATCCAAACTAAATTCTGCTGACATATTACGCCATATTTTTCCTAGATAATGACACTTGAAGACTTTGAATGACATGAATGACTTTTCCTATAAATTAAATTACTTATTCAAACAGAAAACTTATTTAAAAAAAAAAAATCAAGAATAAAAAATGTCTTTAGCTTGGTACCATTTGCGACTATTTGGTGATTAATTAACGCTTGAAACTATTGAGTACGTTTTATTATGTCCTACAATATTTTCCAAGAAGAAATTTCCATGTTCATATTCTGCATTTTTCGGATAATCTTTTGTATATGTTACATCTCACGAATATACAAACTTCTGCAATCATTTCAATCATCAGATCAGAAAAGTTCACTTTAAAAAAAAGATTATAGATTTTTCATCAATGAGATTGAAGAAAGTTAAAAGTGCGCAGTGAATTGTTTGTTCACCGCACACCTACCCATCTTTATATTTCATGGTTAGAACAATCAAGAATGCTCATTGGCCATATTTAGCCAGTTTTTGCACAGTAGCAAACTGATGAATAGTATATTTGAGGGTTCCTTGTGTACCCAAAAAGTAAAGACAAATTTAAGAGGACAGTTCCCTCAAGAGGTCTAAAAAAATCGCGTTTTTTTTCTGCCTAATCGATTAGGCAATTATTCAAGATTGTGGGTATAAAATTTTAGTTCGAAATTCGAAGTATTTCGGGAAATACCAAAGTTTTTTTTATTCAGTATAAAAAGCTACTCTATGTGAATTACGGATTTTAAGAAATTCCGATTTTTAATACCTTTTTTATGAACAAATTACTAAAAAAAAAGTCACTTTTTTTTTGAAATCATAATTTTTCGTCTAAATTTCCGAATTTTAAAATTTTCGTAGTTCACATAGAACAAATAAGTCTAACGAAAAAAACAAAAACAAAAAAATTTGTTTTCAGTTGAAAACAACGGCTGCTATAGTTCCTGCAGTTTGACTCCGACCGTGTCGAGACGCTGCCGCAAAACGTGGATTACTCGAGAATTTGAAATTTTTCGGATGTAATTTTTTTTGTTAATAAAGTCTAAAATATGACTAAAACATATCCCAAAGTTCTTATGTCTCCTATGTTTCTTTCTGTGAGAAAAAAAATCATGAAAAAACGCTTTTTTTCGGTCTCTTGAGGGGACTGTCCCCTTAAATGGATTAGAAAATTTCTAGTCCAAGTGAATCGCATTTCATTCCTTTGATTTGATTTACCATAACTGGGAAAAAACAACAAAGTTGAATTTATTTGAATGTCGTACGCTAAAACAAATACAATGGAATAGGAACGAGTTCGAACGATCAATAAATGGGACGCTATAAAATTGATTTATATATGCAATAAGTTAGAATCATATAGAAAATTAAATAGAAAAATTAAAATCCTTTCAGATTGCACGAAAGCAACCATGGGCGAAAACATATAAAGCATCGGCGATGGTGCATTTCTGACAAAAGAGCACTTTGTACCGGTACTGAAGACTGCGTTAGATTCTTTAGATTTAAAAAAAAATTTTTGAAATGGGTTTCAGCGATGTGGACTTGGTCCATTTAATGAAAATGCCATCAACTACAGCAAACTATTAAAGTTTGATGATGCAGATGCTGGAACACACAGCGATCAGATTTCAAGCGAACCAAATGCTAAAGTATCGTTTCAGCAAAATGAGTCTTTCTTCGCATCGCATTTGAATTCAGATAATTCAACAGAATTCAAAAATCATGATCATTCAATTGAATGGAGTGGACCAATTGAATTCAGTGAGCTGTACAAATTTTGGTTAGTGTGTCAACGGAATGTTGCAGAGTCAAGCTGCGATAACTCTGAAATGCAGTTTCCTGATAATGCCAGTGATCGAGAACTGAATAGTGATGATGTTGATGTTCCTGTGACAGAGACTGTGGAAATCGATAGCAGTAAAGACACTTCCAAGGTTGCGATGGTATATTCAATGAATGTAAGTAAATAAAAAGTAGTTGAAAAAATATTAATTAAAATAATTCAAGTACCGGTCAAATGTTTTAATACACATTACATAGTAAAGGGTTTTCCAATAGGGACATAACAATTTCGTATCTTTATATGAACGCACCCTTAAACTTTTTTAATGAACTGTCAATGTCAAAACGTTAGTTAAAGTCAAGATTTTCATCATGGTAAAGTTCACGAACCAGCAACGTTTGGAAATCATTAAAAATTACTACCGGAATTCTGAGTCGGTGGTCGCAACTTTAAGAGCGCTTACTCTAATTTTCGGCTGTAATAATCGTCCCTCCCGACAGGCTGTGCGTGCTATAATGGATAAATTCGAGACCAAATTCACACTATTGGACGTTCCGGTGCCAAAAAGACGTCGTATAGCTCGAAGCGAAAATATAATTGCTGCCGTAAGTGCATCGATTCAAAATGAGCCAAATCAGTCGATTCCACGTCGTTCTCAAGAATTGGGCATCGCTCAAACGACACTATGGCGTATTATGCGAAAAGATCTGGGCCTACATGCTTTCAAGATTAAATTAACTCAAGAACTAAAGCCACTTGATCATTTGAAACGCCGAACAATCGATTTATTGAAAGGCAAATTCGGTAAACGTATTATCTCGAGAAATGGTCCGGTCGAATGGCCGCCTCGTTCATGCGATCTAACGCCATTGGAATTCTTTTTATGGGGCCATATCAAGTCACTGGTCTATGCCAACAAGCCAGCAACTTTAGACGACCTCAAAGACAACATCCAACGCAAAATTGCCAACGTTCCGGTCCAAATGTGTGCCAGAGTGGTGGAAAATTGGGTCCAAAGAATCGACCGCTGTAAACGGGCTCGTGGTGGTCATATGACCGATATCGAATTTCATTCATAAAATGTAATGCTTGCACTACGCCCATTTCTGTTTTATTCATAGATAAAATTGTTATGTCCTTATTGGAAAACCCTTTATTATGCATATTAGATGTATGAAGACTTTTGACCGATACTGTATATCTACGTACAACCAATGTGAGTATTATTTTTACATAAATATACATTGTTTGCATGAAATCACAGTCCAGTTTCAATAAGGCTAATGGAGATATTGTGGACGAAGAAGCCCTCGATACTGCATGTACAGATCATGGTGGACATATGCCTCAGACGAAGAGCCTCACTGTCTGCAGTTCTGTGGTTCGACAAACAGATTCTTCATAAACTGTGAGTGTGTAGGAAATAATTCCATTGCAAATTTTAAATAACTGACTGTATCATTACAATTACATACTTGCAATCAATTTTTGTAAATAATCGATGTCAAAATATTGTAGACATGCGTAGTAGATGAAAGAACACTTTTAATGAGTTTATAGACACAAACATATGTGGGTATATATATATATATATATATATATGTATATAGCTTTTCATGTGTGTATATAAACTTGTTAAAAGTGTGTATTTGTATGTAGAATTCTAAGTCTAGTGACGTATTGATAATGGATTTTATTTTAAAATAAGAAATACCATTGTTTTGCGCAAAATTTTTGAACTAAGAGATTTCTTGTGATTTATTTGAAAAATGCATAATTTTTTAGTTACAAATCAATGACAGTCGTATAGTATATTGATTAATTTTTTATTTATAACGATGAAATCTAATATTGTTATAGGTTTTACCTCTAGGTCTATTATTCATACTGCGTTTAAAGATTTCCTCTTTTTGCCGAAATTTGATAAAAATTCAAAGAAAATAAAAGAGAGCAAAGATGAACAAAGTGATGAAAACAAAGAAAGATATCCCCCTGTCGCAACTGGGGAAGCCTGGAAAAATTTATGGGATTTGAAGAAAGAGCGAAAGCTGACAGGAAATCTAAAACTATGGAAAATAAAAAAATTAAATTAAAATGTGAAGAAAACCTGAAGAAAAATTGGCCACAAAAAATTAAACTGCAGTCTGAAATCAGAGAAGCAGATCTTGATATTAAACAGCACAAGGCTCGAGAAAAATTACTACACCTTCAACTAAAAAACGAGCACTTTAAGGAAAATGAAACATTAGTGGAAAACGATATTAAGAGAATTCAAAGTAAAATAGTTGAAGAAAAAATAAGTAAACAAGCTTCAACAAAAGAAAAAGGAAATTTACTATTAACGGGTTTTCCAATAAGGACATAACAATTTTGTCTATGAATAAAACAGAAATATTTGAGATATTGAGTTCAAATTTATTGTGGGCGTAGTGCAAGCATTACATTTTATGAATGAAATTCGATATCGGTCATATGACCACCACGAGCCCGTTTACAGCGGTCGATTCTTTGGACCCAATTTTCCACCACATTTGGACCGGAACGTTGGTCATTTTGCGTTGGATGTTGTCTTTGAGGTCGTCTAAAGTTGCTGGCTTGTTGGTATAGTCCAGTGACTTAATATGGCCTCATAAAAAGAAATCCATTGGCGTTAGATCGCATGAACGAGGCGGTCATTTGACCGGACCATTTCTCGAGATAACACGTTCTCCGAATTTTCCTTTCAATAAATCGATTGTGACGCGTGCTGTGTGGCTAGTGTCACCGTCTTGTTGAAACCACATATCGTTGATGTCAAGTTGATCCTATTCTGGCCACAAATAATCTTCTAACATTTGGGCTTCTTGCTGACCAATAACGCATATTTTGCTTATTAACAAAGCCATGGAGCCAGAAATGAGCTTCATCGCTGAAGATGATTTTTCGATGAAATTCTTCATTTTCTTCAAGCTTTGCCAGAGCCCAATTGGAGCAGTTTCGGTATTTTAAATGATCAAGTAACTTTAGTTCTCAAGTCAATTTAATCTTGAAAGCATGTAGGCCAAGATCTTTTCGAATAATACGCCACAATGTCGTTTGAGCGATGCCCAATTCTTGAGAACGACGTGGAATCGACTGATTTGGCTCATTATGAATCGATGTACTTACGGCTTCGATTATTTCTTCGATTCGAGCAATACGACGTCTTTTTGGCACCAGAACGTCCAATAGTGTAAATTTGGTCTCGAATTTATCCACTATAGCACGCACAGCCTGTCAGGTGGGACGATTATTACGGCAGAAAATTGGAGTAAGCGCTCTTAAAGTTGCAAACACCGACTCAGAATTTCGGTAGTAATTTTTAATGATTTCCAAACGTTGCTGGTTCGTGAACTTTACCATGATGAAAATGTTGACTTTAACTAACGTTTTGACATTGAAAGTTCATTAAAAAAGTTTAAGGGTACGTTCATATAAAAATACGAAATTGTAATGTCCCTATTGGAAAATCCTTTACAATAAAAGGAAATTCGAAGTCACTTGGCACTTCCAAAATACAAAAACAAAATAAACAGTCACAATAAGATTACTAATTACACTTCAATTTAAAATTTTGAATAATTTTTATAAAGAGTTTAATATTTAAATATGTATAAAATGTTCATTTTCCTTAAATGTTCGTTTTTTGTTGTTTATTAATATGAAAATTATAAATATTTCATTTAAATTAATTATTATAGATAACTTAGTCAATTTATAAATAATCGAGGATTTGATTACATTAACATCAGTGAGGGTTTTTTAAATTTTTTTAAAATGACAAATTATAAAGTATAGCTTTAGGAACTGATGAGAGGCAGAAATAGCTACTTGAGAACCAAATTAGAAGAATTTAGAGCAATTAGTTTAGTTACAGTCAAGGATTTATGTGATATTTTGTGTGCATTTGGAACTTGGCCACTCTAGAACGGCAGCTATGAGTACCGAAGTTTTGAAAAAATTATTTTTCAGAACTATTTACTATGAGGACTGATAGAGTACGTGAATTAGGACTGCTGAGCCAGTTTGCAGAATTTAAATACTTTAATTGTAGTCCCGGGAACAATTTTTACAATAATCAATGGCTATCGAGGATTTGATTACATTAACATCAGTGAGGGTTTCTGAAATTTTTTTCAAATGACAAATTATAAAGTATAGCTTTAGGAACTGATGAGAGGCAGGAGTAGCTACTTGAAAACCAAATTAGAAGAATTTAGAGCAATTAGTTTAGTTACAGTCAAGGATTTATGTGATATTTTGTGTGCATTTGGAACTTGGCCACTCTAGAACGGCAGCCATGAGTACTGAAGTTTTGAAAAAATGATTTTTCAGAACTATTTACTATGAGGACTGATAGAGTACGTGAATTAGGACTACTGAGCCAGTTTGCAGAATTTAAATACTTTAATTGTAGTCCCGGGTACAATTTTTACAATAATCAATGGCTATCGAGGATTTGATTACATTAACATCAGTGAGGGTTTCTGAAGATTTTTTCAAATGACAAATTATAAAGTATAGCTTTAGGAACTGATGAGAAGCAGGAATAGCAACTTGAAAACCAAATGAGAAGAATTTAGAGCAATTAGTTTAGTTACAGTCAAGGATTTATGTGATATTTTGTGTGCATTTGGAACTTGGCCACTCTAGAACGGCAGCTATGAGTACCGAAGTTTTGAAAAAATGATTTTTCAGAACTATTTACTATGAGGACTGATAGAGTACGTGAATTAGGACTACTGAGCCAGTTTGCAGAATTTAAATACTTTAATTGTAGTCCCGGGAACAATTTTTACAATAATCAATGGCTATCGAGGATTTGATTACATTAACATCAGTGAGGGTTTCTGAAATTTTTTTCAAATGACAAATTATAAAGTATAGCTTTAGGAACTGATGAGAGGCAGGAATAGCTACTTGAAAACCAAATTAGAAGAATTTAAAGCAATTAGTTTAGTTACAGTCAAGGATTTATGTGATATTTTGTGTGCATTTGGAACTTGGCCACTCTAGAACGGCAGCTATGAGTACCGAAGTTTTGAAAAAATGATTTTTCAGAACTATTTACTATGAGGACTGATAGAGTACGTGAATTAGGACTACTGAGCCAGTTTGCAGAATTTAAATACTTTAATTGTAGTCCCGGGTACAATTTTTACAATAATCAATGGCTATCGAGGATTTGATTACATTAACATCAGTGAGGGTTTCTGAAGATTTTTTCAAATGACAAATTATAAAGTATAGCTTTAGGAACTGATGAGAGGCAGGAATAGCTACTTGAGAACCAAATTAGAAGAATTGAGAGCAATTAGTTTAGTTACAGTCAAGGATTTATGTGATATTTTGTGTGCATTTGGAACTTGGCCACTCTAGAACGGCAGCTATGAGTACCGAAGTTTTGAAAAAATGATTTTTCAGAACTATTTACTATGAGGACTGATAGAGTACGTGAATTAGGACTACTGAGCCAGTTTGCAGAATTTAAAAACTTTAATTGTAGTCCCGGGAACAATTTTTACAATAATCAATGGCTATCGAGGATTTGATTACATTAACATCAGTGAGGGTTTCTGAAATTTTATTTAAATGACAAATTATAAAGTATCGCTTTAGGAACTGATGAGAGACAGGAATAGCTACTTGAGAACCAAATTAGAAGAATTTAGAGCAATTAGTTTAGTTACAGTCAAGGATTTATGTGATATTTTGTGTGCATTTGGAACTTGGCCACTCTAGAACGGCAGCTATGAGTACCGAAGTTTTGAAAAAATGATTTTTCAGAACTATTTACTATGAGGACTGATAGAGTACGTGAATTAGGACTACTGAGCCAGTTTGCAGAATTTAAATACTTTAATTGTAGTCCCGGGAACAATTTTTACAATAATCAATGGCTATCGAGGATTTGATTACATTAACATCAGTGAGGGTTTCTGAAGATTTTTTCAAATGACAAATTATAAAGTATAGCTTTAGGAACTGATGAGAAGCAGGAATAGCAACTTGAAAACCAAATGAGAAGAATTTAGAGCAATTAGTTTAGTTACAGTCAAGGATTTATGTGATATTTTGTGTGCATTTGGAACTTGGCCACTCTAGAACGGCAGCTATGAGTACCGAAGTTTTGAAAAAATGATTTTTCAGAACCATTTACTATGAGGACTGATAGAGTACGTGAATTAGGACTACTGAGCCAGTTTGCAGAATTTAAATACTTTAATTGTAGTCCCGGGAACAATTTTTACAATAATCAATGGCTATCGAGGATTTGATTACATTAACATCAGTGAGGGTTTCTGAAATTTTTTTAAAATGACAAATTATAAAGTATAGCTTTAGGAACTGATGAGAGGCAGGAATAGCTACTTGAAAACCAAATTAGAAGAATTGAGAGCAATTAGTTTAGTTACAGTCAAGGATTTATGTGATATTTTGTGTGCATTTGGAACTTGGCCACTCTAGAACGGCAGCTATGAGTACCGAAGTTTTGAAAAAATGATTTTTCAGAACTATTTACTATGAGGACTGATAGAGTACGTGAATTAGGACTACTGAGCCAGTTTGCAGAATTTAAATACTTTAATTGTAGTCCCGGGTACAATTTTTACAATAATCAATGGCTATCGAGGATTTGATTACATTAACATCAGTGAGGGTTTCTGAAGATTTTTTCAAATGACAAATTATAAAGTATAGCTTTAGGAACTGATGAGAGGCAGGAGTAGCTACTTATGAACCAAATTAGAAGAATTGAAAGCAATTAGTTTAGTTACAGTCAAGGATTTATGTGATATTTTGTGTGCATTTGGAACTTGGCCACTCTAGAACGGCAGCCATGAGTACTGAAGTTTTGAAAAAATGATTTTTCAGAACTATTTACTATGAGGACTGATAGAGTACGTGAATTAGGACTACTGAGCCAGTTTGCAGAATTTAAATACTTTAATTGTAGTCCCGGGAACAATTTTTACAATAATCAATGGCTATCGAGGATTTGATTACATTAACATCAGTGAGGGTTTCTGAAATTTTTTTAAAATGACAAATTATAAAGTATAGCTTTAGGAACTGATGAGAGGCAGGAATAGCTACTTGAAAACCAAATGAGAAGAATTTAGAGCAATTAGTTTAGTTACAGTCAAGGATTTATGTGATATTTTGTGTGCATTTGGAACTTGGCCACTCTAGAACGGCAGCTATGAGTACCGAAGTTTTGAAAAAATGATTTTTCAGAACTATTTACTATGAGGACTGATAGAGTACGTGAATTAGGACTACTGAGCCAGTTTGCAGAATTTTGAAACCTTTATTGTTGTAATTGAAAATTTTATATTAAAAAAATATTCAATATTTTTTATCATAGAGATTTAAAATCTTACCATTCTCCATGCCGTAACAATCTTTTAGAGCAACAAAGCTCTTTATTTGTTTAAAATTTATTTTTTTTATCACACACTACAAAGGTGAGCTTCTTGCTATCAAACTTGGTTCCAATTTTCAACTATTTACACTTGTGTGTCTGAATAATAAATTCACTCACTGTTGTTTAAAATTGTGCCCCACTTTCGCTAATATTTTTAAAACATGACACTTTCAATTTTAATATTTTTTCAAAAATTACATTTGAAAACCTAACCTGTACCATATTTAAAATTAAATATGGACAGGTTTCACTATTACCGACCTAGAAAAAAGCGAACAGACATGCGCAAGACATGCACAACCTCTTTCGAGCTGGCGCGAATTTAAAAAAAACGCCTGAAAAAGATCTTTTCGAATAGCGAAAGTGCATGTTGGGCGGTATCTCGTATACTAAACTACTCCCAATTATATTCCCTATTCTGCAACCCACTCGTGCCCACCCTGTATATCGACTACTGCACCTTAGCAGTCTTTGTTTGAATATTTCTTTTTTAAATTTTAATATTGAAAATTCTATATTTCACTTTATCAATAGCTTAACAAATATCTAGTTTACTTATTACAAATTGCTTCACACTTTCAGACTGGTAAAACTCGACACCCTTCCCGTTAGGTTATCGTGTATCTAGTCCGTTACCTTATTTGCTAATTGTGAACTTTAATTTTTCAATTTCATTTATTTTGATTTAAGCAGTTCATCAAAATTGCACTGCTGGACCGAAAATACCTAAATACTTAATTTAAAAATAAAAACATAAGAATTAAAATTGTTGCCTACTTACAGAGAAACTTTTTATCAAGGATAACAATTAAAACTCCAGTAGTCATTATAAGTACTTCGGTGTAATTCGACCTCAGAAATTAAATTTGAAGTTTTCAAACTAAATATTGTAATAATATTTGGAGAACTGAATCACGCATATTTTTATTACTTTGTGAATTGAAATTACCTTCAGAAATTATGAAATTCTTATATTCATTAATTTAGAATATATTTTCTATTAATAAAATATACCCGAAATTTTTAAGAAAAGATCGCAAGTGCGATAATATATTATGTTCTGCTATTTTCTATTTTCCCGTCTCGAAACTCATTGGCACTTGCTCGTTGTCCCCAGTAGTAAAACAAATAACTATTTTTTCTTGTTACCTTTGATAGTTCATAAATACTTCATTGACTGCCTTTGAAGTTTTCATTTACGAGTGCCGTGCGAGATCTATCTGTATATATTCAGAATTTCATATTAAATCTTAGCAACATCCAATCTTTGAACTTCATTTTTCCAAATGATTCATAGAAATTACACACTTTGCGTACTTTGAATTTTCATGGATTTTCGACTGAATATTTTTGAGAATTTCTATACCTTTTTCGAGGAATGTTAATCTCATTGTACAAGAACGGTAACTTCATTTCCTTCTAACTTTTTAATGTATCTGCAAATCGAGCACTCTGTCATGTAAATTTCCCAATACTTATTTTTTCTTTATACCTATGCAAGGGGCAGACACTATCTCTTTTAGGACAACAGGCGCACTCATACAATGCAAGTGATATACGCAGTTAGAAGTACGATTATTGTTTAGCGCAAGAAGAGATAGCAGTCATCCTTTACTTTGGGGCAACTGTATGTCACAATCTGAATATCTGTTGTTTCCAGCCTGTTGTATATCTGTTATAATATAGGTGGTATGTCTAGCGCACCTAAATTTTTCAGCGTATAACTGCCACGTCTTACGTGAAACGCGGGTGTCAATACACCTATTCCTAACGTACATCAGAAATATGACTGTTTTAATAAAATCGAAAAAAACGAGTTTTTCGCGCTCAGGAAGTCTTCAAACGTAAAAATTGAATGAAAACGATAGGGTATTCAAATTTATATGATAAAAAAATTGAAAAGAATTGTTCGAAAAAAACTTAATATCTCCTTACTACATAGATGGAGTTGGAAATAATGTAAATAAGTGATAATGGAATAATTGTAAGATATTTTCAATGCTCACCAAAGACTGCAAGAGTATATAATAGAGTTTCAAGGATATTTTTCATTCTCTTCGGTTCGAAGGGACTGTTTCACTGATGAATTTTATACTGAAGTTAGCACGTATAAGCAAGCGCAGAAAGAGTCATATTTAATACAAGTAAATAATGTTATCACGATTTTTCGGCTCTATATCAAACATTGATAGTAATAACTGGGCCGTTTTGTTTGAAACTTTTATCTGAGTGTCTCTGCTAACTAAGAGAATAAATTTATTGTTTCATCAAATAAGATACATATCTGATAATTGTCTTACCTTAGAAGATTTTAAACTTGAATTTCTAAGCGAATTCCGAAATTTTTCCAGTATATGTGTTCTTAATAAATATTCTTATTTATCATTCATTACCATGTAATTTAATGGACTTTCTACATGAGGTGATATTGTTTCACATCTTTCCTGAGTAATTACCATTTCAAAAAGATAAAATAAAAAAAGATAATGCATCACTCATATGCACTGACGTACAACATGTTGGCATTATCCAGTCGTAATGGAGAAATATAAGGAGAATGCTACTCAGATGTAACAACATTTAATGGAATTTTTGGATTTTAATAATTGCTTCTAACAGTAAGTTCATTACTTCACTGTGATTGTGTATCTGATTGACGGTAAACATTACCGACTGCAATACGTCAGATTAGAATATGGATATAATATTATATATACAGGGTGAGGAACATAAAGTGTTACATAGCGATAGCACTCAAACTATTGATTATATCCAAAAATGTTTCAGACAAAAGTTTCAGTGTTCGAGAAGGCCGCCATACTGGACCACCCTACTTTTTTATCGAAGGAGGCGCTGAAGCTACGTCAAGCTCAAATCTACTTTTTAAAATGGAACCACGTATTATTTTTTCAATGACATTATTACCGATTTTAAGACGAATTAAGCGACCTACAACACAAGGTCATTCTAGTCACACAAAGTATGAAAATAGTCGAAAAATCAAAACATATCGGAATAATCACTTTGAAAGGATCCACTAACCTTGGTTTGGGTCTACCTGCAGAAGATGCTCGAAGTACTTGTAAGCATTTGTTAATTTTCTGATAAAAAGACAGTCTAACTTCAGCCAACATTTGTGGTGTAATTTCGGTAAATGCTCAACGTATTCTTTCTTTCATGTCGTCAGGCGTGGTAGGTGCTACCGCCATTACGCAGTACGCAGTACGTTTTGCAGAAAGTTTGCGTAAACTTGCCCAGTCAAGCGACCTTAAAAAAAATATGGACCAATGACGTGATCGCAAACAATGCCGCACCAACAATTAACGGACCACGGATGTTGAAACGGTACAGTTCTCATTCATTGAGGATTCTCATTTGTCCAATAATGTACATTATGCCTATTCACATTTCCCGGATTTGCGGAGTTAGCTTCATCAGAAAAAAGCACTTGACTCAAAAATGAGACATCTGTGCACATTTTTCTACGAATCCAATTACAGAAATTGACGGGTTTTAGGAAATCATTGCCGTACAAATCCTGATGTAATGACATACGATACGAATGGAACTTGAGTTGATGTAAGATTCTCAATATAGATCGCTGACTAATTCCACTCTTTTTTTCCATTTGCCTGCTGCTCGCATGTGTATTTAGTGCAGCAAAAGCTAAGATAGCAGCCGCACTATTTTCATTAACAATTGGTCGACGTTTGAATCTTGTTTGTTTCACTGTAACATAGCTACAGAAACGGTCAGCTAATCGCTTAAAAGCCATGTGCGATTTTTGTGACCTATCTGGGTGACGAGCCGCATACAAATCTTAAGCGTTTCTGTAATCTTTACGGCATTCCCCCAGTACCATCAACGTATCAAAATCTCCTTGAAAATCGTTCATTTTCGCGTTCCGATGTACTCACATTAAAAGGTAATGCGTGACTAACTGATATGTCAACAGAAAATGCATACTTTCTGCCAATGTCAACAATACCCTATCGATGAGTATTATCATGAGTATCGTAAGAAATGAAAAGAAATGAAAATGATTTTTCGACTATTTTCATACTTTGCGTGACTAGAATGACCTTGTTGAATTCCTCTTAAAATCGGTAATAATGTCATAAAAAAAATACATGGTTCCATTTAAAAAAGTGGATTTGATCTTGACGTAGCTTCAGCGCCTCCACCGATAAAAAAGTAGGGTGGTTCCAAAACAGTAGTTTTCGGTATTCCGAGATCATTTTCTAGTTCACGAGCAGTTAATCGACGATCACCTTCAATCGCAAGTCTTTGTAATCCTCTTATTGTAAACATTATTTTATGAAATTGATTTAGGGGTCAGTTTAGGTTATTTTACTATCGTTTAAATTGGAAATGAATGGTAAAATGACTGGTACCTTGACGAAGTCCTTCTCTTGGCTATGCACAAAAAGGACAGGTGGGAAGGTTTAGCAGACGGCCCTTGGGACCTGGAGTCTGTAGTGTCCCGATGAATTCGTGAACAAATGCAGGGGGCTCTATAGATGGGCATCTCCCTATTGCGTGAAGGGTGCCCTATAAACGGGTCTACCCCAGGTTAAAAGCGGGGTACGTAACAGAAGTGTCTATCCCCATGCATGGAGAAGGATGTATGCCCTAGGCAGCGGCGCTGAGAATGAGTCTGCGAGTGCCTGCGAGGAATGAGTGAACTGAATGAAGGTCAGCACCGCATGGCTGTGATATGTGTCCTTCGAATGTGAGAGAAGACTCTAGAGGCAGACTCTCTTCTGCGTCAGGCAAAGAGCGAATTGGCTTATGGAATCTCCTGAGGGACATTGCAAAGCCACCGCAGTCTGTGACCAAGAACAGTCTAAACGATCGTTTCCGTATAGCATCCCACTGGAAGTGCTTCCTCGCCGAGCGGTGTCTTCCCCGGCCCACGAGAAGGCGCGGCTCATTAGTGGGCAACACAAATGCCCGAAAACTCTGCTTGGTACTAGGATGCATCATGGAGGGCTGGGATCCTTGTTTGTAGCCCTTATTTGAGCATCGGGGACATTCTGGTGACCAACGCGGGGTTTCGTTTTGGTTGGTGAGATGGTAGCTAGAAATGACCTGATTCTATTGAATCGGGGCAGGGATTTTAAGTTCAGACGAGGAGCGGGGGGGGGGGGGATTATTGACCTCATGATTGTAGCGCCCCGTCGTATCTTAAGGACAGGCGACTGGTGCGTCATGGAGGTAATAACCTTGTGTGACCACCAGTGCATTGAGTTTAGCATCCAGAAACGGAGTCATCCAGTGAATGCAGGAAGGGGCGGCAAGGGAACGAGCCCCTCCTGGAACACAAGACGACTCAGCAAAAACAAGCTTCGGGATCATTTTGATCATAGATGATAGATGATACTCATCATAGATGAGTTTGGTTGGGCAAAGTCTGCTGGCTCGTTGGAGGAAACTGTATGGGTGGCGAAGCGGAAAGCGGGTGCAAGCGCGCCGGAGACTCGATGTACTGGTGAAACAACCAATTTTCTGTCCTGCGTCATGAATGCCTCACAGCACGGCAGAGATTTAACTGCTCAAAGGGTGACCCTCTGCTGCGCGAGGCATGAAAAATTGCAGAATCTACTTTGACGCAAGGCATAAAGAAAATCCGACTTCAGTGCTGTAAATACTTGATCGGTGAAGTCGAGAACGACCCATGGCGTGACGCCTTGAAAATAGTCACTAAGAGATTAGTGTCTAGAAGAAAGAACCCGGGCCTGGATAATCCCGATCGAGTCAAGTGCATTGTGCGGAACTTGTTTCCACACGTAGAGCTGTTCCAAAAACAGGGCTGAAGTTCCTGCCTGGTCCGGTGCGAAGAACTCTTTACTCTAGAAGAACTAAAGAGAACATGTGGGAGGCTCAAGGCAAATACAGCGCCGAGGTCAACGGGGTGCCAAACGAGATCCTCAAAGACGTGATCGAGGCATACCCGGAGATCCTTCTGGAAGCCTTCAACTACTATCTTCGGTCGGGGAGGTTCTTCGTAGACTGGAAAAAGCAGAGGTTGGTCCTGCTAAGGAAAGGCAACAAACTTCTAGTAGATGCCTCATCCTATGGACCTATTTGTCTATTGGATACAATGGGGAAGCTCCTAGAGGAAATGAGTCTACAAAGACTACAGGGTCACATGGTCGGCGAGAACGGCCTTCGGAAAATCAGTTCGGCTTTCGGAAAGGCAGGTCCACAGTTGACGCCATCCAGGCAATGGCGGACATCGCCACTAAAGCAAGAAGAGGAACTGGTAAGCATAAAGGATTCTGCGCGTTGATCAGCATTGACATACGCAATGCGTTTAATACCGCTAGGTGGAACATCTGCATCGAGACGATGGTGCGGAAAAAGGTTCCAGACTACCTGTTGCGAATGATAGAAAACTATCTGAGCGACAAATTTATTATTTGTGACAACGTTTCAAAGACAATATGTCAACCTCTTCAGATCATCCAAAATATTTCATTTGGAAATTATTTCACTCTATATAAATCAAACAAATTTATTGTATAAGAATGTTAAAAGTAATAAATACATAAAATTAATCAATAAAATTAATATTTTCGAATTACCTGTCGTTACAAAATAACATTCATAAAACAAACATCACAAAAATAGTCGAAGATGTCAAACAAAAACTTGATCAGAACAACTTTCCATAATGTTTCAAAATTTTAAATAAGAAACATAGCTGGAAATTATGTCACAATTACTAATATTAAAAACAAATTGTAGTTAAATGTGTAATTTTTAATTGACATTAATCGTTTGATAGTTTTATTTTACACATCTTTTTTAAAAAAAATTTCAACTATTTTACAAAGAAGTTGAAAATTATTAATTTTATAAACATAAATGGCATCAATATACCAACAAGCAGCTACTACTAAGAAATTAAAAGTCAAGAAACGGAATTATAGTGGAAAAATTTGAAACAGTGCCGTTGCAATAGGAAGTAAAGTAATAATTCATCGAACCAAACATTTATTAGAATATGGAATCAAATATATTTTTGTTTAAAAAATTATTTTATATTATAGAAGTTGTTCTAAAGTGATATCATAAGAATACGTGATTTTTCTAAATCAATTTGTTACAAGAGTACTATCTTCATTTGTTATTATCAACAAATTTAAAGAAGGAAGTGTATTATTAATTTCTAATTCATATGTAAATTTTAATCGTGAATAATAGGAATTGAAATTTTCTATAGTATCTTTAATCTTATTATTTGGAATTATTGAAAATGTATCATCAACATATCTGTAATATGAATGAATTTTAAAACTTAATTTTTTAAAAAATAAGACTATTTTAAACGCAACTACGAATCTAAGGAAATTACATTTCTATAGCAACAAATCAAAATTCCACATGAATAATATTGTAAACGAACTTCAACATCATTTATCATATATATTGTAACCTGAATTTTAATTTTCATTGATAGAATGAGGATTTAAGGAGGTTAGGTTAGGTTGTATTTCGAATAAACATGAATTATTGTTCGAATCATTAGTCAAATTATAACAGGTTTATTAATTAGCACTAACTGTACAAAATTCGGGGTAAACTACTTGACCCCGGGCAACCTAACCCGAACACAAACCAATACCGGAAACTAACCTTGAATTTTACTAATAGAATTCGTTGAGCGCCAGGTTATTTCCTACAAATAACCAAAGTTACTAGTTAAATACAAATTATGAATTTATTAATGGACCGGCCCACTCAGGCGGGTCACCCTGTACATTGGTAAAGGACGTTACAGGGACCACAGAAATACCGCGGAGAGCGCGGGGTAAGAAGTAGCGTCACTATACACGATCACGGACACTTGTGATTCGAAAATGAAATTTTTATTGTTCTTGGGCGCAAACACCGTGCTCATAAATGACCTCGCGAGATCCAATTACGATATCCGCGAACATTGGATTTAAATTTACTACTCCATTAACGAGGCTGACCCATAGTCTGCCGCCTCGGAATGTTAGTGGCGAGGTGTCTCAGTCGCACACCATCTAAGTTGACCGCTCACTTTATTTTACTACCAATAAACAAATTCCAATAACTAGAGAAATAGGTCAAAAGCTACCTGTGATTCGGCGGCGTCCTCGCCAGCAACCTCGGCTCGCCATTTTCTCTCGTGGTCTTTTTATACAATCGAAAACGTTTAAATTCTATACTCTGGCACCTGCCACTTGGAACGTCGAACAGAAAATGATTAAATATGACGAGATCCGCTGGCGTGCTCGCGAAACCGGAAGACGGTGGCGCTTACAAAGCTTACCGACATTACCGATATTTACGCTTAGTTCATATTCGCGAGCAACAGATGGCGACGGTACGCCGATCTTTCGCGCCGCTACGTGGCGATTACCGGAATTAACCTCGCCGCTCAGGTTAGTTTGTTGACAACCTGTCAACCACGGTGTGCCCACTCCCATGTATTTTGAAGGGGTACTTACAGATGGTGGCGGGGCGAATGAATTTATGTCAGCGACATCTAGGGGACGTAGCAGGAACTAGATTGAACGAAAACTACCTATCCCCCCTCCACTTCAGATCCAGTAATGAAGGGCGCAAAATTTTCGCCATCCCATGCGAAAAAGGAAAAATTCGGATTTTATTATATTTGAGGTTACTTTGCACCTGGCTCAAATCGGCTTTGAAGGTAACTAGAGTTTTATCTTTATCAACACTTAAATGCGGATTTAAAACTGAAGGACAAAATACTTTTTAATGCAAGCTTTCTCACCGGGTTTTGCAATATGATAATACGTAATGAATTTGTATACACAAAACGAGAAACCAAGCCCTTACGAGTTTTATTTTAGATTTAAAACAAAAGTTATTGGTGACTTACCCGATTTGCAGCTACAACTATTTTAATTTGGAGGGCAAACAGTAAAGCACTGCTAATTGTTGGCACATTAGGTGTTAGCACTTTATAGATCGAATTTCATTAAAATCACTTGAAATCGATATGAATTTTAATCAATTAAAACAGGCAGACAAGTGACAACATGTCGACTCCGTAGGTCCGCACGACGTTCATTTCGATGTCACACTAGCGGCGACTAGGGGACGTAGCAATTACTATTTTTCTTTCGCCACTTGGCCTATAGGAGTGGGCACACCGTGCTGTCAACAAAGCGACGGCGAACTCCTCTCCTTGGTGTTCTTGAGCAGGCGGGACTCATATCCGCCTGACGCACCAAGGATCCTCTTCCTGGTGTGATGAGGTGTCGTGGTGCTGTCCAGTTATTCCTTCCATCGCTCGTGGTGGAACTTCGGCCGTGACGCGAGTATTGATCGCCATCGACCGGGCGGTGATCTCGTGGTGCTCGCGTGTGAATGTGAAATAAAATAATAGAATTAAAGATAAAATTCAGTGTTGTACAGGGTTGGACTCCTCAGTCTGGCGAATAGGAATAGGTTCCCCGGGAGTCTAACCTCTCCCTTCAGGTAACCTGTCATTTAACTTATTTTTAAGAAAGAAACAATAACATAAATGTGAGTCAAAGTCAGGAGCCTGCCGAGCACATTACGCTCGACCCCTGACTTTCGACTGTCACAGACAGCCTCGGGCATGATTCTCTGCCCGAGGTTTCCAAAATTAAAGATTTTCTTAAAACAATCATTGTGCGTGGCAAAATACCACGTCACAATATATACATAATATAATAATAAAAAGTTTGAATGAAAAATTGTCAAGTTTAAAATGTAGCCGATAAAAACAATATAATATAAAATCGAATGAACATAAAGAAAATGTCAATAATGAAATATTTAAAAACAAGGAATGTAATGATCCTTGCATTGTTAATTGTTCTGATGTTCAAATTCCTAAAAAAGTGAATGATGTTTTAAGACTGGGAAGTGATTTCAGTTCTTCGCTTTTATCTAAAAAGAAGGATATGGTTTTTGAAATTGTTAAGGATATAGAATCAAATATGGTAAGAATTAAAAAAGAGAAAGACAGAGAAGATATAAGATATAAACTTTTAAAAAATACTTATAATTTTTTAAATAAATCTCAAAATATTTCTGCAATAGATAAAATCATTGCACAAAGCTTATTATTATTGTTATTATTTATAAAGATGGCTAGGACCCGGAAGGACCCATAATGCTTGAGCAATCCCGTTGCATCACTAACTAAAACCTCATGCGCGACACCACAGCCCGTGCCCAAGGGCAAGGACCTGGGCCAAGTTTTTGATCTGAATCACAGCTACGTCTATGGAGAAGTAGCCCGTGAGAATCTGTCGTTCGTCCCTAATTGCTGGACAATTGCAAAGTATATGGGTGGAAGTTACGTTGTCTTCCCCACATAGTCGACAAAGTGGACTTTTAGCAAGCCCTATCTTATGTCTGTGGTAGGCAAGGTTGCCGTGACCAATAAACACTTCTGTTAAGATCTTTACCTCGTTTCTACTAAGTCTGCACAAATCTGCAGCTTGTTTGGGGTCTAGATGTTCCCCCATGAGGGTTTTGGCTTGCTTGCGTGCGGTAGCCTTGTATCACTCTTCCTGGTGTTTCTCGGCCAGCCACTTTTTAATGTCTTCTGTGACCGACCAATTTGAAATACCTATTACTGGTTCTAGATCAGTGTGGTTTTGTTTTGACGCTAGCTTGGCTAGTCTATCCGCTGTCTTGTTGCACTTGATACCCTGTGTCCAGGGGTACAGAGGACTGTGACTTGGTTGTCTTTCGCAAGTTTGTTTAATGCTTCGTAGCATTCCCAGACCAGCGTCGAGGTAGTCACTGACTTACCTAGTGTCGTGATAGCCGCTCTACTATCTGCGCAGATGCAGATGTTGCTGCCGCGGCCATGATTACGTGCTACGCATGCGCATTGGAGCATGGACACAATCTCGGTTTGAAGAACTGTGGAGTTCCAACCTCGCCATGGCCGTCTTCTGCTTGACCAGACTATTGACGCATAGGTTAGCCTGGGTCGCAGAATCGCTGTGAAGATCCACAGCAGTGGGTCAGTTTTCAGGCCCCAATTATTTCCAATAGCTCTTCTGCAAAGCCAAAGGGTTGTTATAAATTTGTTGCACTTGTTTTCAAAGTGTTCTTTCTAAGCTAGCTTATTGTCTAAGATAACTCCTAGATATTTAGCGCTCTTGGAGATTTCTAGACGCTGCTTTTTCAGTTCCAGTGTTCTTGTTGTACTCCATTTGTACCGCCTGGTAAAAATGACTACGGCTGTCTTACCTGGGTTCACCGAGAGTCCTGTTGTTCGAAACCAGGTGTCTACAACCTTTAACATCTGTTGCATTACGCTATGGGGTGACATCCTTGGTCGGTGAGTAGATGCAGTAGTTCATCCACCACTAGACTCCACAGCAAGGGAGATTGTACTCCTACCATCGGGCATCCTGAATCAACGATCCCTCGAAAGGTAGTATTTCCCTTGGCTATCGTGATGTTCCTGTTTCCTAGCATATGGCAGGTCCAGTCGACTACGGCTATGGGGACTCCTTGTCTAATCATAGCTCTCCTGATCACTTCACTGGATGTGTGGTTGAAGGCACCCTCAATATCAATGAACGTTCCAATAGCGAATCCTTTAAGGTTCAGTTGATCCTCAATCACATTCACCGCTTTGCTCAGGGCTGTTTCGGTCGAGCAACCGGCCCTGTAAGCATGCTGATCGCTGTGTAGCGGTTTAGTCGCCAGGATCTTATCGCGGATGTATATGTCCACGTGTCTCCCCACCGTTTTTAATACGAAGTAGGTAAGGCTGATTGGTCGGAAATCCTTCGGGGACGTCCATCCGTTCTTGCCTGCTTTGGGTATAAAAATAACCCTTGTCCCTCTCCAAGCTTTGGGGGCGTAACCCAGAGTCAGACTGGCCCCAGAAAATCTCACAAGCGGCCCAATGATGGGGTTCCCAGCTCTCTGTAAGAGGGCCGGGTAAATGCTATCCGGTCCTGGGGACTTGAAGGGGCTGAAAGACTTCAAGGTCCATCTGACCCTGGCTGGGGAGGCAATCTCCTGGGCCAGCCGCCCGCGTATTCGCAATTGGGTCGCAAGCAGCGGTCAGCCCTTTTGGGAACTCCCCCCCCCCCCCTGCGTTGAACCTTTAAAGCCCGGGAAGTGCGCCATGGTCAGAAGGGTCAGGGTCTCCTCGTCCGACTCTGAGTACGTTCCGTCTGGAAGTCGTAGGTTGCTCAACATAGCTCCGGCTTACTGGCCGGTAATCTATTCAGCCTGGCCGCCTCTGCACTCTTTTCTATGTCCGAAAAGAAGCAGTCCCAGCTCCTACCCTTGGCCTCCCTAATTGCATTCCTGTATGCATCCCTAGTTGCATTGGATAAGTTCCATAGTTTTTCCGTATTGCCTTTCTTGACCCGTCTGAACCTTTCTTTAGTTTCTTTATGAAGCTTTTCAAGCTTCCTATTTCACCAGTGGGTCACCCGCGCCTTCTTGATTTTCGAAGGTAAGTATTTGAGTTCGTACGTAGTGATAGTGGCCGACGCAAATTGATCAGCCGCCCTTTCAAGGGCATCAACGGCTTTGACTTCTATGGTTTTCCCGTGGAGTGCAGCTTGTAGGTCTGTTGAATAACACTCCCAGTTTGTTTTCCTCGGGTTTGTGACCCATGTCGTGCCAGAGGGTGCATTTGATTCCAGTTCGTACAGTATCTGCAGGTGGTCAGATATGGAGGGTTCATCTAAAAACCCTCCGTTTCTTGACTTTATCCCGAAAACTCACAGTGCAGCGGGTGATGTCGATTACCTCCTCTCGCACAAAGTTCCGTAAAGTCGGTATCGTTCCTGTATTTTGAATATCCAAGTCAGTAGTGATTAGATAGTCCATTAGGTCCTCACCCCTTCTGTTTGTGCCCATGCTACCCCACAGCTTATGGTGAGAGTTTGCATCGCACCCCAAAAGCAGAAGCAGGCCTCTTACCTTACAATAGTCCACTAGTGAGCGGACTTCCTCGGGTGGATGGGACGCACTGTCATGAGGAAAGTATGCCGACCCAATGACGAGCTTACCAATTCCTATTGGGTCGACTGAAGCCACCATGAGGTCTCTGGAACAAAGATCCAGTGGTGGGACGATGTTGATGTTCTTCGCCAGAATGAATGTCCTCGGATTGGGTGCCTCAGGGTACCTGTAACAACAAATGTCAGCCCCGCCTAATCCCCTAATGGCATCCCTGTTTATCCACTGTTCCTGGATAAGTGAGATACCTGTGTGCATCACAGCTATGCATTTCTGCAGAACCGCAGAGGCGCTTTTGCTGTGGTGCAAGTTGATCTGGATAATGGTTAAGCCGGATGCAGCCATTTAGGATGACAGCCGGGTCCTCCGGTTTCCCGGGGATCCAGGCCGTCGCCTTTAACATCTTTTGGAGTATCTCCACCATGCTTACTTTCAGGTTAGCGCCTTCCCAGGGCCTGAGCTCGGCCACCATTTTGGTTAGCCATGCTTTAGCATCTGGATTTGACCCCACGAAAATAAATTCTCCTCCCCCCCAGAATTAGGTCTCAAATCTCGGCCAGTTGCCTGCCAGTTTTTTTAAGGCTTGAAAGAAACAAAATTATTTTTACAAAAAAACAGTGATATTTTTATTACACATGCTGACAAAAGAAATGTTACAGTAAGCTTAAACCGAACAGATTATAATAAGAAAATGTTACAACTAATTAATGATAATTCTACTTACAAAAAAAATACATTTTAATCATCTCAAACTGATGAAAAAAGATACCTGTAAACGTTTAGAAAATTGGAGAGTTAAGGATATCTTGGGAAAATATAACAAAAAAAGATATTGCTTTAAATAAAAGTAATTTGCCGAGAGTATATGGTTCAATAATATTACGAAAAACTTCTGAAGGTAATAACTTTTTCAGTTCAATTTTTTGAAATTCTAATTTTTTATTTAAATAATTTAAGTGATAGTGAATGTCCTTAATTTCTTTATTTCGTAAATGATGTTCAAGTTTGTTTACAATATTATTCATGTGGAATTTTGATTTATTACTATAAAAATGTAATTTTCTTAGATTCGTAGATGCGTTTAAAATATTCTCATTTTTAAAAAGTGAAATTTTAAAATGCATTTATATTACAGATATGTTGATGATACATTTTTAATAATTCCAAATAATAAGATTAAAGATACTATAGAAAATTTAAATTCCTATCATTCACGATTAAAATTTGTTGATAATAAAGAATCAAGATAGTACTCTTGTAACAAATTGGTTTAGAAAAAACACATATTCTAGTAGATACTTGAACTTTCATTCAAATCATCCCTTTCAACAAAAAATTGCGATCATAAAGAATTTAGTAGATACGGCAATATTACTGTCAAGTGAAAAATTTCGTGAAGAAAATTTGGAGATAATTAAGAATTTACTGGTGCTTAATAATTATACAATAAATTTGATAAACAAACATATAAATAATAGAATTTTTCAAATTAAGAATAGATACAATTTAAGAGTTCATTCCGAATAATAAAGAGAGGGAAATAGATTACAAACGTGTAGTTTCAATTCCTTATTTTGAAAATTTATCGCATAAAATCGAAAGACTTTTAAATGATTATGACTCAACCGCAGGTTTTAGAAATACATGAAAAATGGATAAATACATAAAATTAGGAAAAGACCCATTAAAAAAATTAGAAAATTAAAATGTTATTTAAAAGATTCCATGCTTAGATTGTTCTAAAATTTATGTTGGGCAATCTGGAAGAATGCTCTTTGTCAGATGTGAGGAAGATAAAAAAAAATATTAATCTAAATGAAAAATACCATAATGTGGTTATGAAACACAGCATAAACAATAAAAGTGGTAGAGGATCTCAACATGATTTTGATTGGGATAATATTACAATTTTACATAAAGAATCAAACTATTTTAAAAGAATCAAACAATTTTAAAAGAATAATGGCAGAAATGTTTTTCATAAAAAAGGAAGGAAAAAACAGTATAAATGTCGTTTCTGATTCAAAGGATTACAACCCTTCTTATGATATAATTTTAGAACAACTACTATATTATAAAATAATTTTTTAAACAAAAATAATAAACAAAAATATATTTGATTCCATATTCTAATAAATGTTTGGTTCTATGAATTATTACTTTATTTCCTATTGCAACGGCACTGTTTCAAATTTTTCCACTATAATTCCGTTTCTCGACTGTTAATTTCTTAGTAGTAGCTGCTTGTTGGTATATTGATGCCACTTGTTGATAAAATTAATAATTTTAAACTTCTTTGTAAAATAGTTGAAACTTTTTTTTAAAAAGATGTGAAAAAAAAAATTTCAAAGGATCAATGTCAATTAGAAATTACAAATTTGACTACAATTTGTTTTTAATATTAATAATTGTTGCATAATTTCCAGTTATGTTTCTTATTACAAATTTTGAAAAATATAAAGTCCTGAGGTCAGTGTGCCCCAGACTGTATCTTCCGGTTCACGTGGTTGCCGCTGGTCGTACTGTGAATCGCTCTCCAGTAATCGAAGCATCAATGTATCGATGCTCATAAAGCGTCTTGGCTGCCAGTGTTTATGTCTGCTCGGAACCGGCCACGTCTCTTCTCCAACGCCGCTACTCTCTAGTGCCATTGTCCTCGTATCGTGCATGAAACATACGGGACAGGAAGCGTAAGTGCGGGTAGTGTGTAATAAGTGTTGCGAGTGCTCTCGGGAGGCGACGAAGTGCGGTCTCTCGTCACGACTTTTTCCCCAGGACATAACCCCACCTGTTTCCTTATTTAAGTGACTGGTAAAAATTTACCATGTCACAAATAGTATATTGAGCGTCGAGTGAGGGATTCCGGTCGTGGCTTCGGCCACGGCCGAACGTGTCCGTCCTTGAGTGATTCGTCTGTGTCTTTTGAATGTTGAATCGAGTGTTCTTTTGTGAAGTTAAACTTGCGGGTTGTATCTATGGCGTGTTGTTTTTTCGCGCCTCCGTGGTTTCTGGCACTTTCGTCGTGTATGTCCTGTTTCAGTTAAGTGCCTCGTGGTCATCTTTCGCGGCGTCGGTGTGATCATTGCTGACTGTGACGATTTCTTGGTCTTTGAGCTGGTCGTGACAATTTTTCCTGATTTTGATGCATTCCGTGATCTTTGCTGGCTAAGGCAATTCCTAGGTCTCTGTGCGTGCAGCCACTGCCCTTGCATTCCAGTGAGGACGAGAGATCGCGGTCTTCTTCCTTGTTTTGATTTTGCTCCTGTTTGTCTCTGAGGTGACCTTTCGGGCTCGGAAATCCCGCGGTTTTGTGGTTCCGGCGCGTCTCACCAGAGGTCATTCTACTGGCGGCCTGTTCATGCGCTGCTGTTGGTCTCTAACTGAATTTTTACGGCTTAACCTTCGCACCGTACTTACTTGGATGTTACTACATTGGACTGTTCTACATTGGATTTGTTATATTGGGCTCTTCTAGCCCCACGTGATTGTTCTGGCCATTTGTTCACTGAACAAGAAGCCATTAATTGAAGAAGAAGAAGAGCGTCGAGTGAGGAGTCTCCGATTGCCCAACCCCGCACTCGTGAGTAGTAATCGGCGAGTTCCCGCACTCATTGCTAATACTGTAAACTCTGTGAATATTGTAAATATTGCAAATATTGTAGACTAATGCATTGAGATGTAAGAAATAATACAATGACTCGCCTCAGGTGCTTACAAGCTGTCAAACTGGCGACTATAGAAGGAGGCAACTTCTCTGCCATGTATCATTCAAATAGTTACAGTTGAAACTATAAACTTTTTTGAAATTTTTTCTGCATCAATAGAAGATGAAAATGACATGCAGTTGACTAGATAATAAATAAACAAACACATGGGTCATATTTTTTTGACCCATTTATTTATTTATTTATTTAAGTAAAATTGTAAACTCAATTTTTTTAATTATAAATAATTAAGATTTTTTAAATATTCAATATAATATACATTAGTGATTTTATAAGACAGTCAATTAGTTTCAAGTTAAGGGATTCTTTCGTTGTATAGTTGGACATTAAAAACTGAAAATTGTAAAAAGTAGTTTCATAAATTTGTAACAGACACACACACGTGCGAACGTTTAATTGAATGAATTTAAAGACTTTTAAATGTAACCATTACAAAAAAATTTCTATTAACCCTCCGTTACCAAACTTAAAAATTGTTACACGGTTACCAAACCCTAGAGGATTTCCCTCTGCGTGTTAGAACATCTGCAGTGTTGCCAAATGTTGCGACTACTTGGTTGAACATGTAACATCAAAATGTGGCAACACCGAACTCAAGAACTCAAGCTATTTCCATTGCACGAAAGCCAAACTATGGAGGGATTCAGTCAGAATGTTCTCAGTAAGTTTCTGTTTTTCATCCCAAACTTTTAATACAAAATTATATTTCTTCAACAGTAATTGACAAAATTTTATTGCTTATTTATATTATTTTATTTATTACATTGATAACTTTTGACATAACATATTTTTTTTACTAGCGGGTCATAAAGTGCATTCTATACGAATTTAATTTACATTTGCATTCTTACAATTCTGAACAAAAAAAATGTAATTTTTCCATGGGTTATAATTATGATTGCAATCAATATTCTGCTGAATTTTTAAATAATATTAAATTCTAGAAGAAAACGTTCAGTACATTGTCATAGTTTGCAAATTTCCCACCACGCTATATCAGACGAACAGTCACTGACATGACGTTAGCAACTTACGCCAAATTAATCACACAATTCATTATTTGCGGCCACCCGGTAGTGCAAAATGTGTAAGATCTAAACATACATAGAGAGAAATTTCTAGCCCTAAACGCATGAGAGCGCTCTTGCTTTTGTTTCATAGTTAAAAGGTAGCTCCAAACGCGTGAATTCATGCGTTCTAAGCGTGGAAACATCCACGCGCGAAGAACAACAATTTATTACTTATAACGCATGAACGCTATACCAAAGAAGCAAGCACGTTGAAAGCAAGGTTACTCTGTTACTATAAACGCAAGAAATTCATGCCCGAAACGCATGAATTTCGTACGTTTGAGGATGGAGGCCACGCCTACTTCGAAGACTGTATCTCTATACGTGTATATCCTCGCTGATATTAGCCATTCAAATAATGACACCCTATATAACTATATAACTGATCTATTTTTAGAGAACTTTCTAGAACTGGCCCACGTTCAGTTGTAGAGAAGAGGAGATAGCTCTCTGTTTCCTTGAATTTCATGCATTTCGGGCACGAGTAGTTTCGTGCATTTAGAGGTAAAGCTCAAGCCTATCAGGCATCGAGTTCAAGTTTTTAAGGCACTTTCTCAATGCGTTTCGCTCATGGATTTCCCCTTACTTTAAATGCATGAATCCGTGATAGAATCGCTCGAGTTTCGTGCTTGTATCGCTCGGGCCACTCTTATGCGTTGAGTACATGAGCCGTCATGTATCTAGAGCTGGAAATTTCTCTCCGAGTAGCGTTAAACATTAAATAATGCAATAATGCATATCATTTTTTATTGCGTTAGACATAACTTCTAAAAAAAATTGTGAACTTCGCCAACGTGTAGTCGAGTTGATGTCACGGGGCCAGCAAGAAGTCTGATACGACAAATATTACTTTCTCGCACCAAATCAGAGATGGCTTCACTCTCTACCACGTTGTAGAAGTCAGTGTTCAGATCGACCAATACTTGTATATCATTGACATGGTAGTCTCCGTCCGCAGTAATAAACGTGCTGATAATAATCAGTCAGGATTAACTCAAACTATCACTTTATTATATTTGGTATCAGTAATATCTTTCAAAGTTAGTGCATGCCAAGAGAAATTCTTCGACTCTTAAGTAAACCGTAACACATCTGGGATCAAAAGCTCATGAATGAAGCGCAGTCACGTATAAAATAATTGAAATAATATTAAAACACAACGTGAAGTTTCATCTGAGATTTGGTTTAATCTTCATAATTGCATTATGTAACAAATGGCATTTTTTTAAAAACATACACAAACATTTTGTATTCTATGAGTTATTTTAGATAAAGGATTAATATTCTGCAATTTGAAAACTAAAATATTATTTGAGAACAATACACCTAAATTTTCACTCTACAGTTCTTATGTTTTTTTCATTTAAATTATAATGTAATCTATACTTTGTTGAGTCCGTAATACGGAAATTCTTTCATAATAGACCAATCTTAAAGTGAATGTTCACAAGATTACACAAATAAACTAAGATTTCGTGATACAACTTTATATGTTATATTTTCTATAATCGGGTGTCAGTTATGAAACAGCTTCTAAAAGTTACGGAGTAAATTAAGCTAAGTTAGGAAAAGATCATATATTCCATTAGGTGAATGGTGAAAAAATATATTCTGATGAAATTAAAGATAAAGTACTATTATGTGCCTCTGGCGCGTAAACTAGCTTTCACGCTACAGTTTGGAGTAGCGTAATGTTGTATATTACGATACAGAGGAATGTACTGTAAAATTTGAACTGCGCATGTGCCTATAACCATACAGCGGAGGGTAATCTTCTTATTCTTCTTCTTCTTCGTACAGCGTTGGCACCGTACTGACAAAGCCTTGTACATTTGAACTGCGCATGCTCTATTACAATACGCTACTACTACACAAGATCGAGAAAATCAAAATGACCGGAACTAGTCGCGAAATATCAAGTACAATGGACGAGAATCATGATGAATACTAGATTAGATTCGAGTGTACGCATAAAAACTCGTATACGCACCGAAGTCACATAAAATAGAATATGTGCCAATGCACACAATTCGGGTAATTACGAGACTCACTTAAAATGCTCGCAGGACTGATCGCGCCTCGGCTTCGATCTCCTGCGAGCATTGTCGCTCGTCGCGTAATAGCGCTCATTATGCGCCTAGGCACATAATATACTACTGCTTGAATCTGTAAGGAAAAATATTAAGAAAAGTGAGCCAGTAGAACTATTAGAGACATTTTTTTCTAATGAAATGAAAAATATATCATGGATGCATGTAAAGAGAACGGTTTTGACTTGCAATTGGATTTTGTTTTTTGTATCTGCATATTAAATTGTAATAACTTAATAGTCTTATGGTATTTTTTTTATCTTCAGAGGAGAGAAGAAAATGCATTGACGCACGTTGTGTGTGACTCTGCCGAAGCAATACCCACTAAACTCGAAACTCCCGTGTTTCCTCGCTAGACAATGACCCCGGAACCGCGTTAAATTTAAACTTCAAGGCCTTGTATATAGACGCAATACGCCGAACATTGGCTCATCCGAGCCTGCCAGCTTGGTCTTTAATCCCGGCCTATCCAAGGTTATCTTTTTGGGGCTGCCTCACGGAAAGCCGCACAACGCATTCACTCGGGATGTGCATTCACAGTGCAGAGGTAACATCGCGGACTCCTTGTGCAGGTCCCCGCAGTGTGCCCCTCCTCGCCACATTTCCAGTAGCTCCTGCTTCTGTTCGGCCCCCGGCAGTCCGCCGCCATGTGCCCATAACCAAGGCAGTGATAATACCTAGTTGTCTCAATTTTCCGGCAGACTCTGCAGGGGACCTACCCAATCTTGATGTGGGTCACCTTAAGTAGTTTTAAGGCCCTTGCCCCCTTCAGTAGGAAACACGCCTTTTTGATCCCTCTGTAAAGTCTCTTTGTTAGAAAGACCCTGAGTTCTATCTCCGGTCCTTGCTGGCAAAATTCCCTAACAGCCTCCTCAACCTCTTCTCTTTTAATGCTGGGGTCTAGGTCGGTGATCTCGACCTCGATCCGGGAGATGAGATGGCGGACCGTCCCACTAACTACAATGGCTTCCTGAAAGGCGGAATTTAGCCACCCTCTGCCTTCTTTGGGCATTTAATTTCCACCAGCAGGTCCTTGGAGATCGTCTCCCTAATGCCCCGGAATGTGACGCCCTGTTCATCAGGGTTGACGCGCCTCTTAAGATCACGCAGGGTGGAAGCGTAGCTCATTTCTTCTGCAGGTTTTATGAGCACTGCTTCTGAGCTTTCGTGTCTTTCTTTTTCAATTTCTTCTTCTGGGGGTTCTTCCTAACCGGAACCTACACCCACTCCTTCTGTTTGTTAGAGCCTTTTGGCCTCTTACCCTCCGGTTTTTTGGTTTTTGGATCCTCTGGACTCGTAGTCGGCTCCCTTGGCCTCTTACGATTGTCCGGAGTAGACGTAGCCGGTTGTTGAAGGGTTTGGCTACCCTCACCTACGACTTCCTTGCTTTTAGGAAAGCCCACCTACTTGATCTTCAAGACCATCCTGGCTTTTAAGTGGTACTTGAAATGGTAGCCATCTCGATTCTCTATGCCCGTTTTCAGCATCTCCAACGTCTGGACCGTGACACGGACTCCATCCCTGATAGGGAAGAACATGTTTTTCTTCGTTTCCGAAAAATTCTCCATCTTTTTCAGCGTCGTTACCACCTTTCGTAGCTTCTTCATATCTCTATTGTGCAGATCGTGCAGCCAATCACGATCCTGCGTGGCTTGAGATTTCTCGTTGTCGAGCTCATCAGGCACCTCCACCACATCCGTTTCCCCTTCAAACACTCCTCGCACATACTTTTATTTAGTTTAATATACTCCATTTTGTTATTACGATTAACTAGGGAAGTATTCGGTCTAGTAGGTGGCCTAGTTTCCTAAAGACACCGTGTAAGACACCATTCCCTGGTGCCATGCAGTCCTCGGCACGGTCGTTAACACCTTGGCTTGACGGTTATTCATTCGGGACAATCCCTTGGTCAGGGCCCCATATCCGCAAACCGAGGGCGCTCTCGGTCGCCTGTTCTAAGGCCCCCTAACCGGTTTCTGAAGACACTAATGCAGGACCTGGAGTCTTATGATATTACATCATATTCTATTGGCTTCATTCAAAAATATCTGAGAATAAGCCTGTGTATCCTATATAGGTTGATTCTGATTTCTGCAAACCATTCACTACACTTTTGTACTAGTGCCATCACTTGGTAAGTAGTTGGAACTTTCCACTAAAATATTGAAGCGTATTTTATTTTTAATTCCTGTCATTTTCCTGATTTTCACTGATTTTTTCAAGAACAAACCCAGTGTAAACAAAACTTATCCACATACCGACATACATTTATTGTTTCTCATAGTGTAACTGGTAATGATTCAAAATAAAAAAATGTGACGTCTTTTCGAATTAAGCTTCATAAATCTGCTTGATCATCCATACAAAACGTTGAAAAAGTGGTTTGTTCCCGTGACAATTTAAAAAAGTATAGTTCCTCGTTTTGCATTCGCAACGGTCTAATATCGCTCAACATAAAAACAACACATAACAAATCAATATTTTGCGAGAACAATCTGGGTTCCATATTAAAACAATCGAAAATATGGCTACAAAAATCGAATCTGTGATAACATGAGACTTAGAAATACACTGAAAGCCCGATATAGCCATGGTAGCCATATTTTGGTGGTTATAACTTTATGGGTATAGTTCTGCACACAATACAAAGTTAATGGCTGTCGCAGCTATACTGGTATAGGGGCAGCAGCAATATAGTCGTCAGAAACGCGGTATCGCTAGAAGAGGAATATAGTTAAATTACTATCATGATGCGATGTACAATTTGCTCTGATAATAGTGCCGGCCATGGGGTGGTAGGGGAGGATCTTTCCTAGTATCATAGTTTATATTACAAAGTTTAAAAAAAATACACATTCATATAGTAAAATCACCATATATGTAACCTCTATTTCTTTGAATAAAATCAATTAATATTACAATGATAATAACAAAAAGAAATCAAAAATAATTTTACTAATATATTATGGATTTTGTGAAAGAATAACATCATTAAAGGAAATAATGACAACAAAGATTTTAAAGCAGAAAATGATATGCTACTTTATTGAGCCAGAGTGTGACACTATTGAAAGAGGCGAATATGAAACCCGAGATTAGCCCATAAAAGGGGTTGCGGTCGAGCGAGAATGAGGGGAAGCGGCATTATTGATAGTGGCACTATTATCAGAATGGACTGTACTGGGATCTCGCATAAAGCGATGAAAAGGCTACGTACTGGGAAATTTACATGACAGAGTACTCAACTTTCAGACACGTTCAAAAGTTACTTAGAACTAAAAGTACCGTTTTTGTACAATTAGATCGACAATCCTCGAAAAAGGATGAAACTTTCCAAAAGTATTCAGTAGAAACTCCGTGAAAATTCTGACTACGCAAAATGTATAATTTCTATGAATCATTTGAGAAAATAAAGTTCAAAGAGTGGATATTTCTAAGATTCAATATTAAATTCTGAATATAGGCAGATAGATCTCGCACAGCACTCGTGCATGAAAACTTCAAAGCCAGTCAATGAAATTTTTATGGACTGTCAAAAGCAATAAGAAATAAAAATTATTTTCGCAAGCTGCCTTCTTTAAAATACTTTTTACTGATTTGTATTACAAATTATACTATTATACACTATCACTGAACATCGCTAAACATAATATATTACCGCTTTTGAAATTAATCTCACGCTCACAGGATTCGAACCTTATCTTTTACCTAACCTACATGTGCAACGCAGTTTAACCTTATAAATTAAACGAGGCACTCACGTAAGTAGCTTGCACACTAACGCAGAGAATATTCGCGCATGCGCTCGATCGCTCTCGATATAGAAACTGGATTAAACAAAGCCTTGTGGTTGCGTCGAACAACGAAAGTCTTGTCGAAAGATGTGTCACGAGTCAGTCTGTTGTACGTGAAAATAAGAAGCGAGTAGGAAGCAATATTTCCGAGTATTCTGCAGTATTTCCGAATACACTGCAGTAATCCAGTATTTCAAGTGTTGACGCCGAAATACTATTGAATAGCGCAAGGTCATGATTTGTTTTTATGTATAGTATTCTGGAAACCGTGATCTACTCGGATCATCTACTTGCTTATTTAACAGAAGAAATACCTCGAATTACTTCGAATATAATTCTTATATTTCATTTCATTAAACTTTACTCAAGAGTGAATAGCCCCTCGATTTTATCCATAGAAAATGCAGGGCCGTGTAAGAAATTGCTGCGTCTTGTTTCACCAACAATTTTATATCATGAAGAAGTTTGAAGAATTATTATGTTTCTACATGTTTAAATGATGGAATTTTTAATAAATAAATTAATTACTAAATTCTAAATTATTGAATATAAGAATTCCATAATTACTGAAGTTTATGTCAATTTACAAAGTAATAAAAATTGTGCGTATGTGAAAAACTGGCATTGATAACAGCGCATGGTGCCACTAAAAATTCCACAAGACTTTCAAGCACAGTCCAAGAATTTTTCTTTGACTTGTATAGCAGGCATTCATTTCTTTCTAATCAAATTATTCTATCCACATCCTATTAAAACCTGAAGCACGTTTTAGAAGAAGTATTTGCATTTCTATAATTTTTCCAAAAACTATAGAATAAAATTTGAAAGAATTTCGTTCATTGACTGTGCTTGAATTAATCTAGGACATTCTTTCTTTTTTTCGATAAGTTCTAAGCTTCTTCATAAAAAGTATATGGGATCTTCGGAAAAATTTGTCCTGTCCAAAAGTCGAGAACTGTCAAGTACTTTTCCCAGTACTTATTTTTTCCGTGTGCTTGAAGAAATTTCTTTAAAACCATTTTTCATTTATGAAGAGTGAAAAAAGGTTTATGTAATAATTATATGAATCATCTCAGACAAATTAATGACATATTCAGTGGATAAATTTTAATTAAAGAAACGAATCTTGTAACATTACTCAACGTTTCGAAGTCTAACTGACTTCCTCTTCAGAAGCATAATATAATAACAATCAGTTTCTTATAAAATCCTTTCTTAGTCAACATTAAAATTTGGATGTTACTATTTGTCATACACTCACATGTGATAAACATAAAAGCAAATTCGATAAAAGAAGCGGTTTAATTGCAAATACTTATGCACGTTTTGGGGTTATGCGTAAATTCAGCTACGCGTATAGCTCTATAGTAGCGCTGCTAGTAGGCGTTGCAACGAAATAGTATGGCTGCCACAGCTATACAGCATAGGTGTCGAAACAATCCACCTTTTATAGTTAGCATGACAATTCATTTCTGTTTATTAGAACGCAACGGTATGGTTTCGAGGGCTGATTGAAGATTTTTGCTGCATTACCTATTCAATTTCGTTGTGAAATCGATTCGTATTGCTCACATAGCATTTGGAATGAATAAAAATGCTGCATCGCTCTCTCACCAAAATACCGCTTTAAAATTCTAAACTGTTCATAAAATTTTAATGCATCATTTTTTTCCTTGATAATCCTGTAGCCTTCATAGTTCTTCGCTTTTTAGTCTTTGTCCCTTGTTTGAGTTTATTTTGATTATATATGTTTATATACTCTTCTGATCGTCAAATTTCCGTCTTGATGAAATCCAATGCCCTTTCAGTGTTAAGTTTTGTACATAAGGCTTTATTTGTATCAGGTACTATAATTCCAGTAAGAAGACCCACAAGTCTTTTTTTTTAAATATAGGAGTTCCAACATCTTTATCCTATAATTACCAAATAAAATTTTAAACTGCGTATTCAAAATCCAATATAATAATTATTGAGAACGATTCCACTGTTAATTTAGTAAATATCTCTTTTCGTATATTTTTAATCCAGTGAAGTTGACCGCCACTAAAATGAATTTACAATTCAAAACAACTTGAAAAAATCTGCCCACTTTGCGGGCACATTATCATCGCGCGCAGCTCGCTTCGCTCGCAAGTTTGAGCGCGCCTAGGGCGCGCGATTTGATCGTCGCGCTTCGCGCTCCGTTCTTTCTGGACCTCGCGCTTCGCGCTGGGTCTTGTGCTCTTCACATACATTCAAGTTTATTTATTATAATTTGATAATGAAGCTCAAACCAATTTTATAATAATATCACAGATGATGTGAATTATACATTTTCTCAGTCACTCAATTTCTTTTTGAAATTAAGTGAAACAGGAAATTCAATTTACTTAAGGCTCTATCAGCCTTAAGGAACACATTCTCATCATGGCGCTCGCGCTTCACGCTCGATTTTCTGTATACATTTCAGTAACTTTTTAATAAATTACATGATTAAAATAATTTATTTTCTTCCAAATCTCTCAAAAAGGAAAAACAATCGTAGACTTTATTTAAGGAAACGATTTTGCAGAACAACGCTTATTTCGTATCTCACATATTTTGGTGAAAAAAATCGGATTTTTTTAATATTCATAATCAAAACATAAAATATACATCCTGTCCCGAAATGTCTTAATGAGAATTTGTAGACCTCATTTAGGCAAACAATTTTCCATCTAAACGTTTTTTTTTGTATCTCTCATATTTTGTCTAAAAAATGGAATTTTTGAATTTTAATTGTATTTTTTGGAACTGAAACGAAAAGTATATGTTTTATCAGAAACTGTGTAAGACAAAATTTGTAGATCTTTTTGAAACGAACAACTTTGTATTCTTACGTTATTTTCGTGTTTCGAATATTATTGCTAAAAAATTGAATTTTGGATTTTTAATAGTTTTTTTTTTAATTAAAAAGATAAATATGTATCTTATGAAAAAATGTTACAATTCAAATTTGTAGGTCTTTATTTATTTAATAATATTGTATCATAACGTTTTTTCGTATCTCGTATAATTTAACTGGAAAATGGAATTTTGATATTGACTTTTTTCGAATTTGAATATGCTGTGACATTTCTAATTTTGATTTAATCAAAAAATGTTATCAGGATAATTTGTAGAGATTTATGAGCACTATCAAAAACTAGTATTGAAATTTTTGATTTTTTTAAAAAATTATTTTCAAAAACACAAAAGTAGTGCTCAATCCCTCAATTTTGATTGGATGTGGCTGGTTAACGAACTTGTCCTTACTTTTTCGGCTCCGATAAAGTGTACCAAAGCTCAATTCAATCTGATAATTCTATCGAGAGTTATGCCGCACACGACCTAATGACAGACAGACAGACAGACAGACAGACACTTTCGTAAAAACCCTTTTTTATGACTCAGGGGGTCTCAAAACGTAAAGATTTGATGAAAATATCGAAAGTCATTTTTCACATAAAACCAATACCTTCTCATCCATGATGAGAATGTAAAAAAAGGGGAAAACGCGTTGGAAAGTTCTTTGTTGTTCATATTCATTGAATAGCATGAATCACATTGTTTATTCTGAGATAGAAAGCTTTGATTGTTTCTTTTCTAGCGATAAATGATAATAAACATTAAGGAAACATGTTTTTAGTTAGTAAATCTCAAACAAAGATAAGTATACCACTGATTACAATTATTGTGCATACGCTGAAGCATTAGCTGGATTTATCAGCATATCAGCGATATTTTATACATCCATCAGCGAATATATAGTACGTTGATTGTAATCAGTAGTATACCTATTGATGATTCATATTCAAAATTCATATGCAAAATTAAAAAAATGATATGCCTTTTCCCGTTCCGACTTTAAACTTCATTAATTTTGCCATATCAAAGGAAACATTTTCTTTAAAATAAATAAAAACTGTATCAACTTTGTATGTCTCAATATACAGTGAGTAGTATTAGTAAGTATTGGATCCAGTACTATTTTCGCAAAAAAGTATTGGATTTCCAATACCTATTTGCGAAAAAGTATTTGATCTATTACTAACCGATACTTTTTTTCCATAAGAAATATCGAATTATAACTTCAATAAAAATTATAGAAAAAGTATTTACCAGCTCTATTGATTCATTTCTCTTAAATGTCTGTACACAAAGTGGGTAGTCTCCAGCACGCCTCAATTCTAGTGTATCCTTTGGAATACACTCATCGATAGAAGCTGTTTGAACTAGAAGGAGTTGGAAAACAAGATTCATTTTTATTATTTAGTTTTTCCCGATGATATTACGAAGAAAACAATGTAATACTCTTCTGAATACGAAAAAGCGTGAAATATATGAAAGAAAAAGCAATGAGATATTTGTAAAATGGAAAAATGTTGTTGCTTTGTAATTAATTACAAGCGTTTTTGTGGCATAAAAGTTTTTTTTGAGAAAATAAAAGTTTGAAATTATAATCTAGTATTATTTATAGCATATAGCATATAACATAAAACGTATAAACAGATTTTCAGGAAAAAATTTTATCCAATTATTCTACAGTATACTCTTCTCACAACTGTCAGTATTTTTTTCTCACACTAATATGTTTTTATTTCAATATGACGGCTCAAATAAATGAAAACCAGGGGACCATTAATTCTTTACCAAAAAAAATTTTAATTATTTGAAGGCAAACTTCTCCAATTCAGTCAAAACTATGAATTTGGTGGCATACAAAGTTGTACATTAAAGTGACATAGCGGGAATTTCAAAATTAAATAAAACTAATTCAACATCCTGGGTATGGGAAACTCAGCGCTTTCGGGAATCAATTTCCGGCACTATACTGAACTAGTACTGGCAGAACACTAGCTCAAAAACTGGATTAATTATGACGTCCGGAACCTAACGATTTTTCTTATAAAAAAAATTTTCGTTATAAATCGGAAAAAGATGAAGGAACTAAATTAAAATATCCTGGATCATATTGCTTTTTACAATGCCAAAAAAACCGATATCGCCATGATAGCCATATTTTGGTGGTTATAACTTTACGGGTATTGTTCTGCACACAATACAAAGTAAATGGCTGTTCGCAGCTATGCCGATATAGGTGCAGCAGCAATACAGTCATTAAAAACGCGGCATCGCTATTAGAGGAATATTTAGTTACGATTACGATGCCATGTACAATCTGCTCTGATACTAGTGCCGGCCATGGGATGGTAAAAAATTATATGCTACTTTATTGAGCCAGAGTGTGATACTATTGAACGAGGCGAATATGAAACCCGAGATAAGCCCATAATAGGGGTTGCGTAATCATGAAATATGCTTGACAAAATTTTTTTGAAACCACTTTTCATTTGTGGAAAGTGAAAAAAGGCATATATAATAATTTTCTAAATTATCTCAGACAAATTAATAGACCTCAATGCAAGTATCGCTGCCTCAGCTATACAGCATAGGTGTCAAAACAATCCACTTTTTATAGTTAGCGCACGGAAAAAAATTTGGTATAGATGCTGCACTACCTCTAGTACTCCTGCGACACCACACTGAAGGTTGACTGCAGCGCTCTTTATAGGTTAGCAGATTTACTTCTTTGTGGACTAACTGCTCTCCCACAATTGTAGGAGAGTTGCTGCCCCATAAGAGGGAAAGCTATTGCTCCGAATAGATAATGCTGCGGCGAGTCTTATAAACTGAGATTTTTACTATATGTTTCAATGGATAATTCGATTGTTTTGATATTTCTGAAATGATTGTTAATTATTATATATATTTTGAAATATTTATTTAATTTCTTAAAATGATATGAAATTATTAAAAATCTCAACATTGAGTTTAGGTTCTTTGTAAACAGATCGTAATGCACCAGAAAATACTTCTATATATATTCAAAAAACATCATTTCAATGGGCACTTTCATGTGAAAGTCGCACTGGATGCTTGCGCGTGAAGCGGCATGCAGCCAATTTGGACACAAAAAGTCATGTGTACTATTATAGACCAAAAATGAATTAATTAGGACGTATAAGCATACCGTGACGACCGGTACACCTTGACAAACGGCATATCTTCACGAGGTTTATTGATATTGGTCACTCGTATACGTCAAAAATTCCCATGTATCCGTAGGATCTATCCACCGGTATAGCAGGAATTTATTAAACTTCTCATTAGGTTAACCAATTCATTAGCTTGCGTTATTATTATTTCGATACATGGTTATACTCTCTTGATCATTTTATTGATCTGTAGATCTTCCAGTAACTTGCGTCGATAACGTCACGGAACGTGACACAATAGTATGTCGGCGATGAAAAATACACCATTTTTTAAAAAAGATTGCAGAAAATACTGTTGTTGTTATGGTAAGCAGCCCAGGGACTGGTTTGATGCAGCTCTCCAACCGCTTCTGTCCTAAGCGAGTCTCATTATATCACAGTATTCGCTACAACCGACGTCATCTATAATTTGTTTCACAAACTGTAACTTTTGTCACCCTTTCCTTTTGTGTCCCTCTATTGTACCTTCTAAAATTGTTCCTACCTGTCCCTCATGTCAAAGTGTGTATAACATCAATCTGTCACAGCGCCTCTTAAATACCAAAGTACTAGCTTCTCTTTTCCTTCAGTAAGTTCAAAACTTCTTTATGTATCACCTTATTTATCCAACTTATTTTTAATAGTTTCAAATAAGACCACATTTTCGAAAGCCTCTAATTTTCTTCTTTCTCCTTTACCCATAGTCTATGCTTCACAACCATAGAGAGCCACGTTCCATAAAGTTAGGGTGGTTTGAAACTACAAAAATATACAAGGTCTGTCACAAAAGTTCGCAGACAAGTAAAAATCAAGAAAATTAAAAATTTTTTTGATAAAGTTGATCTATTTTATTCAAAATAGTCCCCTTTTGGACTCAATACATCGCTCTGAACGATCGAGAAGTGAATTGAAAAACATTTTTATTTTATCAGTAGAAATTATGTTCAGGATGGCGGTCATCGACCATTGAATGTCTTCGATGTCTGCATATAATCTTTTAATGATTTTTTCACGATATTCTGGCCGCACACAACGAATACGCGCCAGAAAATGCTTCAAAACATCAAGATAGAGCACAGCATTCATCGTTTGGCTCTTTAAAATGAATATTTCGGCTTTTTTATATGAATTCACGCACAATATACATGATGAGTGTAGGATCGAATGGCCAGAAGATCTAACAGATGTCGCCACTAGTATTGGCTAAAATCAGCTTGTCTGGGAACTTTTGCGACAGACCTTGTACACGCAATAAATGTAAATATTAATAAATATTGCTGATATAAACTAAAAAATTCTTATGACAGCTACACATTTTTTCCCGCATACCTCTGCATGCAGGAAATATATCAGATTTATGCAAAACTTAAAAATTCTCGATACAAAACTCAAAATTGAACTCAACCTGAAAGTAAATATGATTCACGTATATTTATCATATGAAAAAACTGGCACGTTCTCATCGCGCACTTTGTGCGCAGTTTCCTTCGCTCGCAAATTTGAGCTTGCGATTCGATCGTACCGCTTCGCGCTGGGTCTTATATTCTTTGTATACATTCAAGTTTTTTTCTTGTAATTTGATATTGAAACTCTAGTCAATTTTATAATATTGTAAATGTGAATTAAATTTTCTCAAAGTTACTGAATTTGTTCTTGATTTCAAATAAAAAAGGAGATTTAATTTACTTAAGGCTCTATCAGCCTTCAGAAACACATTCTCATCATATTACTCGCGCTTAGAGCTCAATTATTTTACTTTATATCCATTAGAGCCACATTTGCATTTAAAAAAAATGAAAAATATATATTTTATCACAAACTGTCAGACAAAATTTTTAGATCTTATTGAATTGATCAATTTTTCATTCTTGTGTTTTTTTCGTATTTTACATATTCTGGTTAAAAAATTGAATTTAAGATTTTCAATAGTAATTTATTGGACTAAAAAGGAAAATATACATCTCATAAGAAAATGTTGCGATTCAAATTTGTAGATCTTTTTGTAGTTAACGATTTTTTATCATCATAACTTTTTTTTCGTATCTCCTCTAGTTTAACTGGGAAATAAAATTTGGATACTGATTTTTTTTTTAGGTTTTAACTTGCTGTAACTTTTATAATTTTAGTTAAATCGGAAAATATTATCAGAATAATTGGTAGAGACTTATGAGCACTATCAGAAACCAACACTGCAATTTTTCATTTTTTCAATAACATCAAAAATGCTCTTATTTTCACAATTTTGATCGGATGTAGCTGTTTAACGAACCTGTCCTTACTTTTTCGACTCTGATAAACTAAGCGTATATGACCTCCTACTACTATTGCAGACGGACAGACAGACACTTTCGTAAAAACCGTTTTTTTCGACTCAGGGGGTCTCAAAACGTAAAGATTTGATCAAAATTTCAAAAATGATTTTTCACATAAAACTAGTACCTTCTCATTTATGATGAGTATGTAAACATTATTAGGGTCGGTAGAATCTACCGTCCCTGGTAAAACTGGAAGCTTGTTTTTGGCAATGTCTCACCCTTTCGGACCAAACTTCGCTTTCAACCCGCTTCTGACTAGTGCAGAAAAGTTCATATTTGCCTGTAATTACATGCTTTCATCAATATCATACAATATACTATTTTGTATGCTCAACACTTTTTTATGACCAATTATTTTTTCTGTTATACATAAATACTTACGCTAGTTATAATAACTTACCTTTTAAATATTTTGTCTCAATTTCAACGTTTAAGAGCTTAGAAAATTATCCAAAATTTTGGATTCAAACTTACTTAAAATCAAAAAATATGGCGTCAACTAATACAACAAGGCATTATAAACTTTTTTCTTGATAAGTGTACTTACGCTGGCTCTGACACCTCAGACCTTTATTAAAATATGAAAATTAAGGGCATGTGATACTTAGCAAATTAGCGAATATTATTGATTTAATGTTTCTACATGTTGTTTCAAAAATTTGGGAAATGGTAGAGAAGATAAAAGCGGATGTAGATAGACTACTTTTAGTTTAAACAATAAAAAAAAATTTACATTTTAGCATAATATATCTAAATTTTTTTTCATTATTAAAACCAAAAGTAGCCTATCTGCGTCCAATTTTACCTTTTCTATTATTTCCCAAATTTTAAAAACAAAATTTTATGTATTTTGGGCGCAAACATGTAGAAAATGAACCAAGTCGCTTACATTAACTTTCTACTCTTCTCAAGTATCACATGCCCTTAAAATAAAGGTTATGCATACATGAAAATCAATGCCTTATTTTATATCAATATAATGATGATTTAAACGTAATTCATATTGAAATTTTTTATTGAATTGCTATCGAAGTTGGCTTAAAATTCTCGAAAGAATATCCATCTAACGTAAGTAACTCATGGTATTCTTCAATCTCCTGATCAATAGTATGTAAAGCCCAAGCATATTTATCATCGAATTTTTCATTTACCTTAAAGGAATAAAAAGTAAGTAAGTATAAAATATGTAAAGTATAATTCAATTACAGAGCGTTTTTTTTTTATTGCGGCAATAAATATTTATTCAAAGTTTCTTATTAGTGAATTCTTAACTGCATTATTAACATTCAATGAGCACTTATCTCTTCTCTGTGCAGTCTAAATTTATCTAAATTTTAGTTGAAACTTATTAATCATTTTATTGTTAATATATTTTTTAAACCTTTAAAATCAAGATTGGTTCTATTATAAAATTAGAATCGGTCCATAAAACGTGCCGATATTGGCCCTGTGTATGTCGACGGTTAACAGGCCGGTGTTACTATTCAACACATAAATAAATACATAAAACCTTTAAAAAAATTTTGGCTAACAACACAGGATCTTCTTACATTTGAGCTAAAAAAATTATTTATTGGGTGATCTCATAATAACATCTGAATTATTTGTGATCTTCTACGATAACAGAAAAAAATCATAATGAACTCGATACTTAATATTAGGTGCGCAACTATGTTTCCGCTGTTTGTGAATAGATGGCTCCAGCAGTAAGTGCTGGTCGATTTTGACATATCCAAAACGTCAAGAACCAAGGTTAGACATATGGTAAACAAACCGTTTTGAAATATTAGTGATTTTGTTTTGGCGTCATATACTCTTGGTTGTGTGAGAATGTCTGATTCTGTGTCAAATAATCGTCATTTGCGGGAAGTGTTGATTTTCTTCTTTCATTCGAAAAAAACGGCGACTGAAGCGCATCAAGAGCTCCAAAAAGTTTATGGAGATGCTGCTCTAAATGAAACAACGTGCCGTGATTGGTTCCGTCGCTCCAAAGACGGTGATTTCGATGTTGACGACCGTCCGCGTGAAGGAAGGCCAAAAACCTTCGAAGACGCTAATGTTATTTATCATGGGCTGTTGAAACCGAACGAAACCATCACTGGGGAACGGTGTCGAACGCAATTGATGCGTTTGAGCCGAGCACTGCGCAAAAAATAGCCACAATACGAGCAGAGGCACGAAAAAGTGATTCTACAGCATGACAACGCTCGGCCTGACGTTGCCAAACCCGTTAAAACCTACCTGGTAACGCTCAAATGGGAAGTCCTACCCCACCCGCCGTATTCCCCAGTTATTGCGCCGTCCGATTACACCACGGTGTGCCCACTCCTATAGGCCAAGTGGCGAAAGAAAAATAGTAATTGCTACGTCCCCTAGTCGCCGCTAGTGTGACATCGAAATGAACGTCGTGCGGACCTGCGGAGTCGACAAGTTGTCACTTGTCTGCCTGTTTTAATTGATTAAAATTCATAGCGATTTCAAGTGATTTTAATGAAATTCGATCTATAAAGTGCTAACACCTAATGTGCCAACAATTAGCAGTGCTTTACTGTTTGCCCTCCAAATTAACCCTTAGATGACACACTTCAAAATAATTGCATAAATGACACAAGGGGTCTTTTGAACCCCAGCGTGAAAAAGTGTCGATATTTCATAGTTTTCAATACATTGCTCTGAAAATTTAACAGGATATATTTGAATACTTCTAAAACAATGGTATAACATGACCTTGATCAGATTTTGTTGTGAACATATTTTTAAAAATTATTGAAAAATTGTTTTCTTAAATTTTCGACTTTTCACGTAAATAACCACATCTTTGTTAATTTTGAATATTTTTTGCTAAAAATTGAAGGAAGTAAGCTTGAAGTACTACACTTTAAAATAGAACTGGTAGTTATTGTGAGCTCACATTGTGGGATTCTTTGGACCCCAGACTGGAAAGGTACCTTCTTCCTAGACGCCAGCCAACGAACTGATCTGCCCTATACTAATATAGGGGTAGTTGCATGTCCCAAATAAAGGTAGATGGGGCCTCAAGTCTCAATTCGAGCGGGAATATATAAAAAATTACATCCGAAAATGACGTGGGGTTCACTGGACCCCATGTGTCATCTAAGGGTTAAAATAGTTGTAGCTGCAAATCGGGTAAGTCACCAATAACTTTTGTTTTAAATCTAAAATAAAACTCGTAAGGGCTTGGTTTCTCGTTTTGTGTATACAAATTCATTACGTATTATCATATTGCAAAACCCGGTAAGAAAGCTTGCATTAAAAAGTATTTTGTCCTTCAGTTTTAAATCCGCATTTAAATGTTGATAAAGATAAAACTCTAGTTACCTTCAAAGCCGATTTGAGCCAGGTGCAAAGTAACCTCAAATATAATAAAATCCGAATTTTTCCTTTTTCGCATGGGATGGCGAAAATTTTGCGCCCTTCATTACTGGATCTGAAGTGGAGGGGGGATAGGTAGTTTTCGTCCAATCTAGTTCCTGCTACGTCCCCTAGATGTCGCTGATATAAATTCATTCGCCCCGCCACCATCTGTAAGTACCCCTTCAAAATACATGGGAGTGGGCACACCGTGGATTACACAGGTCTGCAAATAATGGGTTTGGATTTGTTGTTGGAAAACGAAAGATCATTTCCGGGGTAATTTTTGACGTAGAATCCGGATCCGGAATCAGAATCAGCCTATCACGTCAGGATTTTGAGATATTTGAGGTTATGTGCTCGAAAAATGGGATTTTTCGATACTTTTGAGGTTATGTACAGGGCGCATTCACATTGACTCTTTGGTGCATACTATTTTGCATTCGAAAATTTATCTTGAAAATTTGTGCTTGTGGGTTTTGATGCTCTGTGAGTAAGAATTTACAGTCAGAAAATTGATAAAAAATAGGGTGGACCAGTATGACGGCCTGCTCAAACACTGAAACTTTTGTCTAGAACATTTTTGGATATGATCAATAGTTTGAGTGCTATCGCTCTGTAACACTTTATGTACCTCACCCTGTATATAATGTTTTATTATGAATTTTCTTCAAATTCGACCTCTCAGTTTATATCAAATAATTTATTCGTTCGACCATTGTAAATACTTTTACTCTATAATAATTATAATTAACCCTTCAACAGCTAAGACATATTTTCAATGGACTAAAATTATTTCCTCTTGTATTTTAATATAAAGTATTTATATTTATATATTTATATTTGAATGGGTTTTGTTACCGTTGTTACCATTACCCGCCTTTTTAGTTTTCCTGGTTCTTGCTCAAATATGGACATTCCCTTTTGAAGTGTCCTGGTTCTTTGCAGTTATAACAGTTTAGCTCTATTAAAGTTCCTTTCGCACACATGTTCTGCAACTGCGCACCTTGTTTCAGCCAATTTGGATTATCTTCTATTTTATTGTTCCAGTTCTCGCTTCTCTGGTTGTGGTGGTCGGTACTTGCAAATTGCTTTTGGAAATTTTGTTATTATGACAGAATGTATTGAGTAAAAATGATTATTATTTTTAAAATTTACATAAAAATACAATTAATTAACATTCTGAATTTACAATATTCAAAATAAATTGAGTGAAATCAAAGAAAGTTAACAAATAAAACTTCTTGAATACAACAGGTTATTAACCTAACCTCAAATTCTGCATTCAAATTCTACAAAAAAATAGTTTCAAATAAATGGTCCTTGCAGATCACACACTCGGAAGAATTATTTAACATTTCCTGAAATTCATGAAATTTATGTCACATCATCAACATTATTTAAGATTTTTTACAAAATTCGTAAGCTGTCAAATTTTGTTAACAGAAGTCGCTGGACGAGCAAACGACGAGATGCACGAGACATCGAATCGAAGAAATCGCAGAAACTCAGATATCATATATAGATCATAATATATAGCCGAAATAAGGAGAGAGCCAAAGTTTCCCGAAGATTTTCGAGCATCTCCGAGTTTTTGAATTCAGAAGAGGAGAAGTCAGTTGCGCGCGCAACCAAACTTACAGCTCCTACTTCATTCGCACGGATGTAGCCTGTAATTGTGTGTGCATAGTTGGCGTGTCCGGTCTGAGCACACTGGTATAGGTTGGATTTCTGTATATTTTGTTGTCCCTCCTTTCGAATATTTTGGATTTTGTCATTTTCCATCCTAGGTTATGTTATTTGTAATACTTGTCCTCTTATTTTGGACTATTACAATTCGATCTCCCATTCCTTATCCAAATTTTCGAGTTCTTCAAATGTGTCAAAATCGTTACGCTTAATAAACATCTTGTATTTGATTCTCAAATTCTCATACGCGAGACACAATTCCCATTCTAGACTTTTGCTAAGGTGGAGTTTCGTAAAAAGTTTTCTTATTTCTATTAAAAAGAGTGAACATCTTGATTCTGTCTTTAGTTGCAAAATTTAATTTTTTGCTTTATTTGCTCTACAAATTTTTGTCTGTATATGTTTTCGTAAATTCTTTTAAAAAATCTGATAACGCTCTCCATGGATTTTTTCTATTTAAGCACCAGTCTTTAGCATCTTCAATTAGCAATGCATCCAGGTTTTCCAAAATATCCCTATTATTTATTTGGTATCCCCTTCTGAATCTTTTTAGATCTTCCAAAAAATGAGCTGGGCTGTCTTCTTTGTTATTCCTAAATTTCAGTGGCCAATTGCTCATTATTTGAAACGGGATTTGGGTCATTCCGAAAGGAAAGTGTGTTGTTGGCCTTGGGTGATAGTCGTCGTTGTCGCTTAATTCTGAATTGTCTTTTGTTTCTTGATTACCTTGGTTTGGCCGTGATCGTCCGCTTGACCTATTACACATCGTTGACCGGTGAGTTCTATTTTGATTTCAATTTTCTCCGAATTCCAGTGGCTCTGTCGTCTGTATCAAAATTTTTGTGGTCGTTCTTTCTCCTATTTTTTAAATTTACTGATTGTTTATTTAATATTTCGTTTCTATTTCCCATTTTTACCCTTTCGAATTTTTTGAGATTCCTAAATTCTTTTCCAAATAACCTATAGGCTGTAGGTCTGACTGTTTTATTTAAGCCTTTGTTTTTGCATTTTTTCCTATTTCTTTAATAAACTTTTCTCGCTCCCTGATCACCTGTTCGTCGTAATGTTTCAACAGTTTATTTGCTTCTGCTAGGAATTGATTATTATCTTTTAGAAAGGAGTCTATTTGAAATATTTCATTAGTGTCTGGTTGGTGGTTTGTTGATTTTGAGATTTCTGGAACTGGCAAATCTATTCCGTCACAGAAAAGGGATTGGTTGGAGTTATTTTGGACTGCTCGCCTATCTTCTGCAGAGCGGTTTATTGCTTTAGGTATTGCTCCTGTGCTACTCTGGGTTAATGATTGTCCTATTGGTAAGCTAAAAAAATGTATTTCGGGGTTTGGAAGCCTTCTCGCTTCCTCCAAATTCAAATTTTCCTGTTCTGGTTCTACTTCCTGGTCGAAGTTCCAGTCTGGCGTCAGTCAAATAATCCTTTTAATCTTGACCCTATCCTCGGCAGGTTTTGACTTTTTAGGAGAAGGTTTACGGGTTCTTTTTGTTGGGCACCAGGTATAACGAGGTTGTTATCTAAGGGTGGGAATAAGGAGAAGGGATGCCGAGAATTAGGGGGAATCACGTGACACAGGCACTTAAAAACGTGGTGAAACACTTTATTGTTACTTACAATTGATAACGACGCATCCGAAAAAGAGGAACCAAAAACGGACTGGACACTCATAAAAGTAGGATTCACAGGAATAGTGTTAACATCCATGTTACAACTTCCTGCCTCGATGACGTTTGGAAAGTCGGTTTACTTCCTCTTTTCAAGATCTCCAGGTCCGTTGTGACCAGATACTCTAAGAGGTTTTTTCCTTTCCTGTACCCCAACGACAAAAGTTTAGAGTTATCTCAGGGTGCCTTGCGGATTCCCCGGGGGTCCGGGGATCCATGCCACCACCATACGACGCAACGGGACCTACATATGAACCCTTTTTTACCCCACCTTTGTGAGTCATTTCCATACTCCTAAAGTGTACGATGATGTAGAAGCTGACTGCCTCCCCGCGGCTTTGGCAGCTGCTTCAAGAGCCCTCAACTTTCTTTGCTTTCTGTTGGGCCGCATTCCCCGAAGGTTCAGCTCCTCTGACCCTTTCTCCACTCTGGCCGATTCTACAGTTCCCACTGAATGTTCCTGGACATTCGATCGTTCATGAGCTGCCACAATGGCCTCCTCGGCTCTGAGCTTTTAAGTCCTGATCTCTCCCCTACCTCATTGGTTGATGTTTTGTAGTTTAACTGATCCATCCGGATCCCACGAATAGCTAAGAAACGACAAGATCCATCCCTGAAGAGCCCGGCATGCTGGCATAAGGCTAATTGCTATAGGTCTTCATCTGGTCACCAATAGCTGCCGTAAATGACACCTTCCCGAGAAAATTTCTAAATAGGGGCACATATTTCCCCAGCGGACGTCAGCGTAGGTTAGGTAACCCTAATGCCATTCAGCCCTCGACACGGTCGGCACATCTTGCCTCGGGAGCATGAGAACTCGAGACGTCGATACTCTAATAGACTTTGCCAGTATCCACTCGAGGAACCACTTCTTAGTTTAGGTCCCGCAGCTGTAGGCCCCTCAGCTAGGCATACTTGAAGGGCATCGTTCCAGTTGCCTATGCCCAACATTCCTACCGGAGTTTTCTCCCTTTCGTTTCATGCACCCGAACCAGGGTCCATAGTCGCATGTAGGCAGAAATATTACAATGAATAATTATTTTACTACTTTACATCTTACTAAACACTTACTGTCATGGAAATTGACTATCACCAGTATATTGAAAAAGAATAAGCCTTGCAATCCCACAGAAATGGGATATTCTCTCTTTGATTTTCACGAACGTAACGTTGCACTTTGCTTGTATGTGCCACAGAAAAACAAAGCTGTTATCGTGCTTTCGACTATGCATTATGATACTGCTGTAAATGACAACGAAAAGAAAAACCCTCATATGATTACATTTTATAATAAATACAAAGCTGGCGTGGACACAATGGATCAAATGAAATGAAAAAACTGATCAACGACGTATTTTCTTGAGTCATTTGAGTGAGGAATTGGCAGAAACTTTTATCGAAGACCGTTTTTCAAACGATTAAGTAATGTGCAACCACTCTACGAAAATCACGATCGAAAGCATGCTCGTGTTTCTTTACAAATTAACAATCAAAAGACGAAGAAAATCACAAAAAAGTTCTGCGAAATGCAAGAAGCCTGTATGCGATGAACACTCTGTATCGAAAGTCACGCGTCCTGCTTGCACTGCACGAATAATGTAAATTCATCTAATGTAGCTTTGGAATTAATGTAATTGTTTATTTATTAACCCGTGATGTCCCATTAAAACATTTATTAACGTTAAAACTTATTTCCACGTGACTGAATCATTTTTCAACCAAGTGATCCCCGCGACTAACCGCATTCCAGACGGATTTTCTCATTGTAAAAAAATTTTCTTTTAGTATGAAAATACGGGAATAGGTTCTAAATGAGTTGAATTGCGAGGATCCAGAAGCTCAGATCTGAAAAATTGTTTTTTTTAAATGATTGGCAGAAATGTGAGCTGGTGGGCAGCCGGGTACCCGGGTGCGCACATAAAAGTTAAGTGCATCTGGCCAGATGAATTGTCCAGTGGAAAACTAAGGCCTTTCCAAATCTTCTGGATTAAAAAACTTGTCATGAACCACTCAGGTAGTGGAGCGTAAGCAGTAATTCTTGGACATATTTCGACCCGGGATTAATGATATAACGTAAAAATCGATTGAATTGAAAAAAGAAAGATAACAAAAAAAAGATAGGGATTCTTAGCGGTGACATACTCCAAAATTCATCCAATGACTTACGAATACGACGCCAAGATCGAAGTCCAATGTTTGATTTTTATTAAATTTGCGGTAAGATTTCATGTAGATAATACTGTAATGCCTCAGACCTGGACTTTCCACTTTAAATGCTGTCAATGTGGAGGTATAATAATGGTTATAATCATGAAATTGTGGAAAAGACTCGGTACAACTTCCAGTGGTAAATACCTCGTAGGGGCCTAGAATTACTCCATTACAGAAATATTTGTAACTTATGTTTGAATTATTTTTCATTTTCAGCATTCTAACAGTGGTGTGCGGTGGGCGCTCTTTTTTGTCCTTGCGTTTTTATCCACCTTTCAATTTACCCTTCCAGGGCAGTGCCGAGGTGAGTTCTGTGGGCAGTAAAAAATTATATTTTTTAGCAATGATATAGTCGATAAGAATGAAAATATAACAAACGAGGTCATATAAGAGATAAATACAAGAAGAATCTTTGAATCGAAGAAATATTGTTGGCATTCAAACAAATGATTTCTTATTCTCCTTCTTCTTCGTACAGCGTTGGCACCGTACTGACAAATCCTTGTACATTTGAACTGCGCATGCTGTATTACAATACGCTACTACTACACAAGATCGAGAAAATCAAAATGGCCGGAACTAGTCGCGACATATCAAGTGCAATGGACGAGAATCATGATGAATACTAGATTAGATTCGAGTGTACGCATAAAAATTCGTATACGCACCAAAGTCACATAAAATAGAATACGTGCCAATGCACACGATTCGGGAAATTACGAGACTCGCGACAATGCTTGCAGAACTGATCGCGCCTCGGATTCGTCTCGGCTTGGTCTCGGCTTACCATAAAGAGTACTTTACTCGGACTTTCCCCGGTAGTACTATGCGTGGTGCTATTAAAAATATGATATATGGGACATTTCATGGGAGATTTACAGTCAAAATTTTTTTTTCGACGAAACATTTTTTTTTGCCTTTTTACTCCGAAAATAATCGAAACGTATTTTTTTTTTCAATGTGATACTTGAAAATTTCGAGATATAATTTTTTTAAGTTTGGCACTCGGGAAATTTTTTTTTTTTTTTAACAGCTCACTGTAAAAGCAGTTTTGAATATAAAATGTAACCCTTGCACTTGAAATGCGCGAAAGAGTATGAGCTTTCAAAAAAGTTATGGCACACATTTCGTTGTTTTTGTAACGTCCTGCGTCCGTCTCTTACTTTTTATTTTTATTATTAATTTTTATTAATTCCTGTAATAAGTAAATTTTTAGTATTTCATTTTATATTTTCTCCAAAATCCTAATCGTAAAAATGTAAAGATTTAAAACGCAATCTCTTCTCTAAAGATTGTATAAATTCGAAAACCTTTTAAGAAAATGTGCAGCTGCGTAAATATAAAGATTTGAATTTTTCTTAGCAATCACTAAAAGTAATAAAACTTGCACTTTGAAACTTTAACCAAAAGATACAGCCCACAATCGTATTCCTTTTCAGATATTTCTATTTACTATCCTCTAATAAATAAATGCATAGAACTACATAGAGCTATAGCAGTGTATAGCTTAGTGATTAGCCATTTCCGGAGATATCGTAAATAGCTTAGGCTAACGGTCAAAAGGGTTGGCAGCCAGGCAACCGGTTAGCAGCAGTGAGAAGCTGACTCATCTCTTCGACACGTCAAGGAAGGCAGGCGGTCTGCGGATCCCACATCAGGCCACGAGTAGTACAGTAAGCATTACTTCTAGAAAGTGAAAGTATTGTAAACATTTCTTCAACCGATCTTGGGCCTTAGAGTATAAATCCTCTTTACGTACGTTGCACGGCGACTGTACTACGGTACAGGTGAGGTAAAGTTGAGGCAAGATCGGGTTGGCTATACTCTGTGTGTTCACAAGCACTGGCCACCCTTAACAGATTAAGCACAGAATAGTACCATACCACTGAGTGACAGATTTAAAATGAATTGCTTCAAGTGCGGCAAAATAGGTCATATATCTTCACAGTGCCAAGTGAAGCAGGGTTTTCCCCCAGGCCATGGTTTCAAGCGACCACCTCCGGTAAGAGCAATTCAAGAGGAAGAAACAGAAGCGGAAAACATGACGGAGGAAGAAATAACGGAGCAACTGATCTTCAAGGAATCAGCCGAATTTCTTCCATATGTGGAAGATTGCGAACAATCGATGCTAGAATAAAAACAGGAAGATACAGATTATTAGTAGACTCAGGACCTGCTATGAACATAGTCAAAGAACAAATATTAGATGATGAAGACGAAAGGAAATCTACCCACAAAACATTCCTAATGGGTAACGATGGGCATATCTCTAAACATTCTACAAAATTAAACTTTTTTGGACAAGAACACGTTTTGTACATAGTACCCAACGATTTTCCCTTATCAGGAGGAGGTATAATTGGAATTAAATTCTTTGAAAAATATCCAAGATACGCGATTACGAACAGTCACCTCGTGCTAAATAAGGTAAAGCTACCTTTGCACCTAAGCAATGATTTCATACCAGGAAAATCCGAAAGTTATGTACCATTTCTACTGACACAGAAGATCAAGATATTATCATTATAGATGTTAAGGAAATCCCCGACGGACTCTACACTATACGAAACCGCCAAATAAAAATCCCATTGAAAAATAATGAGGATTACCCTAAAGAAGTAAATCTCCAGATTAGCTACGAACCTATATTAAAAATAATGACAAATGAAAGTTATGGACCTCAAATGACCTTTAGACTAAGTGAATTATTGAAAGCTTCAAGATTAGATCATTTAGAAAAAGACCAGAGAATTCATCAAAAAAATGATAGCCAGATATTCGGAAGTTTTCACGTTAGATTCAGACCCACTTCCATGTACTGACCTTACCGACCATCAAATAGTAATTAAAAATGGAAAAATAATCAATCTAAGATCCCACAAATTACCCGAAAAACACCGACAGTTTGCCCTAGAAGAAACAGAAAAGTTATTAAAAAAAGGAATTATAAGAGAAAGCCAATCACCATACAACTCACCTTTATGGATAGTACCGAAAAAAGGAAATAAATTAAGAATGATAATTGACTACAGAAAAATTAATGAAGACACGGATCAAGATGCTTACCCATTACCAATGATCGATGATATACTAGATCACTTAGGAAAAGCTAAGTTCTTTTCTGCTTTTGACTTCTCAGCTGGATTCCACCAAATCCCGATGAAGGAAGAAGACAAAAAGTACACTGCATTTTCTACAATCCAAGGACATTTCGAATACAATCGCATGCCTTTCGGTTTAAAGAACGCACCAGCCACCTTCCAAAGAATGATGGATAATGCATTCAGAGGATTAATTGGAACAAAATGCTTTGCGTACATAGATGACATTGTGATATTCGGAAGCTCAATTCAGGAACATAATGAAAATTTAGTAGCAGTCATGGAAAGAATCTACCAGTTAGGACAAAGATTAGAACCGAAAAAATGTGAATACCTCAAATCAGAACTAGAATACCTTGGACACATAATAACCAAAGAAGGAGTCAAACACAACCCCGAAAAAATAAACTGCATAAAAGCATTCAGACCATTGAAAACTGTAAAAGATGTGCAATCATTCTTAGGACTTGCAGGTTACTATAGGAAATTCATCAAGAGTTTCTCTTCTATAGCGAGACCCTTAACAAAGCTAACTCAGAAAGAGACAATATTCGATTGGACCCCAGACTGTGAATAGGCATTTTACGATTTGAAGAACGCATTGATAACCGCACCAGTTTTAAAATTCCCTGATTTTTCCAAACAATTTATACTAACTACGGACGCATCCAACTGCGGATTAGGAGCAGTATTGAGCCAAAACGGGCACCCTTGTCTTTTTATATCAAGAACATTGAACAAAGCCGAAGAAAAATACACCACCTCTGAAAAAGAACTTTTACCAATTATATGGGCTATGAAACGCCTCAGACAATATCTTCTCGGGAAGAAATTCAAACAGACCACCGTGCTTTGGTTTAGCTGCACAATGTGAAAGACCCTAGCTCGAGACTCTTACGATGGAGACTTCGTATGGAAGAATACAAATACGAAATAGAATATGTAAAAGGAAAAGAAAATAAAGTAGCGGATTGTCTATCCAGACATTTTCCCATCACTAAGGACATATTGCAAGAAGCAATGGAAAAAAACGGAATTAGTACTGAAGAAGGAGAACCAAGCTTGGAAGACCAGTCACCGGAAATAGAAACATTCGACACACAGCGAATAACAAAAGACGAAATTTTAAAAGAAAAAATTTAATTAACCGCGAGGCGAATGAGAGAACCATCAGAAAATGAAACCACAGAAACGGAAGAAGAAATCACGGAAGCACCAGGAGACAATACTAATTTATATACGGATTTTATAAATTGGAAACTACAACCAGACAAAGGAAAAATTAAAACAAAGCCTAACGATATCGGCAAACTTTGGAAAGAAGTAATAAAGTATAAATTAAGTTGGTTTATCGAAGAATTCGTTAACAGAAAACTTTCAATCGTTAGATTATCCTTTGGAGATCCTCTATTTACATTATTGGAGCGAGCAGTAATTCATGAAATAATGGAATTCCTATCAAACTATTATCCAGATAAGAATTTCCACATTTGTTTCTCTACAACCCGAGAATTGACTAAGGAAGAACGAAAACAAATTATTAAAGAAGCTCATAGGGATCACACTGGAGAACAAAATACTATCGAAGAAGCCAAGAAAATCGGAATTTGGACCAAAATGGACCAAGACATTAAGGACTATATCAAAAAATGCCCTATATGCCAACTACAAAAGACCACGCGAATTAAGAATCAATCAGAAAGTATAATACCCGACATACCACTCAATTCAAATGATAAAATAGCACTGGATATTTTCGGACCATTACCCACTACACCTAGAGGTAACAAATACATACTTAGTATTCAGGATAGGTTGACCAGATACACCACTTTAATACAGTTAGAAAGTGAAACCTCAACAGCAATAATAGAAGCTCTGATAGAACAGTATATTTACATTTATGGATCCCCTAAAACTATTCTCACTGATCAAGGGTCTAACTTTCTATCTGAGTTAATGGACCAATTTGAGAAGGCTTTGAAAATCAAACATATTAAAACTATAGCTTTCCACCCACAATCCAACGGAAACATTGAAAGAATGCAATCAACCCTGAATAATCTGATCAAAACTAGCATGGCAGAAAATCAGAATAACTGGGACGAAAATCTAAAATATGTAACATTCGCAATAAATTCAACAGTAAATCAAACCACGGGATTTACACCCTTTGAACTCACGTTTGGAAGACTACCAAATATACCATCTGAGATTGAGAACGCACCCAATTTAACCCATCAAAATCTGATAAGGAAATAGAGGAAAAAACAAGAGGAAAGCATCAGAAAAGCTAGAGAAAGAATCCATGTGGAATTAGAAAAAACTAAGAAAAGATTAGATGAAGGAATAACAAGAACACATCCTTTATACAAGCCAGGAAACGTAGTCAAATTCCTTAACAACACCAAACAAAACAAATTAGAACAATCCTGGAAAGGTCCTTACGAAGTTATAGGTTACCTAGATAATAATAATCTACGCATTAGGAATAAAGATAAAATACTGAGAGTACACATAGATCAGTGTATGCCTTATTTTTCAGATGAGGACCCTAGTACTTCTAATAGCGGCAATAGCCAACTGTATAGCCAACTACACCTTACAACCATTAACCAGCAATTTGTTTGTCGAAGACATCTCCAAGGTACATTTGTACCATGAAACTTGGGACCTTGTGGTGGGAACTAACTTCACATCTAACCAGCAACGTATATCAGCGATAAGCAGCACCATTGAGTTAGCAGAATCAGCATGTAACGGGAAATGTGCACCCCACTACAAAGTACAGCTTATAATGAATCGATACAATAGATTAGTACATAAGAATATGATTCTGGTCAGATTACTTGGAAAAATTAAACGTACGAAAAGAGGACTGGCAAACTTTGTCGGCGATATATCCAAAACACTATTTGGTACACTAAGCGAGCAGGACTTGGATAGCATAAATAACGAATTTGACAAAATATATATGGACAATAAAAACTTGGCAACAGTGTTAACAAATCATACGAAAATCCTGAAACTTATCCTAGATTCATCATCCGTAAACCACAAAGAGCTCATTGGGAATCAGAATGTTGAAAGAGAGCTCGCAAGAATTCTGAGTAGCGGACTGAACACCGTATCAAGGGACAGCTTCGTTAACAGTAAGCTGCTAATAGCAGCCATAATGATTGACGAGACAAGCGAAGACATAGACATGACCATCAACGCTATCAACGACGGTAAACATGGAATCATCGATCCTCAAGTATTAAGACCTGCTATGTTAAAAACAACTATTAAGGAATTTGAAGAAAAACACAGAACAAAATACCATTTTGATGCAGACGAAACCAGCTATCAGCATATAATCGGAATAAGTCAACTATCAGTTGCCATCCTGAAAGGACTATTCACCTATATACTCAAAATTCCCATTATAGAACAGGAAGAGGGTACCATCAAACACATTATACCTATCCCTTATCCTATCAAAAACCTATATTTTGAAGTAATTCCCGACCATGACTATTTAATAAAATTTAGAGACTCATATGTAATTACTGACAAGGAAACGATAAATAAATGTACGACGATAAGCAAATATAAAATTTGCGAAAGAAACCAACCAAACCTTAGGTTGACTGACAGTAAAACATGCGAAGCTACGATATTCAAGCGATACTCAGAGAACAAATGTAAAACTTCACCTTTTGCTTTACACAAAGAAACCTTCATACCCGTACTAAACGGATACATAATAGTACCAAGGAACGAGGTAGATTTAGATATTAGCTGCGAAACAGGAATAGAACACCTAAAGATTAAACAACCCTCACTACTGACGGGCTCAAATTGTAAAATCTATAATGGAATGGACCCACTGTACCTTAACAAATATCTAAAGGGACAATTTTACGACGAATTCAATGTGACCTACAACATTAGTTACTCTAACGACGATCTAAAAACCTTAAAAAGTAAATTAATACGTCTCCCTAAAATTATAGATAACAATGAATTACGACAAGCCAAATTAAGCCTAGACGATGCAGAAAATATGTTAAAATCAATAGCCACTGACAGAAGACTAAGAAAATGGAGAGAAACAACTATGGATTGGTTAAGCTATTTAGGTTACGCAGCGCTAGGATTAGGATCAGCCTATGTTCTGTACAGATTAGGAATACTCGAATTCATACAAAAGTGTATGCCCAAAAGCTCTGTATATTCTGTGTAAAAACAAAGCTAACAACGCCGATGAATGTTGTCACGTACAATTCTAGCTTGCAACCCTTGGTAACCACCAAAATACCAAAAGTAAGGAGGTTAAGAATTTAGTAAATTAAGAGACTAATTCATGTCTAAAACAGACGTGTAAAATCTAGAAATCAAAGGGTTAATTTATGTCTAAAAAGGGGGGTGCTACCAGACCAAATGATGACCTCCTTCCCCCAGGTTTAGCTATCCATATATGTAGAGGTTGATGACCTCCCCCTCCTGGGTTTAGCTGCCTATATATGTAGACGTTCAGGCAGGCCTCGGCAGTTCTCTAAAATCTCTCACAAATAAAACTTACGAAGTGACATCAGTTTGATGTCACTACTTGTTAAATTAGAAAGTTTAGTTTCCACTCTTAACAAAGGTTATCATTATATTTTAAAAAATTGTCTGCTCTTTAGCAAATATTTACATTAATTTAAAAGTGAATTAGTATAACACCTTCATTTATGTCAGTGGAAATAAAAAGCATAAGTTTATATTTGCACTAAAAAAGATATGTTCTCAAAAATTAGAATGGAAAATATTAGTAAAGTTCTCATAAAAGTGTGACGTCTAAGTCACAGAAGTTTCAAATTGTTATAAGATCAATTTAACAGATTTATTTAGAGTTTAGAGCTTTCGCTCTAATAACTCGGAAAAAATAACAGTTGCGGTAACAAAGTTTCTTTCTTATCCTAGACACGAAAAATATCAGAGATTGGAAGAGGGAAAATGAGAGTCAAGCAAAACTAAACGTCACTCAAACGAGCACACCAAATTGCTTGAAACTCAATGATCGATCGCGAATGTTGAATTACGATACCAGGATGGTTACTGGCACTTAATAATTCATATGGGGGAAAAAGGGTTCTATATTAAATTTAGAAATAGAGAGAAATTAGATAACAAGAAAATCATTCGTTTTATAATAGTTACTTTTCTTTTTCTTGCAGAATGTGTGTAGGCAATCCCTTGAAAAAGTGATGATTAGTAGGCCTGATTAACTTTGAATTTATTTGTTTTTAACTGAATTTGATTCCGGTGAAATGGGAACGGTCCAAGGTTTTTGTTTTAATTGGAATTTGGATGAGATTTGAAGATGTAGAAAATGACTGACTAAAACCTAGCTATGTATAAGCTTTTATGTATTCTACCCTTGTTCCCTTTCCACTTGAAGACCTTCCCAGGGGGAGTTAGGATTAATAGTTCTGTTTCCAGATTAATTGAATTAATTAATTAATTGTGGTAAAGTTCCACGTTGTTCTAAAGTTTTTGATCCGAAATCACGAGGGGTTCCATTTGTTGTAACGAAATATGCATAATTATCTTTTTACATAGTTAATTGATCGTGACATCCAGCTATATTTTTCTTCTATTTATAATTTTTTCTGTTAGAGAGTTCATAAGAGGGGGATCTGGGGATGGAAAATTATCTTGACTATTATCATCATCGTCTTTTTCAGAGTCCATTTGATACACCTTGTTTAGTTCTAAATTTTCGTTAAAATAAGGCTATTCAAATTTTTCTTCTATGTTCCCTATCGGACCTGGTTGGGAGAACGGTCAGAAAATACTCTGACTGTTCTCTGACCATTCTCTGACCATTCTCTGACCATTCTCTGACCTTACATTATTATGGCTAAGAACGATAAAGAAAACATTTAAACATTTTCTATGGCGAAATTTGGAATAGAAGGTGTAAGAATAAATACAATACTTTTATTTTTCAGCGATAAAAACTAGAAAAAGATCGTATACCTGTCACTGAAGGCAGTGCAGTGGTTCACAATTGGCGGAACGTCTCCACCGTCAAGGCTGACTATTGGTTGGAATGAAACACAACTACTTTTATCTTGCTTCTACCAATGGCCAATACTGACGGTGGAAATGTTCCGCCAATTGCAAACCACTGCAATGCCTTCAATGACAGGTATACGATGTTTTTCTAGTCTTAAGGGGGTGTTCTCATCGAACGGTTTCAGAAAATTGATTTTTTTTTTATTTTTTCAAAGATTAGGGATCTAAGAATAGTATACCAAAAGGATTTGTTTCACTATAGCAATTACGTCAAGAAATTTAAACTCAATTTGTCGCTTTTTTTCATTGGAAACTTTAAACGCGTTTTTCTCAAAACTACTTTTTCCAAACTGGTTCCCACAATTTCTAAGAAAGTAGTAGACGGATTTTGATACACTTTTTTTAAATGTATGGAAATGCACTCGAAATCGCCTAACGGACGTTTTCTCCCCTATTGTTTATAACAAATGTTTAATGAATTTTGAAAGATAACAAAAAGGTGAAAAAAAACGATTTTTTTTCTATAGCCCACCATTTTGATAAATGTTGTGATAAAGAAAAAGCCTCCGTCAGACGATAATTACACTACCATAGATTAAGAAAAACATTCACTCTTGTGTTTCAGACCAGCCATTTTTGAGATTTGGTGGGAACCTTCAACCAACTTTTTTTGAAAGGCCTATGTTTGCAAGGGCGCAGTGGCCAAACCGTGCAAATTTTTTCATACAAGTTTCTGAATTATGTTGTCTAAGGGTTAATAAAACTTTTAAAAGAAACCGCATTAGAAAATCAATTATAGTTTTCTCACAGTAAAATTCCAATAAACGCTTCGAAATACGGCCAATCCATGAGAACACCCCCTTAAACGCTGAAAAACAAAATTTATTGTATTTATCTCTACACCTGATAATTCAAATTTGATCCCAGAATCATAATTGCAATGCTTTAAATGTTTTTTTATCGTTCTTAGCCATAATAATGTCAGGTCAGAGAACGGTCAAAGAACAGTCGGAGTATTCTCTGACCGTTTTTTTTCTCAACCGGGTCCGCTAGGGTTCTCTTCATGGTTTTCTTCAAAATTTTCTTTGTAATTTCCTACATAATTTCCTTCATGTGTGGTTTTAATGTCGTTGATTTCATCTTCTGAGGTAGAGTAGTGATTTTCACTTTCTTTGCATTCAGGTTCAGTAATATTTTTTGGCTTTTTGGCATTCTTCTTTTCTCTGTTTCTTGCTTTAGTTCCACGATCGATGATGAGTCCATGTGATATAGTAAAACTTACTTTTCCACAGTAGTGACGGGAAAGTTTGGGAATATTCGAATTCCAACCTCAATTCTTAGTTTGCTGTGCTCTGCGTAAGAGAAATGCCACGTACTTGTTAATGTCGTAGTTACATTAATTGATCATGGAACCGATCATTTTTTATGCTTCTTGGCAGGCCCCGAAAACGCATTCCCCTTCACGGTATGTACATAAAACAGTTTGTTAACCGAGTGGGGGAACAGACGATTTCCCACTTGGTTAACAATGTACTAGTCTGACCAAGTTTATATTAGAATGCATATTTTACGTTTCAATTTCAAAAAATACTTTAAAAATTCAAAACTTCAAATTTTTGGACAAAATATGTATGATGCGTAAAAAACGTTGAGATGGAGAATTAGTTTTCTAAATAAGGTCTACAAATTATCATTATGAGATTTTTCGACATGATGTGTATTTCATGAATTGATTATAAAAAACACTATTGAATATAAGAGTTTTAATTTTTCACCAAAATATGTGAGATACGTAAACAGCCTTAAAATGCAAAATCGTTTGTTCAAATATAATCTACCAACTTTTTCTAATGCAAATGTGGCTCTAATAGATATAAAGTATAAATGGAGCGCAAAGCGCAAGTATTACGATGAGACTGTGTAGCTTAAGGCCATTGAGCCTCAAGTCAATTGAATTTCCTTTTTCATTTGAAATCAAAAACAAATTTAGTAGCTTTGAGAAAATTTAATTTACATTCGCAATCTTATAAAGTTGACTGGAGTTTCAGTATCCAATTACAACAAATAAACTTTCGATATAAATATTACGCTTACTAAAATTGTGATTACTAATGAGATCTGTTCTGGCTTTGAAATATAGGTAGATTTCGTTTATGAGTCATTCCACGGGAGATTTACCCCCTACATTTTTTTTTGCGTGAAACATTTTATTTTTCGTTCTTTGTTAAAAAATATTTGATACGTATTTTTTTATTTCAATATGATATTCAAAATTTCCGAGAAATGAATTTTTGAAAATTATCGTGTTAAAAAAAGTGATCGTCTTAACTTCTTTATAACTAAAAAAGTACTTATCAAAAAAATGTTAAATATTTTATCTAATATGCGGCTGATCCCAAACTTCGAAATGACATATACTGAAAAATTGTTCCAATGAATTTTCATAAATAAATTAGCCATTTTTATAAACAAATAGAGATTGCTGAAAAAGGACCTAATTTAAAAAAAAAATTTTTGTGGATTAATATTCCTAACACATTCCAGGATATACTGTAAAAAATTGAAAGTGGAGAAATGAATAGTTGTTGAGTAATAAATTTGTTTATACGACACATCGAAAAATGATATGTTTGTTTCCATGTTATTTTCTTTAATGAAATAAAATACATGCTTATACGCTAAGTAACAAACTTCATCTACAATTTTTTCGGATGGCTTTTTTTTCTGATGTAGACTTTAGAATAAAATTTAGTTAAAAGTAATCGCACTGGACATCGTAACTTGCCAGAGTAAAACTTTAATTTTTAACGTGCTTCGTAACGAAAATGTCATTTAAAAGCAGAAAAGATCGTTGTTGCAATCCATTTAACATGTCAAAACATTCTGGAAAGAAGCAAAAAAAGAGTTTGCGTCGTGTTTCTTTTTCGATTCTCGAAAACTTTCAAATTGTGAACTTCACGAAATCAGAAAAAAAGGCCATCCGAAAAAATTGAAGATGAAGTTTGTTACATAACGTATAAGTATGTATTTTGTTTCATTAAAGAAAATAATATGGGAACAAACATATCATTTTTTGGTGTGTCGTATTTACGTATATCCAAATTTAAATCACACTGAGAGAGTCGTACGTCACGCGCATGGTAGCACGCGTGCTTGAAAAGTGAAACGGCTTTAGTTGAAAATTTGTTACTCAACAACTATTTATTTCTCCACTTTCAAATTTTTACAGTATATCCTGGAATGTGTTAGGAAAATAATTCGACAAAAAAAATTCAAAAAAATTAGGTCCTTTTTTAGCAATCTCTATTTGTTTATAAAAATGGCTAATTTATTTATGAAAATTCATTGGAACAATTTTTCAGTATATGTCATTTCAAAGTTCGGGATCAACTGCATATTAGATAAAATGTTCAATATTTTTTTGAAAAATCCTTTTATAGTTATAAAAAAGTTAAGACAATTACTTTTTTTAACACGATAATTTTCAAAAATTTATTTCTCGGAAATTTTGCATATCAAATTGAAATAAAAAAATACGTATCAAATATTTTTTAACAAAGAACGAAAAAAAATATATTTCAAGCAAATAAAAATGTAGGGGGTAAATCTCCCGTGGAATGACCCTTATATAAAGTATAAAGTACTTATTTTCAATCTAATTATTACAATTCCAGGAATTGATAATTTGGTTCGATGAATCTTAGCCACTTATAGACTGAGGCGACCCAGTCTCAGCTAAAATAACATAATCTTTAACTCACTGCCTCTTCCCATATATTTTATTCTATTATTTTATTATGATCACATTGTTGAATTCGCGAAATAATTCTATTTAATTTCAACTGTTTACTGTAAGCAAGCGCTGGCACGAAATTACGTAACCGTTGAAAGTATTTAAATTCGTGAAAGTATTTATGTCTATGTCTTACTCGCTGACGGTGGGTCAAGGCCGTTCATGAAATGATGACAGGTGGATCTATTTTCCTTTGTTAATAGTCAGGTTTTCTCTTTTCCTCCTATACCTGAATGCATGGAGATGCAAAAGGGCATTTTTCTCGGGATCTAGCAAAGTCAAAAATATGAGGAAAAGCTCTTTTTAACGTGCAGCAAAGCGCGCACCGTGCCAACTTCTTTTAACTATTCTTATTGGCTCCCCATCTTGCAATTACAACAAATTGTGAATAGTCACCCTAGCCCTTCTTTTGCCAAAATTCAGATAGGTAGGGATTAATAAGAACAAATCGGAAATCAACCGAGGTGACGAGGGAAGTAAAGAATCGACGAAAATCACTTCGCCAGGAACACCTACTTCTAGGTAGGTAGAAGTGACACGCGCACGAGAAAAATCAAGGTGGAGCTCATATCTTGCCCAGGTGCATTATAGCATCACCTGGGCTATAGTTTCCAAGAATCCACTGAACTTATGCGGACCAGCTCCCCCAGTTAGGGAGTTAAGAGCAACGATTTAAAATTATCTTGTGGTTTCGCTAGAGTTAGAATTCTAGTGTTCGTGTTTGAAAAAGTAAAGTGTTCGCTTCTTTCCTCCACAGATTCCTCCACGACAGTTCTCTTGAAAGCGAGAAATTCGTAACATCAGAACTGCTCGTAAAACAACCCTTCCTTACTAGTGGAACTGCTTTGAAGCCTCTTGGGACATCGCAGTTTCCACAAATCCCACCATCTCTATACCTTTTGTTAGGCAGGACTGCTTTGTACTCGAAAGAGGCATCGCAGAATTGCTTAAATTCAACCACACCTTTTTGCCAAGCGTCCACTTTGAAGCCTTTTACAAGGGATATCGTGGATAATTTCCAATTTTCCTTTCTACCGGTGTATTCAATCTGTCGGGGAAAAAAGCATACGGGATTGTGTTCACGATTAGGGAGGTATCATGCTGATATAAGTAATGATAAATGGCCGTGGCGATTAAACCAAATTGTTTTACAATTACGCAGGCCTAAAACTGATATCTCTGCACGTTTGAAATAAATAAATTTTACTTCCCTATCGCCTTATGAGTGGTTTTTTAGTAACGCGTTATTTATGGGGTGTTTGAGGACATGAAAAAGGACTTGTGCTCTTAACTCGACACAACTTTATTTTCAGGTGGAAGTCCTCCTTTCTCGAACCATCGCAAGCGTTCATATCAACTTCCAAAAGACCTGCACAATCTTTCATTTTGTCCCGTTTTCTATTTGCAGAAAACCTGGAGGCTGAAGAAAATATAATATTAAAAGAAAAACGCATCTAAACCAGCCGCATCAATTAGCTTCACGTGATCAAAAAATCAAAAGATAATCGTGAGTGTTTTTTTTATCAAGGCAAAAATCCGTCGAAACGCTTCGCCTTCATGTACGTCCCTTTGAGATTTTTGAAATTTGACGTATGCCCGAAATACAAAAACGAATTTAAAAAAAAAATTACGAGTTCAAGACTAGGGAAAATGTTCTGATACTAAAATTTTGAAGATAAAATCTCGGAAAATGAATTGAGTATTTGATATTTAACAGGTTTGAAATAATTGAAACTCACATTTCGAGTTTAGAAATTAAATATTTATTAGCAAAATATATAAAACGTTCCAAGACGTTGTTATGTCTTGTTTCTCACGAAAATGGACTTTTTGTAATATATTTCGCCGTCTCTTTCTCTCAAATCATTATACTCAGTGAAATTCGAGCTTCTCGTCTTGATAACAAGATCACAGTCTTAAAGTTATGTATGAATAAAAAATAAAACACTCTATCATGCTAGCCTTGCTAGTTGACTCGACGCACTTCAGATTTCATTATATTCGTCCGTCTAGATCTAATTGCAATGTTTACATATGATTAATCATAGTGCTTTGAACAAAAAGGGAATTTTTTGAGAAATATGTGTTAGGATCAAGAAGAGTGGTTCATAGTAAAAAATAGAAGTAAATCTAGGCTGAAAAGAGATGATCTGCCTGGAATAAGTAATGCTAAAGAAGAATTTGAGCGAAAATTTAGTAGCCGTTTTTTTTCTCAGGGGCCATTTTCAGGCCTCTGCTATCCAACCAACACTTTGCGCGCCACAGACATTGATCCTTAGGTCCAAGCGCAGAAAATCGTCATACATGAGATTCCAAACAAGTGGCCCTACCCGCGACCCCTCAGAAGCGCCACATGTCATCTCTTTTTTGAGAGACCATTTGTCGCTCTCGTATATCACTTACCTGTTTGTTGTTGTGCAACAGGTAGTCTGGCACCTTCTGCACCATCGCTTCGATACAGATCTTCCCTTTCGCGGTATTGCTCGCATTGCGTATGCCAATACTAATCAACGCGCAGAATCCCTTACGCTTACCAGTTCCTCTTCTTGCTTTTGTGCTGCTGTCTACCACAGCTTAGATTGCGTCCACAGTGGAAATGCTTTTCCTGAATCCAAACTGTTTCTACGAAATACCTTTCTCCCCGACCATAAGACTCAGCACCACAAAACTCTATAGAGGAACCTAAACGTTCAACACATAACGAAAATACCAATTCAGGTAAAGATCATAATAGTGCGAAAACTACTCTTTATCCTCACTCTGAACTAAAAGAAGAACTTAGTAGATCACATTATTCAATTCAAATCTAACATCTTAAGAATGTCGCATGTTCCTATTACAACCTTACTAAACAAAATTATTCAACAAAGAGGAGATCCAACCCTCATTTATAAGATACTCATTGAACAAACCAATAATAATGAGTGTTTATTTCACGTTAATTTACAATATAAAAATTATATAATAATGAATAGTGGCAAAGATAAAGAAAATGTAAAGCAAAAAATGTAGCACAAAATTTATATAACGCCTTGATTAATGAATCAAAGGAAACAAATCAAAACGTCCAACCAAATTCTATTAGTAAAAATTGCAAAAAATTAAACGAAATTTGCACTCAAAATAAATTTGAGTATCCAAAATATACAGTATTACGAATAAAAACCTCATCAAAAGACTCAACATACATAGCAATTTGTTTTATTAATGATATTAAACGAATAGGAATTGCAAACACAATAAAAACAGCAAAGGATTTCGCAGCTATAAAAATGATAAATTCTCTTTGCAAAAAGATAAAAAATGTGAAGTAAAATTAATAAACTCACAAGAACATTTGCATGTTACAATACAAGAATCACCTATAAATGATCCAAAACCTTCAACAAGTGGTCAGATAACAAAATCTATTACACCCAATAACAGTCGTTTTACAAATATAAATCCTTATAAAATAAAAAGAAATAATATTTCTACTACATCGCCTTTTTCTGGAAAAAGCTTTAAGAAATGTTTTAAATGCGGATATAGACCCCCCAATCAGTACAATAAATTCTAATATAAATATTCCATACTGATTCAGGAAATCATCTATAATGGAGCATTACTATGATGAGCCTACCCACGTGCGAACTTACAAAAAAAAGATATGTAGAACAGACTCTCTGGGACTTTTAAACCACGTGGAAATTTTGAGAAATTTTACTATAAAATATGGTTTACCGTTCCCACAATACATCGTTTATCCTGATCCAAATTCAAAAACCAAATCATTTTTTCTTGCTCAAGTTAATACAAACGATCATTTTGCTGTACAAGCGGGTCCTACAAGCGAGTTGGCCGAAAATAGAGCTGCTTTAAAATTACTACAAATATTAATAAGATCTTATGATCTTTGCGATGAGAATTTTTATAATATTAAATGTAAAGAAACAAAAAAAACAAAGAACCAAAGTGTTCAAACTGATCCAAGACCGAAATTAGTTTCATGGAAAAATTCATGTAGATATTGTAACACTCAAATGCATGCTACAAAAGAGTGCCGTAGACGGAATGTTGTTAAAGCTGATAAATCAACACAAGTTCCCCCTCCACTTCCACCACGAAACTCCTCAACATTTAGTAGTCTATTTTCTTCTTTTTTCCAAAAAACTTCTAGACCGAAATCCAACCATATGTAAACATCCAATTTTATCCAATACTAATCTTTTTTTCTTTTTCGGCCATTCGAGAAGCATAATGAAATTCCTATACCAACTACCTTCTGGCGTATACTTGATGTTAATTCTGTTTTTTACTTTTAAAGCAGAAAAATTGTATATCAATTCACAATTTTATCACTCATTTGGTATTTATTTTGAACCAATTTCAAAAATACGTCTATTTTCCGAAAATTATAATTTTATCTCTTATTTTGACATTTTGCAACCAGAAAACTTAAAATACAAAATAGTAGATATTTCTCACAAACTTTATGAAAATTGTATACTTACAAATATTGCAAATAACTGTAATATATATAATCACCACAGTCAGCTTAAATTTATGAAAAAACGTATAAATTATTTTCTGGGAGAAATTTCATTTATATCCAGACAAGCTCATAACATCACTAAAATTCCCAAAAATAGTGATTCATTTTTACACCAAATTCAAAAAGTTCTTCTACAGTCAAAAATAAGACAAAAAACTTCTCTTTATTGGCCTAAAGAAAATTTATTCCTACTTCCAAATCCATTTTCTGAACAACTTGAAAATCTTTCATCCAATCTTAACAACGTTACGATGTACAAAGACTGGCATAAATCACAAATTTACCGAAATTTGCACATTTATAGAATTCTTGCAGCAAATTGGCTAATGGACTTGCATGAAATATCCCGATCCTTTCTATCACTCCTAACACAACTTACGGAAGCTATAACCCATGCCGCTACAAATGTATGGCACCCCATGCTGCTTCCAGATACCTTCCTAGACTTCAAATCTAACAAAGAACACCCTCACCTTCCAACGTCTCTTTTTTCTATGGTCATTCCATTTTCTAAAATAAGATAATTTACTTTCCAAAACTACTTAATTTTTACTATGACCATACCAATTCCATCTTCTGACGAATTTCAAGTATTCAAAACACATTCAACCCCAATATATTTTGACTTCAATACTGATTATATTACACCTATATTCATAAAATCTCAAATTTCTTATATCGCGATTTCTCCAAATAACGAATCTTACTTCACAACAAATGAAAATTTCCTCGCATCATGCCACCAAAATGGACTTCAAAATTTTTGTCACCCTTCTCATTCCATATATAGTACTCAAAATAATCCTATTTGCGAAACATCAATTTTTATAAAATCCCAACCGTATAAATGTAAAACATTTATAAGTTTCAATGAATATCCTTTTTTAACACCACTGTTGTCACACCGTAGATGGCTTTATTCAACTATTCTTCCTAAACAAATCTTTTTATCTTGCTCCAAAAATTCCAAAACCCTTATTACTCTTCAAGGAATAGAAATTTTACAAATAGAACCTGACTGTAATTTGGACTCATCAATTCCATACACTTGTTAAAAAACGTGTTACGTCTTTTTCATAAAAAAGATGACATGCTTATATCAACTTTTGAAAGTCATGTTTTCTTACTCACAAAATATGCTAATATTCAGAAAATTATCCCATCTATTTTTAATTCTAGTGCACATAAAATATATATAGCACATACTATAGTTACTTTTCTTATAATAATTATTCTATTAATAATACTAATTAAAATTTAAAAAAAAACTAATAAAAATATAAATAAAATTAAACTAGTCCAGAAAACTCCTCTTAGCCTATCAACAAAACCACTTCTAAGTGACTTAAAATTTAAATTCTAACTATTGACATGCAAATAAATAGACAACTAACCCATTAAAAAAAATATATATATTTTACATTTAAAAAAAAATACAAACTGCACAAATAGAACATAAAAATGAATTAAAACTATAATAAAATATATATTACAAATATTTTTACTTAAATATTAAAAACCAAATTTTTTTTTATAAATCTCAATCACTAAGGTACCACCCATAAAGTTCCACACGTCGCAACGCCACTATCAAGAAATCCGGATCAGGTAAAAAGGGAGGATAAAGCAATTCCATTAGCATCGCAAAGTCAGGAGCAATGTAGTCTTCTGGGTCTTGAGGTATGCTATCGAGTGGCCACAAATCCCTTCCCTCGAGGATCCGAGGCTCATTTCCTGCTGGTTCAAACTCAAATAAATAAACAAACAAATTAAATTTAATTTCGCAATAAAGATATAATAATACTAGAAATTTAATACTTACTCAGAAAAATACACGACTCTGATCTGACTTACATTAAAATCACAAATACTAAACAGCGACAACAATTTAACAAAATTCAAAATACACGCTAACAAAATATCTTACTTGAATACAAATTTCAACATAAAAAACATTCATATGACAATACACTCACACACAAAAACAAAAATCAATCACAAAATATGTATAAATATTAATTTAAAACTAATAACAATAAATTAAATATATTAATCACAAAAATTAATCATTGCAGTCACCCCAAAACTGAAAATAAATTTTTTTTTATTTAAAACAAACAAAAAATTTTAAATTAAACAAATTAGTGAATACTAATTTTATACATTACCTCAACAACTTTATCATTTATAATGCGGTATCGTTTCTCTTTAATGATAAAAGGAACATCCTCCATATTATTCCTTATAACATGCGAAAGAATTTTCTTGCTTTTTTCTAGCCTACTACTATTTACGTAGGACAATCCATGGGTATACGCAAAATTCGCCCACAACAATCAATATAACGATCGTTTACCTTGATTGCAATAGACGAATTTTGACCCGTCCATTTTAAATCTTCAGGCCCTACCTATAAAAAACACAGAAGAATGAAAGAAGTGTATGAACAATCAAAATTTTACAAACAAACTAACAAGATATATTCCTATTACTTACATGAAAAATTTTCTGCTGATGTATTATTCACCTCATTCCCCCAGAAGAAAAAGGTTCTCCAGAATTTTTACATAGCCTCAACCAATCCTCGATCATCATTCGACGATTGGTTTGCCACTCTTTTGGAAGACGAATTCTCGGTTTTAACCTGAAATTAGGCCTCACCAACCGCCTTCCATCCTGCATCCACCGAATTCGCGAAGGATCCAACTGATAATAATACACAAAATTACATACTATTTCAAAAATAAGCAACTATCTAAAAAACCATCAAAACTTACCCTTTTTAACACATTGTCTCTGCCAATATTGTAAAATATCCCTCTTAAGCAAAAAGCTCCAGAAACCCCATGGAACGCTACTTGCTGCTTCAATTTATCAAGCAAGGCAATTCTTTTGTCCGCAGGTAACGAGTTCCACTCACAAGGACACTTTACAGTTTTCCCTCCACAAAAAACGTCAAAACCACTGTTCACATTAAATTTCAAACCCACTGACTCCAATTCTTCTATTATTGTTCTTAAGTCACTTTCAGATCGACATTCAATGTTCTCAAAACCAGAATCTAACTCATTTACCAAAGATCTGAAATCAATTCTGTCTACACATTCACCTCGTATCACTTCTTCACATAATCCTTCCAAATCTACATCATCACTTGATTCCTTACTTTTTCTTACACTGATATCATGACTCGAATCCGAAATTAAGTCACTAGCCTTTTCAACATTCGCATTACTTGATTCCAACAAAGTAAAATCAATTTCATTTAATAATTCAAAAATTTCTTCCATGTTTCCTTAGTATCTTATTTCGCTTCCAAATATATATCAAGACTAAAAGCCTAAGCTACATTAGCTCCTTCATTTCCTCTTTTCAAATTTTTACGAGCATACCAAACACCAGCTGAAACTCGTACAGGTTTTCTTAAAGATTTTATTACCCTAATCGTTAGAACCTTCATGGCTCAAACAATATAAAATTTTCTTCTTTCTTGACCAGTGTCGCCTAAAGCCCTTGTCAATTCTTGACTTTTACTACTTGTTTATTTTTTTTTTTTTTTTCTCCTCTTTCTCACATCCAACCAAGTACAAACCCATATTTTCCATCCTTTCAGCCTTCCTGGTACAGGTACAATCCATCCCTCTCTTTCTATACTGTAAAACCACAGCATGATCACTGGGAATGTACCTTTAGAAGAACAGTTTTTGTAAGGGTATTGTAATATAAGAATTGTTTTTCTAATGGAGAAATATAATACCTTTCAATAATGTAGAACTTCTGTTAGAATCAAATTTCGGTACTTTTGCACGAATTAAACAGATAAAGTATAAAAATTATATAATCAAGGGTATAGTTATGTAAATTTAGATCCCTTTCTTTTTAAATTTATAGAATGGTTCCGACTGCGGCAGAACCGATCGTGTTCCACTCAGGACCTGCGGACGGTGTATGTCCACAGGATTATCCAATCACCTATGGACACTTAATAAATAGTTTTTGTTTCGACTTAGAAACGTCAACCTTATTACAGTCAGGAAACAACAAAGAAATTTTGCCAATTTTGTTTCGAAAAATTACCAATAACAGAACAAAATAAATACGAATTCTGTACCTCATGGCACTCAGTTTGTAAAATACAATGCGTTAATATGAATTGTAACGGTTGTAGGGAAGCATTAATAACGCCACGCTGTAGGACAATCGACTGTAAAGGTTGCACTGAGCAATTCTTAAAGAATAAAATGTAACTTCAATTAGGAAACGAAGTTATAGTTGAAAATGTTTTTCGATAAAATATTATAAATTGTAGTCATAAATAAAAATTTCAAACATGTCAAAAAAAAAAAAAATTCTCTTTAAACAAAACACTGTTAAAAATCTAATTAGTATTTTAAAGCTCAATAACGAATTTGTTAATAGAAAATTGCTGCCGCAAGATTTCGAATCCATTCAAGCCGAAAATCCAGAAAACGACGAACAGTACTACCAACCGTATATCGATCAAATAATTATGAAACATTTTTGTTGTTACTCTCCAGAAAACGAAATATATCAGAATACTTTAGATCAAAAATTCATATGTAAAGAATGTTACAGATTTAAAATTACCTTTTTTGAATCAGAAATATCTGTACCTTTCCTTAACCGCCATATTGTAACCACGGATCTTAACGAATTAAAATGTTCTGTCTGCGAAGAGAAAAATTTTTTCATACGTTTTAGAGCAGACCAATGTTTTCTTTGCACGGAATATCTCTTTGAGTTAGCAAACGCGGACAACGAATAATTTATAATCCATATACATAATTATTAATGATAATAATAACTAATTCCCATTTATATCAATTAAATCACAAACAATTCAAATAGATCATTCTTTTGCAGATAAGGACAATGGCAATGCAACAGAGAGATTTGACAAAGGGTAGCGCAGTACAAATACTTAATGAAATAAGTATTGAATACGATTTTTCAATACCAAAATACACAGTAAAATCGTTTGGTATACATCAGGAACTGCCGCCATTCGAGGCGACTTGCGAAATTTTAAAAGATAACTTAACCTATGCTTGTGTTGGGGAATCTGCATCCCAGAAGAAAGTAGCAAAACAAAACGCAGCAGCTAAAGTCTTAGAATAACTTTCCACGAAATATATATTTTTAGAAGAGAAATTAGAAAAATGCTTAATAACGGAATCTAAATTTTATAATATAAGTGATAAAAACAATAAAAAAGCTTTACAAAAATGGACTAATTCATGTGAAAGGTGTTTTCAAAGAGGACATTTAGCCCATAACTGCCGCAACCCTTTACGTAATAAAAAATATAATATATTACAGCATGTTATTTATAATTTACGAATATGAAATACCCAATTCACGTATAAAAAATAATATTGATGTATTTAGTTATGTATAAAAAAAAAATCATGTGTAACCTTATATTAATGCCAAGTTCCAACTATTTCAAAAAACTATGTCATAATAAATAACAAAAACTTATAATATTAAGATAATATAAATTTTTATCCAAAAAATATGTTAATATTGGAAAGTATCAAATTATAAAATGCAGAAAATACAAATTGTAGAACAAACGTCGAAATGAATGATATATTTATCATTCACATATTGTTATTAAATCAGAAAAAGAATTTGAATGTATTTCTTTAAAACAAACTAATGTATTCTTCTTCCGAAGATTCGATCGCGGAAGCCTTGACCCCGCTCTCGAACTGAGGGGGGAGGTGTCACGTTCCGCGACGTATTTGAATGTATATAATACACACAGGCTGGATTGAGTTATGAAATCTATGAGAAAATCGATAAAGGGGAATAAGGAGTAGGGGAAGTAGGGAGAAGTATAGGGCCTCTTCTCCTCTAAGAAGATATGACTACGTTACGATTTTCGCTGACCATCAATTTGTATGAAAAAATATAAAAGAGGCCCACATCAAGAGCAAGCAGTCAGTAAATTCTTCGTCTAGTTCGACACTTAAATTTTCCTTCGGATTTATCACCGGTCTCGCGACAATAGTCAAGTGCGGCATTTCAATTTAACTTCGAAAATCTCTGAGTTTGAGATCAATAAAATTCGACCGGGACAATTAAAAATCCAAGTTCGGGAGTCGTAAAAGTCATCGTGGACTTGTATAGATCTTTGTAAAGATCTTCGAACAGTGTCATAAATTTCGATCACCGCCCTTTACGGAATATACCTGTGCGGCCTATAACTCCGTCTCTCTCACACACTTGGACTACACCTGTGGGGATCCAGTACTTACAACTCACCGCCGTGTGGATTAACCCTCATCATAAAGGTACCGAACCTCTCTCTCTCTCTTTATTCTTTGTCTCTCTCACACCCACGTAACAACCAGCCTGTGCCTACATTATATAAGAATTGTCTTAACGAATGTGTATTCTGACCTTTTAACCAATAAAATAAATTCAATTTGTATTATTTTCATAATCATTGTGTCTTTCGTTGACTTATCCTTATTCCTAAGCGAGGATCATTCGATCCTAACTTAAAACGAGGAATCTTCGATCAAAGTAAGTATTTACGTACTTGTGACGTAACAAAATATTGAAATTGATATTTTGTTTTGAAACTGAAAATTTATTGAATTTAAATTTCAATAGAAAATTATTTTTTGAGTCTTTAAATCATCCTAAAATTCAAAATAAAATGTTTAGATATTCATTTTAGGTGGATTTTTTAAAAAATATCAAAGAAAGAAAGGTAATATTTTTAATGATATATTTGGTGATTTTAAATTTGTCGTCTGCTTTGCGCCACTTTGACACGAAGTCGACAGAATAGTATATTACGTGCCTAGGCGCACAATGAGGGTTATCGCGTGACAAGCGACAGTGCTCGCAGGAAATCGAAGCCAAGGCGTAGTCGAGGTGTAGCCGATGCGTAGTCGAGACGTAGCTGAGGCAAAGCCGAGACAAAGCCGAGACAAAGCCGAGACGAAGCTGAGGCGTGATCAGTCCTGCGAGCATTATCGCGAGTCTCGTAATTTCCCGAATTGTGCGCATTGGCACGTATTCTATTTTATGTGACTTCGGTGCGTAAACGAGTTTTTATGCGTACACTCGAATCTAATCTAGTATTGTAGTTGTTTGCGGCGCTAGTCATTACACTTGACATTTCGCGAGTATTCCCGGCCATTTTGATTTTATCGATCTTGTGTAGCAGTAATGGATTTTAATAGACGCATGCGCAGTTCAAATGTACAACCCTACCGGAAATCTAGACGAGTTCTAGACAAGATTGTCTAGGAGCGATCCTCTAGAATTGACCCCTTTCTAGAGTCATGCTAGACTCATTCTAGATGAATAAAGGTTCAGTCCCTTTTTTACAAGGGTAGCAGTAAAGTCATAAATTGTCCTTAAGCCGACCCTATCGATATCTATACCTGTTTTATGATCGTTCAGCATGGGTCTAGAACGAATCTAGAACGTGTCTAGTGCGCATCTAGAATGAGTCTAGTGCGCATCTAGAATATGTCTAGTGCGTATCTAGAGATAGTCTAGTCCAGTCTAGAAATAAAGTATGTCTAAAAAAATATTCAAGTACATTTTTTTTTTAATTTCCTTTATTCTTTGCAACTAGTATCACAATTATATAACGACGTACATAATATTTATACAACTACAATATATACACTACACGTCGGAAATATGAGAACACCTGTTTTTCGTATATCGTTTAAAAATAAATTAAAAGCTATCAACATTTACTTAAAATAAACTCAGGACGAAATTACTTTGACAATTTTTTAAGACGATATTGCAAAAAAACTTTAAATCTCAAGGTTTTATAAAAATACTAATAACTTTGTAAATAATAAACATTTTAAAAAAATTCTTGGGACCATTTTAAAGCTAAATTTCTATGGGATCTGAAAAACTTATTATTATAATTTGGTATAATCGTACAATTATTAGGCTGCATTGGCGAGGACATAAAATTGGCGCAAAAAAGTTGGACATATTTGAATATTTTTCCTGTTGAGAAAAATATTTCTATAAAATAAAGGAAATAATTAATCATGAAGTTTCTGCTAAAATATATTTAAATTTACACACTTGATTTTTATTATTATTTTCCTACTGAATAGGTAACATTGAACTTTTCACGTATTTTAAAACCAAATTTAAGCCCTTGTATAATGCACAGAAATAACTATACAATTATTTCAATACGTTTATCAGATTCTATAGAAATTTACGTTCGGAATGAGTCTAAACAATTTGAAAAATGTTCATTATTTCAAAAGATATTGACATTTTCATAATACATTGTGATTTGACTTTTTTTTACAATATCATCTTAAAAAATTGATAAAGTGACTTCATCCTATAAGAATTATTTATCATGTAGTATATTTATTAATATAATTATTAATTATGTAATAAGTTAACAAAGTAAACAGTTATTGCTTGTATATTCGTTACACTGAGAGAAAGTGTTAGTCGTGTCTGCCCATTTTTTTTATGTAAAAAAGGGTCACAAGTATGTTTTTTACTCTGTATCATCTAAAAACCTTGGTTCTTACAGCTAGATTAACATTGTAGGAATAATTAAAATTTTTATTCAGACTTACAAAATCCGATTAGTCGGCTTGTTTTGTAGCCGGGATTATTTTCATGCATTCCCACAATGTATTGATCTTATAATAGAAGTTACCAATACGTTTTTGTAAAACTTACTAATTTCGTTAATTGCTATTACTATTTGTTGAGTTTAGTCATTACAAAAAATATATATTTTTTCGACATAACGGAGAATAGTCGTATTAAAAACTATTTCAATATCTTAATTAGAAACTGATGAATTTTTTCATCCGTACATGATTAAAATAGTAATTCCAACTATGAAAAAATGTTAAATTCATCATTCTATCTATTTTATTTCGGTTAAAGTCGATGGAAACTTTCTTAGGTTAGAATTGTTTACTCTCTAAATCTGAATCAGTCAAATTTTTACTGATTGAATCAGTGAATTGTCTTTTCACTGATTCATCAGTGAGAACAATATTTTCTACTGTTAAATCAGTTATTTTTTGCTGTTAAATTAGTGAAAACAATATTTTCCACTGTTAAATCAGTTAATTTTCACTGAAGTAATCAGTGAAATTTGACTGATTCGCGGTAACCTCTTTTTAGCTATTTAAATCAGTTAAATTTCACTGATAATCAGTAGATTTTGACTAATTCCGATTTAGAGAGTAGGTTAAAAACTTTTTTAATTATGGTCTTTCAAAATGTAACAAAGGACGACAATTGTTGACATATTTTTCATCACAAACTGCACAACAGTTTACAATTATACTTTAAAATTATCATGATTTAATTTTTCTCATTTTGATGAAGAACAAAAGTAAAATTTTAAGTAATCAATGTATGTGACGATTTCAAAACGATTCAAAACAGTTGATAAGCAGGAAAAATCTAATTCGTCTGTACAATTATTTCTTGAAGTTTACTATCATCAAAGATTTATAATTACACGAAATATTACATATGAAAATAAAATAATTACTTTTCTCAAAATAAATGAATCTGATCAATTTTACAAAAAAAAAACTAGTAGCATACTTAGTTCCATAGACTATCTATTCTACGACCAAGGCTGGAAAAAACTTTTACAGTTCGTATTACTTGAACTTCTAGCAGGTGGTTCAGGTTCAGCTCTCGTGGATAAAATGATTTTTTCCTTTAGTACCCTGGAAGACAATATTGTTGGCTTCGACACTCGGGACTTCAGTTCCACCAATTTTGATTTTTTTTTAACTGAAATGTTATCTTCGGTTTGTGCAGTTGAGGTCGAAGCTTTCAAGACAATTGAGGAATTGCAAGCTTTAGATCTTGGATTTGTTCTGGATCCATTTTCTTCTTGGTCATGCCGTCTTTTTTCGGCTAGTAGCCATCCACATTTCTTGTTTATGTAAAAATTCATTTTCCTCAGTTGCTCAAATACCTGTCGTGTTTCGTATGCCATGTCATGGACTAACCATTTTTCAAACTCACCTGCAAATATATAATATAATTTTTACTTTATGTTGTTAAATATATAATAATTTTTACTTTGTGTCGTTAAATATATAATGTATATTTTTCCAATACAACTCATTTACTTACAACGTATTGCTTCCATTTTTTCTGGACACAATACTCCTTTTTTCTTATTTTTTCCATATATAGTATTTGACATTAATGTTTTTTTGTCAAAAACAAGTTCTGCCAAATCTCCAACAAAAATTGATGGTGTCTTGCTCATTGTTCGTATAGTGCGTAAATTTTTTTGACACATAGTCACTCCATTGGCCAAAGTAACCTAGAAAATATAATATTTTTAAAACGCTTATGAAAAATAGGGTGGTTTTGTGATTTTCATTGACACTGTACAAGAATTTCCTTACGGTACCTGTAAAGAATTTTCATTGCTACAAAATTATTTACCTGTCCATTTAGTGGTGCACATCTGTTCGTAGCATTGTTAATGTCAACATGATAGGAGGCTTGTGTGGGTGGGCTGCTCGTATCTAAAAGTTTACGTATAACTTCAAAATATATGCGAATAATTTTGTTTTCATATTATTGTAAGTCAAGCAACTTTATATATGAACGGCTGAAAGCAAAAAGGTGACAAAATTATTTTGTGAGTAAGAATTGAACAAAAACTTCTTTAAAGTAAAAACGGAAGAAACAAATTTTCCGCGTAAAAACGGAACAAGTAAGCGCCAATCCAGACCTTCCATGCATTTTCATCCGTGCGTTGATTGGCGCTCACTTGTTCCGTTTTTACGCGGATGATTTATTTGAGCTGTTTTAATACCAAATTTAGTCCTAATACGATTCCTAGTTTGTACAGTCCTCACAAAAATTGATGTCTCGTTTTAACTTTCAGCTGCTTACATTTCAATGAAAAAATTGGAGAAAGTAACTAAAGAAAAAATTAATAACTTTACCTGCATTAACTTTCATAGTTACTGCTTCCAACCGAGAAATCACTTCATCCAACTTCCCAATTACTTCTTCTAAGTGCTTATCTTTTTTTGCACATTCGTCTCGTAGAAATAAGTTCTCTTTTCTTAGGAACTCTAACTCTTTTAATAAATTATTATATTCCGTAGACGGAGTTAAATAATTTTGAGACGTACTTTCCTTTGGTTGGTTGTCATTAAATTCGGGGGCTTGGCATTCTAGTCGATGTAATGCAATTACTGGCTGTACTTGCGTTGCAAACATCGCTTTCTTCTGCAACATATCATCCACTTTTTTTATTCTCTCTTCAAAAAATTTGTCCTCTGTAGTCTGTAAAAGAAATTTATTAGTACTCAGAAAAAAGTAATGTTCATATTTAATAGACAAAAATGAGTTTACATTCAGCTTTGAAAGTCAAGCGAAAACGTTGCCTTTAGTGAAGACTAAAACGCCCCTATATTTCTTTTAAATCGTTAAATATTTTTTGTCGCCCTTTATGATTAAAATTTTTCTTAAATATTTTTTTAAAATTGTTTTTATAATCACAAAGCTGCTCAGATTCGAAGAAAAATTTTAATCATTTATTGCATCACAAACAGACATTCTTGTATATATAATATTTTTATTCTAACAGACTAAACAATACGCACAGAAAAATCACCATAATTTTTGCTCACAAACATTTTTTAAAATTTCAACCTAAAAAATGCAGTTTATATAAAGATATATATATATATATATATATATATATATATATATATATATATATATATATATATATATATATAATGTAAATAATATTAAAAATGAGAATAATTTTTATATAAAACTTAAATTAAACTCACCGCTACATTTTGCTGCGGTGGAGAAAATGGAGTTTCATTTCCGCTATTACATGAGTCGCTTTCATTAGATTGGTGATGCAGATACTTTAAGGGGAGAAGACGAGTTCTTCTACTTGTTTGTTTTGGCCGTACTAAATCGGCCTTCTTCTCTGAAAGTACAGAATATTAGTAAATTGAATAAAAATCATTAAATTCTATGATGTTAAAAGATAAAAAGGAATTGAAAAAGTTAAAGGACCCAATGGATTTTATTTTGGCTTAACGAGAACTTAGTCTTGTGTGAAAATAAATACGTAAGACAAGTACCAGACCCTTTATTTAAGAAAATTAATATCAAAAAATAAAATCTATAAATTGATTCGAAATTTTTTTTAAATTTTAATGGAAATATGTAAGTTTTACAAGTTTCATAAAAATTATTAGAACGCTGAATGCTTCTTTCAAACTCATGTGACGGTTACTAATCATAACGGAAATACTGTTTTTAACTTATGGCACTGAAGAAGGCCCCCATATGTGATTGAAACGTTTGTCCTTCTTCTTTTTGCGTCTTTTTGATACATACCATTGATAATTTAAATAAATAAAATAAGAAAAAACTGACCCTATGCCAAAACAACAAGAAGTCAGTAAATATTGTGTATTTTTGGCTCAATATAATGGTAGACACGTTTTCAAATATGTCACACTATAATTGAGAATTATGTTTCACACAAATTCGCACACGGAATTACACAGTAGGATTTCTCCGATTTAAGGAAACATTAAAAAACATTCCATTTGAATAAAATACTTTAAAAAGTTTTTAAAATATATGTAACATTTTCTACAAGTGAATTTCGATACATATAAGTGTAAAAAAAAGGGTTTGAATACTTAAAGAACAAATATAATATTTCAATTTGCATACGAAATTACAACTAGAGATTTATTTAATAAAAAATAATTTTGAAAAATACTTCTTTCGAATAAAGTACTATTACTTACATGACCCACAGCCTGAGATGCCCCATTTTCTTACGAGTCTTACTTTGAAAAACCCTACTGTTGTTGGTGAAATCGTTTCCCAACCGTAAAAAAACAAATTTGCTTTTCTAAATGTAGATTCTACATAGCGATATACAGATGGCCCTTAGTAAATAAAAACTTTATAAAGCCACTTTTTTAAAATAAAAATTTTATAAAATTAGTGACTTTTTATGAAGTCAACTTTATGAAAATTTTTATAAAAAGTTTCTTTATGCAATGCGTTTTTTTTTATAAAAATACAAAACTATAAAATCACTGACTTTTATAAAGTTTTGTCTTTTTATAAAGGTACAATTCTTTATAAAAACTTTCAACTTTGTAAAATTTTTATATAGTTGACTTTATCAAAAATTGGTATTTTTATAAAGTTTTTATAAAATTTTCATAAAATAGGACTTGTATCGACCCTCAAATAATGATTTAATACAATGTTGTTGTTCATAATTGGCTTTAGGGTCCAGAAATGATAACTCAGGAAGTTATATACTTTCAAACGTTTCGACTGATCGGAGTCCTCATCAGTCATCTTAATTTCTGAAATATCAAAACTTTGGATAAATATTGCACATATGAGCTCTATCTTGGAATAAACTTTGGCAATGTGAAAAATGTTGAAAATTTTTTTTTTAAATTGTAAAATGTTGTGAGAAAATCTACATAAAATTGTACAAAAGACATCGATAAATTACCTAAAACTTCCTCAGTAATGACAATAAAATTCTACACTGAGAAAAAAGAATATTTGAATCAAAGAATATTTTTTTGATTCAAATAAATGGTTGAGCTGGATGGTGACGAATAACTATTTTTTTAGATCAAAGAAATATTTTTATTGTCTTTAAAAAATGAATAATTAAAGCAAAAAAAATTCTTGAGGTTAATGCCAATACAATAGCGCAAACGATTTTTTTTCCAATCGGAAATATTTTTATTTTCGAGTTGGAAATCAAAAATCTGTATCTCGAGGTGTACTGGCGATCAAAAGGGCGTATCCCAACATTAGCTCTTATGGGAAATCCGGGTTTTTTTTTTTTTTGAGCGTCAGGTTGTTTCGTTATTTTTCCTACAGATTGTGGTATCTAGCGTCGTCACCGAGTAGTGTGGACCTCGTACGACATCAGCTTCCTGAGAAATTCCGGTTTATTTGCGTCTATCTGTGTCCTACCATCGATTTCGTGCGTGTGCGACATAGACGTTCGTCGAATTTTGGAATAAAGTGTTGTGTTTCTGAAAAAACCAGTTTTTGCACAAAAAGGTATTGTTGCTCATATCCCCGTGCACATTTTGATGCATTATAGTTATCATTATTCCTTCTAGAAGTCCAGTTATGGCGAATAAAAATAATAAAAAAATAAAATAAATTAAACCTAAAAAACCAATTTTTTCACTTGAATTTTCAAAAATTGAAAAACATTTTGACAATACGTGTGAAGAATAAAGAAAAAACAGGAAAAACCGAAAATTTATATGAATTTTCTCATTAATTACCTGCGACGGAAAAGAGACAACGAGAGGGCCGAGACGAGATACGCCCTTTTGATGCCGATACACATCGAGTTACGCCCTGGCATAACTTTACAGGCGAATATCTACCGAAGTATCAATTTTAAATCAACTACCTCACGGGTTTCGACATTTCCCTATGTAATTAGCAACATATCCGAGTTGCAGATTTTTCGGTTAAAAATTGTCGAAATGGGAACGTTTTTGTGCCACCGTCTAAAATTTCAGAAATGTGGGTTACGCCCTTTTGAATGTCCACTCTTCATTTGTTTTCCATTCTAATATATGATTCCTTGTTTGTAATGAGCGTATTGTAAATTGAGAGAAATATTTCTTTGAAATGAGGAGATAATTTTTGGTAGGATTGAATAATTATTTGCTCCGAAGATGTGATTTACTGTTTAAAATGGTCAAGTAGTAAAGTGTATTGAGTAATAATGGATGCATAGAACGATAATATTGCCTATGGTAAGTTAGAGATTTATGTCAAAAAGATGTTACTGATATGAATAAACGTGTTTTGAAATTTAAGAAATATTTCTTAAAAAAGTAATATAAACTTCATGAATTGTAAGGAGTTAAGTAAAATGGTTTTCTTAAATAACAAAAACCTGTCATTAGTCATCCGATACATACAATCATCAAAACATCATACAATTTCATTCACACCATTCAGTCGCAGCCAATCATATTTTCTATCACAAATACACTTAAATATGCAGCTACGCAAATATAACCCTAATGACTAAAATTTATATATACACTACCGTCGGAAATTGTGCGCACGGTGCTTGTGATCGCTATTAAAAATTACTGCTGACTTTGAACCACGATATCTCAGTAAAAAAAAGAGATAGGGCATTTTTAAAAATACCGTTGGAAAGCTTATGAAATTTCACATCTAGTGATGTTCAACAAATATTTTTTTGATTTTCTGAAAATAATACAGCACGTGAGGAGTTAAAAAAAAAATTCAAGATTTTCTCAAATTCTCTACCTTAACTTCAACTTTTAGCATGACCTAGGAAAATTTTTCCAAAATCTGAATATTATACGACATAGAGTCTGAAATCTTATCTTTAATTTAAGCCAAGAAAACTTAAAAAATATTCATGGGTACCCGAGATACGATTAAAAATGTTCAATCGTATTAGAGTTGAATTTTAATCGACGATCACGGTTCTCGGCCGGTTTGTTGCTTGCCTCCTTTGTTGAGGCAGGACCGAATAGGCCACGCACAAAGGTGGTGCTTAAGTGGAGCTCTCTTATATGTTCATTGATCCAAGAACGTGTTTCCTTTATTTCCTTTCCTTTCAATCTTAGTTGATATTTACAATGACTATTTAAATTTTTATCAATGTTCTAGTTTATAAGAATTTTAAGAAATAAAAAATGTTTAGATATCATCGTTCTATTCGTTAGTATGGAGATAATATTTGATTAAAATAATTGTTAATAATCACAAATAACAATAAATATTTTGTAAAATTTAGAATAATTAGAAATGAAAATTACTAATGAACAGAATCAAAAATACATATAAGAGAGCTCCACTTAAGCGCCACCTTTGTGTGTGGCCTATTCGGTCCTGCCTTAACGAAGGAGGCTAGCAACAAACCGGCCGAGAACCGTGATCGTCGATTAAAATTCAACTCTGATACGATTGAACATTTTTAATCGTATCTCGGGTACCCATGAATATTTTTTAAGTTTTCTTGGCTTAAATTAAAGATAAGATTTCAGACTCTATGTCGTATAATATTCAGATTTTGGAAAAATTTTCCTAGGTCATGCTAAAAGTTGAAGTTAAGGTAGAGAATTTGAGAAAATCTTGAATTTTTTTTTTTAACTCCTCACGTGCTGTATTATTTTCAGAAAATCAAAAAAATATTTGTTGAACATCACTAGATGTGAAATTTTATAAGCTTTCCAACTGTATTTTTAAAAATGCTCTATCTCTTTTTTTTTACCGAGATATCGTGGTTCAAAGTCAGCAGTAATTTTTAATAGCGATCACAAGCACCGTGCGCACAATTTCCGACAGTAGTGTAAGACGATCATAGAGATATTATAGATAGAGGAGACAAGCCAGCCTGAAACCTGTCAGCTCGGGCGAGAGAGAGAGTGAATTGTGGGTTAGGCTGTCTCTCTCTAACGCCGTGGCTAACGCGGTACGCGTAGACAAAGACAGAATAACCTCCCATCGTCTCTCTCTTTCGCTCTCACCGAGTTTGCAGACTGACGTTGCCACTTACAGAGCAACCTATGGCTTGTCTCCTCTATCTATAATATCTCTATGAGGACGATACGCTTTCGTCGAATAACGCACGCGCTCGCTTAATACAATGCTGACATAAAACTTGGAATTTTATTATATGGTGACTACAAGAGTTATTCAGAGCTTGTGAGTGTGAATTTCGTAATTAGAGCTTTTGAGCCTCACTCAAGTAAAAATAAGTCAACTCTTTTTATAAATTATTCATAACATAATTTGTTTAATTATTATAATTATGATTATTGATAAATATATAATATAATTATTAATTAATATTTAGTATACATCTTTATTATAACTATACGTATGGACTTTAATGAAACTAAATTTAAAAATATATATTCAAAAATTTCATTTATATAAAATAGAATCTTGAGTAAAAACATTTAAAAGGAAATTCTTTTATTTTCTGTGTTGTATATTTTCAAAATATAAATTATACAATTGTGAATTCCAAATTATTATTGTACCTAAGAAATTTATGTGAAATTTTTGTAAAATCAAAATGTTGTGTAGATTTTTTAGATTTTATGTTATAAATTTATCAAGAAATATATTCCACATTTGAAAGTATGTATATGTATGTTTATATCAACTATGACAAACAGTTGAATAGAAAAAAAATGTATACTATGGTGGGACGAATATTTGTTTGGAATGATATCCCAATGGGCACACGATATTAGAAACGTTTATGTAACATTCTACAAACGTTCTAGGAACATCCTAATGTCCAATGTCCGAAAGACGTTACAAAAACGTTCTAAGAATTAGAATTAGGATGTTAGGATGTTAGAACATTAGGATGTTCCTAGAACGTTTGTAGAATGTTACATAAACGTTTCTAATATCGTGTGCCCATTGGGATTTTTCAAGTTGATAATGAGAGTGAATGTTTCTTAGAACGAGAATGATAAATTTTCATTTCTATAGAAAATATGTATCAAGTTTAAAAAACATGTAATCCTAACAGCTATGCCAAACGTTTAAATGAAATAAACAAATTTTTTAAACGAAAAATACCACAGTTTTTTTAAAAAAAATACTTCTTTCTTTTAAAAAACTGGTTTGTTTGGTCTAAGTTATTCCATATTCATAATGCAGGCGAATATTTCCTAGGAGGAATCCAATAAACATTTAATTGTATGAAATATATTTAAAGTTTAAAAAATATGTTATCATAACAAATATGGCAAACCTTTAAATTAAATAAACAAATTTTTTAAACGAAAAATACCTACAGTTTTTTCAAAAAAATACTTCTTTCTTTAAAAAAATTGGGTTTTTTGGTTTAAATTATTTTATATTGATAATGTAGGCGGATATTTCCTAGGAGATATCTAACCCTCCGTTTTTTCGAAATAACTTCGAATTTACGCTTCACACAGTCTGGTCCGTTTGAATACCTTTCCACGAATTATTCCTGAAGCTTTTTGTAGCAATAAAAAATTTTCAAGTAGAATACTCATTCAATAATCACTTTTCAAAACCAAAGGTGACGTGAATTCTGAGATAATCCCTCCATAGTTTGGCTTTCGTGCAATGGAAATAGCTTGAGTTCTTGAGTGCGGTGTTGCCACATTTTGATGTTACATGTTCAGCCAAAGTAGTTGTAACATTTGGCAACACTGCAGATGTTCTAACACGCAGAGGGAAATCCTCTAAGGTTTGGTAAACGTGTAACAATTTTTAAGTTTAGTAATGGAGGTCTAATAAAGATTTGACTCTATAAAATATGTTGCAAGTTCAAAAAGATTGACAATTGGAACAATGATGCCAAACATTTATATAAAAGAAATTATTTATTTTAACTGAACGTACTTGCAGTCATTTCAACAAAATATCGTTTTCTTTGAAATAAATGTTCTTTTTTACATGAATTCTTCCATTCTACTGTTCACAAAAAACATTCCTTTCAACTAAAGAAATAAATATTTATGTAAACACAATATTTTATTCATATAAAAAAACGTTACTTTAATATACATGTATCAACTCTTTGAATCGAATAAATATCTTCCTAAATTAATACCTCAATTAAATTAATATTTCCTTGATTCAACTAAACCTAAAGCTTGATTCACCCATGGATAAATTATTTGATTCAATTGCGTCTTGTTGAATTAAAAAAATGGGACTTATTGAATCAAATAAATATTTCTTTGAGTGTGAAAATAAGATTCAAATAAACTAGGTACTTTGTTCCAGACATAATTTGGTTGAGTTAATTCGCTCACATTCACAAGCAAAGAAATATTTCTTTGTATTGAAGAAATGCCTATCAAATAAATTATTTCTTTAAATCAAAGCACGCGTTTCATGCTTCCAAAAAATATTTAATTGAATTGGGTAACGAATTGTTTGATACAAAAAAATGGAATCAATTAAATACATTTCTTTGGATCTAAGAATCTTTTTTTTCAGTGTATCACATAAATCTTAGATACATCCACTAACAACTAGTATATATTTGTGCCTAAAAGTCACTGAGGATATAGATGCAAGTACTTATATAGTATAAAATTACAAAGGATTATTTATATGAGAATTATCTTAGAATTGCTAATATGAATTTTACACTTTTAAAAATTTCTACCGCAATTTTCCAGAATATGTGACTGATGTTTTATTCAGCTATCGCTTCACAAAATTAAGGCAGAATTTCAGAAAATTCTGTTACTTTTTAGTAAATTTATGGTAAGAAATAGTATATTACATTACAAGGGGCGAAACAGAGCGATTGCATGAGTGTGAAGTTTGCTCTGCCCGAGTGAAACGAGGGCTGCAATCACACGAAATGCTTTCGCTGTGTTTTGTTTCGAGTAATGTATACTATTTTTCATAGCGCCTCCTTTGAAAATCCGATTTTCAGTACCTGTAGAGCGGGTTGAAACAACGACTTTCAACTCTAGGGTTGAAAGTCTACCTAGGGTTGTTGAAAGTCGCTGTTTCAACCTGCTCCACAGTTACAGCCAATCAGATTCTCAAAAGAGTTGCTATGAAAAATAGTATACATTACTCGAAACAAAACACAGCGAAAGCATTTCGTGTGATTGCAGCCCTCGTTTCACTCGGGCAGAGCAAACTCCACACTCATGCAATCGCTCTGTTTCGCCCCTTATAATGTAATATACTATTTCATAGCAACTCTTTTGAGAATCTGATTGGCTGTAACTGTGGAGCGGGTTGAAAATCGTAGTTTCAACCCGCTCTACAGGTACCGAAAATCGGATTTTCAAAGGAGGCGCAATGAAAAATTTTTTATTGTATAAAATTCAGTTACAAAATGTTGAATATTCTGTATATGTCCTTCTGGAAATACTCAAACTTGTAATATGAATAATTTAACGTTTTTGTAACTGAAGTTTAATGCAGTTACATGCAGCTTGAAATTCCGCCACATACAACCAAAACTCCGTTACAGCTACGTAATTTTGTGATAAACTAATAACAGTTCTGTTACAGTTTGGTAGTTTTAAGATACATTTTATGAATATTCAGTTGAGCTCCATAATATTAAGAATTTTTTTTTGAAAATTCAGTAATTTTTCCCAAACCTTTGAAATATAAAAATACATAAAGGTATTTTTTGTAAATTTGCGAGCATTTCTAACAGTGTAGTGTTCAAATACTTCACTGAAAAAACTGTTTTCTCTACATTTGCTAGAATTATATAGGTGAACAATTATAGGTACCACGTCAATATGTTTATCACATCGTGCCATAGGATTTTTGTGCTTTCCCTAAGGGACTTTAATGTTACATGAAGAATATATAGGAGATATGTTTAGCTGTTTTCGCCATACCGTAAAGCTGTCACGTCTAAACAACTCCGTTTTGTAGCTGTTCCTATAATCGATTGGCTAGCATAGTTAATTCCTTTAGGCGTAACGCCTATACATATAAATCAGATCCCTATGGAAAAGTCAGCTAAATCGTTTAGATGTAATGCCTAAACTCATTAGGTGTGACACCTATGGTTGCCAATCCGGGGCTACCACCAGCATTACTGGCACTACCGGTGTCTAGGTTGCATCGTAGCACGTGGTGAACTGTAAAGTGTAGTGAATGCAGAATATGGAAGTACATGATGAACTGATTACCGTGTCCATAGAGGACATTTTGGAAAATTGGGAACTTGCCCAATATATCGACAGTTTCCGAGGTACGTATTAATTGGTATTAAGTAGTGCGTACTGATTGACAGTGAGGTTAATGTGAGGTTGAGAAGTTGTTAGAACGTTTCAGAAACGTCCTGTAAAAAAAGTTTCTTTTAACTTTACAACAACGTTTTTGTAATTATATAAAAACTTGTAGAATTACTTATTCCTTCAAACTAGTGAACTTACCAATTTTAAACGAAAAAACACTACTTTTAGTGTTGTATAGTTTCATAATATTTTGTGAATTTACGTCTTTCAAAGTAGGTTATAATTGGACTGCCCTACAGTCGAATTATTATTACCTACTTTGAAAGACATAAATTCACAAAATCTTGTTTTTTTCTGACGTAGGACATTATTATTTGCGTCAGACTTAATGAACCCGAGTGATTAAAAACATTCTTAGGACGTAAATGTCAGAAAACGTTTCAAAAACGTTCTAACGACGTCCACGCAGCCTTACTGATGATGCTAAAATCCGGGTTTTATATTTTTTGTAGTAATGTAATAATAAAGTCGTATTCTGCTATAAGGTGCGATTAGAAAAATCGTATCTTACTGGTGACATTAGAAGCTGAAATTATAGAAAGTAAATTAATGGAGTAAAGTAATAATAAAGAATAAATAAAATAAATAATAAATAAAAGAAGAATACATAAAATCAACATGATTGATAGATCGAAATTAGTAGAAATTAGAAAAGTTTTGCTGACGCACTAAAAGACTGACGTCGCAGCAGGAAGATACGTGTTTTTTAATTCACCGACAAAAAGTTGCACGGTTTCTTGAGACACACTAATTTTTTTTGTAATCGTATCTCGCGCGCGATATGTCTATTATTAGGATCCATCGAATTACTTAAGTTACTTTTATCACTGAAGAAGGCCCACATCCGCGGCCGAAATATGACAATAGTCCCCAATCTCATTAATGAAAAAATCGTTGTAAATATATGATGAAGAAACACCTATAACCTCCGATTTTTGTGTTTTAGTAAATCAAATTGATTTCGACTTGCTTGCTGAACTGTTACAACCTTCGTGGCAGAAAACATTGGAGGAATTAATTCCAGTAGCAGGTCACTTAATTAGATTTGTAAAAAATACGAGACGGCTCTTGTCACTCGAAACCATAGACAAATCTGTAGATAATGATATTAAGGTACTGCAAGTTCTGCATCTCGTATACTTTTGTTCATAACTTTGTCTGGGTGTAGAACTCTCTGTAAGAGGGCTTCCGTAAATCACATGATTCATTTTCCGATGATTTATCCCCCCCCCCCCCACCCTATTATGTAGCGCGTTTTTCTGACTTTTCCTGTAGTTATTACCATCTGAACAATGAAAATATTTTTAAATTTAAATTTAAAATATTTTTAGAGTCCACTTGAGCCGGTTGATACATCGTTAGGTGTATCTGTTCCAAATGACAGAATTTCACCAACTTTATTGGATGAAACTAGTACTAATAGTTCATTATGTTTTGTAGTAAGTGTCTCATCTTTTCCTTACTTTGTGCTCTTGTACACGGATGAAGGACGTAGTATAGTATATTATACCCTTAATGACTCACTTTCTACAGGGGCACTGCAGGATAGAGCAACAAAGCAATAAGAGGACGTCGTCTGATCCATTCTTAACGAATTCCGCGAAGAAGCGTCAGCCAGCAGTTGATCTGATAGACTCTTATACTGTACAGACGGATCAAAGTGTCACCGATAATAGGTCAAGAGGATCGTGTTCTGAGGATTTAATTAACGTCTTAAACAAGACTGGCACTGGACGCTACCTTTTGGCTTTGTCAAAGAAAGCCTCTTCTCTAAAACATGATAGAGATCAGAACAAGTTAGCTGAGATAATAATAGAACATAAAATAACTGTGTCACCCACGTAAGTTTTTTATATGAAATGGCATTATGAATTCTTTTCTATATTTTACAATTTCAATTCTACAATTTCTTTTACAGTTTTCATCTTAAAACAGAAGATTTCTCTCGAATTGTTGAGAGCATTCAAAGTCTGTTTCCGGGAGAAGATGCTGTGAGTAAAATTGTATCCACTTGCTGTTTATATGGTTAATATTTCTCTTAGTGTTGCAGGTATCTAAGGATTAATGAGTATACTTGTAATTTCAGGCTACCTACTTCATCCCTTATCGTAAAGAAGGACAACATGTGTGTTTGGCGAAAGGAAAACTCATCTCGAAGTATTACTCTTTAAGAAAGGAGTTGAAAGCTATTGGTGTGCTTTCTTGTGAGAAGAGTGAGGCCGATTCTGATGCAGAAAATGACCTACTCCCAGGTTAGATAATCTACTAGTTTTATGCAATGATTACCTACAATACGACGACTTTTAAAAAGACTTCAGGATACAAAAATCGTTTTTAGACGGAATAACATATCTTGCAAAGAAATTCCATCAACTCCCCTTATATAAGAATAAAAGTTATTCGAGTTTAATTCTTATCTTGTGAGTCTCATTTTGAACAGGATGTACATCAGTTACTAGAGTTCAATTCGTATCTTATGAGTTACTCGAGTCCTTTTAGGAATCTCTGAATACTCCTATAACGCTTATATGATTTTATTTAATATATTGCCATTATTGAAGGATTACAAAACAAGTTAAATTTCCTACAAGACAACACTGAACCTTGGGATACAGTAGTAGAATATTGGAAAGCTGCGTCAAAAACCAGACTGAAGCAGCTACAAACATCTGCAACAGGGTCTAAAGCTGTTGATTCCAAATCAAAATCTAATCTAAGACATGAGGATCAAACACCAAACAATAATGTGGCTTCTGTAACGGATTACTTATCAACCTATCCAGCACTCAAGCAGAGGCTTGGATATACCTTGGTATAATGTTATCATTGTAACTTCAGACTTTCCTGTTTTATATTTTATACTTAGTCTAATAAATACTTTTATTTTCAAGTTCGAAGCAGACTTTGCAGCAATGTATCCAGATTACACGTTGAAAATTTACAGTAATTTCGATGACTTTGCTCTGAAAGCTGTAAATGCCTTACAGGTTCTAGAAAAGAAGTGTGGTGCACTGCAAGACAATCTGGCTTTAATTGAGGACCAAAAATTGAGTAAAGGTTTGTATTGTACATTTTTTTCATTTTCTTTTAAATTCTGGGTAGTTAATTGAAATATGTCACACTGTTCTTTAATTTACAAGCATAACTACTTCGGAAATATGGCTAAGTGTCGCTTTTTATTTTGTTTTGTTTGTATCTTTGTTGGTTAATTTTAAAAGTGAAATCTGTATCGTGTACAAATTGTTGACAGTCCTTTCATATTCCACTCACTACCATGCTTATGTTGTTCACATGATTTCAAATTTGAAAGCTACACTTGTTACGAAGCTACTCGATTACCATCCAGTATTATTTTGTAAAGGTTTCGATGGCAATCAGTACGTTAGTTTGTGTTGGAAATATTAGCTTTCAACTCAAAAGCAATTTATTGAACAAATATAGAAAGTTAAGGCTAGGAAAGAAAGGCCCTTTTTAGGTTCATAGTTTTATGACTAGCTCGGGTTACAACACTTGACGCTGTGACATGTCACTCGTCTAGAATTTTATGGAGAGCTTAGCCGTCTGGAGTCTGCATGTACTTACAGTAAAAGGAACCATTGTTTTTCTGATAGAATGCAGACTGCATTCCCGATAGCTAGCAAATCGCTCTAGCTCTAGCCCTTAGTCCTTTGACTGGTTCTCCTAGAGATCAGACGTGCGTCTTTCCTTGTGCTACTCAGAATAAATTATAAAGTTAAATTCAAATATTCTGAGTTTTTGTTTTATTTAATTCACCCATTTCCAATAGTTTGCATCATATTCTGTGATCTATGTTTTTTTTGTGTATTTTCTATTCCAATATGAATAATAAAAAGAATTCTTAGATTATAAACTTGCTTCTTCTATTGAAAAAAAAACCCTAAAATCTGCTAAACTAGCTATAGACCGCATGAAAACGATATAAAAATAGTACCTAAATTTATTACCTATCGCAGCTAGAAATCTATTGATGTGATTGCTAGAAACTTATCATTACCATTCTTAGTCCAAATTGACAGAATGTCTAACAATCACACCTATATAACTCAGCTGCAAGGTTACAGCTAGTCAGTTTAGGTGCTACGCCTAGATGGCATCTTTACTCTTTTAGAAGAAAAGTTTGGCTAAAGCAACTAAAACCATTTAGTCATCACAGCTATAACTTCTCTGCTAGAAAGTGTTGCTCGTACAGATAAATTTCTAGCTCAACGAAATCCAGCGATACTTTTTAACTCTATCAGCTAGAATTATGGGTGTTATACCTAAATCGTATTTTCAGTGTTATTTCTTCATTTCAAAATAATAACAATTTTTGATAAAAACGTGTAAAAAAACTTTTAGGGTAAAAAATTGAAACATAGCGAATAAACTTGCAATATAAACCTAAAATTATAAATAGCTCATAATAATGCCAGTTTTCAAATATTAGTTTTACAAAAACAATGTGTTCTGACAAAAGCATATTTAAATTTTTCGGACTCATCAACACTTGGAGTTTGAAAATAAATTCAACTAACCTTATGCAATGTAGTATTCTAAAGTTTCAAACTGAGGGATTGTGATACCCTCAGATAATTTAAAAAAAAAATTTGTTTTTCTTCTAACAGAGTAAAATTCATATTAGCAATTCTAAGAGAATTCTCATATAAATAATCCTTTGTAATTTTATACTATATAAGTACTTGCCTCCATATCCTCAGTGACTTTTGGGCACAAATATATACTATAGTTGTTAGTGAATGTATCTAATATTTATGTGATAGAATTTTATTGTCATTACTGAGGAAGTGTTAAGTAATTCATAGATGTCTTCTGTACAATTTTATGTAAATTTTCTCACAACATTTTACAATTTTAAAAATAATTTTTTAAAATTTTTTACATTACCAAAGTTTATTCCAAGATATGGCTCATATGTGCAATATTTATCCAAGGTTTTGATATTTCAGAAATAAAGATGACTGATGAGGACTTCGATCAGAGTCGAAACGTTTGAAAGTATATAACTTCCTGAGTTATCAGTTCTGGACCCTAAAGCCAATTATGATCAACATTGTATTTAGTTTTTGTAAAATGACTTTATATGAACTGTTTAGAATATTTGTAAAGTTTGTATCTAGTTTTTTGTATGATTGACTTAATAAAAGCACGTGTTTTTTATAAAGCCAACATTATAAAAAAATTTATACATTATGAGTATTAATAATGTAATTTTATGAAAACTGAATAAATGTAACAATTTTGTATATAGTAAACCTTATGAAAGTTTTATAAAGTTTTCTATTTTTATAAAGAACTTTTTTTTATTAAAAGACTAAACTTTATAAAATTTTTGTATAGTTGACTTTATGAAGTCAGTATTTTTATGAGGATTCGTTTTTTTATAAAAAATTGCATTTCATAAAAAGGCCTACATTCGAGCATGACGCACGTCTGTATACACATGCACACAAGTGCACTGCTCACGCGAGCACGCCGCACACTAATGCACGGAGTCGTTTATAGTTGATGCCATCAGTCCGAAAAAAACCAGTAAAATCTGCCTTGAATTTGAGGTTTTTAT